>OX493387.1:16170587-18600849 GCA_950371165.1 Lacanobia oleracea | reverse complement strand
CAGCTGAGAAAACTAACTTGTAGAAGTCGTAGATCGAGTTTAATTGTTGCTATCTAAATGTATCTGTCAGAGTAAGATTCGCCGTTTATCCATTCTTACGAATGAGCTAACCTAAAAGCCTAAGCAGAATGTAATCTATACATATAATAAAATCGTAGAATAACCGTGTCTGTAGATTGAATATTTTTGCATAACAATTAAGTACTTACATAAAAAAGTTAGGAAAAAGAAACAAAAGCAATTTTTTTCATTTTTTGTGGGAGCATCACGCATAAACCACAGATTGGGTTCCAAATCTAGGCACTTAAAAATATAGTGATAACCGGAGTTAAATTTAGCTTTATTTCAACAGAATCAACCCACAGAATCATAAGAAACTTCATCGAGCGCTAAAATAGGTACCTAGTTTTCATGGAGACTCCAGATACTTGCAATGAGATCGCATTGATAGAAAAATAGTAGTAACAAATGTGTGAAAAGAACACAAAACCATATTGTTGAGTCATTTGTTATACTTTTAATATGTAGTAAAAGAAAAGTGAATATTTTATTATCTAATCATTATTTATCGTATCAATCGGAATCGGAGAGAGTCGCACTAAGAGATGTTTTTCCGTTACTGAGTGATTGCCAGACAACGCACAGCCGAAACTACTGGTCGTAAAAAGCTAAAATTTGGCGTGTAGGTTCCTTAGGGAGTGAAGGCGGGCAACAAGAGAGAATTTTCCAAAATTCCTACAGGAACGGGGAAAAAACGGTATATGCGCGTAGGAAGTCGCGAGCAAAAGCTAGTAAGTAAGTAAATAAAGATATTATATTATTTAGGTACTAACTTCTGCCCGCGTCTTCGTCTGCATGGTCTTTGGATTTGAATACAGAGATAAATAGTTTGTGAGACTTTACCGCTCATGCATGTTTCCGAAATTCCACCTCAGTCTCCAGTTTCTACGTGTTTCGCACATTTTTCTCTTCATTTCGAACCTTCCCCGGACATCAACGTATCTTGATGTATGCATTAAAAAAAAACAGGCCAAATGCGAGTCGGACTCGCGTGCAAAGGGTTCCGATTTTGAACGAAAGTAATTTTTGTAACAATTATCTATATGTTACTTTCTAACCGTATACGTCTTATAGGTTTTTCTGTAATCTTAATTTATAGGCCAAAAACTATTATTAGGTACCTTTGAATAGGTATTTAAAAAAATAAGACAATTGGTAGGTACTTTTGGTATGTATGTATGTATGACCAATGAGTGATAATTTTTCATCGAAATTTAAGAACAACTTCTAATAATTATTATTAAAGTTAAATAGCATACTGAGAACAGAACTTTGAAACCGAAAGAAGTCATAGACATTTTTTTTTTTCTGCGCGACAAGCTTAGTTACGGCACAAACGTTCGGTTATGCGTTCGGTTGAATCCTACCTGCGCAGCCAGTGAGAAAACGCGGGAGAAACGAAGCATTCGTTAGGTGCAGCAGCACTACGCTTGTCATCTAACAGTGTACAAACAAGGATAAAGCAGTCCATTAGTGTTGGGAATCTTCGTGAGAACGCTGTTTGTATGTTTTTTTTATTTTTCTCGTTCTAAATCTGTAGGGGTTGTGGGAAATAATGACTACCTACTTACCTAGGTAACAACACCATAACTTAATGAAACCTTCATAGGTAGGTAGGACATGATATGTTAGCTACTGTTCCTTTATGCGACACGAATTAAGCAAGTGCTTAAGTAGGTACCTACTAAATTACGACTTACCTAAGTAGGTACGTAGGTTCCTTTGATAAGATTAGCAAAATCGGTCCTAGGTCCCGGTATTTTTGGTGGTATTTTCGATGTCTCGGCGATTCAATTGCCATCTTCCTACTGGTACCTAGGTACCAATTTCGTTCGGAAAAAGGTACCTAGTCTTATCGCTGTAAAACTTAAAAAAGAGAAACAAATAATTACCTATAGGTAGGTACGTAAAATAGTGTTGCAGATAAAAATAGCGATTGCTATTTAACAAACGTGTTGCCAATGTAGGCATAATATTTTATAGGTTATCTAGCTACATTACTACTCAGTGCATAATATTTAATAGATAAGGTACCTACCTACTGTACAATGTTTATTAATCGACTTAATTATCAAATGTATAAGCGTATCTACTTTAGCTAGGTCAAACGGTAACAATAGGTACCTAGGTACATAATATACCTCTATTTTTTAAATTTTACGCAAAAGTAACATTGTTTTCTTTTATTTCAATGATAAAAACTGGAACATTTAATTCGTGTAGGTACCTATGCTTTTTTTTTCAAATTGCAGTTTTGTTCACATCGAAACGAGAAACAAATAACGTTCAGAATTCAAATGGAAAATTACACACTGGCAACTATTTTCCAGCATTAAGGATTCTTTCCTGAAGTTCGCCAGCAATCAACGAATCGTTGTAGGTAGTTAATAGTAGTTCTGTGAAAAGAGTTAAATAACCTGAAATAAAACGTTAAAAACGTGTCTGACCCTTTTTTCTAGACTGACTAGAACTGGCTTTGCAACCGCTGTTTTAATCGTTTTGTTCCCAATATAAAAAAAGGATTTCGTTCTTGTCTAAGTTAGCTTGTTAAAAGGTACCAAGAATATTCGGCTATGTATAGGAAATAAAGGGGTCTTTTTTCTGACAAAAAACTAAAAAAAACTTCCAACAGTAGCCAAAGTAAAAATGGTGTGTTACTTCAGAAAGTAGGGTAATTTTACAAAGCAAAGACTTTTCATGACCCTAGGCGATTTTCAATTAAAAGCTTTTCAATTTTACTCTTTTATGTCTCAGGAAAACTTGTGAGCGTTTTCCCAGTTCTATAATCGAAGATTGTTTGTTCACTTATATCCTTCTTAAAGTTTTTTATCCATCGTTTCAGGAGTTAGTCAGGATCTGCTTTACTTCGTCAAAGCTTTTGTCGATGACAAAAAGCTGAGGAGAGTGTCACTGGTTTAGAAAATCTATCTATAAACAGAATATGTTTTTTTTTCATCTAACCGTATAAATATGTAAGAGTGGAATCTTTGTTGATTATTATCATTATTATCCCCCGTCCCAATGCTGGACAACGGCCTCCCTCTATTCTTACCACCGTTTCCCTGTTCTGTGCCTCTTCTTGTCAATTCGCAAGGAAGACGTCTAAGACAACCCGCCATCTCCTTCATGGTCTGCTGCGGCCTCGTCTTGCGATTTCAATAAATCGCCCCAATTTTAATTTCCAGAGTTAACGGACAGAGTCCTAGTATGTCTCTTCTTCTAGGTCTCTCTGCGCCTGATTAGAACCCAGGAAACTGAGAACACTAGGAAAGTACACAGGGCCCCGTGATCGATGGGGTCCCCCTATTTTCTACCAGATGACCTACCGATACATGCATTGATATATAAATATATCAATGTTATAAAAAATCAAACGAAACATACTTACCAAGCGTTTGTATTTGTTTTTCAAGAATAAAAGTCCTATGCGAAAGTCATAATTGAACCCAATTAATATCAAAATGAGCTCAGGGTTTCCTATAGGTAAAAGACGGCTTTGTCAAAACCCATTAATCAAACATCAAAAATCTCTACGCCTATCTGACCCTATCGCTGTCAAACTAGTATGGAGTTAGATAGATCTAGTTATGTGCAGTTTACCTCAGGAGATATCCCGTCGACCGACAATAAACGGGGAACGAATTTGCATGGGACAAAGCATTCAGCTTCAATATTGGCGTGTAGGGACCAACGGGCTTTTTTTTGTTCGACTGTTCCTATAAAAACCCCTTTAGAATTTTATTCAATGTTTTTTAAATCTTGCAGCTATTAAGTAGTAGGTAGAGGTGGGCTTATTGTTCATGATTTACCTCACTGAAAATTATCTTTTCTAAAACCCAGGTGCAGTGTTTTTACTAAACTAGGCTAGCCTGAAAAATTCGCACGTATATGTTAGTAGGTACCTACCTCCGTTCTGCAGATTCTGAGTTGTCTCCGATCTTGACACGCCTATTTCGCCTTTCGTTTGAGACTGGAAAAGTGCCGAGGGCTTAGAAGCAAGCTAACGTGCAACCCGTGCCCAAGAAGGGTAGTCGTGCTGACCCGTCGAATTATAGACCCATCTCGGTAACGTCCATACTCTGTAAGACTATGGAACGCGTGCTGAATCATAAGCTCCTGGCTTACCTAGAAACGAATGATATCCTTAGTGACCGACAATACGGGTTCCGCCGAAATCGGTCAACTGGGGATCTTCTAGCGTATGCCATTCACATCTGGAGTGAAGCCATAGAGAAGCACGGGGAGGCACTAGCGGTCTCCCTTGACATCTCGAAGGCCTTCGACAGAGTCTGGCACGATAGCCTTATAAGTAAGCTTCCTTCCTTCGGTCTGCCCGCCGGTTTGTGTGATTGGATCGCAGATTTCCTGAGGGACCGGTCTATCCGAGTGGTCATAGATGGCTGCTCGTCTGGTCTGCGGAATATTAATGCCGGGGTTCCTCAGGGGTCGGTGCTTTCGGCAACACTCTTCTTGCTGCATATTAATGATCTGCTTAAACCCGGTACCTTTGGGTATGCAGACGACAGCACTGTTGCTGAGAGATACGTGTCCGACGCACGAGCTGGTGGGTCGCAGATCCGTTCCCTCCAGGAGGCTATGGTTGAGCGCTTGAATGTGTCCTTACAGGCTGTCTCTGAATGGGGTGATGCCAATCTGGTCAAGTTCAATGCTGCTAAGACCCAAGCGTGTCTATTTTCCGCCAAAAGGAGCCAATTCCACCCAGCTCCATCTTTCCGAGGTGCAACAGTGCCGATAACCGACCAACTTGAACTTCTTTGGGTTACATTAACATCTACTCTCAATTTTGGCCCTTTTATAGAGGCAAAAGCTCAAGTGGCTGCAAGAAAGTTGGGGATCCTAGCAAAGGTTAGGCGGTACTTCACGCCGGAACAGCTGCTCAAACTCTATCAAGCGCAAGTTCGATCGTGTATGGAATACTGCTCTCATCTTTGGGACGGATCTGCCAGATACCAGCTTGATGCCCTTGAGTCAATTGAGAAACGAGCCAAGACGATCATTGGCAATGAGAGGTTCGTCGCTACGAAGCTCCAAAGTCTTGAGCATCGACGCCGAGTTGCTAGCTTGTCGGTTTTTTACCGGTTGCATTTTGGGGAATGTGCGACGGAATTGCATAATTTAATTCCGCCAAGCCCTTTCCATCATCGGACCACAAGACGAACAGCGATGCGCCACCGGTACATGGTGGACATCCCACCCACACGCACAAAACGTTTTGGGAACACATTCATAATGCGTACAGCTAAGGAGTGGAATTCCCTGCCGGAGTCTGTTTCCCGATAGCCATAACCTGGGAGTCTTTAAGTCAAGAGTGAATAGGTTACTTCTAGGCAAGCGTGCTCCATCTTCGACCACATCATCGCTTACCATCAGGTGAGATGGTGGTCAAGCGTGTGCCTATTAATAGTAAAAAAAAAAAAAAGATAGGTGGTTTCCAATAGGGGTGGAAACTTGTATTTACCGGTACGTAGATGTACCGGTACATCTTCACTCACTCTTAAAGACTAGCTGTGCGATTCTGTAAACACCTCACCATGCAAGCCCAAGTGAAGTGATCATGAAGCGAGGTGATGTAGATATCAGGCAAGATACACTTCAGAAGCCCGGCTGAAGGCGTACGAAGAGTACGAAGGTACCTTCTTTACCTACTCTAACAAACTAAGGGTTTTCCTCTCTTCTAGCCATAACGACCTACTACAAGCACAAAATATTTTTAAATCATTAGGTACGCTTGGCGGTGGCCAAGCGTACCTAATGATTAAAAACACGCTAAAATACCACCACGGCTGGTGAGCCGTGGTGGTATTTTAGCGTGTGCCAAGCAGAGTCAACGATCGTAGTAATGATCTCAGGGTGAGACTATGTTTATCACTAGACAAGTTAGTAACTACTAGAAAGAAAATGGTAGGGTGGAGTGAGGCATTTGGCCAGCAAAGGGACAGCCAGAGCGTTAGAAGTCATTATTTTGGTGATGGTTTAAAAAAAAAACTAGCCAAGTGCGAGTCGGACTCGTGTGCAAAGGATTCCGAACCAATTTAATTTTTTACATGACAGACTTCATACAGGTTTTCCTGTAATCTTTAGGTATATAACCTATTATCTGCATTTTTTTTTTCAAAATTTTAGGCTCAGTAGTTTCGGAGATACTTAATAGTAATTTTTGGTCTAATTTCTTGAATAGTTATTCATTTAGTCCGTTCATTTCAAAATTAAGAAAAATATAATTAAAACCCTCAGTGAGTCAGTAAGCCCTTTCATTTGATATGTCACACGATACCTATAGGCTAGCAAGGTATTCATTTAATAATGGAGGAAGCACTAATAACGTACGAGCAAAGCCACGGGTGGTAGCTAACATAATAAAAAGATAGAGTTCTCGTATCGTCACATTCACGCAATGTGGGGTCTCAAGTTACTAACGTTTCGGATTAAGCAATAATTAAAAACCTACTTAGATATTTTCACTACCTACTCGCTGCACAACAAAGTAGGCCAAAAGTACAAAATATTCAGACCGTGGATGTCAACTACCTATGACGATGAACACGTCCTTATAAATAATAAATACCTTGTGGGACGTTTATGGTTTCGGTACCGTTATGCGGATTATGGGTGCACGTTCCCACAAACACATAGCTATTGGTCTACTACTAGGTTATATCTATCGAATCTATAATGTCTATAAGTTTATATCTATCTGCCTTCAATTCTGTTAGTCAAAAGGACTGCAACTATGTTTATGCCAGTGCGGGTATTGAAAGTTCTTTAATTTCTGAAGTCGATTGCCAGGTTGGGGTGAGGTGCTAAGTAAGTATTCGGTTTTCTCTTCATAAACTTACAATAATTTGTAAGTAGCACCAAAGTTTGGAATTGTGCCAAACAAATGGCAAAAGGCTTGCCCTTATTACGTGGGACTTGCAACAGTAGAGACATTGCCTAGGTACTCTTTCAGAAAATACAGAAATGATTATGTAGGAAACCTGCAAATTTGCGCAGTGAAATAATGAAAAGTAGAAATAACAATGCTTGGACAATGTTTAAAACTCAGCGCCATGTCAAGTCGTACAACTTTATTTACAAACATCAACCTCTATATTTTTATCGATAAGTAGACCGTCTATGCGGGCACTAATGCTAACTGTTTTACCGACGATAACGTCATCTGTCAAAATTCGCTCCTCGCAGCCACTAGGGGCGCTGTAGTCAGCTTTTCCCTCTATCCTCTATTGTTTATGACAATTACAAGCTTCACACCGACGCGTCACCGTCGGGTTTTATTTTAATTTTATAATTATATGTGACAAAGAAAATTGTGATAAGTGTGATTTTTATACACATCTTGGTGATAATATTAGTGTTAAGATTTGTTAAGTTATTGTTGCAACGTGGAAAACAAACGAGGTAAGAAAGTTGTTGAAACTCGACTGTCGGGAGAATTGTTTGGGATTACTGGGATCGATAACCTGGTCGGCTAGCCATGAGGCGCGACGCTGAGGTTATGTCGCGAGCCGCGAACAGGTATCGGAGTTCAAGTAACGGTCCCTCCGTCCGGAGCGGGCCGCCTCGCGTTACAGCCGCAGAATCCGGTCGTACCTAAGACCAGTTAGTTCATAATAGCGTCTAGATCCTCATTTGCCGTCCTCATTCCGTTACGCTTTCCATCAACTGTCACTGTAAATAAATATTCGGTAATCGGCTTCGCTTTTAAAAATCGCCGAGTGCCCATACACCCCGTACCTTTAGCTCGCTCGAGACCTCTGGACGTTCCTTCTGAGATGTGCGCCTGTTTTCCAGCTTACCCTGCCTGCAGTGCGTGCCACGAGCCCCAGAGTCCCAGCCATTAGATTGAGTGGAGTGTCCCCTGTGCCCACACGTAGCCCTGTACGCAGCCAAAATTCCGCGAGACAGTACGGACACCTCCTCCAGCATGGAACTGGAGAAACCCTCTACTGTCCACGAGGAAGACTCCAAAGTTACCCTCACAATCAGACTGATTATGCAGGGGAAGGTAAGAGAATGAACACTTGGTTATTTTTGAAAATTGGCAATGTTTTCAAAATATTTTGAATTATTTTCAAATTGTGAAAGTGTACACTTTACCTTCTTCTAAATTCCACTTAGTATAATTAATTTAGTGTAAACAAAGTACATAGTTATTAATGTGTCTGTTTCCCAATATCAGTAAGTAGTTTTAGTAATTAGTTCCTGAATTAGAAATTTAATTTTAGCTTGCATTAAATTAATTAGTTTCATTATTTGGTAGTTTAGCAAAGCTGGCTTACATGTGTGTCAACTAAAAATTAACTAAAATTAAAATGTGAGTAAAATTATCTAAACTTTAACTCAACTCATCTCTCTCAATCCAAAGTAGAAAAGCCCTTAAGGTATTATTTGAAAATATCTTACTAAGTAGGTAAGAGAAAAAAAAAACTAAATATTTTGACTCTTTGAGATACTTAGGTATAATACATGAACCTCATTCCTTGGGTCATAACTATTGAATGTACATTCTGTTGCTTTGTTTAACAAACATCCAAATTACATTGCAAACAACAGCAGTAAATGTGTTTTAAATCAAATTAAGTCGACACATTTCTACTTTACATTATTTTTACTATGTTGCAAAGAAGAATAGCTTTCCTCGCTGGAGGAAACACTCTTATAAGACATTGACCTTTGAGACTGATGGCCCATAAATAAAACAATGAAAAAGAAAATTAAACTAGGAAATGTTACTTTATGTAGGTACTATTTTGCCATCAAGTTCTAGTATTGATTTGCTTGCTTGATGGTAATAAAGAAAAAAAGTAGGTAATAAAAGGTAAGGTATTATGTTTTGGTGGAATAAGAAACAAGTCACTTTAATTCTACACTGCAAAAATAAATAAACATGATAAAAATGGACAAATAAAACTTACAAGAATGATCAGGTTACTATCAAATATGTGGGTATTTTTATTTTTATTATCAAGTAGGTACTGATAATAATACACATATTATTATCATAGACATATCATTAGACATTGCAGTGCAGAAACCATGCACTTATCAATGTAACAAAAAGACAGTTGCCTTCAAGAAAGACCATTCCTGCTGCTAATAAACCTAGTAAGTGTCTTGAGAATATAAAAATTCCAATTTAATTTTGTTAAGTTGTTAGGTCATAATTGACATTCTGTAAAAATCCAAGCAACCTTAGGGCAATTCAACAAATTTTTAACAAAATTTGCAATCATATCTCAGTTGCAAGCTGTCTTAAAAGCCTCAAAATCCATCGATCAACATGGGAATGCGAATGTTGCTTATAAATACTGGCCTAGTGCGAGTCGGACTCATGTGCAAAGGGTTCCGGACCAATTTCATTTTTTTAACATGATATTTTAACACTACAGAGACTTCTTGTAATCTTGAGGTATAGAACTATTATCTGCATTTTTTTTTAATTTTCTAGTTTGACCCCAAAAGTGATTCCCATACTAAAAATTTATTTATTAACGTAATGTGTCCATGTTTGGGTCACAGGAGATCCGAACAAAGCTGGCTGTGACAGACAGACAGACAACCAAGTGATCCTATAAGGGTTCGGAACCCTAAATATAGTAGAAGTGGAACTCTTGTCTAATAACTTCAGTTGAATTGGATAAGTTTGTCATTTATGTGACTATGACTTTGACTGGTAACTGAAACCTAAAATAATCCCATTAACTAAATAGTATCAAAAAAAAATTTAATTGTTGTTTTGGCTGACTTTGAATGGATGGGCTACTTACTACTTGCAATGTAGTACAAAAAATAAAATGTTGTAATCTAATTGAATAAGTTATAAATCAACAATACATTGAAATAATTGTTGTACTTATGTGAAAGAGTTGTAGTTATTTGTTTGAACATATGGTAATCTAATATGACTTTGGTATTCCAATCTTGTTAGGGAACATGTACACTTGTAAGGCTGCCCAACGCAATATCCTGCTTAACCATGTAGGCTTGCTTAACGCCTAGGCTTTCATTTTATTATTTCTAACAAACCCTTATTACTGCCTCGGGTCAACTTAAATACTTTTAAAACAGTTTGAATGTGCATGATTTTGACAGAACAGTTTATTAGCATGATATAATTCACATCACATCGTAACCGTTTTATTTAAGCTCCCATTACTCAACCGCATCACTAATTTAGCACGCCTAGATGTCGTTAGATTGCACTGACATGTGAGATGTATTGATGCTAACAGCCACCTCTACCTACTTTTACATGTAGGTACTTTTAATTGGCTATAATCCAATACAAAGTACATTTGGCAAGCGGCCAGCTATTGGCACTCGCCCTGTTCATCAAACTTCGATTTTTACCTTTTTCTAATTGGAGTAATGTGTGATATTTAATGTTGTCATTGTGTTTGTCTCTGCTCACTTCCTTAATCGCAGTCTGGGATCGGTATATTTTTGGTTCACTGACTAGCAACCGCATTGTGTTAACTGTTGTTTTTTGTGTAAACATTCCAATAAATTAGTTACTTTAATGTTATGAGATACGTTTCACAATACATTTTTTATTTGTCTTTAACAAGAAGTCCCAAATACCTTCCACGAATTCCAGGTTCACGCGAGAGTAAGCTACCTACTTTTCTTTTCGCCGACTTCTCTTTTTCACGCTACAATTCGTCAATAAACGTAAAAGTGAAACGTAAATTCTCGGCATGTAATCAATTATTTACGATCAGCTTTAAATAATTCATAGATTAATCTGCAGTGAAATTGGTCAGTGTCAATCGTCGCGATAGAAGTTTGAGCTGGCGGCTTTCTTAGATAATGTTCGCTATTTGTGTCGTGGAAGAGGCGGCGTTGAGCAATAGCATTGTTCACATACTGCAGAAGTCATGATGCCCAGTTGCCAGCACCGATCTGATACGACAACTCTCTAAAACCGTCTCACTGCAACCCCGGTGCGTCTGACTGCTGCAAAGAATCTCTATGCAGTGACTATTATTGGCGAGCAGACAGGAAATCTTTTGTACTATAAATCTCTGAGCGACTACATTAATTACAAGTGCGGGCGCCCGTTGCACAATACTTGCCAATGTAGCAATCCCTTTGGTTATTTTGGATGCCAATTTTAATTAAATCAAATGTAACACTGTATAACTTAGTTTATATTTGTTTGCAGGAAGTTGGCAGTATTATTGGCAAAAAAGGAGAGATTGTTAAAAGGTTCAGAGAAGAGGTGAGTTCACAAAATATTGCCCAATGTCTTTAACATAAAACTTGCAAAGAACAGCTCAGCTTATCAGCATTATACGACTGTCGATTAATATTCGTCTTGTATTGTTTTCAGTCTGGAGCAAAAATCAACATATCCGATGGATCGTGCCCAGAGCGTATCGTCACTGTTACTGGCAACACAAGTGCTATATTCAAAGCATTCACACTTATATGCAAAAAATTCGAAGAGGTATGTACAACTTGCAGTACTTGTTTACTAACATTGATTGATATGAAAGTATTTATAAAATGACAATAATTTTCGTATTATATTGCCAAAGAAAATCATGCGCCAATGTTTACACCACGTCACATGATTCCCAAGCTTCAATTGAAAAATTAATGAAATAGTTTTCCAAAATATTTTTATGACAATATTATAGTGTCAAGTTAAGGTCAGTTCTCCCCGAAAACTACCGATTAAATCATAAGCTCTAGTTTTGTGTTGAAATCTGTCATCACTGAAGAGTTTAGGAGTAGAATTCCTACCCGTACTCCTAATAACCTAAGTCCTAAAATTGCTCACTCATTCTGTTTTCTACTGCGTGATCTTCCTATCTTCACGGCTATTAGTCTATTTAACAATCGCAACTAAACGCGGATAAACTGAATTCGACTATCAAATGAGAAGCAATAAATTAGTCCGCAATAGGGAATACGCATGCGATTTTTTTATTTTCAAAATGAAATACTTATTAGCTCTAGTAAACAATCATGAAATTATTTTTAAATACTTTCATTAGCGATGAAGTTATAAAGCTTCAAAGATTACAATTAGAAAGAAAAGTCTGATGTAAACCTTGACGTCATCGTCTATGACGCTTTTACAGCTGCCATAGAAAACAGCGTTTTCGCGAGAGAGACAGATATATTTGTTTAAGATAATTATATCTCCTTTGTTTTTCGAGTAATTTTGATTCTATTTTCACTGTTAGTATTATATTTTTAGATAAACTGTATTGATGATCAATATGTTTTTCATGCATATTCCCTATTCACAATCCCAATCTAAAGATAAGGACTATGAATCGCAGTAATACACAAATGGCATTAAGGTGGATGCTCCAGGGTAGCCCGCGAAATTCAAATATTTTTATGTTTTTTGCAATTTGCCGGTCAGTGTGAAGCTGTATGTGGACCAAATGCGATCTGCGACCGTAACGCGTATTTATCTAAAGAATTATATCCATTTTAATCATCAATATAGCCCTCTAAGTTCATGTAGTTCGAAAGAATGATTATTTCTGAAATATTCATTCAATTCTTTAGATAAATACGCGTTACGGTCGCAGATCGCATTTGGTCCACATACAGCTTCACACTGACCGGCAAATTGCAAAAAACATAAAAATATTTGAATTTCGCGGGCTACCCTGGAGCATTCACCTTAAGGTTTACTGGTAAAATCATTATATCGACCTAGTAAACCTTTTCCAACTAAGTTGGGGTCGTTTTTCAAGTCAAAATTGATGCAGCTAAATACCTACTAAGTATTTTATGTGAATGAACTGTTGACTGGTAGAAAATGTATCTCAAGTGTAATTTACATGTACAACAAAGCTATTTGGCATACAGGCAAAAATATTATTTTTTCTACTGCAGTGTCAATATTTATTTGTAATGTGTGCATTATTAGTTTTTAAGCTTATGACATAGTTACGAGTGTGGTGTACAATAACTGTCTGCTCAGCACCCTCACAACACTGTTTAAAAGTATTTGCAAGTCAGCAGCCTGCATACCAGATACTTTGTTGACTGTACATAACCAACCTTAATTACTAAACATCACCACTATTCCATTTCACCTGAATTAAGATTGAATAAATTGAACAAAAAGCGGTCATTGTGATTTAACCATAATAGTTAGATAATATACCCTCGCGTACTTTTTTGTAGATATTGATGTCCTCTATAAAACAGTAATACATCACTTTGCTCTATTGTCAATAGTTTCCCTAGCGTACGCGATATATATAAGGATCTTTTTTGGTATATTTTTTACACCTTGGCAAAAAAGTTAACGTTAGAGTGTGTGTGTGTGATCTGTGTCTCTGTGTCTGTGTGTGTGTATATCCCTAACTTTTTAGGGTTCCGTACCCGAAGGGTAACCAACAGAACCCTATAGCTAAGCCCCCGCTATCCGTCCGTTCGTCTGTCTGTCAGCGGGCTGTATCTCAAGAACCGTAATAGGTAGAGAGTTGAAATTTTCACAGATTGTGTATTTCTATTGCAGCTATAACAACAAATAATTAAAAATACAGTTTATGGTACGGAAAACTGCGTGTGCGAGTCTGACTCGCACTTAGCCGGTTTTTGAAAATATCTGATCTTACTGGAAGCGAAAGATAGGCACGATCGGCCTAAGCGTTCGGCTTGTTTGTTAAGAATTGAATTGTTTCCTTATGACGTTATCACGTAAAATGTCCGTAAACCGACTTTACAGGCAACCAGTTTTTTTTAAAAATCGCTTTAGTATAGTTGTACGTGTGTAACATTCCAGTGGTGCTCTCAGTTCAACGAGGGCGGCGGCGGCGGCTCGCGCGCGCCCATCACGCTGCGGCTCATCGTGCCCGCCTCGCAGTGCGGCTCGCTCATCGGCAAGGGCGGCTCCAAGATCAAGGAGATCCGCGACGTCACCGGGGCCAACATACAGGTAACTTACCTACCAAACTACTATAGTTCGGTCGGTGCCGTATGGTGCTGTAAAAGAATAATCCCATACCATTACTTCCCGTGGGTGTCGTAAGAGGCAACTAAGGGACTCGCCAGAGAATGGCCTACAGCATTATCAGTAAAATGCAACACCATACACTGCGATCGCCCAACCCGCCCGCCAAGCGTGGCGATTATGGCTACCACCCCCACCTCCCCAATTTGGGGGATTCCTATGCCCAGCAGTGGACGTCTTTTAGCTGATATGATGATGATGATGATGATAGTTCGGCCGGAACCGCTGTTCCTCGTAACAAAACCCTAACTGCGGCGCGCTGTGAGAGTTGAAGGCGGACTGACACAGCGATCCCTCCGTCTCGTGGTTCAGCCGTCCCGGTCGGACTATAGTACTATCTACTTTAGAATCTCAATATCACGACTACATTCTGTCCTACGCAGCTAGTTCTAAAGAACAACATTACTCATATTTATAGTCCACTAGCTTTTTCCCACGGCTTGGCTCGCGTTCAAGTTTTAACCATATCCAACCATACCAAAATTCATCAAAATCTGTTCAGAGATTTAGTGAAAAGCTTTACAAACAAAAAAATAAATTAGTTGAAACGCGAAAGCAAGCTTTTTAATTTTGCGTTTAACCAATTTATACTTGGTGCGACTATTATCAGACCACGTCCTCGATTCAATTTCTGGATAACATCAATATTTCATAACATCTTACTCTTTTCGGAAAATATCGTAAGTAAAATCGGATTGCTGTTCTGATTTACAAGGTGTAGTTAATCTGTTTGCCCTAATCCACGACTATAAACAGCCACGCAATATAAGACCTTAACCTCCAAACTTCAGTGTTTAAATGTATCACAGTTAACCGTTTCTCAATAAGAACAGGACAAGTTCATGACCATTAAAGCCAGAGGCTGCGCGCGCGCAGGTCCGCCCACTTCCTCGTGCCGCAAGTTTAGCACTACCGCATTCTTTATAGATCAACTGGTCATGAATGGGCCTACACCGTTATAAGAATTCGGTGGGAATGGCACTTTTAGGCGGAAAGTTAAGTCGTCATAAAACACAGATACGTGGTGTAAAAGAAAACGCAGGACCTGAAAACGGGAAATTCATCCTTATGAATTCGTTTTTCTACGGATGTACTCGGAAATCGCGAATTAAAATCAACTTAAAAGCTTACAACCCAAATCTCTTCAAAGTTAGAGTGAACAGGCTCCTTCTGGGTAGGCTCGCTCCATCGTAGACTTTGTCTCTGTCATCTCTGACATAGACTAGAGTCAAGAGCAAACCCATTACAAATTAAAAAAAAAACTTGGGCATGCATGTATGTTAGCATAACTCGACAAAATGTATTAACAGCAGATTTTTGTTTCTTGCTATTTCAGAGATGGTCATAATAAAATAATGAAGAGTACAGTGTCCTCTGTTCAGGTCTTGCGTTATTTTTGTTTCATCTTGTATATTATTTGAACCTATTAAACGCGATGCATGTATATTACGCCTACAGATGTAAAATTTTAAATCTTGTATACTAGTGATAGCGTGATTAAAACGTAAAAGTAGCTCCACAACTATTTTTAACACGCAAACAGAGAACCACGTGAGAAAATGTAGCGTAGAAATTATAACGACCTTAAAAAATTGTTTACTAACTTCATAACTAAACAATTTCTAAGATGATATTGTAAATGACATAAATAAAAAAATACATCTATCTATACTAATATATAAAGCTGAAGAGTATGTTTGTTTGTTAACTTGAACGCGCTAATCTCAGGAACTACTGGTCCGATTTGAAAAATTCGTTCAATGTTAGATAGCCCATTTAACGAGGAATATATCCGTGGCCGGCGGGTATACATTGATATCTCGACATACATGTTTTTTTTTTTATTCGTTTAGACGCTTTCTACGCCTGTGTTTTTATAGGAAAAAAATTGACAACCCGAAATATTCATAATTTTTTGAGATTTTACT
Organism: Lacanobia oleracea; assembly: GCA_950371165.1. NCBI lineage: Eukaryota > Metazoa > Arthropoda > Insecta > Lepidoptera > Noctuidae > Lacanobia > Lacanobia oleracea. The sequence goes on along the minus strand of OX493387.1, from coordinate 18,584,853 downwards.
TTCGGTAATAACAGAATATCTCAGTCTTGAGGGTTCACTACTTAACAAAACGATATGTCAAACTAATGAATCCGGGTATATTCTGTTCACACATTGATATAACGTTTTATCAAGTTATGCTCGCTAACCAAAACAAACATTATTACTATACAAAACTTGATAACTCAACTTGTACATTTAACATTTTATTGTTTTAATCATTTATAATTGATATAACGTTTTATCAAGTTATGCCCGCTAACCAAAACACACATTAGTGTTATACAAAACTTGATAGCTCAACTTGTACATTTAACATTTTATTGTTTTAATAATTTGTATGTTAATATCATTACATATTGTATTGTGTACAAACAACCTGCCAATCTTGAAACATGATAAATAATTAGTATGCAGGTATCAAGATACTTGTTGGCTTTACTTTATTAATATTCAACTGGTAAACCTCATTTCTAGATAATACAATAATAACAAAGCATTTAGAGATATCTAGTAAGTATCTATCTAGGTAAGTATCTATCTAGGTAAGCATAGGTCTGTATCTATCTATAACTGTAAAAATTTTTTTTCAAATAAATGTGTGATTTATAATTTCACTCGAAGCTTAAAAGGTCATTTATAGTCTTATTTTTACTTATGTTCTTCGCACAATTTATTTTTTGTGTCTAAATTAAACCCATGACTGCCAGATAAGCAGTTATCAATATAGGTATTATATCATAAGTTCAAACACAATTGAACATTTTCAGTTATCCAGTTATGGCCGACTGAAGACAGTTAAATTAATTATGATATCTATAGATATCATAATAGGTAATGTCTACATATTTGAACATTTTTGAATATATTTAGTTATTAAAATAAATCCGCAAATCCAAATTAGAGTATATTGAGATATCATGAAATCTTCATAAAAAAATAATAAAATATCTTTAGTTGATGCTATTAGACCATACTTTACGATTTCATACACTATGGTTTATAGTACAATGCGTAGGTAATAGATCATAGATTATCTGTACCGCTTGATGAGATGCAGAGAAATAGAAACGGCGCGAAAAATGACATGTTATTGACATTTCATCGTGAAAATAGCGTCAACGTGCCGAAAGTGTATTTTACAAAGTTTATGTTGTTCTGAGTATTTGGTTGAACGTTGGTTCCATTCATCAATAAACTTATTTGTGTGAGTTGTATAGTTCTTTACATGCAATGGAAGACAAGGATAATGTGAGTACCTTTTTATTCAGTAAATAGGACGTATTAAAATTATACGAAGAAAGAGGTATTTTATTGTTTTCTTAAACTATCTACGATTTTGTTTCAGAATCAGCTTGAGATTGAGAAGTTAATGCTTAGGAAGCGCAAGTTGATAGAACTTCGAGAAGAAATAAAGGTGAAATCATCTTTCAAGGCAATAAAAGTAAATGAAGAAGGTAAGATACCTATGACATTGTTTTGTTATTTAACTAGTGAACGCCCGCTTTATTTACGTATTTCACTGTTAAGGAATTACCGCAAATCCTTTCTTAGTGCTTGCTTACACCCTTATTAAACCTAAGATTTTGCACGTGCATGCAAAACTGAATAGTTTAGGTACCATTTAAGCTGGGGGTTCTCTATAAATCATTTAGTAGTTATTTCAATCACCGAATTGTTCTAAGGCATTTTTGCTTGATACAATTGCATGTTTTACCATAGCTCATTTCGATTCCCTTGCTCTCGTTTGTCTACACGTTTACCTACATGTTGTTTGTAACTGTTTAGATGTACTTTTTTTGCTTTAGATGAATGCAGCCCATTTTCTATTGAGCAGCCTTCAATTTCTCCACCACCATTTTCGCCATTAACTCCTTTAACACTTAAACCAAAACAAAACAAATTACAGTGTAAGTGGTTTATTTGATTTTTAAATACTTATTTAATTTGTCACTACATATTATACAATCAAGTCCTCCTCCGCGTCTGGCTGCCTGTCTGTTCACGATAAACTCAAAACTACTGCACCGATTTTCATGCTGTTTTCACCAATGGATAGAGTGTTTACGAGGAAGATTTTAGTATATAATTTCTTAAGTTTTTGTATACATTGGCTAAAATATAACGATATTTGTTGGAGGTGTCGGAAAAAATAAGCCGTCAGGGAGCTTTCAACAAAAACGCTGCGCGGCCGAGTTCGCGGGCGGAAGCTAGTTTGCTATAAAATAGTGATTGCTTACTGGAACTTTTGCCGTTTTGTTTTAGGTGAACCTACTTCTGACACACCTCGTACCGTTTCGCCGCCATTGGCCTCATCTTCGTCATTGAAGAATGGTGTTAATAATGTTGAGCCGACATCATCTCCTATTCCAGCAATGTCACCAGAAACCCAAATACTATTCAATGTATTAACTGAAGTAGATTTAGAAAGTGAAAATTTATCAGACACGATTAAGACTAGTGATATTTCAGTAAATGGAAGAAAAAGTTACTATGATGCGGCTAGTGACGACAGCGTCGAGGACCCCGACTTTACAGTGGATAACATGAAGCAACGCGTAGTTGATGAATCAGAAACTGACTGTGACTCGATGAACGAACTCGAACTCGATACAACATACTCGGAGAAACGAAGTATGACTTCTCAAATAATTAATATAGCTGATACTAGTACTGTTAATGAGATTACAATATCTACGAGCAACAGATTTGCAACCGAAACACAAAATATGCCATCTCAAAATATTACTATAGACAAAGAAAATGATAGCTTACCTTTAAATGAAAACCACACACAAAGCTTAGTTGTGAATTTGGATTCTCCCACAGAAAAAAGAAATGAAGTTGTGCAAACTATAATTTGTACACATACCAACGAAGAAGCTACTAATACAATAAAGAAAAATAAGGGCAGATCAAGAGAAGAAAGAAAAGAATGCAAAATATTAAGAAATACAGGAAAGAGCTATATTACAGAAAAGGGTAAGGTAGTCGCTGAGAGAAAAACTAAAGATTTAGGAGTATGTAGATTAAAATGTGCTGAAAGATTTGCAGAGGCTGAAAGGAAACAGTGTTTTGAAGATTATTGGCAATTAGGACAGAGAGACAGAAGAGCAGCATTTATATCTAAATCAGTTATGATACTACCCAAAAAATCTCAAACAACTGGTTGTAAAGAAAAAAACAGGGATTGCTATTGTGTGTATAAACTCTTGATTTCTAATGAGGAGAGACCGATTTGCAAAGAGTGCTTTTGCAGAGTACTTGGTGAGACCAAGGGATTTGTAAATGTGATAGTCGAAAAGAAAAAACATTCCCCGACGGGCATCATAGACAGTGATCAGAGAGGTTGTAAGCCGCCAAAAAATAAAAAATCCATGGAGGAAATGACGTCTGTCCGAGAACACATTTCCAGTTTCCCGAGCTACGAAAGTCACTATTGCAGGAAATCCACTGGCAAGAAATACCTTGCTACCGATTTATCGATTGCAAAAATGTATAGGGAATATAAAAAATCTACGTTAAATCCTGTTTCTTTGAAACTATATGCTAAATGCTTCCATGACCTAAATCTCTCATTTAAACAACCCTCAAAAGACACCTGCAATACATGCGATGTCTTCAATGCCAAAATTAAAGTAGCAGACGCTGATCACAAAATAAATTTGATTGCTGAGTTAGCCGAACATCAATCTCGAGCTGAACAAGCTTATAGTGAAAAAAGGATTGACAAAGATATAGTAAAGAACGACTCTTCGATTAGGGCATTTACTTTTGATCTTCAACAATGCTTGCCAACGCCTTATTTAACAACCTCGGTATCCTTTTATAAACGACAGCTTTGGTCCTTCAATTTAACTATCCATGACCTAGGAAGCAATGAGGCTACATGCTATATGTGGGATGAGACCATAGGAGCTCGAGGAGCCAATCAAATTGGATCATGTTTGTGGCACTTTTGCAATAGATTGCCACCAAATGTGAAGGAGATAATTTTCTACTCAGATACTTGTGGCGGCCAAAATAAAAATAACATTGTTGCCATGATGTTTATGTACCTACTAAACAATAACCCTACGCTGCAAACAATTCATCACAAATTTCTTATAAGTGGACATACCCATATGGAGTGCGACTCTGATCACGCAATAATAGAAAAAACAAAGAAAAGGACAAAAATGAAAATTAATCACTTAAATGATTGGGTACAGCTAGTCAGAACATGCAAACTTAAAAATCCCTTTAAAGTAGTAGTAATGACTTTAAAAGACTTCTTGGATTTCTCAGAGTTGAAATCCAAGAAAGGACCGTTTTCTATAAAGAAGAATGATGCTTCGGGACAAAAGTTTTTATGGCAACCAATTAAATGGTTGCAATACAATAAAACGAGTTTCGGCATAATTCATTTTAAAGATAATCTTGATCGAGAATCCGTTTTTAACACTGTAAATTTTAAGAAAAGAGGAAGATTGTGTACTGGTGAAACTTTTAGATTGAACCAAATTTCTAAAGACCCATTACCAATCAGTGCCGATAAGAAGAAAGATTTAATGGATCTTCTGGAGTTAATTGATGAAGTTTTCCATAATTTCTATAAACAGTTAAAAACAAATGATTGTAACCCTACTGATCCAGATATAGATGAGGACGATCCAGATCTAGAAGATAAAGAAGATTGCTAATGGCTAATTTATTATTATTTTGCTCATTTGCATATTAGACGTAGTGGTGGACCTAAGTGGAGCTTTTTTTTTTGCGTTTTTTGTGTTGCTTTTCTCTTTTTTAAAAAAAATAGGTTCTCTATAATTAAACGTTTTTTCTTCTTAAAACAATGTTTATTTTGAATGTGATTATAATTTTAAATACTTAAAAAAAGTGTTTTCTTTAGTATACAGACAAATGATAAAAAATAACACCTTTTCCGTAAATATGACTACCTATTTTTTTCCTACTAAAGTGGTCAATACATTGATAACTCATTGGTGAACAAATTGATAAGTCTAATATTACAAAAATTAAAATAATTTAAGCGTATTTATTATCATAATTCGATAGATAGCATTACACTATCCCTAAGTCAAGTGAGATACATAAGTATTTAAGATAACACGATTTAACATAATAAGTCAAACTTTAAAATTGCGACCCTGTAAAAATGACATTTTGAACATGTCAACATATTCACGCCAGCCACGGATATATCATAAGGCTAAGACCAATAGGAGCGGAGCAGTAATAAAAATTGTGACGCCGACGAAGTTGCGCGGGTCAACTAGTTTTCCATATTTTTGAAAATCTAACTGACGGACTTATTAAAATTAAGTTTTTTTACCCAGGGAGCACTCCAATTGCTTTAACAAAAAACTGTCGCGCGTATTATAAGTCTTAAAGCAGCTTAGAGCACGTAAATAACTCATTATCATCAGCCCAGCTCTGCCTTCTGTTGAGCATAGGCCTGTCTTTCTTTGTGCCAATAAATAAAATAAATAAACCTCTTTATTTTCAGGCTACACCTTACAAAATAACATAAATCAATAATAATACAGACTGTGTTAGTTTATAGAAACGTAAGTAAAAACATAGCACTAAGTCAATGTGCACTCTGGTGGCACTTGTCCGCGAAAGCGACGGAACATCACGTGTTGCGGCCAAAAGTCCTTTTCCATGACGAGGTGCAGTAAACATGTTGGTACGCGCACCATAAACGCCAATCCCCACGCTCCTGTGTTAGCCTTTGTAAATAAGTCATGTCTGTTATTATTATAATTTCCAGGTGGCGAGTGAAATGCTACCGAACTCCACAGAGCGGGCCGTGACGATCAGTGGCACCTGCGACGCTATCACACAGTGCATTTATCACATCTGCTGTGTCATGCTAGAGGTGAGATTAAATATATTATCAATTCTACTGAGGATTGTTACCACAGTGACACTGCTACAGAGAAAATCACCGCATCTACTAAGCAGTGTCGATATTATTTGAGAAATTTAACAACTGAAAAGCAGTTCTTGTATTTAACACATTCACTGCCGCGTCGGCCACCGGTAACCGACAAACAATACATTTTATATTGTGTCTATTTGTCTGGCAGACAATGCTTTAAAAAGCTTTCGTATCGCAGTCGCAAATTGTCAGAAAAATCTCGTAATTTTTGTTCATTTTGACGAGTTTTTGATTTCGACTGTCGCTGAGATGTTATAGATATCATGCCTTAAAATTCAAGCCATCGCGGCTTGAATTTTAACGATTTGTGAGTACGGAAAAGTGGTAATTGCTTCATGATTACCGACTCAACATATTTAGATAAATTCGGGCCGATTCGAGTAAAGCTGGCCTCTTTTTGTTAGACATTTCACCGTAAAATATGGTCCTATTTTGCACACCGTCAAACAAAACCAAAAGGACTGCAAAATAAAAAACTCGATAGCACTAAAACTTTACACCACTAAAAACCGCTTCTAAAATGTAAACGAGGTTGAAAGCCTTATGCAGAGTCCATCTTTGTCTAACTCTGCCTGTCGAAAAGAGATAACACAACGCCGTTATCGGCGCCATTGTATAATAGCCGGCACGAGGGTAGTCTCGCCAATGTACGATGGGCGAACGAAACTTGCAAACCCAATAGTCGATGAGCATTAACTGCCGAACCAATAACGTGAAGCGTCAGAGCTGTCGTCGTCAAACCGACCAATGGAGAGCGTGCTCACGACTCGTGCCGGTTATTATAATTAGTTGCCGCTACAAGAAAAGAACCGCAACGCCATCTATCCAACTAGCAGCGAACTACTACGTCGAAATCTTGTATCGCGAATGCAGAGTTTACCGTACGAAAAAATACATCAGCCCGAATTTCAACTATCGGGCAGTTGTCCGCCAGACACAATCGATTCCCTTTTCAATGGGGTTTCCGGGGCTTTCCTCTCTGTACCGCATACCCTCCAAAGTGCAACCATCTCACATCCGCGCCATTGTTCCAGAGCCCCCCGAAGGGCGCTACAATTCCCTACAGACCGAAGCCAAACGTCGCCGGGCCAGTCATACTAGCGGGCGGACAAGCGTACACGATCCAAGGAAACTACGCCGTTCCCGCGCAAGATGTAAGTTTTAGAACATACTAATTTGTTATCTTAATTAATTAATACTTCATTTTAATAAACTGCTAATCGAATAATTGGCTTTTAATTTTGACTGACGTAATTTTACAGGCAAAATTATTAAGTTTTTTTTTTAAGTTTAGAATCAAAATTTTTGTTTAAATACCTAATTAATATTTAAAAGCTTTATGAAAACTAAATTTTAACTTTGATTAAAACTGCATTGGCAACTGGCAACACTACTTATGTTTATTTTAACTGGCTATACCATTTTGTTCGTGTCATTTGTGTACGTCATCTTTCAGCTTACGCATTTTTAACAAACTCAATGAAGTGAAAATGGATAAAATTTAGGTATTATTAAGACTGAGATGATAATTTAAAATATGTAATTGAAAAAAATCCAAAAAAAAGTCTGCAATGAAAAACAACAAATTACACAATAAATTAACAATCATGGAAGGAAGCTACACAACCACTGCATACCTTCTTAATTAATTCGCTAAAAGTTTTGACGTATAGGAAACGAGTTATGGACAGTAAAATTATCATCCAACGTCTTAGTCTTTTCGCGCGAAGAAATGGCAGCAATCAACAGAATTTATCTACTACTACTATTATTACGAATTATACTGAACTTTTTGGCCGGTCTTGTAGGTACGAGAGAGATAGATACTTGTGTTGGACGCATGTGACATTCGCGCTAAAGTTCTATGTCACCAAGCAAAAAAGCAAGCAAGATATCAGTATTATCAGTTAGTCTGTTAAACAGAAAACATCATTAATAACTAACACAGTAAGATCGTAATAATTCGATAAGTTTTCACTATGGAAAATAACATTCTGAAGCTTCGCTAGCGCCACCTAGTTTGCAATAACGTGTTTTATATTCAGAGCGGCCAAAAAGTTCAGTGCATTCTTCGATTCCGTTATCGAGCTCTGCATATGGGTCAGCGCAGACAGAGCAGTAAGAAGCTCGAGCAGTCTTAATTGATAATGAACTTAATTGCAACCAAGAAAGGATCGAAAGTAGCGTACAAGATATGCTATAAATAGTGCGCTCGCGATTTTGGGAGCCACGTGATTATGTTGAGCGTGTGTGAGATATAAATTCGCGTGGCCTGGACTCGCGTATGTTCCTTATAGCCATGTGAGATGCGCGTTTTACCCGAGCGCTTGTGGTTCGCTGCTTGCAAAAAATCGCTGCCGCAGGAAATGAGTAAATGTCCACAGATAACTACAGAACGAAACGTATTCTCAAATCGTTTACAATAGGGATGATTTCTGAGTTAAAAAAATATGATTCCATTTAGTCCCTCATTTAGATTTATCAAAGCAATTAAAATTGACGAAGATAAAACGCATCGAAAAATGAGATCAGGAGTGGGGGCTTGTGACATCACTATTCTGTAAAAAGTTTATTTACAAGTGACGTCACACGAGTTTTCAACGCACTGTATCTGTTAATTGTTTGTTTACGTAAAGAAAAAATACGTGTCCATTTTTTTTTAAATCTATTTGACGGACTAATTAGATAGTATCCGCGGGACTGCTCGAGCATAGCTAAAGGTGGACACAGGCATTGCGGTGCAAGCGCCGCGCACGCCTCATAACATTCACTTTTCGATATAAAATTTGCCTCGATAGTCGTGCCTCACCACGAATATGAACGTTGCGAAGCTTGCGATCAGCGCCCGTGCGCAGCGCATGCCTCGCAATGTCTGTATCCAGTGTAAGCGCGCGGGCGCTCTGTCTGCGCCGACCCTATCCGCGAGCCGTCCTCGGAGCCGCTGACGCCGCCTCGGCTATGTGTCAGTGGGGCGGTACCGGCGGTGCGGTGTGTGCGCCCGTGTTCCCCCTGCTGGAGGTGAAGCCCCCGCTGGTGGGCGCGCTGCCGCCGCACCACCTGCTGCCGCCGCCGCTGCACGACCACCACCTCGTGAGTGCGCTGCGCCACCGTCCTCATAGAGCGACCACTGACGACTGACGACTGACGACTGACGACTGACGCCCGTCCCGGCTGGGCGGCACACGGCACCAAGGAGGTGGAAACAAATGAAGTGCTAGTCTGCGGTGTAGCGACATACCAGCCAGGATTACGCGATGGAAATACGGTGTACGACGCGTCTAGCCGAACTTACGGCGCGTACACTATCGCGATAACGCGAACTATTCTTCTGCGCTCTCTGTTGCACAGCAAGAACTTGAGCTGTGTGCGAGAGAGCGTGCGAAGAATAGTTTGCGTTATCGCAAAGTGTGGCCGTAGCATTACTGCGGTGTAGTGACATGCCAGCCAGGATTACGCGATGGAAATACGGTGTGCGACGCATCTAGCCGAACTTACGGCGCGTTTAGACTTAACACGTTCTCTGTCCGCACAGTAACCACAATAAGTGAAGACCACATGTGGTTCATGGTACTATGTACCAGTTAAGTGCAAAAATCGATGGTGCAGAATTAGTATAGAGGCTAACTATGAGAAGTAACGCCGGCCTCGCACTATACCGATGAATTACCACGCGTAGTTTTCCGATATGATTGGTTATAACAATAGAAAACCTCCAACGGATAATTTTGAAGCTTATTTCTTCGGTAGGTGTGTCGCTACGCTAAGGCTTATCCCGCGCTGCAAGTAATACCCTCGGCTAAAGAATCTACTTAGCAATCCATATGTACAGGCCAAATTGATTGAAAAGCTCTACTAGCAATTCATTTTTTTACCACTCCATTTACGAAATAAGTCTGCATGTAGGATAAGCTACAGAAATCCAAGACTGCCTGCCTAGCTGGGACAGAAGCCAGGGCCTTCCGAAAGATCTTCACGTCTGTTGTAATGAATGTTGAATCGATTCGATATAGATCTCTGAATCAAACACTATTTTGCTAAACCCGCCCCGTAGTCTTGACAATACCAGAATGTTCTACTTTGCCTGTTAGTACATACGAAGATCTTCTAGTTAATACCTATGACGAGTATCCATGATATACAAGTATTTAAGACTGTTCTCTATGAGGTTGCGTGGACTGAGTGACGTAATGTGATTGGTGCTGCCCCAGAGTCCCCTCGAATTGAATGTGTGGTGTCGATCCCCGTAGCGGCCATGAATTAACCCTGTACTATAATAGTTTTAGAACCCCGGTGATGTGGCGTTTAGGAATGATATCCATATTATTTTGCGCTGCTCTCTTGCACTTTACGCTTGAATTCATCGATATATTCTTTCTTGTTTGCACGTATACCCCCATATCTGTATCATTCTTGTTCCAATATGTTTTCCATTTATCGATCCGTAGTATAGCATTTAATCTTAGCACATTTGAACCGAATGTATTTATTATAGTCGTGTAGTGATGAACACATTCACATTCAAAGCTTTATCTGTTTGTTGTCTGGCATTGCCGAGCCCCGAGCGTACGTACGTACTGCAACCAGCTCGCGCACTCATCAGCGATGTTCTTACAAACGTCCCTGTACTTGCACCTCTCCTTATTTTGCCTTTGCCTTGCCTATTCCATCGTTTTTCTTTTATTTTCCACACGAAAAATAATAATGGTGATTAACCATGGTCGCGCATGGCTTAACATGAAACAAAATTTATATTTTAGAGTACAGTAAACTTTGCCTTTTCGTTGTTTAAAAGGTGCATTTCTATGGGCAGCACCATTCAAGAACTCACGACGTGGTTTAAATTTTTTCTGAGACTATGAAAATTCGCAAGTCCTTAACCTTTCGTCCAATCTCAATCAGTAGAATTCACTGTTCCAGTATGTTTAATTCAGGTGTTTTGTTCAGTTTTTCGCAGTTTTTTTTTTTTCATCTGAATTAATCATACGTCACGTCTAAATTGAAGAGAAAATTGCGATTTTTCCTAGACTTTAATATTTACTTAGTTTCTACCCAGGTAACCCTATCCAGCGATCCCATCCCGGCTATGTCAGAGAAGAAAAACAAGCAGCTGGAGCTCATAGATATATATAAAATTAATCTTAGCATACTGTTATGAATTTTGTTTAGAAAGAACATTTTCAGAGAATGAAGTATCACACTGTGTAGTATGATCTCTTCTTCCTTGTATGAAACTTGTAATTGTCTTGTAAAATATACTGTTTTCGTAGTATGTATACTTAAAGGTAATACTTTTCCAAATTGTACATTAAACATGTATTTTAGTAAGCCTTTACTAAAATATTTGTATGAAACGCAATATGAAATTGTAGATCTAAGGTTTGGATTGGGAATCTTAAAATAATTAAGTATGGTAAAATCCAAGCAAGGTGAAAGATGCTGATTGTGTATCTTTATTTACATCTACACAACAATGAGATAGCTACGATACCCTTTCATGAATAATTCTGGAACTTTCATTTCATATGGTAGCGCTAAGGCAGCAAATTACAGGCAAAAACAAACTTACTGCTTAAGGTGGATGCTCCAGGGTAGCCCGCGAAATTCAAATATTTTTATGTTTTTTGCAATTTGCCGGTCAGTGTGAAGCTGTATGTGGACCAAATACGATCCGCGACCGTAACGCGTATTTATCTAAAGAATTATAACCATTTTAATCATCAATATAGCCCTCTAAGTTCATGTAGCTCGACAGAATGATTATTTAAATATAGCATCCACCTTAAGATTGTTTCAATTCATCTGCTGTCATGTTCATTTATATAAAAAAATTAATATAGTTCTAGTTTTCAGATACACAATCACATACCCACCTTGCTTGGTAACAAAACACAGCTAAAAAATGTTCACTAAATTTCCACATTTTTTTTCTAGATGGGAGGCCTGGCCAAGTCACCCCTGGCTGGCTTAGCCGCGCTCGGTCTAGGCGGCTTAGGTCCAGCCAATGCCGCCGGACTTAACCCTGCAGGTAAACAGAGCCTAAGTATGTATTATTATTTTTAAATCCATACTAACAACCATATTTTAAAGCTTTTGTAAATAGCCAAAATCGTAGAAAAGTGAATAATACTTTGAATTGAAAGTCGCGCTCATAGCGTGTTCAAAATTAAATAAGTACCTAATAAAAATAAGCCAAAAGCCTAGTACTCAAAACCGACACTAATATACCCTTCAGTTTGGGGGCGTATGTGAAATATGTAATTCTGCTTCTAAAGTGTTATTTATTTTTCTTGTGCATTGTATAGCGCCTCGTCCACAAGTTATCTAAACACCATAACCATAAAACTAATGCAGAACCATAAATTATGTATTGACCATAAAGTGTTGACATGCTGCAACTAGCATCTTTCCTAGATAAATGCACCTGCTTGAACCAGCTGAGAGTTACCTTGCACTGTCATTGTAGGCCGATACCATAAGTGACAAGCAATTTTTGAACCATGTGTGCAATTATGACTTACTTTGAACGGCCATGCACTACTGGGCCCACTCGTGGACGAATCGCCTTACAAGCTTTTCTGCAGTTGGTTCTAGAAGTGTTTGATAACGCAAATAACATAAAATTATAGGTAAAGCTCAGAAGACTGTAAGTGTAAAAAAGTCTTCATGCAAGATTGTTGACCTTTTAGGCTTATATTCTAAGTACCCTCGAAAGGAAACTTCCTCTCCAATCAAATCCGTCTCCATGACAGTGAAATACCCTTCGATTAATATTAAGATATAACTGTCAACTTCATTAATTCGATTTGAGAAAATTACTTAGAAATAGGGGTTACCTCCAACAATAATCACTGTCCTAGCCATTTTGCAAGCTTGTCTTTAGCCTATCCATATCATTACATTGCTATTCTTTCAGCGGTTATTATTAATGAGGTCCATGTTTTCTTTCCAGCATTAGCAGCTCTTGCTGGCTCACAACTGCGTACATCTAACCAGTCTCGCAACCAGCCCGCCACTAACCAACAGTCGCATGAAATGACCGTGCCCAATGAACTGATTGGGTGCATCATTGGCAAGGTAAGCTATAACATCTAACTGAATGTATGTCTTTATGTTTAAGGCTCAATTTTGGCTGTCCTAAATTAAGCCTGATACCTAAATCAGGTAACAGTGCTATTCAAAAATCGCACCGAGTCAAAGATGAAGTGAAAGTAAGCAGTCAATGGAAATTCAGCTCACTAAAACTTAAGTTTTCACAGTTAGGTGTTTACAGAATAGACGTGCAGATCCTAGGTCATAACCTAATCCCAGTTGTCTTTTAGTTCCACGATTCGTTTTACGTCGACGTGTTTAAGACATTTTGAACCTTATGCCAAGATAAAAAATAACTATCAAAATCGGGCTACTCTGTAAAAAATTATGTGTGTTAAGACATAAAAAAAATATACTCGTCGAATTGAAAAAATCCTTTTTTTCGTCGGTAAAAAAGGAACATAACTATTCCTCAGTTTGGCCCCTATCACAATGTTCCTCCATTATCTTGGGAAACAATAACTATAACACTAATCTTGTAGTGTAGAATACTATCTACTACTATGATAGAGAATATTTTCATTTAGCCTAAGTACCACTACTGTACATTAATTTTAAATAAATAAACTTCATGTTTTTTTTCACCTTATGCGAACTTATAGACGTGTCTGTAACCACTCTTTACTAAACGAAAATGACATCGCTAGGGCGGCACCAAAATCGCTGAAATCCGACAAATCTCCGGCGCAATGATCCGAATATCGAACTGCGAGGAGCGCGAAGGTGGCAGCACGGACCGGACCATCACCATCTCTGGCAACCCTGACTCCGTGGCCCTGGCCCAGTACCTCATCAACATGAGGTAAGTCTATACTAATTAACAAAAAACCATTTAATTCTTTCCCAACATCCATCCGACTCCTCAGGAGTATTATTTTGCCCATTCATGTCCAACGAACTCTTGCCTAGTCCACCCTTAAGGTCGATTTTTTTTATGATCCCTCAATATTCCTCTGATTTATCTCACCTTATGGGCCGTTTCGAAATCGTTTTCGTTTTAATTGAAAAAAAAAAAATATTTTGAGCAAAAAAGGCGTCTGACCCGAGTAACAATAGGATTATTATTTTTGTTAATTTTACTGCTATTTGACTTATATTTTAACATGATATTCGATGCAAACCTCTGTTATTGGCCGATTAAAGAATTTGCAGTTACCTATGGTGGTATTCAATTTTTATTTAAACTCACAAACGCTCGGAAAGCCAGATTCTTTACTTTGATTTGATATTTATTAGCACCATTCTCTATTACTATTTTTTTGAAAATATTTTGTTTTGGGTTGGTACTGTTTCAACGAAATTTGGAAATAACCTGATATGGAAACCTTATGGACAAAATCCTGATCCTATACCCTGTTTCATATCCTGCATTCAGATAAGCCGCAATAATTTATTTTGTACTTATTCTTTTAACTCTAGGGTAGTGACAATACGTCACGATATTAACTGACTTTAAAAAGGAGTATGTGCAATTCCTTTGTAAATATATTTTAAGAACAAGTTTATTATAATATGTCTCATGTTTATGTTGAGTTTTGTATATTAACAATATATAATTAATATTACAAATTATGCTCTTTTTAACATGTTTAAAAAAAGGTTAAACATTCGGCGAGTTTTCTGAAGAACGTTTATCTCGACAGAAATCTCAAAATCAGATGTAAATTCTTTGTTTGGGTCGTTAATCTTTTCCGAGCGTTTGTTAGTAAAAAAAGAAATCTTTCAACAACAAAAACTTAAGTTAAGCAAACAATGATATCGATAACTTTTCGAACGTAATCGATGTTTTTTGAGCTTTGAAAGAAAAGTAAATTTTGGTTATTAAGTTTTATAATCGTAAAAGTATTTTTACTAAAATTAATATACAAGGTATTTAGATAACTTCATTATAAAACGTACACACAGCCATATTTCTTTAAGTAGTCAAGGAAGACATTGCCTGCGGAAACACACTACTATGTTGGGTATTTTTTTATAGAACTGCCTCTCTGACCTCCACAACCCAGAAACTGAGTAACTCAATGCCCTTTGGTAAGACAGAAAGGTTGACAGACTTACGTCAAGGACTGCCAGAGATCTATAAGAGACAGGTGCAACCAACGGCTTAACGTGTTTTCCGAGACACGGAGGGATTTGGGTATGATTCGTCACCTCGGCAAGTGTAGCTTTATCTTTGATCGACATATATGCGTGCCTTCTTACTGAGCCAAATAATCCTCGAAGTCAGATAACCATGCAAAAACCAAAGTGATATGTTTAACACAAGATCCGATGTAGCAGTGGGAGAGAGATAAAAAAAGTCATGAATACTTCGACCAAATCTAGTCTTTCTAGACAAAAACGATGTTGTTAATTGCTCCAAAAAGGTCTGAAAGGGCTATTGATCGAAGAAAAAAAAGAAAAAAGGACTCAAACCTAATCGTTCTCCATGAAGAGCAGACGTGGGTACTATCAGGGTTTGCAAGAGGTTCAAACACAGTATTAACATCTGCAACAGCCGCCCCAGGACAGCCTACCGTGTTAAGGGGATTGCGCAAGGATTTCAACACGTGTTGCATCACGTATCAAAGGCCTATCCAGCTTTTAGCCTATTATAGTCATCCCGTCTAAGCTCTTCGGCACGCGCTAAGCCATTGGGTTGTAAAACAGGTGGCACCGGCTGGCGTTGACAATAGCCCAACGGATGATGTCATTAATGCTGGCGACCTATCCGACCAGCTCCCCTACTACAGAGTGAAGGAGGCGGTCGACTGCCGCACCGCATTGACACCAATGTGAAGCTCTACTTGGAGCACCCAGACGCGGACATGTAGCGATCTGCACTAGAATAAGGACCTCGTCCCAAAAACGAAATGTCTGCTAGGTTGAAGTGGGATTCAACAGTGGGTTAAGAACAGCTATAACTGAATCACAAAAGGTCAAGAAGATAAACAGATGAATTGAACTCCTTTGTTAAAGACTGGCCTTAGTTTGTAGTAGACAGGAATAAGGAGCATGGAATAGAGGCCTTTTTCCTGCAGTGGAACGCTGTAGTCTAAAATAATAAAACGTAAAAGTTCGGTGTAAAACTCGGGCCAGCGCCGTCCCACCCGCGCCGCGTGCATCGAATAGGCCCAGAGGTCGCCTGACCCTGTACAACATTCCTGTCCCGCTCCGGCAGTGTGGAGCTTCAGAAGGCGAACCTGGAGGGAAGCTCCTCCAGCGGGACCGCCAGCTCGTCCGCGGCTAGCCCGCTCGCCTCCGCCATCCCGCTGGCGCAGCTGCTCAGCAAGACCGTTCGCCACTAAATCGATCTCATTTTAATTTAACATGGCGACTGACCCGTGTAATAAATAGGATTATTATTTAATTCTTATTTTTGTTTGTTTTATTACGACAAGATATTCGTTGCAAAGCTTTAGCGATCCATGAAAAACTTGGCAGTTATCTTTCGTCGAATTCGATTAATTTATGGTACTGCTTGCGACTTTAACTCCAACTCAAATAATAGCCAGGCATAGACCGGCGACGTGTAATATTAAAGTGAAAACAAATCTTCGCCAAATCCTCTCGACGCCTATATCTTATTATTCGAAGACAAAGTCCTCAACCAGAGAGTTCGACTTGTCATGAAATACGGTTCCGATACGTTCACACTGACAATCGAGTGGGTACAAAAATTAAAGGTCGCTTAATGCGATAATAGAAAGTTGCAGTCGGAGTTTCTTTGAAGATTAAGATTCAAATATAAAATCGGGAAAATAACTCAAGTTACCGAGTTACCTTACAGGGTTAGCAAGCTGAATTGGTCGTGAGTCGGCCATCAGTCTGAAAAGATTGAACATTTGGGATAGTCGACCACTGGGGTGGAGATCACGTATCGCGATGCGTTCTAGGTCACCCAGTCACACGCCAGTTACATGGATTGGTGACTTTTAATATGTAGCTAGGATAGACCGGATGGCGATACCCGGTTATGTGCGCAACTAAGGATATAGACCTTGTCCAAGTCCAACACGAGACTGCCAAATACTGATTTATTCTTTAATTTGCCACCTATTTAAGTATGATTAAAAATATATAATATTTAGATCGGGATCGCTGGAATCGGATCGGAAATTAATAACTTTGGTTTGCGTCGTAAGTTTTTTACCGAGGGTTTGTTATTGATAAACATTTTATTTTAAAAAGCTTTTTTTTTTCGACACACATCGTTCATGGTGTGAAGCCTAAGAAAAGCAAGAGCAAAAATGGCGTCAGTAGAAAATAATTACAAAACCTGTTACCACAATAAATAAACAAAACATTAATAGTTCGGTTATTAAAAAAGTCCGCTGTAAAACTCGGGCCAGCGCCGTCCCACCCGCGCCGCGTGCATCGAATAGGCCCAGAGGTCGCCTGACCCTGTACAACATTCCTGTCCCGCTCCGGCAGTGTGGAGCTTCAGAAGGCGAACCTGGAGGGAAGCTCCTCCAGCGGGACCGCCAGCTCGTCCGCGGCTAGCCCGCTCGCCTCCGCCATCCCGCTGGCGCAGCTGCTCAGCAAGACCGGCGCGCTGGGGGCGCTGAGCTCGCTGTCGGCGCTGGGCGGGCTGACGGACCTGCTGGCAGGCAGCGCGCCGCCCGTGCAGACCACGGGCGTGCACCGCAGCCACAAGTCCTTCAGCCGCCGCCAAGACGACGACGCGCCCGCCAAGTCTTCCAAGGACAGGAAGTACAACCCGTACTAGCCGCGCAGGCGCTCTACTATGTAGTGAGGCTGCGAACGCGCTCGGCACGGACTGTAATCCAAGTGCATCGCGATCGCGACTCTAAAGGAGATGGTATCGCAACTGAACCAGTAATCGATACGGACCAATGTTTGCCGATAAGTTCCTTTAATTATTCTTCTTATGATATCATAAGTTCCTTATGATAAACGAAATAATCCTACACAGGTTTGCTCACATGTTTGAATGGAAACTCTTATTCTACGAGTCAATGCACGAATCCTATCTAGCAAACTGTAAAGATTTGTAAAAATACCTTTCTAAGGGAAAGATATTTTTAGGTATGGGGCTTTCGAGGATCTTGGTGTTTCAATAAAATATCTTAATGCAGGAATCTATGAACTCTGCACTAATATTTAATTTAAAAAAAAAAAATGCTTGCCTTTGGGCTTTTTAAAAAACACCCCTTCCGGGGTTACAAATGGATATCAAAGTTTTTTAATTGATTGTTAAACTGTAGAGTTATTTTTTTTTCATCATAAGGAAAATATTTACACAATTTGTATCGATTACTTGGTTTTTGGTCCGTACTTGTATTGGACTCCTTTGTTACTTTGAAATCATGTAACTAGAATTGTCATCGTAAGATTTTATTTAAATGTAAGGGCAAAGTTAATGCTAACTGCGAAAGTGGGCGGTCAGTTTCACGTCACTCGATGGAGTTCGTGTGCAAAAAGGCTAGGTATCAGTTCTACAATGCAGCGTTCTCTAAGACAAAGGTCATCATCATTTTATTATTTTTAAGAGTAAATAAACGCAGTTCTTTTTTATTTTGGGAAATCTGTTTTCATCTTTTCTACTTTATTCAGTATATTGAAAAGCACTTTTATTACTTAAAATACTTAATCGTATAGTGGTTCTTTGTTTAACACAACTATCTTATTTTTATTGTACTTTGGAGTAGTACTCAATATTCGCTCTAGGTTCGAAGTATATGAACCACTTTTAATATAAATACATCTTGTGTGAGCAAGTATAGATTTCTATTTCAAATAAAATCAATACTGACTTTTCTGTGTCTGTTCATATGTACGATTGAGCTAGAGACAACTTTTAAAATGACGAAAGAATAAAACTTACCTTATCATAAAAAGACCTCGATTTTCTATAAATATTAAAATAAGACTAAAAATATTCGGGGACTAAAATAATCATCATTATAAATTAAGCAACTAAATGAAATAAAATCGCGATGGTAATACTTAGCACATAACAGTTATGTGAAGTTACATGATGGACTAAACGACGGAAAATTAAAATTAATACGACTAACGACAACTAGGGATCTTGACAATAGTAGAAGTACGTAGAAGCTAAAGGCTGTAGAATATACAGAGTGCTTTGCGTTCAGATGTAATGAAATGTCTATTTGGAATCAAAATACAGGGTGTCGCTATCAAAAGAGCACATCAAACGATACTTCAGATATGAGAAATTCTAGAAAATTAATTCTCTAGTGATTTTGTAATTCACCTCATTTGTACACATTCATTTCAACATAACGAAGAAGTATTGTTTGATGGCAGTGCCTCTGTATACACATTTTAAATGGAAGATCAAGCTAGACTTTTTGACAGAATTATTATAATAAAAAAATCACGTTTTGGTAAAATTATTTCATTTTAACTATTCGTTGCTAAATTGATATTCCTTTAGAATTTTCGACACATTTTAGAAATCATTGAACTAGGCTTTGTAAAACTATAAATTGAAAAGAAAATTATTAAAAAAAAAATTTAATAAGAATGGTGTTTTTACTTGGTAATAATATAATTACGATAGTTTATAGTTTTATAACGCTGCCCGATCTTCTGTGTATGAGTCTAATTTTGTTTGTAGTCGGTATGAGTCGTTTTATTTACGCCAAATATATTCCAACAGGAATGGGAATGTTGGATGTTTTTACTATTTATTATACATTTATAGCTACTTATGATTATTTCTCAAGATTATTATAAGTAGTTTGGACTGTTTTATATTTAGGTGACCTTAAGTATAAGGCAGACAGCGCCATGGCGTTAGACATAGCGAAGCTATAGCAAAATAGTTAGGCGATGGCGTTGTCCTGCCACTACATTATTTTATTAATTAGTGCGAATTTAAAATTGAGGTCCAATTCGTATGTTTCTAAATGTAGTTCCGTAGGGAATGCAGATTATTTAGCTGTCAATATAATTTTTTATTTGTAATAAAAATCATGTTAATTTTAAGGTAGTAAACGTTTTCAAATTCGTTTCAGGTTTATATTACTCGCTAGAATCGTTAAGCAAAAGTGTATTGTTTTAAAGTACATACTAAATAAAAATAATAATAGTACGCGTATGTTTTTCATTGCTAAAGATACTTTTGTCTGACAGAGTGCGGTTTAGTCTTAAGTGCAGGTAACCATGTCTAGTAAATGTTCCGAAACAAAGCTTCCTTGAAGAACCCACGCCACCTCCTGCCCACCCACGGCACCATACATTCCCGTGATACCTGACATGCTGAACTTTGCTCCACGTCTACTATCCTACTGCTCAATGGATCATCCAATATCTCCTGGTAAGAGTTTTCCTTACATTAATTTAAATCCTAGTGTTTCCACGTTTTAAACATACTTTTTTCTGTGATCGGGTTCGCGATCAGAACCCCTTGCTGCTTTATCCTATGATCTCCATTTCCATCCAAGCTCTGTTCTTTGAATTTTTTGAAACCCAACACGAAACTTTAGCTCGTTTATGTCCCAATGAATGGGGTGTTACAGATTGTTATTTTGAATGTTTGACCGATGTGACGTGTTGCGCAGTAACGCCAGTGACTGAGCGTGCGGTTGGTGTGTTCCAGGATCACGATGGAGACGGCCGGCCTGCCGCTGCCGGGCTACCACTACATCGCCCCCAACCACATCGTGAAGGCTCCGATCCATTGAATGGGGCTCCGCGGCCAGAATTCCGGCGTTGCGTACAAATTGTACAACACTGAACGCACCATTCTGATGCAGCCGCAATACGGAACTCTGGCCCCGATATATTTCTTCAAATGAACGTGACCAAAACAATCTCTCTAAAACGAGGTGACGCTATTGGCAAGACATTAGATCCACGCTGAATGTATGTTTACATTTGTTACGAGTTTATAAGTATTTTAGATATTCTTATATTTATTCTCCACTGTATTTGATTAATTGGAGCAGAACATGTCAGTGATTTATATATCAGTAAGACCTGGGGATGGGGTTTGAAAAATTATTATAAAAAAAAAAAAACTTACGACTGACATTTTAAAAATTTTTGCTAATCCGTGAACAGTGAACGTGTAATATAACTTCACAAAACACTTATTTTAAATAGTTAAATATTTTAATAATTTGTCTGGTTCACTGCTCACGGCTTATGAATTTATAACAAAGTGTGCAACAGGAGTTAGCTAAGCTGATCGAATTTACTATGGATTTAAGCGGTTGAGTGTATCAATTGTCTATTGGATTTATTTTCCATTATGATCAGTACCGACCACAAGTAATAATGTTCAAAGTAAGTTTAATCGAGTGTCGGCGTACATTAGATAGGTGTAGATGCGTTACAATCGACCTCGGACCCGCTGACGTAGCGTAGAGTAGAGTAGCGAACAGAGCGAGAGGGTTTAAAGACAATATTTGTAAATAAAATAATCGTAATGACCTGAGAATTAGGTGTTACAGTAACAGTTGCGGCGCTCGGACGCGACGCGGCGATACGAAACCGATGGGATCAAATCCTTTAAGAAAACTTACTTTAAAAACGAAGACAGGAGAAGATAACATTTCAGTATATCATTTAAAGTCGTCTAATATCACAAAAAGACGTTAGGTATAAAAATAGTGTTGCTAAATGTGATAGTCTTCTAATTTATTTTACATTTGAACTATTAAGATCTCTAACGTATACACAATGTGTAGGATACATCGGCTACTGGAAATTTTAAGTCGAATAATTAATATTGGTCAAGGGATCAAAGCCAAAGATTGTTAAAGTTTGTTTAACATTAATGATGTTGTGGATTTATGCTAAATTATTCTGAGAGTAGTTAATGTTTAGTAATATAATGTAGATCGGTTACTTTGAATTATTTTATCACCCTCTCCAGACTGCTCTTTGTATTTAGTCTTAGATCAAATATAGTCCTGTGGTAATCAAATATTTCCAAAAAAGTAAAAAAAAAATACACTTAGCATAATGTAGGATAAGATAACTATAGGACCACTGTATTAAAAAGCTTTTCAGTGAAATATCTCTATTTGCTTCAAAGTTGAATAGTGCCAAGTCACGATGAGTATTGAGTGCCAAAATATCTGAATTTCAACTTCGTGAATAAGGCATAGCTCTGAACTGTGCATGTATTTTAAACATGGTATATAATAAAATACCAATAAAAGTATCAATTTAATAGGAACTACGTAAGCGATTACTGTATTATCCACTACTTATTAATTTTGCACCCTAGTTATAAGATTACGCGATTAGACTTATCTAATATTCTCGAAACATATCCCGATAACATATTTCCCGAGTCTTCCCCTGCAGTATTTCAGTAATTAATGATTGTGCCAAAGTTGTGTCTAAAATTATTTACATAATTATGTGTATTCTAATGTGAAGTCGATAGTATTGAAAATTAGTTCGTATTTCGTTAAAATCGTCGTTCAATATGCTAGTCAAATTGTTCTGGAAGTAGAAAAAAAATTAGAAATTCTATAATTCTAGTCAAAATTTGTTTTTCTATCGGTGTATTTGCGTTATGTTAAAATAATAAAAAAGTTTATTTTTTTGTTTCCACTTCTCTCAAAGTTTTAACTATTTTTGTGCGCTTCAAGTAAATTAACGTAGCAATAAAAATTTTGATAAAATCAATTATTTATAGTCTATTAAATTGCAATTAAGGCAATGTATAGAGCTTTGTAAAGTAAGTACTAAACAGGTTTACATAGAAATAACTCTATAGATATAAATTTGTGAAAAGATAATTTTGAAAAAAAAATAATTGTAATTTACTAAAGAGAAGAGATTTCATAGCTGTGATTAACGTTTGGGGTTGCACTTTTGTGCAAGAGCTACGTCAGGAAGTTTATCGCGTTATCGGATAGTGATGCAGGTAGTAGTCATAGAGCACGCTTGTAGTTCAGAGTGAACACGACAGGCGGCGCGCGCGTCGCGGCGCGTCTCGGCGGGACACGTTTTATATAATAAATTGACAGGTTATTGTAACGCAAATACTTTCTGATAAGGAAGTATTAATTCGTCGGTGTTGTCAATCATATTAATAAAATTTAGGTCAATGCAATTTTAAATTATTAGCGAATAAATAATAATTAGTGATAATTTTTCATTATATCCTTGTATTATTACGTTCAGTTGTAATTAAATAGTAATCACAGCAATCGATATAATCCTTATTATACTCATTATATAATTATACTTAGCAATATAATTATGATTCGTATTGTTATTGTTATTTTCATTTGCTCAATTTTGTCAATGTTGATGTAAGCTAGGATGCGAAATGAAGTTTAGTTTGTTTTCTGTTGTTCGATAAGCAATATTATAATTTAGTGTGCTATGCACATCGTACTCGTTTGTGCGACGTAATTATACATTATATTACAAGTATGGAACATCTTTATATAATTATCTACTTATGTTTAGTCGCACCAAATATGCTATAGGCAAGATACGTGACTCGTTATGTTATTATTGTATAATAATCACTTACTATTTAACTACAGTTAATTTTGTTACTTCTCAGTCAATTGCTCGACATTTATTTCGATTCCCTATCTATAGCGTATCGTGCCCTATAACATATTAAACAAATAATTTTAACATACAGTTAATATGTCGATGATTTTATTGAATTGGGGTTTTTTGAATACAGGAATGTTTATTTAGGTAATGTTGAGAATAGTATCACTGTGCCATCAAAGAAGAGATCTGAGTAAGGGCTAGGAAACTTTCAACACGCAATCAAGGTTGGCAACTGGTCCATGATTCCGTATGTCATGTAATATTTCAATTAAATGAATTATTTACTATATAATCAGATAAATCAGTTTTAAGGTCGTTATTTGTATGTTTCAAATGTTCGTAATATATTTAAGTCACTAAACTTAAAGTTAGTGCCTTTTGTTCTTAGATTTTCTTGAAATTATTTTAAACTGTAAGTTGTACGATTGTGGACTTCTTTTGGATCGTGTTATGAATTATATAGCCTTTATTGACAGGGTCAGGCAGCGCTGTATAGTGTAATTACATTCAATTTTAGCAAATATTTATAAATGTAATAGTGAATTTCTTTACAATTTTCGTGTTAGCACATGTATTTGAAGTTCTTATTGCACCGTTTTCGAGAATCCCTTGAATTTTACGGTTTATAATATTATAAAATTTGACATTACTACATTCTATATTTAAATATTTTGAAGAAATGCTTACGATGCAATCCACTTCGTTCGCATGTTTATTGGTGACATTATATTGCTATTAATAAATTCATAATACATACATAATATTTTGCTATGTCCTAATAATATCAAATAATATCTATCTAAATACAGGTTCAACACGATTGGGTAAAAAGGTTGTGTAATTTATTATGCATATTATAAAATATCCAATAATATTATATTCGCTTCACCCCGTTCTAAGTACACTACGATTATATTAGACAAATATTCATCTTAAATACTACACTTTCGTAGTGAACAGGGTAACATGATACAGAGGATTTCATCATATCTTCACTTTATCTACACCGCTTATATAGTTCAATTGTATGTATTCCGAGTACCCTTTATGATAGAACATATTTTATCTATTGATTTTTAAATCTATACATGTAATAACATAGTAAAATCGTCTTCAATAAAATGAACAGAATATCGAAGTGTGCAATGCGAGGACGAGAGATCGTAGGTATTATATGAAATGAAATGTATGGTATAGATAACATTCGTACACGTACTACAAAGTATACGAACACACAAGTAAGTACTGTGTGTTTACAAAATTAATATCAAAGTAGATCTGCTAACTTATTTTCTGTCATATTGTGTATGTGCGTAGGCTATTAATTTCACAGTTTCGACACCTGTTTAGTATTAAAGTTAATAGTAATTATTGACTGAGTATAGTTAAGAATTGTAATATCAAAAAGCAACAAAAATATCTGATGTTTTTGTTTCACTCCTGTTACTTCAATAAGCATTTAATTTTTTGTATTCACTATGATTAGTAAACATTAAAAAAGTCTATTGTTCTACAAATGTTATTTGGATTTAAACACATAGACTTTATTGGTTATTATCAATGACATAAATATACTGACATTTAAGTTCTGGAAAGTATGATTAAGATGATTGAATATGTGTGTTTTGTGATCTCTAACGCGGCTATTTGTCTAGTCAATCTAATGTAATGTTATCGATACTGCTGCGGCTGCGGCAGTTCCTTCAATGTTGATATATTTATGGCGCTGACTGCCACTAACATCATAATATGCCATGCAATAATACCTGGTACCTTAAAAGTTAGGTTTAACTAGAGACGATTGATGATAGAATTCACAAGCGTGGGGCGACATTGCGGTAGTCTTCTAGCGAAGTGGGCTGGCGTGGGGAAGACACTGCTTCCTGTAGAAAATCAATTTTATTGATTGGATTTTACAGGCCTTCAATAACATTGATATGAGCAGCTGACCGTAGGCAGGCTGTATTGCAGTGGAGCAGGATTAGTTGACGTGTTGTTGAGAGTGAGAGCTTATCATAGTAATAAATTGGTTGTGCGGATAATTCACGTAGCGTTCGTTTGACCGGATGTCGCCGAGAATAGATAGGGAATGTGCATAGTATAATATAATAATAAAGAATAACTTGCACATATTTTTATCGAATCTGATAAATGATTTATTCTTTACTGCTTCTTATTGTACTGCAGATGCAAGATGTCGTGTAAATCTACATTATGTTCTCACACTAGATGTTCACATGTCATATCTTTCGAATATCACTGTAATTATCTACATATCTAATCGTTTTGTGTATTGAATTGATTAAATGTTATGATATAAATGTTGTACTCACGGTTACAGTATACTGTCATGAGGTTCATTTCAATATGATATTAATGTTTGTTTTCATTATGTTAATTCAATAAAGTGTGTAAATAAACTTTGTGTTTAATTTGATTGGCCAACATTACATTTTATGGTATTGGAGAAGTAGTACCGATTATATTTCGAGGTCTCCCCTGGTCGGTTCCTACTCACCACACATGCAACCACCTAAACAGTTACTAGAAGCTGTAAGCAAGTGTGACACTTCTGCTACTCTTTTATTGGAATGAATGCAAAATTCCATCTCCACTACAACCAAGGTATCTTGGGTATATCAAACAATTTCTACAGTCTCGTCCGTTTTCTACCGCATTGTTTTCCTGATCGAAGAAATCCCACTTTAAAATAATACTTGTTCTAAGGCATATATATGACTCACATGCTACACGCTAAATGTGTTTACTTGTCGCAATTTGGACTTAAATGTAGGTCCCTTGTTTGATAAGTACGTAATTGATAGAGGAAGGTACAGTCAACTAAGCTATTTGGTAGGTATACACTATACAGGCAGCTAACTTACAACTACTTTTACACAATGTTGTAAGTGTGCTGAGTAGATAATTGTATTATGTACACCATACTCGTTAGCATGTATTAAGCTTAAAAAGTTAATATGAACACATTTGAAATAAATATTGGTAGTGCAGTGGAATTAATATTGTTGCCTGCATACCAAATAGCTTTGTTGACTGTACCTAAGACCCTAGTCTAATGCGTGAGCTAATTCAAGATCAGTGAAATAACAAACGGAAGATTTACCATATCTCAAACATATCGATCGCAATGCTGCTGAGCAGGTAGTCTAGGTTCGATTCCCGAGCCGGGGTATATATATTTGGTTTTCCACCTATAACTATGTACCTTCTTACTAACGCTCAGGAGTCCGAAACAGGCCTGAGACCGACTGATGGCAAGGCGTGAGCTCATAATTGTCTTCAGTTACACTTCTGTTTAATAACTACGGGACGGAAATATGATGATTATGGCTTAGCTTCTTCTAGTTTCTACTTTTACTGTGCTAGTTATTTCCAGCAATTGATTTGCATGAACATAGGCAAGTAATTCCGAGAGCTGCGTTCGATATCGATACATATTGCATCGCTGTTGGGTATGGGTCAATTTGTTCCTCACTTATATACCTACTCATGTCATACAAACACGTGCACATTTAGGTATGGTCAGCAAAAAAGTCATAACTCTTCAGTTTTCTAAATCATTCCTCCTTTGAGTTTTTATTACCAAATAGGTAGATACTGTCCCTCTGCTGTTCAAAGGTCTAGTTTTCCAACGTTCTTTGTAGGTATTTTCCGGCCAAGCTGTCAGAATCACCGCAGCGTTGCTTTGGCCTGCCTTGGCTATGTATGATGACCTTGTTCAGGCATCCACTACGTGACCATTCTGGCCCATCGGTCTTCTTGGTGCATCCTTTACCTTATATTCTATCAACATTTTTGAGTCTCGACAGCAGAGTCCGAGGTGAGTATAAAGATAAGACCTTTATGTTGTGTGTAATATAGTTCACTTTGTGAGCTATCTCACTCAGGTAAAGCTCGATATCGAAACGGTTATAGTTACAGAGTAGACTAGCTGTACCAAAGTATGTTATTCGCACAGTCCCACTTAAGCCTCGCAGGCTTATAGCCAACGTTAGCGACGAGATAATAATGGAAAGAAAATCTCATTAAAATAGGAATTACAATTAATTTGAAAGAATATGAAACCTAAACATACTAGCATGCTAAAAATATAATAAAAATGCTCAAAAGCGACTAAGTAAGTATTGCTGGTTTTAAAGTAGCAGTAGAAGTAGGCTTTTGTTGCTGACAGTAGGTACCCACGACAGGTAGACACCTAGTTAGTTAGGTGTATGGTATGGTTGCATAGTTTACTGACCATTCATTGACCTGCGCTGCTATGGATACCAACGTGACAACTTTATTGGGTGCAACCAGTTGCTTTACCTATGTCTTTGTTATCGAAAGGTTTCAATAGGTAGGTATACACCTAGGTAACTATAATAGAAAGTTAGCTAAGGTAGATGCACAGGTCAGCCTATGCGTATCTGGCAAAGTTGTAGAATTTGGTCATCACGGCCCTGGAACATCACGCTACCTACCTACATCGCTGTTAGATGTAGGTAGGTAGCGTGGTCAAAATTTTCATAATGTTTGGTTGGGATTTCATTACTTATTCAAATCACATTATTGATCAGCAACGTGTACTTACCTACCTAATGAAATTCACTACAATATAATAGCCCAACTTCAGCCGGCTGCAGCAGGGGTAGATACCCGTACCTACCTACTGGTCTAGCGCTGGGCAGATGACTCACTTAAGGTAAGGTTATGACATATCTATAATGTTTCGTATTCGATATGGTGTGAAACAGCATGTTTTTATGACCTACTCATACAAAAAATAAGTACCTAGGTATTGTAACTAAATTATTCAATAAGACTGCGATAGCTATACAAGCAGGGCCATAATACAGTATTAATTTTCGTTACAAATTAGTTAGGTACCTACCTAGTAGGTAACCTCAATCGAATATATCGGCAGGAATAAGTTGAATTAAAATGTAGCTTTTTTTTTTGTCCACAGCGTTCAGTTCGTCTAATCAAAAATATCCAAGCAAAAAAAACACTGATTACTTATGTGGTTTTATTTAGACCTAAATTACCAACATTTTTAATGTAGGTTTTTTTTTTTTTTTTTACTATTGATAGGCACGCGTTTGACCACTATCTCACCTGATGGTAAGCGAGGATGTGGTCGAAGATGGAGCACGCTTGCCTAGAAATAACCTATTCACTCTTGATTTAAAGACTCCCAGGTTGTAGCTATCAGGAAACACAGACTCCGGCAGGGAATTCCACTCCTTAGCTGTACGCACTATGAATGTGTTCCCAAAACGTTTTGTGCGTATGGGTGGGATGTCCACCATGTACCGGTGGCGCATCGCCGTTCGTCTTGTGGTCCGATGATGGAACGGGCTTGGCGGAATTAAATTATGCAATTCCGTCGCACATTCCCCAAAATGCAACCGGTAAAAAACCGACAGGCTAGCAACTCGTCGTCGATGTTCAAGACTTTGGAGCTTCGACGCGACGAGCCTCTCATTGCCGATGACCCTCTTGGCTCGTTTCTCAATTGACTCAAGGGCATCAAGCTGGTATCCGGCAGATCCGTCCCAAAGATGAGAGCAGTATTCCATACACGATCGAACTTGCGCTTGATAGAGTTTGAGCAGCTGTTCCGGCGTGAAGTACCGTCTCACCTTAGCCAGAATCCCCAACTTCTTTGCAGCCACTTGAGCTTTTGCCTCTATGTAAGGGCCAAAATTGAGAGTAGATGTTAATGTAACCCCAAGAAGCTCAAGATGGTCGGTTATCGGCACGGTTTCACCGCGGAAAGATGGAGCTGGGCGGAATTGGCTCCTTTTAGCGGAAAATAGACACGCTTGGGTCTTAGCAGCATTGAACTTGACCAGATTGGCATCGCCCCATTCAGAGACCGCCTGTAAGGACACGTTCAAGCGCTCAACCATTGCCTCCCGGAGAAACCGGATCTGCGACCCACCAGCTCGTGCGTCGGACACGTATCTCTCAGCAACAGTACTGTCGTCTGCATACCCAAAGGTACCGGGTTTAAGCAGATCATTAATATGCAGCAAGAATAGTGTTGCCGAAAGCACCGACCCCTGAGGAACCCCGGCATTAATATCCAGCAGTCCAGACGAGCAGCCATCTATGACCACTCGGATAGACCGATCCCTCAGGAAATCTGCGATCCAATCACACAAACCGGCGGGCAGACCGAAGGAAGGAAGTTTACTAATAAGGCTATCGTGCCAGACCCTGTCGAAGGCCTTCGAGATGTCAAGGGAGACCGCCAGTGCCTCCCCGTGCTTCTCTATGGCCTCACTCCAGATGTGAATGGCATACGCTAGAAGATCCCCAGTTGACCGATTTCGGCGAAACCCGTATTGCCGGTCGCTAAGGATATCATTCGCTTCTAGGTACGCCAGAAGCTTATGATTCAGTACGCGTTCCATAGTCTTACAGAGTATTGACGGTACCGAGATGGGTCTATAATTCGACGGGTCAGCTCGACTACCCTTCTTGGGCACGGGCTGCACGTTAGCTTGCTTCCAAGCCTTCGGCACTTTTCCAGTCTCGAACGAAAGGCGAAATAGGCGTGTCAAGATAGGAGAGGAGACAGCTCAGGCGCACACGTCTTCAGAACAATTGCCGGTATCCCGTCGGGACCACTAGCCTTGTTCACGTCTAGGTTACGCAGTACCCTACGGACGTCCTTCTGATGAATGCAAATGTTCGACATACTCGACTCGCATTCACCAGGAGAGGCGGAGGGCGTCGCGCCACCAGGATCCAGACGTGAAGATTCCGCAAACAAAGAAGCAAACAAGTTCGCTTTCTCCTCAGCGGAGTGGGCCAGCGTCCCGTCGGGTCTCAGCAGTGGTGGTAGTGAGGGGCGGCAGAAGTTCGATTCGACCGACTTAGCCAGGGACCAAAAAGCCTTACTACCTGCTGGGTATGAAGCAAGTTTGTTCCCTATTCGGCTAATGTGGTCAAACCGAGCCCTCCGCAAAACCTTCTTGCAGGACTTAGCAGCCCTATTGAAGGCTCTCTTCTT
Organism: Lacanobia oleracea; assembly: GCA_950371165.1. Classification (NCBI taxonomy): domain Eukaryota; kingdom Metazoa; phylum Arthropoda; class Insecta; order Lepidoptera; family Noctuidae; genus Lacanobia; species Lacanobia oleracea. Next base: position 18,554,314 of record OX493387.1, on the reverse strand, counting down.
CTGACTCACGTCATTTGCTTTGCGCGTACGAGCGTCGACCCATGTTAGGTACGCCGCGTGCTTAAGCGCATCAGCGCGATTGCACTCGGCACCAAACCAAGGACGAGCTTCGCCAGATATATTGCTATCTTAGAGAACGGAATGAAGTACTCCATTCCCCTCCACAACACATCCGTCACGGCGTCCGCGCACGACGTAGCATCAGTGGAAGAAAAGCAAGTAGGCTGCCAAGGGTAACATGCGAAGAAAGATCGCATGCCATCCCAATCTGCTGACTTGTATCGCCATACCCGCCGGGTGCCTCTTGGGCTAGGATCGGGCGGAGAGTAGACAGACACAGACTTCACCAGACAGTGGTCGGAACTACCCAGTGGTGATGAAATCGACACAGAATAGCGGTCTGGATCTGTTGTCAGCAAAAGGTCCAAGCAATTGGCAGTGTGCGAATCAACATCCGGCACCCTCGTTGCCCCCTGGACCAGCTGAGTAAGATTTAACGCAAGCGCTAGCTTTCGCGTCTCTCGTCCAGCATGGTCTGTGCACTGGTATGGGAAGAGCCACTCTTGATACCTGGACTTCAATGCCCACCGGCATTGAAGTCCCCCAGTAACACCAATTGAGCAGAAGGGTACCGCTGCTGAGCCGCATCCGCCGCCTCACTCAGGTGCTGTGTAAGCCCAGTTGTCTCCAAATCACCGCTGTGCGAACGGTAGACGCATGCGTAGACAATTTTGTCTAGACCTGTGTCCACTAAAGCCCACAGCGTTGAGAACCTAGAGTCTTCAAGGTAGCGGAGACGCCGATAGCAGATGTCGTCCCGGGCGTACATGCATACGCCCGCGCGGGGTTTGAAGCGGTGCTCCAGGGTAAACCCTGGGTAAGACAGGTATGACACGTCCGACGGACATCCGATCTGCGTCTCCGACAGGAACAAGAGCGCTGGTTTCTCGGTCTCAAGGTGGTGATGGACTGCGGCGAGATTTGAGTGCAGACCTCGTATATTAGAGAGGTGCACTTTATGCGAAAGGACGTGCTGCCGCTGTACAGCTTTTCTCTTTTTATTCCTGTTCATAAAAGTGATGGAGGTTGAGGAGAAGGAAGTGAAATGAGGTTCCAAGCTGCTAACCTTCAGGCACGCCCTGACAGGACGACATCTTTGGGGGACTAGTCTGGAGACTGCGGGGACGCCCGAGCCCCCCCGGGAATGTCCATCGGGCCCTTTCATCTGGTCGCCAACCAGCACGATGGTGCATTCCGGGATTTTTCGTCAGATGGCGGGGCAGCCTTTCATGTGTGGCTAGCACACTACTTGGGCCCCCAACTATCTGCGGTCGGCCAGCGGCGCACCGTGCCTCGGATCCTGCTACCCTCCAAGACTAGTCTCCCGATACGCCCATGCCAGGGCTAGCCTGGCTGGTCTGCCTGCATTGGAACAACTATTACGACCCAACTCCTCTGAGTTGGCTACACTGAGCATCGTACCGGAACACAGCTAAGCCGCTTGGCGGTACGTCTTTGCCCAGTGGGTGGTCACAAGCCATCGGCCGAAGCCTACCACCAGTTAGTGTCACCTGATTAGCACCACCCGGGGACCACGTGTAGGGTCTAACATTGGGTATTCTCCTACGGACGCGGGTGACTCGGCCCCCCAAAAAGTATTATCGTTAGCTTTTTTTACTCATATATGTAGGTAGGTAAGTATCTAACGCGTTTTTCTTGTTATTACTTTTTTAAAACTGTCCTTATTTTGGTGGTCTGAATGATTTCTAAAAGTTTGTCCATCTATTTTAATAGCACCTTACAAATCTACTTACTACTTAACTTAGGTAATAAGAGTAGCCTTTTTCGATTAATTTATACGCTGATAGGTTAAATTAAACCATAGACTCCCGCTGATTACCTACCTAATTAATCCTTTGAAGCTAAGTTCTAAGGTCAATTCGTATTGAACTTGATAGTAAATATCTACTTGATTATCCACTTATTATCCTCACAAGGTTATATACTTTTTCGGAATCTGTTCGAAAGAGTCGCCGTGGCCCTGGAACGCAAAGGGCATTAGGAGGAACACGGATGGGTTTTAGTCAGTAAGAGCCTGACACTCCCTTCCGCTCCGCCCAGAGCGGGAGGAGTCATTTGATATGAGATCCCATCCTTAAATAAAAAAAGGTCTGACTTTGGTGTTGTGTCTTACCTAAATCAGAAAGAAAAATCCTACTGGATATGGGTCATTTAGTGAACTGTGAAGGCAACTTAATAGGTGGATGAGCGGCAGCCAGTTCTATCTGCAATCAATAATTATTAAAATATTAATAAACTAACTAGTAAAAAAAACAGTTCATGTATTTTTTTTTAGAACAATTAAATAAATTATTATTATTAAAATCCGTTTATTCATTTTCTTAAACTTATCTATTACATTTTTAAATACTTATTTCTTAAATAAAAAAATAAAAAACAAATTTAAAAAACATTTAAAATATAAAAAGTAGTAGCCCACCGGTATCGGGAACAAGGTCCAAGCTACCGGCGGTCAGGGCTCCAGAGAGAGGAACCTCCTAACAATGCAAGCCGTGTCCAGAAGAACCGCTTTCTGAATCAAGCCCTTGATCCAGCTGCCTAACGACAGCCTCCTCAGGTGTTGGTCGAGGCTCGTGGCTATTAAGCCGTTGGCTGTCACGACTATCGATAAAATTAAAATTAATATTATTATTAATTAGATTTTCCGCGGCTTTGCTCACTTGAAGGTAGCCCGTTTAAGATATCCAAGGTCATACTTATCTTCTGTAGGTACCAAAATTAATCAAAATCGTTTTCGCGATTTATTAGTGCAACAAACAAACTCACTTTCACATTTTTGTAATAAATAAATAACAAAACAATTAATTTTATTCAAATAAAAATAATATTAAGTTAGGATTCGTGGACTCATACACGAAAGGTTCCAGACAGACGGACTTGCAGCGGAGGCTTCGTTCAGTTGGTTAGATCTACATAGGTAAGCTATGGAACCGTAAAAATGAAATTATTAACCTACCTAGGTACCTATAAATAGCTACCTTACAACTTACCTGGGTACTGGATATTAACTAGGAAGAAACTATAAAGTTAACAGCCCATCGAAACCTAATAATTCCTTGCCTTCCTTCCTTTCCTTCTAGTTAGGTACCGACCAAACAAATTAATAAAAAAAGTAGTGAAAATATTCCTCATCATCAGCCTATAGCAGTCCACTGCTGGACATAGGCCTCTCCTAGTGCACGCTATTACACTCTATTTCCGGCAACTCTTATCCAGCTGCTACCAGCCACCCTGGGCAGATCGTCGCTCCACCTAGCCGGAGGACGACCTACCTTTTTTTTTTTTTTTTAAGGATGGGAAATCATCAAATGACTCCTCCCGCTCTGGGTGAAGCAAGAGGGAGTGTCAGACTCTTACTGACTAAAACCCATCCGTGTTCCTCCTGGTGCCCTTTGCGTTCTAAGGCTACGGCACCTCTTTCGAACAGATTCCGCAGCCACAGCAGGCACCTACCCTAGCGGGCCCCGTCTTCCACGCCGACATCTTTTTGAGGCGCGCTGGAATCGCAGCGCGCCGCCGACCCGGGTGCTTACTCTCGAATATAATTCCGATAGATCGACATTGGAATTGTCAGTCAAATGTCAGGGATTGGCTAGACTCAGTGAGTCCAGCCAATCCCTGACCATTAAATCAACCAACTGACGTTTGACCAATGTCGATCTATCGGAATTATATTCCAGAGTAAGCACCCCGGGCCTAGTTCTGATCAGACGGCGAGCCACCCACTACTCGCCTTCTACTACATACTTCTTAATAAGTATTTGTATCTACCATTTGTCGCAAAACCTGTCCAACGCTGCAATGGTTAATCCATACAAATATAAACACGCGGCCACAGCGCGGCTGCAGTGCGGTATTTTGCGTCAAAGCAGCGCTGCAGCCGCACTGCTGCCGCGCGGCACTTTGCGAGAAATTTCATAATTAAAATAATCATGAAAGTAATGGGCCGCATATACTTTAATTTTGACATGATTGTATTGCTTGTTTTACGTTGTCGAGCAGACAATTTTTTTTAATATGCATCAACGGATCTAGAATGCGACATCGCGATTTTATAACATAAGTACACAATTAGAATATAGATAGCCACTAGCCAACTACTGGTGAAAATTTGAAATGGGTAGGTATTCTTTGGAGATGATGTAGACATGGAGAGGGAGCGCAGGGCGTTGTCAGTCCGGGGGAACATGCTGGCCCGCAGGTTCGCTCGATGTACAGATGCGGTGAAAGTTACTTTATTCAAAGCGTATTGCACATCTCTGTACCTACTCAGCGAGCCTGTGTTTCAGATATACCCAAAGGGCTTACAATTCTCTGCGCATCCAGTTTAACAATGCCTACAGGGCGCTGTTACGTCTGCCGCGTTTCTGCAGTGCGTCAACAATGTTCGCTGAGTCGCGCACTGACGGCTTTGATGCCATCTGGCGCAAAAAGACAGCCTCACTGTTAAGCAGATTGCGTGGGAGTAGTAACAGCATCCTGAAGGTAATAGGCGATAAGACAGACCGCCCTCTGATGTGGAGCCTCACCCAGAGGACTAAGTCTCTCTTAGTTATAAGGTACTAACATAGTTTTTTAAGTTCATACTAACAATATAAATGTAATGGACCAATGGTTGTTCGGAATTAAATTAAATTAAATTAAATTAAATTAGTCTTTAGATACGAAAAGACGGAGGAAAATATTTCAACTCCACTCGAAAAGGTCTGCCATTTTCATAGACGGATGTCCTAGACGTGTGCGGCTAATAGCTAGCATAAACCGCGCACGACTAACCGCTTTTAAATCAAAACACCATTATGGTCTAGCCATAAATTAAGAAAAGAAAAAGGTCGGGATAAAGAAAATGTGTCTTGGGAAATATCATTAGGTATTTTATAACAATGAGAGTAAGTAGGTATATAAAAACATGCGATTTAAAAAAACTTTTTACAAAAAATACAACCGACTTCCAAAAACAATACACTACAAGGTAAGGTTAGAAAGTTAATGAAAAACTTTGTATGTGCCTATAAAATTGGAGGGTTGCCCTCAATTTTCATGGGATCCCATCATCAGATTCTGACTTGGTGACAATGGGACCAATCGAGAAGTATACCTTTCAGATGAAACAAGAATTTTTCAAATCGGACGGAGTTATGAGGTAGGTAACAAACATAAAAAAATACAACCGAATTGAGAACCTCCTCCTTTTTTTGAAGTCGGTTCAAAAAGAATAGTCGGCTTCGCCTGCAGTTTACTTTTCACGATAAAAAGGTTTTTGAAAAAGAGTTACAGCCAGTTAGACGAATTTTATTTCTCATGAAAATTGCAGTGAACAATCACTCTCGTCTCTCAAAAAGAGTCTATAGAAAAATATTCTATAGACTCTTTTTCGAGTTTTGTAGACTCTTTGTAAAGTCTTGCGTAGAGACATAATTACCTACTTCTGCATTCCTAGTTTCATTAAAATCGGTTCATTTATTTTCCACAAAACTGACAAGTACCTACGTATCGAATACCGGCAGGAGTTAACACCTTTAACACAATTTGTAACATGTACACAATATTTCCTGAAACAGAAAATCTACCTTTGCGTTTTCCGAGAAATTCTTGATACTTAACGAGGAATCGAAGATGGTTAGTAGAAATTCAATTTGCAGACATTAAGCTCCATCGTTTAGGCATTCATTGCTTTCACTGTTTAGATTTTCTAAATTAATTTTGAAAGGTACAAATAAACAAATGTGTGTGTGAACCTTTTGGACTTCGCATTTGGGTGAGAATGGCTCTCAAAAATTTATATCCAGAGATAGCCAGTCGGGAATATGGCCTTCAAAAATTTTAGCCCCTTTAGGAGCTACACCATTGCAACCGCGTCGCGTCTATCTGAACCGCGCCTAATTGCATCTCGTTACGCCACAGGTGTGCACACAGCTTATAATCACGGCTGCAGATAATATTGTATGAACAGCACTGGTTCTAAGAAGACGGCAATTAACGTCTCGCTCAGGAGTTTACCCACTCCATGTCAGAATGGGAGAGATAAATGGAACATTTACTGGAATAACGATTATCGTATGCGAAAGCTTCTAAAGTTACCTAAGTGGCGGATTTTCTTCTTTATGCATCTAGTTGCGTACCTAACAAAACTAAGTGGCGGATTTTCTTCTATATGCATCTAGTTGCGTACCTAACAAAACTGTTTCAGAGGATCTAGTCCATTAATACCTAGGGAACGTGCAATATTTTCATCTTGTTTCCATTTTAAAAATTCTATGTAAAATAGCCCATACATAAATTAAAAAAAAAATTATAAAAAAAAAAAAAAAAAATTCAAAATTACGGTTTTAAACTGACATTTTGACATTTCGCCCGAAAAAGGAAGTTGAGTCACTCCTGTCTGTCACTTGTCATGAGCTGTCCTAACTCAAAGACATATATGGTTGCTTTTTCGTTGTCATAACAGCAGTGACGTCACTAAACGCTGATTGTTGTTTTTAATTACGTTCCGTTTTACGTTAGTTTAATTCATTATTTTTGTTGAAAATCGATATTAACTAAAATAAAAACGTTGCAATGGCCTTTATTTTATACTTTTTATCATTTTATTAACAAGATTCTAATAAATTATATATTTGTATCTTCCCTATTGTTGAATGAAGGGTCACCCAAGGACTAGCCTCGGTTAACGTTGCTTAGCCTTGAATATAAACCCGTGTGGTGGACGACTATTCTTACAACAGAAATCTAAAATTCTCGAACCTACCTACAGGTGAAAAGGTTGGGTCAAAATCGAACTTTTTTGGGTCGAAATCGACGCAGCATGAAGTAATTTTCAGGTATTTTCACTCGGTTGCGTGTCTATCACAGTCGATATAGACCTTTTCCTTATTTAGTGTTCTTCCCGTGTCTAGTGGCACGGTGAATATTCTATGAGCTTTCGTAGGTAGGTAAATGACAGGCGGTCAGGGTGTTGCGTAACACACACAGACAGATTAAACCAAGGCTTTTTATACAAAGCTTGTTCAATCCCGAACAATTTAAACCAAGTACCTATGTATTTATTTATTTTATTATTTAAGTACACACAGAAAATCAGTAATAATTAACATTATAATCATGTAAAAAGGAACTGCTTATTTCATACGAAATTTCTTCCAGCAGACCTGCGACAGGAGAACACAGGGTATTTATTTTCTCACGGCACTTAAGCGCTATTCGCAGTATTTGGTTAGCTACATTACCTGCCTCACTCCAGATCGGAGATAGCGCTCGCGTTCCGTCCTGCCATTATCGCGGCTTCACGCGATTCTTGGCACCATGACCTCTGTTTTGTTATTGACTTTCTTCTGGTACTAAGTCACAAAGTGGGTCAGGATGTACGAGGAAGGTTGATGAATTCCGTTTCATTACTCAGCGATACTCGTGGAGTTGTGAGTTTGTTGATGGCATGCGCTGGGGAGTAGTGTGGCAGTGTAGCTACTAATTAGGCCAGTCGCTCATATCGGTTGAAAGGAGCAGCTAGTGCGAGTGGTGAGGAGTGAAAAGATCTCGGTGTGGACGTGAGGCGAGCGAGCGCTCGGGCGACAGTCGACGTCGGGTCGGCGGCGGGCAGTGCGCATGCCCGCCACTGCGCCACGGCGCGCGCTCCCCCTGGCGGGCGGCGTCGCAGTGAGTTGCGTAACAAAAGCACACTCGGCTCCCGACGCTACGCTGAAAACTTTCGGCCGCTCGGCCCGCGCCTACGGGATGGAGAAACGTAAATTCATATAAAACTTTTCCGCGGTGCGCGCCGTTTCACTCGCTGAAATTCTTCTCTTCTAATTGGATAGTCTTGGTCGCGGTCGGATCGTCGCTTCTGCTTATTTTTAAGTTGTTGAAGTTTCCTCTTGAAGTTGACTGTGGCGAAAAGTGAACTGTTGCGGTTTTCGCCGGCCGCTTTTATAATAGTGTGGACTTTCTGAGTGTTGTGTTCACTTGCTTTGTTTTTCTTTGCTCGAGTGGTGGCCTGGCGGTGGTCTGCGTGCTGGTGGGAATCGATACTGCGGTGGGAGCGGCGAAGGTATTTTATTTTTACTACCTTTTGTATCAAATTATAGCGCAGTAGCATTGAGTAGAGCCGTGCCCGTAACTCTATATTTTATCGTTACGGCGCTGCTGAAAATATGAGGGTAGTGCTGTAAATTTTCACTTTAACTACCAGTTGTAAAGTAGGTTTTAAGTAAATATCTTTTAAATGTGTTGTATTAATTTCCATAACGTAAAATGTAATTTTTGCTTATCTACACATATTTCAATTGATGTAAGTATAACAAAACTGAAGTAAACTTTTTGTGCCCAAAACTGTAAAGATCAGCCTGAAATGGGTTAGCAACCATCTCTTCATTCTACAGACCATTCACGTAATTTGTTCGATAACTTTTCTTAGAAGAAAAACTACGTATAAAAACGTCCTATTTGCCTTGACTAATGTAGCATGTACTTCTACACCGTTAGTCCCGACAGCTTGGCTGCCGGCGACCATCACCCATCGCTTACACTTTCTACACCGAAATTTTATCCCCAATTTTGGGATACAGCCAACCGATGACGTAGATATCTTCGACAAACTAGGTCAAATAATAAAGGTCTGGAGTCAGAGCACTTTTACGACCATGTGTAAAATGTTACCGAGTATCAATAATGCTCTATGATATCTATTAATTAGACGGATTTATACGTCTATTTATAATGTGTATTTCAAATAGTTGGCGCGCACTACTTCCTTTGTCATTGCTCCTCTGTGATACGTTTCTCACTTTTGAATTATATACTACAACGTACATACTTCATACAAAGTAACGCTACCGACTTGAAAGTATAAATTTCTTTCCTACATAGTTTTGCTGACGTAACACGGCACAGTACCTACAGCTTTCCTTTGTTAAAATTACAATACTTTAGTATTCAACTGACGTGTAAAATTTACACAAAAATTTCATTTAACCACGTTCGGTTTCAGCTGTAAAAATATGAATAAAGCAAATTACAATCACCGGTAAGCGACGTGTTTTATGTGCACACAATACCTTTTCAAACGTAATAGGGGTGCGAACAAATTCGTGTTAATTTATTTGTTTAATTTCGACTAAAGGGTTGGGCAGAAATTAATATTATGTTACGGTGAGGTATTGGGGTGTAATTACTGAGGATACTGATAAAAGAAAGCTTGGTTATTATGGGCATCCGTTTTCTTTTACAGCTGTAATCTTTTATTAGATCTGCCAGTCCGTTCGAAAACAACGTAACAATTATTGTAGCTATATCACTTTTCAGAACACGCCCAAAAACGTAACTCAATTTCATCGTAAGTGCCTTTTGAGTTGTAAAGATCCTGTCATTTTGAAAGTTAGCCGTCGTGAAGTTAGGGTTTGGGTTACGATACGACAATCTCTTATACTCACTCTGTAACTTATCCAGGAGTCTGACAAAATAACCCAGTTAAGTAAACCTAGTAGGTAGCAAATTCTGTTGTTGCCTAAATTACCTGCAATGACACCGCGTTTTTTCTTAGTAAAATACGTTAAAATCAATCCCCATGTGTTCGTCTCGTTAAAACTCGAAGTTGACCCAATTTATTGTTCGATTTGTTTTTGTTCGTCCAAAGTTGGATGGGTTAGAAAACAAGAAGTGATACAATCAAATAAACTTTTGGTGCAACGAAGTTCCCCGAAACGTCCAGTTCTTCAATAAATTCTATTTAACTGAAGCTAGCTAGTTATCCACATACTCGTAGAATTTTCTCAATTCAAATTTTATTTTATATTTTCTTGTAAAGTCTGCGATGTGTCATTAAACATACCCCAAATGTATGATAACATCTACGCAACTGCTCCATCACACGAAATGCCAGGGTCTTCATGCGTATTATAGAAATAACACCTCTATTTGGCGCCGTTTCACCCTGAATCAGTTTGATGAACGACCTCGTAAAATTCTTAATGCTCTGTTTGAACCGCATGTGACACTCGTTGAGATTACTACTAACCACTATACTCGACTTTATGTTGATTAAAACATCTTCGTTAGTCCGTCTAATCATGACATAACTACCTGCCGGCCCTGGGCGTTGCTGAAAGAAAAAGTTGTGTCTCCACGGATACGAACGTAACAGTCCTTTTGTATGTCAGGATAGCTCTATATATAATTGACATATTGTAAGTGCGTCAGTCGGAAAAAAGAAGAAAACGAACGATTATAACATCAAATTTTCTTGACTCTACAGACACGGAAGTCTAGATTCCAGTCGACTGAACACATCACAATATGATAGGCTTAATTTATTAATTCCGAACGTTGTCCTAAGTCCGTATCTAATTGCTCGCACTCAGTCATGAATCTCGATTAAAACCTGACAGATTTGTTAATAATCTCGACTCAGATCTTCTTTTAAATCGAGAGTAATGACGTTCAGCTCATCCTTAGCTACGGATCTTCATTCGAATGCGTACCGTATCCCTCCATCCCTACGTATAAGTACAGGCCGGGTTCTGTCTCAAACCGTCCAACCAATTCATCTTGGTAAGGATGGCCTCACGTTTTAAAATCGCCGGAGCTCCGGCACGTAGCTAGACATTTATTGGATAAGGACCCCGAGGGAAACCCTCTCGAGGGAAGAGGGAAATTTTCTTACAAACACCCAATTTGTTCTGTACATTATCGCACTTCCAATCGGGAGTAACGTTCCTGTTTGTTTCACAAAGAAGGTTGTATTGGTGCGGTGCGGTGTATTTTGTGCCAAAGTAAACTGGTAGATTTAGTAGTACGTTCCTACATACGCAGGTAATAGAGCTCCTTGCTAAAGAATTCACCCGGAGAAGTATTCTTTCCTGTTTTTGCCAGCTAGTAGTATTACTTTGTTCCAGTTTGAAGGTTTGGGTCCTGTTCTAATTAAAAAGAGGTACATGACATGAGACATCTCAAGTATTGTAACCATCAGTAACCTATTACAGCTATGGTTGCACTAAGAAATTAAACTCTTGGTTCCGGTTTTCTGCAAAGGAATTGAATGCAGGGCCACGATGACGTTCCAATGCCACCATAATTGCGTTGTGAGAAAGAAACGGAGCTATACAGGACGAATAGCACCATCTCTTTTTCACAACGGATACATATTGGCAACGAAACGTCATTGAAAGCAGTGCTGTCAACATTATTATGATTATGAAGTGTTAACATTTTCATATTAGATTTGTTTTGTTTATTGATCCAAAAAAGTTGTTAGGCCTAGGCCGAAAACAAAAGAAAGCTCGTTGAAAATAAATCTCAATGTAGGTCTTGTATGAAATATCATTACGAAGATGAAACTACTATTTGTTGGACTAATGCCAATACATGAAGCGAAAACCTCCTGACCTCCTATTTAGATCATATAACGAAATCGAGACTTGGACGAAGTAGGTTCTTTGTCTCATCGTCTGCCTAGCCTTTTCCCAACTATATTGGGGTCGGCTTCCAGTCAAGCCGAATTTAGCTGAATACCAATTTTACGAGGAGCGGCTGCCTACCAGACCTCCACAACCCATTAACTGGGTAACACGGTACTTCATAGCAAAACTGGAGTCAGATTTACTGGCTTCTGACTATCCATAACGACTGCCAAAGATTTACAAAAGACAGCCGAGACCAACGGCTTAACGTGCTTTCCGAGGCACGGAGGAAACTCGATATGTTAAGATGGTCACCCATCCACAGACCAACCTTGGCAAGCGTTGTTTAACCTTGAAGATCGACCCGTGCGGCTGTTATTATCTAGCCACGAGAGAGGTAGTTTCTTTGTCTAGCTAGGTTAAATACTTGAGAATTCATAAACGGGTAAATTGAAATGGAAATGTTCAAAGTGTCTCATTTGTAGTACAATTTGTTAATAGCATTAGGTAGGAATGTCTGGTGGGTTAGCGGAGTACGTCGTCGTTAACATTAATATTAGAGAAACGCTCGGAATTGCGGCACTTGCAGCGTCTTGGGATACTAAATCAAGAATTGCAGGTGTTATTTGTGCTGATATAGGTAACTGTAAACTGCAGATTGTTTAAAAGAACAGATCTACGGTATCTACGTACTGTTTTTTAAATCAGATTAGCAAAATTCAAAACTAAGTACCTTTTTTCCGCGGTCTAGTCTGCCGACCTGTCCCTCGAAAACAGTGGGTGTTTTCGAGATTATAATTAGTCACGAGGCACAAAATTCGTCTACGGCACACGGCGGTAGTTGGGAAAAGGCTAGGAAGATGACTGGTAGTGTAGCTTTCTGTCACTAGTTAATTCATGTTTGGTCCAAGTAGGAAAAGTTGGTTGGAGAAACGGTTTTGAAAACGTTTTTCACACAAATTTCATGAACACGATATTGAATAACAAATTCTTGTGAGAATTAGCTCGGGGATCTTTTCTCGTGCACTCGATTTACTTGGGGACTGTCTTTTGACCTGTAGGGGCTGCCCGGTGACCAGCCTGCTGAAATAAATATAATTGAATAGGTCGGCGCACTCTTCTGGGCTAGTGGGAAATCATTGCATGCCTAATCCCTGCCTACCTAGCCTTTTCCCAACTATATTGGGGTCGGCTACCAGTCAAGCCGGATTCAGCTTTATACCAGTATTTTACGTGAAACTGGGTAACACAGTACTTCTTAGCAAGACTGGAGTCAGGTTTTCTTGCTTATGACAATCCGTAACGAGTGCCAAAGATCTTCAAATGGCAGCCGGGACCAACGGCTTAGCGTGCTTTCCGAGGCATGGAGGAGTCTTGGTATGAGAAGATGGTCACCCATCCACAGACTAACCACGGCAAGGCTTAACCTTGAAGATCGACCCGTATCTACGGCTGTTGTTATGTAGGCACGAGCTCATTGCATGCCTAATAGCGGTCGAAATACATGCATCGAAAACTGCCTCCTACCGAGCGGGGGCTACTCTCTAAGTCCGAAGTCCTTAGTTTCGGGCTTAGTTGCGGGCGTATTCTACTCCGTGTCACCTAACCACTAAGAATTAATGACAACACGGTTTAGCAGTTACTGTGAAATCATGTTGTAATTCATTCTTAGTTCGGGTTCTTGACTAATCGTAAGCCCGTAGGTGATACGGAGTAGAATACGCCCGCAACTAAGCCCGAAACTACGGACTTCGGGCTTAGAGAGTAGCCGCCCAGTTTTCGTGTAAGTATCTTGTAACGTTTTCTACAAAAAAGTAATGTTACCTTTTTATAAGTTCTGACTATTACTAAGTAATTTATTATAAGTATATATTTGTAAATCTATTTGTGTAGGTATATTTATTTGTATGTTTATTGTAATCAGATTTATATTTATTATAAGATAGTAATATGTTTAAGTTAAGTTAGAATAGTTTATTTTAAGTTTCCTTCTCTGTTTCTTTACACGGTTTGTCTACTTTTCTTATCTAATTCTTCTGTCGCAGGTCTGCTGGAAGAAATTTCTGTAGAAATAAGCAGTACCTTTGTGCTCTTTTCTCTGTACAAAATTTTCTTTTTAAGTATATTGTGTGTACATAAATAAATTAATAAATAAATAAATACGTTTTCGATTTCTACCAAATTCAAATCTTCATTTCATCTTACAACTAAAACAACAAACAACAATTAATTTCGACCATTGAGGTGTAAATACCCGTTGCCAGAAAAGTTTCACCTTTCTCTATCCACACGATGTTGTCTGTCAAAATCGTGATAAAATTAGATCGTGTAGCGTCACGGCGACACCTTGCTCTTGACAAAAATAAATGTGATTTTACAATGGTACCTACAGGTTAGGTATTGTTTCTCCTTGTTCACTGTTTTTTTTCATCTATGAATATTGTGTATAATAACGAAAGGTCATTCATTCAGTCACTGGAGCTCGTGGCTAGATAATAACAGCCGCACGGGTCAATCTTCAAGGTACTCGTTACGGATAGTCAGAAGCCAGTAAATCTGACTCCAGTCTTGCCATGAAGTACCGTGTTACCCAGTTAATTGGTTGTGGAGGTCTGGTAAAATCCTCACTCCTCGTAAAATACTGGTATTCAGTGGAATCCGGTTTGACTGGAAGCCAACCCCAATGTAGTTGGGAAAAGACTAGGCAGATGATGATGATGATTCATTCAGTCACTGATACCTAATCACGAAACCTCAAAAACTTCTAGACTTATGGAAATGTTTGGCATGTAGATAGATTATGAGTAGAAGACGTTAGCTAAGAAAGTCATTAGGAGACTCCCCCGTAAAGGGGTGAAGTACGGGGTAAAAAATTTGTATAAGTACCAAATCTGCGCAGACGAAGTCGCGGGCGAAGAGCTAGTTAAATAATAAATTCTTTTTTTCGAGTAACTATGAGACTCATATGGTTAACCATGTTAATATACTAATAAGTCTACCTCGTTTCTTTCTTAATCTGTCTTTATCTTTATATCTTTCTCTATTTAATGTTTATCAAGAGCTATTTTCACCATCACCATAATTTAGCCTTTAGGCCAAAACCTTCCTCTATAAGAAACATTATTTTCCATTGCGTGCGTGTCAATCTTTTCCTCGCGACAAGAGTATTCAATAACAAAATGCTTGTTTCGTAATTCAATGTAACGAAGAAATTAAAAAGAAAAAATATATACCTATGTGTTTGAATTTTCACAAGTCCTATAACTGATAAAATGGTCGGTGGAACTACGAAATTAAGAACTGAACTAACTTTATAAGTTGCTATTATATATTCGACCCAATTATATTACAAAGCAGAGCAGTGGTGGCCCGGTGGTAATGGGTGCGACTTTCGAGATGTAGGTCGTAAGTTCGAACCCAGGCAGGCGCTTTAATTCGTGTGAATTATTTCATCACCACTGCTCTCAAAACAGTGAAGGAAAACATCGTAAGGAAACCGGCATGTCCTAGAACCAAAAATTCGAAGACATGTGACATACTATCTACCAATCCGCACTGGGCCCGCGTGGTGGGTTACGGCCCACTCCCTCTCACCGAGAGGAGGACTGTGTCCCAGCAGTGGGAGCATTATAGGCTGATAATGCTTATGCTATATAACAAATGCAATTATACCATGGACATTGTTATCCAATCTCGGGATTCCGGAAACAGATTAATACACAGAAACAAAACACACCCTGTATTAACACGTCACAAACTGCTAATCTCGTTGAATTTCAAACTTTTCGCGTAGTCGCAGCTGCGGGAAAGCTTCCACAATATTATTACATTGTAATTTTGTGTTATTATATCATGTATGTATCCTTTAAGAACTACCCACTGACTTTCCAATTTTTTTATAAGTTCATGAGAGCAGCTGACAGATATTCCACCCTCCACCATGTAGCTGACCTCTGTTTTTAAACTCGGTATGATGTCATCTATTCATAAAAAAGATTTCAGCCGGCGTACTATGACTTTATTTTTTGAGTTTTTTTGGAACTTTCGTAACCAACCAAACCGAGACCCACCTCTATCTAAGCAGCTGACCACCAGTTTATATATTAGCCATACAAGATCTACTACCCATGTCAATATCAGCCAGCTTACTATGCCCTTACTGCAAGGACTGCGCTCGCTCCTGGATGTTTCAAACTGTCATACGTCATGATAATGAATAATATTTTAATTTTTTTAATAATTAAAATGTTCATTAATATCATTTTTTTTTTAATGTGTAGTAGTGATTGGATAGATGAAGTGGGTTGCCGTTGTAAGATGGCTAAAATGGCAACGTGTATTATATGTATGTGAAAGCATTTCATAATTGCTTCAAATTAATAATAATAATATTCCACACAACTATCACACAACGCCATCTAGTCCCAAGCTAAGCAGAGCTTGTGTTATGGGTACTAGACAACTGATAAACATACTTATATATTTCTAAATACATACATATTATAGATAAACCACACCCAGACACAGAACAAATGATCATGCTCATCACACAAACATTTGTCCTGGGTTCAATTCCTAAGATGAATAAATTATTTTAGCTTACTTTTAAATCAGTACGTATTGCACCTCGTACCGCCAAAGACTCAGAGAGTTAGAGCCTAATAAAATTAACGCAGCCATTCTCTCAAGTCCTCGAGAGTGATAACAGCAGTTGGATCGTAAACACAACCTCCTAAATCTCCACAACTCCTAACAATTGTTCGCGGATGTCGAGGTTTTGCGTACAAGCCACAATGATGTTTTCATACGCAGTTTTCCTTCTATGACTGCTATAAAAATGTTGTAAAGATATGGTGGTCATTTTGTTGTTTATTTTTTGGCAGAATATGAGGAGGGTTAATAATATCGTTAAAGGGGCGAAAATGTAATGGAATTATCTTGTTAATTCAGTCTGTCAGTGCATTCTAATTGTGCAGCAATGATACTTGCACTGCTCTAGCTACATGCTATTTCTTCGCACGTCCACCTAATGGAAACTGCGTTCGGGGGCTAAAAAGGCCACTTTAGGGAAACCATATTAAAATCATAATTTAATTTTCATCTTTATCGCTAACGCATTAGGTTCAAGGTTGATTGGTAAAATTTGACAGTGATGGATAGCGTGATTTGCTTTCTGATTCTGCTAAAGTGGTCTTTTTAGACCCGCTGGGAGTCTAATGGCCAGCAAATGCTGAGTTGGTGATCTTGGTATGGGTACCTATTGCTGAGTATTTCCTTCTTTTCTGTGTTGTGTTCATGTCGAATAAATGTTTTCTATTTCTTATATTTATTTATCAGTATTATAAAGCCATTTCTTAAATCATACTATAGCTGTCCGCGTAAAAAATTTGATTCATACCAAGGGAATATAATCCCGGTATAAAATGCATTTCTTTGTTAATCTATAGGTAAGCTATAATCATATGTGCCAAGTTTCATGCACATTCGCTCATTAGTTTTGCTTGAAAGGGTAACGAACATCCATCTTACAATCCATTCATCCATTAATCCTAACAAAATAACACATTTATAATATTAGTAGGTTAGTCACCAGTGACTTCGTGTAGTGCCGACAATAGTGTGCGATAAAACTAAAATATTGATTCGAATATTTTCCTTTCTATAAATTAAACATTCGTACGAGTATAAATCGCTCCCCTGTCCACGATAACCTAGTTCTCGGCTACGATTGGATAAAACTCTGAAAAGTCCGCTCTTTCTTCGAGCATTCTTCGATACGGGTAGGTAATGTCTTTTTCAAGGAACTGATTACGGGTTAGGAGTACTTTCAGGTATATAATTGAATCAATCAATCAATGAGTGATGGCTAACTTCGGCGATTGTTTAAGAATTCATGGGGTACAGGAACTTATAATCACTTACAGTTCAGGGTTAAAACTATTTAGTTAGTTCCGGAAGTCAAGAGATTTTATTCATAAATGTTTATGAATAAAATCTCTTGACTTCCCGCTGCTGTTGCCCGCGACTTTGTACGCGAATATCCTGTTTTTCTTGTTCCCGAAGGAATTTCAGAAATCCTCTCTTGGTGTTCCCTTACACTCTCCAAGGAACCTACATGCCAAATTTCAGCTTTCTACCACCAGTAGTTTTGGCTGTGCGTTGTCTGTCAGTCACTCAGTAATGGAAGAATTTTATATATTTGGACATCGTTTATCAAGGTTGATAGAGTCAAGATAAAACAAGGTTTTACATTTTCATAGAAGGAAAATACTATCCAACACAGTGCTGTTGAACACAATTGTGAAAAGACACTGTGGTGTTTTTTATTGAAGGTTATCGATAGGCTCGCTTCTGATCTGATGGTAAGTGCAGATGATGTGGTCGACGAGGGAGCACGCTTACCCAGAATAAACCTATTCACTCTTGCTTTTTCTTCATTGCCAATCTTCAAACTCATTTCTTATCCAATTAGGTAGTTTTCAATTAAAAAGAATGGAAAATCTATATCCGCTAAACCTCATTAGTACGGACACGTCACTGAACTGCTTCAAACGACTACAGTCAACGACCTTGCGTGTGACATATTCTATACTCTATCCCCCATAGTACGCGACTATTGTATGATAATATTTATTCACGACGCTACCTATGTTTAAAAATACTTTGCCGAGCTACATGCGAGGTACCTATAGTGCTCGGGAGTTCGGGACGGCGCGACTGACTAAACCAGTTAAAACTGGATTAGTCATTAACGTTTGGTCTGTGGCGAAATAAATTAGTACGCGGTTGCATTGCTTTGTGTTCTACTGGACTTTATTGTGGACTTGTCTTTACGTAATGCATCTAACAGTGCCATTTTCAGTTACACTGCCTTCCCCATGGAATACTCTTGAAATTAAGAACTTTAGGATCAATATTTATCTAATTCTAATTTAGCCTGAAATCCTGTGAAAATTTGTCGCTAAAGTAGGGTTTTCCTCATTTATGCCCGTTTGAAATTTTTATCAGTTGTTTTTCTGTCCATTTATGCTATTTGTCATAGCTCCATTGGCTGGTTAGCGGTTAACAGACAGATAAACGACCGATAAAGTACCTCAGAAACTGGGCTTTAATCAGTCGAACCTTAATTTGTCAGCTCAATTTACAACCGGCTCCGAATTATTTGATTGGAAAGCCTAGTATTCCAACATATTTTAGGTATATGCTATAAAGATTCGTAGCTAAAATTAAAAAAAAATCCCTGGCATGTGACATTGCCACGCATTTTAACAATTTATGTGTGCAGTGAAAAAGCCAAATTTTAACAAAGCTCAACAGTTACACTACTTTTATTTTCATAAAATATTGCAACATACATTGTTAATGACTGCTTTCAGCGCATATTATAAACCTAATGTTGCCTGTAAGTACACTTTTCGTACTTACAGTCGCACATACAATGAATTGTTACTGTGAGGCAAGTTTGACTCGCCAGCATCGGACTCTTTCAACAACGGGCATCATCTCCCTAGCCTTTTCCCAACTCTATTGGGGTCGGCTTCCAGTCAAACCGGATTTAGCTGAATACCAGTATTTTACGCGGAGCGGCTGCCTACCAGACCTCCACAACCCACTAACTGGGTAACACGGTACTTCATGGCAAGACTGGAGTCAAATTTACTGGCTTTTAACTATCCGTAACGACTGCCAAAGATCTACAAATGACAGCCGGGACCAACGACTTATCGTGCTTTCCGAGACACGGAGGAAACTCGCTATGCTAAGATAGTCACCCATCCACAGACCAACCTTGGCAAGCGGTGCTTAAGCTTGAAGATCGACCCGTGCGGCTGTTATTATCTAAACACGAGCTCCTTTCAACAACAGGCATACTAGTTCTAAAATGTAAATGAATCCCATAATTAGTTTTATAACGTAATAATCGTGTTCCGGAAGATGCAGCGTTGGAAGGCCTTTCACAAGGTGGATTGATGACCTGTTTTTTTAGGATGGAAAATCATCAAATGACTCCCCCGCTCTGGGTACCACCATTTCGATATCGAGCTTCACCTGAGTGACAAACCTCACAAAGTGAACTTTAGTCTTACGTTTGACGTAATTACAGGTCAGCATGATACGGTTTCCATTTAGTTGCTACAAAATTCTACGAACGTTCCATCGGTGGCTGAAAGGCCTGATGCAGGTAAACAGCCCAGATGAGTGGACAACAAAGGCCATTCATAAACAACAATCAAGTAGTTGTTGTTTGTTCCAACAGAATTGCACAATTGATTCAGCACTTTGTACAAATGTAACGGAAAAAATGATTAAAAGTTTAATCAGTAAAAACAACAGCGTCGACAAGTACTTGTAGCTACTCGGTTGTGTTGCAGGCGCAGCGGCCAAACGGTTTGGCAGTTTGTGAACCGTTTGTGCTCCCAATTTTTTCTTTATTTTAAATGCAGTGTTATTTATCCTAAGATATAAAATTCTTCACTTACCTACTGGCGACTGACTGAGTGACTGACAGACAAGGCACAGCCTAAAGTACTGTTCGTAGAAATCTGAAATTTGGCATGTAGGTTTCTTGGGGAGTGTAGAGGAGCATTAAGGGAGGGTTTTACGAAATTCTTACGGGAAAAACGGAATATGCGCGTAAGAAGTTGCGGGCAAAAACTAGTTTATTATATCTAAAAGTACTACTGCTTTCCTACCTAGTTTTTTCTTTACCAGAGATTCAAGTCTGTGTTATAGTTTCCTCTGGTCTTGTCAAACTTCCTTGTCTCGATGCTTTTCTGGCGATCGCCACTGTTGATTTTGGTTTTCAAAAATTTCAGCGGTTGGGAATGGTGTAGCAAACTTGGCATAAAAATAGAGGTATCAAAAAGAAACTTGTCAACTAAGAAAAACTGTGCAGTAGAAACACATTTATTCTATGCAACGCAACATACGATACCATACAAAAGCGTTGCATACGTTGCGTACGTCGAACCAGTGTGTTTCTCGCTTTATCCAGTTTCAATATAGGTAAATTGACGTTTAAAAACTCTCACTAAGGCTTCTAATCCAAAGGACACCCGCATAATTTTTATCACGAAAACTTTTTCTTCTTTTTTACCCGACTGCGAAAGAAGGAGAGCTATGTTTTTCCTTCGAATGACACACCTATAGATACTTTTCTTCTCATAATACAGTAAGTAATAAACCGTGAATTGTTAAAATTAGAGTTTATGCGGCTATTGATCACCGTGCACCTATTTATAACCTGTTCTGAGGTCGGTCACACTCCTACCACCTACCAACATACAGCCAGGCTGCTAGCCTATCTTTTAATAATAGCCAAAATATCCTTATTTTTTAATAATATTTATTTATTTATTTATTTATTTAACACTTTACGCACACAGATGTACAGAGGCGGACTTAATGCCTGAGGCATTTTCTACCAGTCAACCTTTGGGTGATGCAGAGAAAATACTAGTAGGTGCAAATTGTGAAAAAAAAAACAGAAACGCGATTAATATTTAAATTAATACAAAGATATATAAATATATATATATAAACTATAAATACAATAAAATAATATAATATATACTCAAATTAATAAACTAATACACAACTATACTTGAACAAGTGATGCAAGCAAACGATGAATTATAACTAGCGCTGTAACGATACTACTGCCAACTTCTTACGGATGTGCTCTCGAACCTTGACTTTGAAGGTTAATCGGCTGGTTGCCATCCTGATTTCCTGGGGAAGGTCATTCCACAGAGAAATGGATTGTATGAAAAAGGAATTGTGAATGAAGTCAGTACGGTGAGATGGACAGTGAAGAAGACGATTATGGGATGAGCGTAGATTTTTATTGTGGTTGGCGCAAATGTATTGGAAATAAGGGGCTAGATAACTAGGAGAATTGGGAGAGTCAAGAAATGAGAACAAGATAGTTAGCGCCCTTTGCTCTCTGCGCTGGCGTATGGGCAACCACTTTAGAAACGAACGGTGCGCAGAGACATGGTCATATTTGCGTAGATTGAAAACAAATCGAATGCAGTAATTTAGAAGACGGTCAAGTTTGTTGAGGAGATCTGCATTCAGGTCATAGTAGCACACGTCACCATAATCGATGATGGGAAAAATTAGGGTCTGCACAAGCATTGTCTTCGTGTTCGATGGCAAAAAGTTTTTCAAGCGATACAGAGCCCGCAGCGTTCCCGTGACCTTCTGACTGACGCTAGCGACTTGAGCACGCCAGTTTAGGGTGCTGTCAAATAAAATAAATAATAAAAAAAAAAAAAATAAAAAAAAAAAAATAATAAATAATAATATATTTAATGTGTTGTAAAAAAGAACTATATTTCAAATAAAGCCAGTTCTGAGGCATCATAATACGAGTTTACGAATAGTTTTCGTTTTTTCTTCAAATGACACATCAATTGATACTTTTCTTTTCATAATACATTAAGTAATAAGCCGTAAATTGTTAAAATTAGAGTTTATGCGGTTATTGATCAGCGTGCACCTATTAATAACCTGTTCTGAGGTCGGTCACACTCCTACCGCCTACCAACATACAGCCAGGCTGCTAGCCTAGCTTTTAATAAAACATGCGGCGGAAACGCTATCGATTCGATTTGAATACGGCCGATACAAACTTGATCAAAGCTGGGTCGGTTTTTTTTGTATATTTTTGTTTGGTATAGCTGGTACTTTCTACTTTGATCAAAGGTGTTAAGGCTGCGTACACAGAGGCAAATGATGATTGGTGTCAATTGTATCATGTGAGTTTTTGAAGATCACAACCTATCACAACAAACTAATCATATTATAGCATTGAGTCCCACTCCTTGCTCAAAGAATACATTTTTTGGTTAGGTCAAGAACATATTAGTTCTAGGTAGCTATGTTTAGCTAGCTTAGTAATATACGGAATATATTAATATTGTGGAATTCAATCAAAATAATTGGCAAAACCAAATAAAAGTCATGAAGCATATGATCCTTTGTTTTTTCTACCAAATTACGAATGCCATATAACGTTTTAAGTGTTTTATAATGAGCTCTTAGTACTATACTTCACTTAAAACTACCTAATACTTCATTTTTACATACGTAACATTATAAACCCTGTCAGAATAATTTAAATAAGTTACAACTAACATTTATAATTTTGCCCACCGACATGGTTGTGCCAAGGACATGAATGCGGCATTTTGCCCATGCCTCCATTACTCACTTCACCCATTACTCACTTCACTTGCCTTAAGAACTAAATTAGCTAGTTGTACTAACCGATCGATACAAATGGTATAACTAGTGAACACGTTTATTTAACGACACATGAACTGCTACTTTTTGTACTGTAGTTTTTTCTTCTTCATAGCCGTTCTGTATAGTAGGTACAATAATTTCCTAACTTAAATCATCAACATCATCATCATCTGCCTAGCCTTTTCCCAACTACATTGGGGTCGGCTTCCAGTCAAACCGGATTCAGCTGAATACCAGTGTTTTACGTGGAGCGGCTGCCTACCAGACGTCCACAACCCATTAACTGGATAACACGGTACATCTTGGCAAGACTGGAGTCAGATTTACTGGCTTCTGACAATCCGTAACGACTGCCAAAGATCTACAAATGACAGCCGGGACCAACGGCTTAACGTGCTTTCCGAGGCACGGAGGAAACTCGTTATGTTAAGACGGTCACCCATGCACAGACCAACCTTGGCAAGCGTTGCTTAACCTTCAAGATCGACCAGTGCGGCTGTTATTACTTAGCCACAAGCTCCTCAACGAGCCACGAGCTCCTCCTTCCTCAAAATTTCCTAACTTATATATGGTGTCAAAAAATTCGTCCCCATCGCTCTTGACTGCAAGTGAGCCCAAAATACAAGCATTGCCACGTTTAATCTTGGGCCAAGCGAGCTGTCTGTGTCAACTGACTAGCGACTTTTTCAAGGTTTAAAATTCTTCCTATTTAAGTTATTCTCTTCTTCAGCTAATCGAAACTATTTGGTAATAATGTTCTGTCCACATTTAAGGTTCAAACAGTAATCGAATTTCAAAGTGAGCGGACACATTTTCGTTTAAAAATAAAAGAAAGTTAAGCCCAGACAAAAGCGAGAATTCCATCGACTTTACAGAATTAACTTTCGGTTACGCTCGACTCGAAAACTGCAATTTCGACCGTTCCGCCATTCCTTTTGTACCCTTTCGTGTTTTAAAAAGTCACTCAGTAGTTATTTAAACGTGCTAAAAAAATGCCTTTTGCGTTAAGTAACATGAATACTTACTACTAATTTTTTGCTTGTAAGCATTCCTACTAAAAAATTATGTTAAACCAACCCACTTAGCTTTTTATGCAAAATATGGTATAGGTACGTTTCATTTCTTTCTGGAGCCCGGTCTAATATTACAATATCACCAAAGCCGTAGATTTTTTTAAATTTCATATATGTTTACACTCATGGATAATTTTTTTCATAGACGAACTTCGACTTCCGAATTTTATTCATTTATGGGTCTATCTAAAATAGTTACACTGTCTTTGTTACTAATAGAAACCAAGCGCACAATATCATGCAATAGACACAATTTGACTATATGCATATGCGGCAAACTTTTGCGCCCATTTGATATCCAAACCTATTTTCAGTAGAATTTGTACTGTATCCTCTACTCGTATGAGCGGTATCTCATATGGACCTTCTTGATAGAATTGGCCAGTCGATAAAGCTTTGTAAATAAAGATAGAATGGGATTCAAATAAATTAGAACGATAAAAAACCGGCCAAGTGCGAGTCCGACTCGCACACGAAGGGTTCCGTACCATAAACCTTATTTTTTTATTATTTGTTGTTACAGCGGCAATAGAAATACACAATCTGTGAAATTTTCAATTGTCTACCATTCTTCAGATACAGCCCGCTGACGGACAGACGGACGGACGAACGGACAGCAGAGGATTAGTAATAGGGTTCCGTTGGCTACCCTTTGGGTACGGGACTCTAAAAATATTTTAAATAGGTAGTCATGTATTAGCTTTGATTCGAGTAAGGGCACCAATATTATTTCATGAACCCAATCGTTGTTTGATTTACTGTACCTAGGTGATATCTTAGCGGCTGTAGCTGAGGTATCACAGTACTTAATCTGTCAAAGATTAAATTCACATCTTACACAATAGTAATACTATAAAAACCTTTCCCAGAACATGTTTCTAGCTGAATCCTTACACCTGTTTAGTAACAACAAAACCGCCTTAATTTTCCAGCGGTTTCGGGCGAACACCCGTAAGTAAAGTAACAACGGGTGTTCGGTGACTAATCACCGATTCGAACGGATAATTTGCTTTGCCCGGATAATCCGGATTAACCGGTTTGAGCTCACCATCGAACATTAACTGCTTCCGGTTAGCCGGGTCTCGGTGAATGCCACGGATTAGGTAGGTTAACGCTGAACTGAGATTATTTCCTGAAATTATTTTGCGAAAAACTTGGGATTTTTTCTTGCTTGTGAAATTTTTTTTGAAAATAATATTTACCTTCCCAGATTTTCAGGCACCTAAAAAGTTGTGTGGGATAAATAGGTGTGTGAAAAGAAAATTCGCCAATTTTTTAAGTGACTAAATTCTTTGCCTTATCTTCTGAAACTGAAGGAATGGTTAAAATCTGTCAAAGCATTTTTTATAGGGTCTTTTTGAGCATAAACCTGACGTGGTCGACAATGAAGTACGCTTTCACTCTTCTCTTAAAGTCCCCAGTTTTAGGTATCAGGAAACATAGAAAGCTGGTAAGGAATTCCATTTCACAGCTACGCGAAAGCATTCCTAAATCGTTTTCACAGTTCGCTCACAGATTTCCTCCTCAAAACACACACACCAACAAAATAAACTAATCATACTACATATTATGACAGCTATCATAAAAACATTTTTAGATTCAGACATTACTAAGAAATATTCGTAAAGACGTCGGCTCACTAATTCGGGAGATTAGTCTGCACACAATGACGTAACCTAGGATTAAGTCTAATTGATTCAGTTGTCACATTGTCAACATTCAATGTTACACGTCCGAAGAATACTCGAAATGTTAATTGATGGATCAAGGCATTCCCTGCTTCAGATTCTGAAAAGTAAGAAGTAATGTGTATTATGTGGTAGGTACTGTAGCACACCGAACATTACCCGTGATACTACTTAAGGATTGTAATAAATAAAAAAACCCGGCCAAATGCGAGTCGAACTCGCACACGAGGGGTTCCGTACCATAAACCTAAAGTTTTATTATTTGTTGTAATAGCGGCAATAGTAATACACAATCTGTGAAAATTTCAACTCTCTACCTATTACGGTTCTTGAGATACAGGAGTTACGGGCCGCTAATAAACAGACGGACGGACAGCGGAGGCTTAGTAATAGGGTTCCGTTGGTTACCCTTTGAAGCGAGCTTCATGACTCCCGTATCAAAATAAATTATATTTTTACCATTCATAATTCAAATACTATTTATACCTACTTTTGATACTACACAGTTCTAACGACTAACTTTTCTGCCAGTGACCAGCAGCCAAGGAGTTCTCAGTATCTACTTAAAGAAGATTTTTTGCAAGCCTATTATGCTTCCATCACTACTTTCATCAGCGGCGTGACATAACGAAGTAAAATTGTTGAAATTAGTTTCATCATCATTATTTCAGCCGAAAGACTTCCACTGCTGGACATAGGCCTCCCCCAAAGGGGGGAATTTGCTATAATCGCCACGCTTGGCAAGCGGGTTGGCGATCGCAGTGTCCATAGACTTCGTTCGACAACATGCCTTGAGTTTTACAGAGAACGTTGCTGCCCTTTACTGGCGAGTCCCTTAGTCACCTCTTACGACACCCACGGGAAGTGATGAGATGGTATTATTTTTACGGCACCATACGCCACCGGTCGAAACCATACGAAAATTTGCTTGTAGGAGGCATTTTCTTTCGCTAGTACAAAATATACGCAATAACAAGCATAGAGATAGAGCCACCGACATTTATTGACATTATTTAATTGAAAACCAGGAATTAAGACACAAAGCAGTCCTGAATCGACTTTTACTATAGAAAAACTTTATTGCAAAGGAGATGTTCAAAAATGTATGGAGCCTGGGCCAGGAACTTGTACACTACACTTAAAAATAGAGAAATAAATAAATTGGACAGTTAAAACAGTTTTTAACTGTCCAATTTCTTTAAAATGGCTTTGTTTGCTGGTAAAACACAAGAAATTACACTTGAAATTGCAACACAACAAAAACCCGTCATGGCGGTAAGCTGTCATTTTGATTGATTAATGACGTCTGACATTTATTTCTAACATATTTATTTTCCGGCAACGAGACGAAAGCGACTGAAGTGACATTGTTATGACAGCAGACAGTTATCTTTCTATGATCTGTAACTAAATCGGTGCGACGCCATGTTGAAAATCGATAAAAGTAATTTATAAACATCAATTAACTACCACAACAGTTAACATTTAAATGAATTAAAATGTATTTTTCCCGAATTCTATGGATTTTTCTCTTTTTTTGTGAGGTGTACATAGACCTGGCCCATTTTGAAACATCTCCTTTATCTAGCAGGCACCATAGGCAACATTAGCCAGCCGCGGAAAAAGCTGGTTTAAAGTTTTAAACCTCACTCATGTTTAGCACCAATACAGTTTTATTAAAAATACATGTTTATTTACACATTCAAGTAGGTAACAACCAACATTGTTTCAGTCTAATTAGATCGTGAATGTTGTAGCAGGACTTACATAGTTTACATTTTATATTAATTAATTCAAACATACAGCAAGAACAGAGTTAGAATTAGAGCACATATATTATGAAGCTCGGAATGTAAGATCATTATCATATTAACTAGGTAAACAAACAGAATAAGCGAACGTGTGTTCTCTGCTTCTATGTTGAAGACTTAATTAATTGGACCTTACTATTTTAATTATAATAGGTTTACAAACTTCTGTGGTTTAGAAAGTCGAAAATTATTCCAGAGGAAAGTCTCTAGTACCCGGATTAAGGTCATGATCCCAGGGCATGGTCGACCAGTATACCAAGTTTTACACAAATCCGTTTGAGGCGTGATCAATGGATCACGCACGCCTCAAACATTGTTTGTTTATGAACAAACATCCAGAAGTCTATACTATTACTAGGTAGCTGATCCGGCAAACGTTTTTTTTGCTATATAATAAAAAACCGGCCAAGTGCGAGTTCGACTCGCACACGAAGGGTTCCGTACCATAAACCTTAATTTTTATTATTTGTTGTTATAGCGGCAATAGAAATACACAATCTGTGAAAATTTCAGCTCTCTACCTATTATGGTTCTTGAGATACAGCCCGCTGACAGACAGACGGACGGACGGACGGACGGACGGACGGACAGCGGAGGCTTAGTAATAGGGTTCCGTTGGTTACTCTTCGGGTACGGAACCCTAAAAACAGCCTACGACCTATTCTCAGACCTACAAAAAAATCGGTCAAGCCGTTTCGGAGGAGTTCGACAACAAACACCGTGTACCAGATTTTTATATACTTATTAGAAGATTAGAAAACAAATTGTTTGAATTAGAAAATTCCTTAAGTTTTGAATAGCCCAAATACCGAGGAGGGCAATAGGTTATAACATCACGTTTCGACTAATAGGAGCGGAGCATGAATGAGAAATGTGCCGCAGACGAAGTTGCGCGGCTCAGCAAGGCTTAACATATAGACTGAAAGATTTGTATTATTAGTGTCAGACACCCAGTGTTGGTTTTAAGTTCACTCCCCACAGTAAAACGCGGACGATGGTAACCGCCATTGTTTTAAGTTGGGAAATCATCACATGAAAGGAAGTGTCAAATTCTTAGCGACTAAAACCCATCCATGTTCCTCCTAATGCCCTTTGCGTTCCAGTTCCATCGTTCCAAATTCCACAACCCTGGCAGGAATGTAAACTCCGAACAAGTGTTACATAGCGTTGTGATTTTAAAAATAACTATCTACTATCCTATTTTCTATCTCTCTGTTCAGAAGTGATGAACAAACAAACAATCACGTTAACCATTCCTGAAGCAGAAACAACAGCATTCAGTAATAATTAACTAGCTAAAGAGAGACAACGGCAGTAAAATGTTAACCTTTGATAAATTATTTGTTTGTTGTGTGTGCTGCAGAGAACCCTTTCAGTGCTCATTACTGAATTATGTCCTCGGAATGACAGCGCATTTCCTGACTTACTTAAATTATCATATTGTGTCCGGATTTTATTCACGATTTCTTTGCATCTAATCTATAATTCACCACAAAGCCTGCTATAGCGATGTACATGGTCTACCTCATCATTTGCTTTTTTTATTTGAGTTGGGTTTACTCTTGACTCTAGTCATGGTCAGAGATGACAGAGACAAACTCTACGATGGAGCAAGCTTACCCAGAAGGAGCCAGTTCTCTCTAACTTTGAAGAGATTAGGGTTGTAAGCGTTCGGAAACGGCAGAAAGTTCCACTGCTTTGCTGGGCGCATTATATGACGCTTGAAAACGCTTAGTGCTTGCAATGCGTCTGAATGTACAATAGTAGAAGGGGGCCGGTGGCATGAGGTCGTGGAGTTCTGTGGCAAACCTACCGAAGTACAATCTGCGGCAATGAACCCAGCTCTGAAGCTTGGCATGCACCAGTTTTAAAAGTCAAGTATTCAAGTCTCCAGTCGAGGATTTTCACGATAGGTAGTGATGCATTTTTAAATGTACCTAGAACCTTAAAGGGATCATGGTAAAACAAAAACACCATCATGAGTCGAAGGTTAATCCATTAAGGATGCATTAAAAAAGCAGGTACGTTGGTCTCGAATGTCATTTGTAGAACTGTGACTATAATTTTAGGTAGTCAGAAACCCAAAACACTGGACCAGTTGTGCCAGGTGTATCTATGTTAATTACCCATTATGTAATTGGGTTGTGGAGGATATTATGTGATATTATGTAAAGGTTAAGACTTAGGACTCGGCTTGCAATCAGTCTTTTGGAAGATTCCTCTATGAACCAGAGCTGTGGTGACCGAGAGTAGTGGTGGCCCGGTGGTAATGGCTGCGACTTACGAGTTGTAGGTCGTAGGTTCAAACCCAGGCAGGCGCTTTACTTTGTGTAAATTATTTCATCACCACTGCTCTCAAAACGGTGAAGGAAAACATCGTGAGGAAACCGGCTTGTCCTAGAACCAAAATTCGAAGACATGTGACATCTACCAACCCGCACTGGGCCCGCGTGGTGGATTACGGCCCACTCCCTCTCACCGAGTGGCGAGGTGGCCTGTGTCTCAGCAGCGGGAACATTATGATTATGCCCTATGAACTATTACGACTCGTATGTTTATCACATGCCATGTTTCCTTCTTCAGTTGTAAGCAAATGTGTTATTTATCAGTCACGGAACTGTTTTATTTGTATGCTTAGACGTACACTAACAAATTGTTGGCAATCTCCCATGGTTTGAGTCTTTGTGATGAATGAAACACTTAGTAGAGGTCTTCCTAAACGCCATCCATCACCTAATTTAATAACACAATGTCCGCAGGGCGGCGAGCTTTGTGTCTCCCTAATGTCGGCATCGCATGAACAAATAAATACAATTAGGGGTTCTTTCATACTTTCCTAACACAAGTTCGTGGCGACCGCAACGCGTCACTGTTATGTCAAATATTGTTATGTACTTATGTATACCTAGATACGGCATTGTTATAACAGAGTTGAAGTTGCTGTACTTATTCTTTTGTGTTTTGTTTTTCGTTAGACGATCTTTTTTATTGTGAAGTACTTCTTTGCTCGCCCTTGTATTCGACTCGAGTAATACGCGACACCTACTGCAGTAAAAAGAAAAGACAGTCAACAAGGTTCTAGTGGAGGACCATCATTCGTGGAGACTCTTCAAAGGTCCCCCTTAGTTAAAAGAACATCCACGATTTTAACAGCTGTAGGTATAATAAAAATAACGGAGGTACCTTTTACAAGGTGAAGTCAAATAACGCAAAACCAGGGTGGCTACTCTCTAAGCCACATCAAGATTGTCTTCCATTATTTAACTACCTAAACCTTTCTACAGTAGGTATAACGTTTGCAATTAAGCATAGGATCTTTTATCTACCTATCTACAAAAGGTACAACAAACATTTTAAAATTGCCATAAATTTTATGTTTGTGTTTGTGTACCAACATTGAAATTCACTCCGCAGAGTTACTTACGACCAACTGAATAGCAATGTATGAAATAAAATATAGTAGGTATAAAAATACAAGATGACGGGTTGATATCTGCATACGGCTCGCAGAATATCTGAATAAAGCTATACTGCTTAACAATGCACAAAGGAATGCCATTTGTCATTACCGTTCCGTCCGACTAGATGGGTACTCGCTTTGATCATAACTGGTTCAGACAAAGTAAAGATATTTGTTCACTTATTTAAGGAGAAAAAGGCTATACATTTAGTTTCAATAGTAAAACAATAAAATTATACTTTTTAGGGTTCCGTACCCGAAGGGTGACCAACGGAACCCTATTACTAAGCCTCCGCTGTCCATCCGTCCGTCCGTCCGTCCGTCTGTCTGTCTATCAGCGGGCTGTATCTCAAGAACCGTAATATGTAGACAGTTGAAATTTTCACAGATTGTGTATTTCTATTGCCGCTGTAACAAAAAATAATAAAAATTAAGGTAAATGGTATGGAACGTTCTTGTGCGAGTCCGACTCACACTTGGCCTTCTTTTTACATGAATCAGCTAATTATGATTAAACATGCTTGTTGCAATACTCATAATGTTTACTTTCATCATCTGCCTAGCCTTTTCCCAACTATATTTGGGTCGGCTTCCAGTGAACCGGATTCAGTTGAATACCAGTATTTTACGTGGAGCGGCTGCCTACCAGACCTCCACAAACCATTTACTGGGTAATACGGTATTCCGAAGCAGGACGAGTCAGATTTACTGACTTCTGACAATCCGTAACGAGTGACAAAGATCTACAAATGACAGCCGAGACCAACGGCTTCACGTGCTTTCTGAGGCACAGAGGAAACTCGGGTATGTTAAGATTGTCACCCATCCATAGACCAACCTTGGTAAGCGTTGCTTAACCTTGAAGATCGACACGTGCGGCTGTTATTATTTAGCCACGAGCTCCTCGTAATGTTCTACTTTGAATCTGAATAAATCTTTTTTGAAAGTTTTTATAAATCATTTACAAGAAAATAATAAGACAAAGTGATTTAGCAAATCGTTGTCTAAATTATCAGACAAGACAACTTTGTTCCGACATAATTATGTAAAAACCTTTTGAAAGGTACACCGGGTGTCGGTTAAACTTTGACGATTCAGATTTCCGGAGAGACTCAAAGTGATCTCTGTCACGATTTATTTGAATACATTATGCCTAAACGGTCGCTGGTTGAGATTGGAACCGTTTAAATAAATTATAAAGATAAAATTAAATGTTTTGAAATTAATAAATGGCCGTCATAAAATTTTCTAATATATCTAAGTGAGGAGGTATGTTATTTCGTTCACGTGACCTGATCTTGTCTTTAAACATTTAGTGAGTTTTTCCACATCTTTAGGCAATTTTTTTTTTATCTTTGGTAATTCTCATAACCATATAAATTTATAGTCAAGTTCTCTTCCGTATATCTCTCTTATCTCTGCATCATATGCCTAGGTCACCGAATTATTGAAAACACCATAACTTTATAATATGTCGCGTGAAATTGTAAACGCTTTCTTCGTCAGAGATAAAAGAAAAATATAGATTTTTTATGGATTTTTTTTTATTTGAAAAATACCTGTTCACAATATGTCGAGAGTTTATAATCTGACCATGATTTATTACAATCTAAGGAGGAGTTTACTATAAATCGATAACACAAAAAAGACAACAGAAAGATGCAGAAGATCCATCAATTCTAATAAAACTAATTAATACAACAACAAAGCGTTGTGCTCCAGATAGCAGTAATCTAGACGGATTGAATAGCTCAGTGCTAGAGAGAGAGAGGTAATTAAATACCAGCGTGATTTATTCGCACCTAACTGCAGCCACTGAACGACCGGAATGCAATCAATTGCTCGGTTTAGCTTCGTTATAGGTAGGTAGATAAGGGAGCTCCTTGATTGACTTACACCCGTATTCACAAACAATACTTTTCGCAGTAAAGTAGCAACGCTATGCGAAGTAAGGCATTACTCACTGTATTGCATATGGCAAGCCTTTCAATTCATAAACAATACTCAAACGACCCTTGACCAAACAAACGCACAGCCTTGAATAGAGCTCTGTGATTGGTTCGCTTGTGTTGCGTAGTTCACTTCGCTGCTTGACGTTCATTTCTAGGTCTAAATTTATCAGTGGCAAGGGTATAAAAAGTACCGCATCTTCGGAAAACCTGTAGCGTCGCCTAAATTCATCCGAACTGTAATAATTAAAAGGATTTTGGAAATCCCGTATCACTTTTCTGGTATTTATTGTGCTTCTCTCATTGATATAATTATCAAATTCTTTTTCACTACTATAATCCACTGTAAAATGACGCTATTAAAATGAAAAATTATCACAAACAGTAAAATCCAACCCCGAAAAATATTTCTCGAAACACATAATAGACCACAGAGAATCGAGAGAGACTAGCTAGTACCTATGCGTTGCTTAAAAGAGCTAGCAGGCTACCTTAGCTGTGCGTTCATTCTGAGGGACGCATAGTGCTAGCCGCCACTTAAGTATTGTCTATGAATAAGTTTTAGGGGGGCCCTGTGCGCTCGCGCGCACTGTGAGACCTCATAGTAACGTTTGTGAATACGGGTGTTACAAAAATGAACAGTCTCAACAACTATTTTTCTTCTATTCAAGTCGATGGTGAACTCCTTAGATTGTTTGGGCCCAGTAGCTGGCTACGATAAATAATGTCAGCAACTGAAGATGGGAATCCTAGTATATAAAATTCTTCCATTACTGAGTGACTGACAGCTAGACAAGGCAGAGCCGAAACTACTGGTCCTAGAAAGCTGAAAGGCGTGTGGAGAGGATTTCCCGAAATTCTTACGGGAACGGGAAAAAACGGGATATGCGCGTACGAAGTCGTTGAACAAAAGCTAGTAAGACATAAATTGCCTAACCTTTCCCCAACTGTGTGGGATCGGCTTCCAGTCTAAACGAAAACAACTGATAGCAGCAGCCTAATTGCACAATACAAAATGAATGCAATCGATCGCCTATCATTTAATTTTGACATTGCAACCATATTTATTGCGCGTTTTATGTTTTCGTGCAGACAAATTTTTAAACATAATGAAGCATTTGCGGGTCTAAAACGGCCACTTTAGTAGAATCATAATATTTACCATACAACAATCTGTCAAATTTCATTTTCTTCTTTATCGCTAAAGCATTAGGTTCAAGATTGATTGGGGTTTGACAGAGACGGGTAGCGTGATGTGCTTTACGATTCTGCTAAAGTGGCCTTTTTAGACCCGCTGGAGTTTCTTTCGATTGTGAAAGAATATGTGATTTTATGAGTCACGCATTTGATGTGCAGTAAGGTCCGACTGCCTGTCATGGAAATCCCAGCGGATCTAAAAAGGGCACGTCAAGAAAGCAAATCACGCCACCCGTCACTGTCAAATTTTCCCAATCAATCTTGAACCTAATGCTTTAGCGATAAAGATGAAAATGAAATTTAATAATAATAATAATAAAGTTTATTATTCTTCTCTCACATAGAAATTTTACAAACAATATAAAAAGCAAACAAAACATTAGTGATAAATATTGTGAACTATGTGAGAGACTGGTTTCTGTACTAGGAGACCTGTATGACAGATTACCAGCCTCTCCAGACTCCGGACAATAGGTTACAGCTGTATACAACATCAGTGAGCAGTAATAATGAAGAGGGATTAAGCTAGGTGCAGTGAGATTGTTGCTGTTTTAGGGGTACAAAGTGAGTGAGAGGAATTTGAATGAGTGAGTAATTGAGTATGTGAGCGCGAGTGTAAGTGCGAGTGTGAGGGAGCGTGTATGTGTCTGTGTGAGTGTGTGTGGGAGAGAGAGAGTGTGTGAGTGAGTGCGTATGTGCGGGGTGAAGGAGTTGACCGTAAACGCAGTTGGTTAGGATGGTACAATAAGCAGATTTTCAGTTTCATCGTAGTTGAGGGACTTAAGCCAGGCAGTAATAACCCTCTTACAATTAGCTCTTGTAAGAGGGTAAACTGTTAGCTTCTTATTTATCTTATTATATAGATGTCCACCAAGAAATTCAAAGAATTTGCGTGAGAAGGCAGTGCTACGATTAGTAAGTGTTGGGCAAACCCTGTGTTTGACTCTCTTGTTTGCATTAAGTAAGGGATCATACCCTATTAGTGAATGTTGTTTTAGAGCTGTGCACAGAATATAAAGTTGTCTTACTGTCAGCACATCAGAGAGTAAGTACAGATCTTTGGTAGGAAAGAAGAAAGGTAACGACAGGCTTACTTTTAGTACCACTCTTTGAGCTCTTTCAAGTTTTATTAAATTAAATTAATTTGACAGATTGTTGAGTGATTAATATTATGATTCTAATATGATTATGGAATATGACATTTGAATCGTTTTTATAGGTTTTCATAATCCATCCAAAACCAAATCAAATCAAATCAAATCAAATCTTTATTTGTGAACATAAGTACAAAAAGATGTTATTTATACATTTTAGCTGATCTGTATGTTCGGCCAATAATTGGCATACAAATATAATATTAGTAAGCAGGTTATTTTTACTATCATAATGAATAAAGTCTAGGATAAAAGAAATGAAGCAATTGAAAAATGTCATGAGCCGCATAAAATAAAGTAATTGAATTATATTATTAATTATTAAGAATGTCAAAGAAAATTAAATTTAGTCATAATTTGTCATTTAAATAGTCTTCAATCGAGTAATACGTCTTTTCAACTAAAAACAGGAACAACTTTTTTTTTAAATGGCTGACATTTTCCTCACTTCTGATACATTTTGGCAATTTATTGTATAATTTTGGAGCCATTACGAAAATACTGTTCTTGTATAAAGCAGTTTTAGATCCAACAGTTTGTAGCCGGTCAGCTCGACGCTGACTACCTACTCGGTCAAATTTATACATATTATTTTTGACGAACATAGATGTCTGGTATATGTACAATGAGGGCACTGTTAAAATTTTCATACTTTTAAAATATTGTTTACAGCTGTCAGTGGTTTGCAGGTTACAGATCGCTCTAATACACCTTTTCTGACACTTAAACACCATATCTTTACCCGAGGCGTTTCCCCAAAACATAATGCCATATCTTAATGTTGAGGCTACTAGACCATGATATGCAGTTAGTACGGTGTTTCGATTGGCCGTTTTACTTAGCATACGCAGCGCATGAGAAAATTGGTTTACTTTACTACATACTTTGTCAATCTGGGTATTCCATTTTAATGTGCTTTCAATATTTAATCCTAGAAATTTTGTCACATTCGTCTCATCAATCCTTTTATCATTATATCTTATATCTAAATTTAAATTCTGATTTACTGTTTGTTGAAATTTCATTATAAACAAAGGGTTTAAGTTAAAAAGAGACATTCTAAAACACATGTAGACCAGAGATAACACAAACGAAGCCTCATAGCACGAGTATATATGTACTTACGTGTACATAAACGTTTGTACGAGCCACTCATCCTCATAACGAATTCACAAGTAAGGCCGTCCCCACACGTTACGGTAATCAAGTCTCGCCAGATCCCACGTAATAATATTATCATTGCACGGATTATCTTGGGAATGCGAGGAACGCAGACACTGTTCCCATCCTTAGCAGTAAATATTTGGAGTGGATGGCCGGTCCCTAATCTATTTTATTACTGTTCTCGTAAGGGCTGGCGTGTATGACATTCGAATTCATTTCAATTATCCGTTTTCGAGTGTGGTTCAAAGATAAGGGTAATCTAGGTTAAGTGAGTGTCCTAATGTTGACCGGAATCCAAAACCATGTCTTCAAAAGAATATTGGTCGGTGCCTTGTATGTATGACATTGACCCACCGTTATTGAAGATAGATCAGCGTAGATGCTAAGAAAACTCTACCCTACGAAACAACAACATCGCCATGTTTCGTAGGTGTTATGTCGACACTACTATACGCTACGCTTCGTAGATACCACGCCGACGCTAAAGAACGGTACGCTTCGTAGATACCATGCCGACGCTAAAGAACGGTATGCTTCGTAGATGCTACGCCGACGCTAAAGAACGGTACGCTTCGTAGATGCCTCGCCGACGCTAAAGAACGGTACGCTTTGTAGATACTACACTGACGCTACGTATACCTACAATACGCTACGCCAACTCTCTTCGTAGACCGACTCTACGCCGACGCATCGAAGAAACTGCGCTATGAATAGCAACAGCAACACTTGCTCTTAAGGACATTACAGAGAGCCTTCTCCTCTCCTGTAGTTGTTTATCGAAGATAAATCTAACGTAGCTGCTACGAAAACGCTACGCTTCCTAGTTGCTACGCCGACGCTTTGAATCGTAGATGCTACGCCAATTCTGTGCTTCGTACTATCAGAGAAATATTGACCTAGCCAATTTTAAAACAAAATCCTTTGCATAGATGACTAAGACTGATTTGATTGTCGAATGTTGAAAGAAATGGTTTGGGTTTTTTTTTGTGGATGTTTACAAATATTATAAAAAAGAGCCTAAAAACCCGTTAGGTTTGCTCACTACGTGTTGATGACGGTTGCTATTGGTCGATGAGAAACAAAGACGCTGCTATACCGGCCAGGCAGTGCAAGCAATAATTACACTTAAGGTGGCCACGTCAATATTTCCCTGATAGTACATGCTACGCATCGTAGCGTGGGCGTTGAATGTACACTGATGATCTAATGGACATAATAATGCTCAGTGCACTCCCATTAAACCAACAGAACTTAAGTTAAGTCCACCGTAATCAATCAATCTTAAACACAATAAATCTCGTAGAGCTGTAAATCGCGAAACTTGAACAGGTTGAGTAAAGTTTGCAATCGATTCCTCAGATAGGCTGGGTTTACCTTCAACTTGTATCCGACCATAAATTCTGATATTTCCGATTGCGCCACAGCTCTCCGACTGGGAATTATGCAGAGCAATATTGTTCCGATTTCATCACTCTTCTTGGTGTCAAGAGATTAGGGTGTGAATATATAATGTTAGGATAAGTTGCGTGTTTAATTTTTATTATGCACTTTTAAAATATATGAAAGCAAACGAAGTGTAGGAATTTTCTATGTAATTAGGTATTATATATTCTCAGCTACGTATTTATTATTGTTTTTTTTTCTATAATTTTGTCTTTCTTTTAGATAGCATTTTGCATATTACCTATTACGCGATGGATTGGTGGTGGTGGTTTGGTGGTAGGTGGTAATGGCTGTGACTTCCGAGTTGTAGGTCGTAAGTTCGAACCCAGTCAGGCGCTTTACTTTGTGTAAATTATTTCATCACCACTGCTCTCAAAACGGTGAAGGAAAACATCTTGAGGAAACTGGCATGTCCTAGAACCAAAAACTCGAAGATATGTGACATCTACCAACCCGCACTGGGCCCGCGTGCTGGATTACGGCCACTCCCACTCGCCGAGAGGAGGCCTGTGTCCCAGCAGTGGGAACATTATAGGCTGATTATGCTTATGCTATGCGATAGATGCGAGACGCGCAGGACCGGTGGTTGTGGCGACGCTTGGGGGAGACCTATGTCCAGCAGTGGACGTCTTTCGGTTGACGTGATGATGATTGCATTTATTCTGGATGACTGTTAGATAATGTTCCAAGCTTTTGAACTATAATTTTTGCTAGTAGGTTTTCACACATGAATATGTAAGGATCGTAGCAGGTGAAGTACGATAAGTTCCACCTACTCCATGGAGAAAAGCATAAGTATAACAAAAACAACAACAATAAACAACGACAACAACAAGACAACAACAACAACGTTTCATGTTTAAAACTTAAAGAAAATGCCGAATTAAGCACTTAAGTGCCACGATGTAGGTATGAGGTACGCAGCATACACTTAAGGCACTGTCAAGGCCAATTAATTTCATGAAAACACGTTCGTTTATTTGTAGCCTAATGTAAGTTCTTAATTAATTTACTTTTCACTTTTAATTACTTTAGTGCTAGTACGCGAGCTATGCCTACATTTACTTAGTATGTAGACATTTTTACGTAGGTATGGTTTCGAAAAGTGCTACGTAATTTTCATGTAATTTATTATTTACTGTTACCTACTTACAATTTCTTTTGAGGAATGTTTGAACGTTTAATTAAATTAATAAGCTTAAGATGACTAAAAACATATCTGTTTTCTCTTACTTTAATATCACATTCATGTAAACAATCCTAACAAACAGTTGCAATTCGAGGACAAGCTACACTTGCTGAGGTCGGTCCGTAGATGGGTATCTGGTATCTTGACATACAGAGTTTCCTCCTTAATAATAAATATAATATGTAAGATACTAAAGGATTCACTTTATAAATCATACCCTTTTGAAACACTATTACTTGTAGTTTCCTCGCTTGCGCATTGCGCTTACGCACGCATACACGGACCGCGTAGAATACCTAAACCAAAAGCTTGGTGCGCTTTTAAAGTTTAGTACGCAATTGAATCCGGTTTTCGACCCCAACGAAGTTGGAAGGCTAGGCAGATTGACCAACAAATTCTTTTGAGAAATGTTTGAATACTTTATCAAATAAAAAAGCTTTAAAAAGTCACATCTGTAGTGTAATAGCGTTTTATGTATATATGTATGTATCTATTATATTATAATTTATTGTTTGATTTAATTTAGTTTGTTTTTATTTTTATTTTTTTACACCAATGACAGCCCCATTTCATGTCCGGACAAATACTTTCCATCCTAGGTTGTCTGGAAGAGATCGTGGAATGCGATAAGACCGCCCGTTGTATGTGTTTTAGTTTTAAGTTTCCTTTTGTATTACTTTTGGTGTATGTACAATAAAGCGTATAATAAATAAATAAATAAATAAATCTGTTTTTTCTAACTTTAATTTCACATTCAAGACAAAGCCAGCGCACCAAAGTTTCTAAAAACGTAAGATTTTGAATGTCTTACTTATTTATTTTACCCTAGAACTTTCCCTGCTTGGGGCGGTCTTTTATTAAAATATACACAAGCCCAAGCTTGAATAAGACATAACGAGTTGACTCGAGACTGTAATGAAAGGACGCTGCGACAACGACCTAATGAATAATAATTGTCGGTGGAAAGCAATGTCACCCGAGACAATCTGTGAAGCAGAAAATGATACGCTCCCTAGATGTTAAAGTCTTATAGACGTTCGCGCTTTCTGTTAATGTCTGACTGAGCTGTGAACAGAATTGGATAGATCTTTTGTTGGGCTGTTTTGTTCATCAATCTGCATTTTGTCAAATAATTTTAAGATCGGTACCTATTACTACTTGTGTAATAAATGAGGTCGTGGCAGGTGGTCGTAAATCAATATACATATAAAAAATTTCAGTTAGGTACTGTCTGTTTGAGTAACTGATAGACAACGCACAGCCGAAACTACTGGTCGTACAAAGCTAAATTTTGGCACGTAGCTACACTCCGTTGGGGAGCATTTAGAGAGGATTTCCTGAAATTCCTACGGGAACGGGAAAAAACGGGATATGCGCGTACGAAATCGTGGGCAAAATCTAGTGTAATAATAACAGCTGCACAGCAGGTCGAACTACAAGGTTAAGCAGCGTTTGCCGAGTACGGTCCGAGGATGGCTGGCTATCCTAAAATGCCCCCGTGTCTCCGACCGGCTGTCATTCGAACATCTTTGACAGTTGTAATGGGTAGTCAGAAACTAAACAATCACCTGCCTAGGTAGCCCGTAGCCTTTACATATTGGGGTCGGCTTCCAGTCAAACTAGATTTATTAGCTGAATACCAGTGTTTTACGTGGAGCGGCTGCCTATCAGACCTCCACATCCCATTAACTGATTAACAGGGTAACACGGTACTTCATGGCAAGGCTGGAGTCATTTACTGGCTTCTGACTATCTGTAACGACTGCCAAAGATCTACAAATGACAGCCGGGACCAACGGCTTTACGTATTTCCCGAAGCACGGAGGAAACTCGGTATGTTAAGATGGTCACCCATCCACAGACCAACCTAGACAATATGATAGCTAACCAGTTACTGGGTTGTTGGTATCAGATAAACAGTCGCTTCACATAAAACGCTAGTATTCAGCTGCATCCAACTAAATATATAAATTAATAAAATATTGTAAAATAAAATATTATAAATAAATTTAAATAAACGATATTATTAATTAGACTGGAAGTCGTCCCCAACATTTTTGGGAAATGGCTAGGCGTTTTATCTTGACATAACTTGGACTCCAAATATCGAGGTAACTTATCCCCACAGATAAAAATATATCTAGAAGACAGAATCGATGACCAACACTATTTTAAAAGCTACCAGTTTATTCTGTTTACAATTCTATCTCCGAATTTAGACTACTACTTTGTATTCCGGTGGGATAGCCGACTCAAACATAAAAATTTTAGATGACGCCCGACATATGTATGTATCGTACTACACATGAAAGCAATGTTATAAACATTTTTTTAATAAAATGCTGGTTAACGTGCTTAATGACGAGTTCTGTTTATCCTTTAATTAGTTTCAAACAACTCTCTTTAACGCATTTTGACAGTAAATACGGTCTCTGTTTGAAAATACACTGGGGTTTCTTGAACTGGAGAAATGTAAAATGTTTTACTGCTTTGTCCATGGTCGATTTTCGACCGTCGAATAACTTTTGCCTGAGGAATAAAAATGGCGGTTTGACGGCTATTGTATTGTAACTATGCCTAATCGCATTTTTGTACAAATAAAACATCTTTCCTTAATGTTCTAAAACCTGCGGTAGTTATGTTTAGATATTTCTGGTTTCTAAACGTTTCAATCAAAGAAATAACAGAACGTTGTCGTATTGTAACGTTAACGTAAGTGAATTTTGAATATGAAAAACTACAACCACATAGTATTTTGGTTACATAACCTTTTAGGTGATAATCTCATAGTGATAGTTAATACGATAATTTCTAGAAAAAAAAATGAAGATGACACACACTGATGATGCACACTGGTGTTGAAAACTACGCGTTGGTACTCTTTGCCAGCAAGTGATGTCGTCGTGCTCTTCTTCTTAGTAAATGTTTACCCAACTACGGCAAAGGAAGGGATAATATGGGACATACACAACGATATCATTAAAAACATGAATATAGTATCTGCAATACTCGTGCAGTATTGTAGCTATGGTAAAATAAATAAATAAAATGAAAGAAATATTCGTGCCCTCTGTTAAAAGTGAAAAAAAAATTCAAAAAGGCCAACATACCTACGCAGACATCAAACCTAAAACTTTTATCTCCAAACAACTAATGCCGATACAAAACAACACCCTCTTTTCAAACTCCGCACAACATTTCAGAACACGTACTCGATTCCCGAACGTACAAGATAGTTAACAGTTTCAACATCTTTATTAGTAAGTATAACTAGGTACACCGAACTCTGAGAAACAAGGTTTATATTCATATCAAACTATTGTGTCCCCGCCTCGGGGGTGTTTTGTGAAATGATCGCCGCATTGAATATTCATACGGAGACTGCAGTGGAACGGGTGAACGGGTATGCAGGTACAGGTGATGATGAAACGAAAGCATGTTTCTACATAACATCTCGCTTGTAATCCCGCAAGGGTCAAGCGGAGGTATTTTACATACAGTCGATTTGTCAGTTTGGATTTTCATGAAATAGGAGGCGACTCTATTGATGTTAAACTAAAATTCTTAAATAATAATAATATTTTTATTAGCAAAATACGACTGACACATAAATTTCACATCATTGTCACGCGGCAGCAGAGAAATTTATGACAAAATTAATGTGTGAGAGATGGGCAAAGTACAGTCAACACAAAAATTTGAGCCATGCCTCCTAAATGTCCTGTGTCTTTTTTTTTTTGGGGCTTTTGTCTATACAGATATGCCAGCCCCATCTTCCGTCCTGTGTCTTAGGAGGCAGTGTTTTCGCTTAAAAAGATGACAAAACAAATTATGAGTATAAATAGTCACAGACAAAATAATAATATTATGTAGATTAAAATGTAAAAAAGTAGTTTTCGATAAGTACAAACACATAATAAATGACACTGACAGAGTAAAAATTTAACTTTAATTTAAGTGCGAGTCGGACTCTCACACGAAGGGTTCTTTACCATAAACCGAAAAGAACACGTTTCTTTTATGGACGCCCCCTTTTTATTTGTTGTTATAGCGGCAATAGAAACACACTGTGAAAATATTCAACTGTGTACCTATTACGGTTCCTTCTTAAGATACAGCTCGCTGACGGACAGACAGACGGACGGATAGGTGGACGGACGGACAGCACAGG
Organism: Lacanobia oleracea; assembly: GCA_950371165.1. Classification (NCBI taxonomy): domain Eukaryota; kingdom Metazoa; phylum Arthropoda; class Insecta; order Lepidoptera; family Noctuidae; genus Lacanobia; species Lacanobia oleracea. The sequence continues at coordinate 18,511,291 of OX493387.1, read as the reverse complement.
CTTAGCAATAGTGTTTTGCTGGTTACCCGTCGGGTACGGAACCCTAAAAAACACACTAGCACCTTTCTCGACCTGTTTACATGCCAACTGGATGACATGAAATGAAAATTTACTCAGTGCAATTTCATACGTTACATACAGGTGTAACTACACCATCTTTGTGAAATATCTGAGAAATAAATTGAAAATTTCACTCAGCACAACTCTAAAATTCAATTTTAGAGTCGATTTGTGGAAACGTAGCGCTATAATAGTGCTGTAAATGATAGATGAGTTAGTGTCGATGTCGAGTGCTGTTTGCACGATTCCAATCAATTAATCATGGCCTGGCACAATCAGCTGCTGCGTACACATGCATGTTGAACTTGTAGGTCTAGTGCTGGGAAAAATATTGGCAAATACTAGGTAGGTATTTTTTTGTTGTGGGTTTATGTTTGTTTATTTTGTGGCCTTCGATGTGGGAAAATATAAGGTTTTTTTCAAGTTTGTTTCAATTATGATTTTTTATTTATTTATTTAGTACATGGAGGACTTACAGCTAATAAAGACAAACAAAATAGGAAACCGTAGTCACCAGCAAGCCAATAACAAATCCTCACGTATAGAAACATAATGTAAATTATGGTGGGTGTTTTTATATCTATCTATACTAGTATATAAAGCTGAAGAGTTTGTTTGTTTGTTTGCTTGAACGCGCTAATCTCAGGAACTACTGGTCCGATTTAAAAAAATCTTTCAGTGTTAAATAGCCCATTTATTGAGGAAGGCTATAGGCTAATAGGAGCGGAGCAGTAATGAAAATTGTGACGCAGACGAAGTTGCGCGAGACAACTAGTTTTTTATATATTCTAATTCAGTGTTACACAGAAAATGTGAAAAGATTTATACAGCATAAAATAAATATCTTAATTTAACACAATAAAGTTATAGGTAAACAATAGATTTTACATACATTGTTTGTATAATTAGTAGACTCGTTATCATTAATTGTATACTACAAAAGAACAATAGAGCCTTCCAGCTGATTATTATTTGATATTTATTGATGTTTGTAGTGTGTAGTTTCTTACTTTTTTTTTTTGAAGAACAAGTCTGGTGGCACAGGCCTGATATAATTTGTATCACCTACTTAACCATTTTAGGAATTTTTGCTATCAATAATCCTTACGTACTTCATTTTATAAAGCAAATTAATTAATTTCTTAATTTTATTGTGCAAAAATCATGCTTCTAAACCTGGCAGCTAAAGAAGCAGAAGTGTTAGCGTTGTCTATCGGTTCGTTAAATATTACAAAATAATAATAATCATTTAATTTAGACACATGTTCCATATCTTTATTGATAGTTATATTCGTACAACTTATAAAAGTTAGTAGTTATAATAAATTACAATTTCCTAATTCACATACATATTTTCCTGGAGCATTAAATCAAGTAGATTTTTTATTTGTCGAATAGTTTTCGTAAATTCTTCCTTGGTGTCTCTTCTCTATTCAGACTACATACATTGTAACTTGTCAACTCCTGCGCATTTGATTTATTAGATGCATGGCGCGTGCCCATTGTGTAATAACACAATTGACGGCGCGGGCGTTTTACTGATGAATTCCCTGAATAAGAATGCCTTAAACTTGATTTACAGATAAATATGTAAATAAAAGGGTACTTACAATTTTCAAAAGGTAATCTCTGAAAGTGCTTACAGATTATCAATCAATTCTTAATTTATAAAATGCTTCCGTTACTGAATGAGTGAGTGAGTGATTGACAGACAAAGCACAGCCGAAACTACTGGTCGTAGAAAGATGAAATTTGGCACTAAGGTTCCTTTGAGAGTGTAGTGAAGCAATAGTGGAGGATTCCTCGAAATTCTTACGAAAACAGGAGAAAACGGGATATGCAAAGTCGCGATAAAATGCGACCTCATTGCTGAGTTTCTTAGGCCACTTTTAATCCCGAAAAAATGTGCGGTTCCTGTGAGATAATTATAACTTAAGCCACGTGCGCGAAGCCACGGAAAAAGCTACTAATACTGAAAAACAATTCGTTTTCTGCTATAGGAGCACAAGATACGAGTAAATACCTAATATATTTTTTCCTGTTTAATGTACCAGTATCTCTGTTCAAGATACTTCATTACGCTGCACTACTAATCGAGCTCGCTTCTCAGAACAAAAAAGGGTTCCATGATTGAACTTTGTTTTATATCCTTCTCGGGTCCATTAGTGGTCTGTGCATGTAAGGATGAGTTGCTTAGTAAACAGAACGTTTGCCTTGTCTTTGCCCAATATTCGTATAGTTAACTATATGTTTGATATAGTCGTAGATATATCTGTTAAAATATTTAAGTTATCTTTCATGATGCATTTACAATGTTTTGTCGCTGCAAAACCCCGGGTAGACAGGTAGAAAATGTCTACGTAAATCCTTTTTATCCGAATTCTAAAAGGAGGAGGTTCTATGTATTTTAAATGTAATCATACTAATACCGAAGCAGAAAATGCAAGCGAATAAACAATAAAACAACCTAAAATGTAATTTAATCCGATAATAAATATGTAGGTAATATTTATTATCGGATTATATAATTAATATTTAATAATTATAATATTTAATTTATATAATAATTATATAATTATTACTTATTAAATATTTAATATGTATATATAAAATATTTAATAGTAGGTACAAATTGAGCAGGAAATAACAAAATTATTTTTTTCTTTAAAGTTTTGCTGTGCCCGACAGGGTCCATAATTGGTTTCTATTTACCTAAGAATTAATTTTACCACCTGCATGTGTACATTTGAGGTTTGTACAATTTTTTATATAGATTCAAACAATGTTCGTTTAATAATTCAACAACTAAGAGATGCACTATTAAGATCGCCCTGACTGATTTGTCGCTGATATAATATATTTTACTAACTAGCATGTTTAAAGTCTTCTGAGGAGCTCGTGGCTAGATAATAACACCCGCACGGGTCGATCTTCAAGGTTAAGCAACGCTTGCCAAGGTTAGTCTGTGGATGGGTGGCCATCTTAACATACCGAGTTTCCTCCGTGCCTCGGAAAGCACGTTAAGCCGTTGCGCGTTGGTCCCGGCTGTCATTTGTAGGTCTTTGGCAGTCGTTACGGATAGTCAGAAACCAGTAAATTAATCTGACTCCAGTCTTGCCATGAAGTACCGTGTTACCCAGTTAATGGGTTGTGGAGGTCTGGTAGGCAGCCGCTCCTCGTAAAATACTCGTATTCAGCTAAATCCAGCTCGACTGGAAGCCGACCCCAATATAGTTGGGAAAAGGCTAGGCAGATGATGATGAGCATGTTTTAAAGTCTTCCACAACATTAACCTGACATTTACTTTTCATACGAGCCTACTAACCTCACAAAATTCGTACAAGAAATACACAGAAAATTGATCCGCCACCATTAGGTGCGATACCTACAGGTACAATAGCTTTGGTACGCGAAACCTCCACGTACTTAATGTGTATCCTTTCAAAGGACACCCGTAACAAGACAGGTCGCCTAACGAGAGCCGTTTGATAAAGGTTCGTCGCCATTACGGCGTCGATCGTCTTTCCTATCGCGGAAATCATCGACGAATCTTCGTTCTACGCATCGACAATATTACGTGCGGGGTGCAGATGTTTAATGCTTTTATCTTTCTTGATTTTTCGCACGGTTCTAGTAATGTATCTTGGAAAAAATGAAATTGGTAGTGATTTCGTTTGTGGTAGAACGCGGAATCCTAACTTAGATTTTTACAAGAATATACTAAATGGACTTGTTGTCTGAAATAAAGATTTAATTTTATTTTCACATGTTTTCCACTTCCTCGGGTCCCTGGAGAACCGGCCCCTTGGTAGGCGTACGAGGGGCCGAAGCCAACTCGCAGAGGCCCCTTTAGACATTTCAAATGGAATGGGACACCAACCGACGATTATCCCTGTATACACTGTGAAAGTATACCCAAGGACAATCCCCGGTTGGAGCAGGACTATTGCAGAATATGGAAAATAAAGGAGCAAATGCTATGGGTTGGGGTGGTTTAGTGGGCTGATAATCGTTTAGTATGGAAAAACTATTGACCCCTGCCTGACCACTGACAATTAAATCGGCTTTAAAGTGGCAGAGGGTGACTTGCACACTCAATAAATAGAAAACCCCCGAAAACGGTCGCTAGCACAAAGTGACGTAGCGCCAAGGGGCCAACATATCCTGAGGTGCTAGAGGAGTGGAGAGGTATACCACGGCTTTCAGGAACATCCCGGAAGTACGGTCAAGATCCGCATCCATCCCAGCAACCAGCATCTTACTGGATTATACATCCTTCTCCCGAGCACGTTTGCTCTTGCGAATCGGCCGGTCTGAGTGCAGACCGGCCGATTAAGGCAAGAAAGAGGTGGGAGCTCAGTTCCTCGTCAGTGTTCACTCCTGCCAGCCAATAAAGGCAAGCCGGAAATGAGGAACAAGACTTTTCCCTGGAGATCAGGTCCGTGGGGTTGCAAGTGCCCAACAGTTCGCCACAAAACTGCCTTGCGGATTATTATAATTATTAAATTAGGTTCTGCTTGCTCAAAGAGCTAAATAGAGATAAAGATGTTTATGCTACTATCCAAACCTACCTTGCAAGAAACAATGGTAGGTTTAATCAACTTATTTCAATCGTCATATTCTGCTAAACCATCACTGAAAAGCCTTTTACCCCAAAAGGCTTTTCAGGAATTTATCACAAAATATGCATTATTGTGATGCATATTAGTGACGCAGATGAGTCACGACCCTCAGCACTGAAGAATATGACGCAAGGAGGAGGAGGATGTATATCATGACCATTCACAATGTATCTTTCACACCACCTACACGAAAACGTCGCATTATATTTCATGCAAACTCAACCTAAAGTTAGTAATTATTGCCCGGCGGTCAATAATGTGATTTGAATATGGAAATCAACTTTGAAACCGATGGGAACTCTCTTTATGACTTGCAAACAATTTTCTGACAGTAGGTGTGAAAAGTATAGTAGTATGCTCCTATGCTCCTCGGGAATAAAGGTGGCTTTGCCTTGGGCTACCTTGAATCCCTCACTGCATTAAGGATTCTTATCGATGCATAATTCCCTCGATGTATAATCTACTATTTAGGTAATGTTTTCGTTTAAAATATCGAGTATTATTTTTAAAGCATTAAAAATCAACCACCCATAACTTCGTAAGTCCATAAAAACGGAAAAATCTGACTTTACAGTCGTTTAATTAAAAAGGGTCTACAAGGGTCCAGGACAAGTCGGCTTTTAATTTAGCAAATATACCTTCTATTTGAGCGACCCCTGAGTGTCACAGATATTTGTTTAAATAAGAACAAAGAAGAACCGAAATGGAATCAAATATTTGAACCCGGGTTGGACGCCGATTTATTTATAGCAAGCGGATAATTAAATTCAATGAACTGATGACCCATGATCGTGAATTTTCCGAATATTTATTCGTGTATGCGTCCTTCAGTTTCTATGTTAAATTATTTTCTCGTAGATATCCGTTTTCACACCGCGGTGTGTTGTCACTTACCATAGGCCTGGTCCGCAAATTCAAGGTTACTCAGCGTGCAATGAAGAGAGCAAAGCACGGGGTTTCTCTGGTGGATAGAATTCGCAACGAAGTCTAAACGAAGAGAACTGAAGTCACCGACATTGCACGTACAATCAGCATGCTGAAGTGGAAGTGGGCCGGCCATGTCTGTAGACGGACAGACGGTCGATGGAGCAGACATGTGTTAGAGTGGAGACCGCGTATGGGTAAATGTAGTGTGAGACGCCCTCCGGCACGGTGGATCAATGATTTCAAGAAGGTGGCTGACAGCGGATGGACTGCTCAAGACCGGAATGGTTGGCGCTATTTTGGAGGTGGCTTACGTTCAGCAGTGGACGGAAATTGGCTGAAATGATTATAATCCGTTTTAAATAATGTACCAATGAAAAAAGTGGCACTCCACTTGACTACTTGCATAAGTGTAGGCACTTATTATGAGGTTAAGCTATGATTTTATGTACAAGCCATTTTTTATCTAGCCACTTTTCTATATTATTCTCTTCTATCGTATATAGAATAAGAAAAAATATTCTCTAAAAAAAAAATCGTATAAAATGTATGAACATCGTATCCTATGGTATTGCTCTAGTTCATAAAACTTACAACTATGTTGCTAGGGATTTCTCAGCTATACCTAACACCAGGAAGTGGTGACGGGCGTGCGTTTCGGGGGACAGACTTTATGTATATTTTGACGTTCAAAAAGTTACGACCGTTATTCGAATTTGAATAAACGATTTTTATTTATTTTCAGAAACATCCGTTAAGTAAGATGTTACTATTAAACAGTTTATTATAATTTATCTTTTCCGTTCTATCTTTATTGAGAAACTATGAATATAGAACAAAACCTTCCTCTGAGCGTTTTTATTATACTTCTACACAAGTTTCTACATTAACCCTCTGCTAGTGAGGTCAGGGAGAGTGTATAGACGAGGATATATGTATAGAAGATATAAGTATATTGAACCCTGAAGCCATTCAGTGGCGGCCAGATTGCCTCGCCTCAGTCTTCGTTGTTTCATACATACTAAAGCACTCAACTAATAAAATATTTAAATTTTAGACTACTTTATGTCTTCTCAAATGTCTTGACTTTCCCCCGTGCGTAGTGAGAGACAGGGTGTAAAATGAACTTCAGTGAAAAATGTTTGAACAAAAGAAACGCGTAAATTTTATTATTTGCAGTTCTTTTCGTCTTACAAATCATTTTATGAAAAATAGTGAGAGTTTTGTGTTAAACCTTGAATTTTAATTGTAAGAACATGTCAGAAGTTTCCGATGTATATTGAAAGATAGATAGATAGATACAGTTGTACTTAGATCGACTTGCGGTTGTCGCGCTGCTTTGTTAATCCATACAATCAATAAACGCAAAGCGCGCGTGGCTGCAGCGCGGCTGCCGAGCGTAATTGCTTAGCGACTTTATTAGAAGATGCCCTAAAAATTGTTGCGAGTTCGAAAGAGTCATCGCGGCCCTGGAACGCAAAGTTCATTAAGAGGAACACGGATGGGTTTTAGTCAGTAAGAGCCTGACACTCCCTTCCGCTCCGCCCAGAGTGGATCGAAGGAGTCATTTGATGATTTCCCAAACTTAAAAAAAAAAAAAAAAAAGTTACGGAAATCAGTTAGATCATTTGCTTATGTAATAGCTTAGGTTACTACAAAAGTAGGCTTCTAACCAGACAGTAAATACGCTGTCATAGTACATAACACGATGAAATAACACAGCCTATTAATAAAACTGGGTCAATGCCCTCTTTTAATAGAAAAACCACTCCAAACTTCGGTTGGCACAGAAAGTTGATCATTCATGATAAGTTGTTCAAAAAATATTCGCGAAACGTTCACTCTTCATAAATAGAGCAAATAAATAAATAAAAATTTTTCGAACGACTTATCGAGACGTAAATTGATGACTAGTGAAATGCTTGTCAGCACCAATCAGTCAGTTTCATCGATCGTTTGTGTAAAAATAGTTCTAATTAATGCTGAATAAGGTTAAAACTTGTTTGTACTCGTAATTCGATGACCTAATTCGTTTGGCCAGCCTATTGTGGACTGGGAATTACAGGCGGATTACGTGCCCAGTATACTGGGCTTATTGGAGTCTTCCACCGGATAGAGGCCTTAGGTTTAATGGACAAGTGGATAATTGACAGAGGAGGGAATTTTCTCATTTGTACTTGATGTAGTTGGGAAACGTTTTTCCATTTGAAACAGAAACTACTTAACGCCATCTGTAACGAACCACACATACTAATCTTTTTGCTTTGCTTTCGTTTGTACGTTCATGAGCTTTCTAAGGAACGTCACCAATGAGAGCTGTGCGGCAGGCAACACACCGCTGGAAAGTGTTGATCTTCTTTGTAAGTCAGTAACCTAAAAAATACCATCACGTTTGACTTCATACATAGCTCATGGTTCGTGACCTGCAGTATCAGTGCTGGTATCATTCGAAGCTATGAATTTAGATTTTGAGGCATAATTATAGGTATGTATGCTATATTTATTTGAGATAGTTATTTTCGAGTATGTGTCCTTTTACTACATCAAGAGTATATTCATAAATTCTTTTGAAGTTTTGTGTGAAACCTCAAATGATAGTTTAATGAAACTGCACTGTTTAATTTTCAACCCTCTATTCAATGCCAAAAGTTGAACATTCTGGTATAAATAAGGATCAGTGTTAGTTGTAACTTTATATATTTTACCGCGTTTAAATAGCATGAAACCGTCTCCAGGTTCCCACCCTGGTACTCCAACTCTGTACCAAAAATTCGTCTAAATCGATTCGCCAATAGGTGTTAAAGCGTTACAAACTCACTTTCACATTTAGAATATTAGCTAGAATAAGGGTCATGTCATGTAATGGAAAGGCACCCTTACAGCAGAGCGAGGCAGCGGAGCGGAGAAACGGAGGAATTTTAACCAATGGAATTGTATAAAATCGCCGCACCACGTAAGTCACATTTTGACTGACATGATTGGTTAAAATTTCTCCGTTTCTCCGCTCCGATGTAATGGACAGGCATCTTATAGGATTTGAATTATAGCTGCCCCTGCCCCTAAAATACAGTAAAAATACATACAGAACCATACCTAAAATACAGTTTCAGCTTCAGTATTTACGCAATACCTACATCTAAAACCTATCCTGGAGAAAGTGACTACGTGACGTCATTCTTTATTTACATCGACACCCACGAAAAAAGATATCGTCTATTCTTAGAAACAAAAGCCAAAAAAATACCCGTTCTTTTTTTAAGAAAATATTCGAATGACGTCACAGCATAGAGAAGTAGAGTTATGTAACAAAAACCATTATTTTCGGGAAAACTTTTCACTTTTATCGTCTTGTTTGCTTCTCTGTTTATTGTGACGTATTACGTAAGTAGGTAAACAAATTAAATTGAGCTGTATAGGTTGATTTTTCCGATGTCCGCCAGACAAAATGACTGTCGTCTGCTATCATAACCCCTGTCACTCAGACAGATTCATGAGCCATCTTTTTTATAGCTTTGCGATTTATTGGGATAAGAATTACGGATACGGATAGTTCAGTGACCGACTGGGGATATAATGTGGCGGGTATTGTTTTTTTATAAGAACGTCGTTGTTTTTTTCTAAAATTAGCCACATGTTACAGGCGTTTTGTTCTTGCTCCAGACTAAACTCCGATTTTTTAACGATCTTATATTGTCCTTCTGCTGAGCAAAGGCTTTCCAATATGTTTGCAGCCCTCTTTACCTCTAACCCTCTTCCATGCCAATCTGTTAGAACGGCTTCTGACTTATTGACTGTGCAAAACTCGGTAGTTTGTCTCCAACGTCAGACATTACCAATGTTCAAACAAATTAAGGAGCAAAAATATCTTCACCAAATTTTTCTTCCAATCGTTAACCCAGAACACTTGATCAATGTTAATACCCTGTAATACCCCATGTGACCTAAAAACATTAAGTTAAGTCTTGCCCCTTCCCAATTAGTACTTGGGCCTAAATATCAGTAGTCAGGAAGAGTCGCCTAGGCCAAGGGATCGTAACAAGGCTATCGGCACCCGATCGATATAATTAAACTGTAGACTGTTGCCAAGTTGGCCAGACTGCCCGTGGCCGACATGTCTTTAGAGATAGACAGTACTCTTTTTGCTTTTATTGTGTTTACAAGATACTTTTACTAACCCTACCGTAAACTAATCTCCTTTATATCGGCAATAGCGATTGCCGAAGTACCATAATTGTTATTGACCATGTGTTTTTTGTTATAAAAGTTAACTGTGTAGTTTTATTCTTCTGCATGGAAAACAGCCGATTTGAATCATGCACTAGCTTCAATTTTTTTATAAGTACACATGTAGGCCTTTGCGAAATAAAATATTGTTTATATATTTTTTTTATAATTTTGGCACTTTAACGAAAGAGAGAGCCTCGAAAGACATGGCGGGACGAGCTGGAATCTTCAAAAGACTGGCCCAAAATTTCAGAAGACCGGAGAAAGTGGAAAGAGGGAAGGGAGGCCTTTGCCCTGCATTGGGACAGTACAGGCTCATAATAAATAAATACATATTTAAATCTTGACACTTCGGCTGCGCTAGCATATCAATCCTGTGCACTCTTTACTATTCGATACTCGTTACCTCTAATAGAGTATCACTTCATCTAAAGACTCTAGAAGAACCTAACTGTATGGCGTGATGCCGCTACAAAACAAAGATTAAGTTCTTACCGACACCATTTGGCAGTAAAGACCAATTGACCTTTCTTTTCGAAGCTCTAATATAAGAGATTACTACAGACGAATAAAAGTGGCACTAAAATATATCTTACGACAAGATTTACCAATAATAGTTACTGCCTATTAATTGAGGTATTCGTGATGAATGCGAACGTGTTGCTGAGTCTATTGACGCAAAAATTGGCTCGAATAACCGAACGTCTGATCGAGAAGTCACCATTGCGCATTCTTTTACGCAGTGCGTAGAGCGAGCGTTAGTCATTTGTTTTGGTCTTAATGTTTTCTGTTTTTCCATTAATTATTAGATTACAAAGGGCCGTTCTCGTACCTACCTATTTTTAAGATGTTTTGCATTCGCACCGTAGTCACAAACACCTTTAAATTAAGTGTATGACAAATGTAGGTATATGGTTGTCGCTGAAATGATATCATGATTTGAATGTGAATGCTTTTTAAATATGTATTGACTTGAGAGTCATCTGCAGAAATGTAACGAGCATAAAATATGACGAAGTCTTAGAAAGAAGCATAAAATATAACGAAAACTTAGCTTCTTACGAAAACGATAAATACGCAGAAAAGATACACTTTAATCTACATCGCTGCCACAAAAACTTTTACAAGCCTATATCTCATTGGACATAACAATAGTTTGGGTCGTACCTGCGTCAAACGTAAGAGATGGTCATCGTAAGGTTCCCGCCACACATAAGTAACTACCAACATTGTTGGGTGGCTGCCAAGCATACCAAATATCAGGGACTTACAGGTATCGAAACTTATGGTATCGAATAGGCGAGAACTTCGAATCTATGGTGTTACATGTACCAAGGACTTTGCTTCTGAACAGTTTGCTAACTAGAGAACTTGTACCTATGAATACCATCAAAAAAGCTGAATAGAAAAAGGTTTGATTGAAACTTTTCACTTTAGTACATTATTATTGGTTCTTTTAACGAAGCATGTATTGGTAAAATACCGGCCAAGGCAAGTCGGATTTGGATAATAATATGAAGGGTGCCGTACCACAAACCGAAGAAAACATGATTCTTGTATGATGTCCCCTTTTATTTTTAATTTTGTTTCATTCTTATTATTTTTTGTTATAACGGTAACAGAAATACACAATCTGTGAAAATTTCAACTGTTTACCTATTACGGTTCTTGAGATACACCCCGCTAACAGACAGACGGACGGACGGACAGCGGAGGCTTATTTATAGGGTTCCGTTGGTTATCCTTTGGGTACGGAACTCTAAAAAAGTTTGAATGAGATTTACACTTTAGTAGCTACTAGGTACTTACTACTCATTGGCTTGGCACGAAGAAATACATTGAAAAAACAAGATAAAAAATTGAGTCTTTAAATGCTGCAAATATTATTGAAATGACAATGATTTCGATGTCAATGTGAAATAACGTGAAAATCTTCGTCAATGTTTCGTTTCTATTTTCCGCATGAGTTCGATTTACCCCGTTTCATGGTACTGTTGTAAGCTTCTAAATGGAACCTGAGGCCTTTGCCGCTTGATTCGAGTAGACAAAAGGTCAAGTTTATTAGTTTTTATCTACAAAAAACTTCTAGCTGTCAGAAGATGATGGATAGTGCTGTTTTTATGAGTCGATCGATATTATTCAACCCAAAAGTGTAATTCTTGGCGTGTTCATAATGCTGTTTGTACCTACAGCAGTACGGTTGGCTAGCATTAGACTTTAGATCCACCTTATTAAAGAAACTCAAACCAACAGAATCAGAAAATGTTTACGAGTGAATCAAATCTTGTTTTTACGGAAATGATAGATACCTACCGCAATAATATACCTGGGTACACTTTAATCATTTTGAAAAATCAATCAGTTATGTATCTGCATTTTTTTTTTCAACATTTTAGGCTCAGTAGTTTCGGAGATGGTCATTTTTGATCTAATTTTTAGAATAACTTCAAAATCATTTATTTTATAATTTGTAAATAAAAATTATATAATTAACACACGATACACGTTGAAAAACTTTTTTTTTCATTTCCAGTTTGACCCTCAAAAGTGACCCCTATAGTAAAAATATATTTATTTATGTAACACGTGCAGTTTTGAGTCACAGAAGTCCATATGTACACCAAATTTCAACAGAATCATTCCAGTAGATCCGGAGAAAACTGGCTGTGACAGACAGACAGAGAGACAGACAGACCCGGTGATCCTATTAGGGATCCGTTTTTTACGCATGTTTCGAAAACTAAAAATAACAAAAAATTCTAAAATCCAGATTAAAGAAAGATCTTAAAGCTGACTTTTTAGCGGACCATAGCTAAAGATTTCTCTGTTAAATGCAGCTAATTTCCTTTATGACGCCACAAAGGGACGAAAAGGATAGATTAATCTATTCAGATTACGAACAAACACTAGAAAAAAGAAAATATTACCCGTCGAATAGGTTTCTACTTCAGTAAGCACAGTTCCAATCAAGAAACATATTAAACGGTAGGTTTATAAAGCAGAATTGCATCGGAGCAATAAGTTTAAACGTCACTAGAGAAGAATATACGTGTTCTCCGTGATGTTTGGTTATCTTATTGCTCAATTTTTATTTACAGATACGAACAGAAATTACAATTATTTCAATTACGTTATAGCTAGTAATACAAATGCGAGTCGGACTCGCACACGAAGGGTTTCGTACCACAAACCTTATTATTTGTTGCTATAGCGGCTATATAAACACATAATTTGTGAAAATTTCAACTGTCTACCTATTACCTACGGTTCTTGTAATACAGTCCGCTGACAGACAGACGGACCGACGGACGGACAGCGGAGGCTTAGGCTTCCGTTGGTTACCCGTTGGGTACGGAACCCTAAAAGCAGGATAAAAAGGGGAGGGAAAAATGCCCAAAATACTGTCAGCATCGTCAAGTTGAATGTTATTAGATACTGATTCTGTGGCGCGAAAAAAAGCCAATCCTCTACTATATAGTCACGTGAAAATTCGAATAACTGCTTGCTGATGTCAAGAAACTCGAGGAGTACAGCACTGTGACGTCACAAGCTGAGCGTTCCTCCATCGTATGCGCCGTGTTCTCGGGACAGTTTGCTCCTTTTGTTCCTTTACTCAGAATCTGGGAAAAATATGAGAGATCCCATAAAGATATCTCCTGAACACCTACCTTAATCACGCGTTATCTGTATGAGGTATTGCAAAATTATTCAGGTGATATTGGCAAGGGAGAAGCGACTAAATGTTACGTATAAATGCCACATTACTTTCGTTCGTTTTATCTGTGTGTGATAGCACATTTTGAACACGTTGTGAGATTTATATTGACTATGGTTTCTATTACAGCTGCCACTGACGCCCATTTTAGTTATTGTTTTGCAAGAATACTCGTGTCGCGATAAACTACTAACAAAGGAATTAAAAGAGAATTAAAAAAAATAGCATATCGTCGGTACGCTTGCCAAATCTAATTTGTGCATTTCTATGATATTTTCTTTTTACTAAATAACCCTTAAGATCAAGTAGGTACATTAACAGTACAATTTATAATTTTTACTGGTATCTCAGTACAAAGGCATTCCGAAATTATGAATTAGTAAATTAATCGTTAAATGAAAAAGATAATTGTCTCCCTTCTCAACTTGATGAAAATCACATATCAGATTTAGCAAGCGCACCGACGATATTCAGTTTGAACAAAATCTTTTCCTTTTCCAAAAAAATTCAAACACACATTCCAATTCTCAACACCATAACAAAACATCTCTCGCTCCGTGACACAGCTGATTGCCGCCATCATTAATTTCCCATAGACATCCACCTACTTTCGCATCTTACCCTTAAGTTCCCAACCCTCACACATAATATTGGATAGTCATATTTGCCCCGCTCACCATATTTGAGAGTCATATTTGCCCCTGCGACTGTTACTTCCGGGGCATCAAGCTTAATGTAAGGCTCGTAAAGACGGAGGAAGTGAACCCTTCCTCTCTTAGTCATTGAGTACGGTTGGTATTTTCTTACGGTATTTGTTTTTGTGAATATGGAGTTATCCAAAGGGTTAATTTTGTTGTTTCTTATAAGCTCTGTCGGTGACAGAACTTTTTGGCGATATCCTAGTAAGAGCAAATAGCTAATACTTACAGAATAAAATATATGTTTTTTATGTACACCATATCAGCCACAGAAAAGACAGAAGAAGAATACATTTCATACGAGAACACACCATAGGCGGCCTTATCCCTAAAACCGATTTTTAAAGACCTTAAAAAAAACGACCGTATTCATGTATGTTTTTTTTTTTCAAACAATAAATAATAAGATTGCGTAATAATTTTTTTTAGAGACCTTACTCCGAGGTCCCTAGATAAAAAAAAAAATAAACTTACTCGGGAAATTGCAAAATTAACGGACATAACTTTTTGCTATGATCAGCGCGGCGGATCACCTAGTTCAGGCGGATTACCTAGTAAAAAAAAAACTAAGAAAAAACGTTTGTTGACAGCTATTAACCAGTTAGCTAATAATAACTTCTACGGATACAGTAGTAGATGAAACTAAGGTACATTTCCGGAAATAAATAAATTTAAGTAGGTCTCAGTTTCTAAAAATACAAACAACATAATTAACAAAATATAGTATCTACCTCTGATTATGCGTGTACCTATGTTGTTAGCATCTATTTTAAAACCGAACAGCTGTCGACGGCACAATAGAAATTAACTAACAAAACCTTACTGAAAGACGTTAATTAACGCTGTAATGGATGTAGGTTAAGAGCAGTAATGCTGATTGACACAAATAACCCTCTTTTTGGTGCCGTAAAAGGCACTCCGCAATAGGTTGGTAGGTACTTACGAGTAAGTTTTCGGACGAAACAAAGAAAGAAAGAAAAAGCGTTTATTTGCGCCAAGCATGACGCATACCAAAAAAATAAAATATAAACTTCTTTTTTCTTTTTCCTGCCCAGTTTTGTTTTTCCTGACTGGTATTGGGACGATAAATTCAGAAATGACGATTTTCTTGTCAGGTTTTTCATAGTCGATTTATGTCGTTACATTTTTTGTGATTAATTTTGACAAGATCATCATCTGCCTAGCCTTTTCCCAACTATATTGGGGTCGGCTTCCAGTCAAGCCGGATTTAGCTGCTGAATACCACTATTTTAAGAGGAGAGGCTACCTACCAGACCTCCGTAACCCATTAACTGGATAACACGGTACTTCGTGGCAAGACTGGAGTCAGATTTCCTGGCTTCTGATTATCCGTAACGACTGCCAAAGATCTACAAATGACAGCCGGGACCAACGGCTTAACGTGCTTTCCGAGGCACACAATTTTGACCAGATACTAAGATAGAAATCGATTTTGGCATAAAAAATCGAAACAAAAACACCTTACTCAGAGAAAAAATACATAATATGAAGACGGATACCACTTTGGAGTAACACGAAAATACTCGATACGACACGAGATAATCCGGCACTACCCACACTTTCCATACAAATCAAGCTTTTCCGTCACTGTCATTTATTAGGTTCCTATAGAAACTGACTAAATAGAACTGAATAACTGACTGACTAGGGTAAATCGCTATCAACAGAGCACTAGTGTACAAATTTGCCAACCATTAATCTAAAAAGGAAAACATAGGGACACACCTTATACTTCCTTCTTATTCAGTTTTTGAAATATCAAATCATCAAACATTAAATCGGTCCAATATTGTAGGAGAAAACAGTAGAGAGTCAAACCTCTAATTACGACTTTTACATATAAAATCTCGCCGCCCATCTTTCCTCTTGACATTTCGTACTGTGCCTATGATAGCTGAATATTGCGCTCAGCACAACTTACGTGGACTGGAAGATAGTGAGAGATAGTGTGTCTAGTCTCTACCATAAACTCGATATACTTGAATCTGAAGTGCCACCACATTATTACAGTCCCGTATTTGCCAACGTTATTGCACAAGCATATAGTATTTCAACGTCCATGAGTTTCTCTGGGAATACACCACATAACTCCATTACATACGCATATTTACATGCTGTACATACACATTTAGGTACATACGTGGCAACAAGGTAAGTGGCAGTTGTCTCGGCTAATTTACCCCAACGGAACGCGTACGGGTTCACGATTTATATTTATTTTATCGCTTAGTAAACCACAGAGCCGTAGAGCTTTTATAAAGTTATACACACTGGAAAAAATGAGTTGGAAGGATTATTCATTTCGGAACTACGCAAATAAGGAGGAAAATGTATGGGCAAGCAGTTTAATTGGGCATGGGACATAATCATTTCTATTGTAACATACTTACTCTTTTCCAGGGCGGCATAATCGCATGTGCACAAAGCCCAATCATTTTGAATAATAAAAACAAATCATACTTACTCAATCAAATTAAAAAAACAACTTTTTATTACCCTAGCGACCCACCTCAGCTTCGCAACAAAGTGAACATCTAATTACCAGAGGCAATAATACTGTGGTTCATATGAAATAAAAAGTGCAATAGACAATCGTCAACGACGTTTGCTCTCAGGTGTCTACCAGTTCAGGACATCTTTACCTCCATTATTAATTATTTGGTTCCGCGACTTACTTTAATTTTGAGATATCTCCTAAGATATTCATCCAAATTAAATGGTATGAACGGCAATTTTGCTCTAAATTAAACACTCAAGATGACTAACATATTTATTAAGATAAGGATTTGTAACATATTGGTGAAAACACCTCTGCAAATGAAGCAGTATTTTATATCAAATTTGAATATTATAAAAATGGTATTTGTGAGTCAACCATAAAAGATAGACAAATGCTATTGCGACTTTGTTTTATATTTACTACTATGTAGTGATGATTGAAACGCTCGCGTGTGCCCATTTTCTCACCTGACAGTCAAATTTTACAGCAATTTGTATGAGAAATGGTCACAGTGTCATTAACACATTATCGCGTCGCGCTTGTTCTTTAGCCTCAAAAGTCATTTTTGGAAACAAAACAAATACGCGCCCCATCTTTATTGGAAATATAGTACAAAAAGCTAATTAGGAACGTAGTCTCGCCTTAATTAACTAATAGAATAAAAGTCCTTTACAATGGAAGCAAATCAGCGCAACTACATGAACGTGACCAGCGATTCAATGGCAGAAACTTTTACCAACGTCGGACCACAGATAACACAAGCACAACACTAGCGATCCATAGAGAAAAGTTCCGAGCGTATTACTGTTCTTATTACGAATGGATGTGCCACTTCGTATTCTTTGTATTGAAAAGTTTTGACAAATGAGTTCTAATAAAGTCGGTGAAGATTATTTTTTCATAAAAAGCCGGGCCAATCACGAGTGGGACTGGCACATCAGGGGCTCCATACCATCAAAGTTATTTTCTTTTATAACTTGTTCTTATTTTGGTTGTTTAGCGCCCATTAGGTATACCTAGATATAATACATTCTGTGGTCAATT
Organism: Lacanobia oleracea; assembly: GCA_950371165.1. NCBI lineage: Eukaryota > Metazoa > Arthropoda > Insecta > Lepidoptera > Noctuidae > Lacanobia > Lacanobia oleracea. The sequence continues at coordinate 18,493,483 of OX493387.1, read as the reverse complement.
GCTGGCTAGCTCTAAGACTCGACTAAGTCATGGCGATGAAGAAAACCTTCGAAGAACGAACGAATTATTTTTTGGCAACTATTCGAGGTGGAGTCAAGTACATGAATTTGAACATGGCAATAATATCTACCTAACTAAATATTTTAATTGACAGCCTCTGGTTACGAAATCAAAAACCGAAGCATAATCTCGAAGTAGGGCGAAGTTTATTCAACATTTATAATTTTACAATCAGATTATTCACGTTCCGAAGATTTCAAAAGGGTGTTTCCCTTTCTGCGTTCATGGCTGCATATTAAATTCTAAAATCCCTTTTCAAATGATTGTCTCTTGTTCCAATTATGACCAGTAATAAATCGTTGTCTATGGTAGAACCTGCTCCGGCTTGACAAATGAGATTTCTCTCGATTCATCTCAGTCGAGAGAAAATAGGTGATAATAAAAAGCCATCGGTAATTTTCTTAGATGGATAGCGGTAACCATTTTTCTTGTGGTCGATTATTATTAATCAATTTTGTATTGAAAGACAATGGATGGGTTTATGAATTGAGAATATTTTTGTTAAGAACTTGTCAAACCCTACCTTTCTGTTTGATCGTTTTCACCTAATACCTATTAAAAAGGTTAGGATTGTTTTTTTATTATTTGTAGGAGATAATCTGAAAAAGTACTGGTCGGCTTCCAGTCAAACCGGATTTAGCTGAATACCAGTATTTAACGCGGAGCGGCTGCCTACCAGACCTCCACAACCCAGTAACTGGGTAACACGGTACTTCATTTCAAGACTGGAGTCAGATTTACTGGCTTCTGACTATCCGTAACGACTGCCAAAGATCTACAAAGGACAGCTGGGACCAACGGCTTAACGTGCTTTCCGAGGCACGGAGGAAACTCGCTATGTTAAGATGGTCACCCATCCACAACGGTTGACCCGTGCGACTGTTATTATCTAGCCACGAGCTCCTTAAATTGAAATCGAAAATAGGTATTTCACTAATATAAAGCTCTACTTTTCTCAAAGAAATGCAGTTTTTAATCACTTGGTGAAATACCTACAAAAAATTATTACATCATAATTTGTTGTAGGTATTAAAAAAAACTCATACTAAAGTTAAAATGTTTAAAGCCAGAAAGAAAATCTGACTCCAGTCCAAGAAGTACCATTACCCAGATAATTGGTTGTGTTGAAATTGATCTGGTAGGCAGCCGCTCCATATCAAATACGGTATACAAATGAATCCGGTTAGCCTGGAAGACGACCCCAATATAGTTGAAAAACGCTAGGCTAATGATGATGACTGAAGTTAAAATGTTTGTAATTTTCCCAGCATAAAACAACATGTCGCCAAGAAAAACCTTGCCGTTGGTTATCGATCGCTGTCGTATTTATAAACAATTTATAAAGCAGATGGTAGTGGCGATGGCAGCAAAAACTTTGAAGGTTCTTTTGACTATAAAAAACTAGCGACCCGCCTCGGCTTCGCACGGGTGCAAATTATATACTAAAACCTTCCTCGAGAATCACTCTATTTATTAACAAAAACCCGCATCAAAATTCGTTGCGTAGTTTTAAAGCTCTAAGCATACATAGGGACAGACAGACAGCAAAAGCGACTTTGTTTCATACTATGTAGTCATCATCATCATACGCCTCCCCCAAGCGTCGCCACAATGACCAGTCCTGCGCGTCTCGCATTCATCGGCTACTCGAGACCTTCACCAGGTCATCGGTCCACCTTGTGGGAGGACTTCCAACGTTGCGTCTTCCGGTACGCGTTCGCCGCTCCAGAACTTTTCGGCCCCATCAACCATCTACTCTGCGAGCAATGTGCCCTGCCCACAGCCACTTCAGTTTGGCGATCCTTCGGACTATGTCGGTAACCTTGGTTCTCTTGCGGATATCATCTTTCCTGATTCGATCACTCAAGCAAACTCCAAGCATTGCCCTCTCCATTGACCTCTGTGAGTGACTTTGAGCCTTTTGCTGAAGCACTCACTGGCAACACGCACTGATCATAGACTTTCGTCGTGAGACACTGTGGTATGTGGAACGAGAAGATACCACGCAACTTCTCGAACGCTACCTAGCCGCGGAATCGACGGTTGACCACTTTGTCGAAGTTGGCCCTACCTAACTAGACCGTTTGTCCTAGGTAGACGTACTCGTCTACCACTTCGAGTGTAAAGTCTCCGATCTTGACGGGAGTGGGTGCTACATGGGTATTTACCATGATCTTGGTTTTGTCCGTGTTCAGTTTGAGACCCACTCTTTCGGAAGCTCTACTGAGGTCATCGAGCATTGTACTGAGGTCCTCCATAGTCTCTGCATGACGACTATATCGTCAGCAAATCGAACGTGACTATATAGTGATGTACACTAATTTCATCTTGATTAAGTTACCCCCACCCCACCCCATTCCTAAGCCTGCGCTGTCCTGCTCCGTATGTCTATCAGCAAGAACCGTAATTGGTAAACAGTTGAAATTTTAACAGAGTGTAAATTTATTTTACCGTTTTAACAAAAAATATTAAATTTTTGGTTTTGGATTGTTTTTTTTTCTGATGGAAAATCATCAAATGACTTCTCCCGCTCTGGGTGAAGCGGAAGTGAATGACAGACTCACTGACTAAAACTCACATTCAGCACGCCCTAATAGAGGAAATTACTTGCTAAGGTTTGGGTTAAAATCGTTCCGCCATCTTACATATAATGGGCGTTAGGGTAGGTACAGTCAAGCAATAAAATGTTTAACGTAGTAGTAGTATTTTTAAGAGAAAACCATCCAGTTGAGTTGAAAACTATTGAGTTTTTTGTAAAACATATTCTTTAAGTTTGTACACATGGAACAAACGATATGTTAAAAATCAAAAAAACAAAAATTTTAATTTTTGCTGCTAGCTGCTAGCTTCGGAATTGCCCGATGAAGCTTAACACACTCTCATCATGCCGTTAATCAAGCAAACAATGAGCCCATCGTGTCACAGTCCTCAGCCGGACATAATTACATGTTCGACTACATAATATGTACACAATATACACATAACTGCGCGAGTAACACGTGTATCTCACCTCACTAATGAACGAGGAACAGCAATAAAGGGAATACGCGAAACTAATACTATAAATTCTAAGAAATGGCGCGCTCAGGTCCATTCAAACGGAATCACCCATCGTTTTCTCCTTCACACTTACTAGGTTGTCATCTGTGCTCTCTTTCCAGCTAGGGTATCTGAAGAATTCCCTATTGAGCAGCACGGTCCGTGCTGCACTGTACGGGTCCATGCCAGATCAATTAATGGCGGAAACTATGCAGTCACATGCAGTTGGCAATTACAGAACGTTTATATGAAATACATAAAACTACTGGTCGATGGCAGCAATTGATTTGTTTGTTTCATCAAAGAGGTATTGCATTTTTTGGCAATCCTGTTTGCTCTGTTTGGGGATATTTTATGTACCTATTATTTGAGAAAAGCAGCCAGACTATCCTTTTAATACGACCAGCATCATTTTCGGGCTTCTTCCCCAAAACACCAAAATCACGTTCCTCGACTCGAAAACATTCAGACTCTCAATCGAGAAAACCACACAACTAGAAGAAAAAAATACAGAAGGTCAAACTCACGTGATCGCAAGTACATTGAATCACAAAAATGTAATTACGACATTCATCACTGGTTGCATATTTTTAATCGAACTGTATTATATGGCTGCGACCACGTGAGGCTGTGAACACCGACAATGACCTACATACATACCTACCACGTGAGTGCATGACTGTACCTACGTGATTTCACGGTACTAATTTTATTTTGAATGATTGTTACAATGTTTTTACATTAATAAGGTAGGTATGTACCTACAATTATGATACGTCGGCTATTGTCATTTCATTACATTGTGAGTTAAGCACAGGTGATAGTATTTCCAGAGCGCCAATTCTAGTAATTTTCAAGCGACGCATTCGCATCTCAGTCGCAATCTGACAAAAATGTATGAAAAACCGGCCAAGTGCGAGTCGGATTCTCACACGTAGGGTTCCGTTCCATAAACAGAAAAAAAACACGTTTCTCCCCCAGCCCTCTTTAACTTAATCATTATTTTTTTTTTTTTTTTTCATTTTTTTTTTTTTTTTGTTATTCACAGATTATGTTGACCGCTTTAGGCCAACATAATCTGTGAATATTTCACAGATTATGTTGGCTGCCTACCTATTCCGGTTCTTGAGATAGGTACAGCCCGCTGACAGATAGATGGAAGGACGGACTACGGAGGCTTAGTATAGGGTTGCGTCGGTTACCTTTGGGTACAGAAACCCTAAAAAGACAAATGTTCAAATTACAAACATTCAATGCGAATGTTACTTTAAAACTGGCCAAGTACGAGTCGGACTCGTACACGAAGAGTTCCGTACAATTAACTTAAATTTTTACTATTTGTTGTTATAGCGGCAATAGAAATACACAATCTGTGAAAATTGCAACTGTGTGCTTGTCTACGTAAGTTACGTTTGTTTTTTAATTTTATGTCTTTTATAGAAAATTACTCATTCTTTGAAGTTTTTGACAAGTCATAACTATTTCTATTGTGTTAATTTCTGAGGTGTTTCCGGATGTTTGTAGTAGTTATAAATAGAGCATTTACGTAATTACAAACATACGACCGGTACGACTTTGTTTATTTACACATACATGGCTACAAATCGAATGTATGTGTATGTACATGGGAGCATGACGTAACACAAATAATTATGGTTTTAGGTATTTCTCTATGGGCAACATTTTTCCGTAAAAACGACGGAATATATTCAAGGATAAAACTAAAACAGAAAAGCTTGATCCTTTTCAGGGTTCCGAACATCCATACATAACGCCTTATAGGATCACTCGGGTGTCAGTCTGTCCATCTGTCTGTGTGTCTGTCTGTCTGTCCGTCTGTCTTAGCCAATTTTCTCCGGATCTACTGGACCGATTCTGTTGAAATTTGGTATACATATATATAAATGACTCAATCACCGATGCGTTTCGTAAATATTTATTTTTAGTATAGTGGTCACTTTTTCGGGTCAAACTACAAAATTAAAAAATAAAAGTTTTACAAATTGACATGTGAAATGCTTTACTAACTGTGGTTTATTTTTTTTCTTTTTTTTAATTTAAAAATAAATAGTTTTGAAGTTATTCAAGAAATTAGACCGAAATGACCATTCTCTCGCCCTTATCTCCGAAACTACTAAGCCTAAAATTTTGATAAAAATACAGATAATACTTCTTACTTGACGATTACGGGAAAACTATAAGAAGTCGGTAGTGTTAAAATAAAATGTTAAAAAATTAAATTGGTTCAGAACCCTTTGCTCGGGACTGTGACTCGCACTTGGCCAGTTTTTTTTTCACATTACTACATACTACTATAAGCCTATCTTCCCAGAAAACCAACTTAAAAACATCAAAAGACTACGGATCTAATAATAAAATGTACATCTGTATGTTGAGTAAAGAAAGAGTATCGATTTTTACCTCGAATCGAAGCGGTCGTGTTCTGTGAAATGAACTGGCTAGTGCAGTGAGCCGTGGCAGGAATTATAAGGATGGTTAGGTTATGGGCCCATAACCTAAACACCTACTGTTATCCACGGACCGACCATCGATCGTAGAATACCTAGTACTGAAATAAAAATGGAACCTTTCGGCACAAACACAGCTTTTAACCTGTGATTTTTTGTTGGCACACGGGTTTTTACGCATAATGGAATCCCACATGCCATACCAAATCACGCGGTTTAAACTTCTTTTTTTTTAAACGCAGTGTTTAATATCCAATGGCCCCCGATTGCCCAAAAACTATTCAATTGTTGCTGCGTCGCGACGGCTATTGCGCCCAGGTGACCACAAGGTGTAATCTCTAAATAGTCTTTTAGCGTGGTGGCCTAGCAATGAATTCTTGTGGTTAATAGTTGCATTATATTGCTAGAAAATATTAGGTAGGGTTCGTATGTTATATTTATTACATATTTATAAGATATCATCTATATTTGCGCGATCCATTGCGATATGAAACTGTTTCGTTCTAACGTAGCATTAATTGCATTTGGCTCGTATGCGAATCCCTTGCCACTTTTCGACAGCGGCGGAATATAAAAAATAGAACATTTTATTTTTAATATTTCGGTGACACTCAATGCCCATTCAAAGCGGTAGCTGACACTTTAGTTTCGCCCCAGTTTTTAATTAATGGAAAATAAAAGTCGAACTTTTTATATTCGTGATAAAAGTTATGATATAGTATCATCAGCTAGCTAAATGAAATGTATAAAACAGAAAAAATATTCGTATATTATGGACGGAGTCACGTTCTAACATAAGCTGCCATAATATATAAACTGAGTACCAAAGTTAACGACATTTTCCTGCGATTTGGGCCTAAGCTCGTGTTTGTTCAGTGTTCTGCGAAAATTGAAATATCAGTATTGAGGCGGCCATGTTGCGTGTAACTCTTGATTAGTTACGCTCGAATACCTAGGCTTAGCTTATAAGTATGCTGGAAAGCACATAGACTGTTTGCTCTATGACTATAATCCCTACCAAGGATAGGATATACCTACCACTAAAACTGTATCTACTTATTTATCTAGAAGAACATAGATGATAGATGAAAGTATAAAATCATACTCAGTGCCGCATACGCGTCAGAAATGAAGGCATTTAAGACCTTAAAATCTACTACAATTTATAATCTTCACGCATCGTCATCCGTCTAGAATAGAATGGTCCAATTATACTGAATGTAGCTTTGTAGTGTAAATGAGTTATTTACTCTACTAGGATCAAAAATAAGATTTAATTTTTACCGCATTGCGCTTGCTTTGTTAGATCCCTAAGGCCCGCTTGTACGAACCAAATTTATCTTTTTAATTCCGAGTGAGTTGCTAACACGAGTTTATTTGATAAATAAAGCCCCCGGGTTAGCAACATACTCTGAGTTAAAAAATAAATATATTTAGTTAGTGCAAAGGGTCTTAGGTAAGAACCTATTCTAAAATACCTATAGTCTGGTTGTTTTAATCCCGGTTACTAAATTGACATGTGCAAATGTCAAAACTGACTTATATGCTATTGTAATCAATGTCAGTTTGCCACTTGCACTTGTCAATTTAGTATCCGGATTTAAAAGACCATTCCATTTTTAAATCTCACTTTTTAAACTTTTCTATTTTTAAAACTTTTTAATGGCTTCTTTTTCGGCAGCAAGAATGACGAATGGATGTGTCCCACATTTAAATGTCATTCCCTGCGCAAAACTAAATGTCGTGGCAATCTGGTAATTTATGCTTTTGTAACACGCCTCAATCAAGGAAGAAAGTCGAGGTTCCTGGTTATTTTTAGATATATAATATTTGAGTAAATAAAAAAATACTATGGTACCGTTTTGCTACTGCCACTACCGTGAAGTTTGTATTTAAATTAGTGTCATATAAGTACGACACTAAATAAATTAAGCTTACTTAATTGACGTTATTTTTAGAACGTCGTGTAGGTAAATACCCACCAATACATAAAATTAATGTTTGTGATATAAATAATAATTATTATTATATGAATTCCTATTTTTTATTCTTTATTTCGCACAAAAACATAGAGATTCAAATATAACTAACGTGGCTGTAGCTTATGTACACAGGGAATTATTTGCAAACGTTTTGGATTGGTGGTAGGTACTTGAGAGAAAATATAGGTAGGTACTCCAAAATCTCAAATAAAATAATAAAAGGGTGTCCACATGACCATTTATGAATTCAATGTTGCATAGTAAGTCGTTCTGTCTAATTGAGTCGCTTGAAAAATGTACACATTCCCCGGAGGTCGCACGACACGACCGGCATCACGTAGGTATAATAGGTAAATGGGTAAGGGGTAAGGTTCTCATCAAGCACGAAACGCGCTCAAAGTGTTGCCAGCTAAATTATTCAGCACATCTGTTCACACACATTCTCTAGGGAGTATCTACCTTTGCTTCTTCGAATCCTTTTTGGCATGGAGATTTTGGTGGTGTGAGCGTGTTTTTGGTGTTTTATTCCACAGACGATATAATATTGAAAACCGAGAGTTTAAGTTTGTACTTAAATACTACCTTTCTTTCTTTTTAGGTAACCACCTACTACACCTGCAGTATTGGTAAGAAAAAAATTGACGAGAAGAAAACTCTTTCCGGCTCTATTTTCCACGCATATTTCTTTGACAACCCACGATCAGCAAACGTAGGTACTTATTCTTTTAAAATACTTTCAGATATTAATTCTCCTATCCGGGCAAATAACAACTTCTCTTGGTATTTAAAAAGTAGCATTTTAATATGAATAGCGGCAAGGTAAAACGCTCAGCCTCATTACTTTTGCGAGCAAATAATCTTCAAAGTTGCAATGCCTGCTTATTTTAACTTTGAGTGCTGAATTCACAAAAATCATTGTCTTTATTTTCAGTCAGAGCAAATACCATAGTAAAAGCATTTTCTGAACCAAATGTTTACAACAGAGGTTTTACTGACCACTTAATCACTGACAGATGAATTGCATTTTCCCGCGCAATGACGAACGTTTTAATAAAATATGACATGGCTTTATGGTGTTACGCCCTTAGCCTGTTTGAATTGGCAAATTATTTTATCGACAGCAAAACATCAGTTCATGGCGTTGTTTTTAAATAATTCGTCTTTAATATTTTCCCCTACTGCTTGTTTACCGATGTTACTTCCCAAACAGTGCGTTTTATTTTGGGGCAAATTCATCCTTTTAATAAACTTTGTCAACGTTTTTTTTTTCACGCCCAATAAACATATAAAAAAAAAAAATTTGTTTGTTCATGTTTTTAAAAGTTGTAGTAACTACGAGTAAAGAGCGAAGCAAAGAAATCTTGAAATTAGTCGCAAAGTATCTTTATTTTTAGATTTGTAGCAAACCGTCCTAATCGCCGCGTCATTAATATACCTCAACGCTTACGCGACTATGATTTGGGATCGGGATGCGTATAACGAAATACACTCGGCTCACGCGACGCTCTGATTGGTCCCCGCGGTTCGCCGCCCGACTGGACGTTTTTATGCTTGACGTTACGGATTCACGCGCGCTTTCGATCTCCTGATGTGTGGGAGAAGTTCCGTAACTGTGTTAAAACCTTTCTGATTGTGATTCGAGTTCTAGTATCTAAATCTATGTTTTACTCTAGCCGGCCACATCGATTAACAATAAAAAAAACTCTCACTAAGATTGTTTATGTGTTTAATTCAGTGCTCAATGCGAAAGATTGTATAAAACAAAGTCGCATTTTTCGTTTTGTACGCTTTTTTCTTTTATACTCCGCAGCGGGTTTTAATCCGGTTTTCATCAACAGACAGAGTAATTCAAGAGAAAGAAAACAAGAAAAATGGGAGATGCGCGTATGAAGTCCGGATTTTTATCCGGACTTCATACGCGCATCTCCCATTTTTAGATATATAATAGGTTATTTTACTAAAAAAAAATCTAATTGGTCCGTCTGATAGATTTTCAAAAAATATTGGACACCTATTTTTTCTTTTTTCACGTAAACAAAAAATAAAGAGGATACAACGAGTTGAAGACACGCGTGACGTCATCTGGCTTGGTAAATTTGGCACATTTTTACTAAGCCAGATGACGTCCAATATTTTTTCAAAATCTGTCAGACGGACTAATTAGATTTTTTTTAGCAAATTACCCCATTATTTTTTATTAATTACTTACGAAAGATATCTATCACTTTTAGCTATTGACGGTGCGACGCGATAGTGCAATAAAGATGTGACAACACGTTATCAAGAAATAAGATAATTTCTACGATAACGTGTCGTCACTTAGACACAAGAACCATTTCTAAGAAAAAAATTTGTCAAAGTCAAAGTCGAAGTCAAAAACGTTTATTTCAATTAGGCCATTAAACGGCACTTTTGAACGTCATTCACATTTCAAATATATAAAAGTTCTGAAGTGACTCTACTGTCCATTCGGAAAGGTAGATTCTTATGGAGAAGAATGGACAAGAAACTCCATAGTTACTCTTTTCAAATTGTTACATCACACCCTCTACTTTGTACTAAACTTGTATTAAAAACCATCGCATAATTCAAGCTATTTCAGTCTTTGCCAAGCGATGAGCCTCATAACACCAGAGAGTCTCACCTAAACACGCGCGGTGGCTGATGCCCATTGAGACTTGAGACGAGAGAATAATTTAATTTATCGTTCAATTCGTTTATCGTATAGAATCCAGCAGCTTTTGGGACATCAACTTTAAGCGCAACCTAATGATCTTGATACTGAGTCAAGATAGTCCTGTTTGGAGTTGTATTGTAGGTATCTATGAATTTCATAATGGAGATTGACTTTAATAAGACACAATTATATTGCTTTATATTGTTTACTCAGTAAATATATCTATACTAATATATAAAGCTAAAGAGTTTGTTTGTTTGTTTGCAATCAATTTGAAAAATTCTTTCAAATCCATAGCCCATTTATCGAGGAAGGCTATATATCATCACGCTAAGACCAAAGGAGCGGTGCAGTCGAAGTTGCGTGGGACAACTAGTATATTATAAGAAAGACGGATAAGAATAATTAAAAAAAAAAACCGGCCTAGTGCGAGTCGGACTCGCACACGATGGGTTTCGTACCATAAACCTTATTTTTTATTATTTGTTGTTATAGCAGCAATAGAAATACACAATCTGTGAAAATTTCAACTGTCTACCTATTACGGTTCTTGAGATACAGCCCGCTGACAGACAGACTGACGGACGGACGGACGGACGGATGGACACCGGAGGCTTAGTAATAGGGTTCCGTTGGATACCCTATAGGTTCGGAACCCTAAAAAACTGTTGTCGCAACGGACCTGTCTGCCGGAGCCTTTACTTTCAACTAAGCGAGCTATTAATGGTAGTTGATTCATTTAATAAAAAATCTTCAAGTTTCTACAACTAATTTCGTTGATTGACATTGTTCATTGAGTGGTTAGAGTCCCCCGTTTTGAATCGAACTTTAATTACTTAATTTAATTATTTACTTTCGTGGGTTGCTGATTGTCATTTTATTACTGTTTTACGGTTTAATTAAAATCAAATCTTAAGTCAAATGTTGGGCAGAATGCATATCTCAGCTTTAATTCTTCACGAACTCATTTGTATTTTGTTGTTTGTATTTTTTTACTCTCGCAAATAAATAATTGAATTTGAGTTTTTTATTTATTTCTTTGTTGTACTCAAGGGCTCCGTATTTAGGGCAAACCAAAGTAAACAACTGATTAAAATATTTTGTATTTTTTATCATATTTAAATAGGTTTCAAAAACCTCCAAAGACATAATAGAGTGCTTCAAGCACTCTCTTATGTAAATATTGTTGCAATGTTGATGCACTTAGCAACACGCAAGATTACGTAGGTACGTGACTTCGTCGCGAACAACAATTTTATTGCTGTACCTAGTCATGTCGCATGCCCTGCATTCACTTCAGTCAATTGAACTCCACATAGAATAAACTTGCGTGTTTTACAGCTCTAGATAATTACTCTATCATTTCCAAGGGACTTTTAAATCAGTAACATCGAAATAAAAATAAATTTTATTACCTTCAGGCCCCTTTTTAAAGTCAACGTATCAATGTCAGCAATCAATTCTGAAGTTACAACACAAAGGGACGAATTTGTATTACAAATAAACGCTTTTAAAACACCCCTTGTAAAGTCGAGCGGCAAGGCATGACCTTACCTATCGAGTTGACTGCTACTAAATGACTAATCGATTCCGGCTGGCACGAAATGTGTAAGGGTGTCTCCACACTGATCTACCGAAAACGTTTGTATCGAAGAAAATGTTTGTTGTTGAAATAACAGGTTAGTAGAAGTTTTTCACACAACATCGACCACCTACGCTACAAAGAAGGCAAATAATTCCATAAGTTAACAGACAAATACAGTCCTTACCTACCACGAATCGCTTAGGCAGTGTTACGTTTTGTTAATCTATTTTGGAAAAATTTCTGCCGTCATTCTACTTTTATAACGACGTTACCTGAAAGTCACAACCCTATTTTATACATAATACTATAAAGCGAGAAACACACTGGTCCTACGTACGCAACGTATGCAACGCTTTTGTATCGTATCATATGTTGCGTTGCATACGATAAGTGTGTTTCTTTTGCATAGTTTTTCATGTATAATCAAGAGTCCAGATATGATAATGCGTTGCATACGTTGCGTACGTAGGATCAGTTTGCCTCCAGCTTAATTTGCTACGGCAATGAGATTTAGTCGAATCACTGTTGAAAGATTCAAAAAGCGCTGAGAGTCAACTGCACTATCGTTTGATGACATGAGCAAAAGATAGGTACTGATAATCCACAATACAAATTAATCAAAATTTCCTAAACTTAGTTAACATAGACCTAATCCTGCTTTTAAACACTAAATAATAGTCGACGCAGTATAAACGAAAGCTTTGTCCAATAGTTGCTAAGCTACACAGAAGCTTCATTTCCCTCTGCAAACTGCGCCGAACCAACACAAACCAACTGCGATTAACTCGAACGAACTAAACTCGAAAACTCTCTAATTATCACATCACATTTAACGACGGATTCCCATTCAAATTGCAAACTATAATAATAACCGTGGACTTTCATAAATTGTGCGGAACTTAAAACATAAAACTGTTTTATCCTGATGAATACAAATGAGGAGGTGGGGGGTAAGTCGCGATTAGGGTTGCCGAAAAGACCTAGTTAAACCGGACTTTTTGGATACAAAGCCCGAACACCTGTAACTTATTAAGAACTAGCTTTTGCCAGTGGCTTAAAAGTGAAAGGCGTTAATTATACCAAATAATAGTTTACTCCCGGGATAAAAAGTACCATAATATGTCCTATTCCAGAACTTGGTCAACCTGTAGGCCTGGTTTCATCCAATTTCGTTCAGCCTTAGTTATAAATTAAAAAATAATAATTTTGTTTGTAGGGCTTCCTCATTCTTTATCATAAAATCGTCTTTATCATACACAGCCTGGCTTCACACATTGCTGAGGATGGGCCTCTCTTTTTCTGCCACTCCCCACTTTCCTGTGCTAGGCACATCATAGGTTCAACCCGCGATGGCAGACATGTCGTCAAATCATTTTCACTTCTAATCAGAAAGCTACATCTCATCAGTCATAGTCATACAGATCAGGACAGTCGGGACGCCGCCTAATTTGCTCAGATACGCATCCAAAAAAACAAACTGTGCACCTACTATACTTATCGAGCATGATTTTACAAGAAAAAAAAAGCAATTATTGTCACAGTACTGACATGCATACAATTATAAAACTAAAATTCTTTAAATTATTACTAGTACTTACTTCAACCATTTTAAACAAATATTACACTTAATGTAATATTTATCGTGTACAATAAAAAGAACAAAGAACTCTTTTTTGTTTTTTTTATTGTATTCTATACTACATCCGGTAATTTTATAACAGTTTCACGTTTGTATCGGAACGCCTGGCAACCCTGCGGTCGCGGCTGCTTGCTACCCACAGCACCCACGCCATGCCTTCCTTCAGCCACTAATGCGTGTTACAGCCGGCCTTGACATATATTTACTTGGCATACCTTTCTTGGTTTACGTTTCGATGCTATGTAGTGTTTGGAACAACCGGTGCCGTCAGTGACAAAGATTTTGTTGTAGGCTAAGCAGGATTCATTTGAGATTCTAAAGAATGGGTAAAGAAAACGAGCCAGATTCCCTTAACATGCATGTTCTTGTAAACCCAGTTTTTCAAGAAAAAATAAAAGTTTTTTTTCGTAACCATTTTGTTCAAATATTATCTAATGGAAGACAAACGTCATTTCTGTGGCTACATTACTGAAGACAATATAGGTAACAATGTCTGGTTTGTGAGTTATGTTCTGACAAGAAAGATTCAAAACGGTTTAACAGAAATAGATAACCAAATGGATGACTATTTAAATAATACTTAATTAAATAAAGAAGCCAACACCAAGAGTAATAAACAATGTAAAGAAACATTGGTACACACTGACCAACGACTTTGAACTGTCATTAGAAGTCAAACACAAATCTTTAACTACTTCCCTAATCCTAATTGAATTGTCACGCTAAAATCACAAACCAAATTTCGGGTAGTAAACAGACAATATCCCAACTCAATAGATGATTTTAGCAGCCAATGAGGCGGCTAAACATCGAAAGAACAGCCAACATGACGCGATGTTGGTCGCACTGGCCAAACGTTGGCCACACGCGCACTAGCGTGAACACAACCAATGAACACGGGTTACCAACAGTAAAACGTTTACCGGGAAATGGGAAGTGTGTCAGCATAATATTTGTGTTCGGAACTCAAATGACAGTCGCAATATTGCTTGAATCATGTAATCATAGATTATAGGTTATTGGAAATTCCAAATTAAGAGCCTGTTCACATGAGCGTTAAGGTTACGTTTGCGAAATGCCCTTTTATTGGAGAATGGCTTTTAAGCGTTTATCGAGCGTTAACGATAGCGACCTTCTGAACAGGCTCTAGGTTTTAAGGTACTTTGCCGGCTAACATAAAATTCCCTTTTACGTTTAGAACAGCCTTTATTAGAACACTTATTTTAACGTTATATTAAACGTTTAATTCAAATAAGTCAACTCAGCGTAGGCTAGGTTAGGACTGGAGAATGATGTCCATTTCACAGTCTTCATCATCATCATATCAGCTGAAACACGTCCACTGCTGGACACAGCTCTCTCCCAAGTGACGCCACTACAACCAGTCCTATGCGTCTCACGACTTTCAGCTACCCGCGACCTGGTGGTCATCGGTCCACCTTGTGGGAGGCCTTCCAATGCTGCGTCTTCCGGTACGCGGTCGCCACTCCAGAACTTTTCGGCTCCATCGACCATCTGTTCTGCGAGTAATGTGCCCTGCACTGCCACATAGTGTGCCTTTCACACTATACACATTTTCTAGTATTTCAAATAATCGGTTCTCCCCTTACATTTCAACTATCTACGTATGATTGGACCTTCATTAAAATCAAATATATCTACTTCGTTTTCCACAACTTCCTATCAAACAACGCTATCGACATCCAATAACTAGTAACTAACATGATGGATATTGTAAACTGGATCATTTTTTAAATAACGAATGCACTTCCCCTCTTCGTTGACCTTCAAACACAAAATAAAATTCTTCAAAAGGTCAAGGTATTTCATAAAAACGCGATTACAATCTCACGCACATACGACCCTAAATGAAACATGGACGAAAATGAGGGCGACCAATCACAGCGTGGGGTGGCCATCCTGTAAATATTAGGTACGATAAGATTGGAAATAAATGTTTATAAACTACATCGACAGGTTCGAGAAAGGAGTGCGAGGCAAAGTGAGTTTGTGTGAGGATCATAGGATAGTGTTCTGTAGTTTCTTCTGTGTGGAAAAAGGTGTAAGTTTATGTAACTACCTACAGTACTGTCCTTCCTTTTTAAGCGACTTTTTCAAAAAGGAGGAGGTTCTATGTTCGGCTGTATGTATATTTTTTTTTATGTATGTTCACCGATTTATCCGCCAATTCTGGACAAATTAAAAAAATAATAATTATTCGAAAGCATAAAAAACTCCCGAGGTGGTCCCATTGTCACCAAGTCAGAATCTGATGATGGGATCCCATGAAAATCAAGGGAAACCCTTAAATTTTATAAGCACATACACTGTTTTTCAGAAACTTTCTAACGAAATTCAGATATTTGTGCCTGGTAATCGTCAGGATCTGATAATGGGATCCCTTGAACAATGTTTGTTCAGCGATATTTTCGCCAATTGTTAACCGATTTGGATGATTGTTTTTTTGTTTGGAAGAATATTTTCTCGGACTGGTCCCATTTTTTGGCGAAGATCTGATGAAGAACTTCGGAGGTAGGCAACGAAACTCTTCATTATAAATGATAGCAAATGGATCGGGATTTCAGTAATCGCATGTCTTTTGATTGTTTACACCAGTTCATAACGCTTATACGCGCTTAAACGCTGTGCTTGTAGTTTCGCTTTTTAGTGATACCTGCGTACCACTAAAAAGTGAAAAATAAAAAACTTTTTAACAAAAAAATAAAACCGACTTTCAAAAACAAAACACCACAAAGTAAAAAATAACTTTAATTTCGGAAGTCGGTGTTCAAAAACGAAATAACCAAAAACACCGACTTTTTATTTTTAAAATCGAATCGATCGTTTTTTTCTTAAAAAGATCGCTTTTAGCGATAAGGCCGTCCATTGTGTCACCCTACTTTATAATTTCCTCGTGTATCTTTTCTGTAACTTTTATGGTGTACATAATAAAGAGTATTCTATTCTATTTTAACTACCTATGTATCTTTGACATAGTTAAAATTCAGAAATGTATTAATTCACGGACAGACCACTCAAGCCCTCGTCTTTTTTTTTGAGACAAGCCTACCACACATTTTCAACCACTGCAACTCCTGAAAGCCATAATCAACAGTGGCGACCACCAGAAAAACGCCGAGCCAATGATGCCCGACGAGTCCCGGAGAAACGATTCAACTGTCTTTTATCCTGCAACAAAATGAATCAAAAAAGTACAGCGGAGGAGCAGAAAAAAAATATAATGAAGCCCTCGTCTACAAGACGTAAAAGCTTGACAAACGAATGTGAGGACTAAGAAAAGATTTTTGATATGTAGGTAACACCCAAATGACTTCGCCCTAGCCTTCCACTCCGGCTTCACGCTGATCGCTCACAAATATTCCTCGGTTATCGATCTTCCTATAATTTTAAACCGTATAAAAATCCTTTGCATTGTTTAGAAGAAGTTAGCGGAGAAACAGCCAGAGGCAAATAATGACTTTGTTTTTGTAAAGCCATTTAGAGGTAGAAAAGAGAAGAAATAACCTTGCAACTTGCTTTGTGTGTATCCTGGGTCCATTCCATTATAATCTGACAAAACACCAAACCATTCCTAGTTTTCATCAAAATAAAATCATTGTGTTCACATATTACTGCCGAGTACTTGAGTACGTGAGTTAATGTGAAATAAACATCCTCTTTCCAACGCTGTTAATCTCGCTAAAAACATACACATTTTGTTTGTGTCTCTTTAGGCCCGGACTCCACCAAAGCGGAGAAGAGACGAGCGGGGCGGAGACGTATTTTCAAAAACAAATAGAATTTCGTTAGTCACACATCTCGTCTCCACTCAGCTGTAGTGGATACCACTGAGTTGTGATGTATCATGTTTGTTTGACACGATGGAAGCGGAGATGCGAGCTGATCCTCGCTGAGATTGAGCTAGGCCGCGGTACAAGGCGGAGATGTGAGCTTTGCCTCGCAACCTGACGATAGCGCGCAACGAAGACTAAATATGATTGTTCCTAAGTCACCCCCGGCTGATAAAATTTTAGTTTTTCCTGAATTATCCTAATAATTAAGGTTGGTCCCACATATATGTGCGGCGTGCAGTGTAGTCAGTGCACATCTCTACTCTAGCCAGCACACATCTCCGCCGCTCCCTAGTTGAAAAACATTTCTGCTCGTCTCCGCTTCCGACATCTCCGCACGTCTCCGCTTTGGTGACGTCCGGGCTTTATATTTCGTGGTTGCACAGCGCACAGCAAGTTTCTTTTATTCTATTTTTAAATTCATAAAACAGCACGCTCTAGAGTCCATCTGTCCGTGCACTCTAAACTCGCCTCGGGGAACTTTATACCGGAATGAGATAAAAAATGGACCAGCTAGATAAATGGTTTCTGACGTTAGGAGGAAAGTACCTAACTAAAGATTTATATAGTGCTGTACTTAGGAGCGCCGTTTGTTGAAAATGTTTAGTGTAATAGAGCTTGATGTTACAAAAAAATGTCGATGCGTATGATGAGCTTTTACATAAACAACATTTATGTAAACGTCATCTCTAGAACCTATCGGTCAAAGTACACAATTTTACGTAAGTCGATGGCAAAAAATCCAAATCAACAAAACTACAAACCTGCATTGTACTACGATGTAAATTAAAAAGTTCAAGTTTCCCGCATTCCTTTTAACCATTCCACAACCCACTATGAAATATATGCAAAAAACTTTATTTAGCCTTTGAATTTCCAAAAAGGTCTATGTTTATGTTTGAGAGTGAACAGTATCAGGGCAAAGGTTGATCCACACACAACCGAGCCGTTTTATAAGAACACACCGAGCCCTGGACGTGTCAGACCACGATGGATGATATCCACGGCCCGGACACATCCCGATCAAAACCCTGGTGTGGATCAACCTTTAATCGCCGACGATCCAAACCCATTTCAGCTAAAAGGCTTTTCCAACGCGCATAACTTTTTAGAATAACAAATGAAAACTGAAACGTGATGTATGTGGAAACAGGAGTATCATCCTGCGTTGCGGGATTTTGAGCGCATTTTTTGTAATTCTTAAGCAACTTTCAAAAACTCCTCTAATTATTCTACATTTTGACAGATTGTGACTGAGATGCGAGTGCGAACATTGCTTAAAATTATCAGAATTGGCACTCAGTTGCTCAATTCTTGCACTTAAAAACCGTTCAATTTTAAGTCGTAATATCATTTTAGCGACATTCAATGTCAAATGAGAATGACATTATTGACAGTTTGCGAATGCGATGCAAATGCGAACACTCCTTAAAAATACAAGAATTGCCCCTCAGATGGGCACGCAATGTTTGCACGGAACTGACGGAAATGCCATTTATTCCAGTTAAGCTAGCGAGTGCATTTTATTTTCGTTGAACTTCTGTATTTTTTTTGTGTGGGAACATTCCACTTTTCATCCCATTTTAACATTGTACTGTGAATAAACCCGGTGTTGTAGATATTACAATGTACCTTTGTTCAAACTTAATTATTCGAAGAAGGGTTGTTTTTAAGAGGAGTTCTAATTAATAAATAACGGGTTATTTGTTAGATAAAATTAATATGATATTTCTTGTAATCATACAGCTGGTAAACTTTAATTAATTCAGATAGATAGATAGTCTATACATTTTTTATTTATGTTGAACATCCACACCCGCGGCTACGAAGAATACCTACCATCTGCTACGCGACGGCGCTACGGCGTAGCACACATGTTACGAGAAGGAACGTGTAACCTTGTCAGTATGCAATACTTGATTTTTTTGTTATAATCTGTGACAAAATAAACAAATCGCCTTGTTTCATTTTAATTGATCTTTGCTTCTCGTAATCTTTGTATTCTAACTTCTCTTTTTTTTTGTAAATAAGTCTTTTACGTATTCGGCATTCATCCAAGAATAGTCCTTCAACATCACCACCGAAATTGTCAGACGTTTAATCATATCAAGTGGATACAGCCCATTGAAAACACCAGACTCCGGTGATTTCCCCAAGGGTTGATGTCCATACGGCAGCCGACCCGGTAAAACTACAGTAAATTGAACAGCTCTTGCTTATAAACCTTATCGGGAAATAAAACATGACAGAATGTATGCGAAATAATAAAGTATTATTCGTGTTTTAATTAACAAAAAAAATTCTCAGTAAAACTGTTGGAATATCTTTAATGTTTCTGCGCAATACATTTTGAATATTTTCGTTAAAAATCGTTTTAATCGGAATTTAATTAAAATATTTCAACTGATAAACAACGAGCTTGCGATTACATTAACTTGAAATGAAATATTTGCAATTTATATACAATATCCAGTACATTGATTGAGGTAAAATGTTGAATTAAAACATTTATGCAAAGTCCAACAATTTATTATTTTCCGAATTCCCAAACAGTTCACTATTTTGCCTGACACAATCTTGTACACTCGCACACAATACCGTGTAAAGATTTTCCTCTGGCTCGGCAAGCGCTATGCAATCAACCTGGCGTACCGTACAGGTTCAATAGACTCATGAGTTCGTGACACGGTGGCTGTATCACTAAGCACATCGGTTGATACTCGTATGTTACGATGAAATGGTGCTGAGCACCCACGGGAAGTGATGGGATGGTATTATTCTTTTACGGCACTATACGGCACCGGCCGACACCATACGGCACAATAAGTGTTAGGTATAAGGAACGAAACTAATATGGAACGATTGCAGGAAGATGAACGTTTGGACAAAATAGACGTCTATTATGTTTGTAATTGCTATGACCTGTATCTGGTATGTAACCTTATGGCGATTCACACACTGCCTCGCTATACGCAGAGAGGTTGCGGGGCGACGAATTCAAACCGTGCGCGTGAATGCGTTTTCAGTTTGTTGCACTACGCTTGTTTTCAAAGCAAAGAAAGATACATTCAAGCAACGTAAAAACACGCACTCCTGCGCTACGCTGCGTAATGCGGTGCAGTAACTTAAATAATACCAAAGTCTTCTGAAAAACCTTGTAGAAGACATTTACTTGTATATAATGACGAATCTAATCGTTTGTGATCGATGGGCCTTTTTACAAGGCTCTGCGGATGTAGTTAGGGTGGATAGCGGAAAGATCGCAACCTTCGTGATTAATGTACCTCGGCGCGAAAATGAAGACCTGTTCACTATTCCTGCGAGGGGAAACGGTCTGATTTCATTTGACGTGATGAGGGGTTTTCATAACGTAGGGTTGTAGATTTATAGTTATTTTTAGTATGATGGATGTCATAATTATAAATAGAATATAAACATCTAGATAAATAGAGAAGTTTTAAAACACGACGTGGGGAAAGGACGACTAGTCAAGAAAATATTTTATTCAAGAAGAAGGCAGAAATTAAAAAAATATTAAAAAGCAGGTATAGGAGTTATCACTGCATATGAAAATGACTGAAGACAAATATAAGAACCACAAGAACATTTCTGATAAAAATACTTTTTACTAGTTTCTGAACTTTACAGTTTTTAGAGCATTATAGATTATTGTATAATAGACGCACGTTCATGCCGTGCCGTAAAAGAATAATACCATCATTAATATCCCATCACTTCCAGTGGGTGTCGTAAGAGGCGACTAAGGGACTCACCAGAGAATGGGCAGCAGCGTTCTCTGTAAAACGTAACACCATACACTGCGATCGCTAACTCGCCTGTCAAGCGTGGCGATTATGGCAAACCCCCTCCCTTTGGGGGAGGCCTATGTCTAGCAGTGGACGTCTTTCGGCTGATATGATGATAAAACGCAAGGCCATAAAATAAGATTACGATTTTTATTCCACTTCATTGATAAAGCCGACAATTTAGCATATCCCAATCTCATTAAATATACAAACGCACACAAACAAAGTTTTGTTTAATTTAATTACCGGCAGGTAAGCCTCGTCCCTGGGGCGTCGTAAGATTCTCAGGGATAACATGAAGTGGAAAATCTCCGCCATTCACGTGAACAGAGAAATAATACGGATACAGCGGGAAACCCGAATCCCTGAGGAAAGCACGGTTTAACCGGAAACGAAAACACGCGTTCGTAGGAATAATATTTGAAATAACATGAAATGAATAACGGTTTTTATTTTTAAGTTGGTGAGGCATTTCATTTTTATCCAACTGTCCCAGAAGGAGGGTAATGTTTTTTTAGGTCGTTGTTTGTGATTTTTACCCGACTGTCAAGGAAGAGTTATGTTTTTTGCGCGTAAATTGTAATTATGTAAGTTTGTCTGTTTGTTTGTAAATTTCTTTATTACCTCTTACTCTCCACACAGCTGAATGGATTTCGACTATTACGGTGTCGTTAGATTCATTAAAAAAAAACCAAGTGTCCGTAGATAGCCGGTGTTTTAAAAAAAAGCAATATGGCGGAGTTTAGACGCTAAATTGTAAGTACCTAGTTATGTTTTTTTAACCAAACCTATCGAGTATCAACATGAAGGAAATTAAAGTGAGGTTACAAAAATATATAGGTGTTTAAATTAAATTAGGATACTCACCACGCTTAGTACAACGACCTGTGACCCACTTCCTAACTTATTTACCTTAAGTACCATTGACAAAAATCACCAAGTAAAAAAAAATTAAACTCTTGCTCATGTAAACGCATTCATTCCAAAAATAGACCCGAGTCTTACATAATTATGAAGGTACGTTTACACAAGCTGTAGCCATGTTTTAGCACTATTTTAAAGCGTCCTTTATTTCTCTAAAGCTAGAAACTTTGCAAAAAATCTATTAAAGAATCCCTATTAGGAACTTGTTAGCGGCTTAAAGCATTAGAGCAAGACTAGTGAAGTACAACCAGTGCTCATTAGTAAGTTACTAGATAACTCGTTAATGAGAACAGGGTCAGTAAGTACTGGCAGACAGGAGAGTACACAAAGATAAAAGAAAAATACATACATATAAAAAGTAGCATAAAAAATACAGCACGACAATCCACTCTTTCATTTTTTGTCGTTAGTAGTTTATTTATGGTACTTTTATTTTAAAATAGTTTATTTCCACAATGCCGTATAGTGTCGGCCGGTGCTGTATGGTGCCGTAAAATGTTAATACCAACCCATCACTTCCGCGAGCTTCCGCGAGCCTTTGGCCAGCAACCTATCACAAATGCTGACTCCGAACCGCAACTGAGATTTCAGATAGATAAAACCCAATAAAATTGAGGCCAACTCAGTAATCGAACCCAGGATCTTAATATCCAGCAGTACCGCTTGCGCCACTCAAACAACGAGGCACTTAAAATAAACCTTACTTAGTAAACAAACAAGAAAGCAACACAATAATTTACAGCAGTTTAAAAGTACTTTTAGCTAATAACATGGCTTTGAAGATTTTTTTTTGCTTTGAATCCGGACACATTAAGCTTCCCACGGACACATTATCCATGGTTTCCTCTGCAGAGCACGGAATCGACTAGACACCTGCTAGAGATGGCATTGACTATACCGTGTCCATCCATGTCCATTGTCCATGACTATGCCTGTAGCAGGTGAAATTTGCGCATCATAATAATCATTTCGAAAGAGGTCCATTGCTGGGTGTAAGCTACCCCCGAGAGTCGTCACATTGTGCACATGTACTAACATAAACTGTATTATTATAATATTTATGTTAGTCTATAAGGTATATATTTATGGGCCAAAGTAGCCTGAAATAAAGAGGTTATTATTATTATTGAGGTCCTGTGCGTCTCGGTTCACCTTGTAGGACGCCTTCGAACGCTGCGTCTTCCGGTACTCGCACGGACATGAATATTATTGGTAATGGCGCGTCTAGTTCCTGACAGCTTAGTGATTCCTTACTCTGTGGTTTTCTGCTACCCTCATCTTACCACGCCTTTAAAAGGGGGCGGGGTAACATCGTAACGTCTTTTTGCAGACAGCTTTCGCTTTTAGACAGATTTTTTGTAAATACATCACGAACCGTGGTTAGACGTTAGGTAAAAGAAACGGTTTCTGTGGTAAAATGTTATTGCTACATAATTCATAGATCGTACCTATCTTGCTCGGGGTTATCATATGAAACAATACGGCCAGCTTATGTTATGAAAACCAGCATACAGTAAAAATAAATTGTCTCAACATTAGCCTTTCTCCAGTAAAGTGGAAGTTTTTTTTTACTATTGATAGGCACGCGTTTGACCACTATCTCACCTGATGGTAAGCGATGATGTGGTCGAAGATGGAGCACACTTGCCTAGAAGTAACCTAGAGTGAATACTCTTGAAATAAAGGCTCCCAGGATGTAGCTATCAGAAAACACAGACTCCGGCAGGGAATTCCACTCTAGTAGTAGAATAGCTGTATGCACTATGAATGTGTTCCCAAAACGTTTTATGCGTGTGGACGGGATGTCCACCATGTACCGGTGGCGTGACGCCGTTCGTCTTGTGATCCGATGATGGAACGGGTTTGGCGGAACTAGTCGGCTTCTAGTCTATCTGTCCTAACTGGATGCTGCTGAACACCAGTATTTGACTACCTACCTAACCTACACAACACAGTTACTAGGCAACCCATTTTTCCTAATTGAATCTATAATGTAGTGCTAGCTTTTGCCCGAGACTTTGCACGGGAATATCCCGTTTGTTCCGTGCCCGTCGAAATTTTGGTAAATTTTCTCTTAGCTAACACTCCCCAAGAAACGTTCATGCCAAATTTTAGCTTTCTACGACCAGCAGTTTCACCTGTGCGTTTTCTGTCAGTCACTCAATCACTCATCAGTAACGAAACTATTTTATAAATCAGGATTGAGGATATACAAGACTTTCTTATGTAAAACACACTTAAAACATGCATCTAAACGCAAAAATCGAAAACATCAGTCTTACACGAAAACCTGTAATTTTCATGACATATTTTCTACCTAGAGCAACACAGTCGCTAACAAAGAAACCGTTATACACACGTAATTAAGGCCAAGTGACCGTGAATTTTAATAATTCACAATAATAGCTAAGAACTCAGACGGGCTATTATTTTCTTACAATTTATATGGGCCGGGCTGCGTCGCGCCGAGCCGGATTTAACTAAATTATAAACAGCTGTTCAGTGTGATACTGTCCTTAATAATACGTTTCAATTACGAGTGCTCCAAATAAAGAAATTAATGGCAATGCTTGTTATTTAAAACAATTGTATTGAATGATACCATTTTTCTCATCATCATCTTTTTTTTAAGGATGGAAAATAATCAAATAATCCCTTCCGCGGAAGTAAATGACAGATTCTTTCTGACTATAACCCAACCGTCTTCCTCCTAATGCCCTTTGCGTTCCAAGACCGCGATGACTCTTTCGAACAAATTTCGCACCCCTGGCAGGCACTAGCCCTATACTGACTGTCATCTTGAGGCGCGCATGAATCACAGCGCGCCGTCGACCCAGGCTTGGATCTGACCGGACGGCGAGCCACCCAACACTCGCCGTTCGCAGGCCCACGCCTACGGTGGCCGGGAATCGCCCTGCAATTCCCGACGCCCGGGGCGTCTTCTTCTGTTAAGTTTATTGAATCTATAACACTCATTATTACACAAGACAACTGGGCCTATCAAGCCCAAACCAACCCTTCAATGTCATTGAAACTCGATGAGCTTCTAAGAAACGATTCGACTGACTTGGATCCTGCAGCGCAACTAGATTCATTTAGTTGCGCTGCAGGATCCAAGTCACAGTCAGCGAACAGGAACAGCGGAAGATTAAGAAAACCAATATTTTCCTACCTCCCTTATTAAGCAGACTTTCTACTGCTGGGCCTAGCATAGGAATTTCTTTTCTAGATCCAATTTCTTCATTGCTGTGCCATACACATGCAGGTTCTACCCGATATAGAAACTATTTGATCTACCCATTTCGATGATGGACAGCTGGCACTACTAAGAGTTTGTCTTGATCCGGCTATCGCGCTGTATTTTGATAATTCGGCAACACTACCTGCAGTAAGCTTTAAATTAATCTTATGACCACTCAAATAGAGGTCTTGTTCATCATCATCACCAACACCGAACTTGACAATATTCTCATCATCACAAGAGCCACACACAAGCCATAACTTCCGCCCCAGGGTATTTAAAACATGATGACCTTTTTGTTATCTTTTTACTGTGCAATTCCGACCCGTTTATAGTAACGTTTACTGCTTCAATTAAACAATATGTTCTCGTATACCAGTAATAAAATATTCCATTATCATGAGCGTGCATCCAGTGAGAACTTGCTACTCCCGCTAGATACACCGCTCATATTTGATCTCGTAAAGCCGCTGAAGCGTGCAAAATATATTGCTAGCCGAGTTTGTTCACTGAGAGACTGAAACTCATAAGTTACATGTACGTGCTAGATATAAAGATACAGTGTTACATAAGTTACTTGTAAATGGCCGCAATTTTTAAACATATGAATCATAGTAAAAGGCTGCGGAAAATATTTTATGTTTTTGAAACATTTAGCATCCTGGTTCCAGTTCTATGCTTCAGAGGAGGATATTTTTTTAATAAGTAAGTTATTCTGGGTATGAATAATATCCGTTGTTCTTTTTGTTGGTTTTTGGTTATGCTATATTATAACAAAACTACAGCCATGTACAAGACAGGTTATCTGACACAACCTGACTAGAAATATAAGGGTACCGTTTTTGCCATTAGGTTACGAAAAAGTTTAAGTCATAAAAACGTACAACCATTTCCGCCTCACAAACTATTTCTGTGCTAAATTCTTCGACGAAGATCGATTGAGGGGTTTGTTCAATCAGTTCGAAGCCCGAATGAAGGTTTTCGGTTTTCCTGTAACATTCGGAACAGAACAATTACCTGAAAACTGGGTCTCTATACATATACTTGTTGTTACAGATTATCGCAAAACCTAAAAAGCGGTCAGTTTACTTATTATTATGACCAATTTTTACCATGGGACCAAAAATCGAACTGCGAATAAAGACTTGCGCAACTAAATAAAATGTACTGAACAGTTATGTAAACATAAATTATGAGGCGGTTATTTTTAATTGATATTTCAGGATAATCTTTACGGACTCAGTTCAATGATCTTTTTACAGGTTCTGCGTTCTGTTACACCCCGTATATATAAGTGCGTACCCGTATTTAAACTGTGGTCGTACGACAGTCCAGCTCATCAAACATTTCCCAAAACTCACAAACGGTCCTGAATACCAAAATCCTAGCCTAACTCAATTATTTTTGTCCACAATTGTGACTGTCACAAAATATGTAGGTAAGTATATGAAAGAATCTCATAATAATCGTGTTGTTGATACAAACAACGCGCAACGTGAACAATATAATAATGCGAGCGTCAACGTGAATGACAAACGACGTAACTTCATGAATTTATAACGGCCTGTCAAGTCCGAACGTTTCACAAAAACATTATAATACTAGCGGAGGTCTCGCGGTTTCACCCGCGTATTTAGTTCCCGTTCCCGAGGGGATAAAATATAGGCTATGTTACTCGCTGATAATGTAGCTATCTACTGCTGAAAGATTCTTTTAAATCGGTCTAGTAGTTTTTAAGTTTATTCGTTACATACAAAAATACAAATCTTTTCCTCTTTATAATATTAGTATAGAAGTATAGATTAGATTACATAGAAAATTATAAATATACTTACTAGTTTACGTGTAATGACAAATTGCCACCAGATCTCACCTAGAAGTAGGTATCATGTTACCCTGATTTTTAAGCAGCATTCGTTCCCATTCCATACAGATTTATTTGTTTTATTTATTCCATTATAATCAGTAGCTATGTATTTTTAATGCTGCTCCGATTGATGACAAATTGTCATTTTCGGTTGTCGCTGAAAACCAGCACTGTGGCTCTGTCTCGCACATGAGTCCCAGCACTATACTGAGCAATGGCCGTATTGCGCGAATGTGACGCATCTTCCCAAGCTTTATAAAATTGTAATGTTGTTTATTGTTTTTGGTATGCGTCATGCTTGGCGCAAATAAACTCTTGTTCTTTCTTTTTTCTTTTCTATTCGCATATCAGTCACAATCTGTCGAAACAGCCTCAATTTCCATATATTTTTGCATTGAATTGGCCGTCAGATAGGCAGCTGCTTCCCGTGAAATAGGTAGGGTCTGTGACCAACATTATCTGACCCACTCGACTATTAACGAATAATAGTCAAGTGGGTTAGATAATGTTGGTCACAGACTGTACTAGTACTCGGCTGCTTCCGGTTAGACTGATTTCAACTCTCTACCTATTACGGTTCTTGAGATACAGGCCGCTGACAGACAGACAGACGGGCAGCAGAGGCTTAGTAATAGGGTTCCGTTGGTTACCCTTTGGATACGGAACCCTAAAAATAGAGTAGATACTCGCAAAATCTTAAAATAGTATTGAAGTAAAATTTAATTGAATGTTTGTCCATTGCTCTTTGACTTTGTTTTCATTGTTTGCTTGTTTTTGTATAGTTACGTCCTTCTGTGTTTTTTTATGAAATAAATAACTTGATCTTGAAATGACAAATTATATACAATATTTTTTTTGTATGTCTCATGCTGGGCGCAAATAAACGCTTTTTCTTTCTTTCTAAAAACCCACTACTACATCTTCACCTGCCATTATCGTAATTTATTTTTAGACCACGCAGATCGGCTGTTACTTCCATACAACTTAACTTCCTAGCATAGAACATTTTAATATTTTTTAATTAAAATTTATATTTATTTTTAAATAAAAATATTTAATGTAATTTAATTGATTGAATGCAAATATGATTGATATTGTTATGTAACTTTCTAAGTATTTTCTACAGGTTTTTATCCTAAAATAAATAAATTTTACGAATATTTTATTTTTTAAGTCTAGCATCCCAAGTCATTCAAACTGTATTCTGAATTTAGAAACCATTAACATTCTGTTATCAAGGAGATAATCGGCATTGCCATAGAGATAAGTGATTTCAAAATGATACAAAAATTCAATTTCCAAAGTAGAGTACATTTATGGACGTTATAGGTATATGTTCACTGACTGTAAAATTGTTTCATTGAAAAATCACTAACTACTGTGACAATAATAATGACACTAATGACTCACAAGGGCCAATACAGATAACTAGGTACAGTTTGGAATCAGCACTCCGAGTGATAGCACCAACAAATACTAATGAAAATGAGATATATTCTCGGTTTCTTTCTCGTATTACATCTCCAATCAATTCTGTTCTGTGTAAAGTACAAAATGATTTACCAAGGCATTGAATATTGTCCCCATCCAGATCCTCCGTACGACGAACATAGAAAAGTCAACGTGAACATAGTCGCAGTTAACAACAGTGATGCTTTCTATTATAACGCTAACTTCAGTGTGAACGAAGACTTATCCGGATACTCTTGGAGATTCAAAAATGGATACGAAAAATCTGGAAAAATTATATATGAGAATGATTTTAAAGGATTGTCTTGCAAAAGCTTCTTACCTAAACTAATCTATGGAATTTCGGCACTAAAGTATGATCGTAAGACATGCGATATTTTTAAAGGGAATTATTCTTTTCATAAATTGGAAGTGACTAAATTAGATCGGGCAGCTAATCTGTTGCCAACGAGAAGAATTGGTGTTAATGTGTTCTTTTTAAGTTACTATAAGCCTAAGGCAACTTGTTTTTGTATGGAATCACGTGTTTTGTTTATAAAACTGTGAACGCCAACTTTTTTTTCTATGTGTGACAAAGTGTTGTAACAATAAAAAAAAATTAAACTAAAAAATTGCAGTAGCACTAAAAACTTAATAAAAATAGATACCTACTTAGTGTTTGTCTACATAATTTGCCTTCAAATATCTCGGCAACGTGACACTTTAAGGCACCATGTTGCTAAACTTTTTGTTTTTTTTTTTAAGTGACCTCTCCCATATTATAAGCATGTTAGATCGTGCGCAGCCACTTTGGAAAAAAAATCAAAATGGCGGCAAGGGGGGGCCATGCTCTTATATAAAACGTTCGAACCCCTTTCTTCTTCCCAGTGGCAAGGTTATAAAAACTAAAAATAAATGTGCAGTTGTTCGCTAAGCACTACACAGCGGGTGTCACATTCATTCTGAAGTGTTGCTGGTAGTAACACCTCATTATACAGGGCGAGGTCATCACAAACATTAAAGAGAGAGGCTTGACTCCGACTGGGACTTCACTCGTGCTGTCCCTGACATGTGCTAAATAGGGACAACTGATTGTTTAGTATTTTTGTATGATGATGCAGCAATAACAAGTCTTCTTAAACGTTAAAAGTATGTGCAATTGCTGGAGACTGTTAGTCTGCGTTGTCCCAAGCTGGGCACAAACTATCCCCATGAGTTTCAATTATTTCGCTTGGCATATTTTATTGGCTTGTGTAGACTTTGAACCACGTCATTTGTTTTGTCCAGCCGTCTTCTGTAGGGTCTGCCGCGACGCGTTCTGACTGCGTCGGAGTTTCACATGGTGGTTTAAATTTTTTTTTATCAGATTTGCCTCGTCCTCGAGTCTTATACCTAAACTCCTTAAATCCTGCGCGTTCGAAGGTTAAAGCCTAAAGCATAACAAAATGACATTTTGACGTT
This sequence comes from Lacanobia oleracea, assembly GCA_950371165.1. Lineage (NCBI taxonomy): Eukaryota > Metazoa > Arthropoda > Insecta > Lepidoptera > Noctuidae > Lacanobia > Lacanobia oleracea. The sequence continues at coordinate 18,463,434 of OX493387.1, read as the reverse complement.
TGTAATGGTGCACTTGTAGTATGTACTTTATGATCACGAGAAAGTTAATGAAATAAAAGTACATGAACGTTTTCTTTTATCTCTACAGGCATATAAAATGTTATTTTAGATTTACACTTATAAATATGTAGTAACAGAAGCCATCTATGTCGTAACATATCCTGCACCGCGCTTACGGTGTTATCCCGGTCGGGACGAAGCCCTCGAGGTATCAACGGATTTAGACTTCGGTCAACAAACAAACATACAAACACACACCATAAAATAATATGTGGGTAAAAATGCTTCGTGAAAAACCGCCGTCGCAAAAATATTGTTTTATTTATCAACATAAAACAAGGATATAGTAAAAGCCGTATTTTTATATATCCCTTTGAAATATTTATTTAAATTCATCTACACAACGCCCACGCAATTTTCTTCGTCCTACATTCCGTTACATAATTTACATAAACAAACAAGGAACTAGAGTATGTTCTGCTTTTATTTCTTCGCTTTTTATTTTAGTAGATACTAACAGAAATATGGTCACGCACATAAAGTCAACAACACACATGGTCATAATTTTCACTAACGTGTGCTGGCTTTCCACAACAATCTATTTTGAGCTCTGAACGCAAACAAAAGTTTCGAGTTGAGGGCTCTCAGTTGTAAGAGAAAATGTCTGTTAAGTGCTCTCTCAGCTAAAAGGGCTCAAGAGCTGTTGTGAACTAGTGGTGACAAGAGTCTAACTGGCCTTTGTCTGAAGAATAAGAGACCGCCATCTGCGCCAAGAATCCTTAAGATCTAATCAAATAAGTGGGGATATCTGCCTAATATACCGCGTCTTGAGCCATCGTTTGTTATGCTGGTTAGCATACAAATTGACTTTGCGGATTTTAATAAGTAGAGATGATCTTGACTTGGTCTATACTGTGAAATTTTAAGGAAGAAACTTTGGTGAAGATTAGAACTGTACTAGTCTGGTCAATTTAGACATCCGAGGTTAAAAGTATGAAAGCTTAAAATTGGTGGGATAAAAAACTATCATAAATTAAACCTAAAAGTAAAAACTCCCCATCCATCCGATAAGTGGAAAAAAAAATACTTGGGTTCAAAGGTAACAAACACGATTTTCAGCAAAACGGTAAGATTTATCATAAAATTGGTTGAATCGTCATATCTCAGAAACGGTGGCTCTTAGGAAAAAAGTATCTAAACTTTTTTTAAACGATTATCTGATCTATAATTTTGTCTCAACTAATTTTATGATAAAACTTACCGTTTTGCTGAAAATCGCGTTTGTTATCTTTGATCCCGAGTATTTTCTTTTCCAGGTATCAGATCGCTGGGGAGTTTTTAGATTTCATTTATGGTAGTGTTTTGAATAATCCTACCCATTTTGGGCTTGTTGCGAATTATTGTAACTTCATCCATATTTTTTGGCATAATTTAACCAGACTTTACAGTGTACAGAAGAGAAGACAAACCGATGACTACAAAATTTAACACTTTCAGTGCCTATGACACCGATATGTGGTGTTTTAAAACATTGATATTGGGTGCCGCTGACACCAATGTGGCGTTTTCCACGAGTTGTGTACTCGCAAGGACTTCAAATCAAATCAAATGGTTTATTTGCAAGAAAATACATTACAACGAACGATTTTGTTTCCTTAAACGTCACTGTATTCTCCCTGCAAGCAAGCGTGCAAATATTTTATCATAAAAATATAGATAGCAAAATCATCTGCCTAGCCTTTTCCCACCTATATTGGGGTCGGCTTCCAGTCAAACCGGATTTAGCTGAATGCCAGTATTTTATGCGGAGCGGCTGCCTACCAGACCTCCACAACCCATTAACTGGGTAACACGGTACTTCATGGCAAGACTGGAGTCAGATTAACTGGCTTCTGACAATCCGTAGCGACTGCCAAAGATCGAAAAATTACAGCCGGGACCAACGGCTTAACGTGCTTTCCGAGGCACAGAGGAAACTCGGTATGTTAAGATGGTCACCCATCTACAGACCAACCTTGGCAAGCGTTGCTTAACCTTGAAGATCGACCCATGCGGCTGTTATTATCTAGCCACGAGCACCTCAAAAAAAATATTGGTAGCAAAATAAGTGTGATAAAAGACACTTGTCAACCAATCCTGCTGATGATAATTAAACTAATTTATCTATACAGATATACACATATAAATACACACATACATACTCTCGAAAAACGGTAGGCGGGAAATAAGATGTTAAAGTTTCCCAAGAATTGTTCGCCGTATGAGCCACGATTATGTTTGCCTTTGTCAAAAGATAGTTGATGGGGAAAAACTGCGGCAGAAACTTATTCCGCTAGAATGAGCACCCTTTGTTTCAGGCACAGGGAAAGGTCGCAGCCGAGTCATGTTACCAGTTACATTTTCATTGTTGGCGGTATTTTTTGTTGATGAAAAGAAAGTGGCACGCATTGAGGGGGCATTGACCTTAGGGATCTTTGCTCGCATTAGATTACATTTTGTTTTGTTGAATATTTTTATGGTACGAGCTTCAGAATGTCTCGACTGTTGTTACTTATTATACATAGTTAACGATATCGTGTCGTTTTTGATAACAAGGACATAACTAGTGATTTCGACCGTCTTTTATGTTAAGTAATGTCTTAATTAGGAGACTCTGAAAGTAATACCTATTAGACACTTTCCTATAAGTTTTAGAACACTTTTAGATTGGAACTGCAACTATTTCGTGAGATTATGGATACTTAATCATCAAACACTTTCGAGTCGATTTAAGAATAAAATTAACCCAAATTAGGTAAATATACATTAACCAATTCGCAATTTCACAGCACAATACAGAAAATATGTAAAACATAATTGGACTACATTAAGTCCTTCGACAAACAGCAATCCAGTATGGAGGCCAATCTCGCTGACAATGACGTAAATGTGTACGAAAATTGCAATTATCTCCGACCGCATAACCACTCTGAACGAAATTCCCAGGACAAACGAAAATAAAAGAAAGACAATCCCGGAGTTAACATAAAACGTGCTGAGCCTACATTGAGTGATGGGACACATAAATATTTCTTGACGTTAAGAAATACTCTGAAGAAATAAATGTACCCTTGTAAGGCTTTTTGGTTGCGTATTGATACAAATGTAGCCACTTGCCACCCGTTTGTATTTGTTAAAGTGAAGTGGTTGAGTATACTCCCCTTTTCAGTGGTCTTACAAATGACTTGAACTTTGGTAGGTACTTTTCCCCATTTGATTGATGAATTACGTTGAAAGTGCCAAAGAAACTTGTATTTCTTGCCAATTTATTACCGACTACGCTTAGTAAGTGCTAGTGACACCCAATGCTAACTTACCATACACTATTAACCTTTAAGGTGAATGCTCCAGGGTAGCCCGCGAAATTCAAATATTTTTATGTTTTTTGCAATTTGCCGGTCAGTGTGAAGCTGTATGTGGACCAGTTCATGTTGTTCGAAAGAATGAATAATCATTCTTTCGAACTACATGAACTTAGAGGGTTATATTGATGATTAAAATGGTTATAATTCTTTAGATAAATACGCGTTACGGTCGCGGATCGCATTTGGTCCACATACAGCTTCACACTGACCGGCAAATTGCAAAAAATATAAAAATATTTGAATTTCGCGGGCTACCCTGGAGCATCCACCTTAATTTACCTTCTCACCTACTCAGCCTCTTTTCTTCTTAAACCAAGCGTATGTCACCCACACTTGCCGCTTTCTAAGATCATTAAAAGTAAGAGTGTATATTTGGTGCATCACGTATTCACGTTAACTCGTGTGAGAGAGTACGTCGTACGACGACAACGTGGATATGGGTAAATGGTTAACATTTCTAGTAAGTATTGAGATGGTGCCTTAGCGAGGAGCTCGTGGCTAGATAATAACAGCCGCACGGGTCGATCTTTAAGGTTAAGCAACGCTTGCCAAGGTTGGTCTGTGGATGGGTGACCATCTTAACATACCGAGTTTCCTCCGTGCCTCGGAAAGCACGTTAAGCCGGTGGTCCCGGCTGCCATTAGTAGATCTTTGGCAGTCGTTACGGATTGTCAGAAGCCAGTAAATCTGATTCCAGTCTTGCCAAGAAGTACCGTGTTACCCAGTTAATAATGGGTTGTGGAGGTCTGGTAGGCAGCCGCTCCACGTAAAACACTGGTATTCAGCTGAATCCGGTTTGACTGGAAGCCGACCCCAATATAGTTGGAAAGGCTAAGCAGATGATGATTGAGATGGTGCCTTAAGCAAGTATTTATTTGAAATATTCCCATATGAATATAAATGTAAAATCTAAATGAAAAATAAAGAAAATAGTTTTTTTTTTAATCAAACGTGAAAATTCGGAAATGTAATACTTATCTCTAAAATTAAATGCATCTCTTATTTTTAAACATTGGACTATGTTCTAAAAAATATCTAATTCGGTACCAACTTAAATTTTTACCCGAAAAAAATACAATATCGTGTAATAACGATTTTTTCATTTATTTATATGTTTTGCCTTTGTCAAAGGACATTTAGTCGATTTCTGTAGGAGTTCTACGTTACTTAGGCGTAGGCGGATCGATAGCGAGCAGGTAGCAGTGACGTAGCCAGCTGAAGTTCTAGAGACTCGTACCATGAGGTCGATGAACTGACGGACGGTATTGTGAACTGACCTCTAGGAATGCCGTCGTTCATTTTTTTGGTTTCATGTGGATCGGCTTAGCATAATGTAATTAAAGAAAGAAAAGAAAAGAAAGAAAAGAAAAGAAAGAAAAGAAAAGAAAGAAAAGACGTTTATTTCCTCAAAAGCGACGTACAAAACACAAAATAATTAGGAAATAAATAAAAACTTAACTAAAAACTAAATAACCTATTGTCATTAGAGGACTATGTCAGGACCGGGCACAAGTCTTTGAACGTCTTTAATTACACGTAAAATTATTAATTTAAATCAATAAAAACATAAATTTAAAATATTGGCACTTAAAAAACGCTACCGTAGCACGTTTAGGGCGTGTTTGTCCAAATATATTACTGAAAATCAAAATACTGAAAGTTCAAATAATCCCTGCTCATTCACGCAAAAATAGGCTTTTATATAAATAAAACATGAGATCTATTTTCTGTGTAGCGTGTACTCGAGCTCTATATCCGCAACTCCGCAACATGACGCAACAGCTTTTGGAAAAAAGTGTGCAAAGATGTATGTTTTTTGGCTTCTGTTCTTGTCATTCTAATTGATCATCTAAAGTGCTGATTGTTTTCCTAATTAACTCTGCCCTACGACATTGACTCTTTAATAAAGACAGACGGCAAGCAACGGTTAGAGAAACCGTTAATGACTGCTATTTCGAGCCTGATCAATTGATGATGTCACACGCGATATTAAAAGCGTCCTGATTGAAATATATGATCAGCAATAACATTCCTTACCACCAGGAAGTAAGGTTCAGATTCGTTTATGATGAAGATTATTTTTATTGTTCTGTATCGCTGTATGAGCCTTGATTAAATGGTCTATATTTAGAATGGACGTGTGTATTTCTGTAAGAGGTACTCCACAGACAGACTTACGACTCTGGGTAGTGCTCAAGGGAGATCTAAGCCCGCAATTATTGAGATAATTCTCTCCCAAAAGTGTGCTAGCCTAATTATTCGGAAAGTTTGTGCAAAAATATAACACTCGCTTTTCAGAATGGTTCTCGAGAGACACTTGAGCCTGAAGTTTGTGATTAGATTTCTTCGTACACCTACTTTCAAAGGGGCTCTTAAAAGGCTCTGGAACAGGATTAAGGCACTTTTTGTTATTTAGAGTTTCCCCCCACGTAGCTACAATTGCTTTTAACCTACAGTGAATAAATGTTTATCTAAATCTCCTCTTAATATGTCGTCTGTACAGATGTCATGTAAATAATTATTCTACTGTGTGTTCAACAATTTAGCTCAATTAAACGTTTGTCAAAATTTGCTTTAAAAAACGCTTAACCAGGTATGTAAGGTCACTGACACCTCTCTGGTAGTCTATGCGCACCCCCTTTTCCAAGCAAAAAATCTGTACTACGACGACCCTGTGCCATTATTTAAATACACCCATGCGTGCGTATCAATTCCTTAACTAAATGAATATGTATTCACAAAGAAGTTAACAGACCGCTCGGCGCTCCTCCTATGCATATATTAATGCCGAAAATACTCTAAACGCCAAACATGGCCACAAATGAGTACAGTCACGCAAACCGACGTAGGCCTTGTTTCACTTGACGCTATTTCATAAGTAGCTGTTTTCGCCATCATTCGACATTGACCTACTATTGTTAAATACATTAATATCATTTCAATTAGTTCAGTTCTTTCGTATCAAACAAATGTGTATACTTTCGGGGGTTATAAATTGCCATTAAACTTTGGTCAAATAAATCCCGTGTTATGACTGTTTTTCCCGGAGTAAATTGCTTAAATTCTAATTGAATTAAAAGAAAAAAGTTTGAAACGAATTCATCTCTTAAATTGCCCGAAACAGAAGTGGGATAACTTTTTAAAAGATGAGAAATATCAGGAAATAGAGACGTTTGTAAATTGACTTGTCTCTTTTTAAAAGAAATACAGATTACTTAACAGTACTAAATTAAAACATAATAAATTAATTTAACTCTGTTCGAAGTTACTTTCAAACTTTTCTAACCAAACATACCATTTCGTAGTAAAAACTTAATAGAACCACTGAGCCGCCATTCGTAAATGAATTTTTAAAATTACTTTCAGGAATGTGTTTCAAAGTTACACCCAACAAAGTTTTTATCGGAGATTCTAACAAACATGGCCGATTCGAATGAAATAATTCACACGAGAATGAATTACCTTTGACATCAATTTGTTTCATTTTCCACTAATTGATTGATTTGAACGAGTAGGTACATACTTACTTATTGATCTTTTTGTTCGTTATTTTAATCATTCATAATTTTAAATTAAGTATCGATTTCTTTATGCACTGCCAGCATTTTATGGAAGTGGTTTTAGACGCTAGCAATATACAGGGATTTCCGAAGCATTTCAAGACTTAGCTAAGAGGGCTTATGTGCCAGTAACATCGCTCTTGAAACTAGAACACTGGATTACACGCCAGATTGAGCTTGCAATAGTTGTAGTGGAAATCTACTTCCCCGGAAGATCGCTTATACAAGTACCTAGCTTCTACTAGAGAAACTTATTGAAACACTAACAGTCTACGGGAGTTTTAACGGGAACCTACCTACTACCGGGGTGAAAAGTAGCCTATGTTCTTTTCCGAGACATGGTCTACCTGTGTTGTGCCAGGTATCTTTCAGTTCCGTTCGGCCGGTAAGTTGTGAAGAGGAAACAAACATACAGACAGACAGAGAGAACAAAGGATACCTGTTACTTGCTAACTCAATAATAATAATAATTAATTGACAAGTTGTTCAGTATAGGCTAGTTCTGAACTGAAGATCAACGATCAACAGCATTTGGTTTTAGAATTCATTTGAAAGATAGAATGAACAGGCTCCTTCTGGGCAAGCTCGCTCCATCGTAGACTTTGTCTGTCATCTCCGACCTAGACTAGATTCAAGAGCAAACCCATCACAAACAAAAAAAAAATGTTGCCAGTTTATTGGAGTTGAAGTACCCTAACCCAACGTATTTAAAATAAGCAGTATATCTACTGCTTATTTCCTGCGTATCCTAATAACTGATGAAACCACGAGTAAAGCGATAAACCTGTCGGTATATACCTACTATCGTTAGCGTAGATACAGTCTGTGGCGTGACAGACAGACAGTTATTAAATATTCACAAGCACTTCGATTTACCATAGCTACGAAAATATTTGACTCAGTATAAATTATTTCATCAATTCCGATGTAGGTACAAATAAAGGGTAAATAAACCATACTAATATTATAAAGGGGAAAGTTACTCTGTCTGTTTGTTACCTCTTCATGTCTTAACGGCTAAACGGATTAGGTAGAATTTTGAAACAGAGTTAGATTAGACCTTGGAGAAGGACATAGGTTCCGTACCCAAAGGGTAACTAACGGAACCATAAAAGCAAAATAAACAGATCACAAAATGTGTCTTAATTATGAATAAGTTAGGATATATGGGCAGTGGACTATGAAGCAATACTGTATTGATATTATTGTGGGGATAACTCAACTATATACTTCTGCAAAGGGGCATCAAAATCTAACCTGGCAGTTTTGAGAAAAATAATACTTCAGAATAGATACATTTCTTGTTACAGTGTCCAAGATCCCATCATGAGATCCTGACCTGGTGACAATAAAAAAAATTGGGAAGTTAAATACCCTTTCAAATAAAATAATAATTTTCTAAATCGGTCCAGCCGTGTTTGAGTTATCGGTGAAAAAAAAATGTACAAAAGTTTCCGACTAACGACGAAAATTAATACTAAATTTCAATACTGTTGAGGCGGCAAGTGACTTTGTATACCAGAGAAACACATTAATTAAGCATTAAAAATGTACCATACAATAATGTATTCTAAAATTTTATGTTTCTCAAAACTACCAGGTCAGATTTTGATGCCCCTTTGTACAAGGGCATAGTTGCGGTATCCCCACACAAATACCACAGCAGTATCGCTATTGGTTCATATACCACTTTTGATCAGTCTCCTTTTCGTTACCGTGAACATAACAAAACAACATTTATTTTTTTAGTAAATTGTGTTGTCGTTTCATAGACCGAGTTTACATTTTATTTCCATCGAATATTCCCTTTTGTGTTCCTTCAATATCAGAGTACAAGTACTTACGACAAACGTACCTATTCTGAATATCGGTTTCACTTTACTGTATACGTGGAAGGATTACGAACTAAATAAGTTTAAGCACGCAACGCTCAAGTCAATGCTCGAAAGGTTATCGCCGTTTCTGAAAATGTTCAGAATAGTGCCTTTAATTAAGCTGGAACTGTAGTTTATGTATTATATTTTACTTGTCGCTGACATTTTCAAAGTATGAATCATGTTGAAACGTTCGTTTCTACTTTTTCTCTTTACAAAATTGCCGCATGCAGCCTTCTCTGCAACTCATCATCTGCCTAACCTACTGAACTTCTTCAACTGGGTAACACGGTAGTTCTAGGCAAGACTGTAGTTACATTTACTGGCTTCTGACAATCCATAACGAATTCTAAAGATCTACAAATGACAGCCGGGCCCAACGTCTTTACGTGCTTGTACGGAGGAAACTCGGAATGTTAAGCTGGTCACCTATCCACAGACCCACCATGTCAAGCGTTGCTTAACTTTGAAGATCGATCCGTGTGACTATTATTCTTTAGCCACGAGCTCCTCAGCCTTCACTAGAACTGAAAAAAATATATAAAGAACCAAAGTACCAAAATATTTTCAATCCCCCTTCGTTACTCGATGTCAATAGTGACTATCCAGAAAGCAAGTGAACCGGATTTTCTACCGGATTTTCTTCTCCACTATTTTCGGCTTTAAAGTCCGACGTAGTTAAAATCATGTTCGTTTTTTTCAAAGGGTTCTTTCAGACGGGATGGACGTCATTTCTTGTTAGTGTTCGATGCCTGAATTCGGAAAAAGAGCTCGCATCGAATCTGTCCGACGTCCCTGTCTAGCTTAATATTAATGACTGTAACGAATTCTGAGAAAGAGTGTTTATTTAGAACTAGATTCTAATTGTAGTGGAATGAAATGGCAGAATAAGTGTAGGTAACACTTATCCTGCCACTGTCACCGACCGATCAGGGGAGCCAATAAATGTTTGCAATTTAACGGGTAGATACTGTCCCAACAAAACGGATGGATTGTAGAACTGATTGTTCGCCAGTTCATGTCCGCTCACAATTACTCGGACCTATTCGGAAAGATTATAATCGGTCGATTTTTTATTAGAACTATTGAAAATACATGTGCGTTTCTAAATTGGACCAGTTAAGCGGAATACAACCAAATTATTTTGTAAAATCGAGTTATCTACGTTAATAATTTTTACATCTTAACTTTATTCCGATGACATATTCACATAGCTGTACGCAAAACAGACTAAGCAATCTCATTCCATAGCCCAAACTAATCACGCGGTTCAAATCAGCTGTGTCAAATACCTACAAGCTGTTCAATTGACGCTATCTCGTCGGTTTGATTACTGGCTCATTGTGACAAGATTTAGGGCAATATTTACATTTTACTGCAGCGGCAACGGTCCGTCGTGTCGTGGCCATCCGACCGAATGTAATCAGTGTGGTGAGGCGACACAAAATTTTGTAGTTGTGTCAGTGAAACTAGTGGGGCATTGAGTAGAGGACGTGGAAGAATAACGTTGATAAGAAATCAGAGCAAAACCTCAGAAAGTTGGTTACTTTGTTGCCTAGCTTAGTTCTTACAGCTGATAGCGTTTTTTTTATATATTTGTGTCCAATATGCTATCTGCTAAGCTCTGAGTATGCAATCGGCTTTAAGGATAAATAAAACTTCATTTTACATACGCAATAGCTTTTTTTTTTACTATTGATAGGCACGCGCTTGACCACCATCTCACCTGATGGTAAGCGATGATGTGGTCGAAGATGTAGCACGCTTGCCTAGAAGTAACCTATTCACTCTTGACTTAAAGGTAACATCAGTTAGTAAAAATTTTGAGATTTATACCGGATAATACAGTTTACTCTAATTTAGAGTCCAGGGGATTGAAATTACATGATTTTTAGACCTTTATTTTTCAGTGTTTTTTTTTAACACTAAAGTTGATTGGTAAATAATGCCATGTTACATTTAAGTCCGCCTATGTACCACTGAAGGTCTAAATAAATAAATGTCATTACCACTTCCAAATATGACGTGTGCGTTTGCTCCATTTACTATATATTCCATCCGGATACAGGTAGCACACTGTCTGCGCTCCGCAAAATTATTTAACGTCGGAAAACTCTCCCGACGTGTGTTGAAAACATTTTTCAATAACGAAATGGTTCTGTTGGGGCATGAACATAACTTCATTTGTTCTTATTAAATTGGATGGAGAGCCGCGCCGTTTGTGAAGTTTCAGTAAATATTTGCTGTAGTTATTTTTATCAATAAAGTTTTTACGGCTATCGTATTTTTGTATGTATTTATTTCGTCTGTAAACGCGCCCGCGGATGGTTGTGAGTCCCATATAGCTTTACAAACAAAAATGGCAAAGCTCAAGTGGCTGCAAAGAAGTTGGGGATTCTAGCAAAGGTGAGACTTCACGCCGGAACAGCTGCTCAAACTCTATCAAGCGCAAGTTCGATTGTGTATGGAGTACCTCTTTCATCTTTGGGATGGATCTGCCAGATATCAGCTTGATGCCCTTGAGTCAATTGAGAAGTGAGCCAAGAGGATCATCGGCAATGAGAGGCTCGTTGCGACGTAGCTCCAAAGTCTTGAACATCGACGACGAGTTGCTAGCCTGACGGTTTTCTACCGGTTGCATTTTAGGGAATGTGCGACGGAATTGCATAATTTAATTCCGCCAAACCCGTTCCATCATCGGACCACAAGACGAACGGCGATGCGCCACATCCCACCAAAACGTTTTGGGAACACATTCATAATGCGTACAGCTAAGGAGTGGAATTCCCTGCCGGATCTGTGTTTCTTGATTGCTACAACCTGGCAGTTTTTAAGTCAAGAGTGAATAGATTACTTCTAGGCAAGCGTTCTCAATCTTCGACCGCATCATCGCTTACCATCAGGTGAGATAGTGGTCAAACGAACGCGTGCCTATCAATAGTAAAAAAATATATATACATAACTAAAACGCTATGTAACAATTAAAACGCTTGGCGAAGCACAGGTTATTCTTGTGTCTGTCTTTACATATCCTGTACAATGTAAACTTTAACAGAAATATTAAATTCCCAACAAAGGTAATCAAAATATTTAAAACCATTCCCTTCAGTCATTAATAAAATCCATATCACCCAGCATATTAATGCGCAATTTATAATAAATAATTAACGACAAATTCGCGAGTATCACGCCAAGTGAGATATTGATTTCACGAATTAGTTTGCGGGTCGCGTTCGGGGTTTGCGGCGCCCTGAGCCCCAGAAGCTCCCTGCACGCAAACCAACGTGCCTCCATTCGGTCTAGCAGAATATATTACGGTTAGAATATGACCATGATGTTTGTGATCCCTGGGAAGGTAGAGGCACTATTTAAAAGGTTTTTTTTTAAAGGATGGGAAACTCCTTCTGCTCTGGGCGGAGCGGAAGGAATCGATTGTCAGATTTTTACTGACTAAAACCCATCCGTATTCCTATTAATGCCCTTTGCGTTCCAGGGCCGCGGTGACTCTGTCTAACCAATTCCGGAATCCTGGCAGGCACTGACCCATCCTTAAAACCTTTTTTTTAAGGGTGGGAAATCATCAAATGACTCCTCCCGCTCTGGGTGAAGCAGAAGGGAGTGTCAGACTCTTACTGACTAAAACCCATCCGTGTTGCTCCTAATGCCCTTTGCGTTTTAGGGCCGCGGTGACTCTTTCAAACAAATTCCACAACCCGACCCATCCTTAAAGCCTGCCAGTGTAATTAAAATACATATTATAATAATCTACTGACCTACTATGCACTTGGAACAAGTCCAACCAGATTCAGCTGAATATCAGTATTTTACATAGAGCAAATGCTTGTCTGACCTCCGTAAACCAGACTTCCTATCTAACCTCTCAACAGAATCATGAGATCCTTCGCAAAAATACAGATACAAATAAAACACATCATTATTCTTCTCAACTATATGATAATACCTACAGGCTGTTTTAGCAATTCTACCTTCTATCTCATCTGCCTAGCCTTTTCCCAACTATATTGGGGTCGGCTTCCAGTCAAGCTGAATTTAGCTGAATGTCAGTATTTTACGCGGAGCGGCTGCCTACCAGACCTCCACAACCCATTAACTGGGTAACACGGTACTTCAAGGCAAGACTGGAGTCAGATTGCTTAACCTTGAAAATCGACCTGTGCGGCTGTTATTAACTTGCCACGAGCTCCTCAAGCAATTGTACCTTCCTATAACCATCACAAATAGAACGATTAAAGGGTAAAAAAATAAATGAAATCTGTATTCTGAATTGGCCCCAAAAAACCGATAACATTTGTAGTACCAAAAGATTAGCATTTACAGTGCTTGTTATAATGAAGCCTTCAGCTATAAATACATAAGTTTTGTTCTAAATCAAATAAGTAGGCACATAATTCCGGCAATTCCTCTATTTTCATTTTAAGAAAGTATAAAATAGCACCCCGGGTCACGAATCAAAGTAATTTCGGCGCGGCGCGATCGAGTTATTTATTGAATTTTGTAACAGGCGTGTTCGACCAACTTATTACATAACAAAGCTTTTGTTTCATACTAGTTGTTGCCCATAACTTTGTTCGCGAACAATATTTTACGCCCTGTAAGCCAAAAATGTTTTCTTTAGTTTTTCTGTTTTTATCTTATATAGGATACAATAGAATGACTCTAAAGGAACAGATAACCAATAAATGTTGTTTATGCTGAGCATTTAAGACAGCCGGTGAAACCGAATGAAAACCTCAGAAAGGCGAAATGCGACAATGCGACGGCTTGTCGTAGAGTTTATTCTACGAACAATATACTTTTTCTATGGTAAATTGTGATACCATGCATCCTAAAAAAGGGTTACCCTTCTACAAACCTACCTACACACCTAACCTTTCTACAGATTGGAAAGGTTTCCCCAAAAAAAAATAGAAAAACAACCTCACAGAAAAGACGGGTTCCTAACAAAATACAGTTCCTTTTGAAAAACCAAACGTAATTATCCCAAAATCACTCTAACATACGCCTCCATTTTTTTATCTCCACAATCTGTGACAGCCCTGTATTTTTGTAGGTTAAGAAAAAACCACTAAGTTCTAGCACCTACCGCCGTAAGTTAGATTGAATTGGATGTGGAGTACCTACCTCCCTGCATTTTATTTCTATGGTCGATGTTTACTGCAAGCCGTATTCTTTGGGAAGACGATCGTCTTTTGTTTTGATAGGTCGTAAGTTAAAGAAATGTCTATACCTAACTCAGGAATGGAGCCCGGTTACTCTGTAATACAAAGCCAACAGAATTGTATGAAATATAGGAATGAATCGGTAACCGTTTCTTGGAAAAATAGAAGAGAATAAATTCCATTGTTTTCGTATGCTTGCATGCATAGTTTATATAAACATATTTTGATATTGACAAAAGATAGAAAGACTGTCTTTTTTGATACTTCCAGAATAAGTGTTAATATTGACCGTAAAGTTTTTATTAAGATAGTAAAAACAAAGTAACTTTATCCATTTCGCTGTCCTTCATTAACTGGCCAGTCTCCATCTAAGACAATATTACTTTTTGTTCTTCATTTTAAAAGACTCCGCAAACTAGCATCTAGCTTTGACGTACAGAGACCGGAACAAAACGCCCGCGGCTAGAGTTGCACTGGGCCGGGTTTATTGCTCTTTTTACGTCATGCTAAATCCCGGGATTATCTCGGAAACAACTGTGAAAATCCCGGGATTACATAAGAGGATTGGGTTTGTATTCTGACGCTAGTATTATTTGCCCTAACTTTAAACAGCGATCACTTTTACATGGCTGCTTTGTTTTGTCACTTTGTTTTATGATTTGTTCGTCGTATCTTGCGATCCGATTATTACGAATATGTAATGCTTTGCTTATAATCATTATAAATTACAGAGTCGTCAGTGAGACGGAATTTCATCTGGCTAGCCTTTTCCCAACTATATTGGGGTCGGCTTCCATTCAAACCGGATATTGCTGAATACCAGTATTTTACGCGGAGCGGCTGCCTACCTGACCTCCACAACCCAGTAACTGAGTAACACGGTACTTCATGGCAAGACTGGAGTCAGATTAACTGACTTCTGACTATCCGTAACGACTGCCAAAGATCTACAAATGACAGCTGCGATCAACGACTAAACGTGCTTTCCGAGGCACGCAGGAAACTCGCTATGTTAAGATGGTCACCCATCCACAGACCAACCTTGGCAAGCGTTGCTTAACCTTGAAGATCGACCCGTGCGGCTGTTATTAACTAGCCACGAGCTCCTCGTGAGACGGAATTTATCATTGGAAAAACTGGCTAAGGGCGAGACGGACTCGCGTGCAAAGGGTTCCGAACGATTTCTTTTTTTTTATCATGCTAATTTAACACTATAGAATCCTTATAGATTTTCCTGTAATCTATAGGTAATCTATTTCTATTTTTTTCAAAATTTTAGGCTCAGTAGTTTCGGAGATAAGGGGAATGATCATTATTCGTCTAATTTCTGGAATAACTTCAAAATAGTTTATTTTAAAATTATGAAAAAAATATAATTAAGACCCTCACAGTAAGCCCCTTCATTTGATATAAAAAAACACGTTTTAGTTTTCCAGTTTGACCTCCAAAAGTGACCCCAATACTAAAAATTAAATAATTTACGTAACGTTTCCGTATTTGGGTCACAAAAGTCCATATGTGTACCAAATTTCAACAGAATCGGTCCAGTGGATCCGGAGAAAACTGGCTGTGACTGACGGACAGACACACACCCAAGTGATCCTATAAAGGTTCCGTTTTTGTTCGCAACTCTAAAAATGACCAAGTCCCAACTTTTATCACCGACTTAACCCCTTTAGGAAATGGCTGTTATAAAGTTCTTCCTTAGTGCTCAGCTTGGATATAATATGAACTCTCTCGTGATAAACTCATGCTGATAAGTCTAGCAACTGAGGCTGCGAGTTACCAGTGACTTCAGGAGTTTTTATTAAAAACTAGCTTCTGCCCGCAGCTTCCTACTTACTCGCATATCCCGTTTTTTCCTGTTCCCGTAGAAATTTCGGGAAATCCTCTCTTACTGCTCTTTTTAGTTGCGAGTGCAACACTCTCCATGAAAACTACATGCCAAATTTCTACGACCGGTAATTCCGGCTTTGTGTTGTATGTAAATTACTCACTCAGTAACTTAAGAATTTTATGGATTGAGTCATTCTAAGTTAAGTGGTTTAATGTTGTCTAAAACGGTAGACTAAGTTGATCGATTGGTTTGTCCGTCAGACAAACTTATCCCTAAGTATTTATAAACGTACATTGGGTATCCAATAAGTCCAATTATAAATGTGTAGGCGGTTGCCTTTGGCCATTCAACTGTGATAATCGTTTAATCGCGTTTTTACGCTCAGGATGGCAGGTAAACCGGAATTACACGATTGACATCTACCGCCTACGTTCCGATTTAACGACGGATTTAAATTTCTTCAGTTGGTGTTTTTGACTTTACTTTCAGCCGTATGGTGTCGGCCGGTGCCGTATGGTGTCGTGAAAGAATAATCCATCACATCACTTCCCGTGGGTGTCGTAAGGAACTCGCCAGCAGTGTTCCTTCCCCCCAATTATGGGCCTTTGTCCAGCAGTGGACGTCTTTCGGCTGATGTGATGATGATAATGATGATTGACTTTACTGCAGTGCGATTTTGTAAATATGCCGCAATCCATGTAATCATTCTTTGTCAATCGATGACGATTACTTATGGCCCAGTTTTTGTCAGTATAACTTGCATCTTGCATCCTTAGAGGTTAGACATGTGTGGAAAGGGGAGTGAGAGTCCGGATGAATCGTAAATTATAAGATAGAATTTAATGTGTATCTGTTCACAATACGTCGAGAATTTTTTTAATCTAGTTAAGATTTTTTATAATCTTACGGTGTTTAAAATAATCCAGTGACATACCTATAGACATACTATAAATAACAATAAGAATATGAAAATTTTATATTTGCACCAGTTTTTACCCGCGACTTCGTACACGCATATCCCGTTTTCCGTGCCCGTGGGAATTTCGGGAAATTCTGTCTTAGTGCTTCCCCACACTTCCCCAGAAACGTACATGTCAATTTTCAGCTTTCTACTACCAGTAGTTTCGGCTATGCGTTGTCTTTCAGACACTCAGTCATTCAGTAACGAAAGAATTTGATATGTTAGGATTGAACTTGAATTTTTCTTAACCCATCCACAGCTGAATGAATTGAAAAAACTTATATTAAAGTTTTTGAATAAGCATGAGTCATTCAGTAATTTAATCTAGAGAATACTAAATAGGAAAAACTTAGGCCAAGCAGCCTGTCTTATTTTCAGCAAGTTTTAAAATATTTGACTAGCAAATAACCTGTCAGTGGAAGCATTTCTCTTCTTTCACAAAAGCATATTTTTTCACCTTTCTCATTTTTAAAACAACTTGTCCCAAGAGGATTTAAAGTAATTTAATGTTTTACATAATTTAATATTATAAGGCGTATTCATCTCAGCGTAGAATTTAATGGAAATTTGGAACAAAGGTCATTCTTTGGGCAAACTTTGGCGATTAACCATTATACTCAAGTAACTAATTCCGCTGGGACTATTGAACTGAACTCGTTCGCTTCGTTGATTTGTTTCCATCCGGACAATTAGGTATAAAAAATAAATAAAAAAGGTTTATTGCAATTAAAAATGTACAAAGAAGGGAACTCTTGACTTCCAAACTAAGTAAGACTTGTATTATGGAAGTTAAGGCGCTATTTTTAAATTATGACTATGAAGCCGGATGGGGGCGTATAGCTGAATATCAGTATTTTACGTGAAGCGGCTGTCTACCAGACCTCTGGGTAACACGGTGTTTCATGGCAAGACTGGAGTCAGATTTATTGGCTTCTGACTATCTGTAACGACTACCAAAGATCTTCAAATGACAGCCGGGACCAACGGTTTAACGTGCTTTCCGAGGCATGGAGGAAACTCGGTATGTTAAGATGGTCACCCATCCACAGATCAACCTTGGCAAGCGTTGCTTAACCTTGTAGATCGACCCGTGCGGCTATTATTATCTAGCTCCTCTATTGTAAGAAAAAGTAAGTTTTCTTTTTTTTCTATTGTAACAAAAAAATACCTACATTTATTTAGCTCAAACTTACAAGGCACACAACACGTTTAGAGACCAAGGAAACACTGATATTAAAACTTGCCTCTTTTTTTGGAAGGGAAATCATCAAATGACTCTTACCGCTCTGGGCGGAGCGGAAAGGAGTGTCAGACTCTTACTGGCTAAAACCCATCCGTGTTCCTCCAAAGACCCTTTACGTTCCAGGGCCGCGGTAACCCTGGCTGAAAAAAAGTTGCCTCTATTCAGTGCGTATTTAAGAAACGTCTTTATAGCCAACACTAGTTGTTATCTCTTCAAATCTTTAGTTTATAGATAGTGATTCACTAGTGTTGTTGCAGCTACGCTTGAACGATAAAACTCGTTATCTCCGGGAGGTCCACTTTACTGTAGCTCACATTACACCGCGGGCTAACGTTGCTCACTGCACGATATTTATTAGTACCCATACTCAAGCTGTCCACTTTGTCCAGTAAAGAGACTCTATACTTATATAAATAATAAAATAAAACTTAATTGGGTTGGACTTTTAAACATATCAAGCAGTATTAAATACGTGGGAAGATAAATGGGGAAGATATGACTTGTCTGATATACTAGCTATATTACTGTAAAATTTCATCAAAACTGGTTTAGTAGGTACTTTTATTATACAACAACTTTAATGTTGAATAAATTTTCATTATTTCGAAATGAGTCTTTTAGAAATAAAAGCTTTCGTTACCTACTTACAAGAATTTTTTCTTGCAAGTTTTGAGGGCAGGATTCAAATAATAAATTTTATCGCAAAAAGTACTAAGTAATTTAACAAATACCTGTAGGTAGAGTGTAACTAGTTAACGCCATAGTTTTATTTCTACGTGCTTACACAAGAAAGTTCTTTACGTTGTTTTTATTCTAGCAAAACCATCATGCAAATAACTTGTGTGAAGAATAAAAATACGCCGTCTATGCACTTCCATTATTTATAGATATTATGCAGACACTGTCACGCTGCACCAAAAATAGAACTCCTCTCGTCGGGGGACGCGTTGACTGCTACTCGTGACATCTCATTATAATGCTAGTGAAGGTAAAGTCAGCTTTACAGTAGCATACAAGGTGCAGTGCTTCTGTCCATGTAAACGAGCTACTGGTCTTCCTTCAAGGAAGTGATCGTCAATTCCAAACAAAAATCTGTAGGTAGGTCCTACCTTCTAATTAGTGATGATATTTTTTTATAGAAGAAGCTTAAGCCCGCCACTTCGTACGCGCATATCCCATTCCCGTAGGAATTTCGGGAAATTCTCTCTACGTGCCAGTAGTTTCGGCTGTATGTTGTCTGTCAGTAACGGAAGAATTTTATATATATTGTTTTTTTTATCAGAATGTTATTTATCTTCGTAATTTTTTATTGATTTGATACAAACAAAAAATACGCATCCAATATTTTTTCATCCCTCCAGCAAACCAGCACCTGTACAAGATTGCCTTCAAAAAATTAGGCAGTAATTAATAACTTACTGCATTTCTGTTTCTCAAATGTCCTAACTTAATCAGAATAATCGACAACAATCAACAATGGCTTCTTGTCAAACTGGCATCTCATACAATTTTAACCCTTAGTAAGAAAGGGCCATATTAAACGGGCGGGACTTAGAAATTGGAATGAAAGGGGTCCAAAGTTTGAAGTTGTCGGTCGCTGCGAGGCAAATTGTATGTGTTTAGGCGCCGTACGACTTTCGACTTTCGGCCCAGTTGCTGGTTATTTAATTAAAACTAGTACGTATATTATAATTGCTACATTATTAGTTTCTTGCTTCTGCTAGCGGCTTTTTCCGCGTGGAAGTAAGTAATAGTCCCAAGGGAACATACTCCCGGAATAGAAAGTAAAATCCAAATTTGTAAAACTGTTAGAGTATACAAACAGACAGTAACTTTCGCATTTATTATATTAGTATGGATGTACTTAGAATATTAATTGATCCGTCAATAACTACTCAATATTATTTTTGTGGCAATGCCGCGATGCAATAAAAAGAAAAAAACAAGCAATGATCTTCACACCTTGCTCGAATCCGAGTTTTCCTCAATACTTTCGGTCCCCTGATCTATTTTTATTTGGGTTATAATAGCACAAACTTTCTAGACAACAAGATTTGTAGTAGATGCAGACATAATTTATTAAGTACACCACTTCAAAAAACTATTCAATAAAGCGACACTTAGGTATAACGAAAAAATACTAATTTAGAATTTAAACTCCTAAAATAGACTACATTTTCCACCAAAAATCCTAACTCAATGTATTTTAGTTCAACCCTGGCCGACACCCAAAAACTTAAAAGCCTGATTATCGACCAATAAAAAAAAAACAAAATACAATACAAACTGTCATATTTAAAATTCGAACAGGGTTGCTTTTCCCGCCCTCATTCCAAAATGGCCGCCTTCTAGCGAGCACGTCACTAGCAGGAGGCAGGGTAATTGCCTGCTACCAGCGCTAATAACAAAGTTTATACGCAGCACGAATTCATGATGCGAACATTAAGAGCACTCAGACCATCAGACATCTTAAACACAAGCCGCAGTAAACAGATGTAGGTATGTACGTAGTTATGTAGGTACCTTTTAGTTGTATGCCGTCTTTTTGTTTTGTACTGTTGTAGTCGTCTGTGGACAGAAAACGTATGTACTCTTGTAAGGATCAAATGATATGTGAAAATCTTTTAGCTTGGACTTTACTTGCTCAAGCACAAAATTTTGAGACTTACAGTAAAAACATTTCCATGATCTGCGAAAGACATGTACATAAGGCAAACTTTAATTAACTACAATTATGTTTTTAAAAACAGTTATTTCTGTCAACTACCTACAGTATTTTCCGTGATTTATGCGCAAAGGTAGTTTTATTCTTCCGTAACAACATCGAACCGCATAATCGCTGTTTATTTGACACCAAAAATAAAGGTAGGTATACTTTTATGCAAATTGATAGTTTTTCACAACGTTTCGTGTAAACCTCTTTATCACTAAATGCGTCAACCCTGTAATATAAATCCCCAGTCTTGTAAAAAATTCATATTTTAAAATGAGAATAAATTTTAATATTTCCGAAAGAAAAAACGTTTAAAAACACCGGTAGATACATCTACTAAATGAATGTTTCACATAAATTGTATTTTGCTGAGAATGTGCAAACAAAATTAATACCTACCTTAACATTTGTTATTTTTCAACTGATATATTTTTTAGCGTTTTCTCTAACGAGAATTGTTGAAAATGTTTTATATTAATTTATTCCTTTCTCTATATTAAAAACGAGTCCGAAAGGTTTTATATGAAAATTATAGGAAACAATTTGGTTTAACTCGCAAATGCAGAAGAAACAGATTTATAGCAGTAATTATTCACTCGGTGCATTTAATTATTGGTATTTTTTATCCCTAGTAATGGAACAATTTTGTGTCAACTTAGATGAAATTGTCATGGAATTAGTGTCCAACCATTTTGTGTTTTACGAGAAGGTAATAACAGGGGTAATGAAACCAATAACTGGAAAGAGACACGAACTTTCTTTCAAGCATCGGATAAGGCTAGATGCCGATAATATTATAAAAACAATAGTTTTAGGGTTACGTACCAAATTGGTAAAAAAACCGGCCAAGTGCAAGTCGGACTCGCACACGAAGGGTTCCGTACTTTTTATTATTTGTTGTTATAGCGGCAATAGAAATACACAATTTTTTAACATTTCAACTGTCTACCTAGTACGGTTCTTGAGATACAGCCCACTGACAGACAGACAGACGACGGACAGCGGAGGCTAAGTAATAGGGTTCCGTTGGTTACCCTTTGGGTACGGAACCCTAAAGTGGAACCCTTATGGTGTGACTAAGTCTACCTGTCTGTCACAGCTGGATATCTGAAGAACTACTAACTTGACCGGTTTTTTTAATTTTCTAACATTGTTAGAAAAAAGGCTAAAATTTATTTATTATGCATATTAGAGAGGAAGTCAACGTGTCTTGTTGATTTAAGATTCATAATATTGTAGTAGACGTTAAAATACTTTTCGTGCATCAAACACGAAAAAGTCCCAATTACATTACCACAGATAAAGAAGATCAGATCATAACGAAGGCGATCACATTTTATGACTCACACGAAAATCTCAGATTTTTAATAACGCTACGCGACGCCACAGTCCTCCCAATAAAGAAAATATAGACCAATAAAAATACTGACATGTCATACAGAAATAACAACTGATATTTATTTGTTCGCTGGTAACGGGATCGCTGACCATACGATATGTTTCTTCATTTGAAGGATGATTGTATCTTTTATGATTTATTTTCTTTCAGTTTCATTTAGAATATTAGATCATTTTTTTTATAATCTATTTCTTTCGTACTTTTCTATTTGAATTGAATAAGTATTTGTTGCATATGACAGTTCTCATGGCACCCTGTCAACATGACAGTTTAATAATAGGTACCGTTTTTTTAACTTTCATTAGACTTCATTAATTTAGGGGTGATTTTTCTACGAACTGATAACTTTTATTATTTTTCGGTTTAATTACATGACTGTTAAAAAATCTGCTCTTAAAACAACACTGTCTCATCATCTGCCAGGTCTTTTCCCAACTATATTGGGGTCGGCTTAAAAGAACACTGTCTGTCGTAGAATATAAGCACTAACATAGATCATGAGCCACAATGTTACTAACATCCTAGTAGGTATATTAGTTGTAACGTAAGTTTAGAGAATATTTTGTTGCTAACATCTTTTAAGTATTTATGGTTTGTGTTTGGTCAGTGTGGACCTTTTGTTTTCTAATAAAGAAATAGATGTATATAACATATCTATATATATAAAAATCAATGCCACTTTTCGTTGTTATTTTATAACTCAAGAACGGGCTCACCAAATTTTTAGGCTTTATTCGGACTATTTAGCAGATGGTTTATGTGAAGTTTGCTTAAAATCTGTCGAGTGGTTCTTCATTTATCACATTTTTTGTAATAAATGAATTCAATAAATGGCGGATCATTTTGTATTAAAACTTTTTTGAGATGGGGAATTTGGTGTCACATCCAATTACCTAATTTATTTTTATTATTTCACTTTATACGTTGCGAAGCACGTACCGGGCCGCTAGTACATTATAAAACGTATATATGTTTTATGAAGATTCTATACACTATTATAATTTACGCTAAAATTAACTACGTATTACAGTGTCAGAATTTAACGTCTTGCAGTTTTAGGTGCAGTCATAGTAAAACCTCGTGACGCTTGTAATCATTTCAGATCTACGGTTACTCGGTCGCAATAGCCGTCGCGTCGCCACAACCATGAATAGCTTTATTGTAAAAAAATCGGCGGCCGCCATGTTTTTTGGTCGATCGGGAGCCATAGGATATTAAACACTACGTTTTAAAAAAATAAGAAGTTTAAACTGCGTGATTTGGTATGGCATGTGGGATGTCTGACAAGTTAAATAACGAATATTAAAAAAAAAAACTAAGTTCTTATAATAATCCCACCTTTTTCAAACACGCGATTCGTTTATGCACCACTGAGTCATATTTTCACAACAGGTGCAGAAGGGTTTCATAACTTTGTGTAATAACAATATACCCCGGCCTTTTTAGGGCTATATTGGCATCCTATGGATTTTGAATATAATACGGGTTATATTGGAAAAGTTAATAAAATCACAGTCGATTGGAGGCCATGCAACGTAACACGAGCTTAATTGGTACATAAATAAATGTAAGTTATTTTGTTGTGTGTGTATTGTGTTTTGTTTTAACTTGTTTATGATTATTACTTCGTCGATTGTACTGTTCTGATTGGTGTAGAGATTTCAATGCTTATTGGCGATTGAATCGCTTAATGAAATGGAGTTAATTTTGTATGATCACGGACTGTAAATTGTAGTTAGGCTTTAACAATGAATCACATAGTAATAATAAAGTGAAAATGTATATAGCCCATGTCATCCGCAACGTTTTACATAACTATAGAGACCTCATTCATCAAAATTGTATTTACCGTAGTCGGATAAAAAATTATGTTTTTGTGACAGCTATATTTTATAAAATCAAATACACATTCTAAAATGCAAAATGCATTCCAAACATTTTCATATACAGTGAATTCAGCTAGCATCTGCACATGCAATTGCAAACACCCGGCCTGGCATACCTCAAACCTTTTGAGAATATTTTCGTTACAGTTGAGGAATGGAATTCCTTTCTTCCATCTTGATAACTAGGAGTCAAGTGTTAATAGATCTAGGCAAGCGTACTTCATCGTCGACCACATCTGCGCTTTCCATCAGGTGTGGTTTAGGTCAAACGCGAGCCTCAAAAACCTCAGAACTAATTCAACATTTTTACAAACATCAAAATACATACACTTCATTAGTTAGCATAAACCTTCATAATACACAATTAACATACACTTCCACAACATAACATATTAAAACACACAAAACTATAAACTTGACAAGTAAGGTATACGGGATCTAAATCCCCGTGTCCGGAAGTGGCATAAGCGATGCAAGCCAGCATTACGGGATGATGCGACCGGAACGGGCCTGAAGAGAACCGGAGGCATCTCACTACATAAGCCTCTGACCCGTACCGAGTCCCGGGCGGTGTAGTTTTTCGTTTTAAGAAAGGTTTTAGATGCCTCTTTGTTGGAAGTATATCACTTTTTTATAGAATGTAGTGTAAGATGAATGGTGCCGATCTGGAAACGAGTCTTGTTAACAATTTCACAACAAAAAAAACAACGGGTTGCACTCCGGGAGAACTTGAATACATGCTTCTCTCCGAATTCGAATTTTAGATCAGATCACGTGTCCTAACGTCTTACGAATTTTCGATCAGGTCACGTGGCCTGACGCGAGTTTAACATTTTTACCCATCACAAAAAAATTGCACAGCGCCGCTAAAGAAGTTTTCACTGCAAAAAGAGAATCGACATATGTAACTGACCGGTTGAAAAAGTTCGGTGACGGATAAACAGTAAGCTTGAGATTCAAATTACTTGTTTTGAATTTCCCCCTGTGCCTCCCTCTGTCCCCTACTAAATGAAGTGTCATTGTCTTCGTTGTCAAAATGTAACTTTAGCTGTCCATAAAAAAAAAAAAACTTATTTCAGACTATACAGTCCATACATTTAGTTAGTATTGGTGTTAGTAACAACGGGGCTTACTTAAGTAGGTTAGTATTGTTAGTTTATATAAAACATTTATTTATTTAAGTAAATCAATGACTGTCCCCACCCAGTGGCCCTGAAAGGGACAGTCCGGTCTGGCAGCTATCATTTTCAGGATGACCACACCAAACCACTGTATGTTGCTATAACACTTGTACGTTCACATCACCGGCAAAAAAAAAATTAATAAAATTTATCTCCAGTAAACAACATCCGAAAAATAAAAACAATACAAACTTTTAAAACAAATTGCCATAATTGAGGCTACGTTCTGGAAAAAAGCAAATTGTTTCGACGTTCAGATAATTGGAAAAAATGTAAAGAATAAACGTTAACAATCGATAACAGACAGTGATTTATAGTCCTGTAACTTTCAAAATAATTACACTGAAACAGCCGTTATTCTTTCAAAGCTTTCAGATGTATTATTATGGACCCTGATTGACAACAAGGCATTGAAATTATGACTACATCAGCCTATTAAAAAAACATTCACGATTAAAGTAACCATTTATTATTTCAAGCCGCATAATTATTTGAATCTGCCGTATGGTGTCGGCTGGTTCCGTATGGTGCCGTAAAAGAATAATACCATCCCAACACTCTCTGTAAAACCTCATACATTATGATCGCCTACCCGCCTGCCAAGCGTGGCGATTATGGCAAACGCCCCCTTTGTGGGAGGCCTATGTCCAGCAGTGGACGTCTTTTGACTGTTATGATGATGATGAATTACTTTGAATAAAGCTTACCATCAAAAAATTTCACTTATGCACGTAAGCCAATAATTTCAGATCAGAAACTTCTGTTGCTACGTAATTTAAAACGCTACGAAATTTTCAAATCTCGTAGCAACGTAGCACTACACCTGCTACGGGCTACGAGGCCTCGCACTCTTCGTATAATCACATTAAAGGCCGTGCGGCTGATAAGCCGCGGAACAATACCTCTCATTTGTACCAATGGCCGGCTCAATGGGTGCTTAATTTTATTAGAACTTTGTAATTAATATTAACAGGGCCGGGAATAAATGTAAATGAGCTCGTTTTTGGGTTTTGTGATGATAAATGCGGTTCCATTTTTAGAAATGTGCTTCGTAGCAACTTTAGTGATCCTTTTGAATACGATTTATTATTTAAACTCACAAATTGAAATTGCTGTATGTATTTTTATTGCTATATTCTACGGCTGCATAACATGACAAAGACAGGTGATGATGTAACTTAACTTTTGTATAATTTAATTAATATTAGTATGTTGATTTTGCTAATCAGGAATTCTTTAGCAAGTTTAGAATGAATCTTTAACGTAATTTTTAATTCATATTTATACATTATACATGTCGTTCAAATTTCAATGTAAAGTTCAACGAATCCTAACCCGACTTACTTCCATGTGTAGGTAAACGTGAACTCAGTGAATCGAGTAATCTCGTTAATTAATTCAAAACTTGGAAACATGGAACAACTCTGTTCTACGTTATTCGCACGTGTTAACTAGGTGGAATAGGGTCATACGTAATATTTGCCGTAATTAACATGCACCCTGTATATGGACATATGTACTTACACCTTGTATACGGAGTTATGTACAAACATATGGACATACTTAATGCATATGTGTGAGTGGTTTCGTGCATGCAGATATTTCAGTAGCTTTATGAAAAAAAAATAAACAAAATAATGTAAGCGCCAGATAAACTTGCAATAAAGTTCATTGACTTATCCCTAATATCCGTTCGTATTTACCCGAACCATAAATTATGAACCGTTTTTCATGTCTAGAGAACGTAAAGGATCTCGATAGAAGTTGATTCAGGACAGCTTATAAATGTATGTAGATCAACGAACGTTATTGCACATATATCTGGCGTCTACCATAAGCTACAAGACAGCTCTTGCGTTAGCCTCGGCCCTGAGCCCCAAGTCTGCAAATTTTTATAAATTCATCATTCCAACACGATTCCGTTGTCATTTTGCTAAAAGATCGTAATCTGCTAATTCATAATGGTCGATCACTGGTCGGGCAATGGTCTCGTAATAGAATCGTGGTAGAAAGATATTTTCGTGTTGCCATTATTATAAAACCCGTTACTAGACATGATTTTCGAAAAACTACTACTAAATTTGAACATTAATTTATGCCAGATTTCTTTTATATATGTTTTTACATATTATTTATTCCAAAGTATTCTCGTACGCCGATGATACATCTATTGTGTTTTTTGGTTCATCTTGGCATGAAGTTAAACTGAGTGCAGAGGCTGGAATGGCTCGGGTAGCTGAATGGCTAAAAAGTAACTTACTTTCCCTGAACACTAATAAAACCAACTACATATGCTTTAGCATCAGTAACCGAACACAGCTTGTTGAAGACTTAGATTTAAAAGTACACATATGTGGAGACATACCTACTAAAAGCTGTAATTGCCCATGCATTGAGAAGGTCACTAAAACTAAATATCTTGGAGTTATAGTAGACCAAGCACTGTCCTGGTACCCTCAACTTGAGCAAATTTCTGGGAGGATAAGGAAACTCTGCTGGATCTTTAAAACCCTCAGACATTTTGTTCCAAATAAAATAGAGAGCTGTAATAACCGTCCTAGAAATCTCTTAAATAAACTATATGTAGCACTTGCCCAGTCTGTACTATTATATTGTATCCCAATCTGGGGAGGTGCAGCAAAAACAAAATTTATAGGCATAGAACGGGCGCAGCGTGCATTGATAAAGATTTTGTATTTTAAAAATAAAAGATTCTCCACTACAAGCTTATACCAAATAAGTAATTTACTCTCCGTGGGGAAACTGTATGTAACCCAAACCATACTAAAAAATACATAAAACCTTACCATTTGATAAACAAAAATCAAAAAGGAGAAAAGATTTAGTTGTTCAAGTTCCCCAAACTAAAACAAGGTTAGCATGCAAACAATTCAACAAACGCTCTGCTCAGCTCTATAACAAAATTAATAAACAGGTTTATATATATAATGTAAGTTACCACGACTGTAAAAAACGGATTAAAGACTGGATAAAAACACTAACCTATGAGGAAACCGAGGCACTCCTGGAACACGTTGAATAGCCGAAATAAATTACATATACATTCAGTCAAAAAAGTATCGGGAATGGATGATTTGTTTATGGTTCCAAATTCAAATTTTTGTTTTTTTGTAGTTGTTAGATTGGCACAACTGTTTTCCATTATGGCGCGGAGTTTGAGTTGCATCTGTTATTTATATTAAATACAGTGCTGGTTTTAGTAATATCATATATAGTGTGTATTGCGAATTTCATAATGGACAAAAATATCGAACAAAGAGTTTGTCTTAAATTTTGCATCACCAATGGAATTTCGTATTCGGAGTCACTGAAAATGTTACAGAAGGCTTACGGTGAATCGACTTTATCAAAAACTCGTGCTTATGAGTGGTTCAAAGCGTTCAAAAGCGGTCGAGATGTGATGGAAGATTTGCCTCGCTCTGGTAGGCCGTCAACGTCTGCAACTGAAGTTAACATCGCAAAAGTGAAGGAAATAGTGACTGAAAATCCCCATTCAACTCTGAGAGAGATAGCCGCCGAACTTTCTGTATCTCACGAGTCGATCCGTACCATTTTAACTAATCATTTGGGTATGAAACATGTTGCTGCTCGGCTAGTCCCAAAAGATCTGAATTTTCTCCAAAAACTCAATCGCATGAAAGTCGCTGAGGACATGCTAGAACGAGTCAGTTCGGACCCAACATTCATGAAACGCATTGTTACTGGTGACGAGACGTGGGTTTACGAGTTTGACATGCAAACTAGTCAACAAGTTTCGGAGTGGCGCCTTCCAACTGAACCGTTTTCAATCGATAGAAGACATAAAGGAGAATTCGCGGCGAGAACAGAACTCAATTCCGGAAGCAGCGTTTAAAAAATGTTTTGATGAATGGATTATTCGTTGGCGCAAGTGTATCGTTTCTAAAGGAGCATACTTTGAAGGTGATAAAATAAATTTGGATGAATAACAGACATTTTGTGTATTATTGATCTTTTCCCGGTACTTTCTTGACAGAGTAGTATATACTATTAATTAAAACACCACACACCCCCACACCACACCACACCACGCAACTCAACACACACACCACACCACACCACATCACATCACATCACATCACAGTCATCACATCACATCACATCACATCACATCACATCACATCACATCACATCACATCACATCACATCACATCGCATCACATCACATGACATCACATCACATCACATCACATCACATCACATCACATCACATCACGTCACATCACATCGCATCACATCACATCACACCACACCACATCACATCACACCACATCACATCACATCACATCACACCACACCACACCACACGCCCTTCATCGCACCACATCGTACGCAATTCCCACGACGCACTACACTCATTACTTACCACACCACACTATAGGTACACATCAAACGCACTTACTGGGAATAAGTTTTATAACTACTGTAAATAATTTAAAGTGCAATTTAACTTAAATATTTACATTTTGTTTATTAGTTATCTTAAGTTTAGTTAGTACAAATATATAAGCTCAATAAATGGAAATGTACTTACAGTGCATAATTAATTACCCTTAAGGTCACAGTCCACTGTAACTCTAGTTAGTATGTATAAGTGTACTACAGTGATATGAAAGAGCGGAGCCTTCTAATACAGGCATTGTTTGCTTAACTGGAGGCTCCAACCACGTTCAAATGTAATGTAATTTCTATTTGACACAATAAACTATTTTGTATTTGTATTGTATTATTCATTTGTCATTATGTACGAGATTACCATTCTATGCCATTTCTTTCAATGGAGTGTCAGTGGTTGACCATTGGGAAGTCATAATGACGCTTTTATATTAGTAGATTACAAAACTTGTCAAAATCAACAATTATGAAACCAATGACAGGTTGTTGCGACATATCTTGTGGCCAGTGTCCACACATACATTGTAGTTGAGATGAGTGAGCCTTTCTGGCTTTCATCGGCGGTCCCAGTCGTGGTAGCGTCCATGTCACTACTCATTGTTAGGAAAAAGAAAATCGAAAAGTAAAAAAAAAACAACTCAACTCAAATTAAGAAACGATTATACAATAAAAAGAAATATTCAATTCGGGACAGCATCCTTTTACATAAAAAATATTGCATGAAAAGATTATTCTCCTAATAAGGTGATTTAGTCTCTTCTCTGAGATTTACGAACGAGACGAAAATTAGCATAATGTCGTACCGCGACTCGGCTTAGGAATGAATGACAGCGTTTTATAAATGCAATGATTCTCAAGCTTTTTAGGCCTTAGCCCTAAAAATCCCGGGCCGCTGTCGACTTTAATGATAACTTAAGCCGGAGTCCTTTTATTTTACTCCAATTTTATTTTACGCTATTTCTATAGTATTAAATCATTAGAGAATTCACAAATGGTTAACTCCAACTAATACCCGTATAATCTGTTGGCTCGCCACTTAGTGAACAGTAAAAAAACAAATGTATAAATCAAAAGTAAAAGACAAATGAACGAGGCCTATTGTCAATTTCCCTTTTTTATTCCCAAAACAAAAACCATTTGCCAGTCAATGGAGTGCTAATGGCGGCAAAAACGCGTTTTTGTGTGCCAGTTACTTGTGTCTGATGCGACGAATATATTTTTATTTCGGGGTTACGTTTATAAAAACAAAACACAGCGAGTATTATTAAAATGGCCGCCAGTTGTTGACTTAATTAAACGGGAGAGGGCGCCAATGAAAAAAGGGTTTATACCGTCGGAAAATAGAAGAGTGGAAAATGTGGGAACCCTCCACATTTTTGAGGGTCCACAAAATTAAGAACTAAATTAAAAACCATAACATTCCAACTCATTCCACAGAGCTGAAGCCCAAACATTTTGCAATATTGTCGCTTTGAATGAGAATATATTTTTATGTCCGCCATTATTCTCGCTACAATGTGGACTGTTCTCAAGAACCTTTTAAAAAGTTTCACAAAGAAGCAGACTGGGCCCTCGGACATAATTCGCATTTAATTTAGTTCGTAAATAGAAGTGAATATAAATAACTGATAATGGCCCGTTTTAATTTTCATAATGTGATTTAGTTTTTCGTTGTGAGGGCCGCAAGGTCGCACGTGGTGCCATCTCACGGTGGCACGGCGTCGCATTAAACGTTACGAGTAGGAACAAATTGTAACAGGACTAGCTGAGAAGTTCAATGTAACAGGAATTTGCTCCTACATGACGTGAAGTATCAAGTTCTAGCTGCAGGCGTCCCGAATTCATACATACGTTACATAACTTGGATAAAAGAAAGTTGCTGGTCGCAGTGGTAACATTCTGCTCGAATTTATTGTTTCGACGTAATAAGTGGGAGCCCTACCGCTATTTTTCAAGCACGATTTATCTATATAAATCTAAAGGCGTATATTAGTTCAGCTTTCTCGGGTGAACCTACAGTTTTTCTTACATTTTTCGTATTTCCCTCGCGTTTCGGCGCAAAAATAATGTTACTATGGGAGAAATTGGTAATTGTATTGGACATAAATTACAAAGGTGGTCATTAATAAAATCGCCGGATGTTATTTTCGTTGTTTTTGTTGCCAAATTCGTACCTAACATATTTTTAGAGTATTTCGTACGGATAGAAACATTTTATGTGACTAGAATTACGACTAACCCCCGGTAACATACCAACATATCAAAAATGCAGAACTACATCGTGCTTTGCGAATTTAGCCTTTTTTGGCGTCGATTTCTACTGGGCTCTAGCGTTTGACACGTTCACAACTCCAAATTCTCAACACGGAAACTGGTCATTAGTGTTAGATCGTATATCATTTTCTTAAGTTATCTGGTTTCATGAAAAATTTTGGTTGTTGCAGGTATTCAGCGGACATGTTGTGGCGGGCACCGAGGACGCGGGCGGGTTGATGCATCTCTCCACATGCCGACAAAGCTCTGCAGTCAGCAGAAAGGTACCGACTACAAGACAAATCATTTGTTTTCGTCAATTAAAAATAGTTGCACGGGTCGATCTTGAAGATCAAGCAACGCTTGCCGTAGTACAGTTTTCCGTAGACCAGTGACCATCTTAGCGTACCTGCTGATATTCCTCCGTGCCTCGGAAAGCACGTTAAGCCGTTAGTCCGAGCTATCATTAGAACCTCTTTGACAGTCGTTACAGGTAGACAGAAGCTATGTGACACTACTCTAAAGCTGCGAACCTACCGCGGTGCACGCTATCCATGGCCACGCGGCGCCTTTTAGCTGCGTGAGTTTATTTGTTTGACAATGTGGGTCTACGTTTCCACTGAAGTACACGCTACACACGTACCAAGTACCACGACTATTTACAACTGTAGCGTGGCCCACCGCGGCACACGGAGAAGCTACGCACGTTTTTTTGCAAGAATAATACCATATTCTTGCAAAAAAAAACGTACGTAGCTTCTCCATGCGACATAGTCGAGCTACGTGGGTGCCATTTTCGAGCCAGCCACGCGTGTGCCAATGACGTCACTTGATGCGTAGCGTGTCCGTGGGTTGCAGTGGAAACAATCTCATACATTTTCATGCAAGGCGAACCCTCACACACGTGCGTAGGCTCTCCGTGCGTTGCGGTGAGTTCGCGGCTTTAGACCAGTCTGTGTCCAGACAAAGAGTGTTGCCCCATTACTGGGTTGTGAAAGTCAGATAGACAATCGCTCCATGTAAAAATCTAGAACTCAGCTGTGTCCGGTTAGACTGAAAGCCGACTGCAACGT
Source organism: Lacanobia oleracea (assembly GCA_950371165.1). Lineage (NCBI taxonomy): Eukaryota > Metazoa > Arthropoda > Insecta > Lepidoptera > Noctuidae > Lacanobia > Lacanobia oleracea. The sequence continues at coordinate 18,430,436 of OX493387.1, read as the reverse complement.
ACTTGAGAAAAGACTAGACAGGCAAATATTTTTTTATTTTATTTTACTATTGTGAGATTCGCCTGACTGAAAGCGATGATGTGGTCAACGATGGAACACGCTTGCTTAGAAGTAACCTGTTCACTCTTGGCTTGACTTTTATTTTGATACCACTTACCTTAAGCAAGAAGTAACGGTTAACATCAAACCCCTCGTATACCGCACAAATATGCACCCATTTGTAGGTTATGAACAGAATCCAATTCCAAGGAAAATATTCAACAGATCTACTTATGCGAATAGCAGTTTGACGGCGAACGCTACAAAGAGCTTCGATCTAAAGCTTTCTCTAGAGAAAATGAATAAATCGATGCCGTACCTTATGATCTTTCCAAGATTACATACAAGAAAAGTCAAATAAGATTTATTTTCAGTACGTTCCCGAAAATAAAAATAAGTTTGACCATTGGGCAGCGTAGACAGAATCACAAAGAAAATGTTGCCGGCATCTGGCCAAGTTTGAAAAGGGAACGAGTATAAAATAGGCCTCGAGGCATAAATTTCGATATTTCCCCAGACACCGCGTTTCTAACTTCATACGTCACAAGTAGGGAGCGGTAAACATTTTGTAACTGTTTTTGTCTCGATTGTTTCCTTTAGTTCAACTTATTTAAGCGGGAATACATTTCTTTAGTAAATAAGTACTGGTACGGCCGTATTCTTCAATATTTGAACAATTTTATTTTCCATAAGTATTTCCCCGGTTCTTAATAAACAAAGCGAATAAAAAAGATCATAACCCGAAACAGTATCCATGGTTTGACGGATACTGTTGTCGGGCTGTGAAAATAACAAAATCCAATTACCAAAAATGTGTTTCCACAACATTTTATTAAAAGGGTTGTAATAAAACTGCACATAGGTACCTACAGTTAAAACAATAGGTAGGTAAGCGCTGTCACCCGCGGCAATGATTCGCGTGTCGACGCTTATTGACGTCATAAGCATAACGTTAATACAACTTTTGAAAGTAGGTCATGTGTTCTCTGCGCTTACACAGTACCTATAGAAAAAGAATATTATTAAAGTGGGGCCTTGCAACACGCTAGCAGCAGCATGCGCATGACCCTACTCGTGATTGTGTTTTGATACATTTTATTTGCAAATTAAGTATGTAAATTAAATAGCAGAATATGGATATTTGCTCGCGAACTTGCCAACTATGCCGGTTATAAATTAATGTAACTGTGAAACTTACTGAAGCAGAACTGTAGAAGGCTTTTCATTGTAATAAACTCGTTGGTACACATACATAATATACAATTTGCTCGATGGTAGGTATCCAAACAAATAAATAATGTAAACAGCTTTATTGTCACCAGACGGTGCTTATTCAATTTCAATACAAATTGACGTTTACGCTAACGCTATCGAGAAGGTTAAAATTCTTGCACTAAGCCCACTGGGTTTGCCTGCAGTGGTTGCGGAATTTACTAGAAAGAGTCACCGCGGCCCTGGAACGCAAAGGGCATTAGGAGGAACACGGATGGGTTTTAGTCAGTAAGAGTCTGACACTCCCAGAGCGGAAGAAGTCATTATTTAATTATTTCCCATACTTAAAAAAAACCCACTGGGTGTATTTTTTTAAGTGACTGTATAGCGAGCTCAATCGTCAACCTGAGATTATGGTCAAACAAATGCCTATCAATAATATAAAAAACAAAACATTGTCTATCAAACTGAAAGGATGAGCCAGTACCGGAATGTCAATCCATCTTATAGGAAAACTCCACGAAACTATTTCTCTTACACGGATATTTCAACTTATATTTTATTTACGTTCAGTAATCCGCTTTACTCCTGCGAGGGGGTTGTCTGACGTTCTTAACAATTCTCTTTGTTTTGATTTGTGACTATATATACTATCCTATCTATGCACATAATATGTTATCATGATAGTGGAAGTTCTACGTTGATACGGTAAGAAACACGAAATCATAAGATAAAGCATGTTAGATGCAGGTTTGTGGTTGAAACAGATAGTAGAAATGGCTTAACTTACCCTGTCCATATATTATTTTATAGTAAACTATAGGTGCCTGCTCTATAGTGTGGTATAGTGTCGGCCGGTGCCGTATGGTGCCGTAAAAGAATAATACTATCCCATCACTTCCCGTGAGTGTCGTAAGAGGCGACTAAGGAACTCGCCAGAGAATGGGCAGCAACGTTCTCTGTGAAAATCAACACCATACATTGCGATCACCAACCCGCCTGCCAAGCGTAGCGATTATTGCAAACCCCCCCTTTTCGGGGAGGCCTATGTCCAGCAGTGGACGTCTTTCGGTTGATGTGATGATGATGATGAATCTATACCTATACCAGTATTATAAAGCTGAAGAGTTTGTTTGGTTGGTTGATTGAACGCGCTGATCTCAGGAACTACTGATTTGAATTGAAAAAATCTTTTAGTGTTGGATATCCTGGATATCCCATTTATCGAGAAAGGCTATAAAACATCACGCTACGACCAATAGGAGCGGAGCATTCATGATAATTGTGGCGCAGACGTAGTTGCGCAGGTCAGATAGTTTTCAATAATTCCGGAATCTGTGTTTCCTTATAACTCTAGCTAATATTGGGGCTACATTGAAGTCAAGAGTAAAAAGGTATTCAGCTAAATATCTGGCTTGACTGGAAGCCCACCCCAATATAGTTGGGAAAAGGCTAGGCAGATGATGATGATGATGATGATGTAAGTCAAGAGTAAATAGGTTACTTTTAGGACCACATCATCATGCCTTACCATCAGGATCATCATCATATCAGCCGAAAGACGTCCACTGCTGGACATAGGCCTCCCCCAAAGGCAGTTGGCGCTCGCAGTGTATGGTGTTGCGTTTTACAGAGAACGCTGCTGTCCATTCTCTGATGGGTCCCTTAGTCGCCTCGACACCCACGGGAAGTTATGTGATGGTATTATTCTTTTACGGCACCATACGGCACCGGCCGACACCATATGGCGGATAGATAGTAATTAAACGCTAGAAGATATGTAACCAATATTCGAAATTTCTTAAACGTAAAAATTCGCGAATATTTACGACTTCCTTTTAAGTATAATACATTAGTAAAAATAATGCCAGCTAATTTTAAAGACGGTTAAAACGTGCAACAAAAACACGCCATTAGCCTTAATAATCCCAGCTTTGCAAAATGGGATAATTTGAGTGCTTACCTCTGTAAAACTCTAAGTAAAAGAGGGTTAATCTTACCCATTTAAAATATAAGACTGGGTTGTAATTATTATGTAAGGGTGCAAAAGGGAACGACTACGTAGGTATTTGCGTATACATGAAAATCGTTAAAAGTTGTCAGAACCAGTTGTCTCATAATCATCTTCCTGCCCTTATCCCATGTTATTTGGGATCGGCGCAACACCTTTTATTCTTCCATTCTGTTCTATCAGTCGTCACTCTATCACTAACTAACTCCCCGTTCTTTCATATCGCTCCTCACACAATCCATCTTTTCTTTGGCCTTCCTCTCCCTCTCCATCCATCCACACTTCTAGTTATATGCGTTTCATCGCTCCTCTTCACCCGACCATACCAAGAATAGCGATTCCCTTTTAACTTTTCCGTCTCTGGCGCCACCATTACCAGTCTGATTCCTGTAATTTGTATTCCTGTCTTCTCATGCCCTAGTCTTTACTGAGATCCCAAAGTTACCTAAGTAGCAGTTTGTTTTAAAACTAAGTTAACATAAAATATCCACCCCCACTACCAAGACTGACTACCGATTTCTATTAAATGTCAAAAACCCGGACAAACCAATATGTACATTTATATGATTAGCATTCGCCGCTTCGAGTGACTGACCCAAAACAATGCGGCTGTTGAGTTTTTAATGTTCTTAAGAAAAATGTGAACCTGAAATAGCACAAGTCAGTTCTCTATGTTAACAATAGACATAGAGAAATATATGAAAAAAAAACCGCTCTGTAGAACGAAACAGTAGGCAAAGCGACAGTGTGGCCAATATCAGCAGTGTAATCATGTCGAAGTGAAAACTTAGGCGAAGGTTTGAGCTGTCAAACCATAAGTACCAACTAGATGGAATGACGGCTCACTGGTCGTACCCTCCACGTAAGTCTACACAGTGAGATGTCGACAGAATAGACCAGCTGTCTCTTTTCTACAATTCGCAGTGAAAAAACCATACCTACGTGAACGTTGCTCTCTCTCACACTTTTTAGGGTACCCAAAGGGTAACCAACGGAACCCTATTACTAAGCCTCCGCTGTCCGTCCGTCCGTCCGTCCGTCCGTCCATCTGTCTGTCAGCGGGCTGTATCTCAAGAACCGTAATAGGTAGAGAGCTGAAATTTTCAAAGTTTGTGTATTTCTATGGCCGCTATAACAACAATAATAAAAATTAAGGTTTATGGTACGGAACTCTTCGTGTGCGAGTCCGACTCGCACTTGACCGGTTTTTTACTCGTATTTTCTTCATTTGTTTGTAGGAAAACCTCACTCTATTCTCTATTTGTTTACCTACTGACCGCTATGGCCAATCATTCATACCCCAGACACCAAGCCCTATATTACCTAAAATACACACGATTCTCTAGGGATATAAATGACGCGTTACAGTCGTCACACGGTCAAAGAGTCAAAGGGTAATATACTGAACTAGACCAATCACTTTCAGTACCTACCGACATAGTAGCCCCGTTATACACTTCGGGGAAGTCAAAATGTTATGAATCTACGTCACAGGAGTAAGTGACATTTCTATCAGCAGTCTAAAATGTATTTATAATTGACCAAGTAAAATTCTCGCATGTCGACTCAATACATTTTGGGATATTTGACAGTCGTCATCAACATCAAAAGTCATTAACTTCAATTAAACTAAGAATCAGAATTTGTTGAACGTCATGTTCTAGATACTGTCTGTATTTTTAGTGATTACTTTCTATTTCTTTTTTATTTCATCTGAAAAAGTGACATATTATATCTAAAACTAATCTATTGACATTAAATTAACTGAGATAATAAAGACATTTTAGAATCTCAATTGTAGTAGTAGTTTATAAGAATGACATAATGTATAATAATATTTTTTTTTTTTTAATTATTCTATATCAACAAATTATGTGAATAATGAATATTGATAGCATGTTAAATTAATTAAAACCTGTCGCCTATACATTGCTGTGCCCTAGCAGGGTTCATTGTTTGGAACTACCATAATGTAACAACCTGTAAACAACATGAAATGCAATAAATGAATATGAATATGGATACTTAATGACAGTACCCAAAACACCGGCCTGTCATTCATTCCTTGAGTTTTATCCTTATCTATCATCTCGCGCATCCTAGAACTATTTCATGTATCCGGATTATTCTCCTATCTGAGCGAAGATCCAGCCACATTTAGAGTGAAGTAATTTTTAGTGTGAAATACTTATACAATAGCAGAGGAGCTCGTGGCTAAAGAATAACAGCCGCACAGGTCGATCTTCAAGGTTAGGCAACGCTTGCCAAGGTTGGTCTGTGGATGGGTGACCATCTTAACATAACGAGTTTCCTCCGTGCCTCGGAAAGCACGTTAAGCCGTTGGTCCCGGCTGCCATTTGTAGATCTTTGGCAGTCGTTACGGATTGTCAGGAGCCAGTTAATCTGACTCCAGTCTTGCCATGAAGTACCGTGTTACCCAGTTAATGGGTTATGGAGGTCTAGTAGGCAGCCGCTTCACGTAAAATACTGGTATTCAGCTGAATCCGGTTTGACTGGAAGCCGATCCCAATATAGTTGGGAAAAGGCTAGGCAGAAGATGATGACTTATACAATAGCACTACATCAGTTGTGTACCAATTTTCATCTTGTTTCATTCAGCACTTGTGATTGAGTCTTGGGTGTAAGACTCAATCACAAGTGCCCTTCTTTGTTTATATTGTTAACGTAAAAATTAATGAAAACTTTATAATATTTCCAGATGTCCTAATATGGGTTGGTCATGCGTCGTGGCACGCGCTGTGGCCATTTTCCTCATGCTCAGTCGAGCATCAGCTCTCACATCAGACATGTAAGTTAAAACATCTTTATTAACATTATTTCACCCCACTTCCTGAAGGTCTATAAATTCTGTCAAATCTCTTGTTGGCTTTTGTGATTGGTTGACCAAAATCACAGTGACCAATCATGTTAGTGGACAAGAGATTCGAAAAATGATTTGGGAAACTTTGTGAATGTCATTCAACTTCCAACAACAGTTTGTAGAATATTGAACTTTATAATTCATGAACTGTAAATGATAGAATTATATAGTATAATTGGTCAGCCATCAAATTAATTTATTTGTTTTCATGAAAAACTTTTTCAAAATTTTAAAGCGACAGGGCAGCGTTCAGTGGATCTATAGTAACGATAGATTTAGATGGTAATGAGTAGAGCGTGGAAGTACACACGGCGAGCGCAGGCGGCGAAGCGTATTTAACACGCCAGCCGGCCCACGCCAGCCAAGCGTGAAGTTCCTCGCTCCATTAATACGCCCTGCGGCACTATGCAAAACAAATTGTCTGTGGCGAGGGTTATACCCCAGTATGTTTATTATACCGGCTACATTATCACTTTCCCTTGGATTGTGTTAACATAAGTTGCTTTAGTTGCTTAGTCTCCACCTTGAGCTGATGTGATTATTTTGACTGCAAACAGTCCTCTTGCTTAACTTTGGAATAACTTTCAAATCAGTTTAGCACGAGTGAACAGCTCCATGCCTCTCACGAAGCTTTTGTTTCCGCACACACTTACCAGAAGTTTGACGTGCTTTGACGTGTGTTTCGATATGATTCAATTTTACCGAACTTCTCAAAGTAGTCAGTTAACACTGTTGTTCGAAATTTTCCTTAATCCGTAGTTAGTTAATGGTCGTATTTTGAAATAATGACTCGATACACTTGTGTTTTCAATAGTTAATAAACAACGCACGATTAAAACTATGACATTTATTATTAGAACGTGTCATTGCTCTGTTTATTAGCTTATTGAACGGCTTTTGTAGTAGCAAGGTAATAAGTGTTAATCTAAAATCAATACTAAGCGTACTGCTGTGCGTTTGCACACGCTTAATTTGCCATGATATATGTTACGGCATTTTTCTCTAGTACTCGCTTCCAGGCCATTATTTGATGATTTAAAAGGTTCTTTAGAAATGCAAAATTGCTTCGCAGTTATTATATAAAAATCTATTCACTATTCTCCAGATTTGCAGCGGGAAAGTCGGACAAAGAGATACTGGACAACCTTCTGAAAAACTCCCGCTATGACAAAAGACTGCTGCCACCAGTAGATGGTAAATGTCATCATTTTTATCATTAAGTATTTACATCAAATATGACCAAGTATTCAAATTATATCATATCATTTCAAAGCATTATTGACTGATATAATTTGAGAACTTGATGTTGTTGCGTATGAATGAAGGGGTCGAGTAGGTCATTGAAAATTGGTGTAAATTGCAGATCCAGAATTCTGTTGTGGTCTAACTTCGCCCAACGACTCTCTGGCACAAAATAATGTGGGGCTCCCGTCTCTGCGGCCTCGCTCGCACAACCGTGGTGCGTTGTGTTCATGTTTATGAAAAGAGAAATCCTTCCACATGTATCTGGATCGTAGCAACTATAACCTTGTAATTAACTCCTTGCACGCAACTTGTATCTTTCTCTTACCTCACGCAACTGTAGATACCTGATCCTATGCTTTAGAATAATTTTGTACCTTTGTATATGAGTCACATATTATTTCTACCAGTACGGATGCACCTGATTACATTGATGTATTAGATTAGAACACACCCACTTTTATTATTGAATTTATTTGAACTGATTATTTGGTAGTCGTCGGTAAGCTACATAGTCATTACTTTCTATCTCATAAATAACAACACTGTGTTTAATGGTTCAGTCACTCAACATTGAATAACGAGTTTTCTTTTTACGCCATGCTTTTTGCCTAAAATGATTTTCTCTTTTCACAAACATCAAACACAATATTATGAATTCTTGTCTGTCGTAAATTCATACTTCTTCTCCAATAGAAATCGGATCTGCCAACTTCTTATTTACAATTTTCGTTATTATTGCAACATGTGTGGCCTACGGTTGATTTTCGCAATTTAATTTTATTATACTTATCTTCCAATCATTATTTCAACTACATTCGAACTTGTTTCGTTCACAAGATATTTCATGATCGAAATCTTAATGCTATGAAAGGTTACTAATAAGCGTAATAAAAAGAAAACTGCTAGAAACGTCGAGATAGATAGAGCCCTACTGAACTCCAGCACAATTGTTAGTAAGCATGTACTTTAAGTGTATATCGTTGTTGTATCTTGTATCAATTAAGATGTAACGAAGTTATGAATGTCATCAATTATGTTGTTTTCAGGTGTCCTCACCGTAAATGTAAGCGTACTACTTCTTAGCTTAGCCTCTCCGGATGAATCTAGTCTTGTAAGTATTTAGTGAGCTTAGTTCGTTCTCTTACTGTCTTACTTCCTTCTCTTGTTTCAATTTCTTTTTAAATTGGTCGCTTGCAGAAATACGAAGTGGAGTTCTTACTTCAGCAGCAGTGGTACGATCCTCGCCTGCGATATTCCAACCAGTCTCATTACGACTTCCTAAACGCCATCCATCATCACGAAGACATCTGGTTACCGGATACGTACTTCATCATGCACGGCGATTTTAAGGTCCGTATCGAACTTTACGTAGACAACTTAATTGACAATTGATTATATATAATATCTGAAGATACAGATTACAAAATTATATTTTCATCTAATTTTATACATAATTATTTCCACCATGCTTTCTTCTGAAGGAGTTTTCCCAGCACTCATGGGTATTTATAACTACATACAATGCTTCATGAATCTAAAAGGACCATTATTTGTACATACAGAATTTTTATAGCTGACACTTCATGCTCGCCTCGATTTCTTTCTGGTTTTTAAAATGCAATCTAGACGTTTGGAGTTGATTTTTGTAGATTTCATCGTAACTTTGGTCCGGTGGTTTTGGTGATAAGTAATTTGTGAACACCATGTAGGAGTATTTAGGATAGGAGCGTATTTTTATAGTGCAAATGCTTTACTTTGATTACTTCTTACACCAGATGATATTCTTAACTGTGCTTATTTTTCAGGACCCGATAATACCAATGCATTTCGCTTTGCGTATCTATCGCAATGGTACTATAAACTATTTGATGCGGCGGCATCTCATCCTGTCGTGTCAGGGACGGCTCAACATCTTTCCTTTTGATGACCCATTGTGTTCATTTGCCTTAGAAAGTAGTAAGTTAATTCGTCCTATTATGCATCTCTCCCTACTAAGTACGCACTTTTTTGGCGAATTCCTAGAGTAGTTACACATGTTTTATGTTCACACCCCAAAGCCTTTGAATTCCATGAGTGTACTAGTGCAGTGCTGTAACACTCTTTGTGTTTGCCAGTATCGTACGAGCAGTCGGCGATCACGTACGTGTGGAAGAACGACGAGGACACGCTGCGCAAGTCGCCCTCGCTCACGACGCTCAATGCGTACCTCATCCAGAACCAAACCATTCCCTGCCCTATCAAAGCCAGTTGGAGAGGTAAAATATACAATTGTTCATTCCTACATAATACATACATACAACATACCAACATCGCTTCTAAAACGTTATATAAAAGAAAGATATCCTCCAAATCATATATTTTGTTCGCCCTATACGGTAGCTTAGTAACCAAAATTAGATATTTTGTTAAAGCACATCTTATATTTTGCACAAGAGATGGTCAAAGGATGCCTAATTATATTGAAATTCTGATTAACTCTTTTCAGCTTGGTCTTGATTTATGTAAAAGGTTAATTTTCATGATTAATTTATTTTGTGTGTTTAAATATATAGTAGTCGCTTGATAGTGTACGTTATGCGATCACACGTTGTCGAATACATTAGGTGTAACCCTAGCTACCAGCATGTTCATCTAGGTTGTCCGTCGATCATCCAGTGTGATCACTAGTCTTTATATCCAGTGTGACTATGTAGTGTACGTCATTGATACAAATTTTGCTATTCCTAACATCTAAATGTATTCATTAGTCTGTTGAGAATGTAGAGTGTAAGAATTTGTTAACGTCTTTGCAAGCAGCTGAGGGTAATTCACTTTACGAGGAAGACGAAGAGATGACATGTAATCTTTGCCAGAGACGCTTTGAGGAGCAAGGTACTTAAGTTGCACCGGACGAGGCACCGTTCTGTCCGGTGTCGTCGTATTTCAAATATTTTTTGCTTATGTGTGAGTAAATGCGTAATTGTGTTCTAATAAAAAAGTGTTGTATAAAGTGTTGTAAATCGGCCGTGATGATGGAAGTCGAAGGTTTGCTCCTTACGATACCTTTGTTACACTCACCAGCATTCATGTTGTTTTAGTTAAGTGTTCATCACTTTTTTCATTGTTTTCATGCATGCACATATAAATTCCATACATGACTGTGAGAGCATGCATTTGAAATAGTACGCTGTATCGTTTTTGATGAACGTCATAACGCTATGATGTATGTATGTTCATGAACATGGTACGACACGACAACACAACACGCATTACTCATGCATACAGAACGTAGTTAGTATACTTAGATGATGTTTTGGCTGTTCATATGTACTTTAATTTTAACAAGGCCTCTGAATTGAGTTACTTGGAATTTTGTATCCTGATTATTTTTATTTTGAAATTAAACGACAACCACTTCGCGTGCTACGATGCTCCTATTGTACCTAATAATATTCACTCCACAGGTAACTACAGCTGTCTAAAGGTCGACTTAATATTTACTAGAGACCGAGCGTTCTACTTTACAACAGTATTTATCCCTGGAATAATTCTGGTGACCTCCTCGTTCATCACGTTCTGGCTGGAATGGAACGCAGTACCAGCCCGTTCCATGATAGGTAAAAAGTGGCTGGTATCTGGAATGCTCTCGGTCTTGCGTACTGCATACATTTTACTCTTCGTAGATGTTGGCTGCGGCTGTTGATATAACACGCTATCTGTTGCAGGTTTCGCTTTTTATTTGTAAATAATGTTCCATATACGAGTATGTAGCCAAAGCCGACGAATCATTATCACCTGCCAATTTTATTTTTGTTTATTTTTAGATTATGCTTGACATTTTTAGGTAATTACAGCTGCCTCAAAGTGGATCTTATCTTCACGAGGGATAGATCATTTTACTTCACCACAGTTTTCATTCCGGGGATAATTTTGGTGACTTCATCGTTTATTACTTTTTGGCTGGAATGGAATGCAGTGCCTGCTAGAGTAATGATAGGTTGGTTCACTGTTTTATTTGCTCAACTACGAATAAATTCAATCTCATTTATACGAATATTTAAAATTTTCTTTAAAAGAGCCCATTCACGGTTACCAAATTGACAGATAAAATTGTAAGTACCGGGGTCCTCTAAAATTCTATCATTTTACGCAATACAAGCATTGCTTACAAAGATTGGCTAGTCGTAAGTAGATCTATGTGTACTTTGGTAATCGCATGATCTTTCTAAGTTTCTATGCAGAGCTTTTCAATTTACATTCTCAATGTTCTAGTAACTGTATCATGAACACGCTTTCTTTTTTAACTAATATAGTTTACTGTACTAATTGTTAGTTTCTAAATGTTAAATGTTGATGACTGTGATAAAATCCTTATGTCGTTGCTCTTTACGCAGGTGTTACAACAATGTTGAATTTTTTCACTACATCGAATGGGTTCAGATCGACACTGCCAGTCGTGTCGAACCTGACTGCGATGAATGTGTGGGACGGCGTGTGCATGTGTTTCATCTATGCGTCGTTACTAGAGTTCGTATGCGTCAACTATGTGGGGCGGAAACGACCCCTACACAATGTTGTCTACCGACCCGGAGAAAATCCAGTCACACAGGTGAATACTCTTTTTTATCTGCCTCAATTTCGCTGTTTAGAGCGTCATCAGTGTCTCTATCTTTTACTTTACATCAAAAGAATCATTGATGGCGATCTATTTAGAAAATTGAGAGTTTACGTGTATTTTTATTGCCACGTTTGTTTATTATAATTTTCAAAGTTCAATTTCGTAAAGCGTGTGCTCGATGTGGATTTTCTTGTTTTATTATTTGTACAAAATTCAAAATCTGTTTATTGATAGGCTTCGTGGGTATAGTGAAAACCGCATAAATTCCAATACAACATTACTCCAAAGTTTCGGTAGACCTGCCTACATGTCTAAAGCCCTGTACATACACTCACTACATGTTTACGCTACTAAACGTTACCTCTCCTTATTGTGGTCCTTGTAGCCAGCAATTGGTTTTAGATTCTTTATAAAAAGCACTTTGATATTGTATGGTGGTAGATATATAAACCCACAATCCATTCACGAAGGAATTTAAGAGTTTCGCAAGTTCGAGATAGCAAACAACATTTTTGTTTGATCCCTGACATAAATTAGCTTACCAGAATAACAAATAAGTTCCGTCGTGAATATTTTACATTTTTCTATCTTTACTCTTTGCAATGTTTTCTTTCAATCTTACAACAACAAGACATGGCTTGATAAACGAGTACGTACTTTATTTCATACGTAAAACGGCAATGTCATGTTGTTTGTTTTCTTTCTACAGCATGCTTCACCTCTTTAACGTCTTTGCATGTATTTGGCTCATATGTTTACTAAATTTAATGGGTAAGCAAGAATTCATCACATATTGTATAAATTGCAATCGTCATTTCACCAAAATAAGACTATTTTGTGTGGCCATGTACATCATAACTTACAATTCGTGTCTCTAGTCATCATTCCTTGCTTTTCATGATGAAATCCATAACTCTGTGTTGAGATTGTGTATCGAACATCTATTAGAAAACATTGCAAAGATGCATATTGACTTGTATTTTGTGATTAATGTTACGTTCATACTTTTGTGAAGTGGGTACCGTATCTATTTCAAAGTGCATACTATCCATTATAAATGTGGCCACTACAACGTAGTCTACGTTCACGATTGCACATCGTTAGACCATCTGTCACGAGTGAACAAACTGTGTGTGTGATGTGTTCGCAGCGACTGCCTGCAGTCCTGAGCAGAATTGGCATTATACTGGCCAGCCCCTTGGTAAGAACATTCGCCACATTCATTGGCACTATCCAGACATTGCTCGTGTATTTTTCTTTTACCTCAGTTCTGAAAGGCTGATTTACTTTAGAAACTACTTAGCTTAACATAAATTGCTTTCTGAACCAGGGTATCGCAGGTGAGTTTAGTTTAATCAGTCTTCTCAGAACAGGTTTTTTTTACATCCATATTGTTTTTATTTAAAATTGGTTACGTTGTACACAACAACAAGTTGAAGTAAAAAGGAAATATACGAAGCACTAGTCACCATCTTCAAACACAAAACGGTTACCGAAAATGCATGCTGTAATCCTATTAACAAGCTTCAGTAGAATTGGCCTGTATCCAAAAATTTTCTTCAATTTATACTAATTTCGTTTCTTTATCCTTGAATTATTTATTTTCATTTCTTTTAATTCCTTAAGGTGAATGATCCATTTTAGATGCATGCAAACCTATCTCAATAACCTTCCTCTCTACCCATACATACTACGACAATGTTGATACTTCAAGTTGATCAAACTTAAGTAGCAGTTTACACCCTTCTATATCAGGGTATTCTAACTTTATTTACTCAGATTCAATAACTTGAAATGTATTTTTGGTATTGAATAGTACGCTTCTAGTTACTTCTTTTACATTGAACACTTTGCTTGTATGAACCTTGAGCCTAGGTTGACCTGCAGCTTCTGCGGTACGTATGTACGTTGAGTCATGCTTCGGCTAAACACTGGTTAAACATTTACGTAGGAGGCGATGGCTTTCCTCCAATGGGCTCGGCAAGATGTGCCCGAAGCGGAGAGTAGCGGCGCTGTAAGTGACGTCATTGAGACTGACACTAGTTAGCCCCACATCACCAGCATCATCACCACTGAGTCTGATATCATGAAAACTAACGCATTCTTTTATTTAACGCTGCTTCGGAACGCTCCAGCCTGTGAGTATATCTACTGTCATATCAGCTATATATCCCTTCAATATTCTTGAATATATAGTCCGTGTAGAGCTATTTAGTTTTGTGATATTCTCACGTATTAACCAAACAGTGTTACTTTCTTTCGAAACTATACTTAATCAAGATATATATAAACGTAGGTAGTTTACTAATTTTATTTAAGTTTTAGTAAGTACCTGTATATTTATATATTCATGAAATTAAACAAAAACTGTACTTTGAATATTGTGATAGGTACAAGTGTATTTGATAAACCGCGCAACAGCACGTATTGACGCAGTTTATAATAAACAGGAAAGAAGTCTTGAGGTGACCATAAAATAGAATCTAGAATTATCCATTCAATTAGAACAGCACAATGCCAAAACAAGTGATGATGACCCAGTGATCAACTACTTCTGGCATTTATTCTTTGTGTGTTCTTAAGATCCCAGGGCGGGGTTCAATGGGTTAGTAAGTAATTCACGTTATGTGATGGACACGGCCCACTAGCAGAGAGAAGGCTTGTGCCCCAGCATTTGTGTGATCATTATCATGCTGGCATGTGTTCTGATTGTCATTATCTAATAGCCCAGTGGTGATATTTGATCAAGTAAAATAAAAGAAATAAACCAACTGGTGTTACAGGGAGACAAAAAGCGCGAGTCGACAGGCGGCGCCGACCTGGTGTCTTGTACTGCGTGCACTGGCCCAGGGGCCTGTACGCACACCGCCAACAATGGCGGCGTCTCGGAGGTAACTGTCCCTCCATCAGACGCTAGCATAAACTTACCAATATTTTGCGTATGACCCTACATTCCCATTTATTTTAGTACAACTACATTACATTGTAAAAGCACTTCCTCGAGTAACAGCTTGCGAGTAATTTGCAGCTTCCATGAACATAGGGTTGAATACGCTACTTTTTATTTTCGCGCTGATGCCTAGACACATCACAGCGAATGCGAGAAGATTAGTACCACTGAAATCTTCATCAGCCGTAGGGTTGGTACGTAACCAGTGACACAGATCCACAGTTCCATTAGCCTCTTATACACAGTAGCGGCTTTCGGTATCATCATTCATTTTGCATAATAATCTCTTTCAGCCATGTTTCGTCCAGGTTCGCAAAAAAGAACCGCCGCACCCGATCCGCGTGGCGAAGACCATCGACGTGATCGCGCGGATCACGTTTCCCACTGCCTACGCCGTGTTTCTCATCTTCTTCTTCATTCACTACAAGGCGTTCTCTTAATGCTGCCTTCACTTCCCGCTGTCGCTGGCCGCTTCGTGTGAACGGACATTTACTGTGTTTTACAACTATTCTTTTACTGCGTCACAAATATGTATGAGATTAAGCTACTCACTCTACTATAATACATATTTGATGATTGTCAACGGTCGAGAAATGTGATTATACCCGTTTATATAGTGATCGTACAGTTAAGATAATTATAGTTTAAGAGACTTGAAGCAGAAAGCTAACGTCGCAGCTTTCCATAATTTAACGTCAATAAATTGAAAGATGTGTGCGATTTTTCTACAGGTTTTGAAATAGTTTTCTACAAGTTCATAGACGGACGTTTATAATGTATATCTACGCGTAAGATTTACTTTCTTGTGAATACACGAATACTTATGATAGGATAAAGAGGGATCAACTTATGTAATTGTATGAAAATTCTTGTATCAACGTGATTACATCGGATTTTGTATGAATTTAGAGAGATCGTGTAGATATCGAACGGCGGAATATACTGCGGAGAGCCTTCGATGTGCAGGGAAAGAAATCTATTTCAAACCTAAAGACAGAACCAGCGTATTTTATTGCTTTTAAGTTATTATTACTAGTAAGATAGCAAAAGACATGATTACTTTTTATATTTATTAGTAGATAATAATCACCATAGCTATTAGTTTGTCCAAACCAACACTTACATAATATGTTGTGATAATTATAATAATATGCTTTGTGAAGGTGAGACGTAGGCAATGATCGCCGTATCATTTGAACTAAAGTGATTAAGTTTCGAAATAATATAATTCGGAGTAATGTAAAAAATAGCTGTAGATGCATAGAAGAAGCTCAAGTCATTATTATCTTTAAATTCTAATATAAATATATAAAACCGATGAGTTCACGCTATCCCTGAGGTGTACGAGTGTATACCGATTGTGTTGATATTGTACCATGAACATGCCTTCTACATGTCAAATAATTATTTTTGCCTGATATAAAATTAGAGGTTAATACATAAATTGATGAATATAATGCCGGCTGTAAATAATAATGAAGTTAAACGACACCTATCAATACGTAAGGTATACTAACTTAATGGAATATTGTAACTAGATACTTGTGTATAAGTATCGTGAATATTGTGCTGTGAGACCATACCGTCACCGTATTTGTTGCGTAAGTAGATAACTCACCACGTTAAGATATTTGTAACATTATTATGATATTGTCCTCTATCATCACACCCTAGGTATTAGGTAGTGTCCACAAATGCTAGAAGCCGTTTGTATTTAGGTATAATATATTAAAAACGAAATCTTTGTCCAAAACCGCAATGCGCTTTAGTTCCCGTATGCCTGTAGGACGTGCGATAAGTATACATTTATTACCTACCTGTGCATGATCGACAGAAAACGTTACAATATAATATTATACATATTGTCATTTTCTTTCTACAAATTCAGTAATATATCTGATAAAAAGAAAATTGAAGTTTAATTGAACACCATTGAAATTATGCCTTTTGCTTGTTAAGAAGAGGACCAAGGAGTCAACTGTTTTGAAACATAGATTTTATATCTAAATTATTATAAAACAATAAATTATAAGAAAAAGCGTTTTGGCTGTGCTTTGAAATCAAAATTATATAATTGAAAAATGTAGGGATGCCTGATTGAATTAATTAATTAATTATAATGTTATTGTTTAATTTACGTACGACTCATTGTAACGGGTGGTCAAATGCTGAGTACCTGCAATTGAATAATAAAACAACGCTTTCGGCTGTGCGTAAAATGATATGCATCGATCAATTTGTATGGAAGACGTGAGGTGTCCATATTTGTATATTAAAATTAAAGCTTGGATGCCTTATGTACCTTTAAGCGAGTGTAATGTTTAGACACGTACATTATTCAGAACATGTTAGGTAACCCACCAGCTACTTACGGATACGGTCGACACAAATTATTGTAAAAATCTCAGCTACATAACTACATATTCATGTCAGTGTCACGGCTAACAAAGATATTAAAGATTTATTAAAGAATCTTTTGCTAATGATCTCCTTTACCTGATATTTATTACTGTTCTCCTATGTTAGCAGTACCTATGTTTAAAGTTCAATAGCTAAATATTTAACACAAATAAGACCATTCCCTTAATATTTGGATAGATACAAAGTGATACTATTTTAAATTCGCTACGTTTTTATAGGTACTATTTAAAATGTAAGATAAAAGTTACATATCATTCGCTTTATAAGATTCAACCTTGTACCTATAATATTGTGCTATCCTGTTAAAAAATATTATATATTCTATGCTGCCTTTACATATATATACATGTATAAGTTATACATTTTATATGGGTAGGTATTATTTAAGCACGTTCGTTTTTGTAAATTACGCGTCGAGAGAATGTAATCATGCCAAACTTTTTAAATTGCGAATTATATTTTGTATATTGTTTATGGATCTATTTCTAACTCTTGGAACTGATTACTTACTATTATATTTTAAGGCTCGCTTCCCTCCATTTATCTATGCTTATGGTCACGCCTCTTCACCTGGAAAATGTACCTACCCTTTCTATTCTTCATTTCGGTGCTTGTTTCAATAATCTCTAGTTCATTTAATTTTATATTACTTATTATTTGGGCCTAGTCCAAAATATACAATGTTGATTTTATCTATCGAGTCTAAATTGTTCTACAATAAGCTGTTGATTTTGAATAAAGTTTTTGTTTATTGAAATATTTTAACAAAAGCTCTTGTTCTAATTAGTTGTTATTGTTATCGTAAAGAATTGTAAAAATGTTTATATTTCTGTTGAACGTAAGATTATGTTATGTACAAATTTTGAAACACCTGGTACTGTTTCTTAAGTATTTTATGAAATATGTTTCCACACCTGTTTAAATTAATAAAATATGATAATAAATATCTATGAACGTTTATTTTTCTATCATCATAAATCATATTCACTTTATCTAGTCATTTTTGTCAATAAATATCTATAACTAAACCTCAGAGGTTCGGTTGTAGACTAATTATTAAATGCTTTGCTGAAAATGAGAGATAGGCTTAACTTTAAGCCACTTATTTATAAGTATAAAATAAGCAACTTTAATATATAGGAACTTGTATGTACCATATAATATGCTGTACCATAAAAACAATAATATGAGTAGATACTTTGTTAAAACCTGAAATTGGTCATCGCGTTCGTGTGTTTTTAGATTTAAACGCGTAAAACTATGCAAACTGAGGTGAATGTCTTTAACAATGCAGTTCAATATGTTTACATATAAATATAGCTCAGGTTATAAATCGATTTAATAATATCGAACTACTATCACGTTTTTGTATACATTGTATTTATCAGTGCAGATTTATTTCACCAACTATCCATCAATACAAAAAAAAATAACAATTAATAATTAAATAAATGTTCAGCAAGCATCTTATAGTTTTACTCCCTAATACTACAAGGTTTATCTCAGTTTGAATAGACGAAACTAGAACCAATAATAATTTTACAGTGCTGAGAAGTTATTGCAATTATGTTATAGCTAATTCTGAATAAAAATTGTGACCCGGATCGCTACCGTAGAGTTTTATTTCAAATGCAGTAGGTATTTTTTCTTCAGCTGTTTCTGATGAAATAAAAGAAAACAACACAATTTAAATTGTTATTAGGTAATAAACTGACATTCAAAACGTACAAATTGTTAAATTAAGAGTTTTTTGAAACAAATAAATAACTAAAGCTAGGACACAGTTTTCTTGCAACTTATTTAAATAGAAACTGTTAAAATAATAATTTGCAAATTATAGATATAAGCAAACTTTTTGAAAAAGCCCTAGCACATTGCGTTGCGGTTTTTGCATCTTATAAATATTATGTATAATTGTAGATACATTGTATAGCTTATTTTTAATTATCTAGTATTAGTGTTAAGAATTAATTGTCAACATTTTGATGCATGAAAAGACATTAGTGAGATACCTAAAAATAACAATGAATAAAACTCTTCTGTATTTAAAAGTGATAGTTTGTCATTGTTCATAATAATAAATTATTGTAAACATAACTTACCTACTAACTTGAATCTCAGTCATTATCAAGTACTTTGCTAAAGTGGCTTTTGAAAAACGACTGACGATAGCTAAAAATATTGTTATTTTGCTGTTGTATGTGTTCATATATATACTAACATTTATGACAATGTCTATCTCAAATTATCGTCACCCTAATAATTTTTGTTTTCTTTAAGCGAGAGACACACTGGTCCTACGAACGCAATGTATTCAACGCTTTTGTATGGTATCGTATGTTGCGTTGCATACGATAAGTGTGTTTCTATTGCATAGTTTATCCATATAAAATCAAGAGTCCAGGGCCTCAAATCTGCTATTACAATAGTGTCATAATGGTCTATCATTGACTTTATAATTGTTGATTTTGACAAGTTTGGTAATCTACTAATATAAAAGCGTCATTATGACTTTCCAATGGTCAACCACTCACACTCCATTGAAAGAAATGGCATAGAATGGTAATCTTGTATATAATGACAAATGAATGAAAAAACTTCTTACTACTTCAAATTGCATAGAACACTAATAAATAATATGTTAAAATATATATAAAAGAAATCTGGCATAACTTAATATTCAAATGTAACAGTAGTTTATCGAAAAATATACGACAATGTCATTCTACCACAATTCTATTACGAGACCATTGACCGACCAATGATCGACCATTATGAATTTAGCAGATTACAAACTTTTATCAAAATGACAATAGGATCGTTTTGGAATGACGAATTTATAAAAAAAATAGCATACTTGGGGCCCAGGGCCTCAAGTCTGCTATTACAATAGTGTCAGAATAGTCTATCAATGATTTCATAATCGTTGATTTTGACAAGTTTGGTAATCTACTAATATAAAAGCGTCATTATAACTTTCCAATGGTCAACCACTGACACTCTATTGAGAGAAATGGCATAGAAATGGAATGGTAATCTCGTACATAATGACAAATTAATAAATAATATGTAAAAATATTTATAAAAGAAATCAGGCATAACTTTAGGTGAATGCTCCAGGGTAGCCCGCGAAATTCAAATATTTTTATGTTTTTTGCAATTTGCCGGTCAGTGTGAAGCTGTATGTGGACCAAATGCGATCCGCGACCGTAACGCGTATTTATCTAAAGAATTATAACCATTTTAATCATCAATATACTCTAAGTTCATGTAGTTCGAAAGAATGATTATTTCTGAAATATTCATTCTTTCGAACTACATGAACTAGCTACAGCATACAGCTTCACACTGACCGGCAAATTGCAAAAAACATAAAAATATTTGAATTTCGCGGGCTACCCTGGAGCATCCACCTTAATGTTCAAATTTAGTGGTAGTTTTTTGAAAATCATGTCTACTAACGGGTTTTATAATAATGGTAATACGAAAATGTCTTTCTACCACGATTCTATTACGAGACCATTGACCGACCAGTGATCGACCATTATGAATTAGCAGATTACGAAGTTTTAGCAAAATATCAATGGGATCGTGTTGGAATGGCGAATTTATAAAAAGTAGTAGACTTGGAGACCAGTTTGTCTCTCGCTTAATACATGATTGGCACTATTTTTGTCTGAACCATTTGAAGTGTATATGTAGGTAGGTGTTATTATTGGGACCTACTTGTACTGTCCCTGTTCCATGAACTACATGTCTATTAGTTTACCTTTAATCCTTTGATTATTGTGTCCGTTAGACGGAAAAAGAAAGTGTTATGCAGGCACTTCTTTAAGCCACCACTAACATTGAGGGCAGAGCAAACAAGGCCTCATGAAGGAGCTACTGGTTAGACGTAGCCTTTATTCCTAAAGCGATAATTCCATCAATTTAAAATTATGAGTACGTATGGAAATCTAAAATTCATATGCCAAGCTAAGCTAGCCACTGCACAGCAACGTGCAAGCTTCACTGCGTAGAGAGCTACCTGTAAAAGTACCTACTTTACATGGATAATAAGTATGTATGTTGTAGTATCAATAAGAATTCGCACTTAGTACCTAAGGAGAGGGCAGAAAAATCAAAAAATAATCTATCTCGCCCGTCCTGGGCATGCAGTCTCGGCATGATAGCGATTTTGGTCATTTCTACCGATCGATGGAAACTAGCGAAAAAATTGGATATTCGCAAAAGTTTACGACAAAGCTCAGTAATTTGACCTTTGCTAGCGATGAAATTCGCTGGCTTTAACTGTAGAGACTACCAAATATCGGTATTTTCGCGGTAATTTTGCGGTCAATCGTTAGGACTTTAGACCAAATTCGGTCGGTAACTATGTCGAGACTGTAGTGCTAGCTAAATATCTATCTATCTGACCCTTCTCCCAAATGTTGGGGTCGGCTTCTAGTCTACCCGGATGCAGATACCTTATTTGTCATGAAGTGACTGCTGTCTGACCCAATAACTGGGTAACACGATGACCCTAGGTAAGACTGCTGTCAGATTTTCCGAATCTGACTACCAAAATTAAGTAGGTACATAATTTTGATTAGGTACGGCTACGACTTCAGACAGATTAATTTAAACTCCTCAGCAAAAGGTAACTACTATCCCACGAAAATAACACCAAGTGCTCAACTTTATTGTCTCTGCGAACGTCTATAAATTTTTAGCTAGATTCTGAATAACTAATTCATATCCTGGGACCAAGTTAACTTCGATTTTGTTCCAAAACACCTTTCAAAAACTTGATAAATAAGTAGACTTTCTCAGAGTTTAAACCAACATCGAAATAGATTTTGCAAGACAATCTGACGTTACCAAAACCCACCTCCTGTCCTTACCTACCTCATCTTTGCACTAAACTAAAGTCCAGTTTTATAATCCTCTTTCTTTCATGACTCCAAACCAAAATTTTATATTGTCCAAGACCGGGGTTATCAAAAAAAGGTTCGGCGAATCAACGACATACAAAATTCTGTTCCAAAGTTTTCACATCCATTTTTTTGGAACTGAAATGCTGAGCTGCACGAACAGTAACGTCTCACGTAAACCTACCTAGCTTAAACAAAATAAAATAAATAGGTTTTTTGATAATGCGGGCTGAAGAGCGAGCGCAGAAACTCGAAAAGTTTTCGAAGATTTCCAACTAGAGACCGCCCCCACCCCCTAGCTACGCCACTGATCGCAAGTTCGCTACTTTATGGTCTGCGAGTAGTCAGCTGGTAATCAACATTTTGTAGAACCATGATGAAGAACAAGAGAGATTGGTAGGACTGTGTTCGCAGCCTTATCACTTTGAGCGTGTACAATATAAGGTTGGTGGGATAGTTGAGACGCAGGACATCGATTTGAACACGATTAAAAAGGTAGGTAGGTATGTACATTTGTATTCAATCCCCCAAAGTCTTTTAGTGCCCAGTACCTTATATTTACAAAATTTGCATAGAAATTAGTGACTGGTGAACAGATTGATGAACCTGTTCTTTCTAATTAGATATATCCCATGATCCATCCAAATACTTAGATATCCATTGGAAATGAGAAGTGACTTCACAACTTGTCGAAAGCGATATTTTTAGAGGAAGCGTTACACAGTTACCCTTTGCTTCGACTAGGTGGTAATTTGTATCAAGCAAATAATTAGATAATAGACAAATTAGATAAGTATTCCATTATAGTATTTTCATAATAAAATCCGTCATGATGCAGTTCTTACGCATTTTATTACTAAGTACTAAAAACTGACTAAACACGTAGTTAAGAGAATGAACGATAGCAAAAAAAAGTGTCAGGAATAAATTATTTGAAATTGTAAAAATATTATCCAAGTCTTAATTAAAATTATGCATTGTGTTTCTTTGCAATTAAATTTTAATAAGGGAAGGAGCTAAATAATATTTTAGGTACTTTGTAGTTATGTTTAGAATAGATTTGTACCTGCCACATATGCCTCACTATTGTTTGTACCCTAAGAACCGACTTTATGCTCTATCGGTAAACTTTCTTTAAAAATAAGTTCTTAATAAAAAGTGTCACAGTTTTGTTACTAGATATAATTGCAGAGTCAATATAAACACCGTTTGCTTTTGTAAATATAAGATGTCAGCGAGCTGACCGCCCGTTCGTGTTGTATTATGGCATTGTAAATAATTTTAATGTAAAATTTATGAATTACAATTTTCATCAAATAAAAACACAAATTCGACTTACAAGTTTTATTTATTTAGCTTTATTATAAGAATTTAAAATCCTATGAGGAGCTCGTGGCTAAATAATAACAGCCGCACGGGTCGATCTTCAAGGTTAAGCAACGCTTGCCAAGGTTGGTCTGTGGATGGGTGACCATCTTAACATAGCGAGTTTCCTCCGTGCCTCGGAAAGCACGTTAAGCCGTTAGTCCCAGCTGTCATTTGTAGATCTTTGGCAGTCGTTACGGATTGTCAGAAGCCAGTTAATCTGATTCCAGTCTTGCCATGTGTTACCCAGTTACTGGGTTGTGGAGGTCTGGTAGGCATCCGCTCTGCGTAAAATACTGGTATTCAGCTAAATTCTGTTTGACTGGAAGCCGACCCCCATATTGTTGGGAAAAGACTAGGCAGAAGATGATAAGAATTTAAAACCCTTAATGAATAAAATAAAATTAAAACAAAAGCTTTGCGAAGCTACCTATCAACCTGAAGTGAAATGAAAAAGGGAATGGTTATTTCATGAAAAAGTCATTCTATAGGGCTTCATGAACCTAGAGAGCTATATTGATGATTAAAATGGTTATAATTTTTTAGATAAATACGCGTTACAGCCGCGAATCGTATTTTCAACATATAGCTTCACACTGACCGGCAAATTGCTAAAAACATAAATATATTTGAATTTCGCGGGCTACCCTGGCGCTTCCACCTTAAGGTGGATGAATATTTCAGAAATAATCATTCTTTGAACTACATGAACTTAGAGGGCTATATTGATGATTAAAATGGTTATAATTCTTTAGATATATAAATACGCGTTACGGTCGCGGATCGCATTTGGTCCACATACAGCTTCACACTGACCGGCAAATTGCAAAAAAACATAAAAATATTTGAATTTCGCGAGGCCTTCAGTGACCCAAACACGGAAGGGTTACGTAAATGATAAAATTTTAGTATTACATTTGGGGGTCAAACTAGAAAATAAAAAAGCTTTTTGAACAATATCGTGTGACGTATCAAATAAAAGGGCCTACTGTGAGGGTTTTAATCATGTGTTTTCGTCATTTTAAATTAAATTTTAAGTTTTGAAGTTATTCAAGAAATTAGACGTAAAATGACCGTTTGAAAAAAAAACAAAAATTTTTGGCTCAGTAGTTTCGGAGATTAGGGGGGGGGGTGGCCTTATCTCCGAAACTACTGAACCAAAAATTAAAAAAATAATTGAGATGCCCTACTGAATGGTTATTTCATGAAAAAGTCATTCAATAGGGCTTAATTAACTTAGAGGGTTGTATTGATGATTAAAATGGTTATAATTATTTAGATAAATACGCGCTAAGGCCGTATTTTGTTCAACATACCGCCGGCTAATTCCGAAAAAAAGCATAAAAATATTTGAATTTCACGGGTTACCCTGGCGCTTCCAACTCCCGCTTAGCAACTCCATACGACTGTGAGTGGTAGACTTAATTATCTAAATAGAATCTCAAAATAAAATTAAATCGTCTAAATGGATGTGTTCCACACAATTTTCGAATTAGTTAGCTTTCAGTTTTTGTGAAAAGTGGTTTAAACTTTAATTTTATCAATTATAGGGATAGGGATTTAAGTTTTTAATATTCAGAGTTATAAGAAAAAAATAACTCGACTTACTGTTATCAGATATGATAAAACCGTAAAAGTGAACATTTGACAGCAGGGTAGTTCAAAAAGGTACTGGGTACATCACTATGCCATAATATTAAAAAAAAAGTGTGGCCATGACAACCGATGTGAAACCGAAACGATCGAAAAAATATGTTTTAAAATAGCAAATAGATGCAAGAGTGTCGTGTTATTAGTACTATTCCAAGAAATGATTATGTTTAACCTTTGGTCAGTGCTTCAGTGGTATCTGCGACCTTTAATCAAGTGGTTTCTTAGAAAAACGACGAAATTGTGTGAACTGCAAAGAATCTGTTACGGTGACAAAGCTGGGGCAGAAAGAACATGTAATGTGGAGAAATCATTGATGCTGTCTCGGACACGAGACGTAAAAGAGGTAGTGTCTTTTCTGGACAGCGTGGTTTATGAAAGAAGATTCGTTCCCCGTAATTTTCGAGAGTTCTTGGACCCATCAATTGGAATCATACTAAGGGTCAAGAAAATCAACCCCAAACTGCATAGCTCCTTTGTAGGATCTTTTCGGCGATGCTTGGAACAGATTTGGAGCTATAGATGTTTGATGGACCAAGTGGAGCACCTGCGACAGACACAGTTTGATAGCAATAATAATGAACATGAGGACAAGTTACTGAAGTTGTGGTCTTTGCTGGTGCCTCATGCACCTCTGGAGGCACGAGTGACGAAGCAATGGCAATATATAGGATTCCAGGTAAACATAACAATATACTAGCTTGTAAGCTAACTTTAATTTGTCTCCATAACATTGATAACCTTTCATGATTACTCAATTATCTTGTTAGAAATCTTGTAACACAGCTTGTAATGAAAAAGATTCTTAATTTTAAAAATATGTGTAACCCATATGTTAATTTTCAGGGTGATGATCCAAAAACAGACTTTCGTGGAATGGGACTGCTTGGATTAGAGAATCTACTATATTTTTCCATGGAGTATCCTCAAGTTTCAAGCCATGTTTTAAGTCATTCACTACATCCTAAATATGGCTACACCTTTGCCATAGTAGGTATCAATATCACATCAATGGCTTATTATTTACTACAAGATGGTTCTGCTAAAACTTACATGTTTAATTCAAAACAATATTTGCCTAATGTAAACTTGTTTCATAAATTCTATTGCTATTTATTTTATGAGTTTGATAAAATGTGGATAGAATCAAAACCAGCAAATATCATGGAGTTTTCTGATATTTTTAAGAAATTTGAAAATGCAGTGCGTATTGAATTGGCAGACCCTGCTTCAGTTTTTAGGATAAATGTTGAAGTTGACAATGTATAATGATAACACCAATGTTAGTATAATTCACAATATTTAGAAGATTACACTGAAAGATGAATGTTTGTTTATTAGGCTCAGCACAGAAGACTGAGTGGTAATAAAAAGTGTGATACTTACGCCTTAACGAATAATTTGCTTAAAGTATTTTAAACAGGCTTACATAATATTTAATAGGAAACTTATGCAATATTTATTTACATTACCAACTGATCCCTATATTACATATTTTATTATAAAATAAATGTGTTGTAAAGTCAACATCCCATTGTTAATTGAAATAAATACTGTATATTATATTCCCCAATTGCATCTATGTTGGCAAGAATTATTTTTGTAAGACTATTAGGAATATTTTGTGGACCATTTATGAAGTTTTACATAATATTATACTTGATGATCTCTCTGTTAACTAATACACATTGACAAAACTTGAAAAATAGTGCGATAATGTAGAATGACTATGTACATGAAGTATTGAGTAGGTATGTACCTACCTAGTTATAGTTTAGTAATGCAATTTTACAGTTAAGGTTTTCTGTTTTACTCATTTACCTATTCAAACTGTTTATGAATTTACAAACAAATATTAGCTGTTATTAGGGAGGTTGTTCACACACAATGCATGGCAATATCTCTTGTCAGAAGGCTTCTCTGGGCGCCTCAAACCGACTCGAATCTAGTGTGTAGCCCTTACCATTTTTGCAACGCCCCAGTGTGAGTAAGCAGTGTCATTGTTGAGTCATCTTTAGTCTTGAATTACCTTAATGATTATTAATTTCTTCATGCATAATATAATGCTTCCTGCACTGCTGATTTGCATAGGTATCCAATACCTCTCGAATTTTACTGAATTCATCACAAATTTACAATTTTACTTATTTGCTTAGACTAGCTAATTTTTAGATAAAATCAAATTATTAAATAAAAATAGCAATTAGAAAAATTGGTTGTCATGAATTTAAAATCAACGAAATTGTCAAGTCTACTAGAAATCAAATGTTGCAATATTTTGTGTAGGTAGAGTGTAGTGTAAGTAGATATTAATGCAATAATTAATTTATAATGTAACATGAGTGTTGTATGTGGCTTTTGCTATTTATTTATTTATTTATTTACTAAGAAAAAAATGCACAGAAATTAAAAAAAGATTAGATTCAGAATGAATTTTATTTTTCTCTACCTATTAGACAGATTAAGGATTAATCATATCTTACTTGTGTTACCTGTGTATTATCACTGGGTTTACTAATTGATTGAAGAAAAAAGTTTATATCAACATTCAATGTTTTAGATACTGTACTTTGATGGTATAAAGAAAACTTTGTAGTCAAGACCACATTTATTATTTCTTTTATTCTTATATACACATAAAAATAAAATTATCTGCAACAATACAAATATAATATTTTATATTCACAAACATCTTAGCAACAATTAGCTCCAATTCGACCAAATTTCACCAACTCTCTTATTCACAACACAAATCAAGTAAATGCAATATTTTATTTAAAGTATAAAACAAATAAAAGATAAATGCATAAAAATATGTTTCTAAATTTATAAAATTCAGAAGATTATTTACTCTTCTTTTCTTTTTTAGGGTCTTTGGAAGGCCTTGATCTTCCTGCTTTGAGAAGGGCTATGATGGCAGTTAAAGCCACTAATCCAAATCCTGCAACTCCTATTTGCCAAATCCAAGGATGTTGTGCTAGAATGTCTAATCCAAATGCTACACTTATTTTGATCATTTGGACACACCAGTCAACAAGCTCATCGCTGTAACAAAATGAGATAAATAATGAATTACCCATACACAAACATTGTCTCTGTTAAAAAAACTAGGTCCTTGACAAACTTACAATGGTGAAGCCAGCAATGGTACAGGTTCGCCTTTGGAATTCTTGTACCAGTCTTGAGCAAAAGTGACAAAAGATTTCACATCTTTCTTAGGCAAATCGAAGCGGTATACCTTTCCCAGCCGGAAGCTGAAAAAGATAAAAATTAATATTTCGTGACATAATATGTTTGTTAATAAATATACTGACGGTATATAATTTCTACATGACGAAAAATTAACAGTACCTACCTACATGTTTGTGTAATTTAACACCCATTAAAATATTCAATGCTACATGTATGTACAGTGTAAATAGCTGTAAATTGAATACTAAATACTTGCTCATTATACCACTATGAACAAATTTGCTGCTGCATTAATAATAATAATTTATTTCGGAAATCATCCATATGGTCAACAGTTTGTAAGCCCTAATACTAACAAGTATTAGGACTTACAAACTATGTTAGTATCCAACAAATTCTTTTGAATACACTAAACTAATATAAATATTTTACCTCAACACCGGGCCCGCAGCTATGTCTATGGGACCAGTGCATCAGAAATGGGCAGTCTGGCTTCTCCGAAATAACCTCCAGGATGTTATTGGAGCTTCCACGTGTCCTACGCATCAAGGATGCCGTTATTTTGCGCATGACAGCCTCAAAATTATCTATGCCTGCCTCAGCGAACATGCCCGACGCACTACAGAACCGTGGAAGCCCCAACAACACCCGAAAACCATTGTTACTACTCTGTCAAGAAAGTACCGGGAAAAGATCAAATACACAAAATGTCTGTTATTCATCCAAATTTATTTTATCAAAGTATGCTAAGTATGCTTCAAAGTATGCTCCTTTAGAAACGATACACTTGCGCCAACGAATAATCCATTCATCAAAACATTTTTTAAACGCTGCTTCCGGAATTGAGTTCAGTTCTCGCCGCGAATTCTCCTTTATGTCTTCTATCGATTGAAAACGGGTGCCACGAAGTGGTAATTTGAGTTTAGGAAAAAGAAAAAAGTCAGCAGGAGCCATATCTGGTGAATATGGTGGTTGCTGGATGGTATTTGTTGAGTGTTTGGTTAAAAATTCGTTCACAATGATAGCCTTGTGCGAAGGCGCATTGTCGTGGTGCAAAATCCAAGAATTTTCTTTCCACAAATCTGGCCTTTTTCGTCGAATTTGCTCTCTTAAACGCCGCATAACGCTCAAATAATATTCTTTATTTACCGTTAGACCTTCCGGTAAGGATTCAGAGTGCACAACACCGCGATAGTCAAAGAAAACAGTCAACATGACTTTGACTTTTGATCGACTTTGGCGTGGTTTTTTCGGTTTCGGTTCAGTTGGAAGGCGCCACTCCGAAGCTTGTTGACTAGTTTGCATGTCAAACTCGTAAACCCACGTCTCGTCACCAGTAACAATGCGTTTCATGAATTTTGGGTCCGAACTGACTCGGTTCTAGCATGTCCTCAGCGACTTTCATGCGATTGAGTTTTTGGAGAAAATTCTGATCTTTTGGGACTAGCCGAGCAGCAACATGTTTCATACCCAAATGATTAGTTAAAATGGTACGGATCGACTCGTCAGATACAGAAAGTTCGGCGGCTATCTCTCTCAGAGTTGAATGGGGATTTTCAGTCACTATTTCCTTCACTTTTGCGATGTTAACTTCAGTTGCAGACGTTGACGGCCTACCAGAGCGAGGCAAATCTTCCATCACATCTCGACCGCTTTTGAACCACTCATAAGCACGAGTTTTTGATAAAGTCGATTCACCGTAAGCCTTCTGTAACATTTTCAGTGACTCCGAACAAGAAATTCCATTGGCGATGCAAAATTTAAGACAAACTCTTTGTTCGATATTTTTGTCCATTATGAAATTCGCAATACACACTATATATGATATTACTAAAACCAGCACTGTATTTAATATAAATAAGAGATGCAACTCAAACTCCGCGCCAAAATGGAAAACAGTCGTGCCAATCTAACAACTACAAAAAAACAAAAATTTGAATTTGGAACCATAAACAAATCATCCATTCCCGATACTTTTTTGACTGAATGTATACTGAACCCAGAGGGCGCTGTAGGCCCTCTGCGTATACCTGACCCACAGGCTGCAGGTGTAAAACGTCTGGCAGTTTTTATTTATTTGGTACTGGGCTTGCTCTTGACCACAATCACGCTTGATGGAAAGTGATAGATGAGGTCTAAAACAACGTAATGCCTTAAACAACGTAATTTTCACGTCTTTAGTACACCTTGCAAACCTACGGGTCAGCATATTACATCGAACCGACAACGCCCTTCGTTCTCTCTCTATATCCTCGTCATCAAACATGTTCTCGGTCAAAATGTGCCCAAGGAATTTAAAACGAGACACTTAAAGTGCCACCCCATACAAGTAAACGGGAGGCACTGCATTGTACTCACACAATCGTTTAAAAATATAAAACCTCCAAGTTTTGTGAAAATGCAATATAATTTTAAATACCTACAATATGTTACAGCATTTCCACACTACTATCGGAATTGGAACTGCACGCAAAATACGCGCTTAGTCGTGGAGTTGCGGAAACCAGCCCGATTTAGATACATACATCGGAATTGGAAATGTACTGAATTCAGACCAACCATCTCTTAGTAAGAAGTATGAAACAAATAATAAAAACTTACAAGAGGAAGCTAGGTAGTTTGTTGACATTGAATCTCTTAGCGGTGTTCAGTCCTGCTTGGTTTGCATCCATCCGAGCGACGTTAATACGTCCCTTCAATGTGGCGCCAACACTCTCCCACACTGCATGTAGCCTCTGGCAATCCACACAAGAAGCTCCATAGCTACAAATTAAACATTATGATTTAGCAAGAATATGTATCAAGATATGAATGAAAAAGTGTGGCAAAACCAGGAATGAGGTAAAATGGAGGAAAATCTTTGCTTAGCCACTGCAGCCCGTATCATCCCATTGAACAATAAAGGATATAATTATCAAGCTCCTGATTGGTCCTGTTGGTTTTTCTGTTGCATGATTTAAAAAAAATTAAAGTTTGGAGCCTTGTTTATTTGTCACTCTGGTTACTGCTAGACAAGTAACCAGAGTGACAAATAAGCAAGGCTTCCAAATATTATTTCCCAGAAATAGTATTTGGAAATACAAATAACAAGTGTCAGATAACATATTATAGAGCTTTTAATATTTTGGAGTTTTTGTCTAAATATAATATGAAATGCATACTTACAACATAACAAACCAATCACCAGTGGTGGCTCCAGTGGCAGCCTGAGTGATATGTTCAAATATTTTATCTGTAAGCTCTTTGACGGCAGGAGCCTGGTTCTTCTCAAAGAACCCGTATATTTCATTCTCATCAGGTTCCCCTGAAATAAACATTATAATTACAAAACAGATATATTGAAGGAAAAATAAAAATGAATGATTGGTCACATCACACTCCTAGATAAAAAGTAGCACCTACAAGTAATCCGAGTCAATACTGGGTTTTTTAATGTCCTATAGAAATCTTCATTGAAAACTACATAAACTCCAAAGACTTTTATACTCTATTAATAAAATGTAGATGGCATGAAAGAATCATTTTTATACAAAAAAAATAAGTTTTCATTTTTTTTTTTCATTTTTTAGGGTTCCGAACAAAAAACGGAACCCTTATAGGATCACTTGGGTGTCTGTCACAGCCAGTTTTCTCCAAATCAACTGGACCAATTCTGTTGAAATTTGGTACACATATGGACTTTTGTGACCCAAACACAAAAACGTTACGAAAATTATTAAATTTTTAGTATGGTGGACACTTTTGAGGATAATTAAAAAAAAAATTTTTTGAACAATATTGTGTGACATATCAAATGAAAGAGCTTACTGTGTGGGTTTTATTTATTTTTTCTTTTTTCATAGTTTTAAAATAAATTGTTTTGAAGTTATTCAAGAAATTATACGAAAAATTACCCCTCTTATCTCCGAAACTACCGAGGCTAAAATTATGAAAAAAAAAATGGAGATGATAGATCTTTACCTATAGATTACAGGAAAATCTATAAGAATTCAAGTGATACAATAACATGTACAAAAAAAATCGTTCTGAACACTATGCACGCGAGTCCAACTCGCACTTGGCTAGTTTTTTTTTAGAAAAGATGAAGTTTTACTCCATTTCTATATGTTAAACATTTTGTTAACAGATTTAAATGGAGTAAAACTTCTGTATCTGGAATAAAATATTTTGAGTTGTGCTACTCTTTATCTAGGTGTGTCCATGAACTTTAAGAACCTAATTAAACCCTAACATAGAAAGAAGTCTCACCACTAAACAACAATGGGACACCATGTCTGAAAAACACAAGGGCGGGATCCTTGGCTGGGTTATACAGTCGGCTCAAGTGACTGTTTATTGACTTCACACTAACAGCATTCATATGCTTCTTAAAATCATCCTGTAGACTCTCTATGTGGGTTTCAAACTCGTCACATTTATCACAGTTTGGTTTACCTGAAAAAATAATTGAGGTCAGGTTAATAGGTAAGAAAAAGTAAGTATTGTGCAAATTTAAAAACTGCATTTTATAGACACAGTATTATTTTATGGATCTGATAAAAAATTGCTAGTTACACACTATAAATTGTTGTTTCTTGTTATTCTGGGATTAAGCTGCCAATATTCAAGCTGCCCCTAAGACGACCCACTGACCAAGAAAGGCAAAAAACATGGGCATGTTTGCCACTGCAGCTTCACTATAAGCAGGCAGAAACAGACTGGCTAAGTAAGAATGATACATCATCACCTACAAACAATGTGTCATAAAAATACCGGCTAGAGAAAGGCTGACATCTTATGAAAATTCGACCAAGATTCAACTTCAACGACTAGTGGCTGGTTCACCTACGTGTGGCTGTCTAAATAATACGTTAAGTACTTACTAAATAAAACAATAAGCTTTTCTTTCTCTCTAATTAACTCAAGGAGATCATCGTCGCTTACAGCTTGCAAAGTTTCGCTGCTTGATTTTATGAATGAAAAAAGTAAAGCTACGAAACACAATTTGAGCTGCATTTTACTAATATTAAAAACTTGTCTGAGACAAATATCACTTTGTTTATTCCACTTCTTACAAATATGTATGCATAAATAAACTCTTCCAGTAACTAAAAGCAAGTTCCAAGTTCAGTCCATCACGAATTCACAATCACAACGTCCTTCACCTGTGGCCTGTGGTTGTGTTCACCTGTGAACTAGAGGGGAACCTACCTTGACTTACTTAAAAGTCAACCACAGACAGACTTCAACGTGGCCAAGTAAACAAAGCAAACTTGAAGGCTTGTGAGTGTAGATTACTTGTTTAAAAAAAAAAACCGACATGTACCCCTTTACTTCAATGTGTAAGTTGCCACTTAGTTTTATTGTGGGTTTTCATAGTTTTCATATTATAAATCGACTACAGAAAATTAATGAACAGCTACAACAGGCTCGTTTATTCCAATAAGAGAAGGTTTATGCAGAATTGCAAAATGCAACTGTCACTGTCAAGCTCAAGTCAAAAATAGATTTATGTTATCTGTGGTAAGGGTCTGGCTGGGATTTACATGATTTGAACAAAAATATTATTGGAGATTTATTGAGTTTCAATTTATTCTATACATGTTTAATGAAACATTCTGCTGTAATAAGTAAATCTTGAGTTACTTATCTGGATATTTTTAAGTTAAGTAATTGAAGAAACTAGCAACAGGTGAAGGTTTATTTTATTTCAATGTCACAAAGCCTTTACTGACTGACCCACCTCCTCCCTGTATCTAAACATGATTACCTTGTGAAAGTTCGATCTAACAAAGTAACATCGTGTTAGAAATATCACGATTATTTTCCAAGCTGTGTTAGGTATCGAAAGGTCTTTTGATATAAGATTTTCTTTATGAATAAGAAAGTCATAATAAAGGGAGGAAAGAATGAGTCATAGTTCGTAATTTGGTAGTGCTGATCTAATCCTTAGCAGTGTTGAGTGGTTGTTGAATTCATTTATTTTTCTTTGAAGGAGTTTTTAAAAAAATGGCGGAAGTAGAGGAAAAAGTGGTGATGACACCAAAAAGCAAGACTGCTAATTCAACAACCCTAGTGATTGAGAGGAAAGCTGTGGAAGCAGAGGCCAGTGATAAGATCCATGTAGCTGGTGGAGACCATACAGGAATCATAATCAATAAAGAAAAAAACTATGGTATGTTCTTCCTTTAGTCCTGCACAAGTTTGCTTAAGCCAATTTTATGAAATTACATTTAAATTATAGTTACATTATTCCCTCATCTTACTACATGACCATTGCAAAACTTAAAGTCTTACACCGATGTCATTTTGCCAGCAAGAGTCATCAAACTTTGAGTGGGTTTTGAGTTTTTAGAAGCTCTCAACATGCTCTTCCATATCATCACACCGTACTTCTGTTTATACAAGCAGTACATTTTATTTTGAACATATTTAACATAAAAAAATTGCTCAAGGTTCTCCATCCAAAATGTTATATGCCATAAATATAAAATGTTTGATTAAATAAATTATGGGTACATACATCATTTATTAATTTAAACTATATGTACGGTACTGCTAAATACTCAGACTCAATCCTGCTTATAATGTTGAGGGTTGCAGGGAACCTAACAAACCTCCTGCGCACAATAATGAAGCTTTGTCACATTATGAAAATATAGCTGTATTATAAAAGGCAAATAATCATAATTTAAATGTTATCTTGCCAGCAACACATAAAAGGTTATCAAGTTGACCTTGCAATTTCCTGTAGCTTAGTTTAAAAATAA
Source organism: Lacanobia oleracea (assembly GCA_950371165.1). Lineage (NCBI taxonomy): Eukaryota > Metazoa > Arthropoda > Insecta > Lepidoptera > Noctuidae > Lacanobia > Lacanobia oleracea. The sequence goes on along the minus strand of OX493387.1, from coordinate 18,395,211 downwards.
AATAAAATTGTAGCTATTTATCCTTAAACAGTAACCGCAGTATTTGTCCTTTTCCTGGTTGATTTTTATCATCTGAGTAACAATTTTGGCCTGATTTACTTTAAAATTTTATTTTTCCAACTAGTTGACGTTCATCTGCGTCACATTTTTCATTAAAGCTCAGCTGCTTTTAGTCATAGCCGTGATGTTATATAGACTATAACCTACCTCGATAAATGGGCTATCTAACACTAAAATAATTTTTCAATTCAAACCAGCAGTTTCTGAGATTAGCATGTTCAACCAAACAAACAAACTCTTCAGCTTAAAATATTAGTATAGTTAATTTTGAATCAACTTTGTTGAATGTATTTATTTTATTTTTAATGCTGTTCTTATGAGACTGGGTTCTGCTTCAAAAACGATAACATCACTTGCAATGCCAAAAGCATAAATAAACAAAGTAAGTTTTCTGTGAATGGTGTGACAAAGTATAATCAACCTTATGTGCATCTGAATTCAGTTCATAATAGCACTGTAGTTCATACTAAATTGACGTAGATAGTAAGTCTATGAGTAATAGTACCAAAGAACGAAGCTATTCCTCAAGTGCAATTAAAAATTATCATTCATTAAACTTATCAACTCATTAAGTAAGACAATGAGTATTGTGTTCTGTTATATTGGGACAATGTTCATTTTATTTGATAGATAGGAAAATTAACACCAATAGTAGCACTGGTACTGGTGGATTTTTGTTGTGATAAATATTCTTAATGAAATTTTGGCCATTATTTGGATTACTTTCAAGGACTAAATACGTAATAGAATCCTATTGGAACACTGAACTGATAATAATCTACCTTTATTTTTCCAAATCTTTTTATTTCCCCGACATCCATTATTTTACCAACCTTAAGCTTATCCATTTTTCCTAAGAACAGAACATCTTCAAGCATGTAGAACAGAACTTCTTATGCCCATTACCATAAGATGTTTAATTCCATATGGCAATAGGTCTGCTTGAAAAACCACAATAGGTACACATAATATGATCATATTATAAAGAAGTAATATGAATATCCAGATTTTACCATTAGCATGTAGCCTTTCTCATTAATGTGGCTATCATATATACTAATATTATAAAAGCGAAAGTGTATGATGGGACTGACATACGCTTTGCGATTGTAAATGTCCCTAAATAAATAAAGAAAAAAAAAGCGAAATTAACTCTGTCTGCCTGTGTGTTACGCAATCACGCGTTTAATTCTAAACCGATTTAAATGATATTTGGTACAGAGATAGTCTAAAGCATGAGAAAGGACATAAGCTCCTTTTTTATCCCGGGAGTATGTTCCCTAGGGACCACGCGGGTGAAACCGCTGGCAGAAGCTACTACAAAAATATTTTTTCAAATCCAAATGCTTGTTCCAGTGATTAGCGAGTTCAAACAAACTCTTCAGCTTTATTATATTAATATAACTAGATAAATGCATGGAGTCCTGTGGGATAGCTAACAGAAGTAAAGCTGTAGGAAAAGCTAGTCTTCTATACATATAATAAAATCGTAAACCAACTGTGTCTGTACATTGAATATTTTTGCACAAAAATTACATAGAAAAGTTAGGAAAAAGATACAAAACACAAATATGCTATTTTTGAAATTTTTGTCTGTTTATCTGTTTGTCTGTGCGTTTGAGGGAGCATCACGCATAAACCACAAATTGGGTTCCAAATCTAGGTACTTAAAAATATTAAGTGATAATCCGAGTAACATTTAGCGTTTATTTCATCAAAATCGACCCACAAAATAAAAAGATATTGAATTTTTAAGTTAAGTAAGAAACATCCTAATGTATTCTGTTCCTCATGTATTCTGATTAGAGCGCCATCTATTAAAAAAGATGAAATGCACGAAAGCATATACAAAACACCAAAACAAATTGTTGAGTTATGTGTGAAACTTTTAATACGTGGCAAAATAAAATGGAACATTTTTATACCTTATCGGTATTTATTATAACAACTGATCCACAAATCAAAATATATTGAGTTTTTAAGTTTAGTCGGATACTTCCTAATGTATTGTGATTAGGCGAAGCGCCATCTATTGAGAAAAATAAAATGCATGAAAGCATGAATATTACCCTGAAACTCATTGTTGAGTTATTTGTGATACTTTTATACGTAGCAAAATAAAAGTGAACATTTTAATACCTTGATGTTGTCATACGGGCTCCTTATTTAACGTCTTCCAATGCTAAACTTTTTGTCAGTTTACTTACTTGGTCGATAGATGGCGTTGCACTGATGACGCGTTTTTCTGAATTGCGGTGTTAAGATTTTCTGCTGGAGAACGACCCTCACACGATTTTCGATCACAGTTTTGGTGTTTGAGATCGGTCTATATACCAAAATCGCTGTTCTCTGTGTTGTCTATAATTGGATTCGTTAACAAAATTGTGCGTAAAACCAGTATTTTTATAATAGGTACTTATTATGTTATAAAAGACTGGCCGTAGAGTTAATGCACGTTCTTTTTCACAGTGATCTACTTACGTTTAAAAAATCCCAAATAGCCTGATCTGACCAAGACTGATCTTAACAATTCAAAAGTTATTAGAACCTCTACCGTTCATTATTCCAAACACACTTGCTTTCTCAATCCACTTTAGACATTGGCAGAATAGTCGACATCGGCTTTACTTGCCATATAAAAATATAGAATAGAAAAGTCTCTACCTGTAAATAAATGGTTTGAATCTTGAATATCTCCCAAAGTAGGTACTCCCGAGATAAGAATGCTTATGTGGTATTCCAGACTATAATCTACCTCTGTGCGAAATTTCATCCAGATCCGTTCAGCCGTTTTGTCGTACTTAATTGAGTAAGAAACATCCAGCCCGCCAAACTTTCGCATTTATTAGTAAACAAAAATTAGAAGTAAGATAATAGGCTGGCATCGACCTAAGCGCACGCGAACGACGTCGCGGGCACAGCTAGTCATAAAATAAAAGTCATCTTTAGCATGACCTCTAAGTATGATCTAATGACTGTACAATGGCATCATCATCATTGTTGGCACTACTTAGTAATAATAAATTATATATTCATGTTTCAGAGAATGGAGTGATGGAGCCTTGCCATGCCCAGTTAGAATTCTACGTATATTTAGTGTCTGGCGCAACGGGGACCCACACTAGGGAAGCGCGTGCGTTGCGCTTCTGGTTCAAACCCAATATGACGCCCAATGAAAGGCCGTATGAAGCACAAGCTTTCTTCCGGGAACTGGTCAGTCCACAAGATTTTCCTAAAGGTAAATTATTAAGTTATCAATATTACTAGCTGACCCGCGCAACTTTGTCTGCATCACAGTTTTCATTGATGCTCCGCTCGAATTGGTCGTCGCATAATTTTATAATTATACTCTATAGCCCTCCTCAGATTACTGCATTCCACCAAACAAACAAACTCTTCGACTTTATAATATTCGCATAGCTAATTATAACCAAGCAGAGGAGCTCGTGGCTAAATAATAACAGCCGCACGGGTCGATCTTTAAGGTAAAGCAACGCTTGCCAAGGTTGGTCTGTGGATGGGTGACCATCTTAATATACCGAGTTTCCTCCGTGCCTCGGAAACTGTTGGTCCCGGCTGTCATTTTTCGATCTTTGGCAGTCGTTACGGATTGTCAGAAGCCAGTAAATCTGACTCCAGTGTTTCCAAGAAGTAGGTACCGTGGGTAACAGTTAATGGGTTTTGGAGGTCTGCCGCTCCAGCTAAAACATTGGTATTTAGCTGAATCCGGTTTGACTGGAAGCCGACCCCAATATGGTTGGGAACAGGCTAGGCAGAGATGAATAATAACCAAGCACCAAAGCTGCCCAGTGGTTGCTGGATACAGGGGATGGGTAAGATAGTTGGCAACACCAGGATGATGTTAGCATTCCTGGAGGAGCAATGACTATTTGACCCACCCATACGCAAAATACGCACTTGGAAGTGAAGTTGCGGATACCAGACCTGCTTACATACATACAAGTACCTTCTCAATAATTCAGTAGCAGCCAATGGCCCAATTTTGTTCTTAAATTGTTCTGAAACAAAATAGATTAATGCTGAATAGTAGAGTTCTTGCTCCAGTATCTTTGTCTTGTTACTGTGGCAAATTACGGCGAAAACATTTACTCGCTTTGTTTTAAATAAACCAATGTCAGCATACTTAATGACGCAAATAATTAAATTCCAGATTATGTGGGCTACATTAAAAAGATAATGAAATTAATGCAGCACAAGTATAATCAACTCAAACTACTAGAAGTAGAATTAAGACAAGAAGCGGCTGGGCCCCCCTTACCTGGTAAGTACCTGCACACTATGTTCAAAATAAGGTTTTATTGCACAGATATTGGGAACATTAACTGGCATAGAAGAAAAAAAAATGGTGCATTATCTTTAATATGGGGTTGCTTAAGTAAAGGGTGCACCAAGTAAAGTTGAACTTCCAGATGTAAAGCTGGGTACAGACCAGGCTGATTAATACCAAAGCTGTTTTTGCTACCCATAATATGGGACCAAAGATCATGTTATAAAATTTGGGCCTTTTAAAACCCTTATCTTGTAAACTTGACTTGCTATCACGTGACAATTTGCAACTGTGGGCTTTTCTAAGAAATATAAACTGTTTCTAGAATGTCATAGTTTTTAAAATATAATTGGCATCAATGGATATTCATCCAGTCTATACCTAGCTCAAGAAGATTGCAATTTATATTATTCTAAGCTTAATACAAATAATAATAAGTATATCTGTTTTTAATTTTATGGTACAGAAGCAAATGGCGTTATTACGAGTAAGAGCGTTATATACAACTATTCTAATGGCTGTATGTATATTATTTTAGTATGTATTACTATTATGCATGTATGTACTGTATTCTACAACTATTTGAATTATGTATCTGTTCATCTTTAATTTCTAGCTTAGTACTTTTGACCAAATCACTCAGGGTTATAAATCCGAAAGTTGCAGCATTCGGCTTCCAAAAAGTACTTTCTTGCAAGTTAAGAAAAAGAAGCACTAGTGACAAGTAGACACAAAAATGCTTGATCACTCTGATGCACATTTTTAAGACAAACTACGAAAACCATTTGGCTAACTTTAAATTAATTGAAATCGGAATTAAAATTAAATTGAAACTTCGATATTAAACCATCACTTTTTATTATGCTTACAAATTGGTCAATTGTATGATATAATTATCGAGTACTTATAAACAAAAATTGGAATAAAAATAATTTTCATTATTTTAATATTACCGCTACAAACTCAGTTCTTCCAGTATGTTTTTCAATAACAATATTATATATTTTGTCATACATTTTTTTTTGCTTTACCATAATAGATTATTGAAATGATAGCTGCATTCATTAGTATATTTGCGCCATTACTATGAATGTAATCCTAGTAACCATTAGTAGGTCAATTAATTTTAGCAAACACATTTTCTTTTCGAAGCAATCCACTAACGTACTGATTGCATGTATGAGTTTTGTTTTGTTTGAACTGAAATTTAGATTACATTTGTTTTAAGATGTGTCTTTAAGGCTTAAAATACAATTATTGTCTATATGAACTTACAACTTAGCTGTTTCCTTATATAATGAATGTGTGCTTGTTGCACACATTTACCACTCAAGGTCTGTGTCCCTTTAGGGACAAAATCGCCGCAACCGTCAGTATCCGTAAGTCCCTTTCGGGACAAGCCGACGCTCACGCGATTGCGCACGCGATTTTGTCCCGAAAGGGTATTGCGGATCCTGAGTGGTAAATGGAGTAACTGTTACAACTAAATATATTATAGAAAACGGGGAGCAATCGTGTCAACCAAAAGGAATAATAGACATTCTTTTACCTTTTGGTTGACACGATTATATTTTGTTTTGCTTATAAAAACAATTACGCTAAAGAGCTGTTATAATGGTCCTCGTTAAGTTCTGTTATAAATGCACTTATGTAATCAGTTACGAATATGCGCTTCCCATAGAGTATGTGTGGGAACTATAGGGTACCTATTAGTTTCGAAATTGCAACGCTAGATGGCGCAGTCTCCTTCGTGCCCGTTCCTCTAAACGTTCAGTCAGGATCCAAAATTACGACGTCCGATTTTCTTTTTTACCTTAACAATATCTTATGGATGAGTCCAAACCCTTGCCAGTGTTTAATACATAATGATTTGATTACAGCGTATATTGAAGACAGTATATTGAATCAAACTCAAGACAATATTATCTCAGAACAGAGAGTGTTGGACATGATAGAGAATGCATATCCCAATCCATTGCGGGTGGACGACTTTGTCACGTAAGTATTATAAGTTTTTCAAGGGAGATTTTTTTCCTTTTTAGGTTTAACCAACGGAACCCTATTACTAAGCCTTTGCTGTCCGTCCGTCTGTCTGTCAGCGGGCTGTATCTCAAGAACCGTAATAGGTAGACAGTTGAAATTTTCACAAAGTATGTAATTTTATTGCCCCTATAACAAAAAATAATAAAAATTTAAGTAAATTTAAAATTAACGGGAACTCCCATACAAAGTTGTGAAACGTTTTTTCGGTTTATGGTACGGAATTCTCCGTGTGAGAATCCGACTCGCACTTGGTCGGTTTTCTTTTAAAATCATATTGCTAAAGTCTATTCATATTGATGTTATTTTCGCTTAAACGTATATTAACTTTATAAAGTGTAAATTATGACTATTACCTACAGAAAAGTTTTTTTGAAAGTTGTTAACTGTTTTCTATGTGTAGAAATTAATATTACTTCCCGACATCTTTCATGGTGGTATTATGTTTTTATCTGTTGAGAGTTCGAATTTAGTATGTCTAAGAGATGATATAATGTCAAATATTCTATTACAGCGCTGGGAAGTGGTCAAAGGCAGAAGTAAAGGATGCGTTAGAATCTCTAGAAGAAAAAGGTCTGACCCGAGCCATGTCAGAAGGACTTTACGTCCGGCAACATAGTGTAGACACACAGGTAATAACAATATACACTTTGTAACAGAATAAACGCAATTCCTCATAAGGGATCATTGTACTCATCATTATGATCAACTTTCGCTATTGGACCAATACCTACTATAAGATCGTGAAAATAAAAATCGCCTGTTTGGTTGGGGTTGGTAAAAGTTGTTTATAGTAATGAGTACATTGACCCCTTTAGAAGTGTTGCGTTTATTCTGTTTCATGTTAATGTATAACCCAAATTAACCCAATGAGGGCTACCGTTTTTGTACTCACCAGTCGGCGCCACTGCCGAATTAGGTTCTTAATCATAACATTAAAGCTGTTATTCGCGTATGTGAACAAAGTTAAAAGGAAAATAAAAAAATAAAATCAAAACAAATAAGTAAATAAAGTCGCGTTAATAGCTAATAGTGAAATTTGACATTTAAAACCTCACGCTACACTAGCGCCTCTAGCGGCGAATTCAAACGCGATCATTAAGGAAGCACTAGTATTTCCTGCGACTTCCTGACGACGATTTTCCTATATAAATTCACAGATGGCTCTACTTGTTACTATTTAGAAATTACTTTTGTAATAATTTAAATTATTAATTTTTGAGACCAGTGCAGTCGTGAAATACCACAAATTTATTTATCTATGATTTTAAGCCTTGATCACAAAGAGGACAAGCAGAATGTCAAGAGCAGTGTCTAAAATGTATTTACATTTTAGACACTGCTCTTGACATTCTTAAGTTGATCTTATTTTTCATAAAAATCAGTCCAATAACTCCGTGAGGAGAATAAGGAGAGAGAGAGTGGTTTTCAACTATTTCAAAGTCATCCTGTAAATAAACTCATTTATAATCGTCACTTAAGCACGGCATCCCCTAACTGCAGGGTATAGGCCTCTATCTTCTGCGATACTTTTTATAATAGACTTTGACTGGCTTTTCCCCACGACTTCGTACGCGCATATCCCGTTTTTTTCTCGTTCCCGTAAGAAAATCCTCTCTTAGTGCTCCCCTACACTCCCCAAGGAACCTACATGCCAAATTTCAGCTTTCTTCAACCAGTAACTTCGGCTGTGCGTTGTCTGTCAGTAACTCAGTCACTCGTCAGTAACGGAAGCATTTTATACAACGTGTAACAGAATAAACGCTATATTCTTAATGGGTTGAATATTGAACATCTTTCATCATTATAAATAACTTTTACTACGTGGCCAACACTGAAATCGCGAAAAATATCGACTGCCCCGTACATTTATTTGTACTGCGTAACTCTACTAAATACGAGTAGATTGAACAGCTGTCACAATTTCGGGATTGTTCCCGTAGTCTTCTTCTTTTCGTGTCGATTGGCTCTTACTAAATTTTGTCCGAGCAGTGCTGAGCAACGTACAGCTCCATCATTGGCCTCGTTCAAATCTTGAATGGTACAGGTAGTTGGGCATGACGGGTATAGTGTAGTAAAAGTGTTGATGAGTACAATGACGCCAGGCAGTTTTGTGGCGAACTGTTGGGCAGTAGCGACCCCACGGACCTGATCTCCCGGGAGAAGTCTTGTTCCTCATTTCTGGCATGCCTTTATTGACTGGCCGTATTGAACACTGACGAGGAACAGAGCTAAACTCTTTCTTGCCCTTATCGTCCGTTCTGAGTGGAGATTCGTAAGAGCAAACGAGCTCGGGAGAAGGATGTATAATCCAGTAAGATGCTGGGATCTTGACCGTACTTCCTGAGATTGTCCTGATAGCCGTGGTATACCTCTCCACTCCTCTAGCACCTCAGGATATGTTGCCCCCTTGGCGCTACGTCACTTTGTGCTAGCGACCGTTTTCGGGGGGCCTATTTATTGAGTGTGCAAGTCACCCTCTGCCATTTTAAAGCCGATTTAATGTCAATGGTCAGGCACGGGCCAATAGTTCTTCCATACTAAACGATTATCATCAGTCCACTAAACCACCCAAACCCATAGCATTTGCACCTTTTTTTTTTTCATATTCTGCAATAGTCCTGCTCCAACCGGGGATTGTCCTTGGGGTATACTTTCACAGTGAATATAGGGACAATCGCCGGTTGGTGTCCCATTCCATTTGAAATGTCTAACGGGGCCTCTGCTAGTTGGCTTCGGCCCCTCGCACACCTATCAAAGGACCGGGTCTCCAGGGACTCTAGAAAATAAAAAAAAATACGAAACAAGTTCAATGACCCCTTTACAGGTACCTATTGTGTTTATTCTGTAACACGTTGTATATTAGGATGGACTTCCGTTTGACCACAATCTTACCTGATGGAAATCCATGATGTGGTCAACGATGGAGCATACTTGGACTGGAATTTATAGCAACAACTTGTGATAGCACACAAGTTGTTGCTATCAGGAACCACATACTTCGCGTCCTGGTTCTTCCTGCGACCTGGACGTCCCATTCCTCTGTTTAACAAAAATCTTGTATCCAGGTCGTGAAACAAATGCCACAGCTGTGTTCATCGAGGCAGCCGAGCATAGCCGTGATCACGGCGCTGTACTGCGAGAAGCAAGCCGTCGACGCCATGATGGATAACCAGGAGACCTACGTGCGATACACAACTGTCGGTAAGTCTCAAATTCAGTTTTTTAGGGTTCCGTACCTCATAAGGTAAAAAAGAACCCTTATAAGATCACTCTCTTGTCTGTCTGTCTGTCCGTGTGTCACCACCAATTTTCTCAGGAACGGGTGGGCCTAGCAAGTTTAAATTTATACCAGATACTGAGGTTTATAGTGCCTATTAGGTGTATACAAATCATAGTTCTGAGTCAACAAGATATGGGCAAATTTAGATTTTCGCGAAAACTTGTAAGTACCAAAATTTACCTTAATTTTCAACGTTTTTTATTTTTCGGAATTTTTCTTTTACTTATGCTTGCTTTTAACCAAAATTGACAATTCTAGGTCAACCGGAAGTACCCTATAGGTTTTGGGTCGAAAACCTATATGGTAGTTCCCGGTGACATAGAATCACGAAATTTGGCAAGTGATACCGTCGTAGACGTCGTCGAATAGGAAAAATATGAAACTATATATTTGAAATTTTATCATTAACAAATATAGTCTTTATTTAAAGTAATTTGTAGCTACAAATTTGAACGGAACTCTCGGTGGGCGAGTCGGACTCGCACTTGGCCGGTTTTTTTTTTATTTGTGACACCCGTAAGTGCAATATCTCTGTGGATCTGCAAGTTCAACTGGCGGAAGATCCAATAATAAATGTATGTATGCGTCGTCCTTATTGTTTGTACGGCAAACCGGATCGCATCGTCGCGCCGACAGAGGGCGCTATTCGGTTTGCCGCGACGTTCGCGTATCCGCAGCGATGATCGTTTTGTTAAGAGGCCTATTACAGTTTGACTGTTTCTTTTGCATGAAATGTGTAGTTCATAGCGGCCTCAGAAATTTGAAATAAGAATGGAATATCCGTAAAAAAAATCCAATTCAAATCCATAAAACCACTAAAAACGCTCAGAATTGACTGTACATTTCTCCTTAATCATCATCATCATCATCATAACAGCCGGAAGAAGTCCTCTGGTAGACATAGGCCTCCTTAATACATTAATATTATATTACTACGTAAAATTTATACCAAAATAAACCATAGTTCATAAGAAATGAAAATGTAATATTTAATTATTAAGTAAATTAATTATAAACCTTAAATAAATGTAATTGCAACTGTCTAATTACTACATACAGCGATGTGTCGGCACTTTTGTGAGCGAAAATACAATTTTGTGATAGGGCTCTTAATACAAAAAGATCAACCGTTGTCTTGTTGAACGACGCCTTAGAAAAATACATCTGGATTAAAACTAAAGCGGTCGTGCAGCTACAAGGGCTGTACAACACGTAGTTTAGTAGGTAAGTTTCAATGCTGATGGCATTGGCTTAATTTTGTTGTGAGAAAAGGTTCTATCAATTCTTGTATAGCTTCGTCTGTTTCTCACACCAGAATGATAATGGTTTTTACCACTCAGTATTAGTAAGTCCCTTTCGGGATAAAATTGCGTGCGCAATCGCGCGAGTGTCTGCTTGTCCCAAAAGGGACTGAGGGTTGTGGCGATTTTGTCCCGAAAGGGACACAGGCCCTGAGTGGTTGACGTCATAGTCCAGTATTTTTTTTTAAATCTAACGGACGGAGTAAATACATTTAAGTACTTATAATTTTTTATCTTGTAAAATACCATAATATGAAAGCAGTAGGTACCTACATTTTGGAGAAAAATTAATATCGGAAATATTTCACTGATAAACCAGGAGCTTGGCTCATCGTTCAAATTAGGAGGCAAATCCAACGACGTTGTCGCCAGAAATTTTGCATTTCATCGTTTTCATGGTTGCTAGTAATCTTTGATCTCTAGCGACACATGCTTCGGGATACTTTATGTATATGTTGAGCGTGAGCGATATAAGTACCTAAACCTGCGGCAAGTGATCTAGTGAATACAGGCTAAACCCATAAGTCTACTCAGAAACTTACGATGCGTAGATAGATGTATGAAGATACACAGTTGGGCACCAGACCGCCTTATCTTATCAGAAACCACAACCACCACAATAAGATATTACGACTAAATACAAGCGGGCTAACAGAGCGTGGTAAGTGCTAATTTCACTCTATGAAGGGTGTCACACAATCATAAAAGGACATCGTTAACTCAGCTCGTGAATACGTCATACGGTTTTTTGCGATATTAACAAAAAACCGCTCACGTTGCCTTTGCGTAAGCGAAAACCATGAGTAATGAAAGAATTCACTCGTCACTACCTAGCCCTTTAAAAAACTTCCTGAATTTGTACGTAGTTTTATTGGTCGTCCCGATATACCACGTCACACCAATCGTTTAAGGAAGAAGTCCGAACAAGATATCTAGTTGTTTGTTTTATTCTTAACTAGTAATCCGCCGTGGCTTCGCACGGGTAGCAGACCATAAATAAGCTCCCTAGGTGCATGGTTTTTCCGACATTTTCAACAATCATCGTAGTTTTTCAGCCAATTTAAACAAAATTGTGAAATGATACCAAAACGTTCCTCATGAATAACTCAGTTCATTAGTGAAAACCGTATGAAAATCCGTTCGGTAGTTTTTTTAGTTTATCGCACACAGACTGTAATGTGTAGTAATAGTGATAGTGACGCCACGATGCTGGTATCAAACATACTAGGAAATACCTGAATTAAATTCAGGAAAGCATTCATTTCCTTGTCACCCAGTATTCGTGAAAACGGGTGTAAGTGCGTACATACAAATAAGAAGGGTAATGTAACTGAAAGACTGGTCACAAATTGTACAGGACCCAGGTCATCATCATCACAACAGCCGAAAGACGTCCACTGCTGGACATAGACTTTCCCCAAAGTGGGGGTTTGCTATAATCGCCACGCTTGGCAGGCAGGTTGGCGATCGCACTGTATAGTGTTGCGTTTTACAGAGAACGCTGCTGCCCATTCTCTGGTGAGTCCCAGACCTAGGTATAACTTAAAAAAAAAACATTAGGTAATAATTATAAGTTTGATGAAGCATTTAAGTTCCTACCAGCTTTATTTGAAATGAGTTAATCGACACGAAAAGAAGAAGAACCTGCTTTTATTTATGTATGATATCAAAAACTTGTTAAAATACCGTAGGTTGTAGTTTCGAATAAAACCGATTAGATTAAATACCTATTTTAGAGATATGAACAAATACAACGCTAAATGTTTATTTATAATGTGTTACTTCACCGCCTTGCAGTCTGACCATGTGCTAAAAGATAATAGCTAATCGTATACGTTGTAGACAACTTAAAGTGCATTAATCATCCGTTATGTATCGGACTTAAATATTGAAGGTAAGAATACAAATTGATGTGCAACCTTGAGATGTAAGTATATTACGTCTAACGGTAAGGTACCTATTTTACACATATCCTTGCGTAATCCTGTTCGTGATTCATCACGTGAAAATCTGGGCTTGCAACATTTCCTACCACCAACAGGTAGTTTTCTCTAAGTTTGATTCATAACAGAACTTTTGTATGAGCGGTTTGCCTATAGAAAACGCAACGGATTTTTGTACAGTTTTCACTATTAGAAAGATAGATAGACGAGGCATGTTAATTTTCACCAATGCGAAGCCGGGCTGGTCGAGGGCGGGTTGATAATAAAGTACAATACACCCTCCTTTTTCGCTCAGTAGAATTTCTCATAAGAATGTATGTGGTGTGGTGACTCTTTCCTTAATAGAAAACTGTTTACTCCAGTCAAATATCTGACGTTTCTACGTCGGAATACAAGTTAGAAAGGGATTGCTATGTTGGTAGATAATTTAATGTTAGTTTTACCTTTCAATTCTCAACCTGAGATTCGATATAGGTTTCTAAAACGAGTTACCGTTTCCATTTTCTGAACGCTATATCATAAATCTCATGTTAGTTAGTGTATTTTAGTCTAGATATCAAATAACAGTTAACAGAAAAAAATCTAATGCAAACAGGTCGAGTAACTATCATCCCCAGCGGCCGTTGAACCCGTAGTCAGCTGTTGTAGTCAGCAGCTGGGAAAAATATTATAAGTACTTAATATTTTTTCTTGTGTTATCGTCATTTTGATATCCACCACGTCTGCGGCGTTTCGCTAGTTAATTTAATATGTCTTCTTGTTTAATCAAAGCTCATTACTGGAATCCTGGCCAAAGACAATTAAAAACTACTTCCTTAAGTAGGCGGGTATCTTACCCGTTGATTCCCAATAGGTATTGTTAACACACTTTTTAACCACTGGTGACAAATAGAAAAAAATCCCAACTATTGCCAGTGGTGAAATATAACACATACCTACTTTCCCTGTTGTCACCACGGGCTTTATTACAATCCGGTGACTAAAACGAAAGCAGGTAAAAAACCGGCCAAGTGTGAGTGGGACTCTCACACAAGGGTGCCGTACCATAAACCGAAAAAAAAACACGTTTCTTGTATGGGAGCCGGGCTCTCAAATTTTTAGTTTAGGTACTTTAATTTTTATTATTTGTTATTAGAAATACACTCTGTGAAAATTTTAACTGTCTACCTATTACGGTTCTTGAGATACAGCTGACGGTCGGACGGACGGACAGCGGAGGCTCAGTAATAGGGTTCCGTTGGTTACCCTTCGGGTACGGAACCCTAAAAATGTTATCCTGTTTCGAACTCACGCTTGAACATAAAGTTTATGAAAAGTAAACACAACAGGTAATTAGGTGTTAATTTTCTAACGCCTGCGTCAATAAAAGTCTAAGACTACATGAGTCACTACATAGCTATGTTACCTTAGTCATAGTTGTATCTATCAAGATAGTTTTATACATACTTGACGTCAATTAATGTATAAAAACAATATTTATTTAATCCTCGAGAATTATTTATTATAGACAGGTAGATCAGATCTATCGAGTTCAGTTCGATCATAGATATCTAGTTAACATATTGTAAAGACATAATAAGGTATCGATGTAGACGTGAAGCATCGAGACCTCAAGGAAAATCTAGGAAAATCATCGAACTGCCTTCGCCTCCTTGCTTATTGTTCCTTCTTCAGTAATTATTTGACTGTAAAGTTTCATCATAGGACATATCCAGCAAATCCTCTCTCCTACTTCTACGTATTTAAAATATTGCTGTATGCGTAGCCATAATCATTAGGGTATTTTATTAAAAAAAAAAATTAGTCCGTCAGATAGATGTTCAAAAAAACTCGAGATAATCGCGGCCAAACATATATACATACAAACATACGGGTCGAACTGAGAACCTCCTTTTTTTAAGTCGGTTAAAAAATATTGGACACGTATTTTTTATTTTTTCACGTAAACAAAAATCTATCGGACAGACTTATTAGTTTTTTTAAGTAAAATACCCTATTGCAGTAAATATTTGAGATAGCGCTTCATCAGTCCTCAATACTCGTGTGAAACCTACTGGGATAGTTTTTCGCTCAACCTACGTTCTTGTATTTTTTTAATACTTATTGGTTTGCCTTAGGTCGTTCCGGGAACCATCAATAGGGTATTTAAAAAAAAAATCTAATAAGCCCTTCAGTTAGATTTCCAAAAAATATTGGAATCGTATTATTATTTTTTTCACACAATAAAAATGAAGACGGTAGGTACCGTGCTTTGAAAACTCACATGACGTCACTCACTACGATAGTGCAATTTTTTCTAGCGAGGGACGTGGTCACCAAACCGGCTCTTGAAGTGTTATGCACTTAATCTTGATAATTTTTGTATCGATTTAAATGGCAAAAAATACGTGTACAATATTTTTTTAGAAATCGAACGGAAGGACTACATAGAATTATTACCTATTTTTCTATTCAGTAAAATACCCTATTACGGCTATGTTCTAAAACAGTGGTTCTTAACCTTTTAGTCATACGGGACCACTTGACCAAATTTCCGTCTTCCCATGGACCACCAACTTTTCGGAAGTAATAGGTACCTATATTCTTTTTTACTGCATAATCTTGACTAACATTTGAATCCAGTTCAGTGCTGCTCAAGGCTAAACGCATGCCAATACTGACACCCAGCCGATTTTGTGCTTGTCTTTAAAATTTTCAGAAGCGCCGAGAACCTCTGCTGGCATAGATATTTCGATGAAACGTTAGGTTAGGTTAGGTTAGGTAGCATGTAGCACTATTTCGAAACTTTGGAAGAAACATTGTTATTTTTCTCTAAAAAAATGTTGTATTCATATTCATATCCTGTCTCAAAAACATCTTCCAAATTATATTATATTATATTCTATAGCATATCAATCACTTCTTTATTTCGAACCCTTGGCTTCAACCGGTTGTCCGCAGACCACTTCCGGTTCTGCCAGAGACCACCAGTGGTCCGCGGACAACCGGTTAAGAACCACTGTTTCTAAAAGGAAGGTAAATGATGATATGAATGTTCTTGTAATTTTATTGTTATGGGAAACTTATAAGTCGTAAATAGACACGTGAGTCTGCCTACCTATTTATGTTGTTATTCCACTTAATTTCTATAATTAATATCCCGATTACAGTGGATTTTATGAATGGAATATTACAGGAAAACAAAACAAGATATGGGAAACAGACATCATGTTCTCATTCATGTTATTATACATTTACGTCAGTAAACAGTTTAAGATACGATAGTTGTCAGCAAAATCCCATGTTGATACATAATACTTACTTAACTTAAGTTTACCTAGTAATTATAACACTGATTGAAAACAATTTTATTGTTTACAACATTGTAGATATCTACAAGGTACCTACTAACAGTAGTTTCATGATGTTTTTGAGTAGGTAAAAAATTATTCTGCCTGTTTTTCGGCGTGACACTGGCCGGGAAGTTTACGAAAATAAATATCATCTTATCATTTTATAAATTACTTAATGGGACTAATAAATTTATGGGAGCTGGCATAGCCCAAAAGGCAACTTAAACAAAAATAAATTAAAAGCAAAAAAACCTTTTTAAAAAAAAGGTTTTATTTAAATGCTCTAAAAAGAAGAAAATAAAATTTCCCTTTAAAAGTTTAACTATCAACTAAAAGCTTGTCGCGACGTTTGCGTAAGTACCTTTTAGTATTTAATTAATCGCGACAAGCTTTTATGATCATATAAATTGTGTACTTATAATGAGTTGATGTTAAAATTTTAAAGGAAAATATTATTTTCTTCTTTTTGTTTTTTTTTTTGCTTTTAATTTATTTTTTACTTTTTAGTTATCGCTGGCTAGGTTTCTGAGTCTGTTCTATTCCGCCATCTTGGATGTTGCGCACTATTGGATTTAAAGTGACGTCACACAGCTTATCGTGTATTGTCATCCAAACTAAACGAGTATACAAAATTTTTACTGGTGATAGGCTTCGGCCGATGGCTTGTGACCACCCACTGGGCGAAGACGTACCGCCAAGCGGCCTAGCCGTGTTCCGGTATGATGCCCAGTGTAGCCAATACAGAGGAGTTGGGTCGAAATAGTTGTTTCAATGCAGGCAGACCGACCAGGCTCGCGTTGATATGGGCGTATCGGGAGACTAGTCGCGGAGAGTAGCGGGATCCGAGGCACGGTGCGCCGCTGGCCGACCGCAGGTAGTTGGGGGCCCAAGTAGTGTGCTAGCCACACATGAAAGGCTGCCCCGCCAACTGTCGAAAAATCCCGGGGTGCGCCATCGTGCTGGCTGGCGACCAGACGGGGGAGGACCCGATGGACATTCCCGGGGGTGCTCGGGCGTCCCCGCAGTCTCCAGACTAGTCCCTTAATGATGTCGTCCTGTCAGAGCGTGCCTGAGGGTAGCAGTTTGGAACCACATTTCACTTCCTTCCTCTCCTTCCTTCACTTAAATTTATGGCAAGGAACAAAAGAAGAAAAGCTGCACAGCGGCAGCACATCCTCCCCCACAAAGTGCACCTCAGCAATATTCGAGGTCTGCACTCTAATCTCGCCGCAGTCCATCACCACCTGGAAACTGAGAAACCAGCACTCTTGTTCCTTTCCGAGACGCAGATCAGATGTCCGTCGGACGTGTCTTACCTTTCGTACCCAGGGTTTACCCTGGAGCACCATTTGAAACCACGTGCGGGCGTATGTATGTACGCCCGTGACGACATCTGTTATCGGCGTCTCCGTAATCTTGAGGACTCCAGGTTCTCAACGCTGTGAGTTTTAGTGGACACAGGCCTGGATAAAATTGTCTACGCTTGTGTCTACCGTTCGCACAGTGGTGATTTGGAGACAACTGAGCTCACACAGCACCTGAGTGAGGCGGCGGATGCGGCTCAAAAAAGGTACCCTTCTGCTCAATTGGTGTTACTGGGGGACTCCAACGCCCACCATCAGGATTGGCTCTTCCCATACCAGTGCACAGACCATGCTGGACGAGAAACGAGAAAGCTAGCCCTAGCGCTGAATCTTACCCAGCTGGTACGGGGGGCAACGAGGGTGCCGGATGTTGATTCGCACACTGCCAATTGCTTGGACCTTTTGCTGACAACAGATCCAGACCGCTATTCGGTCTCGATTTCTTCACCACTGGGTAGTTCCGACCACTGTCTGGTGAAGTCTGTATCCGTTTACTCCCGATCCTAGCCCAAGAGGCACACGGCGGGTATGGCGGTACAGGTCAGCAGATTGGGATGGCATGCGATCTTTCTTCGCATGTTATCCTTGGCAGCCTACTTGCTTTTCTTCGACTGATGCTTCGTCGTGCGCGGACGCCGTGACGGATGTGTTACGGAGGGGAACATTACATTCCGTTTTCTGACATAACTATGCCTGGCGAAGCTCGTCCATGGTTTGGTGCCGAGTGCAATCGCGCTGATGCGCTTAAGCACGCGGCTTACCTGGCATGGGTCGACGCTCGCACGCGCAAAGCAAATGACGTGACTCGGAAGAAGAGAGCCTTCAACAGGGCTGCCAAGTCCTGCAAGAAGGTGTTGCGGAGGGCACGGTTTGACCACATCAGCCGAATAGGGAACAAACTTGCTTCATACCCAGCAGGTAGTAAGGCTTTTTGGTCCCTGGCTAAGTCGGTCGAATCGAACTTCTGCCGCCCCTCACTACCACCACTGCTGAGACCTGACGGGACGCTTGCCTACTCCGCTGATGAGAAAGCGAACTTGTTTGCTTCCTTGTTTGCGGAATCTTCGCGTCTGGATCCTGGTGGCGCGAGGCCCCCTGCTTCTCCTGGTGGATGTGAGTCGAGCATATCGAACATTCGTATTTATCAGAAGGACGTCCGTAGGGTATTGCGTAACCTAGACGTGAACAAGGCTAGTGACCCCGACGGGATACCGGCAATTGTTCTGAAAACTTGTGCGCCTGAGCTGTCTCCGATCTTCACACGCCTATTTTGCTTTTCGTTTGAGACTGGAAAAGTGCCGAAGGCTTGGAAGCAAGCTAACGTGCAACCCGTGCCCAAGAAGGGTAGTCGTGCTGACCCGTCGAATTACAGACCCATCTCGGTAACGTCCATACTCTGTAAGACTATGGAACGCGTGCTGAATTATAAGCTCCTGGCGTACCTAGAAGCGAATGATATCCTTAGTGACCGACAATACGGGTTCCGCCGAAATCGGTCAACTGGGGATCTTCTAGCGTATGCCATTCACATCTGGAGTGAAGCCATAGAGAAGCACGGGGAGGCACTAGCGGTCTCCCTTGACATCTCGAAGGCCTTCGACAGGGTCTGGCACGATAGCCTTATTGGTAAGCTTCCTTCCTTCGGTCTGCCCGCCGGTTTGTGTGATTGGATCGCAGATTTCCTGAGGGATCGGTCTATCCGAGTGGTCATAGATGGCTGCTCGTTTGGACTGCTGGATATTAATGCCGGGGTTCCTCAGGGGTCGGTGCTTTCGGCAACACTGTTGCTGCATATTAATGATCTGCTTAAACCCGGTACCTTTGGGTATGCAGACGACAGCACTGTTGCTGAGAGATACGTGTCCGACGCACGAGCTGGTGAGTCGCAGATCCGGACTCTCCGGGAGGCTATGGTTGAGAGCTTGAATGTGTCCTTACAGGCTGTCTCTGAATGGGGTGATGCCAATCTGGTCAAGTTCAATGCTGCTAAGACCCAAGCGTTTCTATCTTCCGCCAAAAGGAGCCAATTCCACCCAGCTCCATCTTACCGAGGTGCTGGTGCTCTGTTGGAGGACTTGAACTTCTTGGGGTTACATTAACATCTACTCTCAATTTTGGCCCTTTCATAGAGGCAAAAGCTCAAGTGGCTGCAACAGCTGCTCAAACTCTATCAAGCGCAAGTTCGGTCGTGTATGGAATACTGCTCTCATCTTTGGGACGGATCTGCCAGATACCAGCTTGATGCCCTTGAGTCAATTGAGAAACGAGCCAAGAGGATCATTGGCAATGAGAGGCTCGTCGCGACGAAGCTCCAAAGTCTTGAGCATCGACGACGAGTTGCTGGCTTGTCGGTTTTCTACCGGTTGCATTTTGGGGAATGTGCGACGGAATTGCATAATTTAATTCCGCCAAGCCCTTTCCATCATCGGACCACAAGACGAATGGCGATGCGCCACCGGTACATGGTGGACGTCCCACCCACACGCACAAAACGTTTTGGGAATACATTCATAATGCGTACAGCTAAGGAGTGGAATTCCCTGCCGGAGTCTTGTTTCCTGATAGCTACAACCTGGGAGTCTTTAAGTCAAGAGTGAATAGGTTACTTCTAGGCAAGCGTGCTCCATCTTCGACCACATCATCGCTTACCATCAGGTGAGATGGTGGTCAAGCGCGTGCCTATTAACAGTAAAAAAAAAAAAACAGCTCAATCGGTTGAAGATATCCGCTTCAAAATTGAGTAGCAACATTTCACCCGAACAAGCATACATTGCAAGTTAAATAAAATCTTTAAAAAAATCGCAACATGGTGTTACATAGCCGAGATATTTGAAGAAAGTCGCCATGTGAG
Organism: Lacanobia oleracea; assembly: GCA_950371165.1. Lineage (NCBI taxonomy): Eukaryota > Metazoa > Arthropoda > Insecta > Lepidoptera > Noctuidae > Lacanobia > Lacanobia oleracea. The sequence continues at coordinate 18,374,749 of OX493387.1, read as the reverse complement.
AACAATGAAGATTATAAAAAACCGAAACTTTGACAAAAAAATTCAATACGCGGCCGGAGGGGCAAGCCACAATGGTTTTATGCACTTTACTTATTTAGAAGTAATATTGTTGGCGTCAAAACAGGAAACAACAAACGTAAGAGATAGTGAAAAATTGTATTTTCATATAAGACATAAGTGTCACAACGTGTAGGTACACTATTATGTGCGTAAGCAACTATTTCCACAGGGCACGTACACAAACAACATAATACATAGGTTCAACAACATACAAAATAATACATATTACTCGTATTTAACATTTAAGCACACAACAGCGACTATTAGATACTATGAAATGCCTAAAATTTAAATGGTGGGATCTAGACGACTAAACATTGAAGACGCGTAATTTTCGTACATTTTTGATAATGTCGACTCATCAACAGGACAGTGATTCTCAATTTTGTTATTTGCGGATAAGTCACGTTTCATTACTAAAAGATCAAATGAAAATATACTATACGGTTTTTGTTATAAGGTTGAGTGTCAAGTAACATAATCTAATTAACTTTGACCCTCAAGGCTCATTCCACGTAGACAAGGTCTAGCTATCAAGGTGAGATTCACGTTTTTTTTGACGACTATTATTAGTCTCACCAATCATTGCGTAGGCGCAGCTGCAAGAAAATGTGACGAGTTGATAAAACTATGTTTAAAACATTGTTTTATTTAAATACGGTTCAAAAACATACGAAAATTACGTATCTACTAAACAAATGCTTCTTTCTCACGAATTTGGTAATCAACAATTTTATTGTTTCACAATTAAGTAAATGCTAATATGATATAATCACTTCAATCCATTTGCTTCTAAAACTGGTAAGATAGATGAATGATAATGGAAATGTGTACTTATGTTCATTAGCACACAGGAAGGTCAATTAAACATACATAAAAATTATAATATAATAGTATGCAAGGCTACTTACTAATAAATTGTAAAGCAAAATATCTAAATGCTTAAGTAGGATAATTGTTCTAAGACAATTGCTGACTTTTATAATACCTTAATACCATGCTTATAAATACTTCAACAATGTATTCTACATTACTATAGGTACTGTATAGCTGCCATAGTAATTTACATAACATATTATGTAAATAATAACAGTTGCAATAAAATTAACAAAATAAAATAAAAATAATGTACAGATTCATAATACATTTTTGTGATGTCAGACAGCCTAAAGCATTTTCTAACAAATACAAGAGGTTCAACACTTTTGGGTATTAATAATAACATTGGTTACAAAAATATGACGAAGGTGTACATTCTATGAAATATTGATCTCTGCTCAAATCTGACAAATATCATATTTACTATCTGTCAGATTTCAGTTGAGAATAATGCAATGAAAAAACCGCATACTTATTGTTCGAGAATAAGGACTTAAGACATTTTTATCCAAATTGGAAATCAAGTCCTACAACTCTATTAATATCACCATTGACTGTTAAAAATCTTATATTTTCTACATTATGCTGTAGCTGCATCGTGTATAAATGGGATTGTCCTATACCGATGTTCATAATTCCATTTTCTCTCATTCTAAATGTCACAGTCATATTAATATCTGAAAAGAAATGTGGAAAAACTGTTAATAGAAAGTTCTTATAATACAAAAAATTATGTACTTATATGAAAAGACTTTCAAATAGTGCCTGTAAATAGAGAACTCCACTGCTGCTGCAGTAATTGATGTTTTTGAGAAAATAAAAATGCCAAGAAACAAGAAAAGTCATTATTTAGAGCTACATGTATCACAAAACCTGAAAGCCACACAAACACAAAACAGGTTTCTTTTTGTCAGAAAATCCTCATGGATACCCCTCCGTCTACAGAGAATTGCTAAAGACTATTTAAACCCGTGAGTTATGAGCAAGGTATAAAAGTTAGGCAAAAGATTACTTTGGTAATGGGTAAATAGTTAGACACTAATAAATAATGGAAACTATAAAAACTCCCTTAAACAGGCCCCATGATAAGTAACTTACCCAGTGTTTCAGTAAAATTATATTGTCAATGGTGCATTTAAATAAAAATCTTGATAATATTTTACTAAAGATTGTGTTAGCATTAGGTGTTTTCTACAAAATTATTCACAAACCTGTTAAAATGTGCCGAAGATGAACCCAGAAAACAGCATGCAGTTTTACAAAAAAAAAATATATAATACATACATGTTTTACCTTCATAATAATCTCCAGCTTTGTCATTGAAAACATTCATAGCTTGCCCATTTTGTATTGTGGTTATCGTCAAATTATCAGAATACTGAGGTGGAAAAGTCATCTCTAATTGACAAGCAAGGTTGCTATAATCAGGCGAATTAAATCCTGTTACTAATCCAACTCTCAATCTGTAATTAACATAAAAGAATGAGTCATCACATTCCATGTGATTATAACAGGTTTATTAGCGGGCGTTAGTAGATGCTTCTTCTATTATTTGTTTTGATGAAAAAGTCACCAACTATTGCACTCATTATGAAAGGCACAACACAATAACGAAAGAAATTTATAATGTAATGTTACATACATGCCTGGTTGATCCATTGTCTCCAATTTGACAGTGATTATGTCTTCAGAGTCCAATTGTTTTGGTAATAAAAACATTTTTTCGTTTTTTAGCTGTGGCGTTGGCCACGGCGGTGCTTTACTAACGTTTCCGACGCCGTTCGTCCCGTTTAGTTGAACACTATACGGCTCTTCAGAACGCGCCCCGTCTCTATTATAGTAAACAAATAGGTTAGACCAAACCAGTAAAATGTTTTATCCATCTAAACTACAGCATATCATTTTATTATGATATAATAATGGATGATAAATGATAAGATCTGGCAATGTTTACATCGTATATTACTGTAAAACTGATCATAACCTATATAAATCCGAAACAACGCATCAAAATTACATGACGCGATGTTGACTCAGGTGGCATTTCACTCCAAGTTATAGGAACGGTGTTATTTTATTCACTTTTAAAGTAATATTTCGCATAGCATTCGGGAACAACTTCCTGTGTTATTTTTTGTTAAGTTTTGTCGTAACCTAAACTGACATTAGATAGACAAATAGACAATGACATTGACAAATGAAAAGCTGCGTCCGGGAATGTTTTTGATACTATTTCGACACGTTCATTACTTATTCAGTTTATTCATGACACTTTTATGCAGTCATGTTATTTACAGCCCAAAGGTCTTCTTTTACAACGATTTAATACTAAGAAACCTAATTAAGTCATACCCAGCTAGGCAATCCCAACACGATTTCAACATCTCCGATTATTTTGGTACACAAGATTTTTCTTACACGTCAGACGTTTACAAGCGGCAGTGTTTCATCGTGACTACTGACTTCTAAGATGAATCTGAGATTCAAGTTGTTTAACGATGACGTAATAATGAAAACAAACACACAGGCACAGGCACTGATTCCACCGACCTCGAAATCGTCTCGTAGATCGTACTACGTCATTTCACGACACGTAGGTTCGCTTCGACATTTCACTTGATACTGCTACTCGTTTTCTGATGTTACATTCACTAGCTATGTATAAGAACGTGTAGCACTTGGAACAGATGCTGCGTGAAAACTGGTTAGAGAATTCCCCGCTTAGATTTTATATTAGTATCGTGCCTGCACGTGTATATATTTACATAGTATTGTATTGATACCTACTTAGGTAGAGAGTTGATAAAGTTGATAAATGATAACCGCGGCTATTGTTAACTTAACTGTATAGCTTGTAATTGTTGAATATTGTTCGGTACTGATTAGGTAGGTACTGTAAAACATAAAATGCTAAACGAAGTAGGCAGGCGATGTTCAAAACAATTTATATGTTAGGACAATTCTTTCCTTTTTGACTCTTCCCAGAAAGGGCATACGAGGACTGATATACTTACGCCCTTAAAAACAGCAATGTTTGAATTTCCATTATGGGACGACTGGGACGAGTCCATTGCTAATAACTTATAATAACCATCTAAAGACTATAATTTGGTGGTTTTTACGGTTCCGAACATCATCCAATTTTCCTAGCTGTAGTGGGAAGCGACATCGAACAACAAAATAAAACCCAATCTCTTTGTTTTTTCCGCATCGCTGTAGATATATGCGCCACTTTTGTTCTACACGAGATAATGTATTAAATGCTGAAAAGACACTCACTTGACTTTATTCTGCTGTTTCTTTACAGTAGTTTTCTCTGCGTTTGTTTTCCCTGCTGTACGTTTCATTGTGTCTACTCCGAACACGAACCAAACGTAGAATAAGTATTGGCCTCCCAATAATTATTGGTAAAGGTTTCCTTTAACTGAATGAATGTGTCATAACTTTATCAGTAAGATCAGATAAAGTATCTTTTTATGGTTTACCAAGTTCGTCATGTTTGTAAATAATAAAATACAACAACGCATTGTGTAATCTAACAGTCACGAATGTCTGTGAAGGTTATTTCCGGCAAGTTTTAGTTAGAGCCTATGGGTTAGTTCATTTTAATATGTCTCCAATTGCCGTATCGGTGCCAAATACTAGTTCATGTGTAGGTGGACGAACCAAACTGCTTGTCTCATAAAATATGAATGAGATAATAGTCTTGTATTTGATGATTCGAACAGGAATATTTCCGAAAGTATTCGGCCGGAATTACTCCATAACTATAGGTTTTAAGAGAAAAAAAGTCATAACATCGATTGTAAAAGTCTGTTTTTGGATGACTGTATGGGCGTCACAGTCACAGAAAATCAGGTATGATTAGTCTGATGGCTTTACGATTGGGTCTATTGGGTGGCTATTATCCGCCGCAGGATATTGCGAAAGAAGTACCATTTAAACAAGAGTGACAGCATAGAGCAAGCTCACAAATTTTATTGACTTAAAGGCGGCTTTGTGTTTGGTGTACACACAGTCTACATCTAGCTAGCGACGTATCATCATCATCATCATCATAACAGCTGGAAGACGTCCACTGCTGGATCCAAAGGGGGGATTTGCAATAATCGCCGCGCTTGGCAGGCGGGTTGGTGATCGCAGTGTTTGGGAGTTGCGTTTACAGAGAACGCTGCTGCCCATTCTCTGGTGAGACGATAGCACTTCACTCCACTTATAGGAGAAGGGAATACAAGTTTTTATGAAGTATGGAACATAGAAATTAGTACTAAGACTTCGCTTTGTAAGGAAATTTGCTGTTTCATACATTTTCATTGGCTAAATTTCATTTTGTATGAAACAGCTGATATTTTTTTCGAGATTTCGGGGTTGTTCTCAAAGTAAAACTTGTTTAAAATCATGTGTACTTTCACTGCCTCAGAGGTTGTTGGTGTTTTACATATAACACTTTATAGGAGTTCGTCGTTCGTCATTGTTGAAGTTAAAGATATGGAAGTTGGCATTTAGACATATTTTTGTATGTCGAGGCTAGTTGTATAATCTATTACCGGAAAATCCCGTAAGGGTCTTGAGAAGTTGCCGATGAGAAATCCCATCGGGATCTCGGGGATCGGGTAGAAATCTTTTCTCAGTTAAATTAAATTAAATATTAGTGTATTTACCAGTTCTCTACTATACGGAAGTTCATTATAATATTGAATCTCATTGCTAACTAGCTTAGATACAAAATCAAATCTGCAGATGAATCGCAGTGGTTGGAATGCGAGCTAAGTCCCAAAAATAAAAATATAGATACAGTGCAATCTTAATGTTTATGAGAAATTAAATAGAGACATTACTAACCATAATAATGTTCTCTAAATTAGAAGAAAGTGATACAGCACAGCTGCCGTACTTTTTGGATTGGTGCCAACATCAATTGTTTTATTATTAATGTTTTATCATTCGGAATGAATATGAACTCAACATTCAAAAGGCTAAAACGAAAAGCCCCTGGAGATCTGTAAGGGATGAATTGTAAAGGGCCCACGTCGCTGGACTGGTGACCCTACAAGACAAATTAAACTCTTGACCATATGCTGGATGTTCGCTAGAAACAGATTGCAGGATAATAAAAAAAAAAAAACATTCGGTACATAATCGCTGAATCCCTGATTAGAAATGAAAGAGTGAGTTTTCTTTCTTGTGGATTTTACTTAGTTTAAAAAAGTTAAGCAAGTATCAAGACATTAAAGAGTACCTAAATATAAAAAAACCAAAGTGGTTGACTTATCCATATTTTATTTTTCATGTGTGCAAATAAATAAGGCTATATATCTTCTTCTAATATATAAAAATCTCGTGCCACGGTGTTTGTTACCGAACTCCTCCGAAGCGGCTCGACCGATTTTCATGAAATTTTGTGTGTATATTCGGTAGGTATGGGAATAGATGGTAGGCTTTTTTTGCGAAACAACGTTTGCCGAGATAGCTAATTTTTTAAAATAAGCTGCCTCATCAGTTTTATAAATCTGTGGGAGGGGAATGATTCAAACCAGGTTTATATAATTTTAATTATTTATTTATTTATCTATACTAATACATCTTTATACACAAATGGGAAAATAACCTTGAGCCGGAACCAGCCGTTCCAAGTATCTGACTAGAAAAAATATTCTACTATACTTATTTCTATTTGAACCTCGATTTTAGCCCATAGGGCGGTATGCGTGGTCCATTACAATTCCTGGATGGACCACACATTTATTAAACCTAACTTATCACGGGCATTAAGTACGTATTTTGTACAATTAGATACTAACAACTAATTATTTTTTATTTGAGATGGGTTTTCTCTTGACTCTAGTTTAGTCAGAGATAACAGAGACAAAGTCTTCGATGAGCGAGCTTACCCAGAAGGAGCCTGTTCACTCTAACTTTGAAGAGATTAGGGTTGTAAGCGTTCGGAAATTATTCATTTGGTAGCTCGACCCCAACAGAGAAAACGCTTTTAAAAGTTGAAAATAGTACCTATTACTAACAAAAGAATCTATACATTTTGGTTTAAAAGTTACTACAAATTACATTCAATCTGTTTAGTGATGTGTGCAAGAAACTTTCGATATAATCATTAAGATTCTCAGTAATGTATATCGTTATCATAACCATATGATAGATATTCTATTAATTTATAAACGACAAAACGATGAACATTAGTATGGTAACACACTTAATGATTTTCTAATGAGCTCACTACTGCTCTTGTATTTAACTTAGTACCTGAGTGGTATAAATATTAAACAATTAGAATCGGGCCTGACTACCCAGTGTGCATCGGTGGACTTCATATTGATGCATTCTCAATTGAGGTGAATCAGCGGCTCACGTCATCCTGGACTTCGAGGTCGTGGCTTCTCAACGTGCACAAATCCTCGGAACAGTGAGGTCTCTCCGCAAAGCCTGTGAAGCCCCCAGGCAGCTTCTCTGCTTGTGGGCGGAGCTAGGCTGGCTAAACTAGCCAAAACCGGTCCGAATGGGAGTCTTAAGTGCAGATAACGAAGTCCCTACTTAACTGCGTTCACAATTACTTCTCAAACTTGAATAGTAAACTGTTCACACGAGCTACTCCGTCTTTAATATCTATCTGGTCGATGTCCTTGAAATGGTCGACTTCGCAGTACAGTGGATTACTTGGACCAGTTTCGTAGGTATATAAAGTGATCATAAATATCTTGTGTTTTCTTGCGGTTATCACCAAGTCAAACGATGGTCCTGCGAATGAACAAAAACTACATTAGAACAGTATATTAGATCCAGGTGAGTGGAAAGAGATAGAAACAGAAGGCACGATGTGCCGACCCAAAATAAACTGAGATAGGGGCAGGAGAAAATGAGTGATAAAAAAGTATTTTTTTTTAGATTTGTGATTTGAGAATTCCAAAAAGCAACAGCATATATAGAGCAAAAATACATACCTTCAGATTTAGGTTTAACAGTGAAATCGTAAGCTTCCCTGCTTTCAGAACCTGAAGGTGATTTAACAGCGATGCTTTTAGTTCTAAAGTCGAATTTGAACTGACAGCTTTGCTTCCCACTTTTAGACAACTCCACAATCAACCTGGAATAAATAAAAATAATAACACTGTTAATTTAAACTGCGGTAGATCGACCACAACGCATTTTATTTCGTTATTTTTCAGCTAAATAATAATACATATCTATTCATACATATTTATTCATATTTGAATCAGTGTATCTGAAATAGCAAGAAAGGACAACGCGAGAAAGTGATGGCAGGATGACCCGAGGGGTTAGTGCGAGTTTTATAACGTACTCGATCGCGTTAACGTAAACTTTCGCTTGGTTAATTTTTTTCCGTTCTTGTCACCAGGCGGATCTTATTCAGTTTAAATACTAATTTTTGTTTACGGTAACGCGATCGAGAACGTTAAGCACTCGCACTAACCAAACACTGGAATCCTCTAATGATCTGGGTGCTTACTCTCAAATATAATTCCGCTGGATCGACATTGGAATTGTCAGTTAAACGTCAGGGATTGGCTAGACTCAGTGAGTCTAGCCAATCCCTGACGTTTAACTCAACCAACTGACGTTTGACTAATGTCGATCTATCGGAATTATATTCCAGAGTAAGCACCCTGATTAGCCCGTGACCGCAAAACACCCGGAGTATTGAACGTAGGGAAGGGAGTCTATGCCCTGCAGAGGAACACGATAGGCTTTTTATAACGTTATTTAGAAAGTATATACCTAGAAGTAAAATTTAAATTTACTTACATCTTGTCCTTTGCGTGCGGATCTATTTCGCCTGTTATATTGATGACTAGACCATTCTTTATGACTGTCGGAATCATATAAGTGCTACAATCCCATTGCGATTCTTCTGAACTGGATGATCTTTAAAAGAAAAAAAAAAACAGTTGGTCAGTTTGGAGTTTTCAAGACACATGCTCAAGGTTCGGTTCCCGGTTTAGACCGATTTAAAATTATTTGAAGCAGTTCGTATTGTTTTCAAAAATAAAGTGTTCATTCAGTAAATTTTCCTATCTACAGTATTTAGCGTCCTTTCTAATCTAAACCGTCTCTCGTCTAAATCTTGGGACGCCCATTGTAGATGCACAAAGAGATTTGTAGTTCGCGTTATTGTATCAATAACTTACCCATACTTTGTTGCACATGCCACAGGACGTGCCGCACCTTGATTAAAAGTTATCGCAACCACAACAAGCACCGATACAAACGACGCTTTTGTCACTGCCATTTTTCTGAATTAAATTAAATCACTAAATGTCTCCACAAACAAACTTAACAGCTCACTTCTATATGTTACGATAGGTGAACGTCAACTGAGGTGAATTAACTGCACAATTAATTAATTAGTAAATTAATATTTATTATTGGTAGTCCTAATACTTAGTAGGACTATTACCAATTTGCAGCTGGTTGACACTAATGAACAAATCCAATGATCCTTTTATTTAAATGCTGGTTTAAGTGAATCATTATGAGCGAAATACGTCATAATTAATAAAACTGCTTTTATGGTTTGTAGTTATCCTGGTTGGGGAGTTCCCTTTAATCCCTTATGGGAGGATAAACTTCATCCTAGAAACGTAAATAAACGCAAATAAACATGGTCCAGTTTCATGTTATTTAATGTAAACGTAATAGTTATTTAATAGTTTTGATTGATAACTATAAAGTAATAATTTTGTGGTTTATATTGCTCTGAAATAAATGACAACCTATTAAACTTTCTGGAAATATAATTGTTATGGTTAAAACAAGAATTTAAAAACCTATTTTTTTCAGGTGAATCGAACGTGTACACACTGGGTACGATAGGCAACCATCGGGTCGTGACAACTAAACTGCCGTCCGTGGGTCGAACTCGAGAAGCGATGACCGCTGCGGGCAACACCACCACAAGACTCCTCGGAATCTTCCAGAAGGTAAATCATTATGCTTTTGAAAGAATTAATGAATCAACTAAGGTTTGCTTGGAAGAAAAAAAAATACAAACTATTAGTCACAGAAACGTGCGTATGAAAGATAAACCACACGCACTAGAAATGCACTTCAAAATCTATGAATCAATGAAATTGGTAGCTAGTTAATTTGCACCTCGTAAGCTGTGGCATAACTAGGTAATGAAAGGTAGACTTTTAGGGCATGGTGCTAAGTGCTATTTTCAGATCTGGCAAATTATTATGGGTTTGATAATCACGAATTACTCAGTAACAGCCCAGGGCCTGGAATTGTTCCTGCTGATGAGAGACCGCGAAGAGCTACCGCGGTCCAGGAACGCAAAGTGCATTTTGAGGAACATGGGTGGGTTTTAGTCATCAATAATCTGTCTCTCCCTTCAGTTCCACCCAGAACGGAAGGATTCATTGATTCCACATCAAAAAAAAAAATTGGGCGGAGCTAACGCACGGCGCTGATTTCCAGGTCGTCAAATACAACGTACGGAAACCAAGTCTGTTGAGATGGTTTCGTCCTCTGATTGGTCATAAAAGTTTATGGACGATTTTCCATTATCATGCCTAATGGAAGCTTTCAATCAAGTCCCTTGACGCTAAAGTTGAAATCCCAGCGGCTTTAGTTACAGGGTACGTAATGTGTTTTCTGGGACACATTGAGTGTTTTGTGCTAGTGACCGTTTTAGATTCGAACGTGCCGATGTAGGAATATGTACGCACACAAAATGTACTTGTGATTTAGTTCCTCCTCATAAGATAACAGTGGCCATCTTAGATAGAATCCTTAGAGACCACGATTAGACAACATGGCCACGCGTTACAAACAACAGATATTTTATTTTTAAGGTGGATGCGCCAGGGTAGCCCGCGAAATTCAAATATTTTTATGTTTTTTGCAATTTGCCGGTCAGTGTGAAGCTGTATGTGCGCGGCCGTAACGCGTATTTATCTAAAGAATTGTAACCATTTTAATCATGGCCCTCAAGTTCATGAAGCCCTATAGAATTACTTTTCATGAAATAACCATTTTAGAACCGTTTTTAATTACTAGAGAACATAAAGGATCCCGATAAAAGTCGATTCGGGGCAGCTTTATGTCTTTATTTCGCCTTTTGATATTAGAAAAGTCAACAAATGTATATGGGTCAATGACCGTTATTGCACATTTATCTGGTGTCATAATCCAGTTTGTCTTGGAAAGTTTTCGATGCATCATTTGACTAAGTTTATTGGAAATATTACTGACGTGGGCTCTAAGTTACTATTCTACTTTTTCATAAAGTCATGCAAGCATGAGTTTGCGTAATATCATTAGTTACCCAATCCAAAAACCGTGTTAATAGCTCATCGTATGTACCTATATGACTTTAATAGGACATCCATATGCGATGCGATATGTTTTCCCAATGTCGTCAGTACACACAAAATAGTTTTATCCTGAAACATTTATTCAGGATACATCGTTAAGCTAAAGGAAAATCACAGCAGGATTTGTAGATTAAGGCATTAAAATTATGTAAAATAAATATATTAATACCTATTATTTATTCTTCCTTTTCCTTATTATGGTTGGGATCGGTTTCCAAGTCTCCTCCTATTATGCGGTAATATTTTACACAACCATAATTATCCGACCTCCGTAATGCATTTAAATAATGCCCTACTAGTTAGCAAGAAGTGCTCGAATTAACTTTGCGATAATGAACTAGGCTTCATAGATAATCGGAAACCCGCGTCTCAAGATGAGTCGATTGTGAAACGAGCCAAGAAGCTCAACGGCATTGATATTGATGCATAGGTCGAGTTAAAGCTCCCAAGCTTTGATCATCGACGCTAAGTTCTAGCCTGTGTGTGGACACAGATTACTGAATAGTTACTAATACGGTATGATTTTCTTTAGGCTACACTTCGCGAAGTGTGTGTCTGAATTGCACATTTTTATTCTGTCTAGCCCATAGAAATATAAAATATTTATGGTCTAGCCCGTTCCATAATCGGAGTTTAATATGTACGGCAGTGCGCTACCGGACTCACAAAACGTTTTGCGAATACTTTTTTGTACGTACAGGTAAGGAGTGGATTTCTCTTACTTACGAAGTCTAAAGCAAGATCGCTCTATCGTCGATCATATCGTCGCTTTCCATCAGGAGACTTTGTGGCCAAACAGGAGCCCGTCAAAAATAATAAAAAAAGTTCAGTCTCGAACATCCGATTTTTAAAATTCCTAAGATGTTCTTGGATGTTCTGATGTCAGATTTGCAACTACTCCATGAAGGTAAGTATAGATAAAAGTGGAGTCTAAGTGAAGATTCGACGACTGTGGTCGAACGCTCTCTTTCTTAATATAGGTACACATAAGAACGAGACAGTATTATCTGTTTTCTTTATCTTATGTATGTATTCAGAAAGAGAGCGTCTGTGTCCAACCACTGTCGTCTTCACTTAGGCATTTAGAGTGTTGTCTATACTTTTATCTATACCTTCATCATTTACTCACACCTCTTATGTATTTTACAAGCGGTCTTGGCCATATTTAACACACAGAGGGACTCTTATGAATTTTAGAGCTTTTACGGGTACCGCAAAACCGCTGAGTATGTTCCTGAACTTTGTGTTTTCGGAAAATCGTGCTAATAATGATATTATGATAGAGATTGCACATGTGCAACGTACCGTCATATCGCTTCAGTACTTCAGCCGTTAGACTTACTGATAGTTATGACGCATTAATACCACAATGGACTACTATTTCACACTGACCTGCGGGAAAATTTATGTAAATTGTAACGTAGTAAGTACTTATGTGTGGTTTTGTATTTTGTTTTTGGTCATTTACCGAAGTATGTGCGATTTAGTATTCTCCTTTTAGTCATTTACCGTAGAATGTGCAATTCAGTATTCTCTTTTTGGTCATTTACCGATAGCAATACTAATATAAACTTTATGCGAAATGCGGGTAGCCTTAAAAAATATGTCTAGCCCAACAATCAAACTGCTGCCTGTGTCATATCATAGCTCGTTTGGTACGAAATAATACTTAAAACAATGTTCTTTCATCCTTCTGCCCTTGTTCAATGTAATTTTAGGTCGGTGCAACTCGTTTTCATCTGCCATTTTCTCCTTTCATCACACAAAATACTCACAGAATACTATGACATGCCCATTTTTAACACTAAATGCCAACAAAAACCTTAAAAGAAATTCCCTCAGAATATTCCTATATGAATTACTTCTAAAATTACTCGTATATAGGAGTTCCTAGATGAATTACTCCTGAGTTATTTATCTAGGAGGCAGCTTTTGAAGCAATTCCTGTCTGAGTCATAACAGCGTGGACTGGATAGAATAACGACGAAGAAAGTGTTATAACTCCCACACTGAACTGCTACAAGAACACACATAGACTAGATATGTCCAAGCTGTTCGAAACACAAGCATAGCTTATAGCTGCTAGTGTGTCTTAACAAATTATACATAGTAATAATAATAATTAAACTGAGGAGGAGCTCGTGGCTAGATAATAACAGCCGCATGGGTCGATTTCCAAGGTTAGGCAACGCTTGCCAAGGTTGGTCTGTGGATGGGTGAGCATCTTAACATATCGAGTTTCCTCCGTGCCACGGAAAGCACGTTAAGCCGTTGGTCCCGGCTGTCATTTGTAGATCTTTGGCAGTCGTTACGGATAGTCAGAAGCCAGTAAATCTGACTCCAGTCTTGCCATGAAGTTCCGTGTTACCCAGATAATGGGTTGTGGAGGTTTGGTAGGCAGCCGCTCCTCGTAAAATACTGGTATTCAGCTAAATCCAGCTTGACTGGAAGTCACGTCACGCTCTTATTGACTCCCTTTAGTTGTAAAGTATTCCTCAGAAATCCGTCTTTTTTTCCTCTACCTCTCTATTCATCAACGTTTATAAGTACTTATACCTATTTTAGTCACACCCTATTCATCCCTTATAACATTGTTTTCTGATAGATAGTTTATGACAAAAACAGCTTAGTACTCGTACTTACAAGATGTCAATAAAATATTTGTGGCTAGCTCCTTCGGAGAACTACAGCCAGTGACAACACCTCATGTTTTTCAATGTTCAATTTATATTTTAAATGCTGCATGGTCATGAATAGATTATTATAATTCTAGCTTCGCTCGCGTTTAAAGTTGCCGTCTGCAAGGTGCCATCCTGTCCCTGTACCGAAACTCATCGCAATCGGTTCGGCAATTCAGACGGGAAAGTCGAACAAACAAACTCGGGTTTCGCATGTATTAGCACTTGCCTGGACCTGCGATTTCGTCCGCGCTGCAATTTACTTAAGGATATCTATCTATTTTTTTTAAATAAATTATGGCTTATGTTACTTGCTGATAATTTAGCTTTCTATTGGTGAAAAATTGGTTAAATACGTTTCAGTAGGTTCAGAGCCTATTCTGTACAAACAAACAAAAAAAATCTATCCTCTTTATAATATTAGTACATAAAGATTAGTTCGGATTTTCCTAACCTACAACATATACGTTTATTTTAAAATCGAAGCGTCGATAATCCCATTGATATACCTAAGCGTATTATTTTGGCCTTGATTTTGTTCTATTTTGTATCCATGCGTGAAATAGCAATGATTGCACGGGATTGGCATGTTTGGTTACCGTAAGGACAGAATTAGCTCTGCAGAAATAACTACTGGTATAACTTTGTTGCCATATGTTGCGTGCGATATCTGGATTGGAATTTGATTAATAAACTACTGTTTTCGTTCGGGATTTATGAGGCGAATGTTTCCTCATGTAGGTACCTACTGTAGTCAAAGAAACTAAGGTAAAGTAGTAGAATATCATTAACATAATAAACATCTCCAACACATAAAATACAACCGACTTCTTTCTTCCGAAGTTATTTTGTACCTTGTAGTGTTTTGTTTTTGGAAGTCGGTTGTATTTTTTGTAAAAAAAAAATATTTTTCACTTTTTAGTGGTACCTAGGTACCTGCGTACACATTAACAGCGTACCGGCGCAATGTTAAGTTAAGAACTGGTGTAAATAAACACTTAAAAAACATGCGATTTCAGAAATCCCGATCCCTTTTCTATCATTTATTGAAGAGTTCCGTTGCCTACCTCCGAAGTTCTTCGTCAGATCTTCACTAAATTGAAACGGGACCAGTCCAGGAAAATACTCTTTCAAACAAAAAAGAATCATCCAAATCGGCTGACAATTGGCTAAAGTATCGCTGAACAAACATTTTTAATGGGATCCTTATTTATACCTTTCATCATCAGCTCAGCAACATGAGATGATCATTACCAGGCACAAATATCTGAATTGCGTTAGAAAGTTCATGAAAAACATTGTATGTTCCTATAAAATTTGAGGGTTGCCCTCGATTTTCGTGGAAACGAAATTTTTCAAATCGGTTCATAAATGACGGAGTTATGAGGTAACAAACATAAAAAAAAATACAACCGAATTGAGAACCTCCTCCTTTTTTTTAAAGTCGGTTAAAAACGCGCGCGTTCAATATTTATTGTTGGCGTCAACTACACACCTTACATCAAATCAATTACTTATACTCAGATCCAGAGTCGCTAGAAGAAAATTACATGCACATAGCTTCCACCTAAAAGCAGCAAATCTATTGATTCTTAACAAACACATTCCTCGCACATCTCTGTTGGAAACGCAGCCTTACTGTAGGGTATGATTGTCTCGCGATAGGCGCGAGGGTTGAGGTTTGGTGTATGGGTATGTAGTTCCTTTCGGCGCAAGTGCCGCACAGTTGCGGAGAGATGAGTGAGCGGGTGCGGGCGGGGTTGTAAATGACACCAGATGTAAAAGTCACACACACGGGTATGTGTGTGTGACTTTTACAACATATATTTAGTTTAAGGTAAATAAGTACTTTCTGTTAAAATTTCCAAGATTTCCCTGACTTTTAACAAGATATACTTAGGTTTTTTTTTTCAATATGGATAAGGATTTCCTTCATAAGTTTCAGATTTCGTGATTCGTGATACCTAGAATTTGAAACCGCGTTACGCAATTGGGATAAAGACATGATATAATTATGTACAGTCGCCAGCACGGCAAGCTACTATAAGAATAATAATACATACAAGAATAATAGATTTTCGAGTTTATCGCTAAAGCGATTAGGTTTTGGGTAGCTTGATGTGCTGGTGTCTGTACCTACATTGAACACAGAAGGATAAGCTATTTCAGTACCTAAATATATTCAATCTATATATCTATACTAATATATAAAGCTGAAGAGTTAGTTGGTTTGTTTGAAAGAAAGACAAATGTTTATTTGGGACTCGCACAAAATAGACAGATTTAAATTTAATTAAAACTGTTAAGTTATTAGTACCTAATACTGTTAAGTATTACTTAGTCTATAAACATTTTAGTCTGTGCGAGGCCAAAAAGGTCCCTATCTCAGCATAGGCTGCGAAATTTAAAAATAAATAACACAGCGCTGGTTTTATGATAGGGCCTGTGATGTTACCGGTCCAATTTGAAAAATTCTTTTAGTGAAAATTATATTTTGTGGCTATAGGCTATGTAATGACTAAGGCCAATAGGAGCGGAGCAGACGAAGTTGCGCGGGTCAACTCGTTTACCTATAAAAGCAATCTTCCATAAGGAAGGTAACTGATTTATTGGGTCAATTAGGTACTACATTTAAATATTATCACATAGTAGGTATCCAGTAACCTATGTGTAATTGTTGTAACCATATTACGGCTATAACGTGATTTTGTGACTAAATTAAACAAATTTATATCCTGGTATTCGCATAATATTAATATTTTGTTACCAAGTCGGGTTTTTGACATGTTGGCAATTAGTTAAACCTTATTTGGGAATTATTCTACTGCTCCAGTAAAATCAATAGTAGAGTATAGAGTACTTAAACGTCAAAATTGTGGTTAATTTATTCTACCTTAAGAGGAAACGGAAAGACTTTGTATGTAAAAGTCATAATTCGTGGTTTAGCTCTCGCCTGTTTCCTCCTCAAATATTGGATCGATTTATAAGATATTTCATAAACTGAATAAGATGGATATATACTCTGTCTCTATGTTAAGATTGGATCGATTTATAAGATATTTCATAAACTGAATAAGATGGATATATACTCTGTCTCTATGTTAATATTGGATCGATTTATATGATATTTCATAAACTGAATAAGACGGATATATACTCTGTCCCTATGTTAATATTGGACCGATTTATAAGATATTACATAAACTGAATAAGATGGATATATGTATACTCTGTCTCTATGTTAATATTGGATCGATTTATAAGATATTTCATAAACTGAATAAGACGGATATATACTCTGTCTCTATGTTAATATTGGACCGATTTATAAGATATTTCATAAACTGAATAAGATGGATATATACTCTGTCTCTATGTTAATATTGGATCGATTTAGAAGATATTACATAAACTGAATAAGATGGATATATACTCTGTCTCTATGTTAATATTGGATCGATTTAGAAGATATTACATAAACTGAATAAGATGGATATATACTCTGTCTCTATGTTAATATTGGATCGATTTATAAGATATTTCATAAACTGAATAAGACGGATATATACTCTGTCTCTATGTTAATATTGGACCGATTTATAAGATATTTCATAAACTGAATAAGACGGATATATACTCTGTCTCTATGTTAGATAATATTGGACCGATTTATAAGATATTACATAAACTGAATAAGATGGATATATACTCTGTCTCTATGTTAATATTGGATCGATTTAGAAGATATTACATAAACTGAATAAGATGGATATATACTCTGTCTCTATGTTAATATTGGACCGATTTATAAGATATTTCATAAACTGAATAAGATGGATATATACTCTGTCTCTGTCAATATTGGATCGATTTATCAGATATTTCATAAACTGAATAAGAAGGATATATATACTGTGTCTCTATGTTTTCCTTTTGAACGACGTATTAACCGTATAAGCACTAGAACAGGCAGTCCCTTACCGGTACCCATGTTTCAATAGAAGATTTACAGCAAGACGTTCTATTCGCAGGTGGAGTATGTGTTCCTGGTGGGAGTCGGAGGCGGAGTGCCACACTACACGGATTACGCAAGACACGTGCGACTGGGCGACGTCGTCGTCTCGTCGCCTGCGCCGGATCTACCCGACAAGTATGTTATAAATAAATTTTTTATCAACCTTTAATGTCCAATGCTGGGCAAAGGTCTCCATAGCCTTACTCTCTGTTTTGCCTTGCATCTGTATCTTATTTAGTAAATAGTAAATCTATATAAAAGGGCTATGTAGCTGATCTGCTGACGTAGACTCGTTTAAATTAAATTTTTAAGTGAAACTCTGCACAGAAATCAAGAAAAACCAAAAAGAAATCAAGGGTGAATAGGTTATTTCTAGGCAAGCGTGCTCCATCTTCGAACACATCATCGCTTGCCATCAGGGTGAGATAGTGATTAAACGCGTGCCCATCAATTTTTTTTTTTTTTTTTTAATATATCCTGCTACTTAGCAATCTGTTTCCAAGGAACAATAATCTAATATGGTGTCAGATTTTCATCGGGATTATTATCTTCAGCTGAGCTGAGCACCCATTGATGCCATACTCATCTTTTGTCCGCAAATCTCATAGCTAAATCTGGTATACTATTTCTCTTCAGTCGAGAGAATCTCACACTGCCCTCTCTCCTCAATTCAGCAGCCAGTTGATTAACATGTTGGTCTAGTCTATTTTGATAATTATTGCTGTATGACTCTATTTCCTCTTTCACTGTTCGCAGATTCAAATCTAGGTTTACATATCGATTGCTTATGTACGGTGGAATATTAAACATGGCTCTCATTGTTTTACTTTGAAACCTTTCCAGTATTTCAACGTTACTATGAGTTGCTGTTCCCCATAACTGTATGCCATAAGTCCATACAGGCTTCAGTATAGCCTTATAGATAGCCATTTTACTGGCTTCTGTCAGTTGTGACTTACGACCAGTGAGCCAATACATGCTTCGAAGTTTGCAGTCTAACTGTTTCCTTTTGGTCCATATGTGTTTGCGCCAGGTTAGGCGTCGATCAAGGTGCATACCTAAGTACTTGGCGTCATCTGAATGTGGGATTTCAGTATTGCCAAGTTTTACAGGTGGACAGGTTTTCCTTCTGAGTGTGAAGGTTACTTGAACTGACTTATCTGTATTGGCTTTAATACGCCACTGCTGCAGCCATGTTTCGATCAGAGTCAGGTGTTGTTGGAGCATTTCGGATGCAGCCTCGTGATTCTCATGTGTTGATAGGATTGCGGTGTCATCTGCATATGTCGCGGTAGTGGTCGAAGCATGAGTGGGTAAATCTGCTGTGAATATAAGATAGAGAACTGGTCCCAGTATGCTACCCTGTGGTACTCCAATTTCATACATTTGAGATGCATCGGAATTATATTTTACTTCGTAGCATCTATTTTCGAGGTAAGATTTTAATAATGGGAAGAAGGAATGTGGAAGCGTTCTTTTGATTTTGAAGAGTAGCCCATTATGCCAAACTTTGTCGAATGCTTGGCTAATGTCTAGGAAGACTGCGCTACAATATTGTTTGTCTTCCAGCGCTCTACCAATAACATCAACTAGCCGATGCACTTGCTCGATTGTACCGTGGCCCTCCCTAAAGCCAAACTGGTGAGTTGGTATTATCTCTGCTAGATGTTCTCTCATTCTATTCAATATGACCTTTTCCAGAAGTTTTCCAATTACCGGAAGGAGACTAATGGGTCTGTATGATGCTACCTCTTGAGGTGCTTTGCCTGGTTTCAGTATCATTATTACTTGGGCAATCTTCCACTGGCTTGGGTAGAAGGACAATCTCAGACACGCGTTGAAGATAATTAGCATAAGCAGTAGCCCCTTTTTTGGAAGTTGCTTCAACAAAGTAGCGTCAATAAGATCGTAACCGGGGCACTTGCCTTCCTTGAGTTTTAGGATTTCGCGCCTTAGTTCTTGTGGTGTAACATGCTTCAAAGGCAATGACATTTGATTAGGAGAAGTGAGGTATTTGTGTATTTCATTGTCCAGCTGTTGATTGCTGCTAGGAAGTGGTTCAAAAACTTTATGTAGATGATTGGCATACGTGTTAGCTTTTTCACTGTCAGAGCGGGCCCAGGTCCCCGATTGTGTTCTTAATGGTGTTACTTGTTGTTGAGGGCGCTTTAGGTTTTTTGTAGCCTTCCACAAGGAATAGTTTGTGGCACTAGTATGTGTCAGTTTTGCCAGATATGATTGCAGGTTCTCATTTTTCCATTCCTTTAGTTGCTGTGAGGTTTTATTAAAGGCAGCCTTGTCTCTAGGATAATGGGTGTTTTGCCATACAGAGCGAAGTCTACGTCTTTCCGTTATACAGTCTTTGATTGATGCTGGGTACACATGTTCTTTTGCGCTTCCCACTCTGTTTTGAGGTGTGGACCTGTTTGCCGCGTCATGAATCAATTTATTTAATCCTTCTATAGCCTGTTCTACCTCTTCTGTGGTTTTCAGAGAGATTGTAAGCTGACTCTCCGCTGTGATGATATCCTGATACTTTCTCCAGTTGGTTTTCTTATTGTGGATTTTGGGTAGTTTTTCTGTAAGTATTATCTTATTATTCAAATTAAGAATAACTGCAGAGTGGTCTGAGGTTAGATCTAAGTCCGATTCCATATTGATGTTATTAATTGATACGTTTTTTGATATGAAGAAATCTAATAGGTCAGGAGTTTTTTGTGGGTCAGCCGGCCAGTATGTAGGTTCACCAGTGGATAAACAATCAAGATTAAGATCTCTCACAGTTTGATAAAGCTGTCTGCCTCTAGTAGTTATAAGTCTAGAACCCCAGAAAGAGTGCTTTGCATTCCAATCGCCTCCACTTATAAAGCAACGCCCAAGCTTAGAGAAGAAAACTTCATAGTCTCCTCTTGATATTTGATGTTTCGGAGGGCAGTATATTGCAGCAAGTGTAATGTCTGAGTTTTTGTCGCTGACATTAATTACTGTGGCTTGTAGCTTGTCGGTTGAGTAGGGTTCAAGCGGGTGGTGTTTTATGTTAGATTTAATGAGTATTGCAGTTCCTCCATGAGCTTTACCCGATGGATGGTTAGTTGTGTACATAGTATATCCCTTTATTGAGATAAAGCTCTTGCTTGTAAATCTGGTCTCGGATATGAGTGCCACATCAATTCTTTTCATGTTCAAAAAGATTTCTAGCTCTAGTCTACGTGCAGCTAGTCCGTTGGCGTTCCATGTTATAATTTTGAGATTATGATTAAATTTTCTTATGGCTGCTTAGAACTTGGAGGAACCGATCCATCATGCTGTCTACCATGTTTATCATCATGGTTTGAATTCTGTTGAACATTTTATCTAAGATGTCACCGAGTTGTTGTATTTGGGGAGGTTGGTCTGGATAAATTATGTTGTCTGTAGTATTTTTCGTCACTTCAGCGTAAGTTGCTGTGGTTCTTTTGTAGTTATTCAGTTTCTTTGGCTGTGGTTTGTCAATTTCCGTTATCCGGTTGTATTTGTTTTTATTGGGATGTGTTGGTTTCGGTTGGATTTTCAGTATATGTTCTTTATATTGTTTGTATTTTATACAGCCTCTATAGCTAGCCGGGTGTTTTTGCTGGCAGTTTGCGCATGTAGCTTCTGTGTCTCTAGTTTTGTTACAACTGGTTGTTGAATGGTCGTCTCCACATTTGACACATCTGAAAGGTCGGTGGCATTGATTTTTGGAATGACCAAATCTTTGACACCTTTTACACTGGAGGATTTCTTTTTTTTTGTATGGAGGTTCAAAAGATATTTTTGTATGATTTATGAATTTCAGTTTGAATATTTCTTTATTGTTCGGCTTTGGTTCCAGGTCTACATAGAATAAAGGTAAAGATTCTTTTGACATTCGGTGACGTACATTTATCAGTTGTCTTACTTCATGTCCAAGTTCTTTGAGTTCTTCCTTTATTTGGGTGGTATCTTCTGAACTATGAAGGCCTCTCAGTACAACTCTGTATGGTCTTTCACACTTTAACATGTACGTGTAGTGACTAATGTTGTCCTTAATGAAGCTTTCTCTTATTGATTTGTATATTTCTATACTTGCTGGCATTATTTTCACAATGTGTCCTGATCTAAGCGTTGTCATAATATAGTTTTCTGCTGTTGTAATTTTTAGTAGTTCCTTTCTAAGAGCAGTGATATCCAGTACTCCAGTTACAAAAATTGGTTCTGGCTTTGGAGGCTTGACTGACTCTTTATCATCTGAGATCTCTTTTTCATTGTCTAAAATATCAAATTGATTTTGTGTAAGTACTGAATAAACAGTTGTGGTGGGTTTTTTCTTTTCATTTTCTGCCTGTGGTGAGTTGGATTCCACTCTTTTCCTTTTGGCTTGAGGTATTCGATCTTGTTGCCAATCGTTTTTGTTGCGGTCGTTTGCACTAAATGCTATTTCTGTGGCATTAATGTCTTGCGATATATTGCCGAGTGAGTTGCTACGTATTTTGGTGAACATACTCTCTTGTAGAGTTTGTTGGATCATTGTAGGGTTTATTTTATTTTTAAGATTTTCGCTCATATTGTTCCCACGAGTATTGGACGAAATAATAGGTCACTTAGGGGTGACGCCTTTCCCTAAGAAGGCAGAGTACAACTACGTTTGCCATGTCCGTAGAGGTTGATCGCTAGTGACTGGACACCCACCAGCCATGCAGTCTCTTGGCACGAGATCTCACCGTAGACTTGGGGTGATTTTTTATAGAAGTTGTCTTCTTCATGGCCCAGACAATTAAGCCAAGGCCGCCGATCCTGTTGAATCCTACAGGGTTGCGGTTTGTGAGAATCATTTCCTATTCTCACTGATAAACCAAGCTAATTAGGCTGGTATTGTCGGGTTAGTTGACCGCCGCCCGAGACCCGGCGTTGTTATTCATTTAGCACCACCCGGGAGGCACGTGTAGGGTTGTGGTTAGGTAGTTCCTACGGACGCGAATAACATTGCCCATCAATAGTAAAAAAAGGCGATGTGCAAGCATTATGTTTCCCAGCTATGGGAAAGTTACAGGCTGCTATTGACCGCTGGATCAACCGATTTCATGCGCCACAGACATTCTGGGGGGCTACTCTCTAAGCCCGAAGTCCGTAGTTGCGGGCGTATTCTGCTCCATATTACCTAACCACTAATAATTAATGACAACAGGATTCGACAGTAACTGTTAAATCGTGTTGTCATTCATAGTTCGGGTTCGGGACTAATCATAAGTCCGTAGGTGTTACGGAGTTGAATATTCCCGCAACTAATCCCGAAACTACGGTGTTCGGGCTTAGAGAGTAGTCGCCCTGAACACTGAAATAAATATGTTGTTTTCGTGGGCTCCTTAAATTATTTGGGCAGGCAAGCGCAAATTGAAAATGGGCGTTTCAGAATCCAATAAAAGTATTGATTTCTGAAGAAGCCCTTTAGCTTTACAAAATCTGATTCACAACGCCGAACACTGTCGCAAGCTAGAGGTAACATTGTGGTTTGTAAAAAAGTCATTCGTATTGTAGCTGGAAATTCCGGAAGGGTGCGCCAAAGCCAGACAGACGTAGGCACGCGGTACTGTGACCTCATTGCTGTTGACCTATATGTCTCATAACCGTGGGTAATAAGGTGCGACTTATTGGCGCCTGTATTGTGAAATTAGGAGCTTAAATCTGTACCTACCTATCACTATATAGTATAAAATAAAGTCGCTTCCGCTGTCTGTCTGTCCCTATGTATGCTTAGATCTTTAAAACTGCGCAACGGATTTTGATGCGGGTTTTTTTAATCGATAGAGTGGTTCTCGAGGAAGGTTTGAGTATACAGGGTTATTTGTAAAACACCAGCAACCTCTTAAGCAGTGAAAGTACACATGATTATAAGCAACTTACTTTGGAAAAACCCCGAAATCTGGAGAAAAATATCAGCTATTTCATACATTTTCATTGGCTAAATATTGCATTTTGCCGCTGGTGTTTTACAAATAATCCTGTATAATTTGTCCAGGTTTTGTGTAAATTGACTGATTATGAAGATTATTACTGGAAGAGATCGGAAAAAAAATGATCTAAAAAGTTCTTTACATCGCGTGCGCTGCGAAAACTATTGATGATAGAACAAAACGATGTCCTACAGTTTTGGATAAATATCAATACATACGCAAAAGTCCGCGATAGAAAATGTCTATCTTTATGGTTGACTCAAAATAACCATTTTTATGATATTCAATTTTGATATAAAATACTGCTTCATTTGCAGAGGTGTTTTCAATAAGAGCGGAGCATTAATGAAAAATGTGACATAGACCAAGTTGCGCGGGTCAGCTAGTGTCTTCAAAAACGTGGGTTATAAGTTGCGACTTATGAGCGTCTGTATTCCGGACGCCGTCTAATTTGGTCGGACACACAACCACAAAGCCTGACTATGTCCGGTAATCACCAAATGACTCCTCCCGCTTTGGGTGAAGCAGAAGGGAGTTTCAGACTCTTACTGACTAAAACCCATCCGTGTTCCTCCTAGTGCCTTTTGCGGTGCCTCTTTCGAACGAAGTCCGCAGCCCCAGCAGGTACTGGCCCTAGCGGGCCCCGTCTTTTGTGCTGACAGCTCTTTGAGGCGCGCGTGGACACACGGGGCTGGTTCTGATCCTACGGCAAGCCACCCAATGCTCGCCGTCCGCAGGCTTATCCGGACGCCTGGCAACGCTATTCGGAACCCTAAAAACAAACGTTACATCAGTTCGGTGGACACTTTCGATAGCGCCAATCTGGTAGCATATAGAGTTCTAGTTCAATATAGGTTCATCGACACGATGAGAAAATGTAACCCTCGCCTCGTTTAGAAAGTCAACAACAAAAGAATTGGTCGAATCAAAGTTCATTGGCCCATCCTTCGAACTTTGTATGCAACAAGCGTAGAAAAAGGTGTTCGCACATTCATTCGTCTTTTGTGAAGTGTGACAAACTCATGACATACATATTCTCCGGTTTAAAAACATCAAAATTTGGTGTAAATTTGACCATTTGGTTAAATTGTTCCTTAGGGCAAAATTCACCACTGGAGACATAGATATAATAATATTTCTATGACTGGAGACTACTTTTAATAGCTGGCAGTTTCATCATTGTACTGAATAGTTGAAATGATTGCCCTTTTTTTTAATGATCGGAAATCATTAAATGACTCCTTACGCTCTGGGCGAAGCAGAAGGAAGTGCGAGACTCTTACTGACTAAAACCCATCCGTGTTCCTCCCAATGCCCTTTGCATTCCAGGGCCACGGCGACTCTTTCGAACAGATTCCGCACCCCGGCAGGCTCTGGCCCTAGCGGGCCCCGTCTCCCATGCTGGCAGCTCTTTGAGGCGCGCGAGGAACACTGCGCGCTATCGACCCGGGCCTGAAATTATTGCCCTGGAACGCGATTTAGAGGTTTTGATCGCGTTTAGTGTCATTGGTGAATTTCACCCTTAACTTAGACTTTGGTTAGATTGGTGAAACACTAATCGTGTAATCTATGGATTGAAAAACAAAATCCGGATAGCCATTCTTGTCGAAGTTCACATAATTGCCGTCAAATTGTTGGGGTCACCTCCATGTTTTGCAATGTAGAAACGTACAAAAAACAAATGAGTGATTATCTCTAGTTCAGTCAGTTTTATGACTCTCTTGGACGGATAAGAACATAAAACCGTTCATGTGTTTTTCTTACTTAACACGATTCACGTGGGAGTTTGTAATTACTTATAAATATTCCTGGGAATAAATACTGGAACATTTTATATCAATTAGCTGTCTAGTAGTGACGTTAAAAAACTGCGTCAATGCTTATTTGTCATAATTTATGAGAACTTGAGAAATGATACTTTGGACTATGATGGCATTAACCTACAGATCGAGATCTTGGTTTGGCCACACCCACTCACAAAATTCGTTCTGTTTCGCCAACGTTTAGTTATTATCTATACTTCTATACTAATTGTATAAAGCTGAAGAGTTTGTTTGTTTGCTTGAACGCGCTTATCTCAGGGACTGCTGGTCCGATTTGAAAAATTATTTCAGTGTTAGATAGCCCATTTATCGAATAAGGCTATATGCTATATATCATCACGCTAAGACCAATACGAGCGGAGTAATAATGAAAATTGTGACGCAAACGAAGTTGCGTGGATCAACTAGTACTATAATATATTTTGACTATTCTCCCAAAGTTTCTTCTCAGCCGTGAAGTATTTTTTTTCTACACTTGTGAAGTTCTTTTTCTCCAACTTCATATTCCATTAGATTTTCTATCGACATATATTTGAGCGTGTTAAATAGAGGCTATTCGTACGACAGACGACGCATTGCTAGCATAGTTGATGCAAAAAATATGACTGTTTTGCATTAAAACAAAACAGGTATTATGTGCGGATAAAACACACAGTGTTGAACTTGAAGAAAGCTGTTGTAAATTCGCCTTTATATGTTAGTCTATGGATAAAAACTTACCAAATTGTCCATGGTTATATACCTGTCCCTCTCTTTCACCAGCATGTGTCCTTTTCTAATCAAGAAGGACGTTTGATGCGAAGCTGTCAAAGTCATAGAGTCTTCAAAGTTCAACTCACCAGCAAGAGAATTGCTGCAACACTGTGTGTTTTATCCGCACATAATACCTGTTTTGTTTTAATGCAAAACAGTCATATTATGTGCTGTGCTAAAACACACAGTGTTGAACTTGAAGACCTGTTTGGTATCTGCTGGTGATGAATACAAACGCTATGATGAATAAATTATACAGCTGTTCTGAATTATGAATTAGTTTTATTTTACTTCTATAAAACTAAGCAACAAAAATTATAAAAGTTTTCTGAATCAACAAAAATAAAAATAAAAAACAGAAATTCTTCTGAAAGAACAAAAACTTAAAATACTTCTCATAAAATATAAAGTTATCTAATTTAACAAACATTAGAAAAATTTGAATGTAATAAATCAACATTACAGTTGGAATTATCAACCTTGTTCACTGGACGACAGTAAAACTTTTGAAATGTTTTGATACTTTTCCAGTTTCCTCTGTTAAGTATTTCTTGAACAGTTCTATTCTCCAACCAACTCCTAGAGGCTACAGCTGACCTGATACTGCCTGGTGGGGCATCAATATTAACCTCTCTTAGAATACTGCATATTCAGCCTGCAATTATTGTTCTTGAAGCAGGTTTTAACTGTCCAGATAGGGAAATAAAAAAGCTTGTGACAGTTTTGTCTGTGCTTCTTCTATTTGTAGATTTTTCTATAAAGTTATTTATGTGTTTGACTGGGCAGACATGATGATCGGGGTGTTTCCGCAACAACCAACCTGACTGTCTGTATGAATTTGAATCGGTTTTTGAACCAAACCTTGGCCACAAAGTTATCTCATCTTCTGAAGAGATTAAATGCTCAGGGCTCATTTCCAATAATGTGAGATCATGAATTCTGCGACCTGAGGCCAGCAAGAGAATCAAAGCTGTTCGCCTTGCGATTTCGAATAAAGAACCTGAGCTTGTTGAAGTCCTCAGCCAGTTAAATAAAACTGCGGTGTCCCATATTGGCAGTTTTGGTGGTACCGGTTTAGCAATTGAAATGGCCTTTAGAACCTGGTGAATAAAAAAATTTTTCGAGATATCTATTTCTGATGCTGCACAGTAAGTTGAAACAGCCGACTTATGCAAAAGAACAGTTCTATATGCTAGATTATCTTTTAAAAATAATTTTGCCAAAAACCTAGCAACTTGCTGGCCGTCAGGTGCTTTTGGATTAATTTTGTTGGCATCACACCATAATAACCACCTCTTAATTGGAGCACTATAAGTTGTTAAAGTAGATGTCCGCCAGCTACTTTTTAATAAATTCCGTTCTTCAGTGGTCCAGTGAGCAACTTTATCGGCCCACCCCCAATTTTCCAGGCAACTAGGGACAACTTGTCCACTTGTGCTGGACAGTTGCCTGTCGTCCAATCTATTAGAACCTTCCGCAGGTTCTTTATTGGAACTGGCTCTGCTATGGCCCTCGCTCTCAGGTCGGGCAGCCAGAAACATTTGGTCCACTCCGGTGTTATTAGGATATAAGTTCCTTTTGCATTGTTTAGGTGAGCTAATACTCTTGGAATTAAGCTGGGTGGGGGAAACGCCCAGCCCAGCTGATAGTCCCATTGTCGGCTGAACGCGTCGCAGAAGATTGCGGAACAATCTGTGGAATCTAGCGTTACGTACCTTGGTACGACAGCCGTATTTCTTGACGCGAATAGGTCTACGTCTGGGACGCCCCACATTTTGAATATTGCCTCCGCGGCTTGGGGCAGAAGATGCCACTCTGGTACTTTGCGGCCTCGCGAAAGGCGATCCGCAATTCCGTTTAGCCTCCCCGGGAGGTAAGTGGCTGACAGAGTTAAATGCAGTTGCTCTGCAACTTTTAGGAGCCTGGTTGTTAGTCCTAACAGTGTTAGGGAATGCGTCCCCCCCTCGTTTTTGAGGTATGCAACTAAAGTTCTGTTGTCTGATTGTATATGGATATGCGCACCTCGCAAAGTCGTCCGCCGACTCGTGATGGCCGCCAGTACCGCATACATCTCCTTTAAGTTTGAATGCCAAGGTACTTGATGAGGGGCCCACTTCCCGGATAGGTAAGTATTGTTTAGCTGAGCTCCCCATCCTGAGTCTGCTGCATCTGTCGTCAAGAAGTGAGTCACACTCTTTTTGACTATTGGTGTTGAGCTGTGATCCACAACTTCTAACCACCATTTCAGGTCTTGCTGAACGGGTAGAGGAAGATGCCTTCTTTCTCTTAGTCTGTTTTGATTGAATGACTTTAGAAATAGTTGGGTTCTGCGACAGTGCAGACGACCCCCTGATATTGCGTAATTTGCAAAGTTCAGCAAACCTAATAAACTTTGAGCTTCTCGTAGCGAACTGTTTCCATTGTTCAACATCTTGGAAATTATTAGTTTTATGTTTTTACCTTCTTGGAAGGAAGTTTTACACAGTTTTGTCGTGTATTCCAAACTAGGCCAAGATATTCTAGTTCCTGTGAAGGCTCCAGAACAGACTTCTGGTAATTTATGTGCCATCCTAAGGTTTCCAATAATCTCAGTGTTTCCGAAACCTGAGAAACTAGTACTGACCGATCCTGATTTGCTAGGAAAAAATCGTCCAAGTACACAATTATGCGGAAACCTTTTGTCCGTAGGATTTCTGCAATCCAATTTGTAACTGTGGCAAACATCTTTGGAGCCGATGATAGGCCAAATGGTAAGGCTGTTAGTTGTAACACCTCGTTGTTGTAAATGACTCGGAGAAACCTCCTGTGTGTTTCCATAATTGGCAAATGAAAATAGGCCTGGTGAATGTCTATCTTTACTAACCAATCGTTTGTTTGCAAGAAACTTGCTACCTCTGTCTGTGAAATTAGTTGGAAATGTTTCACTGACACGTATGAGTTTAGACCCCTTAGATCGAAAATGGGACGTAGCCCCCCATCTGGTTTTTTTACTAAAAACATGCGACAGAGAAAACCCGGATTGAGAACTGCTGGTTTCTCCAATATTTTCTGCTGTTTTAAGTGTAGGATCATGTCCGTCATGTCCTGTGTTTGCTTGGTTGCAAATTTTTTTAATACATGTTTGTCTGGGTACTGAAGGGGAGGTCTCTTTAAAAATGGAATTCGAGCACCTGTTATTAACTTTATTATATAATTGTTCGCATCCTGTTGTTGCCACAAATGGACATAGTCCTTTAAGCAACCGCCCTTGAAAGTCTTGCTTTGATAGTCATTGTTTATTATTGTTGTTGTGGGGTGTGTTATTGCCTGTGTAACTTTTACGAAACGGCTGATTCTTTTTATATTTTGGATTCTGTTTCTTTTCTGACCTATTATTTTGAGTCTTGTGATGGCTATGATGCTTCTTGTTATGAGCGTATGATTGGTTAAATGGTTTTTTCTCTTTAATGTAAGCTGGAGTATTGAGCCATATTTGCGAGCCACCTAGCGATGCAATGATTGGTTGTAAAGCCTCTCGGCTAAAAAGGTATTCCTGACTAGGAGGAACACTTTGTAAGGTAGCTTTTAAATTAGGATTAACAATTTCTTTTAAAATACGTTCCCTTCTCACTTCAATACACTCTGCTCTTTTACCACACACAATCTGCATTGCAGTCTCTGAATTTTTATATGAAGGGGACCCTGGACCGAAAATATTAGTCATCCTTTCGAGCATATTACCAGTATTTAAATTATTTATGTTTGCAGTTGTCCAGTCAAGTAACTCTTGTAAACCTGACCTTAATAATTGTCTTTGTTGTAAAATATTGTTAGACAAACCCCCTAATAATTGTTCAGTGGAAGCTAAATAATCTTTAGTTTTGTTGAAATGGCATAACTCCTCATTAAGTTTAAGACCAACAAAACCGGGACTGGCAATGCAAGACTGTAATGCTCCCTTGTATCGAATGCCTTTCCAAGAAGGGGAATCAAATCGTTGAAGGTTTATTAACTCTTGTAATCGTTCCTTATCGGCCTGTGGGATAATAGTTCTCTCATCAAACTCTGTACCAAGTACACCTAAAGAGAGTTTAGAATCGGTTATTGTCGGAACTTTCAAATAATTTGATGAAGATTGGATTGTATCACTCTGTTGCTGTTCATGCATTAACGGATTAGACTGCGTCGATAGGAAAGGTAAGTTAGTTAAATAAGAGGATATAAACCCAACTTGTTGAATAAGAGTTTCAACACGAGGATCCGAACATGTCTGAACTTGTTTGTACTTACGTGAAACTTTTCGTCTTTTGTTGGGTGGAGGTGATGCAATGCCCTCCTCCTCCTCCGAGGATGAAGAAGATGAAGGTGATGAGGACGAGTCCTCAATTCGCTTCTTATTCGAACGCTGATCTCCATCCGAAGCATCAACATTCGAACTTTGCTCACCTCCAACACTTACCGGTACAATTTCGTCCGCACTCATCGTAAAATACTAAATCGCAATTGAAATTGCCACTGTGTGTTAAAGAAATACCGCAAATTATTGTAATTAATCAGTTTTTTGTAACTTGGAAAATTTTCCGATGTTTTACCGGCAAAATTTACAAACGCTATGACTTTGACAGCTTCGCATCAAACGTCCTTCTTGATTAGAAAAGGACACATGCTGGTGAAAGAGAGGGACAGGTATATAACCATGGACAATTTGGTAAGTTTTTATCCATAGACTAACATATAAAGGCGAATTTACAACAGCTTTCTTCAAGTTCAACACTGTGTGTTTTAGCACAGCACATAATAACCCATTGTTTGGTAATGTTATAATCATTTGCAGTCTGATCCCAGATTTCTTGTTAATTCATCTTTATGGTTGGATTTCGGTTAGTAGTTTATGGCCTGAGGCCTTGTTCAAACATCCAATAATAATAGTTATAACTTTTAAGCTACGAAGAGAGAGAGGTAACTACTCCTTTTTTTCGTAGCCTAAATAGTAAAAAGTTTCTCACAATGGTCAGTTGTTGACATTGTAGTTCATTCATATGTAAAAGTAGGTAACTATTCGCTCACCTAGTAACCAGTCGTTGCGGTTTAGCTAACCGCACACCCGATGCCTCATTTTTATCCAGAACAATTGCTTGCGTAGGTACCAAGTCATTCAACCGGCAGATGAAAGTAATCAATAAATACCTAATGTAATTTAGTAAAACCTAGGGTGAATTTATCCGGGTGCCGACCTACCTCCGTCGCGTAGTCGAGGCTTACTTGACGGACAGAGCCGTCATCTACCCCGGTCACCTGGGAGAGTGGAACCGGCGAGAGATGTCGTGCGGTGTTCCACAGGGTTCCGTTCTGGGGCCGCTTCTGTGGGACATCGGCTACGACTGGGTGCTGCGCGCCGACCTCTCTAGTGGCGTCAGCGTTGTCTGCTATGCTGACGATGCGCTGGTCCTGGAGCAGGGGGCGTCGCACCAGTCGGCGGCCGACGCTATGACACACGGGGTTGCGATAGTTGTTATCGTTATTGCTTAAAAGAAAACCCAAGGTTTTTGACCCTATTATAAATAGTCTTCACTTCTAATTAAATAACAAATTTATCATAATATAATCTTTTTAAATAAACTCAATACACAGTAAAAACTTTGAAGTGACTAGAAAAGTGTCGGACACTGACTCTTTAGGCCGGACGCACCCAAAACAGATGTCTGATTGAATGCTGCCTGGCAACCCTAAATTATAGGTAAAGCTATGGTAAAATAAAGCAATCATTTCAGCCAATATTCGTCCACTGCTGAACGTAAGCCTTCCCCCAGAGAGCGTCCGCTGCCAGCCACCTTCTTAAAATCATCGATTCATCGTGCCGCAGGGCGTCCCACACTACGTAACAGAAAGATGTTGGTTTGCTGAGCATTATGAACCGATTGATGATTTCAATGACAATTAATCAGCGAAACTACACGTGATGAGTATCGATATCTAATTACGATAAAACGAAATTTTATTTAAATACAGAAAATAAACTTAATGTCATGTCAAGTAAACGAAACTGGTAGGTAGTGTAGTTACTCGAAATTTAATAGTTTTGAATTTTAAATTTAAAAAAAGAACATCCATTTATCTTATGAACTAATAAACTCTTAGTTACGATCAACCGTCGGTGATCTAAGGCGCTGTTAGACATGTCAGCAAAAAGCAATCACTTGACATGATTTGTATCTAAAAGCTCTACTGTTCGTTGTTCGAAAAATCGTAATCCTGGGTAATACCGGCACTTAGGATCGTGACTAACCAACCAAGTAAACTACTATATTTCATGGCTAATACATGGCGTACGTGACTCCTACAACCACTCACAAATACCCATTGAAGCGATTAGGTACGATTGTCCCCCATGTGACGCGGCCATAACGTAGTGACATGCGTACGATTGCGTATGATCTATTTACTATTACGTCCTTGTTCGTGAATTAGCGTACTATACCTAGTTGTAAAATAGAAGGTGTAATAGTGGTAATTACTTATATTGTTTTGATGGGTACGTATCAAAATCCCGAAAGTTCATAATACCTATGGTTGAAATACCGACGTCCAAAACACCGAAATTCAAAATACCGAAAGTTTTAAATGTCGATAGTCGTTATATCGAAACACAAAATACCGATGTTCAAATGCCCGAAAGGACGAAATCCCGAATGAACGAAATACCGATGGATGAAATCCTAAATCAGAGTATCGAATGTCCTAGGTTAGGTTAGGTTAGAACAGTGTAAATAAATGCGCGAAGGCGAGCGAGCGAAGCGAGCGTGCCGCGGCAGCGGCCGCCGAGCGCCACATTCCCTCTATTGTTACAAGTTATTATTGTTATAATACGGTGGCAATTTCGGGATTTTGTACCTCGGGATTTTAAACTTCGGGATTTTAAATTTTCGGGCAAATGAACTTTCGAGATTTTAAACTTTCGACCAAATAACCATTCGGCGTTTCAATTATCGGGATTTCGTCCATCGGTATTTTAAAATTCGGTCTTTTAAAATTCGGGATTTTGATACGTACCCGTTTTGATGGGCCGTTTTGTATTTCGCGCAAAGAAAAATATCAGCTGTTTCATACAAAATGCAATATTTAGCCAACGAAAATGTATGAAACAGCTGATATTTTTCTCGAGATTTCGGAGTTTTCCCAAAGTAAAAGTTGCTTATAATCATGCGTACTTTCACTGCCTAAGAGATTGCTGGTGTTTTACTAATAACCCTGTATATTAGTAGTATAAGATTATCGGTGCTTTCGGCAACACTGTTCTTGCTGCATAATAATGATCAGCTTAAACCCGGTACCTTGGGTATGCAGATGACAGCACTGTTGCTGAGAGATACGTGTCCGACGCACGAGCTGGTGGGTCGCAGATCCGGTCTCTCCGGGAGGCTATGATTGAACGCTTGAACTTGTCCTTACAGGCTGTGTCTAAATGGGGCGATGCCAATCTGGTCAAGTTCAATGCTGCTAAGACCCAGGCGTGTCTATTTTCCGCCAAAAGGAGCCAATTCCACCCAGCTCCATCTTTCCTAGGTGTAACCGTACCGATAACCGACCAACTTGAGCTTCTTGGGGTTACATTAACATCTACTCTCAATTTTGGCCCTTTCATAGAGGCAAAAGCTCAAGTGGCTGCAAAGAAGTTGGGGATCCTAGCAAAGGTGAGATAGATATAGTGATGGGTACTTCACGCCGGAACAGCTGCTCAAACTCTATCAAGCGCAAGTTCGATCGTGTATGGAGTACTGCTCTCATCTTTGGGACGGATCTGCCAGATACCAGCTTGATGACCTGGAGTCAATTGAGAAACGAGCAAAGAGGATCATCGGCAATAATAGATAGGCTTATCGCGACGAGGCTCCAAAGCCTTGAGCATATCGACGACGAGTTGCTAGCCTGTCGGTTTTTTACCGGTTACATTTTGGAGAATGTGCGACGGAATTGCATATTAATTCCGCCAAGCCCGTTCCATCATCGGACCACATGGTGGACATCCCACCCACACGCACAAAACGTTTTGGGAACACATTCATAGTGCGTACAGCAAAGGAGTGGAATTCCCTGCCGGAGTCTGTGTTTCCTGATGGCTACAACCTGGGAGTCTTTAAGTCAAAAATGAATAGGTTACTTCTAGGCAGGCGCGCTAGATCGCTTACCAACAGGTGAGATAGAGGTCAAACGCGCGCCTATCAACAGTAAAAAAATACAATTTTGTCTGAACTAATTTTGTGATAAAAACTCACCGTTTTGCTAAAAACCGCGTTTGTGATCTTTGACATCGAATAATCGATGAGGACTTTTTACATTTCATTTATGATAGTGTTTTGAACAATCCTACCAATTTTGAGCTGGGAGCGAATTTATGTAACCTCGGATGTCTAAATTGACCGGACTAATAGGCGATTTATACTCAGAGAAACTCGAACTTAAGTCAGAATTACGCCTGCATACATTACAAAAACTTCGTACAATTAAATATGTGCATATTCGGAACTCACATGAATATTAGCACATGTTGTGAGGAAAATAACAGTACGTAGGATCTACCTATGTATGTAACAGGTATGGCTATTGTAAGTAGAATGTACCTATTTGTAGAATGTATTATACTACTCACTATACAGTTTACACTATGTTGACGTCATAAATAGGTTGGTATACTAGGTATGTCTCACCTGTTAGCAGCAATATATCTTCGTGATGATGAACGACGTTTACGTGGTCTACACAAGCTGGAATTACATCCAAATGGTTTTTTACTTTTGCGGTCAAGCTGGTGTTCTTATCCCTAAGCCGTCACGGCATTAGTGTATTCACTGTGGTGGGCGGATAACAATCATTAATATACATCATCATCTGCCTAGGCTTTTCCCAACTATATTGGGGTCGGCTTCCAGTTTAACCGGATTCAGCTGAATACCAATGTTTTATGTGAAGCGGCTGCCTACCAGACCTCCACAACCCATTAACTGGGTAACATGGTACTTCTTTGCAAGACTGGAGTCAGATTTACTGCCTTCTGACAATCCGTAACGTCTGCCAAAGATTTATAAGTGATAGCCAGGACCAATGGCTTAGCGTGCTTTCCGAGGCACGGAGGAAACTCGATATGTTAAGATGGTCACCCATCTACAGACCAACCTTGGCAAGCTTTGCTTAATCTTAAACATCGACCGGTGCGACTGTTATTATTTAGCGACGAGCTCCTCTAAATACATATAGGTATTTAAAACTCTTCCGTTATAGAATGATTGACAGACGGCTGAAATTTGGCATGTAGGTTCCTTGGGAAGTTTAGGGGAAGCACTTGAGTTCCTGAGTTTCCAACGGGAACCGGAAAAAGTTCTTAGCACGAAATCCTTTAGCCTAGGTACGGTGTCGAGTTAATAAGAGTAAAACTTAGCACACCAGACAGAATTGGACTATGGTTTTAGCTTCAACCAACGCGGTTAGTCAAACAAAAGCGTTTCGGCGTGTCTGCTTCGGTTCAAACTCAATCATAAACAAGTGCCTACTATTAAATACTTGCATATTTAGCTAGGTAAGGTTTACCTGTAAATATTTCTTAGTAAATTCTGCAGTCGCTGACGATCTTGTAAAAATATTTGCAACAAAAGAACGAGGTCAAAGTTTGACGTCAGGTAACCTGCCTTGGGAAATCCAA
Organism: Lacanobia oleracea; assembly: GCA_950371165.1. Lineage (NCBI taxonomy): Eukaryota > Metazoa > Arthropoda > Insecta > Lepidoptera > Noctuidae > Lacanobia > Lacanobia oleracea. The sequence goes on along the minus strand of OX493387.1, from coordinate 18,338,568 downwards.
GAATGACAACATTCAGAAAGGTTCATTAATTTGAAGGGAATCATTGAGGGAAACTCCCAACGTGACCAACAATTTTGAATGTTTAATGCCTCCACTAGCGTCAGTCCCTTGTGCGGCTTGTGCCTGACGGGGCATTTTACGAAATAGTAACTTTTATGGCATTGTGGAAACCAAAATGGTGTCTTTGAGGACAAAGTTTATTTAAACAACAACATCATCGCTGTAGCCTAAATCCTATAGAACTCGACCGATACTGAGGTTTCCCGACCTTACACAGATAGAAACCACGTGTTCGTGTTTCATAAACACAATATAAAGACCAATGAACCTAAGAGATAAACACACGTATAAACTAAATTATAAGACTAGAAAATTGCGGCACAAAACTGTTATCGGTGGCAAATAAGGATCCCAAATAAATAGGGCGATTAATGACGAAGAAAAAATAAGATTCTAAAACGAGTCTTCCAAATAAAGACTGTGTGTCCAAAATCAAACTTCCGCAGATTCGCTGAATTTGGCCTGATAACCTACACACACATACTTTATCTAAAGCCACTACAAATAAGGAAATTCAAACTATAGTAAAAAACGATTCTAACGTCTTTTATACGGTAATATGCGTGGGAGTTTCAAATTGTGTAAGATTGAGTGGGAGGCGTTCTGCATGTCCAATGAATGACAATTGACCAGTGACATTGCTTGACCCTTGTCGACATGATCCAATATTGTACCCAGGTACTTGCTTTGTCACAATTGTTACTATTGTTGGACCAGTTAGAACTCTATCAGTCAATTGCGTAAGAAATTGTTTGCGGTTAGAATTTGCGAAAGCTTTATGGTTGGTAGGTAAATTGATTTGTCATGCTTATTAAATTATCTAATTAAATTAGTAATTGGTTCACCGCATTATTAGTAATTCAATTATAGGGATTTTGAGTCAATTACCCACATTTTTGTAAAGATGATATAATATATCATTTTAATACTTTTTCCGTTACCGATAGGGTACAATGGGTAACCAAAGGAACCATAGAAATATAAAAAAACAGTATTTATTATTATGAACGGAACCCTACTATTAAGCCTCCGCTGTCTGCCCGTCCGTCCATCCATCCGCCCGTCTGTAGGTCAGTAGGCTGTAACTATCAACCTTAATAGAGAAATTTTCACAGAATATGTATGTTCTATTGCCGTTATAACAAGAAATAATAAAAATGGGGGGCTCCCATACAAGGAACGTACTTTTTCGGTTTATGGTACGGAACTCTTCGTGTGAGACTCCGATTTGCATTTGGCCGGTTTTTTAATTCAAATCTTTTTGTTTACAGATACGTGTACATATTCTGCGAGAAGGCAGAAAAGAATGAGAAAGGAGGATGGGACTATGAGGTGAAACCTTATAAGCCTGCTGACTTCCTTCTTCAAGACATTGCCGTGCGTCTGAGCAACGCTAAACCACTTTGGGACGCGTTCGTAAGCGAAGGTAAGACTTCTATATACACATTGGGATATAGACTGAACAATTAGCTGAGCGTGTGACAACGGTAGCTGTACGTGCGGGAGGAGTGTGGTACTGGTGACATTGATTTTTATTATTGACAAGTTAACCCGCGCAACTTCTCTGTCAAATATATATAATATATACCAACAGGAGAGCGTAGAGCGGGATGATTTTTTTGCGTTTACATACATATAATCTCACAAACACATACAGCCAGACACGGAACAACTATCTGTAGGCTATACAAATATTTGTTTCGTGCGGGAATCAAATCCACGACACGCAGCGCAGCAGACAGTCGCTCAACCACTGCGCCAACCGTGCCGTCTAAAATGTTACATAGCCTTATAGCCTTCCTCGATAAATGGGCTATCCAACACTAAATTAAGTTTTCAATTCGAACCAAAAGTTCCTGAGATAAGCGCTTTGAACCAAAAAATCAAACTCATCAGCTTTATAATATTTAATCATCATCATCTGCCTAGTCTATTCCCAACTATATTGGGGTCGGCTTCCAGTCAAACCGGATTTAGCTGAATACCAGTATTTTCCGCGGAGCGGCTGCCTACCAGACCTCCACAACCCATTAACTGGGTAACACGGTACTTCATGGCAAGACTGGAGTCAGATTAACTGGCTTATTCTGACAATCCGTAACGACTGCCAAAGATCTACAAATGACACCCGGGACCAACGGTTTAACGTGCTTTCCGAGGCACGGAGGAAACTCAGTATGTTAAGATGGTCCATCCACAGACCAACCTTGGCAAGCGTGGCTTAACCTTGAAGACCGACCTGTGCGGCTGTTATTATCTAGCCACGAGCTTTATAATATTTAATACCTATTAATTAGATTAGAGATGCCGATGCACTCCACCAGCTTCTACGACAAATCTTTTACGGTTCAAGTGGTGCGGTTATGGAATGCCTTGCCCGTATCAGTAAGACGTGCTCAATCTTTGTCCATTTTTAAAACAATGGTCAAAAATCACTACCTTTCTGTTTGATCGTTTTCACTTGGTTCCTATGCTTTTTATTTATTTTTTTATTTGTTACATAATTATTATTGTATATATTTATCTATTATGTATTTATTTATATAAATCGTACACCTAAGACTACCTGCAGTACTGTCTTTCCATTATCTTTGCAATCCATCTAAAGGTTGTCTTGAAAAGATCGCTTTTAGCGATAAGGCCGCCCATTGTGTCACCCTATATAATGTTTTCTTCATCTATCTTTTCTGTAACTTCGCGTTTGACCACACCCTTACCTGCTGTAAATCTATAATGTGGTCGAGGATGAAGCGCTCTTGCCTAGATGTCCTTCTTGACATAAAGACAAAGCAAATAATTCCACACCTCAGCTATACGCACAATTAAAATATTCTCAAAACATTGTGTGCGTAGGTATGGGTAGGATGTCCACCATGTACCATGTCCGTCTTTTGTCTGCTGAGAGGTGTCAGCAGTCTGCGGGTTTAAAAAGGCCACTAGTAGAATCAGAAAGCACGTCAAGCTACACGATTCTTTCAAATTTTCCCAATCAATCTAGAACCTTTAAGCGATAAAGATGAAATTTGTCAGATTATTGTACGATTAATATTATGATTAAAGTGGACTTTTTAGATCCCCTGCACCGTGCAGCTACTTCTGGCACAGTCTTTGTTAAACGTAAACCTACGAGTAAATGGGTGGATATGTGTAGGTATCCTAATAAACTCCTGCACTGTCCACATTACACTACATTTTCCCTGGCCCTGAAATTACCCCTTCAGTCGTTGAAGCAGGGTGCTTCAACATCTATGGGTCTTAGATATGGTGATTTTATTCTGAATTCGTTTTTAAAATCTTGCAAAAAGAAGTGTTTCTCTAGCGCACAAGTACTCAAATCTTTGGTCTCATTATCGCTCTTTGGATTGCATTTATGGGAAAAGAGGGCGTGGCCTATTTTTCCGTTACCTTCAAAAAATAGTGTTCGTGTTTTAAACACTACAGAATGTGTGTCACGGAAATATCTTTATGAGTTCTAAACAAAGCTATTAAAGATAATGGTGTTTGTTTTAAAATTCTTTGCATATTTTTAGCTAAGCAAAGAATAGGCTAAGTCTGTTTCCTGTGAGTTTATAACCTACCTACGTCAAAAAGATTAATAGCAACGATCTATTACTGAAACTATATACAACCTTCTAGAGCTTCTTGGGTGTTTTTAGTATCCTTTTTCACCAGTATCTCCCCCCCTGATGTAAGCGAGGATGTAGCCGAAGATGGAGCACGCTTGCCTAGAAGTAACCTATTCATCCTATTGGTTCTCATGGTATAAAATATGATAGTAAAACAGTTTTCTGGTGGCACCTAGGAACTGCCGGACTTAATCCAGGGCATGGTCTACCCGTATGGTAAGTTTCATCGAAATCCATGATCATTATAAATGCGAAAATAACTGTCTGTTTTGCTGTCACGCCTCAACCATTGAACGATTTTGATGATCCTTGTCACGCGAGTAGACCTTGTCCTGAAATAGGACATACACTTAACCCTTTTTTTACGCCGGAAGTATGTTCCCTTGGGGGAGCCGCGTGCGGCAGATAGTATTAAATATAGTAGTAGAATACCTGGTACTCAAACGGCAAGTCCATCGTGCGTGCAGTCCGGCACGGGGTACTCCCTTAGTATGATGCAGATTCGAAAGGTCATTTAGCTGTATTGGTGTGGTGAATCAGCGCTGTTTACAAAACAACGCTGAATGGGACATCAAATAAGTCAACTCATTTTTACTACTAACACACGTAGTTTGTTTATTATAATTTAATGGAGAAACCAAGGCGTTAAAAGTCCCCAAACGAGTTGTCTATTATAGTAGCTGTTTTTTTTATAGTATCATCAGCATCGTAATCTATGTCAGAGACAAAGTCTACGATGGAGCGAGCTTACCCAGAAGGAGCCTGTTCACTCTAACTTTGAAGAGATTAGGGTTGTAAGCTTTTGGCAAATTACTTATTTTCTATTGTATTAAAAAAAACTATATAGTCTGTAAAATCGTAGTATCGGAGATCTCGGTCACTTTATCAAATTATTTATACTTAATATTATAAAGAAGAAGAGTTAGTTTGTTTATTTGTTTGAACGCGCTAACCTCGGGAACTTTTGGTTCAAATTGAAAAATTATTTAGGATTTTTTTTGAAAAATGTTGAATTACCTATTTATCGTGGAAGGCTAAAGGCTATAACATCACGCTACGACCAATAGTAGCGGAGCATTAATGACATAACGCATGATAAGTATAAAACTTTTACCCAATCAATCGTCAATCTGAAATCGTAAAATCGTTCTCATACGATTTCAGATTCTTACCATGTATGTAAGTCTTTGAGTTCGGTTTTTAAGAGAAGTACAATACAGATTTGAGAGAACCTGACCTGAACCTGAGTGCAAGCATTAGCTCAACATACTTTAAGAAGCTCAATATTACCCCATCCCACGGCCAGCTTCCTCGGATGCGTTGCTGGCAAACAAATGAAACGCGCCGCTCACGTGGCAACCCTCGTGGAATGTATGCTTAATGCTTCTGTTGTTACTCTTCCCAGGCTTGGAACGACTTCGAGGCGTGCCCGGCAGATGGGAGCCCCCTGAGGGAGCCACCGACCGCTTGTGTGTGGACATCGGAGAAGGAGCCTTTATTGAAGTGTCGCACCCGGCACCACAGGGAGATCAAGTGTATGTATACTTGCTCTATTTTTTTTGTAGGCTTAGGGTGTCCCACTGTTGGCCAGAGGCCTCCCTCATTTCTTTCCAGGCACTCTTCTCTTGCGCCACCTAAAAACAGCTGCGCGGTGTGACTCTATATACCAGCTATATTTGAATTCAGAACCTAAGTTGTTTTGGAAACAAGCTCAATATCATACATGACAAAGTTTAAATTCTGTTGCAACTTTTTGACAGTGGCAGTGGTCACTCAAAAATCAACTTAGATTCGGTTAATATTAAAGTAGATAATTGAGTTACTAGGCGATGGAATGTAAATTATCTGAGTTCATTACCTAATTTAATTTAATTATTGATGAGCCGCCTCCGTTTCGCACAGGTGGCTTAAATAATGATAAATTATCTCCGTCCATAACAAATAATAATTCCTGCGTTAACTCGACAGATAATTATCGAATGATTCGTCTCGTCAGAGGTAATAACGCTTTTAGTCGGTACTGGGTTAAAAGGTTATTAATTAAATTTTTGAGCTAAGATATTTTGTAGACTTCCTTATAGCAATTTCAAAATAAATCATTCGCAACGATAACAGTAACAAGAATCCTATAAATATAATTTCCTCATCGAACCAGGTCGAGGTTTTCAGATACACAATCCAAGCTAATTCTGTATTAATTCTACTCTTGTTGTACATGAGTCATGTTACCAACTAGTACCAACATTATGTACTCTTATGTCACTGAAATTATATTATTAAACAATATTCCAGCAATTACATATATAAATCACCAAGAATAGGTATCGTGTAAAAACCCATTCATAACGGTGGGGATATTCCATACGCTAAACTGTTTACAAATATGTTTGTTGTTTAAAGATAAGCTTGAAGTAAACAGGAATTATTCAAAATAAGTAAATTTCAGAGGAAAAGCCTATCAATAAGGTACGATTGGGGCTAACCAGACGTTCGGATTAGACGGTTTTAGACAGATTTATCCGCGTTTATGACGCACTTGAATTAAGTTCGCGCGTAATACTGTAATACAGATTAATGTGTTTACTCAACAACAATATTGTGTACCTGTGTACTTGAGTAGGATAGTGACCTGAGTTTAAGTACGCAAATGGTACAATACTCGTAAAACGCTAGGTCTTTATTTACTGAATGGTGAAAGGGGGTTGTAACAATTGTATCACATTAAGGTGGATGCGCCAGGGTAGCCCGTGAAATACAAAACTTTCTTACGTTTTTAAGTCAGTGTTAGGTTTTATGATGATTTAAGTATGATTCGCGGGCGTAAGAATTATGTATTTTCAGAATGATAACCATTAAAGTCAGCAATAAAACTCCATAGGGCCAGGTAACCCGAAAGAATAACTATTTCATGAAATCTTGACATTTTAGGATTATACCGACTTATGGAGTATTTTACTGATTTTAATGGTTATAATTCTGAAAATACATAATTCTTACGCCCGCGAATCATTTTTTAATAAACATGTAACTTAATATTAACTTGCAAATTGCAAAAAACGTAAGAAAATTTGAATTTCGCGACTGTTTTCTCCAAAATTGGACCGATATCAGAGATATTTCACGAACTGAATAAGAAGGATGTATACTATGTCTCTATGTTTTCACAGTTTTTACAGTCAAGTGCTTAACCTCGAATTATAACTTTTTACATACAAAGTCTCGCCGCCAACATTTCCTCTTAAGCGGTTAAGTTAAGTGTACCCCAACTTTGCTAGTTAATGTTTGAATGCAAAAGTTTGATGGATGTTTCATTCAATGGATTGTTCATTACGGCTGAACGGATCTGGATGACATTTGACACAAAGATAATATAGTCTGGAATAGCGCTTAGGCAGCTTTTTGTCCCAGGATAGTTTCCGACATCCACGCAGACAAAGCCGCATACCTGGCAAAGTTAGGGTACAATTTCTAATCTATTTTAGAGCAGGCGAGCCATCAATAAATTTATGGGAATCGAACCCAGCTGTAAGTAACCATTTCGATATATCGAGCTTCATCTGAGTGAGATAGCTCACAAAGTGAACTTTATTGCACACAACATAAAGGTGTTACGTTTATACTCACCTCGAATTCCGCTGTCGAGACACGAAAATGTTGTTACAGAATAGCACTACAGAACAACTCGGCCGCGCGGCGGCGCGGCGGCGGCGGCTCGGTTTGTACTCGGGGTTTTGACGGAGTAAATAGTTATGTGAAAAAGGAGTGCTAGCAGAATGTGTCGAATGATTGATAATTTATATTGATACTCTTCCACTTGAATTATCGAAGTATTGTGACGAGTTTTTCGAAGACCTATCTAATCAAAATTCTTGGTGTCCTATATTTTTGCCCTATATTTTGATATTTCTGACTAAAAGTTACCTATGTAAACGGTAACTGATTTTTATTTATTATTTCAAAAATCCATTGATGCAGTTGTAGATTCTCGGACCCGACGATGAAAACTAAACTGCATTATTGATATTAGATATTTGAAAAAAAAAAAGATAAAAAAAAAATTGTTAAAAATTAAAGCTTTTCTTTGGTTTGTCATGTTATTACTTCCGAGCTTCCCAGAATTCAGGGTGCATTTTCAAAATCAACTGGTTCGATTCCTGGGTAGGAAAAACGATGTTTCAATAATCCAATGATGCAGTTTTAGTTTTCATCAAAATCGGGCTCGAGACTCCTTTCAGTGTTTTTCAATATTTCTCATAGTTTGGGATTTGGCCCTTAAGGCACGCTTTAAAAATTCACCCTGTGTGATCGGTTACTGTATCCAAGCCATAAGTTATCTGTGAAGTTAAATAAGTTTTAATCTTTTTGCTTTCTTCTTTTCTTATCTAAAAGTTACAAAAATAAACGCAAAGTCCTAAATCACACAGTGAGGGTTATATTTTACGGTTGGTGCCATAGTTAAATATGTCTATAATTTTGAGTACAATGACCCCATTTTGATTTTGCGTTAACGCAATAACGCGAATTAACGCAATACACGGTACATAATATGTTCAGTCCATAAACGAACGAATAAATTAAATTATAATATTATCGTCCATTTCCAGTGACAGAAAAGACAGCGGTCTCCGCGTGCACCTGTCACCTGTAGCAGGCGGGCGCGCCGTCAGCGGCACGGGCGAGGCTCGCGCCGCCTTCGCCGCGCACGCGCGGGCGCTCGCCTACGACTGCGAACTGGACGCCGTGCTCGACAGCGTCATCGGCAACAGGAAGGACTGCTTCGTGTCTATTAGAGGTGAGCTATGCGGCACGGGCGAGGCTCGCGCCGCCTTCGCCGCGCACGCGCGGGCGCTCGCCTACGACTGCGAACTGGACGCCGTGCTCGACAGCGTCATCGGCAACAGGAAGGACTGCTTCGTGTCTATTAGAGGTGAGCTATGCGGCACGGGCGAGGCTCGCGCCGCCTTCGCCGCGCACGCGCGGGCGCTCGCCTACGACTGCGAACTGGACGCCGTGCTCGACAGCGTCATCGGCAACAGGAAGGACTGCTTCGTGTCTATTAGAGGTGAGCTATGCGGCACGGGCGAGGCTCGCGCCGCCTTCGCCGCGCACGCGCGGGCGCTCGCCTACGACTGCGAACTGGACGCCGTGCTCGACAGCGTCATCGGCAACAGGAAGGACTGCTTCGTGTCTATTAGAGGTGAGCTATGCGGCACGGGCGAGGCTCGCGCCGCCTTCGCCGCGCACGCGCGGGCGCTCGCCTACGACTGCGAACTGGACGCCGTGCTCGACAGCGTCATCGGCAACAGGAAGGACTGCTTCGTGTCTATTAGAGGTGAGCTATGCGGCACGGGCGAGGCTCGCGCCGCCTTCGCCGCGCACGCGCGGGCGCTCGCCTACGACTGCGAACTGGACGCCGTGCTCGACAGCGTCATCGGCAACAGGAAGGACTGCTTCGTGTCTATTAGAGGTGAGCTATGCGGCACGGGCGAGGCTCGCGCCGCCTTCGCCGCGCACGCGCGGGCGCTCGCCTACGACTGCGAACTGGACGCCGTGCTCGACAGCGTCATCGGCAACAGGAAGGACTGCTTCGTGTCTATTAGAGGTGAGCTATGCGGCACGGGCGAGGCTCGCGCCGCCTTCGCCGCGCACGCGCGGGCGCTCGCCTACGACTGCGAACTGGACGCCGTGCTCGACAGCGTCATCGGCAACAGGAAGGACTGCTTCGTGTCTATTAGAGGTGAGCTATGCGGCACGGGCGAGGCTCGCGCCGCCTTCGCCGCGCACGCGCGAGCGCTCGCCTACGACTGCGAACTGGACGCCGTGCTCGACAGCGTCATCGGCAACAGGAAGGACTGCTTCGTGTCTATTAGAGGTGAGCTATGCGGCACGGGCGAGGCTCGCGCCGCCTTCGCCGAGCACGCGCGGGCGCTCGCCTACGACTGCGAACTGGACGCCGTGCTCGACAGCGTCATCGGCAACAGGAAGGACTGCTTCGTGTCTATTAGAGGTGAGCTATGCGGCACGGGCGAGGCTCGCGCCGCCTTCGCCGCGCACGCGCGAGCGCTCGCCTACGACTGCGAACTGGACGCCGTGCTCGACAGCGTCATCGGCAACAGGAAAGACTGCTTCGTGTCTATTAGAGGTGAGCTATGCGGCACGGGCGAGGCTCGCGCCGCCTTCGCCGCGCACGCGCGAGCGCTCGCCTACGACTGCGAACTGGACGCCGTGCTCGACAGCGTCATCGGCAACAGGAAAGACTGCTTCGTGTCTATTAGAGGTGAGCTATGCGGCACGGGCGAGGCTCGCGCCGCCTTCGCCGCGCACGCGCGAGCGCTCGCCTACGACTGCGAACTGGACGCCGTGCTCGACAGCGTCATCGGCAACAGGAAAGACTGCTTCGTGTCTATTAGAGGTGAGCTATGCGGCACGGGCGAGGCTCGCGCCGCCTTCGCCGCGCACGCGCGAGCGCTCGCCTACGACTGCGAACATATCACGGCCCTGGGCCGTAATATGATCACGTGTTATAGCGGGACTAAACATGTTACGGTTTCTTTCTTGTCTAGTTGAACGTTGTTGGAACAGATTCTTTAACTTTCGAAATGAGAACGACTGCGAATTTGTAAAAGATTCTTACTGCTCTTCATACCGAGGACCTAAATCTGACCGGGACCTTAATTGCTGGAAAAACTACAGGCAAAGGATCTAGCGAAAAATAAATAGCTTTGATTCTAAAGATGCATGCTTAGTTTTGATATGAGTAGTTAACATGGATTTTAAAACTTTTCATCTTATTCACAGGCATCTCCGACTACCGCGACGGCACTCGTGGTAAAGAATGGCAGCCGCACGCCGCGCTGGCCGCCGCCGCCGTCATGAAGGCTATCGTGGCCGCCATGCCGCCGCCCAGCGACTAAAGCGACAAACACACTGGTCCTACGTACGCAACGTATGCAACGCTTTTGTATGGTATCGTATGTTGCGTTGCATACGAGAAGTGAGTTTCTAATGCATAGTTTTTCATATAAAATCAATAGTTGCGTACGTGGGACCAGTTTGTCTCTAGCTTAAACGAAACGCACCGTATTTATATGGCATTTACTTTCAAACTCTATATGTATCACTGATCGGCTTACCACGGAGTAAAAAACAACTAGAGTTAAAGAAAAGAAAAGTACCAAGGTATGAATATATCATAAAAAAGATACAAATGTAGTAACTTAAACAAGCTTAGTGTTTAAGTATTTATTTGGGTTTCTTCTGAGAGCAGTAGAAATCTTCTCTATTGAATTGTAGACCATTGTTAGCAACACGAAGCTAATACGCCTATACGCCATAAGCTGGTTTTGTGGTGGCCCAGTGGTAATTGCTGCGACTTACGAGTTGTAGGTCGTAAATTCAAACCCAGACAGGCGCTTTACTTTGTGTAAATTATTTCATCAGCACTTCTCTCAAAACGGTGAAGGAAAACATCGTGAGGAAACCGGCATGTCCTAGAACCAAAAATTCGAAGACGTGACATAATATCTACCACCCGCACTGGGCCCGCGTGCTGGATTACGGCCCACTCCCTCTCACCGAGAGGAGGCCTGTGTCCCAGCAGTGGGAACATTATAGGCTGATTATGCTTATGCTAGTTTTATTCGTATTGCAGTAAATAACAGAAGTCGGAACCCCAGTCAAAGAATGTAACAATATTTATTAACTCGTATAGAAAGGATTTTGTAAAAACAGAAGAGTAGGAAAACCCGCAGTAAGCGCGCGCTTGCGTTCTTTGCCTGCTGTCACTCTATTTGTTCATTACTCCGTGTCACGTAATTTTAATATTTGACACGCGTATATTCACGGTGTGAAATGTATCACTTTTTATTATATTGTACACTTTTTTATTAATGACAAATTGTCGTACCTAGATAGTTCACAATATTCATAGAAATTATATAAATGATCCTGATTATCTATACCTACATGGTAGATATAAACCATTCCAAAAAATCATATTTGTCCTAATCTTATCTAGAGAGGTACCTATTTATAATAATGGATGCAGTTGCACGTTTGAAAGTGTTAAATATCAATCTGATATGTTTAAAATGATTGGCTAGGTTTATACGTATGAATAACTACCGTGATTATTATCATCAATACGAGTGATGTTTCTCAAGTGAGTCTCTGTAAGAGTTACTGTAAAAGTTGTACAAGTTCCTGCATTTTTTTTGTAATGTTGAGAACTAAATATCGTTATTATTAATTATTTTATGTAATTTTTAATCTATGGTAGTTATTTATATGGTATTCAATCTAGCTTTTATATCTAATGTACAGGTTTACTTGCCTTAGCGTTGGCTGTTATAAAAGTAGTAAAAATAATAATATTGTCTTATTATAGATATTTACAAAATAGTAGGGTAGTTTTGAGTAGTGGAAAAGTACACATGGTAGCCTAAATGAAAAACGATATTTGTGTGCATAACACACGTTTTGTAGTAAATTCTTCCACTTGGATACGTCCTAAGGACAAAAACAGAATATTCTAGACTAAAACTAAATGGTTAAGACTGTAAACAGATTTCTGACTCAATGGTACTATTTCGAATGTCTAGTTTACTTAGAGAATACTGATATATGTTTTCTGTTTTTTATGTTGTGTTGTGTTTTGCCAAATCATATATACTTAGGGCTCAAATGACGGAAACGTCTTCTTCCTTTTAGGTTGAAATTAAACTTTTTAAGTATTTTACATTATTTCGATTGTATTTTACTTGCGTAGAGTTGCAGAAGAGTTACCAGCTTCCAGATTGTTATCATAATTTACTCGTAATATTTTTAGATTAATATTCCTCTAAGTATTCCATAATAATTCAAATTTATTTCAAGAAATTAGTGTGATGCCAATATTAATAGTAAATTGTTCACTTTGCCCGAGCTTAGAATAATATACATTAGAGTTAATAAATTATAAGTACGTATCTAATATTTCAACAAGTAATTTATTATATTATTTATAAAACCTAATTCACTGCCACCAATGGCCTATTTATAATTGTAAGATTAACTTTGTTATTGGAAGATGTTGTATCAAAATATGTAATGCATATTTGAAAACCAAAGTGTAGACGTTTGGCTGTTTTTTGACAACCTGGTCTAGTCGCCTAAATGTGAACATTTTGTTGAAATACTTTATTTACACGTAATTCTTAAGGATCATTGATCTATTTATAAATTGTAAAGTCACATAGTTTTATCCTCGTTGATGTTTGTGAAAATGTGTTCATATTCAATTTGAACACTCCTTTTCATATTTCTCATTTTTCTAAACAAACTGATCTTAATTGGGGCCATGATATTATACACAGGATGTTTCAATCCTGCTGATGTTTGAGTATTTATAATTATTTATGTTTCTTTTTTAGTGTATTGTGTTATTATGTTAGTTCAATAATGATAAAATCATGTTAAATTATTTTAATTGATTGATATTATAATTTCTTTCATAACAGTTGACTGTTACGTTGAAGTACTGTGTTAGCAAGCTATTATACTGTCATTCTATTGTATCGCACAAATAAAGTCTTTGAAAAATACATTTTCTTTCATTGTGATGAACCTGAAATACATCCAGAATGAAGTATTCAAAGAAGCTGGCATTCTGACTGGTCTACTAAAGATTAATACTAATGTTCGTCTGTTATGCCTGCCGCAATGATGCTTGAAGAGCACAGTTGTGTCGGGCTGTGTTGTACGGCGTGGCGACGCGATACGCATGGTAAAATCTCTCATTGAAATGTGTCTTTCTTAGTAGTACATAAAGTTCTATATTTTACAGCTACTTTAAAAATTCGTTGCTTTGCGTCTAGGTGTGATCTACTCTGAAGGTCAACGCACAGCGGGGGCGGCAGGGCAAATAATTTTACATTTATCTAACGTAAATTCATACGTATCTAGTGGTAACAAGGTATGGACTCCAATATTTAGAGTTCGACCCTAAGACATCAAAGGCGTTTTTCCTTAGCGACATTGATGAGCGCACTAGAGGACGCCACGGTGGGATGCTTAGTGATGCAACGGGGGTAAAAGCTTGATGAGGGATGCCAAGATGTTCGACGGTATTCACTGGAGTTCTCTAACATAAGGTCGCAGGGTGAGAAAATGCAAGCGGGTATACACAATCTCCTCACCTGCTATCCCTGGTGTGCGCAGTCTCTCGGCATGTCGCTTTAGCTGCCAACAAGGCACGGCATCTTATAGACCGCTGCCGCTGACATCAGTTTGCGCCGGCCGGTGGCAAAATCCGCTGCCTTGGCGCTTAGCGCCGTCCTAATATGTCTATATTGCGCGAATACAAGACAATTTTTTCGGAAAAATCGAGTGCTTCGTCGCGCCGTCAGAGGGCGCCTTCTAAATTTTTAATAGTGCGCCGCTCACACATCCAAGAAGCGAGTTGGCGTCAAGGCCCAGGTAGTCATTTGAGTTTTGATCAAAACAATATTGAATAAGGTGATAGAAGTTGACCGCTATCCACTACTTAGGTCGAGGATCTACTCGTTCAGAAAACGAGAGCGAACGTAACTGCGAACTACGCTGTCGCCGGGTGTACCACAGCCGTAACGTACCCCTCGGTGCGGATAGAGATGGACAATAATTTGACGCGGCACGACAGGACAACGGCCAAGTGTCTGTTTCAAAGCATTTTATACTTTTTCTCCATAAGAAAACGTAGTGTTACTTGAATGGCTGGAAATTTTGCGCCTTGATAGTTTAAAATACTTTAACAACTGTTTGCTGCTAAACAGACAGACAATGCACTTGGTGGCAAATGCATACATAAATAAAAAAAGTTTAAAATTCATCATTTTAATGTCTAGCATTACAAATAGTACATTGTTTTGGGTTTATAGAGGAATGTCTTTGACAATACAATAACAGAAAGTATTCAAGAACTGAAATTGATATTTTTTTTTTAATAATACAACATTGAGCTTACTTAAAAATAAAATAACATTTTCTTGGTGTAGTAGCAATACAATGCATGAAGGTAACATCCTTCCAGCCTATCCACTTCTGATTTATTCTGAAATATAAATTATGGCATTACCTTCTATTTCTAAAATAATACTAACCATTCCCCAAAATTATTGATAACCATTTAGGTGAATTCAAACAATACAATCATGGAATTATGGAACCACAGTTTAAATATCTTGCATAATATGAAACCAGAAAAAAAGTGATGGTTATTAGTTTAGACACCTCACCAAATTAAAATTCATGTAACAATCTCCTGCACATTACATTGAAATATTTAAGGACAAAGCGAAAATTCAAGACCTACACATTGGAGAGAATTATAATAATATATTAAGTACAAAATTTAAAACATATTCTGGCTTTTACACTAAATCCAGATAATTGTTTCTGAAATACATTTATGCAGTTCTGATTTTTTTTAATAAGCTTTGCTCATGTGGGAAAGGATTCGAGATCATCTTATATATAAAAATTAATTGCTTTTCGTTAGTCTCGCTAAAACTCGAGAATGGCGGAGCCGATTTAAATAATTTCTTTTTTTGTTAGTTTCGCCAGAATACAGGGAAGGATTAAAAACAAAAAAAACTTGAGAGGTGTCAAGGGACACCCGGATGGAACGAAGTTCCTACGCCGCATGGCTTACAACTATAGCAAAAAGTGTCGTTACAACTTTTGGTCTTAATGTGTCGTTACAACTTTTGGTCTTAATTTTTTCCGTCTAGCCCCCTTTCTCAACGCGCGAATTGTAATAAAACTAGAAACATAACTGTGTTTTACGACTTTATCCTTTTCCCTAAGATGGTATCGTATCGTTGGCAACTAATGACCCACTGTTTCTCATCTCATTCTGTCCCTATTGTGATGAGAAATTCTATTCCATTCCATTCCACTCCACTCCACTCCACTCCATTCCATTCCATTCCATTCCATTCCATTTCATTCCACTCCATCCAATGAACGGAATGGAGTGTAATGACACTCCATTCCGTTCCGTTCCGTTCCGTTCCTTTCCATTCCGTTCCATTCCATTCGCACAGCTTACAATAGCTTACTATAGCAAAAAGTGTCGTGACAACTTTTCGTAAGATTTTTTTCCATCTAGCCCCCCCTTTCACAACGCGCGATAAGGAACTTCGTTCCAAAAAAAATTGGAAAGTAGGGGTAGACGGGAGCAAAGCCGCGGGGGACAGCTAGTTTCAAATAATAAACCATAGACAAATTGCATTTCATTTTTAAATTATGGATAAATATAAAATTAATTGACATATTAAAAGCTACAATCATGAACACACTGGTGATAGTTTTAAATTGTTCTTTGTGCATTTATTACTTGACAAAAGTTAAACTTATTTTAATTGATTCTGCAGTTAATTACAATACCAAGGTTAACAGAATATAAGGGACTCTACTTTGAGAGCATACAGGAATAGACCAATATTATGCAGTGCCAAGCTTTGTTATATATTCTGAATTAAATATACAATAACATCAGGAAAGCATAATTAAGATAAAGCAAAACAGACTGAAAGAGCCAAAATTGTTACATATAAAGGGGTTAGATTACAAGGGTTGAAAAAAATATTAGTAGGTACATATGTGCAAACACAAAAGCAGTTTGTGTCATAAACAAAATATTGTTACTTGCATCAGTCTTAGAAGCATGGCGGCCTTGTTTGAACATCTATGTTATTGTTGGTCTTCTATAATTTCATAAAAACACAATTATTACATACACACATCATAAATATTACAATATTAACATTTCAGACTATCACAACATTCAATATTCAGTTTTAAAATGTTATTTTTTATGAGACTTCATTCAAATAAATAGATTTCACTAAGTTGAGATAATATTGATAGAAAAACAAAATATAGCATCACTTCAGTTAATTCAAAAACAACAATAGGAACAATGTTGCTGTTCTTCGCAAATGATTTCTACTCACCAACATATTTTACTTCATCAAAAGCTTTTCTTGCTTTCTTAAGTTCTTCATTCATGGTTAGTAAGTCTTTAACTCGAGCGTATTTGCGTTGGTCCTTCCGGACTAAGAAAATTATATCTTCTACTTGAACTCTACCTGTACGGCCCACTTCCATTGCCCTGAAAATACATCTACATTGAAAAAAGGAATTCAATATAACATACAATATGGTTCAGTAATGATACTCTTACCTATGCGTGGTTTCTGTTATAAATTCTATAACTAAATCTTCCAAGAAGTCAACACTTTCTGTGTATGGATTCTGGTCGTCTCCAAAGCCGTACATCATGCATCTTAATTCTTTACTGAATAGCCGTTTCCGTCCTGATGCTGTCGCCCCAAGCTGCTGTTCGGATTCTTCTTCGTCAAACTGTAGAAAAAGGAGGACATTGTGAAAAACGATGCAGTATTGGAGAAACTTTTAGATTTGTTTTACGAACCTGATCATAGTTATCTGGTGCATCTGGAGGGGTCGTCATTGTAATAGCTATAATTTAAAACTGTTTCCCCTCTTCCTTTGGCGTGTTTATTTTCTCGATAGTTCAAGAGTCAAGACAAGACTCCGAATCTATATTACTTTACTCTTTGCTCCGAATTCTGAAATAATTACTTCACTTATTTACTTTACTTCAATTTAGTTGACAATTTATGACATTTGGCCGAAGTCCAAACTGACATTAACAATAAACATTGTTTGGAAATTGCCCTATTCTCTGTCTACGGGAAATTGGCATTCTCGGCTGCTAGGCTAAATGCTAAGTAAATGCTCTAATTCAGCCACGGACTAGATTTTAGTCGATTAATCCCAACCTTTCTATTGCCAACCTAAAAAAATATCAGCAGTGACAGCTAATTTGTTGACTTGTTTGATCTATCTCTATGTAGTCTGTGCTTGTTTGTTTCTATTTTCGCCGCATGTTAGTTGTTTTCTAATTTTATTGCTTCAAATATACAAATTACAATGATTTGTTTTACTAAATAGTTATTAGCAAAATACTTTGGATCTTTTATTGGTTGAGATTTCATAAATTATCACGATGAATCCTATGACGTAAGTTTTTAAGTTTGCATCAATGATTATAAGTAAGATTTGTTTTGAATGGAAACTTTAATGGATAGGTATTTGATTATTCCAGAAATGTGAAGAACGTATTGAAGTTAAGTGAACGTGAGCTCGCTGGTAAAAATAAGACTTCTTGGCATGATCAGTACAAGGATAGTGCTTGGGTGTTTGTTGGAGGTTTGCCCTATGATCTCACTGAGGGCGACATTATCTGCGTTTTCTCACAGTAAGTTAAAATCTGATGAACAAGTTTAGTGTAGTTGTATCGTTAGCTTCATTATTAATTCTTATAACTCATGAATCGAGACAAAAAGTCTTTGCATTCATCAACAAAATGAAGTTACTGTTTGTGGTTGACAGTGGTGGGGTAAGACTAAAATTTGATGCGGGCACGATTGGCATTATGCGAGGCCCTATAGGCCCTACCTAAGAATAATGATTTTTTTAGGTTTTCAGAGGTTAGATTCTACGATTGAGGGTGAGATGTAGTAAACTCAATCGCACCCTGCCATAAGTAGTATTGATTTTCTTTTGACTTTTTGTACAGAAATAGTAAATATTGAGTGAATGTGGGAAAATTGATTCAAGAAAGAACTAAACTAATAGAAGCTATGATGTAAGAGCGAGCGAAGTGAGCTTGTCCACGTAAATCATAGTGCCTATCCTGCCGCGGCTGACGTTTTGAGAAAGCTTACCGGAGTAAACCTTAACAACAAAAATAATTCAAATAGCAAAGAGCAGGGAAAGCAATCTCAAAACAATACTTAAATAGACACATATAAGTTGGAATTTTTTGATGGCCTTAGCTACGATTTTTCTAAGTTGAAAAAAGCCAAAGCTGTGATGCCCTTTGGACCGCGAGGCCGTAGGCGGTAGCCCACGTCGCCCACGCCTTGCTCCGCCTCTGATGGTTGGTATTTTGTAAAGTTATTTAAATGTTGCTTAATAATTCCAGGTATGGTGAAATTGTGAACATTAATTTGGTCAGAGACAAAGCAACTGGAAAGTCAAGGGGCTTTTCATTTATATGCTATGAAGATCAGAGGTCAACCATCCTAGCAGTGGATAATTTAAATGGAACTAAAGTAGGTTTATTACAATATTGTATAATACAAATATATTTTTTAATTATTTTTCATGTAATAGGTATAAAAGTAATATTTATAAACAACTTAATTATTTAAATAAGAATAATTTGGATCAAAATCATGTACCTATAAATGCTACTGATACTTATTGTCTATTTATAATATTTGCTGACCATATTTTTGTCTCTCCCTCCCTCAGATACTGGGGCGTGTAGTGAGAGTCGACCACTGTGAACAATATCGAGCTCCAAATGCAGATATGTCGAAAGTTGATGAACTGACTGCTGCAATTAGGATGGAGGGCTGTGCTCCACAAGTCCAACCACTTATTACTAGAACTGAGACTGTTGTGAAACCGGTGAGGCCCATTTAATTTTACAAAGAGTAAAGTTGATAAGGAACAGCTTATTAATATGTATTTATTTTTTGTAAGCAATGCACCTAGCATGCTATCTCTTCACCACCCCTGGTTGACTGGTAGAAAACCCACAAGTGTAAATGCATGAATTAATAAACAAATAAACATTAATCTAAGACTTATCTTGCCCTGTTTAACTTTCAATGTTCACCCTGTTTATTCCCAATTTTTGTTTACCTTCCCGCCAGCTAATTGATTATAAATGTCTCATTGCAGGATAAAACAGAAAAGGAAAAAGAATCAACAAAGTCTGGCAAGGTAAAAAAGAAGAAAGAAAAGAAAAGTAAAAAAAAGAAAAAGAAGAAAAGCAAAGGCTCTTCTTCAGGATCAGAATCTAGTAATTAATTTTAATCTAAGTGTAAGTTTTGTGTAATAAAAGACAATGTATAAAATTATATCTTACTTTTATTCAAAACAATACATCACAGTTTACAATAACATGCAACATAGAGATCATAATATTAAATGAATTTGATTGGTTAATACTGACTAGACATATTATAATAAACTTAGACAATCACAAGTAAAAACATTCACATAAATTTACAAAAAATCTTAGTAACAAACACATTTCACTTATGTTTACATCTAAACAGCAATATTTCGTTAAAAATTTGGCCTTACATTACAAAGAAATAGTTATTAAAACATCCTAGAAATAGTAGGAATGACTGAGAAGTTGCTAAATCATTTTATGATCTCTTATAATTAATTGTTTAGTATTGGATATGACAGGAAGGACCTAAGATTATATTATTTATTTTAAAATAGTAGGTACCCTACATCAACTATTTGAGATACAGGAGATCCATCAAAATTTTCAGTATTTTTTTTAGTTATTAAGAATTTTCTTAATTTTTTCTTCAGTGTTCCCGTCGCTATAAGCTATGATACCTTCTTTGTTGCTATAGTCTTGTGACTCCAGATCCATTTCATCATTGTAAGTGATAGGATTTTGAGTGGCATAGCTGATGAGATCCCCGCCCTTAGCTCTTAGGATAGAGTGGGGGGCACATGTATCCCAGCGAAAAGTTGTCCCTTGTGACATGATATATGCTGCTGCTTCACCTGTGAACAAAGAAAGGAAGTTAAAATAAACCTCTGAATGCCAACGTAATATTAAACCCATGAAAAAACAGAGGAGGTTCTGAAGTCGACACATATTTTTTTATGTATGACCATGCGTAACTTTTCAGAGTAGTCTGATTTTTTAATATATCAAACTTAACATTACATTCAGTCAAAAAAGTATCGGGAATGGATGATTTGTTTATGGTTCCAAATTCAAATTTTTGTTTTTTTGTAGTTGTTAGATTGGCACAACTGTTTTCCATTTTGGCGCGGAGTTTGAGTTGCATCTGTTATTTATATTAAATACAGTGCTGGTTTTAGTAATATCATATATAGTGTGTATTGCGAATTTCATAATGGACAAAAATATCGAACAAAGAGTTTGTTTTAAATTTTGCATCGCCAATGGAATTTCGTGTTCGAAGTCACTGAAAATATTACAGAAGGCTTACGGTGAATCGACTTTATCAAAAACTCGTGCTTATGAGTGGTTCAAAGCGTTCAAAAGCGGTCGAGATGTGATGGAAGATTTGCCTCGCTCTGGTAGGCCGTCAACGTCTGCAACTGAAGTTAACATCGCAAAAGTGAAGGAAATAGTGACTGAAAATCCCCATTCAACTCTGAGAGAGATAGCCGCCGAACTTTCTGTATCTCACGAGTCGATCCGTACCATTTTAACTAATCATTTGGGTATGAAACATGTTGCTGCTCGGCTAGTCCCAAAAGATCTGAATTTTCTCCAAAAACTCAATCGCATGAAAGTCGCTGAGGACATGCTAGAACGAGTCAGTTCGGACCCAACATTCATGAAACGCATTGTTACTGGTGACGAAACGTGGGTTTACGAGTTTGACATGCAAACTAGTCAACAAGCTTCGGAGTGGCGCCTTCCAACTGAACCGAAACCGAAAAAACCACGCCAAAGTCGATCAAAAGTCAAAGTCATGTTGACTGTTTTCTTTGACTATCGCGGTGTTGTGCACTCTGAATTCTTACCGGAAGGTCTAACGGTAAATAAAGAATATTATTTGAGCGTTATGCGGCGTTTAAGAGAGCAAATTCGACGAAAAAGGCCAGATTTGTGGAAAGAAAATTCTTGGATTTTGCACCACGACAATGCGCCTTCGCACAAGGCTATCATTGTGAACGAATTTTTAACCAAACACTCAACAAATACCATCCAGCAACCACCATATTCACCAGATATGGCTCCTGCTGACTTTTTTCTTTTTCCTAAACTCAAATTGGACGTACTTATGCAACACAGAATCAACCCACACAATGACAGTTTTGAGTAAAAACCATTTTTGTCTAAATTTTGTATACAGTAAAATTGTTGGTAATTTTGAATAAAGTTTATTTACAATATTGTACCAAATAGTTTGTTCTGTGTATACAAACCTAATATTGATGAAAATATTTAATAGTTTTTATAATATTTCAAGAAAAACTCGTTGGTTCCTTTTTACAAAACTATCTTTGTGTGTGTTGGTTCTTTGTTAACTTATTATCATGCCATAAATTTGTAAGAAAAAAAATGAAAATCCCATTTTTTTAAACGTATCCATTTATTATTGTAAAATAAAGACCAATCTTAAATCTTTAGAATTATATGAAATGTGAAAATGACTAGAACTACATAGCTGTTCAAAAGTAACTTAATCTAAATCCGATTCAAGTTAAAAATCCGGTTGACCTGAAAAACCTTCAAGATCGACTTCTATATCCTCATTTCCAACAAGTTTCCCATAAAAATCATGTGAGTCTTGCGGAATAAGGTGTAGCATACTTTTTAAATCTCTTAATTTAGCGTCAGGGACAGGTTTCCCTGTTGGCCAAAGTGGCTCCGTTATCGCTTTTGTTATAAAATATTGTCTTCCGCGAACATTTTTTTTTTATATCCACTACCTTAAATTTCTATATTCAAATTAGTTTTCATGTAAATTTTGAACATTTCATCCTTTTCAATCATTATCTCTTTAGTATGAAGCCATGAAACTTTCTCTCCATCTACCGTTTTCTTTCTATTGATTATATTCTTTTCTAATTTTAATGATGACAAGAAATCTTCATTTTTCATCTTGTGCACACGCATTGGATTGGGATTTTTACAAGTTTTCATAACTTGAATATAATCATCCGGTGTATAGAGCCTCTGTGGACGTTTTAAGGCACATTCTATCTTTCCGAAATCTGTATCATTTGGGAGGAAGCTAAGAATTTTATAGGTATGTATCTGGTCTAATTATTAACAAAAAAAAATATAAAAAAAAAATATCAATTTTATATTGCGATTCTGACCTCCACACGAATCACTCCATAAAATCAAACATTTTATATTTTCATCAAGCCTTTCCGTAATGTGTTTGAAAAGACAAGACCCCACCTCTTGAGCAACTATTCCAGCTTCTCCTTCGACCCATATATTACAGTGAGCATCGTCCTTGCTCCCAGTACCTATGTATAACTATTTTGTATACCCAGAGTTGTCTTTTGTAAAAGACGATATTAGTGGGTAAACGCGGTAAAGGTAACGTTTTTTGGAAAACGAGTAAAGTAAGAGATTCAACCAAATAATGTGAGTCTTTGTGAACATGCAGGAATATGCCTATTTTAATACGCAAACAAGAACCAATCCGCATGGTTCTACTTATTTGATTAATAAATTAAAAATGAAAGGGACCATATGGTATGGGTCTTATTGAAATAAACAATTTCAACTATTTTTTAGGATTGTTGGGTAACCATGGGGTATGGATCTTGTTAGTTTATTGAATAACTGCGGTTATGTTGGTTGATAACTTTGTCATAGAATTGTTTTGTTCTGTCAAAGTTGTCACATCATTTTGATCTTTACAGGGTCGATAGAAGACTTATTTTTGAAACTTTCTGTGTCCTTATCTCGATTTTGGTATAAGTGTGGATTGGTTCCTGTTTGCATAAGTACGTCCAATTACCACTTCGTGGCACCCGTTTTCAATCGATAGAAGACATAAAGGAGAATTCGCGGCGAGAACTGAACTCAATTCCGGAAGCAGCGTTTAAAAAATGTTTTGATGAATGGATTATTCGTTGGCGCAAGTGTATCGTTTCTAAGGGAGCATACTTTGAAGGTGATAAAATAAATTTGGATGAATAACAGACATTTTGTGTATTATTGATCTTTTCCCGGTACTTTCTTGACAGAGTAGTATATAGGACTGTTCATTGGCAAAAAGTACTCTTGAATATTAACAACTACAAACATCCAATATTTAGCATTTATATCAGTCAATTCATATTCTTGGGCCACAATTCCTACTTCAAACAGCTTTTCATTCAATCAAGGTATTCAATGATCAATCACTTCTTTGGAAAGCACTATAAGGTATTGTTATAATAATACTAGATCATGTAGGTTGTGGATGGAACCTAGCCAAGGAGAACTTAACTTTTAAAACAAATCTACTAAATTTGATTACTTCATTAGTTTTCTCACCCAAAGCAACTTTTAGAAGCTTGTGTCCAGCTCCTGGTAGAGACTTAACCTCCCATCCAGCTTGCCGGAATTTATCAGCAATTTCTGGCTTCTCAGCAGAACTCATGAGTAAGATGTTCTTTTCATCGTTCTCCACAACATAACTGCTGCCCCACTCATGCATATCTTTATAATTGATGCCCCACACAACTCGTCCTTTACCACTGGAAATCAAGATAAAAGGTTAACTAAATGCATTACACCATTAAGGTAACCATAAAACATTGCTTCTTTTCTTTGAAATGTTAAGCAGAGGTGAACACATTTTGCCAGATAGGTTCCATGTAATAATGGGTAAGCTTGTTGTTTTTTGGTTTTTCCAAATGCCAACTTACTTGTCATAGAATGGCTGATTGATGACTCCAAGAACAGGTTCTCCTGTGGACCTCAGATAGGCACCAATGAGAACAGTCACACAAGGAAGACCATGGTCTGCATCAGCATGTCCCTGGACCCCAGCTATGAACTCTGCTGTTGCATCTAAGAAAAGATATTCAGGTGAAACTTATCAAGCTTCTAGAACTTGGCAGTCTGCTATTAGTCTTTAAATATTAATAAGAAGCAGTAGTTACTTGCTTAATTAAAAAGAAAAAAATGAAAATTTTTACCAATAGGATCAATCCAAATGCCTAAATCAGAAGTGTCGATCTCAGGAATATCTTTAGGCAAATTGTCACAAAACTTATGATCAGTATCGCGATGGGCCGCTTCAGCCATTCGTTTCGCAACAGCCGGGGCTACTAAATACTGTAAAATATCCGCAGTGCCTTCTACACTATCGCATAATTCGATCCTCACTCCTCCAATCTCGGAACACTCCTCGCCTCTTACATGCTCTGCAAGCTCCGGGAAATGACCTGCTATTTCAGTCTTGGCTGCTTCCTGCGCCAAAACATCCGCAATCGTTTTAAAATCTCTCTCAAAACGGGCGTTGGCATCGCCTTCGAATTTTTCTGCGACCAATAACACTTCGTTTGTCGCCCCTGCACAACAGGACCGAGCTACACATGCCGCCTTTTCTGACGCGTTAATAAGAGTCTCTAAAATATTATGCATTTTCTCAGGATTATCAACACATTAGATGAAATCAATAATTCAATTTACAAGATCTGTATGATTCTGAGATCTAAAAATAGAAATGTCATCTGTCAATGTCAATGTCAATTTTGTTTATATTTTTTAATCAATAACACAATAAGGATGGGGCCAGATGAGATTCGAACCGTAACTATAAATCGACTAAAAAAGTGCTGCCAATTTTTAAGCTATACATGTTCGCACCCAATATCATTGTGTACCATAAAAAAAAAATGTGAAAGTTTGTATGTTTGTCCGTCAATCACGCAAAAACGGCTGAAGGGATTTGGATGAAATTTTGCACACATGTAGCCCCCCCCACACAACTCGGCCTATACCACTGGAAAACAAGATAAAAGGGTAGGTTTGTGTTTTGTGCAAAACACATAGGCTACTTTTTATCTCGGTAACTTACATGGCTTAATGGAGACGAAGAGGAAGTGGAAAACCAGAGCCGCTTGCTGCCTTAGTACTTGTGATTCACAAGTACCAGGAGACCAGAAACATGTCGAAGTATTTTCGGGGCTAAAATTGACAGCGCTAAAGATTCACAACAGAAACATTTCAAAGTATTTTTGGGAAAGCAGTAAAACATAAATATGTCGAAGATTTTTTCCGGGCTCGAATTGTGAACGCTATATAGATTGACAGGTAACAGGTGACCAGAAACATGTCAAAGTATTTCTTTGGCTGAAATTCTAAGCGCTTAAGATTCACAAGTACCAGGCCCAGCAGATACATGTCGAAGTAGTTTCGGGGTTGGAATTGTGAGCGCTAAAAATTTGCAAGTACCAGGAGACCAGAAACATGCCGAAATACTTCCGGTGCTGGAATTGTGAGCGGTTAGGATTCAAAAATTCCGGGAGAACAAAAATATGTCAAAGTATTTTTTCACCAGGAATAGCACTGAAATTGTGAGCGCTTAAGATTCGCAAGTACCAGGAAACCGGAACGTATCGAACTATTTTTTCACCAGGAATAGCACTGGAATTGTGAGCGCTTAAGATTCAAAAGTACCACGGGGCTCGAAACATGTTAAAGTTTTTCCGGCGCTGGAATAGTGAGCAGTTAGGATTCAAAAGTACCAGGAGAAAAGAATCATGACAAAGTTTTTTTTGGGCTGGAATTATAGGCGCTAGAGATTCAAAAGTACCACGGGGGGCAGAAATATGTTGAAGTTTTTCCGGCGCTGGAATAGTGAGTAGTTAGGATTCAAAAGTACCAGGAGAAAAGAAACATGTCGAAGTTTTTTTTCGCCGGGAATAGTACTGGAATTATTGTGAGCGCTTATGATTCACAAGTACCAGAAACGTGTCGTAGATTTCCAGAGCTTTAATTGTAGCGGTTAGGATTCAGAAGTACCACGCGGCCAGAAATATGTTGAAGTTTTTCCGTCGCTGGAATAGTGAGCAGTTAGGTTTAAAAAGTACCAGGAGAACAGAAACATGTCGAAGTTTTTTCCTGGCTGGAATTATGAGCGCTACAGGATACACAAGTAGAAACCAGGAACCCAATAATATGTCAAAGTATTGCCGAGGCTGGAATCCTGGGCGCTAAAGATTCAAAAGCACCAGGAGACCACAAACATGTCGAACTTATTCCGGGGCTGAAAATAAGAACCGCAAAGACACAGAATACTTAACTATCCGGATACCAGAATCATAAAGATGCATTTCCGAGGATGAGAATATGAGACAAAAATCGGCCAAGTGCGAGTCGGACTCGCACACGAAGGGTTCCGTGCCATAAACCTTATTTTTTATATTTGAGTTGATTGAATGAAAGGTAAATTGCGGTTTACGATTTATGACGTATTAAAAAGAACTACTAGTTGAAGAAGTTTGATAGTAATGAACATCATATTTTTTTTTTTGTTTTATCATTCTCTTATTGTAGAAGTTACTGGGGGGGGACACATTTTACCACTTTGGAAGTGTCTCTCACGCAAAATATTCAATTTAGAAAAAAAAACATTTACATAGAATCCTTAATATATTTTTTGAAGACCTATCCATAGATACCTCACACGTATTGGTTTGATGATAAAAAAAAAATTGAGTTAAAATTCTAAGCATGGGAGCCCCAAAATATATTGTTTTTTTTCTATTTTTGTGAGAAAATCTTAATGCGGGTTACAGAATACATCTACTTACCAAGTCTCAACAGTATAGTTCTTACAGTTTCGGAAAAAAGTGGCTGTGACATACGGACGGACAGATAGACAGACATGACGAATCCATAAGGGTTCCGTTTTTGCCATTTGGCTACGGAACCCTAAAAAGGTTGCGCGACAGCTCTAAAGTCTACGTAGACGAAGTCGCGGGCAGAAGCTAGTGGTTTATAATTGACTGTAAACCATAGATTTCTTTAAAAAGAAAACGAATAATGGCGGCAAAATTATTAGCGCGGTGTAAAGCAAAAAAAATGAAGAAACTTCGATTTGATTACAATGTGAATTGACACACATAATATAGACACAGATACACATAATATGTATGTGTAATCGCGAACATATTCAAAGTAATTACATAGTTAAATAATCCTCCGTTAAAAATTGCGGATCGTTGGTAAGTACCTACTTATATACCTAAGATTGAAAACAGGACAAACGAATGCTTCTTCAGCCGCGCACTTTGCGATTAATTTGAAGGCACCCTAAGTAAAACCAGTATTAATAAAATGTGTTTGTTTTTCAAATTCTTTCCTTCTATTCAACAGAATAATAGTTTGAAATGTGCCCAGTGAAAGGTGAGAAACGTTCCGTGGGCCAAATCAGCGTTGAAGTTTTGGTGAGTGTACCTAAGAATTTTTTTTCAAAATCAGTTTTTGCATAATTATGCAGGTCCCTTATTCAGCATAATATTTTAGACTTATGACCTTGAAGGAATTATCAACGCAAAAAGAACTTGTCCATAAAACTGAGATACCATTGGTTTATACCATATTTACCCAAGGATGTTTTTCTGTATTTATCTGCAATAAGTACCTACAGTAAAGACACAATATAAAAATCAAAAAACCCGACGGAAAAAAATCTTAAAGTTCCAAACAAATGACTTTTGAGGCAGTTTCATGCAGTTGATGAGATTAATTTTTGTAACTTTGATGCTACCAACTCCATGCAGGCGCGGTCGCAGTCTTAGTTTGTTTTTTTATAGAAAAAAAAAATAAATGAAACCAACTTCCGAAAACAAAACACTACAAAGTATAAAATAACTTTAATTTCGGAAGTCGGTGTTTTTGGTTTTTTTGACACCGACTTCCGAAAAAAAGTTTTTTATGTTTCACTATTTCGTTGTAACTGCGTACCTACCAATAAAAAGTGAAACCACAAACACACCGTACAGGCCTGATGTTATGTTATGAACTGGTGTAAACAATCAACAAAAATGCGATTTCAGAAATCCCGATCCATTTGCTATCATTGATTGAAGAGTTCCATTGTCTACCTCCGAAGTTCTTCATCAGTTCTTCACCAAATTAAAATGGGACCAGTCCGGGAAAATACTCTTCCAAACAAAAGAGAATCATCGAAATCGGTTAAAAATTGGCGAAAATATCACTGAACAAACATTTTTCGTGAGATCCCATCATCAGATCCTGAATTATACCTTTCATCATCAGCTCAGCAACATGAGATGATGATTACCAGGCGCTAATATCTGAATTAGGTTAGAAATGTCATGAAAAACATTGTGTGAGCCTATAAAATTTGAGGGTTTTCATGGGATCCCATCATCAGATTCTGACTTGGTGACAATGGGACCACCTCAGGAGTATAGGCTAATAATTTTTAAAATCGGTCCACAGTTGGCGAAGACATCGCTGAACATACATAAAAAAAATACATATAGCCGAACATTGAACCTCCTCCTTTTTGAAGAAGTCTGTTAAAAATATGGATGTTACAGGCTTACAGAGAGTGACGTGAGCTCGAAAATTTTAGCACCCCACCTCGGAATATCGGTGTACATAGATAGGTTACATTTTTATTTACCATGAATCATCGAAGTTACTTCATACTTAGTTGACTTATACAATAATTGAGGATGCAAAAGTGAGCTAGAAAATGTTCTTGGATAGGTTGTGCCTCGGATAGGTTAGATCCTCTGTTTACTTTCGATACCAATAGACTTAAAAGTAATGATGTCGACTTATGTGCAACAAAGAATTCAAAAGCGAGCAAAGCGAGCTCGATATTTCTAGTACCCCCACCCCGGTTAATCGGAGCAGTAGTGCTATTCTGTAACAACATTTTCATGTCTCGACAGCGGAATTCGAGGTGAGTATAAACGTAACACCGTTATGTTGTGTGCAATAAAGTTCACTTTATGAGCTATCTCACTCAGGTGAAGCTCGATATCGAAATGGTTACTTACAGAATAGACTAGCTGTAGTGCTATTCTGTAACAACATTTTCGTGTCTCGACAGCGGAATCCGAGGTGAGTATAAACGTAACACCTTTATGTTGTGTACTAAAGTTCACTTTGTGAGCTTTCTCACTCAGGTGAAGCTCGATATCGAAATGGTTACTTACAGAATAGACTAGCTGTAGTGCTATTCTGTAACAACATTTTCGTGTCTCGACAGCGGAATCCGAGGTGAGTATAAACGTAACACCTTTATGTTGTGTACTAAAGTTCACTTTGTGAGCTATCTCACTCAGGTGAAGCTCGATATCGAAATGGTTACTTACAGAATAGACTAGCAGGCTGATGATGACGATGATGACCCCTATTAATAATTGTAGTTTAAATGTTCGTGATTTGTCTATTATTAGAAGGTTTGTCAATTTAACGTGTACGGTTTTGGGGAGGAGACATGACCCCCACGACGTTCCCCCTCGGACTGCGTCTGACTCCATGAAACTGTTTGAAAAGTGATATTTTTCTAACTTCTTAGCTCTTTTTTGCAGGTGGAATTTCTGAAAAAGTCGATTATGTTAAGAGTTCCGTACCCGAAGTGTAACCAACGGAACCCTATTACTAAGACTCCGCTGTCCGTCCGTCTGTCTGTCAGCGTGCTGTATCTAAAGAACCGTAATAGATAGACAGTTGAAATTTGCATAAAACGTGTATTTTTATTGCCGCTGTAATGAAAAATAAATTAAAATAAAATTATAAATTAAAGGGGGCTCACATACAAGAAACTTTTTTTATGGTAAGTACGGAACCCTTCGTGTGAGAGTCCGACTTGCACTTGCTATTGTTTCTTTACTTTATATCAGAAAGTTCAGAAACAGAACAAAAACCTTAAATATTACCACGTACTTCCACACTTCTGGAACACCAGTAGGTAGATCTACCTACCTACTCTGAGAACGTACGATTGCGCTTCGATTGTATTGATTTTATAAGTAAAGAAAAAATGTTTACTTCAAATACATAGGTGTTCTCAGCTAACTGTAGATACGAAATCGTTTAGTTACATTTTATGAAAGTGTTCAAGGTTGCCAAATATCGGTGCGCGAGTGCAACGGCAACGGTAGCAACCATCATGAATGCGTGACACTTGTCGCGAAACGGTGCGTGCTTGACCTTAGGGGCGCGTGCTGATCGAACTATTTTGTTAAATCACTAGTAAATTAAATAAAGCACCGAATATAATAATATTGTCGAGACATGTCGCTGTTTCAAAGTAGTTCATGAACGCTATCTGAGAATGATTTTCTTACGAGTATATGTTTTGCGAGCCTTCCCGTACTATTTTTACGTATGAAATGGGCGCGCCCGCAATGTGTGCGTACGTATAGTAGCCCTATTAACAAAATATCTAGAGCGATTAGTAAATTCATTAATTTAGTTTTTGCCTGTTTATTGTGTATCGTTTATTTTTAAAGGCCATATAATATGGCATTGATGCTTAATCTTTTCAGAGGACAGAAATAGATATCTGATCTACGTTGTCTAATAGAGACAATAGGTAGGTGGGTAGGTATTTACGTAGATTTGCTCGATAGAAAGCTCACGATTACCTACATGTAGTTAGATAGGGCGACCATGGGTCTTTAGGTAGGTATACCTTATCGGTAGAAATCTGAGATTTTACTGATATATAAGTCATAGATTTTACTGGATTGATAAGTTTATAAATATTTAATCCATCTATTATCAAATCTTTTGGTCTAGACAGGCTTTCGAAAAACCTTGCGTGCTATCAATATACGTAGGTAGGTATCGTGGGAATATAGAACTGGAATAAATAGGAACTTACGGTTAACAAAAAAAAATATAGCTAGGTACCTACTACAGTACCTACTTAAGACAAAAAATTATGTTCCGAAACTAATGTGGGGAAGAGGTTGAAAAAGTACCTACTGAACGGTAAACACTACATTATTTCATGTCATTGTTGCCAATAATTGTAACGATAAATCACGAGTTCTGTATAACCGGATAAGTAGGTACCTACTTCGAGGTAAAAACTGTGGATGTGTCAATCTTACTAGGTAATGTCGTAATCGATACAATTTATTTCAATAAATTGTACCTTAATTTACGGTCTTACGTACGATGGTTTGAACAGTTATTACATCAAACTTATTTCTGTGAATGATTTTTGTTGCTAGGCGAACTTCAATTTTCGTACAGGGAATGTTTTGAAAGTACGTACGTGTTTACATTTTGTTAGGCATTATTTTGACCAAGTTTTGCTTTGTGTGTCCTTTCTCTCGGAGTTAAAGACCTTGCGGCTGCTGCACGCTTGATCATTCGTTTTCAGAGGAATTAGGTAAGGCAAGGTACCTACATAATTCTTAAGAACACGAGTTACGATATTTGCATAAAATTTTGTAATTTTCATAGGTAATGCGATCTGAGAGCCTAGCACGAATATTTTTAATCGTCTTCTTCAAAAAGGAGGAGGTTCTATGTTCGGTTGTATGTATCTTTCTTTTTTTTTATGTATGTTCACCGATTTCTCCGCCAATTCTGGACCGATTTAAAAAAATCTTTTTTTATTCGAAAGCCTATACTCCTGAGGTGGTCCCATTGTCACCAAGTTAGAATCTGATGATGAGATCCCATGAAAATCGAGGGAAACCCTCAAATTTTATAAGCACATACACTGTTTTTCATAAACTTTCTGACGCAATTCAGATATTTGTGCCTGGGTTATCATCATCTCATGTTGCTGAGCTGATGATGGCAGGTAGGTATAAGTCAGGATCTGATGATGGGATCCCATGAAAAATGTTTGTTCAGCGATATTTTCGCCAATTGTTAACCAATTTGGATGATACTTTTAGAACTTCGGAGGTAGGCAACGGAACTCTTCAATAAATGATAGCAAATGGATCAGGATTTCTGAAATCGCATGTCTGTTGATTGTTTACACCAGTTCATAACATAACATCACACCGGCACGCTGTTTGTGAAAAAAAAAACTTAAAAAAAATATATCTTTAGTTTCGGAAGTCGGTGTTCAAAAACGAAAAAACCAAAACACCGACTTCCGAAACTAAAGTTATATTTTACTTTGTAGTGTTCTGTTTTTGGAAGTCGGTTTTGACGTAACGTAAAATTTTACCATAGCTACAAATACTCGTTTCACACAAAATATTTATTTAAAATAGATAATATTAATTCATATTTTGAATGATGTAAATTGAGTTTGTTCCATAAAATTACACCATAATACTATGGGGTTGTAGTTTTTCAAATTCGAAAGTCACTTATCAATTCACTTCATTCGTTGATATACCTAGTACGTCAAAAGATTTGTGCTAGACCCCTCTGTTGCTGAACTAAAACAAATGAACACACTTGCCGGTTCAGCGCACATGTAGATACCTTTATGTCACCGATTGATTGTTCTAATTAAGGTTAGTAAGAAGTTACTGGACTTAATTTGATAAGTAAAAACCTAAGATGTAGCGTGCTCATTTCATCCGGATTTAGCTGAATACCAGTATTTTACGTGGAGCGGCTGCCTACCAGACCTCAACAACCCATTAACACGGTACTTCGTGCAAGACTGGAGTCAGATCAACTGGCTTCTGACTATCCGTAACGACTGCTAAAGATTTACAAATGACAGCCGGGACCAACGGCTTAACGTGCTTTCCGACACAGAGGAAACTCGCTATGTTAAGATGGTCACTCATCCACAGACCAACCTTGGCAAGCTTTGCTTAACGTTGAAGATCGACCCGTGCGGCTGTTATTATCTAGATAATAACAGCCGCACGAGTCGATCTTACAAGTCGACCGTTGTTACAAGTCAAGGTGCTCGTGGCTAGCCACGAGCACCTTGACTTGTAACCACTAGGTCCTGTAAATTAAATTAACTTGGTTACATTTGCAGTAAAATAATCAATTTTATAACGATCTCGTCGTGCCAGAACCTAATCGGTAACACATTTTAAACCTAATCGGTACAGCTTATAAACATAAATAATCAATTTTATAACGATCTCGTCGTGCCAGAACCTAATCGGTAACACATTTTAAACCTAATCGGTACAGCTTATAAACATAAATAATCAATTTTATAACGATATCGTCGTGCCAGAACCTAATCGGTAACACATTTTAAACCTAATCGGTACAGCTTATAAACATAAATAATCAATTTTATAACGATCTCGTCGTGCCAGAACCTAATCGGTAACACATTTTAAACCTAATCGGTACAGCTTATAAACATAAATAATCAATTTTATAACGATCTCGTCGTGCCAGAACCTAATCGGTAACACATTTTAAACCTAATCGGTACAGCTTATAAACATACTTAGTATAATGTTTTAACATAAAAAGATTTTGAAATAATAATTATTTTTAGGTATGTATTATATCAGCTACTGTTTTTCCGCCTACAGCGGAAGGATTCACTTGAAGATTTGATTTCCCATCCCAAAAACAAAAAAGGTAGGTATAGCTAGGACTATTGCCTACAACAACATACCTAGGTACAGTACAACAATTTTCTTAATGTTCCTTGGCAATCATCATAAAATGTGCTCTACCTCTGGAAATAAATAGGTACTTCTCTTTACTTTGTAAACGGTTTAGAAAATGTTTAGATCCTTCATTTCAGATTGAAGTGTTGTTGAGCAACCGATCGATCAAATAAAATTGAATTCTTCAACACCAATTTCATTTCAAAGCACTTAATAGGTTTCTATTTATTTATTCTTTAATGTAAGTAGACGCACCCGTTATCTATCTCTAAGACTTGCACAATAGTGGCATCCATGCTAACTACAACTTTAACGACAAGTAGGTAAGTGAGTAGTAGAATATAGACCAGTGCAATTACTAGTGGTTATTATGACGCAACGCTTGCCGGGGTCGGTTTGTGGATGGGTGATCATCTTAATATACCTACCGAGACTTCTCCGTGCCTCGTCAAGCACGTTAAGTAGATGTTCCTGGTAGATATAAATTGTAGATCTTTGTTCATCCAAATCGGGCTCGATACTCCTTTCAGTCATCATCATCTGCCTAGCCTTTTCCCAACTATATTGCGGTCGGCTTCCAGTCAAACCGGATTTAGCTGAATACCAGTATTTTACGCGGAGCGGCTGCCTATCAGACCTCCACAACCCATTAACTGGGTAACACGGTACCTACTTCATGGCAAGACTGGAGTCAGATTAACTGGCTTCTGACTATCCGTAACGACTGCCAAAGATCTACAAATAACAGCCGGGACCAACGGCTTAACGTGCTTTCCAAGGCACGGAGGAAACTCGGTATGTTAAGATGGTCACCCATACACAGACCAACCTTAACAAGCGTTGCTTAACCTTGAAGATCGACCCGTACGGCTATTATTATTTAGCCACGAGCTCCTCAAAGAATCGAGACTCCTTTCAGTGTTTTTTTGTATTCCTCATTGTTTCGGATTTGGCCCTGAAGGCACCAAAATTCAGCCTGTATAGCATCAAACAAAATCATCGTTGTATTCCGCCGCTTTCGCAGACAAGTGCCACCAGAACGCACAGACTTAGTGCAATTAGTGATACTGGTATAGTTTTATTTATTAACACAATTTGTTATTATATCTGTGTAGGTTTATACTTAGGTCTTTGTAACCTAATGAAATATATAGGTATATTTTTTAAATTTATTTATTAACTTACCTACCAAAGCATAACAAAAAAGCTGTCAACGACGTGGTTTGTTAAACGCCTAAGTACATATTAATCTGTTTTAAAACTTCTATGTATTTTATTTAAAGTTCTCCAACGAAAGTTTTCGAAGAAATAATTGTTGAGCAATAGTTGTGACTTGTGTACAAGTACTAGTATGTACTTACAACTCGTTACTCGCCCTCGTTTATTTGATTACATACATCATTATTTTATGATTAGCGAATAAATCTTAACATAAAAATTATCAACTAGGTAACTACCTACTTTCTAACTCGATACAACAATAATTTGATGTGCAAGAAGTTAGATCATGCAAAATTGTGTTAAAATTACTTGCAGGCTCGCTAGGCAGATTAAGTTTATGATAATTAGTATTAACTTTAACATCAGTAAAATTATGCGTGATAACCACATGTTTTGTTTCACTACTTTTACCGCTATTAATCAGATATCAATATTAAAATACACAATAGAAAGAACCTTCAATGTTCTTACCTAATAATTTAATAATAAGTACTACTAGCAATACCTAGGTCAATAAACAAACAGACAAAAATACCGTAGACTTCCTCCGTCGTAACGATAGCGTAGCGTTGCGCTGACCTCTCTATAATGAAAATTTAAATACCTAGATACAATTAAAATCTCTATAAATATACCTAAAGTTAGCAAACATACTAATTTTCCTACCGGAAATACGACAACCTACGCTACAAAAAATGATGGTGCTAATAATATCTTCGAATGTAATTAATTTTCGTGTTGTCCGAGGGTCACTATGTCACGTTTATGATAAAGAAACTCCGTAGCTACCTCATTTCATACCAAGCAGTAGTAATAGACGCAAGTTGATGTAACGCCATCTTACATAACAGCTGATAATGACACGTTTGCAGTTCCTCACGTGATACGTGATGCGTCTTCACGTTGTTTGCAATAGTTTGTAACAAATGCTGGCACACACTGAGGAGATTGCCGACAAAATTGGATACTCGTTTCTATTCGCTGTTCTACTCGTGTTAATTCATCTTGTATGTCAGAGCTACCTACATCTGGGGTAGGGATGTCACGGAGGTGGTTTTATCGGAACTGAAGTCGGAGTCGGGTTTTTAAATTTGGTTTTTTCGGAGTTAAATCGGAGTCGGAGGTGGAGTCGGAGATGGTGGATTAAGAAAGATGTGTTAAGGGCAGGCAATAAAATAAAATAGTAGGTAGGTACATACATTAATCATTCAGCGTCTTTAATTTCCATAAAAAAATAATAGGCCCATATAATATAGGTGTTACAAACAAAAACAATCACATTTTTATAACGGTTAGATAATTAAATCAAAATAATTGAGTCCAGAAGTAGCAAATTACATTTAATAAACCTCCGATTTAAGTGTAAGATCAATTGGAAGTTCTGACATATCGGAGTCGGAGTCGAAGCTCCGTAACATCCCTGATCTGAGGGCATGGAATAGGTGACTGGAGTACATTACCCATATGATTCGGTAGGTTTACTTACTAACTTTATTTCGTCAAAAGATCTCATTAACTTGGCCGTTTCACGAATAAGTATCAGACTAAATAGGGTCCGTTTACCGATATTTATGGTTTTTTTATGAATAAAATTGTCTAATTCTACGATCTTACTACGACAGTAATATGCATACACATAACAACAAAATTTCTTCAAGTTATAATTTATTTAAATACGCGCATTATTTAGCTTGCTTTCTTGCTCTGAGTGGCCTTGATTTGTGAAACCTTGTCCGAGGACCTTGACTAAATCAGCATTTTATGATATTCCCGGCAATACAGAGGTATAATTAAAGGTTTTGTGGTTGTGACTAATAATGGACCATATAAATGCTTCAAAAACCACTCAGTGATTTCTGAAAAAACCCAATGTAGGTACTTGAGCGCAAAATCAGTCAACCGTGCGTGGGTTAACAATAAATTTAATGTAAGGTAAAATTGGAACTGCATTTTTGGAGACACCTGTTCTTTTTTGGAAATGGTCATCATCTGCTTATCCTTTTCCCAACTATATTGGGGTCGGTTTCTAGTCAACCCGGCTTTAGCTGAATACCAGTATTTTACGCGGAGCGGCTGCCTACCAGACCTCCACAACCTATTAACTGGAAAACACGGTACTTCATGGCAAGACTGGAGTCAGATTAACTGGCTTCTGACTATCCGTAACGATTGCCAAAGATGACAGCCGGGACCAACGGCTTCACGTACTTTCCGAGGCACGGAGGAAACTCGCTATTATAAGATGGTCACCCATCCACAGACCAACCTTGGCACGCGTTGTTTAACCTTGAAGATCGACTGCGGCTGTTATTATCTAGCCACAAGCTCCTCAGCGCTTTTTTGGAAATGCTAAATATATCACCCCAGAACCACAGAACCTGAGATTTTGAATTGTGATTTTGTGTGATTTTGAATTGTCTAAGTAGTTTGGAATTTCATTAGTATTCTAATAGCTTAAACACGGCCTAGGGAGCAATTTGTTATGAACTAGATGCATTTCAATTTTAAAATGCACTAATCATAACTTTGAATCGTAATTTTATAAATTTTAAACGTGTCACAATCCGGGCTGTACCTGCTAAGTGACATAATAATTAATTAGTTCCGAGCAGGTAGGCAATTGTTTATTCTATTTTTTTAACTGAAAGAAACCTTTTGCATTGTGAGACGGAAGTGTTTAAAGTTTATTTACTGTAACAGGATTTCCCCTCTTAATGTCAATTTCTTGGGTTTTTATTTTGATATTTATTTATTAGTTACCTCAATTAAACGACTGGTTCCCACAGCTTATCAAATAGGATCAGCTGGGTATGGAAATCATTATCTCCCCAAGTCAATAATGAAGACAATGAACCAAAATCAAATTAGGATGGATAAATAATAAAGATACAAGAAAATACCCGAAATAATCGTAAGAACAGTTTGGTAATTACATTTTTAATTACAACCATAAAATAAAAACACGGGTTAAGAGTAACTGTAAACCATGTTACAGAAAAAGAAAAAAAATACAGAATCGGAAGTCCTATTGATCATATCGATAGGTAAATCATGAATGAATTCGATGGTTACGATTTAAAAATGTCATTGATTTGTCATTTCATTGTAGGCTTCTATTATTATCAAATGTCTAAGATAATGTCTGTCAATATGTAAACGTTTTGTATATGGACTATGACGTTACGATCGATGAATCCGTATATGAAACCGACTTCCTTCAAAAAGGAGGAGGATCTATGTTCCTCTGTATGTATTTTTTTATGTGTGTTCATCGATTTCTCCGCCATTTCTAGAAATTTCTCGCAATTTTTAAAATTCTTTTTTTAATCGAAAGCATATACTTCAGATGTGGTCCCATTGTTACCAAGTCAGAATCTGATGATGGGATCCCAGGAAAATCGAGGGCAACCTTCAAATTTTATAGCCACAGTGTTTTTCATATTCTTTCTAACGTAACGTTTTTATTATTATTTTCAATGTTTTTTACTTTCTCGGGTCCCTCTTACTAGAGACCCGGTCCTTTGGTAGGCGTACGAGGGGCCGAAGCCAACTCGCAGAGGCCTCTTTAGACATTTCAAACGGAATGGGACACCAACTGACGATTATCCCTGTATGCACTGTGAAAGTATAACCAAGGACAATCCCCGGTTGGAGCAGGACTATTGCAGAATATGGAAACAAAAGATGAAACACTATGGGTTTGGCTGGTTTAGTGGACTAATAATCGTTTACTATGTAAGAACTATTGGCCCCTGCCTGAACATTGACAATTAAAACGGCTTTAAAATGGCAGGGGGGGCCTTGCAAACTCAATAAGGGCCCCCCGAAAAGGGTCGCTAGCACAAAGTAACGTAGCGCCAAGGGGGCAACATATCCTGAGGTGCTAGAGGAGTGGAGAGGTATACCACGGCTATCAGGACAATCCCGGAAGTACGGTCAAGATCCCTACCAGCACCTTACTGGATTATACATCCTTCTCCCGAGCACGATTGCTCTTGCGAATCTCCACTCAGATCGGCCGATTAAGGCAAGAAAGAGGTGGGAGCTCTGTTCCTCGTCAGTTTTCACCCCTGCCAGCCAATAAAGGCAAGCCGGAAATGAGGAACAAGAATTCTCCCTGGAGATCAGGTCCGTGGGGTCGCCAGTGCCCAACAGTTCGCCACAAAACTGCCTTGCTGATTTATTATTATTATTATTATATTATTATCATCTCATGATGCTGAGCTGGTTATGAAAGGTATAAGTCAAAATTTGATGACGGGATCTCAGAAAAAAGTAGAGTATTTTACCGGACTAGTCCCATTTCGATTTGGTGAAGATCTGATGAAGAACTTCGGAGGTATGCAACGGAACTCTTCAATAAATGATCCCGGTTAAGCAGCAACCACCCTTAGAGAGGTGAACAGCGAGTGGTCCATTTAAAAAAAAAACATCAATAAATGATAGCAAACCTCCCGCGATTGCTGAAATCGCATGTCTGTTTATTGTTTACACCAGCGGGGCTAAAAAGGCCACTTTAGCAGAATCATAATATTAACAGCACAACAATCTGTTTAATTTCGTTTTCATCTTTATCGCTAACATATTAGGTTCAAGGTTGATTGGGAAAATTTGACAGTGACGGGTAGCGTCATGTGCTTTCTGATTCTGCTAAAGTGGCCTTTTTAAACCCCCAGTTCATAATATAACATCACGCTGGCACATGAATGAGTACGCAGGTACCACTTAAAAGTAAAAAAATTAAGTTTTTTTTTTAATACAATTACAAAAAAAAAAAGAAAACTGACTTCCAAAAACAAAACACTACAAATTATAAATGGAAGTCGAAAAAGTAACTAAACGGAATTAAAGTTATTTTATAAGCACCTACTTTGTAGTGTTTTGTTTTTAGAAATCGGTATTTTATGTAAAAAAAGTTTTTTGTATGAACTAATACAAATATACGAGTATAACTGCTTCTAGCGACTTGGATTAGTCAACACTACACGGGAAGATCTTCATGATAATTTTAAGGTGTTTATCCAATTGCCCAATAATATCAATACTATTAACTTTTAACTTCCATAATTATGTTATTATAACAAACGTTTAGTTTAAATTATAAAAATATTAATATTCTGGCATTTTTGCTTAGATGATATTCATGAGAACAGAACAGCTTACCTAAGCAAAAATCAGGTTTTATTACTAAAATCCTCTTACGAAATAATTAACGCATTTTTGGTGAAAGTCCCCGAACAGCTCTTGTTTGGAACACCTCCAGTTATGTGGGTGTACAAAACTTAACCTTGTTATAATAAAAGTTGTAATTCCTTGAAAATGGTAGCAATCACTTTTGCGTAACATGAAATTACATGAATCAGGTTTTGTTCCAAAGGACTATAAATCATTGAATCTTTTTACATATTTTATTTGTGAAAGTAGTTATGAAGACTTATTTTGTGGCAAAGACCGAGATAATTATTAAATACTTACTAATTTTGAAAAGAACATTTTTATTTGGTACTTGAAATATATGATTATAGGTACTGCACAGCCGCTGCCCACGGTGGCTCCTATATCCTCTTCCAGGACATGGTCTACCCGCGTGTCAATAATAATAACTACCATTTAAATTGTACCTATATCAATATCGTGTACTAGGTATACAGGTAAAAGTGATTTAAAGAAAAAATCTTATGTATTTCGACACCTTGACCTTTCCTCAAAAACTAATAAGTTCTAAATGTTCTAATGATTACAAATGTCGTGATCTCTCGCAATATCGGCTGTCCATGCTAAAGAGAGATAAGGCGATTGTCGTACACCAAACACGTAACAATAATAGAAAAATGTTTAAGTCATGGTATACGGCACTTTGAGATAATAACAGAAAAAGTTTAGTGGAGCAAGGGCATTTCAATAGTTTTGCTATCGAAATTAAGCGTTCACGCAGAAATGTGATAGGTAGACTTAGTACCTTTGGAGCATATTCAAAAATAGAAAGTTAGGAAAGCAGGATTTTTTTTTGGATGGGGAATCATGAAACGACTCTACGCGTAGCAGAAGAGAGTGTCAGAATCATACTGACTAAAACTTCATGTAAAGACATCTAAATGCTCTTTGCGTTCCAGGACCGCGGTAACTCTCGAACAATTAGAATGCAGAATTGCACGTGTGGAAACACAAGGTGATGTAGATATTAAGGATATGAAGAATAACTACCTGGCTAAACATGTTATAGGGAACAATTCGTGTGAATTAGAAATATATATTTAATGACTAATTCAAACATTTTTGTTGTAAAATCGTATTGTTTATCAAGCCAATCTAGCTTTATATTATGATAAATTTTATGAAAATTTCAATGAATGTTAACTTCTCACTAGGTAGGTCTAGGTACTTGGTAAACTAGAAACGGACATTGATACAGTAAGTAAGAAAAGTCGATAAACAATGTTACTGTAATCTTTACTGATACAAAATTAATAGAATAGAATAGAATACTCTTTATTACCTATGTTTTTTTGTGTGTTGTGTTTTTGTTGTATTAATTTTGCTTTACACTACTTTCACACAACATTATCTTCGTGTTGTAAGATCTCAGAGATATTATTTGTACCTTCGTAGTTTCCGATTCTTTTAAATTAAACGAAAGTGCTAATCGGTTTTCGTTGCTGTACAAAATAAAGCTATTCCCATGACTTCAGAAGTTTCATACTGGTTTATTTGAGTTACCTATCCACCCAACCCTTGTGAGTAGATCAGATACCGAAATTCATGACAAGTAGCGGTCCGGAAATCTGCGGAGTTCATACCTTTTCATTTCTGTCTACAACCCTTCCCTCCCATGAATGAGACTTTTATTAATAGTATTTATCGTATCGCAATGAAACCTCTACCCTTTTCTCATCATTTAGGTAAACATTTCTATTGTTCAACATAGGCTTCCTCTAAGCGTCTTCGCATAAACAAATCTATTGATTCTTGCATCCAATGGGTTCCGGCGGCCCTCATTCGGTTTCCGTTTTACTCGATTACGTAAGGACCCAAAAGAAGAGTGCTCTTTAATTATTGTTGTTTACTATAACAGTGTCTCTCAGTCCTGAGTTGGTTGTCACATTAAAGTGTGTGCTGACCCTAACCAAATGTTTGTTTTAATTATGTTTCCAAACATGTGTTGTGCAATGCTGTGGTTTTGGTATCCTAATAATTAATTTATTATTCCAGTCAGGTGTGGTGGCTCACTAGCAAGTTTGTCATTGCCTAATTTGAAATAGTGTGGGTAAGAACTTGAAAATATGCTTTTTATACTGGTGTCGAAATTTGTGCACTATCAAATTGAGACTTTACACATATTTTTAATGTGACCGACTCTCGAAGGATAGCTTTTCTAATTCTCAGTAGAAGAGCAGTTTAAGGCAATCGGGAATTCTTTATCCAAGACACAAAAGTTTGTTACAGCGAATGCTAATGAAGGTGATACTCTAATGAGGTTTTGCCTTCTGTGACCATAGCTATTTATGATACTTGACATGTCATCAAGGTCATCAGGTGGCAGACAGATTTAAAATAAATACAATATGCAGTTTCTTACAATATTCATTGTGAAAATAATAATGTATTTAGCGCGTTCTTCTTACGTAACATTTCGGAAACCCATTTAGATATTCTAACAATACCATTGTGATCTAGCTATCGTAATGTTAATATGTAACAACGTTGCGGAACCACATTGCAAAAGCATGATATTTTCCGATACCAATCAGAAATGTGCGTTGCCAGAGATTTCCGTTACTAAAAGCAGTTAAGGATGCACCACTGCTTTTAAAAATGAAAACCACGTGTTGGTTTTTCGCACGGGTATACATAAGTAAATATGACCTTGGGTAATTCTCAGTGGCGCCCTTAAGCAATTTACAATAGAATACAGCCTTCGCTTGGTTTCAGAGGTTTGTGCAAGTTGAGCGCTCGTGGAGAATAGACCTCCATGCCTTTATTATACTTATGTTTCGACTCGATACGGTTTCTCGCGGTGTGCAATTTTCTTTTTGTGGACTATTGGCGAATTTAGTGTGTGCTTGTGCTGTTTTTTAACGACAATATTTTAAGATGTTTAAAGTACTGAATATATTTACGAGTTGGTAAGTTTTTTGCTTCGATTTTTTTATTCAGTTTTGCGTTATTTTTGTTTGGTAGAACACTCTGCGTGTTTAAAGAAACTAAAGATGATATCTTCCGTGATCCGTAGCAGCAGTTATCTACTGGAATGATCAATGCTGCTCTTATTAAGTATTTTAATTTTAAGTTAAATATCTTAAACCAGGAAACACAATGGATAAAGTAGATCAGTGTTTAATTAGGTACGTTCCGATGAAGGAAAAGTAAAATAAATTGATATAAATAATTGCATAACTAAATAGGCAATATTTATTTAAAAACTTTAAACATTTACAATTTTAAATTGACTTTACGTTTTTATTTTTAAC
The DNA here is from genome assembly GCA_950371165.1 of Lacanobia oleracea. Taxonomy (NCBI): domain Eukaryota; kingdom Metazoa; phylum Arthropoda; class Insecta; order Lepidoptera; family Noctuidae; genus Lacanobia; species Lacanobia oleracea. Next base: position 18,295,043 of record OX493387.1, on the reverse strand, counting down.
CCCCGACCAAAAAAGAGGGTTGTTATAAGTTCGACCGCTATGTGTGTCTGTCTGTCTGTGGCACCGAAGCTTTTAAACGGGTGAACCAATTTGGATGCGGTTTTTTTATTTAAAAATACGTTTTCCAGCGGTGGTTCTTAGATAAGTTTTATCAAAATCGGTTGAGCCATTTGAAGATCATCAGCTCTTTTCTAGTTGATGAAGGCATTCGACCAGCTTTTACGGATCTGATCGATGCGTATTCTGTTACTTCAATGACATTGCAAAAAACATGGTTGTATTGACCTGATGCTGAGGCATTACCTGAGGTCTGCAGAATACCCAACTCCTCACTAAGTTGCAGCAGAGGTATCGTGTTTGAACTCACTGGAATGGCTGCATTGAACATATTATAATATATAAAATAATATTAGAACTTTAGATCAGTACCCTTAACAAGCCTGAGGCTGAAGCATGTCCTGAAATCTGTAAGATACCCAACTCCTCACTTACTTACAGCAGACCTTCCGTTTTCGTATTAATTTAAATGGTCGCAATTACTACATTGGTGGATGAAGTGCTGTTTAGGTGAGTGTAGATCATGTGTGGATGGATGGAGAGGGAGAGAAATACCAAAAATGGTATGAGGAGCAAATTGAAAGAAAAAGGAGTTAGTGATAGCGTGACGGTTGATAGGACAAAAACGAAGCAAAAAACGACTTGCGCCAACACCAAGTTACATGGGATAAGGGCAGGAAGATGATGAGATCATTTTCTAGTAGTACCTATTAGGTAAATTAAGTTATAAAAATTTAAAAACCCCTGACAAAAAATAACTTCAAAAAGTGAAAAATAATACTTTTTACGTAATTTTTTACTTTTTAAAGAGGCTTTTCGGGTTTTTTTTTACCTGTGAATTGACTTTACGCTAATCGCAACCCCAAACAAAAGTTTACCGGTAATATAATACCATTGTCTAAAAGTGTTAATTATGCAAGTAAATAAATCATAACGCATGCAACCAATGAAGCATCAATGAAGATACTTACATAAATTAATTACTGAAACAGGTCAACAAAAACACGCTTGTTTTGATTAAATACTGTTGCTGAACTATTGTTGTTCTAAGGGATTTTCAGTTTCGTATTTTAGGTTTTGTTTAGGTACCGGCTTTGGCCCCGGCTTCTACGCCGTCGTGTATTCCACAGAAACCGTAACTCGCAAAGAAACCACTCAGTAATGGTGTAGCTTTCTTACAGCGAAAGAGTTTTCGTATTCTGATCGGTACTTTTAGAGATTACCAAACAACAATTTTTACCCTTGATCATCAAAATATCTTGTATCTATTTGGTCCTTGTACTCGCGACTTTCTTACGATCTTTGTGTGTAGGTAATTTCTAATTGGCTACTTGTAAAGAGTTGGTGCGAAAACTTTCTTGAATGAAAATTCTCAATTAGGCAAAAACATGGGCGCCAGCAGGTCTATTTTCCGGGGGGGCGCATCTTCAACACTCGGTCGCGAATAGAAAGGGTTTATCCATTCAAACAGGGGGTAGCAGTAACTTTGTCGAAAGTCTAAAGAAGGTCGGAATTTTTTTTGACTCGCATATGATATGCTATAAGGTTCTATGAGGTTTTTATTATTTATTTTCTTAGTTTTTATCCCGGCGCCTTTGAACATTGGTTGCTTACCCTACTTGGTTTCTTTTCGCGTTGTTTTCTTACTTTGAGAGTAGAGATATATCTAATAGAATTTCTACTATCGTAATAAATACACACACATAGATGATCTTATGTAAAATAGATTCTTAACTTATTCTTACTTATTTTCTGCGTGCATAAAATATCATTTCATAATCTCATAACAATGGTGATATTGACAACGCCGTAAGCGCGCGTTCGTAAAACGTGCGTCGTCGCCGCGTTAAAAATACGCCGTGTGCATAGGCTCTAAGGACTAACCTTCGTATTTAGGAGCTACAAAAATAAAATTGTATTTTATTAATTTTAAACAAACAGGTAAATGGATTTTGAACACATACGTTCCTGTTTTTTTATCTAAAATAAGGTACCGTCAAACGTTAGGCTTTTTTGTACATTAACAACTCTTTTTAAATGAAAATTGCTTATCGATTATTTAAATTCAAATATCCTAAATTGAAACGATAATAAAATGATCTAGTTACATTTTATTATCGTTTAATGTAGGTGAAATATTTTAACAATTATTTTGGAAATTTCATCTAATACTCGTAGTTCGATGGCGTTGGCGTGGCTAACCACTTAACCTTTATTTAAAGATAACGTGTAATTGAAACATATATTTACGTAATCGTCTAATAGTATAGTAGTAGAAAATAATAGGCATGTGTACGAAGTCTCAGATCATAACAGCATAGGTATTCAAAAGTGTGTTTTACTGGGCAGATAAATACTAATTCTGTATGTTACATTCTTAATATAATTATTATACTTATGACAAAATATCATAAGACAATAATTCTGTCCATCAGTTAGGTAGATTTTCATTAATATTGGACACAATTCATTACCGTTTTTCAAGTCAGTAAAAATTGACAAGGATAAATCAAAGTTCAGGAGTGGGGGAGAGGACTTCAACGCACTGTATCGCATTTATTTTCAAGCTTCCGTCCTCGAAGGGTCACTAACGGAAGTCTATCACTAAGCCTCTGCTGTCCGTTCTTCCAACCGTCCGTCTGTATGTCAGCGGGCTATATCTCAAGAACGCTAATAGGTAGACAGGTGAAATTTTCACAGACTGTGTGTTTCTATTGCTGCTGTAACAATAAAAATTAAATTAAAGAAGGCTAACAAGCAACATGTTCTTTTTCGGTTCGGTTTATGGTACGGAACCCGTTTTGTGAGAGTCTGATTCGTACTCGCTATCTTTACGTGACAAAAATATACGTGTCCAATATTTTTCGGTAATCTAACTGATAGAACAAATAGATTTTTGAGGAAAATACTCAACTTAACTCAGGGCTACGGCAACATTCCAAAAGACCAAGGTTTTGTTTTGTTATTATTTAAAGCAATAAATAGTATTCTAGCCAGGTTTTGATGAATGGCACAAGAAGTTAGCAGAGTTTAGAGGAAACTTCTACAAAAGAGTTATTTAATTTTCAGGAAACAGTGGTGGATCATCTTAGCAATGATATCTACTATGATATCAGCGTATCGACAGGGGCCATCACACGTTGTGTTCATCATGGTGGATGATATGGTAAATAAATACTTTTTTTTTAAATAAATCTTACCTGCTACAAAAAATGCGAAAGTTTTAATGGATGGAAGGATGTTTGGTACTAAATAAACAACACGTCTGGACGGATCTGGATGAAATGTGGCATAAAATTAGATTATATTCTTGAATAGCATATAACGTTTATCCCATAACGTACGTAACGTACGTGTACATATAACGTTTTTCCCTTGGGAAAATTTCTGAAATTCACGCGGGCGAAGCCACTGTAAGAATCTAGAAATTAATAATATTTTATAAAGGTCAGCCATTTATTTTTCAACTTTAAGATAAGGATTTATGAAACATAGAAAAAGGAAAACACTTTATTTAGATTTCATAAAATAAAAAAAAATATATGTTTTGCTAAAAAATTACATGCAAATACACTGTTATTGAAATTAATTCGCAAAATTTTTATGTTAATTCACATTTACTTAGGTACTCAAAAAACTACGTCATACTGTGTAAATAACTGTACCTAGGTCATAAAATTCATAATAAAATTAATCTTCACTTCAAACAATCCAATAATAAGTATAATGAACCTTCGTTGCTATTGTGTTTTTTGGTATTAAGGAATCCCCGAGTTATTCTGACATTGAGGATATGTGCTGTTTTTATTTGATCCTCATTTTGGCACAGTGTTATAAAAACATGATAAAAACTAATTGATTCTGCGCTTATCAAATCCAAGAAAAAACTGATATAATTTTTAGTTTCGACCGCATTATATCGCAAGATGAAACCTACAAGTAACGCGAATAATATCGGCTACATGTTACTGGAATATTTTCACTACATTTCTCAAGTTGTCGGTAAATCCGAATTGCCGAGACCTTGTGCTAAGTGTATACAAGGCTTAAGGATTTCGGAACTTCGTTCGGTATCTTCAAAAACTGAGTTCCGGAGGTCGTTCGCTAATAAATTATTGAAATTCAGCCGGTTTGACCGGAAAAAGTAAAAATTATTTAATTTCCGTAGTGGCTCAGCAAATACGATGATGTTATTATAAATATCTATTTTATTTATATATTTATTTAATTCATTTTTTTATATTTCAAAAAATAATTTGTTGAAATATAAAAATATGAATAAATAAATTTTGAAGCACGCAAGCACATACATACATAAACTCCCTAGACCTAGTAACACTTTAAACACGCGATAGTCTTTGTACAACCTGCCAGCGTAATTACAATGTCTATTGTATGTAAAAATTTATTTAATTATGTGACAAAAAAGTTTGCAATCAAGTTTGCACTTGAAATTAAATTATGTAGGTACCAAATAGATAGCAAGTATTTAAAAAAATATATGAATAATGAATGAATACGTTGAAAGCCAGTAGGATACAGAATACAACATAGATTGCTGGCCTTCAGGGGCCAAATCATAACACTGCCCTACTATTGTCTCGAAATTGGCATTTATGAGGATAATCGTGTCTCATTATCCGGGTAAGAACTCTTGCGAAACGGCTTACTTTTTAAGAAGTCTTTGTTACTTTCCAGTTGCTATCTGAAAATATTTGTTATTATCTATGTAAAACTTAAATGATTTATTTAGACTTTATGCACATAGGTACTGCCTCAGGCATCGTAGGTCCATGATAGGTTCGATCAAACCCAGTTACCAGTGGTCTGCGGCTTTAAGTCTCGACTCGCAAAACAAATGAATATTTCTGCAAAACTTGTCTCTAAAAATGGTTTTCTAGTTTTATTTGCTCAAGGTTAAAAAAGACGTCTAACCTGACCGTAGAAATGGCCAGGACGAATGAGTTTGAAAAGTTGTTCGTATTCACTAAAAGTGTAGGAATAATAACATTTAAGAACTGGTTTTCGATCATTCGTTAGAGAGAAGAATATCCTGTTTTCCATGCTTTATTTTTAGTTGAAACAAAATATGTTTTTTTAATGATTAAATTACCTTTTAATAATAGATTATATTCATTGTAAAATATGTGTTGGATTCTTGGACGTTGAAGATAGTTAGAGCTTCCATGCAAATCCGAAGATGAAGAAAAATTGACCCGTAATCGATTTGCTCAGAGTCATCATCATCATCATCATCTGCCTAGCCTTTTCTCAACTACATTGGGGTCGGCTTCCAGTCAAACCGGATTCAGCTAAATACCAGTGTATTACGTGGAGCGGCTGCCTACCAGACCTCCACAACCCATTAACTGGGTAACACGGTACATCTTGGCAAGACTGGAGTCAGATTTACTGGCTTTTGACAATCCGACGACTGCCAAAGATCTACAAATGACAGCCGGGACCAACGGCTTAACGTGCTTTCCGAGGACGGAGGAAACTCATTATGTTAAGACAGTCACCCATCCACAGACCAACCTTGGCATGCGTTGCTTAACCTTCAAGATCGACCCGTGCGGCAGTTATTTAGCCACGAGCTCCTCGATCGAATTGCTCAGAGTACAAATAACTAATGTTGTACAATAAAGTCAGTAGTAAAATGGTTCCCGCAACATCCCGCTAGGATTAGGTAAGTATCACGATTTTTAAACTTTAAAGTTCGTAAAGCCGTTTTCAGTTGACACGGACATTGGTCCCGTCGTCGCCGTCGGTGGCCGTATTGTTCCGTATCGGCGGCCATTTAGGAGGCCCGTTAATAATCTGCCGTATTTTAAACCATTACGAGTGGGAATGGCAGGTAACCGCTGTTTCGTGCAATAAATACCGAAATGAACAACTCGGTATGCTTTGGATTTTAATTGTGATTTCACAATTTTCACTAGTGCAACCACTTTCCTATTGAGATCTGTACTGTATGAAAGGTAAAATCATAAGGTAAATGGGTGCGAATAGAAATTGGTTTAAGTATCTACAAATACGTCTGTAAATCTATACTAATATATAAAGCTGAAGAGTTTGTTTGTTTGTTTGTTTACTTGAACGCGCTAATCTCAGAAATTACTGGTCCGATTTGAAAAATTCTTTCAGTGTTAGATAGCCCGTTTATCTAGGGAGGCTATAGGCTATATATCATCACGCTTAGACCAATAGGAGCGGAGCAGTAATGAAAATTGTGACGCAGACGAAGATGCGCGGGTCAACTATCTATCTTATCTTATCTTATCTATACTAATATATAAAGCTGAAGAGTTTGTTTGTTTGTTTACTTGAACGCGCTAATCTCAGAAATTACTGGTCCGATTTGAAAAATTCTTTCAGTTTTAGATAGTCCGTTTATCGAGGAAGGCTATCATCACGCTTAGACCAATAGGAGCGGAGCAGTAATGAAAATTATGACGCAGACGAAGATGCGCGGGTCAACTATCTATCTTATCTTATAATATATATAAAAATGAATCCCTATTTCCCCTGGTCATCGCATCATGCTTGAACAGCTGGACCGATTTCGATAATTCTTTTTTTGTTGTGTGCGTTCTGGTCACGAGAAGGTTTTAGGCTATTTTTTATCACGCTATGTACTTTGGAGGATGAGCAATATTCAAAAATGTCTGCACCAAAGTATTGTCAAAAAAATAATAAATAGGGTATTTTTACACTTAAAATAAAATTTAAATAAATATTTCACATTTTGCTAAACGGTTTAGTAGGGTATTGTTATAAAAACCACAACTTAATGTAACTTTGCAGATACTTATGCGTCTAACCTTAGCTATGTTTATCATCACGCTATACTTTCAAGGAGCTGAGCAGCGAAAAACTATGCATAAATAAGATCGGCTATTTCAAACAATCGTCAACAGTACCCATAGACCATCAGTTTAGAGAATGCCTTTCTAACGACTTGGTGTGGGTCCGAATCCAAACAGTTATGATTATTTTAGAATTTTGTACATATTTTTAAATTATTCATTTCCTTTCTTTTGTTTTTTGCTAATATTTTTATATATTTATAACATGTTATTATTGGATTTTGTATTTTTTTTGGCATTTATCTATGTTTAAAATATAATGGCCCACATGTTAAATGATAATTAACAGAAAGCATCACGTTCAAAAGTACAAAACCATTGTAGATAACTTTTACACATAAACCGGATAGGAATTGTGGCAATTTACATGAAATCAACATTACATAATATGCAGATACCCATAATGCCATCTATTGACCTCAAGACAGCATGAGAATTACGTCAAAACATATTTTTTTAGTTATTAGTGGTACTTTTAAGACGTCTGAAAAAAGGGATTCTTTTAATACCTTAAAAAAATTGGTTGCCTGTAAAGTCGGTATACGGGCGAAAGTTTTACGTGACAACGACTTTGAGTGGTAAAATAATTTTAATGTGAATATTCATTCGTATAGTAGGAAGAAGGATGAAATAATAGTAACTGTGCTCGAGTGGAAGGGACGCGTGCCTTTCACTTTTTATGTCTGTCTCTCTCGCTCTTAGGCGGGCTAACCATGCCCGAGTGGAAGGGACGCGTGCCTCTCACTCGCTCTCATTGTGAGCGCATAACGTGAGCGGAGCGTAACGCAGTTTCTTGAAGTGTCACCCGGCAAACCAATTTATAAGACGTTGTCACGTCAAAACATCGTTCTGAATGAATTCCTATTCATAAAAATAAAACAAAGTCAGAACTAATATTTCGACAGTTCAACTTCAGATTCCATAGGTGGCGTTATGTATTTGATCTCATTTTTTTAAATCGTCAACAGGCGACCGCTTACATTTGCTAAGCTTAACTTGAGTTGCTCAAAAATGAATCTTTACGGGTCTAGGGCCTGGGATCACGTCATACCACCCGTGAGCAGCTGGCGAAGTCCCATGGTAGAAGAGTCGCGAAAAGAGTTGAATTAGATTGGTTAATCGGATGTCTAACTGGGTTTTAAAAACTTAAATTATTGAGAATTAACTTGATTCTTCAAGTAGTTTCTTAATTTAATAGTTTGAAGAATAGCACCATTCATATAGCGCAAAATAATATTAACATAGGTAGGTACTAAAGATCAAATATGCAAACATATTGCCTTTTTATAGCCCGACGCCATAAAGAAATCTGTTAAAGGCAGCATGCACAGAGCGGTCCACACTGCAGAAGACCGCATGGATACGCGGCGTGTGTGGTCGCGATCCTCAGCATTCCAGAAACGACTGAGAAGAAAAAAAATGCGAACATGATATAAGAAGGCCATTCAAATGCGCATTATTTTACGAATAGGGGCAAGTGCTGTTCCTATGGACGCTTGTACCTGTGGACACAATCGATTCTGACGAAAATAACAACCCTAAAATTATAATTTGAACGCGACCATAAGGCTTTGTCTATGGTTGACAGTTTGGACGTGTCGCCATCTTTGTTTTCTGCGTGGTTGTTGTTGTGCCGGCTATGAAAATTTTATGCGCCAAAAAGTAAGGTATTTTGCTTAATTTAAATGAGTTTTACCGTGAAAATACTGACGATATCGATTTGATCGTATTTACAATATGATTTGTGTTGTCTATTGCTTAGTTAGTGCTTTTTTCCCTATCTGTAAGTCCGTTTTATCCTTGATGCTAGATCAGTTTTATTTTTTATGCCCGAATTTGTACCTGTGGACAAGCACATGGGTGTACCTGTGGACTGTCCACAGGTACAAAAGTGTCATAATTTTAACTGACAAAATCTAATCAGCCGTTTTGTATATTTTTTTCAGTGCCTCGCAGTAAAACTGGTTTAAAAAGAAAGGGAATATGCCCCGAAACACTCACAGCAGCCGTCAAAGAAGCAAAAAGTGGTAATTCTCTGAGAAAAGTAGCTGAGAAGTATGACCTACCAAAATCAACCATATTTAAATACTTAAAGTTATATAGAAGCAATGATTTGAGGAATAACATTCAGCTATTGAAGAATGATGTAAAGAAGGTATTTGATCCGGAAGAAGAAGTTTTGCTATGCAAATATTTAAGAAAAGCTGCATTCTTACATATGGGTTTAAATACAAAACAATGTAGAGAACTGGCGTACCAATATGCTGTTTCTAAGCAGAAAAAAAATCTGCCTGCTAACTGGGAAAAGTACAAAATGGCAGGAAACGGTTGGCTCCGTAATTTTCGACTTCGTTTCCCAGAATTATCTCTTCGCAAGCCCGAACCAACAAGCATAGCAAGAGCAACTAGCTTTAATAGGGCAAACGTGAACGATTTCTTCAAAAACTTAGAATCAGTCATGACAAGATACAACTTTCTACCAGGCTCAATTTACAATGTTGATGAGACTGGGATCTCCACTGTTCACAAACCAGGTAAAGTGTTGGCTCCTAAAGAGATTCGCCAACTAGGGAAGATGACTTCAGGAGAACGAGGAGTGAATACCACTATGATAGGTTGCATAAATGCTGTTGGAAACGCCGTGCCTCCTGTGTTCATATTTCCACGGGTTTTCTATAAAGATAATATGTTGAAAGGAGCTCCGCCTGGTTCATTGGGTGTGGCTAACCAATCTGGGTGGTCAACAGAACCGATTTTTAATAAGTTCTTGGAACACTTTATTAAATTCGCTAAACCAATAAAAGATAATCCAGTCCTATTAATAATGGACAATCACGAGACTCATATCTCCATTGAGATAATTGATAAAGCCAGAGAGAATGGAATTATCTTATTGACGTTGCCTCCACATACATCCAATCATTTGCAACCATTAGATCGAACGGTTTTTGGACCTTTTAAAAGCCAATACAGTCAAGCAGCTGACAGATGGATGCTCAATAATCCCGGTAAACCCATCACCATTTACGACGTAGCTGAAATAGCTGGCGAAGCATACGGAGTCTCGTTTACACCAAAAAACATATTAACCCTTTAAGTATTTTCGTATCTAAATATGCACAAAACATTTAGACGCTTATTACACAAAATTCAAAAGTCGCGCGACCGTACTCCTCTTGCCGTTCGAGTTATCAACCTACAACAAAACGAGAACGCAATACGTCACGCCACGCGTACTATCTCTTTCTCTCCAATCACAGCAAGAACTTGACGGTTCGCGCCGAATCTGAGTAATGGTGGACGTTTATTAAAATTTTGTTAAAAGTAGTAGTAAAAGTGGATAAACTGTAAATATTTTGGTGTCATATTATTTGAAAAGCATCCAGTTATAACAAGTAAGTGTTATTTCATTACAAAATTATGCTATTTTACGTATAGTGAAGGAATAAAGTATTTGTATCTAAATAGATACTTTGCGACTTACCTCTATAAATCGATTTTATTACTCATGTATCTAAATAGATACTGGGCGTCTTTCCCAGTGATTGGCAATTTATTTGTTTGTGTCCAAAAAGATACAACGATACTTAACGTTTGTTACAGAACATGAAGCAAAGTTCGAGGGTATCAAGAATCTTGGCCCTGGTGCCGCCAGCTGACTCAGGTTCTGAGGATTCTGACTTTGATTTAGACTTGTCGTCAGACGCTCCCGATATCCCAAACGAGATGATGGATATTTTTGATGAAAAATCTGATAGCGAAGATGACTCTTTACCATCACAAATACCGCCTCCACAAGAATACCCGATGCACCAGCCGTGTGTATTACGATCAAGGTTACCCGATGCACCAGCCGTGTGTGTTACGATCCCTTCTTCACCTTCTCTTGTGTCAGTAAACCCTTCACCCGACACAACACAAACGGTACAGTCGCCAAGAACGCCAAATACAATTTATTCCAATACTAGTAGTCCTCTGATACCAATTGCACCCAGACTCCTACGCTCCCGCAGATCAGGAATTCAAAACCAAAACAACAGAACAGAACCATTATCAAGCACACAACAAGAAGACCTAATTCAACCCCAGACTTCTGGTGTTGAAGTTCAGCGTACAAGAAAACGGAAAAAAGAACACATGGAGTTTAATTTTAGATCTACTAAGTTTATGTGGCATGTGGACAGGGAAACAAGTGTTGACAGTTTGTTTCAGGAACAAGTCATTGGTATTGATACTCCATATCAATACTTCAAAAGATTGTTTGACGATGAATTGATGGAATTTATTTGTTATCAATCAAACCTTTACTCTACTCAAAGCACAGGAAGATCAGTTGATATGACAAAAGAAGAATATGAAAACTTTTTAGGTATTGATATGCTAATGAGTATTGTCGGTATGCCTTCTTACAAAGATTATTGGTCACATCAATTAAGATATGACAAAATAGCTTCGGTAATGCCACTGAAAAGGTATCAACTGTTACGTAAATACACGCATTTTTCCGATAACAGCAATGTAAACCCCAATGATAGATATTGCAAAGTGAGACCTATCATGGAACACGTAAGAAAAAATTGTTTACGAATAGAGCCCGAAAAAAGTTTTTCTGTTGATGAGATGATGATTCCTTACAAAGGGACAAGAGCTGGATCAAGAAGACAGTATATTAAAAATAAACCTCATCCTTGGGGGTTTAAGTTTTTAGTCAGAGCTGGAGTATCTGGCATAGTTTATGACTTTTTCCCTTATGCTGGTGAAACAACTTTCGATGACGTGAGTTTTACGGACACTGAAAATAAATATTTCGGACTGACAGAAGAATGTTTACTGCGCGTGTCGAAAAGTATTGAAAATCCAGCTCTGACAACCTTGTTTTTTGACAACTGGTTCTCCTCTCTTGAACTTATATCCTATCTGAGAAGTGAGTTTGGTATCCTGTCGTTGGGGGTTATCCGTAAAGATCGTTTGAGAGGATGCAATATGATATCGGACAAAGATTTGCTAAAGAAAGGAAGAGGAAACTACAAGGTTATGGTCGATAACAATAAGAAGATTGCTGTGACTAAATGGGCAGATAATAAATGTGTTACGTTAGCTAGTTCATATGCAGCAGATAACAGGGAAACTTTTGTAAAAAGATATTGCAAGGCCTCTAAGCGTAAAGTAGATGTCAAATGTCCAACGGTTATATCAGAATATAACCAGCACATGGGTGGTGTGGACTTGGCGGGAATGTTTGTGTCTCTGTATCGAACAGGCAGTAAAAGTAGGAAGTGGTATAAAAGGATATACTACCACTTGGTGGACATTTGCGTCAACAATTCCTGGTTACTATATAGAAGACATTGCAAAATGTTGAATGAAAATAAAGTGTTATCTCTTAAAGATTATAAATTAAGCGTTTCGTACACGCTTATACAAAAAGGTAAAATGGTGTGTAGAATGGCAACAAATTCGGTGAAAATTAAACAGCCCATTGTGCCAAGGCCCGAAAAGGATATCCGCACTGATGGCTTACACCATATCCCTACTGTTGTAAAGAAGGGTCGGTGCAGGAACTGCACAACGGGTCAGACAGTAATTAGTTGTCTGAAATGTGACACAAGGCTATGTCTCACAGAAAAACGTAACTGTTTCCGTGAATTCCATACCAAATAATCTATCACGGCTCAATAATTTTATTTTGATCTCACAGAAGTTCTTATTAAGTTAACTATTTTTTATTGTTTAGAGCTAATTGTTGTTTATCTATATAATATTTAATAAGCCTTAAGGTCATTTTGTGCATTTTTAGATACGAAGTTCACAATAACCTATTTTGTTTATTTGTGTTTTTGTATCTAAAAAGCTTCAACCTGAAAACTCAGTATATTGTTCCTGAAAAATTATTTGTGTTTTGAATTTTGTTTATAGTATTAAAAAAAATTGATTTAATCTAGTTTTTTTCTTATTTAACCATCTCAATAACTTTTTGCTCCTTAAAGGGTTAAAAGGCTTCGAGGTGTCAGGTATTTATCCATACAACAAAAACATATTTTCGGACGAAGACTTTTTAAGCTCGTACGTAACTGATCGTCCAAACCCAAGCCAAAACTTAACTGGAAACCAGTCTGAAAATCAAGTTCAGCCTGGTATTGAAGTCACCGGAACTAATCCAGAAACACCGATGGTTGATTTGGATTTACAACAACCGGTTGACCAGGTTTCCAGCCAAAACTACCCAGATAACTTGGACCGAAACGATGTATTTGGAGATTCTTTTATTCAAGTCATCCCAGAACCAGTTTCGCCAGTTCAAAAAGACGACTGTCCGATACCAGAACAACCTGTCTTTCGAACTCCATCGAAGATTATAGATCTAGAAATAACACCTGAAACAGTTCGCCCATTTGAGAAAGCTGGTCCTCGAAAGGGTGCTCAACGTGGAAAAAAGCCCGGAAGAACAAGGATTCTGACAGACACGCCAGAAAAAGATGAAATTCTGGGTGAAGCATTAAAAAAAGCTGAAAAGAAGAAAATAGCAGGTCAAAAAACGGACAAGAAAAAAACTGCTCAAAAAGCATGCGCCACCAAAGGTCTTTCACAATCTGATTCATCCAAAGTTGAAGCTAGTTGCTCCAAAAGTCATCTAACTCCTGTGCTGCCTAATAATCTTTCGGAACCTGGTCCTTCCAACGCCTTTTCGAATGAGAAATCTGGAGAAAAAAATATTCAAATAATTCATGAAAAGAAGTTATCGTTTATTAGATGTGTCAAGTGTAAAACTTATTCCAAAGACAAAAACCAAATGCTCAAATGTAGTTTTTGCAATCATAGCTATCATATCCGTTGTGTTCCGAAGTCACACAGAGAAAACTTTGAGTCTGATGACGAGGGTGAAAGTTTTGTTTGCGTTGCATGTTTCGTATTGGACAATGATGACGATAGCGATGAATCTACTCAAAACTTGTATGAAGAGTGTCGTAATGTTTACAAATAAGTTTGTAGATTATGTTTTCATTTGTTTGAAGTTGTTTCTAGAAGTCTATAATTGTTTTTTTATTTTATATTTTCTAACTAATGTGAACCGTTAGCCGCAAGTTATTTGCATCTGCGGCAACGTTGAGGAGACTGCGCAATTTTCTTCCTACTGCCACCAAGATTGCGCTTGCACAATCACTTCTTCTACCCATCCTTGATTATGCTGATGCCAGCTATCTTGACCTAACTCAGGAACAACTCGACAAACTTGAGCGGCTCCAAAATTTTTGTATCCGGTTCATATTCGGTTTACGCAAATATGACCATGTTTCCGAATTTCGTGTGAAGCTCAAGTGGTTGCCAATTCGCCTTCGCCGGAATGCTCATATTCTTTCCCTTTTATACAATATCCTCTTTTCACCTTTTACCCCTCCTTACCTTAAAAGTCGTTTCCAGTTTCTCTGTGATTCCCACACTAAATTTCTGAGGTCATCGGATAGCTTGCAACTGAAAATGCCAGTGCATTCCACAACTTACTTGGATAACTCCTTTACTGTACAGGCTGCTCGTCTGTGGAATGCATTGCCGGTGCTAGTTAGACGCGCTCAGTCATTGCCTGCGTTCAAAAGACTTGTAAGAGAGCATTACCTGTCGCTGTGAGTATCGTTAGTCGTCATTTATTTTCACTGTCTGTATACTTAGTATGTATGTATTTATGTATCTATTTCAAATAGCGTTTTATGTATATATGTATGTATCTATTATATTATAATTTATTGTTTGTTTTAATTTAGTTTGTTTTTACTTTTTTACACCAATGACAGCCCCATTTCATGTCCGGACAAATACTTTCCATCCCAGGTTGTCTGGAAGAGATCGCGGAATGCGATAAGACCGCCCATTGTATGTGTTTTAGTTTTAAGTTTCCTTTTGTATTACTTTTGGTGTATGTACAATAAAGCGTATAATAAATAAATAAATAAATAAATAAATAAATAACCGTCCCTAGGTACAATACCGTCCCCAGGTACAACTTTATTGTACATAGGTACAATCGTCTGTTGAACCTGTGGACAAATATGGTGTTTTAAAAAAAAGTTGATTATATGCGTAAATATAAGTGATATTGAGAACAGACTTTTAGTCTAAGAAAGACTGATTATGCCCTAAGACACCTGATATGTTAAAAATTAAAAAAATATAACTGATTTAAATATAAAAAATGTTTTATTTTAAATTCTGGAAAGTGTCCACATGTTCCGCACTTGCCCCTACTGTTAAAAATTGCCGATGGTATACACCACAATCAAAGTATGGTTAGGTTATTTTTGAAGATAGCCTTTGTTGTCCGTTGCTTCAGCATTAATTCATTACTTCTGTAAACGGAGTATCCACCGACCAAGCAGACGTTATTAATACGGATAATATTGACAAATGTTTTTGGGAAAAATAAGAAAAATATTTCCATGAAAACGCAAAGGAAGAAAATGATATTACCATCCGATCAAATTTTATGATTTCTATTTAAATATGATATTTCTAAAAAACTTTGCAAAGGCACTTGGCTGAAGTTCACACGTATACAACTAACTGTCATAGTAGCTGAAATAAGATTTCGGCTGATTGCTCCGGCATGGCTTCACTAGGAATTGAAAAGTCTTAACTGTTCAAGTCCCAGTAAAGCAACAGCTCAGGGCCAAAAACTATCCGTTGCGGGTTTCACCCTCCAGTAGATCATGGGAAACTGTAGATACCCAGGCAATGACGCCAGAGACGAACTTTGCGAAGAAAGTTTCCGAGACGGTACTGCTGGACCTGTACCCACTTCTCTTCTTACCTTTCTCACTGATTCGTACATGAATTTGCCAGAGATTAGCTGAACTACAAGACAACGGATGGTCAGCGTCTACAAATTAAAGTGCAGCCTATACATGCGACTAACTAAGCGACTTCTCAACCCATGCAGAAATACCCTCCGAATAATAACAGGTAATTACGGGTCATTTCCCGGTAAAAAAATATCTTTTCAACATAGGCACTGTGGCACGATAGATCGATGATTTAAAAAAGGTTGGCAGTGGATGGACGTGGACTGCACAAGACCGGAATGGTTGGCGCTTTGTGGGAAGCTTACATTTAACTGTGGCCGGCAATTGGCTGAAATGATGACGATGATAGTCGCCAAAGACAGCCCAATGTAAGAGGTTGCTTCGATACCAAGAAATCAGTAGCACACTTCATTCTGGAAATGAGGCCTTTGTTACCCGACGTGAGATGAGGACACTCAGCAAAACCTTGCCAGGACTCCTAAGCACAATGGCGCAAATGGGAGTCTAAGTGCGAATAACGGAATCTCAACTGTACTCTCTCCGTTGCGGTTAGTCTTTCCATTTGGATACAGTTTTCTATTTCAACTTTATGTAGCTCTACCCTAGCAACTTTTTTAAAATAAAACGTTTCTCATTACGAAAAATTACTAAGATTGGTCGGCGTTTTGAATAGAAGAAGGTGATACTGCATTTCCCTTGCATTCAAAGGGGGTCAAGCAATGCTAAAAGTTGACTATTCGTATATCTTATGCCACAATGGTTGCTGGTCGCTCACACACAATGGGCCTCATCAGAAGGCTTAAAGTCACTCAAAGGGCAATGGAGAGGGCAATGCTTGGAGTTTCCTTACTTGATCGAATCAGGAACGATAATATTCGTAGAGTAACCTTAGTTGTTACCGACATAGCCTGAAGTATCGCCAAACTAAAGTGGCAGTGGGCAAGGCATATTTCTCGGAGAACAGACGGTCGATGAAGCCGAAAAATTCTGAAGTGACGACCGCGTACCAGAGACGCAACGTTGAAAAGCCTCCCACAAGGTGGACCGATGAAGATCGCGGGTAGCCGATGGATGAGAGTCGCGCAGAACCGGTCGTTGTGTCAACGCTTAGGGCTATGGCGACGCTATGTCCAGCAGTAGAGGTCTTTCGGCTGATATGATGATATCTTATCTTAGCGATCTTACCTAGCGACATCAAACTATATGACATAGGTACCTACATGCAAACGAACATGCGTGCAACAGCTATCTTTTTCTAATCTTCTTATGTATAAAAATCTCGGATCACAGTGTTTGTTATCGAATTCCTCCGAAATGGCTTGCCCGATTTACATTTGATTTTGTGTTAATTTTATATGGCAAAACAAAGTTTGCCGGGTCAGCTAGTAATTTAAAGAATTACCTACATACTACCTACGTTTACTGAAATAAATCTTGCACATGAAATGCCAAAGAAGATCTAATAAATCAAGCTAAGCTTTAATATCTTCCTTTTTTCATCTAAATCCTTTCAGTCGTTTTTTTTTTTTCAATCTCAATCTCAAATCGTTTATTGCAATCCATAATGTCAAAATGCAGGTGGTAAAAATAAATACATAGAAGCAATTATGGACCCTGTCGGGCACAGCAAAACTTTAAATAATTAGGTGACACAAGCATACAAACATCCAATCATACAAATCTTACTTAATATATAAAGCTAAAGAGTTTGTTTGTTTGCTTGAACGCGCTAATCTCAGGAATTTCTGGTCCGATTTGAAAAATCTGTCGGTGTTGGATAGCCCATTTATCGAGGAAGGCTATAGGCTATATAACATCACGCTAAGACCAAGAAGAGCGGAGCAGTAATGATAATTGTGACGCAGACGAAGTTGCGCGGGACAACTAGTTTTAATATAATTGATAATGTTAGTAGGATTTTGTTAAATTATTTATTAAAGGTATTGTTTGATGTTAAAACCCAGAGCTATAGATCATTGCTTGCTGACGGTACTTTTGTTTTTAAATGGTAAAAGTGAATATGTGAGACGGATTTACAATAATCTGTATCTACCTTTAAAGTATTTACACGTACTTTTTTATGCCGAATTGAATTTCAATGTATGGAACTAACAAAAATGTGACTAATCGACAATGTACCAAATCGACAACAACCCATTTGTTAGTAAGTAAACCATTTTTAATACCTGAACTTCGGTCAACTTTTACCGCAACGTCGCCGCCGCTGCTTGGCCAAAAACACAATTAAGTTTTATGTACGTATTTTAAATGTTATAAGTAGACAGCATACTAGAAAAATTAAAGTAAATATTGCTCTTAACTGCATAACTAATTTCACGCTCTAGCGACTGAAACACCGATACTAAATTTTTATGTGAAAGAATGTCAAGTTCTCTAAACCGGTTTCGCTTATTTAAGAAGTGTATACCTACCAAGTCCTCTCGACGGTCCTTAAGGTGAATGCTCCAGGGTAGCCCGCGAAATTCAAATATTTTTATGTTTTTTGCAATTTGCCGGTCAGTGTGAAGCTGTATGTGGACCAAATGCGATCCGCGACCATAACGCGTATTTATCTAAAGAATTATAACCATTTTAATCATCAATATAGCCCTCTAAGTTCATGTAGTTCGAAAGAATGAATATTTCAGAAATAATCATTCTTTCAAATATTTTTATCAAACATAAAAATATTTGTATTTCGCGGGCTACCCTGGAGCATTCACCTTAAATCATAGATTGCCATGTATAATTTCTCAATTGCTTTAATAAAAAAGTGACTTTCTATTAATGCGACATGGCAAGCTGAAACGTACTTTTCACACCAATATTCAAAAGTTACTCGTACCTGGAAGTGTGAATGAGTGATAAAAAATGCGATTTTTCCATGTTCCTCGTGAATCGTTAAAGTTTTTTCGTTAAAGGGATCAATCTATACTAATATATAAAGCTGAAGAGTTTGTTTGTTTGCTTGAACGCGCTAATCTCAGGAACTACTATCCCGATTTGAAAAACCTTTCAGTGTTAGATGGCCCATTTATCGAGGAAGGCTATAGGCTATATATCATCATGCTAAGACCAAAAGGAGCGGAGCAGATGAAGTGTCGCGGGTCAACTGGTATAATATAACCCCACCGGCCGGTATGTCGCCGTTTTGCAATGCGAACTTGGCTAAAACACTACCGACTGTCTAGATACTATAATAATTATGTCTTGATAGTTCTTTATTTCATTGACCACGTTGTTTTTTTCATTGGCCATGAATTTATTATTACGCTGTCATTGATCCGGTTAATCTTTTGCACGATTATTTATATCTTTGCGTGCGTAACAATTTCGCGATCTAACGCCCGTTCCAAATATATCTTTATAGTAAATCTATGCATTTTTTGTGATAAATAAAAAAAGCATAGATTATATAGAAAAAATATCAAATTTTGATAAACTTTTGTATTTCAATCACAATCCTACAGCTTTTATTTACTAAAAGTAGGCTGACGTAATGCGACAACACGTTTTCTATCTTTAGCCTTAAAAGCTTTTTGATATAATTCTCGTTGTCAATACTCGTTTAATTATATCAACGAGGGAAGCTACTACTACGATTACTAGGGCGTTACTAGGAAATCTGTAACGGATAGGTTTAATTTCAAACACACAGATGCCTATTCTTAAATAACTACCTCTAGGTTTTTTAAATTGTCGTTCTTCCTAAATTAACATAAAGTTAGTGTGTGGTCCTACTTCCTACTAATATTATAAATGCGAAAGTTTGTAGGGATGGATGTTTGTTACTCTTTCACGTTAGAACGCCTGAAAGAATGTTTATGAAATTTGGCACAAAGGTAGATTTTAATCTGGAATAACAAATACATAGGCTATCCTGTATGTTCTATAATTTTAAAGTGTACCTCTATGTCCAGAAAAAATGTTTATTTTTCAAAAATCCAATGATGCTGTTTTAGTTTTCATCAAAATTGGGCTCCTTTCAGTGTTTTTCGATATTCCTCGTAGTTTCGGATTTAACCATGAAGGTAAACTTTAAAAATTCACCCTGTATACATCCCTGAACTATGTCCAGTAGTTTTTCTGACGCAACAATTTGGACCGACATAGGCCCGACTGAACTGAAGCGAACTTGACACGGTCGGTTATCTTCGCAAGCGGTCGGCTGGCTTCGAGTTCATTACAAATGCCGTTTTATTTGTATGATGAGCACGTATGAGCAAACTTTCAGTCAGATGGCCCTATTTTACTATTTAATCTATGGTATTCTTAAGCTTACATTTAACTAGAATTGTGTTATTACGACCGGTCGAACTAAGTGGTCAGTTGAATAAGATAACCTTGGACATGTCTCATGTCAGACAGCGGACTGCCTCATTTTGGCCTGACTGCTCAAGTCAGATATAGGTACAGAGCCGAGTGACCGAAGCTAATAGGGAACATGCAATATTTCCATTTTTATTTTTATTTTAAAGAACTCCATCTAGAATAGACCACCACATAAATAAGAAATGAAAACGCTTTAATTTATTGCCAAAATTGCGTTTTTAAACCGACAGTGTAAAGGTTGAGCGACGTCACTCGTACCTATCACTGGTCAAGAACTGTCCTAACTCAAAGACATAAGGTTGCCTTTTCGTTGTCGTAACAGCAGAGACGTCACTAAACGCACTAAATGTTTGTATTATATACGTTCCGTTTCACGTTACTTTAATTCGTAATTTTTGTTAAAAATCGATATTAACCAAAATAAACAAGTTGCAATGGCCTTTATTTTATACTTTTTTTTTCATTTATCTGACAACATTCTCATAAATTCTGTATTTGCATCTTCCCTATTGTATGGATCATTTATCTCTCTGGCTTTTAGTAGTCTAATGCTGAAGATAGTTCTTGGCAAAGAGACCTAAATGTTCTTTAGTGACAGCCTTAACCAGGGCACTTGGTGACCGATGTCTGTTTTACATAAATGTGTTACCGGCCACCATTGCTTGGTTGGGTAGAAATACTGAGACTTTCGTTCCAGTGCTGTATAACGGGAATAATTAAAAAATTATAATCTGACGGCACGGTTGGCGCAGTGGTTGAGCCATTGACTGCTGCGTTGCGTGTCACGGGATCGATTCCCGAACGGAACAAATATTTGTATGGCCTACATATTATAGTCGTTTCGTTTGTGTATGCTCACATTATATGAATGTGTGTAAACGCACCCACGATACAGGAGATATTCCTTGTGTGAGACAACGTTTTTTTTTAAAATAGTAAAAATAATAATCCTTATTCTTATGTAGAGTATAGATAATATATACTCTAGCCCTACTGAATGGTTATTTTATGAAAAAATCATTCAATAGGGCTTAATCAACTTAGAGGGTTATATTGATGATTAAAATGGTTATAATACTTTAGATAAATACGCGTTATGGCCGTCAATTGTATTTTGTTCAACATACAGCTTCACACTGACCGGCAAATTGCAAAAAAACATAAAAATATTTGAATTTCGCGGGCTACCGTGACGCTTTCACCTTAACGTATTTTCTGAGACACGGAGAGGTCCCAGCATGTTAAGATGGTCACCCATCCACAGACCAACCTTGCCAAGCGTTGCTTAACCTTGAAGATGGACCTGTGCGGTTATTTATCCACGAGCTTCTCCCCACGAGCATAATATGATTTTAATATTTATAAATGACATGACGATTCTAATTCACAGGGTTGGAATGACGTATCATTCCACGGGTCAGATCAGATTCTAACTCCCAACATCGATACCCTAGCGTACCAGAGCGTCATTCTGCAACAGTACTACAGTGAAGCAATCTGCACGCCTGCAAGGACAGCCCTGCTCACAGGGAAATACCCCATGCGATTGGGTAAGAACATTTAACATAATTAACAAACCCGGATTTTATCAAATCGGTGCGTCATTAATACTATAGGTAGCGGAGAAAACCACATCGTACAAAATACGTTCTCATTTTCCTTTTTGAGACAATGGTGATCCTTAAGGGCGATATTACAAAATCGAGCGCTTGCCCCGGACTAAAGCTACAAACTGCGTTTCCCGAGATTTATAGTGATTGTGGGGCTGTATACAACAATTGCTTAAAAATATGAGTTTACTTTTAAATAGAACAATTTTTTTTTTCATGCATTATAACAATACCTCCTTAATTATTAAATAATTTTTATTTGAATTTGGATTATACTTTCATAGATAAAAAATATAGTTTCGTACGGAAAATTGACAATAATTCTCAGTTTTACAAAATTATTTTTGGTTTATTAGTGCATGAATCGTAACAAATTGATTTAATCATTCCAAAGTAGAAGGTACAGTTGTATCATGGACATTTTTAAAATTGATTAAATTATTATATCTTCGGTGTACCAAAGCATCAAAAGATTCCCAAAATCGTAATTTTATGAAACACCCTTTGAAATTTACTGATGTACGTGAACAAATTGATATATTTATTTAGAACACTCCCAAGATCAACTATCAAACTTTCTTAGGCGTATTTTTGTTTTTTTTTTTGTGTTATATTTAAAGCATAATCAGACATCAAAACTCGAATCAAACCAAAAACACAAAACAAAACGTTCATCAAAACGTTTTGGGAACACATTTGGGAATTCCCTGCCGGAGTCTGTGTTTCCTGATAGCTACAACCTGGGAGTCTTTAAATCAAGAGTGAATAGGTTATTTCTAGGCAAGCGTGCTCCATCTTCGACCACATCCTCGCTTACCATCAGGTGAGATAGTGGTCAAACGCGTGCCTATCAATAGTAAAAAAAAAAAAAAAACGCTCAAATTCAAGAAAAATTGTGAAAGCGCTCTTAAACGGTTTGCAAGTGTCTAGTAATAATAGGCCATGTTTATATTTGTTTTATTGTTCGATTTCATTTTTATATTATTTTTTCGGTTATTGTGCAATGGGTATAAATTACCTGAATTAATGAATTTATTTATAGTTTTTTTTTTATTTGTAATGAGTTTGCTCTTGACTCTAGTCTATGTCAGAGATGATAGAGACAAAGTCTACGATGGAGCGAGCCTACCCAGAAGGAGCCTGTTCACTCTAACTTTGAAGAGATTAGGGTTGTAAGCTTTTGGAAACACAGACGCAGGCAGAGAGCGGCATTCATTAAGTCCTCAATGGTGAAGGTGTAAATATACTTGGGGCACTGCAAATAGCTATATTAAGATTTATGAAATAAGTAGAACGCTAGCCTAGTACCTACAATGGAGTACATGCTCAGACTCCGAACTGATTATCCTAACTTATTTTTATTTGGTGGTTTGTTGAATCACGCCAGAACGGCTGAATGGATCTGGATGAAATTTGGAGCAGAGATAGATTGTAGTCTGGAATAGCACATAGGCTTTTCATCACAGGATTATGTTCCCTAGGGATAATATTCGACTATGGCGCGGGCAAAGCCGATGGTTGAAGCTAGTTAAAAATAAAATTCACTAGGGGTCGAACCCTGGACCCCGTGCTCAGTAGTCGTGCTAATGACCACTCGACCAAGGCAGTCAAGATTACGATTTTTACTCTAATTAATTTGTAAAACTGCAAGAATGTAATATCCATTCAAGAAAGTGTAATGCTGTCGAAGGCAAACGACCGAATGAGAGTTGCTAACCTTCGGTCGTGCTATACTTGCATACGCAATTTGGTGTAGGTACGCTTTCGCAAAACTAGGGCTTTTGGCAATTATATTGTAATTTTTATGACTTTAAGTACGATACCGATTTAATTGCTTCATTCATAGCTCGTGTTTTACACCGGTAGTTAATGTACCTACAAGACATTCTAGAAGATGAAGTTGAAGATGTTTTCTATATTTGTGGGGGTTTACTGTCACCGTGGGAGGCTTGGGAAGGACTCACAGGAAAGCTTAACAGGTGCTTGTCGGGAAAAGAAAAACAACGGTAAAAGTGCCAGACTATAGGGAATTTTTTGCCCAAACATGGAAAATAAAAAACTACTAAACTACTTCTAGGCAAGCGTGCTCCATCTTCGACCACATCATCGCTTACCATCAAGTGAGATGGTGGTCAAGCGCGTGCCTATTAATAGTAAAAAATAAAAAGATATAACTGTTAGTATACTTGCAAAACTTACTTATAAGGGGAGAACAA
Source organism: Lacanobia oleracea (assembly GCA_950371165.1). Classification (NCBI taxonomy): domain Eukaryota; kingdom Metazoa; phylum Arthropoda; class Insecta; order Lepidoptera; family Noctuidae; genus Lacanobia; species Lacanobia oleracea. The sequence goes on along the minus strand of OX493387.1, from coordinate 18,271,167 downwards.
AGCAGTTACATGACAAGGTTTAAATAAAACTATGAGTAGAATAATAAATTAGCAAACTTATAACCCACACCATTGTACACGGAAACGGAAGAGTATTATTGTTCATCGCGTTACTTGAATTTAGATTATCGTGATAAAGTATTTATGGCCAGATATTGTAACTTACCAACATTTTTACAATATTTAAATGAACCCGTTACTATGGGAAGCTTATACAACAGTTAGTTGTCTCAATTAGAGCGATTTGCTGAGAAAATTAAAGGCAGAACAAAATTATATTGCAAGTTATTAATTCTTATTTTGCTTTTACTGACTCACATATAACACCTCACACTCACTACTCCCATACAAAAACTCACCACACATGCATACATCATAAAGACATACTCACACAAATTCACCCATTCACATTTATAAGTCTGAAATTGTAATTTTTATACTATTTTTTCTTTTTCCTTAAATATTAAGAGTAAGAGAGTAATTTGATTGTTAAGTTGTTAACACGTACTATAAGTTGGCACAGTCCGCAGTTGTTTAATCCCTACTTTTAAGTAACCTCACAGCTGAACACTGTCTCTTAAGATACAGGTTATCCTAGTTTGAGAGGCAGGGCTCACAATATCTGTATACAGACTTCTGCAGCGTTAGTTAGCGTCTTGTTAAACAGTGTATACTAATGTATGTTTTCTTGTGACAATAAACTATTATTAAAATGCTGAGAAAATTAAAGGCAGAACCAAATGTTAAAATAAATAGTCATTTAACAATGATTTCCATTACTTGATGGACATAACAGTGATTACCTCGGCGTGCGACCGCTTGCCGCGCGATTGCGTGAGGCGCGGTGACGCCAGTAATTACCTACTTTTAATTGATTGCCTACTTAAACCACATTTATTAACGCTAAGATGAGACCTTTGCCGTCGTTTTTAATGCTTCAACTTCATCATTCACTGCGCTAGAATTTTATGCAAATAGTGACTGCGATGCACTTAGCGATTTCGTCCGTAGATTTTTAACAAGATCATGTAATGAGTTTATGATCGTTAGAGACTGAAAGGAACCATTACACTGTTTCAAAACGGTCTCAGGCTTTGTTATGGATATAAAATAATATCCTTATACAGGATGTTTCAGAAGTGCGTGGTCATATTTAAGGGTGATGTTGGGTAGCTGATATAGGTACATTAAAGCGAGAAAAATACTTTTCGACTAGAAAAAAACTACTAAAGAGTGTTCTCTTCAAGTAATTTGTTACAGTTGGTGTGGCATTTACTTTAGTTCAATTAGAAATTAAATGCACCAACTGCATTAGACTGCTTAAAAACTCATTTGCTCGGAACTTTTTTGTCATTTTTTTGTGGTTGTTTTTTTTTAAAGTCACATATTTTATGTTTTGTTATTTTTTCCTTAATGCTACCCAACATCGATCTTAAATATGACCACGCATTTCTGAAACATCCTGTACAGTAAACTCGTTAACGGTCACTTAAATGTTGTGTTAATTTACTCATTTAAATCAATCAAGAAGCGTGACCGTTTCCTTCCCATTTTCACAGGCATGCACGGCCAGCCTCTATTCAACTCTGAAGACCGAGGGATACCGATAACGGAGCGTCTGCTCCCATCGTACTTGAAAGAGTTGGGCTACTCGACTCACTTGGTGGGCAAGTGGCACGTGGGAATGTCCCGGCCGGAGTACCTCCCCATGTCGCGAGGTTACGATCACCACTATGGCATGCGCGGCGGCTTCGTCGACTATTACACATACAACAAAATCGAAACGGTAAGTCACCGACATTTGGCGGCATAACAAAAGGTTCGCAGATGTTGGTAATTAGGTGTGGACACCCAGCAACCGAGCCATGAAATTTTAAAAGGCCAAGCAACGCGGATATGCAGTCACGTTTTGTTAGGCGTGAAAGTACTTTGAAGTGAACGGTTTTAAGCACTATTTGTTTGCAAGAACAAATGTGTAAAGTTAATTATTACAATGTTCTTTACGAGATCGTTATTTTTGCGCAGTGGCCGAATGGACGACAAATGGGCGGTCTAGATCTGTACGATGATGCAACACCACAAGACTGCGAGCAGCGGTATATTGTGGACGCACTCACCGAGAAAGCAGTTAAAAGTAAGTTTGTACAGAAGTTTCATTTACAATGCCATTGTATTTTTTTGTAAAGCCTGTTGCAATAGTCTTTATGAATTCAATAACGATGGAAATGCGCAAGATTTCATCTTCAACGGATACTCAAAATTGGGAACAAATGATGTAATGAGAACTGTGAAGTTCTGCAATAGTGATTTAGGTAAGGAACGTACCTCCATGATTGCAATGCTAACCCATAACGTATGGTTAGAACCTATTGCAATCATGCAAATATCCATTACTCAATGTAATACAAAATTTGATTGAATTCAAAGTCGATTCGGGTCTATTGTTTGGCTGGAGAGACTCCTACCGAAAATTAATTAGACATAGATCAATGTAAATCGCAATATCAGCGGTTGTTTTATATTCATTCAGCTGATTTCTGTCTGATCTGTGATATTCTGTTTGTACTGTTCGTATTTCTGTTGAGTCCTTTCATGTCTATGCTATTAACTATTGCAGTTGTAGCAATATCTTTATCTCAGCTCCATTCACTTGGTAGCCACTAAGTCTGTCCATATATAGATCTGGTACATTCATTTGTACAAGTCTTAACACAGATGACCTATATTTAGTCGAGGTAATAGAAGCATATAATTTTTTTTTTCAAAGAAAAAATAACTCTTTTCAAAAACTTTTACTGAAATGTGAAAAATAGTTTTAATTTCGGAAGTCGGTGTCAAAAAAACAAAGAAACTAAATAAAAAAAAAGTGGTTTTTAGTGTGCACTGCCTACCCCTTCAAAGCGTACAGACGTGATGGTGTTTTATGGAATCGTGAAAACAATTAAATGGACCTGCAATCGCAGTACACGGGAGAGAGAGAGAGAGAGTGTCAAGAAACTGCATGAAACTCTCGGACATTATTTCCAGAAGCGGTGACGAAAAGCTGACGTTAATGAATTAACATCTGTTTCACAGTTCCGCATTTTTTGTGTCAACTGCATAATTTACATCGATTTTGGCCCCGTAAACTCATCACTATCTGCCTAGCCTTTTCCCTCTATATTGGGGTCGGCTCCCAGTCAAGCCGGATTTAGCTGAATATCAGTAAATTACGAGGATCGGCTGCCTACCAGACCTCCACAACCCATTAACTGGGTAACACGGTACTTCATGGTAAGACTGGAGTCAAATTTACTGGCTTCTGACTATCCGTAAGGACTGCCAAAGATCTACAAATTACAGCCGGGACCAACGGCTTAACGTGCTTTCCGAGGCATGGAGGAAACTCGGTACTTTAAGATGGTCACCCATCCACAGACCACAGACCTTGGCAAGCGTTGCTTAACCTTGAAGATCGACCCGTGCGGCTGTTATTATCTAGCCACGAGCTCCTCATCACGATTTTAGTCCCGAAAACTAATGCACTCAATTATCAGACAATTTTACTTTCTTTTGCAGTAATCCATTATCACAACTCGTCCCAGCCTTTGTTCTTACATGTGACACATAACGCACCACACGCAGGTAATGATGGTGGAGCTTTACAACCGCCGCTGTACTCTTCAGTCAAACACACGCATATTGCCCAATCGAACAGGAGACTCTATGCAGGTAATAATTTTTAATTTATTGACAGGTTCATAATTGGTACCCTGAAACAGTAACACGGGGCCGCGGCAGACCGAGAAGAAGATGGCGGGACGTACAGGATGGCTTGTTTGGGAATTGGAAGGAAGAGGCGAAAAATTGAAGGGAGGCCTTTGCCTAGCCGTACAGAGTTGGCTAGTAATAATAATATTGATAGGCTGGCATTTCACCATAATCTCACCCGATGGAAAGCAATGATGTAGTAGACGATCGAGCAAGCTTGCTAACAAGAAACTAATTCACTCTTGACTTAACCGGGATATAGCTATTTGAACACAAAACATGTATAACTTTTCCATAACATTCTTCATTGTATGGTAACAACGGTCAACTTTCAGATGTACTGAACGAACTAAAGACAAACGAGGTAATGTTAGGACACATGTCATCTGACTCGCCTTTCCCTAACTGTATTGCTCAACTTCCTGTCTAACTGGGTGCAGTTGAATACCAGTATTTTACACGGAGTGACTACTTGTCTATATCAAGCACACCTAACTACCAAGGACTACATCAAGACAAAATTAATTGAAAATAAAAATAAAAACAAAGGACTGACACGCGCCGACGGTATATTTAACAGGATACTATATCCTGTAAATACCTATATATCTCTAAAAAGGCCAACCAAGTTATCGTTAAAAACGGATTTGTCGAAAACAGACAACACAATGTAATTTTGACAAGTCTATTTTTAGATTCGCAAAAAATAGTGAAATATTTTGTATTTTTCATTCCATAGTACTTGAATATCCGTTCCGTCCTCATATGGAACAGCGGAGACTTCAGTTGTTAGAATCACGATATGCTTTCCCAGGTAGTGTTTGAGAGCTCATAGCGGAATGTGGCTTTCGGCTTAGTGATACTCTGCACAGAGGGATTTGGCATACATGACGAACAATCTCACTAGTTTCAAGTTTTGTTCGCTACAATGAACTTACACAATTCCTGGTTGGAATGTGTATTTTGAGACATGATTTTAGTTCCTAACACTTTATCATAGTGCTACTTAGAACAATAACGTTAGATTTTTCTTTTTTACATTATCTTAGTTACGAATAGAAGGCTTCTTCTATGAAACCTACGACAAGTTATGCTTAAATCTTTTCAGAAATCGTGGCGCACGTAGACCGTAGCGTCGGCAAAATAGTTGGAGCCTTAGCAGACAAAGGAATCCTTGACGACACCATAATCGTATTCGCTTCAGACAACGGAGCCCCAACAGTCGGAGACCTAAGAAACTGGGGAGTCAACCTACCTTTCAGAGGGAAGAAATATACTCCTTGGGAAGGAGGAGTCAGAGTTCCAGCTTTTATATGGCAGTCTTCAGTAAGACCAAGAGTTTGGCAAGGTCTCATGCACATATCAGACTGGTTACCGACCATAATGGCTGCAGTAGGAGGAAACGTACCAACAGGTATCGACGGAGTCAACCAATGGGACTCTATAGTGCAAGACGGAGCTTCCAAACGCAACGAAGTCTTAATAGCTATTGAAGATGCTAGAACATCCTGGGCAGCTTATAGAGCAGGGGATTATAAAATCGTCGTTGGTAATGTCACTGGACTAAGCAATGGTTACTATGGAGCTGATTTCATGGTGAATAAGAAGTCTCCTCCCGAATATTATCCCGCTTTAAGGACTTGTGAAGTGGCGAGAGCTTTTGAAAGTATTGGGGTTTATTTAGATCTTGATGATGTGAGGCAAACTAGAAGGGCTGCTACTGTCAAACAAGAGGATACTGCGAGGGATACCACGCCGTGCCTGCCTACACCCAGTAAGTTTACATTTCATTAGTTGATAATAGTTTAGTGCTTGTTATCAGACGCATATTGTAATCAATTTGCATGAAAAGGATGAATCTGACACCATTTGCTACACGGTGTGGCAAATACTACTACTAAAACCGAAGTTTAATCAGGCTACAATAATTCCACTACCTGCGTGTAGGAAACAGGCCTCCTCATTGTACGAGGGATTTGGCGATAAATTCACCAAACGGGTCCAGTGCGGATTGGTAGATGTCACATGTCAACGATTTTTTAGATCATACCTGTTTCCTCATGACGTTTTCCTTCACCGTTTTGAAAACAATAGTGGTGCAATACATGACACAAAGTGAAGCACCTGCTTGGGTTTGAACCCACGATCAACAACTCGTACGTCATGTCAGGCCGTTAACACTAAAATCTTTCATCTGGCAAAATAATTGATTCGTATAGTCTGTCTTTTAATCCCAGAGACTAAATTGACAAGTGCAAATGGCAAACTGACATAGATTACAATAGCATTTAAGTCAGTTTTGACATTTGCGATTGTCAATTTAGTCTCCGAGATTAAAAACAGACTATAGATTGTATTGTAAACAATTGGGAAAGAATATCAAAATGAATTTTAAAGAAATTTACGAGCTTTTCGCTCCGTTCCATCTATTGCCCACAGCTGTACGTTTTGTGTGAAACCAAAATGGTGGATGCAGTGTCCCCTGGCCATGAAAAGGACATTAATCGTCTTTTACGACATCCATAGAAATCTTCTGTTACTTCAAGTTTCAAGAGACTCCTTTGGCACTTAACCTACATTTCACGATTTTCTAAGAGATTTCCTTCCAAAATTGGCTGTTTTAATTTTTCTGTTAGATTCGTATTTACTCTCACAGTAAATACGAATCTAACTATCTCAAGCTAAAATCCATCAAGCCGTTCAGGCCGCAAAGTGTGTCAAACAATTATTCAAAATCAGAAACACATACATACTCTCAAAAAACATAAACCCTCCTTCTAGTTGGGTAAAAATAGATATTTCTGATTTTGAATTTTTGTTCTGGAAAATTAAAAATCAATTTACACCTCTATCGCCCTGAATACCTTTTAGATAATTTAGATTAGAAACCTGTAACTACAAAATAATTAATTCAACAACACGATTATTTAGGATTCCAGCATAGTCAGAAATCCATCCAGACAGTAAAATATTGAATCCTTTTTCTGACAGCCCGCATTTTGTAACTGGGTTTTCAGATAAAGCAAATTTTTTAGACCTTCATCAAATCCAAACTTATATTTATGCAAAATTCCGCCACCCGCATTTTCATCTAATCATCATCTGCCTAGCCGTTTTCCCAACTACGGGTCAGCTTCGCATTTTCATCTAATGTTATTCTTAAATTGTTGCGTCCAAATTCCTGCAACAGCAGTCTTATCAAAAAGAGATACAATTTACTGAATTTGAACAAACATTTCTATGTGCTTCCAGCTCGTGGATGCCTTTACAACGTGCGTCGTGATCCTATGGAGAGTAACAACTTATGGGGAAAGGCTAATAAGATAGCCACTTTGCTTACAAGTCGGCTAAGGGCACTATGGGCCTCGCAGCTAAGACGAGGGACCGTTAGACTGGACGCTGCCGCCGATCCTTCCAACTTCAACTACGTTTGGACCCCTTGGCTCCCCAACAACGTTACTCGCGGTAACAATAACTCCAGACCGAGGCCCAATGATAAAAATAGAAATGAAAATTTCAACCTGTCGTTTAACTTCAACCAACAAAAGACTGGGAGCAGAAACACTACAGTCGCTGCTGTTGTCAACTGCGATGGTACGACCGGCTTGAGAAACTTTTTGTGTATTCTGAAAAGTGTGTTTTAATTCGTATTTAGTTTTTAATTATCACTTCCGTAATTTTTTAACAGGAAATTTTCTAGAGTGTTCTGAGAGACTTCTTGTTCTAATATCTGGATTTACTAAGTGTGTCAGAAGTCTTTACGATGCCATTTGTTGATATTTTTAAAGATACGATTCGAGATCGAAATCAAAGATTTTTTACTAAGGTATGATGTACGTTTTTAATATGTGCATTGATTTCTTTATTATCCTATTTCAATTTACTACGTTAATGTTTGTATACTTATGTAGACTCTCTAAACTTACCGTACGGTTAAATTTTAAGTTTATCAATGTAAGTACTAGTAGAGTTTGTGTTGTGTAGTTGTATTGAGTGTAACTTCTTATTGTTGATCTGTTATTTATTGTAGATAAATAAATATGTAGATTGAACTAAATCACCAACATTTCCCAAAAGCTAATGTGGTCTTAATAGATTTTTTAACGTTGAAAGACTTTTGTGACAAAAACATTTTCACGTTGAAATCTTTTTAAGAGTCACTTAAAATTAAGTGCTTTGTCCACCCACGATTGAGCAAGACCCACTGAGCTTCGAGATTTATCTATAAATGGATTTGTGTTTTGTAGGTGTAAATAATTATCTATTTGGTTTCAGTAAGAATTTTGCAAGCTTGATTCAGACTTATTGAGTAAAATTTAATCCAGATTCAAATGAAATACCATGGTTGAAGCTGCTGTGCCTGTTATTGGTTTCACAAGACAACCCCAATCAATCATATTACGTGATAGTAATTAATTTCGATTGAATAGGCTCTCAGAAACCGGAAATTTGCCAACCGCTCTATCTACGAGAAATTAGCCTCCAGAGGGCCTAGCACGAATATTTTTGACGTTTTGCACATAATATTTATTTCAATGAAAAACTATATTCATATCTTTGAATGATATAAATTGTGGATGTGCCATAAAATAAAACCAAAATACTATGAGGTTGCAGTTTTTCACATTCAAAATTCACTTATGTTAACGTTACTATACGTCAAAATTTTCGTGCTAGGGCCTCTGTGGACGACACGCTTAAAGACAGAATCAGACTTTGCGATGACACTGACACCAGTATTCACAAACGTTACTATGAGCATGAGGTCTCACAGTGCGCGTGAGCGCACAGGGCCCCTAAAACTTATTCATAGACATTACTTGAGTGGCGGCTAGCACTATGCGTCCCTATGCGTATGCCATTACACACATCACCCGATCCGAATTCGAGTTCCGAGTTTTATCCGAACTGGAAATTAAAAATTCGACCTAATGAATTTCCGATCTAGTACGCAATCCCTTCATTAGTAGTACTTCAGACCTACATTTCACGGATTCGGATCGCATATGATACGGAATGGAAACGCTCTTCTTGTTACGTCAATATCGCATTCTTGTTGGTTATTTACCATGAAAACACGATTCGTCATTTGACCAGTGAAGATACATGCGATCACGTGTGTAATATACCTTTTGGGAATTGTTGGTCGTGATATGTCCTATTACTTCTATCCCAGTGTGTTTTATATTAAACTGTATTGTAATTAAATCGTTGTTGTAAATATTTGTGATACTTAGTATTAAGAACTTAAGAAGTAAATATTCAAGTTTGAATCGATATCGTTTGATTTTAATCCTAAATATTGAATACCGTATTCTACAAATTTTAGCACTCGTAGAAATAATATTGCTTTATTGGCTTTGAAAGTATCGCAAGTCACCGATCTTACTTGATTTTATTTTCATTACATTAATTCACGGGTATATTTCCCCGTTTCCAAACCCTGTGAGACGAAAACAGTTTGCAGACACAAATTACTCATGCACAAACGCCCAGGTTTAGATCAAATAGATATCTGAAGTCCCAATCAACTTGGTCCATGGGGGATAGAACCTTTAATCAGTAAGCTTAGAAACTAGAAAGCCACAGTTCTAATAAGCTGCCTTAGTTCCGATAACTTCGAGTTTGAATTGAACTGTGATTGATTCTATGTAGTTCGTGCCTATTTTAGACTTATTTACGTATCTCCTCACGAGACGATCATCACGACCATCGTAAATGGACATCTTTACATAGAAGTTGACAGAAATTGCAGAACTCCATCTGCAAAGATTTAATCTTTTTTTTAAGGATGGGAAATCATCAATAAAATACACCGCTCTGGGCGGAGCAGAAGGAAGTGTCAGACTCTTTCTTTTTTTATATGTTATGGGTTTGCTCTTGACTCTAGTCTAGGTCAGAGAAGACAGATACAAAGTCTATGATGGAGCGAGCTTACCCAAAAGGAGCCTGTTCACTCTAACTTTGAAGAGATTAGGGTTGTAAGCGTTTGGAAACACAGACGCAGGCAGCGAATTCCACTACTTTGCTGAGCGCATTATTCAAGACGTTTGGAAACGTTTAGTGCGAATTGATGGAATAGCAACAAGGAAGGGATGTTAAGATGCAGTGCGTCTGGATGTCCAATGGTAGAAGGGGGCCGGAGGGATGAGGTCGTGGAGTCATGGGCACACTCACCGAAGTACAATCTGTAGAACACCGACAAGCAGGCAACCTTACGGCGATGAGCCAAGCTATGTAGCTTGGCATCTACCATTTTTACGTCTTACTAAATAAAACCCATTCGTGTTCCTCCTAATGCCCTTTGCATCCCAGGACCGCGGTGACATTTTCGAAAAAAATCCGCTTTTATCATACGATCATTTTGTTTCAACCTCGTTCTACGTGACTTTTGTTAGCACTTCCATCACCACAAATTTATATCAAACTTGCTTTTGCCCGCGACTTCGTACGCGCATATCGGGTTTTTCCCGTTCCCGTATGTATTTCGGGAAATCCTCTCTTAGTACTCCCCTTTTTTTTTAAGGATGGGAAATCATCAAATAACTCCTTCCGCTCTGGGTGAAGTAGGAGGGAGTGTCAGACTCTTACTGACTAAAACCCATCCGTGTTCCTCTTGGAGCCCTTTGCGTTCCAAGGATACGGTACCTCTTTCGTACAAAGTCCGCAGCCCCAGCAGGCATTGGTCCTAGAAGGCCCCGTCTTCTTTGCTGACAGCTCTTTGAGGCACGCGTGGAACACAGCGCGCCGTCGACCCGGGCCTGGTTCTGACCAGACGGCGAGCCACCCAACGCTCGCCGTCCGCAGACCCGCGCCTACGGTGGCCGAGAATCGCCCTGCGACTCCCGACACCCGGGGCGTCTTCTTCTGTTGCGGCGGCTGGGGTTTGCCTCTCTCTCACGCGTTCGGCTTCCTCCTTAGTTTGCATTACTGCTTTGCAGAAGGAAGTGGCCGCTTCCCATGTCTCCTCGTTTTGGACCATGGCTTGAATCAAGGCCGGACGCAAGACATCGCCGTCGCCGATCGCCTCGACGAGGACACGGCGGAGCTCCGCCCAAGCAGGGCAGATCTCCACCGTATGTTCCACCGTTTCCTCTGGGTGATCCTCGCAGTGTTGACACCCGGTTTAGTACGCCCCTACACACCCTAAGGAACCTACAATCCAAATTTCAGCTTTCTACGACCATTTCCACTGGCCTGTTGGTCTAGTGGTTGGTGACCCTGACTGCTATGCCAGAGGTTGTGGGTTCGATTCCCACCCAGGACAAATGTTTGTGTGATGAGCATGATCATTTGTTCTGTGTCTGGGTGTAGTTTATCTATAATATGTATGTATTTAGAAATATATAAGTATGTTTATCAGTTGTCTAGTACCCATAACACAAGCTCTGCTTAGCTTGGGACTAGATGGCGTTGTGTGATAGTTGTGTGGAATATTATTATTTCGTTTATTTATTCCTATTTACATACAAAGTATATTTTTAAATATATCTCTAAAAAACCATAAAAAATACATTTAAAAATATAAAAGTAGTAGTCCGCCGGTGTCGGGAGCAGGGTCCAAGCTACCGGTGGTTAGGGCTCCAGAGAAAGGAACCTCCTCACAATACGAGCCGTATCGAGGAGTACTGCCTTCTGTATCAGGCCCTTTACCCAACCGCGTAACGCCAGCTTCGACAGATGTTCGTCGAAGCTTTTGGCCATCAGGCCATTGGCCGTAATGACTATCGGCACAATGATAGCTGAGTCTACATTCCACATGTCGACAACCTCGTGCGCTAAGTCGAGATACTTGATTTGTTTCTCTTTCTCGGCCTTCACGAGGTTCTCGTCATGCGGGATGGTAACATCAATTATCATTGTGCGGCGCGCTAATCGGTCTATCACCATTATGTCAGGCTTATTGGCAACAATAGTCCTATCAGTGATGATAGACCGATCCCAGTACAACGTGACATGGTCATTTTCGAGAACTGGGTCGGGCACATACTTGTAATACGGTACCTCAGAATCCACAAGTTTATATTTCAAAGCAAGTTGCTGATGGATAATCCTGGCCACTTGGTTGTGCCTGTGCAAGTACTCGCCGTTAGCCAGCCGAGAACAACCAGAGATAATATGTCTGATGGACTATATTATTATTATTATTATTTGTTTCAGCTGTGAGTTTTCTGTCAGTCACTCATCAGTATCGGAAGAATTTTAATATTAGGAAATTGATTACTGTCCCAATTAACTTGGAAGTCATCCTGCAGGTTGTCAAAACTGTCCCTTATAAATCATTTATAAAACCTCGACAAGCCAAGCGTGAAAGTTTAACGTTGAAATAGGAGTCGTTAGCGGTAGTTCCGGTTAGTATGAAAATGTGCGGTGCTGGCCCCAACTAGAACGTTTGACAACTACATTATGTACGCAAAGTTGCGGTGGACGGTCGACATGTCCATTCCTATTTCTACGAACGTTTCAAACTGTTACGGGCAAATAAAATCTTTTTCAATCTACCGTGGGTAGTTTTGTATGTTTTGTAGAGAACGTAGGAGTGCTCTTTGAACGGAGCAAATCTAGGATTTATTAAACGACTGTTATCTGTATAATAAGGAAATACTAAACTCAGTTTGAGAGTATGGTGGCATTAATTTTTTTTTTTAGGGTTCCGTACCCAAAGGGTAACCAATGGAACCATTACTAAGCCTCCGCTGCCCGTCCGTCCGTCCGTCTGTCTGTCAGCGGGCTGTATCTCAAGAACCGTAATAGATAGACAGTTGAAATTTATAATAAAAATTAAGGATTATTGTACGGAACCTTTCGTGTAAGAGTCCGACTCGCACTTGGCCGCATTTAATCGATAAGCATTTTTTAATCTCCATATGTAATGGATTCTAATTAAATAGAGTGGTGTTTAAACCTATATAGTGACATACAAAAAAAAAAGGGAGTGATGACGATGATAATTTGCGATAGGACTATTCGCTATTTCGCTCTGAAGTCTTACCATCTACTTCTGAATTGAGAAATGACAGTTAAGAATTTGTCAAACACTACTTGAATATTAAAGTTTGGATTCTTAATCCAGAAACCGAAAATGTCAACTTGACATCTAAAGTGTACAATTTTAATGTTTTTCTACCCATATCTAAACTCTGAAAGTTGGCACCCTGCTCGGCGTAATTACTGAAGTTAAACGTGTGATAATGTTGTTGATGAGTTATTGGGTGACCCACATGTTCACGGCGCTAAGTTGCATAATTACTAAAGTCTGAAGTTCACCACCCACCGCAACTTTAGCCTGCACAACGATTTTGTCGCCTATGTTTGAGTTTTCTCTTGTTTTCCGTGCAGTTTGTATAAACACTGCAGATAGCGTATTTGGGCTTCGATTTTTTAAGCATTTAACGTCGGTATCATGCAAATTGTAACAATAGGAAAGGAAAGAATCAAAGTTGGAAAAAGTATCGAGAATGTGGCAGTTGGTTGCTATCCCACGCAATTCGTAAAAGGAAAGCGAGCTACAGTTGCGCAGTTGATAGGAATGAATTGGCAATCCGTCAGCGGAGCAGCAATTTCATCCCTAACATTCATTCATATAGTAGCTATAAAGATAGTGTATGCGATCAAGAACTCCTTTTAGACTATGTAACTTTGATTCTGCTTCGGTATTGTCATTTGGATTCAGTTAGTTCGGTCCGGTTCGGTCTTTTCTTTTTATCAAATTAACATTAACTTCATAAAAGTTAAATTTGTCACTTATTTTTTGAAATTTTATGTTTATGTTAAGTAATTGGTTTGAACTTAAATTACCTACAATTCAATAGTTGTCTATTTCATAATGATGCAGGTTACCGTACATTTGAGATTATAGTGGACCACAACTTATTTTCCATGTTTGAAAAGTTAATGAAAAAAATATAAATAGGTACACGAAGAACTGCGGCTCTAAAAAGGCCACTTTAGCAGAATCAGAAAGCAAATCACGCTACCCGTCACTGTCAAATTTTTCCAATCAACCTTGAACCTAATGCGTTAGCGATAAAGATGAAAATTAAATGATTAGTATTATGATTCTTCGAAAATGGCCTTTTTAGACCCCCTCACGTCAATAACAGCCCAACATCAATAAGGCCGCTATTCCACTGGCGTTTCCCCGAGGCGACGACGTTGACGTCGTGAAAGTGGCAACGTTAACGTCGCTTTAACGTTAATAATACACTCATCCTGAAATTCGTTTATTATCCCTTAATAAATAAAATAAAATAAAACACACGCCGATGTAGTTTGATGTAGTTTCACATTTTTTTTTTACTATTGATAGGCACGCGCTTGACTACTATCTCACCTGATGGTAAGCGATGATGTGGTCGAAGATTGAGCACGCTTGCCTAGAAGTAACCTATTCACTCTTGACTTACAGACTCCCAGGTTGTAGCTATCGGGAAACACAGACTCCGGCAGGGAATTCCACTCCTTAGCTGTACGCATTATGAATGTGTACCCAAAACGTTTTGTGCCCATGGGTGGGATGCCCACCATGTCCCGGTGGCGCATCGCCGTTCGTCTTGTGGTCCGATGATGGAACGGGCTTGGCGGAATTAAATTATGCAATTCCGTCGCACATTCCCCAAAATGCAACCGGTAGAAAACCGACAAGCTAGCAACTCGTCGTCGATGCTCAAGACTTTGGAGCTTCGTCGCGACGAGCCTCTCATTGCCAATGATCCTCTTGGCTCGTTTCTCAATATTTATTTTCTGCCATTAACATAAATTTGTATTTATTAGTATCATTTAGTATTTAGATGTTATTTTTTCGAGGAGCTCGTGGCTAGATAATAACAGCCGCACGGGTCGATCTTCAAGGTTAAGCAACGCTTGCCAAGGTTGCTCTGTGGATGAGTGACCATCTTAACATAACAAGTTTCCTCCATGCTTCGGAAAGCACGTTAAGCCGTTAGTCCCGGCTGTCATTTTTAGATCTTTGGCAGTCGTTACGGATAGTCAGAAGCCAGTTAATCAGACTCCAGTCTCGCCATGAAGTAAAATATTACCCAGTTACTTGGTTGTGGAGGTCTGTTAGGCAACCGCTCCGCTTAAAATACTGGTATTCAGCTAAATCAATTTATTTTAATTTTTTATAAAAAATATATCAAGTTTAATAATTTGATAAATGAAAATTTTTACTTTTATTCCTTCAACATAGTGTAATTAATTCGTAAAGTTATGTCTAACACGGACATAAAAACGAACATCGGACCAAACCGCCGAGCGTATTTTTAATGGACGGCATGGCTGGCGCAGTGGTTGAGCGATTGACTGCTACGCTGCGAGTCGCGGGTTCGATTCCCGCACGAAACAAATATTTGTATGGCCTACAGATAGTTGTTCCGGGGCTGGCTGTTTGTGTATGTGAGATTACATGTGTGTAAACGCATCCACGATAAAGAAGAAATTCCTAGTGTGTGGCAACGTTCCTTTTAGAAAAAAAAAATGAATTTGCGCTATCCCAAAGACAATTTAATTATCTACATATTGAAATACGGCTTTTTTAAGTCATACAATAATAATAAGGAAAGTACAAAAAACTACTGAATATGGGTCGCGTGGGTGTGAAACGAGTGCGCGTTTTGTTCCTCCAAGGTCGCTGGCGTATTTTGTCACCTTAAAATATCAAACTCGGTTCATTAATTTAGGCGTGAAAGCGTAACAAACACGCATTTAAGTACAACGTGTAGCAGAATAAACGCAATTCCTCGTAAGGGGTCATTGTACTCATCATTATGAAGAACTTTTACTATGGGACCAATCCCGAATCGCGAAAAAAATCAGGTGTTCAGTACATTTTGTCGAAATGTATGGAACTGTCGATTTTTCAAAAAATAATCTTATCTATGTAATATAATAATACATACCTAAAGCTGAAGAGTTTGTTTGTTTGTTTGTTTGTTTGTTTGCTTGCTTGAACGCGCTAATCTCAGGAACTACTGGTCCGATTTGAAAAATTATTTCAGTCTTAGATAGCCCATTTATCGAGGAAGGCTATAGGCTATGTATCATCACGCTATGACCAATAGGAGCGGAGCAATAACGAACATTGTGACGCAGACGAATTTGCGCGGGTCAACTAGTAATAAATAAAATCGAGAGATATTGCCTTTATTTTATTACACGTTGTATGATAGTGAGAAGATTGACATTGATTTCATCGTTATTACTTTTTTCGAACACCACTTCGTATTTATAAGATAACTAGTTGACACGCGCAACTTCGTCTGTTCCACTCCTATTGGTCTTAGCGTGTTGATATATAACCTAAAGCGTTCCTCGATAAATTGACTATCTAACTCTGAAAGAATGGTTCAAATCGGACCAGAAGTTCCTGAGATTATCGCGTTCAAGTATCGAGGATGGCTATAGGCTAATCATCACGCTAACACCAATAGGAGCAGAGTAGGCGTAGTTGCGCGGGTCAACTAGTCTATACTAATACATAATGCTGAAGGGTTGTTTGTTTGCTTGAACGCGCTAATCTCAGGGACTTATGGTCCGATTTGAAAAATTATTTCAGTGTCAGATAGCCCATTTATCGGCTATAGCATCACGCTAAGACCAATAGGAGCGGATGAAGTTGCGCGGGTCGACTAGTTTTATATAATTTGACAGGCATCAACCTAAAGTAGATTTCACACTACAAATTTCTATTCGACTTAAAATTATTATGTGATCGGGGTAAATAATGAACTAACAAAAAAAAAACTTTGTGTTGCATAGTACAGAGTTCATGTGCATTAATGTGCAAACTTATGTGTTTCACATGGCGTCTTTTCCATACCCATTGTATGTTGGAGAGAACCATAAAGAAACCGCAATTAAATAGCCAATACTTAACTATATTGTAAATCACCTCTTAAAGAGATGATTTACAAGATACTTTTTTAAGAGATTCTGTTTCATGTGTAAGTGCAAGAATAGAATAGAATACACTTTATTCTGTACACCATATAAGTCTACAGACCTAATAAATCTAGTACGAATGTATTTTAAACATCCAGCCAGTTTTAAGGTTTATTGAGATCTTGAGATACGAAGCTTGCTTGTAATATCAAAACTAGTAGAGGTAACAGATATAAACTAAATCCCGACCACCTACGTAGAAATTTACTTACTAATTACCTTTTAAACAATTTTTTTTTTTACTGTTGATAGGCACGCGTTTGACCACTATCTCACCTGTTGGTAAGCGATGATGTGGTCGAAGATGAAGCACGCCTGCCTAGAAGTAACCTATTCACTCTTGACTTAAAGACCAAAACGGGAAAGGGAAATCCAACTGCATTTACCTTAGTTTAAGCTAACTGTGTTGTAATTTGTTATGGTATATAATATAGTAACAATGCCTGTAATAATAATAATTTGAATAATTATTTGTGTGTTTTTAAGGAATATTTATGTACATTTGTGTGTAAAAAACGAGGAGCTCGTGGCTAGATAATAACAGCCGCACGGGTCGATCTTCAAGGTTAAGCAACGCTTGCCAAGGTTGGTATGTGGATGGGTGACATCTTAACATACCGAGTTTCCTCCATGCCTCGGAAAGCACGTTAAGCCGTTGGTCCTGGCTATCATTTGTAGATCTTTGGCAGTCGTCACGGATAGTCAGAAGTCAGTAAATCTGACTCCAGTCTCGCCATGAAATACCGTGTTACCCAGTTAATGGATTGTGGAGGTCTGGTAGGCAGCCGCTCCTCGTAAAACACTGGTATTCAGCTAAATCCGGCTTGACTGAAAGCCGACCTTAATATAGTTAGGAAAAGGCTAGGCAGGTAATGATGTGTGTAAAAAAACAATGAATTAACGAAATAATAAAACACAAACCAATGAACAGAAATACACATACTAGTAAATAACCCTTAGTTTTGGCATAACCGTAGTCAGGTGAAAAAAAGAGCACCAGGGCCACTCATGAGAAATTTCTTTTTTTTTTTTCCCAAAAAAAACCTGATCTCTAATCGCGGGTATCTGAGACGTGACCTTACTTAATCGTTTAATTAACGTTAGCAGTTTATTTGATTAGAGGAAGTAAGAATATAATATAACGCCAAGTAGATGCATAAAATGTGATATCGTTCAATGACGGGTCGTGTGGTCACACAGCGCGAACCGTCAGCTGTGGACGCACGCGCTTTGTAACTGTGACAAAGATAAATCTCTTGTTGTTGTTGTCTATTTTATTTATTTCAACTCGTATTGTTCTCGAGATAAAGAACAGTTACAGACTTAGGTTCAGTGATTGTGTAAGTAGTATTCATTCCTTGTCATTCAGCATGGGAAGTCCGAGCGTGTTATCTATGTTTGTGACCATCGCAGTCATTGGTTTATCTTCTGAAGCGGATAATCCTAACATCGTTTTTATTATGGCTGATGATCTGGTAAGTTTTTAATTAATTAACACTTTAATTCCTGTATCATTCAGATTTACCTATAGTTTTTGTTTTAGCCGTAAATTTTCCAGTATAAATATGTTACAAGTCATGATAGAGACAACTTTTTTTTAGACATCAAATTATAAATGATGGTCTATGTCAGTATATTACCCTAACTTAGTGTAATGAATGATCGGCAAAATGGTTTATAGATTTTGTGTCATAATAATGGTTATGTCATGGCTACTTCAGTAGATGTTAATAGGTATCCGGTAATAACAAGGCTATAAAACTAGTCGATCGAATGTCAGTGTTCTGAAATATTTAATCTAGAAAAAAAAATAGGGCTAAATTAATTTAGGGTTGACTGTATTCCCAATTTTTTAGGGATCCATACTTTGGTACCTTGTGTAGGTACTACCCATGGTCGACATATTAGTCTGTATATCATAGCTGTTTACCTATAAATTTTAGCAACTACTGATATAGTATTTTTATAGTATATAGATAGATAGTAACAGAATTTAAAAAAAAAATCGCTATTTTCAATAGTGTTCGATCAAAACTGAGCTACATGATTTTTCAAAGTGAGTAAACATAATCAAGATGTGATCATTTGAAAGGGCTTCATTTACACTTAAGTAATAAAGTGTTCCTATCCCCAAAACCAAAGACAAACAAAAATCTGCAATATTGAAGGAAGTTTATGTAAATAAACAAGAAAATAAACGATATCTCTAACTGGTACACTTTTTATGTCATCGGTAAAAATCACGTTACAAACTTAAGTTTATTAATGGAAACAATGATCAATATTTACGCGTAATTAACATGTCTTTGAGGAAAACAATAGACACTATCAATTAGATATGTAAAACGGTTACCTTTTCTATTTTATTATAGCTTTGTTTTAAAACAAATGGAAGACATTGACACACATTTCCCTTTTATTTTATAGGGATGGAACGACGTCAGTTTTCATGGATCCGATCAGATCCCAACACCAAACATTGACTTGTTGGCGTATTCGGGAGTGGCACTAGGAAGATACTACAGCCACGCGATATGTACTCCCTCTAGAGCAGCACTTCTCACGGGAAAATATGCTTATAAGACAGGTATTTATTTTCGATAAACTCTACTTTTGTTTCTACTTCCGACACATTTGAATACGTTTTCTCAGACCAGAAGCGTGTTGACGTCGTGTCCATTAACCTGCTCATTGTTCCTCTGTGACGCTAATGCTTATCAAGTCATCTGATCTGTTTAGAAGTTAAGAGCAAAACTGCGAACCAAACATTAAATGTATTTTTTAACGTATTTTGCTTGTACGCTAGTCGCCATTGTAATTCATTTTTTTTTGTTTTATCAATCAGGGATGCAAGGTTATCCTCCTCTGACAATGGGTGAAGATCGGGGTATTCCAACCTACGTTATGCTATTGCCTGAGTATTTCCAAGATGCCGGCTATAAAACACATTTGGTGGGAAAGTGGCACGTGGGATCTTCCCGAGAAGAATATTTACCAACCAGAAGAGGCTTCGATAGTTATTTTGGACATCGAGGTGGTTACTTGGATTACTATGAGTATACTTACGAGGAAAATGTAAGTAAATACTTACATTTATTGTTGATTGCAAAAATTTCGTATTTAATTTCTAGAAAAAGATTTCTGTTCAATAGAAATATAGTTAGATCTAGCTCAACTTTTCGACAAATTCCCTTATTAGTAGTTATGCTAAATTGGTTTTGAGACATGTGTCACACGGAATTTGAATTCTATTTCTGTAATTTAAAGCAACTATTAGGGATATAACCTGTGGACCAGGACATTACTACCCCTAACTTCAAATTATTCAAGGTGTTTCTCAAGGAAGTATACTGGGTCCGACTTTATTCAGTTTTCACCAAAACATCTTAACTAAGACCTAACGGTTCATATTGTATCTACATAATTATGCTTGTTATTATCCAGAAAGCTTTAAGAGATTTATCACTTATGAAAACTTCTTTTTAGTGGACTGTCGGCCAAGTTTCTGGTATGTCCTTATTTAGAAACCAAACCCCAGCATGGGACGTTGAGGGTTACATCACCGATGTCTACACAGAACATGCAAAGTCAGGTGAGTTTTATTGCCCATAAACCTGTCCATTACCGCAGTGGTTAGTCTCAGAATCAATTGGACATAATGAAGAATGAAGAGTCTAGAATTTCAAATTACTGGGCATTAAGCCCAGTAATTTGAAATTCTAGACTCTCATATCTAACGTCAATAACTTGAAAATCCTTGTATTGTTTAAATTATGCAAGTCCGACTAAAGTTTGCATCATATTGGTTACACTTACGTCACTCGTTGTGCTAGATTAAAAACATAGACAGATATCGAAATGAGATAAGAGGTAATCCGCAAAACTTCGTACGTCTGCTGTCGTC
Source organism: Lacanobia oleracea (assembly GCA_950371165.1). Lineage (NCBI taxonomy): Eukaryota > Metazoa > Arthropoda > Insecta > Lepidoptera > Noctuidae > Lacanobia > Lacanobia oleracea. Next base: position 18,250,571 of record OX493387.1, on the reverse strand, counting down.
TCTGTGGTATCTTCTCGTCCCACATACCACAGTGTCTCAAGACGAAAGTCTATGACCATTGCGTATTTCCAGAGATGACATACGGAACTAACACGTGGTCGCTTACAATAGCCCTCATCAGAAGGATTAAGGCCACTCAAAGGGCAATGGAGAGGGCAATGCTTGGAGTTTCCTTGCGTGACCGAATTAGAAATGATTATATCCGCAAGAGAACCAAAGTTACCGACATAGCTCGAAGGATCGCCAAACTAAAGAGGCAGTGGGCAAGGCACATTGCTCGCAGAACAGATGGTCGATAGGGTCGAAAAGTTCTGGAGTGGCGACCGCATACCGGAAGACGCAACGTTGGAAGTCCTCCCACAAGGTAGACTGATGAAAGGTCGCGGGTAGCCGATGGATGCGAGATGCGCAGGACTGGTCGTTGTGGCGACGCTTGGGAGAGGCCTATGTCCAGCAGTGGACGTCTTTTAGCTGATATGATTATGATGATGATGAGGTATTCCATCTGAATCTTTTGCACTGACAGCAATAACCAAACTGAAATTCGTCCAGTTTTCCTACACATATTTTTATCTGTTTTAAATCAGTGATCGAGAACCATGACACATTGTCTCCCCTGTTCCTATTGGTTGCGCACAACGCTCCGCATGCGAGCAACGAAGGCGCCCCTTTGCAGGCGCCGCCAGAAGAAGTCAGGGCGATGAGGCATGTCGAGTCACCCGAGAGGAGGGTATTTGCAGGTAAATAATTGGTGTACCTAAAACATGTGAAATCTGGCGCTTAATTCAACATTTTTCATGTATTTTGTGTAATTCAGTTAAACTCTCACAATATAATTCATCATGAGATTCAATACAATATACGAGTACTTTACTGTAAACAATAAATTAAAATACTAACATCTACTGAAGAAATTCACATCCTTATACTCATATGTACTGATTTAACCTTTCAGCCATGGTAAAAAAACTTGACGACAGCGTCGGTGATATTGTCCAAGCTCTATCTGACAAGGGAATTTTGGAAAACACAATCATTGTGTTCGTATCAGACAATGGAGGCATGACAATTGGCCAGTATAATAACTACGGTTCTAATTATCCACTGAGAGGGATTAAAACGTCACCTTATGAGGGAGGTATAAGGGTCGTTGGGTTGGTGTGGAGTACACACTTGAACAATACAAGTCATTACTGGGACGGGTATATGCACGTCACGGACTGGCTTCCCACTTTATTGAGTGCTGCTGGTGTAGAAGTCCCCAAAGGCATTGATGGAATTGACCAATGGGACAGTATTAATGCTGACTTACCTTCTCAAAGGATTGAAATGTATGAAATGGACGATATCACTGGATATGCCTCGATAATATACGGAGAGTTTAAGTTGGTAACGGGTGACGTCATTCCGAGTTACGGTTTATACCATGGCACTAACCTCACTGGCATTATTGGCAATCCACCTTCCTACATCGAAGCTCTTAAAGGCAGTGCCATGTATCGTATACTGGAGTCAGTTGACATGACCTTTGATACTAACGACTTGAGTCTAAGAAAGAAAAACACAATCGAATGCAAAACATCTTCGGCAACTATGTGTTTTCCTGGCAACGGTGAGTTTGGTTCGTGAAATGTTAAATAAGGAGTGTGAGTGAGAGAAACGAACTGGCCACAACTGTGTCAGAACTTCAAGTCTAAAATACTTTAGAATTTTCAGTTTTAATTAAATTCTTCGTTAACATACATATACGGTAGAGCATGGTCTGAAGACCGAAGTAGAAAATTCGGGTTTAATGCATTGGCTTACTATTCTTTGGCATCAAATGAACATAAAAATTTATGTCGATGCTACCGGCAATCTGTATAATTCAAATTCAAGTGTTCTATAGAATACCTGGGGCGTCTAGGCAATGTTTGAAATAAAATGAATATTATTGTCGATTTTATAGTTTACCTGGGTAGTGTTTACAATTCCTAGGGATTGTATAGAATACCTGCTGGTCCACCGGCAATGTGTAAAATAAATATTTTTTGTCAATGAATGAGCATATGTCGCAACCAACTAGCTTCATCAGCCGTTTAATTAGCGGCCTAAGTGACATGCCCCGCATTTAATTAAACTGCAAGGCAAATGAATTGATTTGATATCGTTTAATAACATAGCCAAGTCATTTGGGAACTTAGGACACAGGGAACTTGAGTGCATTCCGACACGGATAGGTTAGGTTCGAATGAGATGGCGGGAGCTAATGTGAGCGAGTGAACTACGTTTCCGTCATCATTCGTGTAAGATTCCGGGGTTGCGGAATTCGGTCGAAAGAGTAACCGCGCCCTTGAACACAAAGGGCATTATTATTAGGAGGAACTCGGATCATAAGTTTTAGTCAGTAAGCGTCTGGTTTCCGTGATAAGTAGATCTTCCAAAAGATGATGAACATGATGGTGATGATGATCGTGATAATGATTATGGTTGATGATGATGATGACGATGATGATGAATAATGGTGATGATGATGATGATGATGGTTGATGACGATGATGAATGAAGATGATGACGATGATGATGATGAGTAGATCTTCCAAAAAATGATGAACATGATGAAGATGATGAATGATGATGAAGAAGATGATGATGATATCTAATAATAACGATGATGATGATGATGATTGATGATCATGAAGATGATGGGACTTGGGGCACCCCGACTGGGATAGGTTAGGTTAGAAGGGTATGGCGGGGTCTGAAAGACACCGCCATGCCCTTCGTGGTATTTTTTTTATACCACCCAGAAGTAGGAGCCTCGCGAATCGGGGCTCCACTGCGTTGCAGCTGGGTTTGAACAGACTATTACTGCATTAAGCCATCCGCAACACAGACTATGGTTGTCTGTGTTGCAACCGCCTTTGTATTTAGCGTCCCGAACCCGAACTAAGAATGAATAACAATACACTTTGTCAGTAACTATCAAATCGTTTAGCCATTAATCAGTGGTTAGGTGATAAGCACAATCAGATATTAAGTATTGCCCGTTTCGGTTATTTGTCAGACGTGCAACTCATTCATATAAATTGAATTGTGACTAAACCGTATCCTGTAAAAATCAGATACGGCTAAGAAATTTATGTCGTCGTGTGAACGTAGCGTTACTGCCGCCCCACACGTCTTCCCTTTCCCAGCTATCGTCTTTTACACACATTGCCGGTTGCGTATTCGGTATTCTATAGAATACCTAGAAAAATATAAAATTAACAATATTTCATACTGTATTACCTGAATGTTTTAGGCATTCTATACAATGCCTAGGTATTCTATAGAATACCGGATTATACACATTGCCGGTAACATCAATATAACAATAACACTGCGTGTATCATTTTCAGGCACAGTATGTCTTTACAACTTAATAGAGGATCCCTGCGAAACGACGGACTTATCCGCTAGCTACCCGAACCTAGTATCCTGCTTGAAAACTCTACTGCTAGCAGAGGTGGAGAAACGGATTCCTAGAACTCTGCCAGTTTTCAGGAACCCCTTAGCTGCTCCTAGTCTGTTCAACTATACGTGGGATGTTTGGATTAAGTGAGGTGACTCAATGAATCAGTATTCTTAAAATGTTTGTATTTGCAGTGTATCTGAACACCCTGTGATAATCGCTGTTAAGTGTTAGCACGAAGAGGCTTAAACGTACTTAAACATGTTCATAGAATCATACTCTTAAATGTGAAAACAATGAAAGTCTTTCTAAAATGTTAGTTTTGATTTTTTTTTGTCATTGAAAGAATGGAAGCGTGGCTATGTAATGAATAATTCTCGTAGTTCAGCTCCGCAGTGAGTCCCGGGCAGAGATTGTTCAAATATTTACATGCGAGTATAACTGGCGAGGTCTTGCTTGAGTTCAGTCCTTATCTTTTTCATAGTCGCTGATTGTGTAGTAGGTCTACTTACCGTGTGTATTGAGATAACGATCTCGCAAAACCTTTTTTTTTGTTTACTTAGGATACTGCGGAAAATGTTGTTATTTCGAGTTGACTACGGAAGAACCTGTAAAGGCATATAAAATTAAAGAAAACAGCTTACAGAGCTGAATGGGGTATTTTACTAAAAAAATCTACGTCTGATAGACTAAAATTGTCTATCAGACGTAAATTACTAAGTAATTTACTAAGTCTGGCTTGGTAAATTCGGTAAATTTTTACCAAGCCAGATGACGTCACGCGTGTCTTCAACTAGCTGTACCTATCCTCTTTATTATTTGTTTACGTGAAAAAGGAAAAAAATACGTGTCCAATATTTTTTATAAATCTATCAGACGGACTAATTAGATTTTTTTAGTAAAATACCCTATTAACCAGTTGTGACTAATCGTCTGCTTGTTATCTCAGTGAAAGTAGAAAACAAAAGATTTACTAAAGGAACTCAGTGTTTGGTTCAGTTTTTCACGTTTGTGTGTTGATGGTTTTTTTTTAAGTTATCATAATATTTTTTAAGAGCATTCTGATTAGAATATCTTTATAACCATCGGCAAGTGTGTAGGTAGTCAAGTAGGTATTTTATGATTGTTGTGTACAAACAAAAAGATTAAAATATTTTGGTGTGAACAAGTGAAATAAATCTTTTTTATCTCTTCGTCAAGTCTATTTAAATGTTTATTGTTGTTAATGTTTTTAAGCGCGTGAGAAAATATTTAAAATAATAATATGCTTTATAAGTAAATATAAAATCTTACATGCTTTGTTTTATTGTTGGTAAAATATGACCTCCCCTTTCCGAACTTTTTATTTTGGGGGTAGGTAGGGTTACATTTTATTTTTATATCTCTGTAAAATGACAGGATACAATAAATATTAAAAAAAATATTGAATGACCGACATACAGCAGTAGTATCGGGTCCAAAGACGGCTACTCGACATTTTTACAACGCTATAAAATAAAATTATTGCGCATGAATCCAACAAAATCATACTTGGTACCGTCGTAAAATAAAGACACAAGTAGCAGTGGCTGTACTGCACGGTTGATTTGTACCAAACGAGTCGATAAAAGCAAATAAGTATAAATCAAGTTATATTGTGATGAAAAAATGTTGCTTCCTTAATATAGTATTTGAGACTTTACGCTGAAATGACATAAAGATTCAAGAAATCGGTGGCCACATACGAACTAAATACCGGACATCACAAAAATCATACACCTATCAAAGTTCTCCCCGCGATTTGAAGACATACGACATGTATTGGTAGGTACTTACTGTACCCGGAGGACACGGTGGAGCATACGGTGGAGGTCTGTCCTGCTTGGGCGGAGCACCGCCGGGTCCTCGTCGAGGCGATCGGCGGCGGCGACCTCTCGCGACCGGCCTTGGTTCAATCTATGGTCCGGAGCGAGGAGACATGGGAAGCGATCACCTCCTTCTGCGAAGCAGTAATGCTTCAAAGGAGGAGGCCGAACGTGTGAGAGAGAGGGAAACCTCACGTCCCAGTCGCCGCAACAGAAGGAGACGCCCCAGGCGTCGGGAGTCGCAGGGCGATTTCCGGCCGCCGCCGTAGGCGCGGGCCTGCGGTTGGCGAGCAGTGGGTGGCTCGCCGTCTGATCAGAACTAGGCCCGGGTCGGCGGCGCGCTGCGATCCCAGCGCGCCTCAAAGAGATGTCAGCGTGGATGACGGGGCCCGCTAGGGCAGGTGCCTGCTGGGGCTGCGGAATCTGTTCGAAAGGGGTGCCGTAGCCTTGGAACACAAAGGGCACCAGGAGGAACACGGATGGGTTTTAGTCAGTAAGAGTCTGACACTCCCTCTTGCTTTACCCAGAGCGGGAGGAGTCATTTGATGATTTCCCATCCTTAAAAAAAAAGGTACTTACTGTAAGTGCAGAAAGTAATTGAAAATAAATAAATAACAGCGCGACTAAAACCATCGGGCAGTTGCCCACCAGATACAACACTCAACTGGTCGGAGGGTTTTTCAGTGGAGGTTTGCAGGACTTTACATCCTGTGTCGCAAACCATATTATCTGAAAAAGTATTAAACCTACAGTTATAGTTCATCTGTTCATTCTACAGTAACGTTCCAGTATCGTTAACGTTAGTGAATTTTGAATATAAATAAAACCTACAATCCCATAGTATTTTGGCTTCATTTTATGAGACATACACAATTTGTATCATACCAACACGAATGTAGTATCCAAGATTTTGTGCGAAATGAGTATTATAGTTATAGTATAATATTTTACTTTAAGTAACTGTACGTCAAAAACATGCGTTGTCCGTAGTATATAAGTAAATATATGTAAGTGCTCTAGATAATGCTCCAGCAAGCCTTAGTTTTGCCTGATCTGTTAATCCTCGAGTGCTCCATCGCAAATCGATACCAATTACGACTGAAAGCTGAGATTGAGTAGAATCTACTGAAAATCCTTTATTCCTGTGTCATGATTTATGTAAGCATATAAATCTTAGAGTAGCTAGCAAATAAAATATGTTAATATGCTAGTTTGTTACAACTAAATATATAAAACTGGTTGACCCGCGTCACGACCCCCTTCGTCTGCTCCGCTCCTATTGGTCTTAACGTGATGATATATATAGCCTTCCTCGATAAATGGGCTATCTAACACTGAAATAATGTTTCAAATTGAACCAGTAGTTCTTGAGATTAGTGCGTTCAAGCAAACAAACAAACAAACTCTTCAGCTAGTATAGGTAGATAAGAAAAAGTACTTAGTGATGAAAAAACAAGATTGAAACTGTAAGATGAAATGTTCACAAAGACACTTCATGTTGAGCGCAATGTACAAGTAGACTGACACCTGAGCGATGGCACGAATTTGAGGCAGCTTTCAAATTCTACTCATTGTACCAAAGGAATTTAGGAGCGTATTACAAACGCTTACTTATAAAAGCGGTTGCTTATTACTTGAACAAAATCTCTGTGAAACCTTTTAAGTAGCTATTAAAGTGTTCCGCGGTAAGCCATTTAATATTTAGCTTGAATTTTCAGTTTACCTGTTCAGCGTTTCAGGTAAGCACAATATGCTGTTTCTTATCCTTGTATCTGCTCTTACCTCATCTAATTTTTAAATTCATTTACTTAAATTTCAGAAGCCGATGTTAAGGCTACATGATCAAGGTTAAGTTGATAATAGCCAAAACAAAACCGATTTATCGGCTTTCAATACGTCGGATGAGCCTGTAGGTCAAGGTTAGCATTTTCAGCTGTTTATCTATATTTATAAGTTGATTCAGTTTGTTATAAAGGGCTTCGGCTACGCTGTTTAAGGCTTCTATCGTACCTTTTTCTATTAGTTCATGAAATATTGCGAATGAAAAACAACTATTAGCAAAGAAAAATACAGATTGGTCGATATCAGTCCTAATGGTTGTCTAACATTGGCCGGCAATGGTTTACAGTATAGATCTTCGTTTCTAGATCGAAATATTGGTAGGTACTCCAAATCCTTTCATACTTTAGAGAACTCGCCAGCTCAGCACCTTTAGTAGCGTTATCTACGTATATTTAATCCTAGTGCAAGGATATTGCTTACGAGTTTCGCTGTATCGGCAAGAGGAAACTTCGTTCTAGCTCTTACCTGCATTTTAGAAAAATCCACTCTTAAAAAATTTTCTTATTTAAAGCACCCTGAATAATTCGTATTCCAGATATATTGAAAAAAAGTGCTTCGATACTGGTTTCTAAGATGCCTCTTCAAGTTAAAAGTGGCTTTGATTCAAAGATTAGCCAGTCAGTAAGGTTATAAGGGGACTTCCCGAAATATCGGCATTCGTGCCTCGTGCGGCTTCTTGTGTCTTGTAGAAAAATGTATCGGTGTATATCCGTAGCTTGTTTTTAGGATTCCGTACCCGAAGGGTAATCAATGGAACCCTTTTATTAAGCCTCCGCTGTCCGTCCGTCTGTTAGCGGGCTTTATCTGAAGAACCGTTACAGGTAGACAGTTGAAATTTGTACAGATTATGTATTTCTATCGCCGCTATAACAACAAATAATAAAAAATAATATATTACGATACGGAACCCTTCGTATGCGAGTCCGACTCTCACTTGGCTGGTTTTTTTTCTCTCCACTTATTTACACGAGAAAGGATCTAGATCGCATAAATTTGAGCTGTTATTTTATTGAGTTAGATTTTCAACAGCTGTCCACAAGTTTATTCAGCATTCTGAGACCGACAACGGTCTGAGTGTTGAAACTGACTGATTGAAAATTAATCTTTATTCAAACTTAACTAGGTTTGAATAAAGTTTATTTTTCAATCAGTCAGTTTAAAAAGTACGTTGAATTTAAAGATACAAGCCTGTATCATAAGTTTATAATGCTGGCTTTTTCTTTAAAGTTTAACGTACTTTTTGTATCTCGGGGTTATGAGATGAACACAGTATGTTTGTTCTAGAGGAAATTTTGGCACCTTTGTTGGCTATTTTGTCGGCCACCCTCAACAGAATCTCATTATCCAGAGCAGCGTTGAGAAATAATTACCACGTCACCAGGACATAAGTAGAGGCTAATGAATAAACATGGACTTTAATCTGTGGAACTAATGTTGCGAAGCCTAAAACGTCATGTTAGTTATGAAGTGCGGTGATTTTTAGAGTTCCGTACCTGAAAAGGAAAAAACGGAACCCTTATAAGATCACTTTGTTTTCCATCCGTCTGTCTGTCATGACCCTTTATCTTGGAAACGCGTGAAGGTATCGAGTTGAAATTAAAACTATATACTCAGATCGACAGTTTCTTGAAGCCGTGAAAAAATCAAACTTCTAAATTAACGAAAAAAAAAGATGCGGTCGTTTATGCCGCAAAAACGTAAATTTCGACACTCTCAAGGAAATAAAAATGTATAGAGTATTTCCCGTTGGCCTGGAACTGTGAAATTTGGCAAGTAATACCGAGGGAAAAGTCTGAAAATATACATTTTTAATTAAATCATAAAAAAATTAGTCTTTATTTAAAGTAATTAGTAGCTAAAAATTTACACGGAAACCTCGATGGGCGAGTCCGAATCGCACTTGGCCGGTTTTTTGGTAAGTTTATTTATTTTAACAATACATTGTTAAATTACGTTATTCGTTATTTTTATTGTGAGAAAATAGTGTGGAACCGTAACGGTTAAGAATCTGTTCTTAACAATGATTTGTATTATGTTTTTTTTTTGCTTGGTTACGCACGTAGGTAAGGGAATCGAGACAAGAATCAACTCAGTTTTGTTTTTTTTTGCGCACTAATTTATGCCAGCGGATTTGCCCGCACGAAAGTTGAAAATTATCTGTCATTCAGGAATATTAAGTATCTTATGTCTTAATCCATGTTACTTCTAGGCAAGCGTGCTACATCTTCGACCACATCATCGCTTACCAACAGGTGAGATAGTGGTCAAACGCGTGCTTATCAATAGTAAAAAAAAGTCGTTAATAATTAAAATGTTTGATTTAACAAACACACATAATAAACTTCAACATTTAAATATTAGTGTGTTATGAAGATTCATCATCATCTGCCTAGCCTTTTCCCAACTATATTAGGGTCGGCTTCTAGTCAAACCGGATGCAGCTGAATACCAGTATTTTACGTGGAGCGGCTGCCTACCAGACCTCCACAACCCATTAACTGGGTAACACCGTACTGGCATGTACTTGTACATGGCAAGACTGGAGTCAGATTTACTGGCTTCTGACAATCCGTAACGACTGCCAAAGATCTACAAATGACAGCCGGGACCAACGGCTTTACGTGCTTTCCGAGGCAGGAGGAAACTTGGTATGTTAATATGGTCACCCATCCACAGACCAACCTTGGCAAGCGTTGCTTAACATTAAAGATCGATCCGTGCGGCTGGTAATATTTAGGCACAAGCTTTTCTATTGTGTTATGAAGATTAATTGTGTTAAAAACCGGCTATCGGTTTTAAATCAATTCGAAACCCTCATTTGTAGTATATTTGTTGATATAGGTCCGTGCTATTATACCCTACGTTGTTCAGCACTGAAGTAGACAATGCTTATCCTTTTTTAATGGCCTTGTATAATTGGATTTTCACAGAATTTATAACCAATTATGACAGTTAATGTGTAACAATAAAGTTAAGCGTATGATAAGGAATTTATTTCATGTACAGAGTTTAATTAATGAAATACAGAATGTGATTTATTTTGTGAATCGTCAGTTTTGCATATGAGATTTCTACATGTAGTAATTCTTTAGAAAAAAAGGTGCAAGTGTAATGTTATTGTCACTTTCGTCAAACCCTTTACTCCCAAGCTGCGTTCATCAAATTAAAGAGAGTGTATGACTGACGACACATCTGCAATAAACATATTTTTGTGTTAGATACGTCATAATCCTTCTATGTACTCGTACAAAATGTAGTTTTCTTAAATTAGCTATGATTCATGAATTAAAGATCTAAAATAATGTACTAGCTTCTGTCCGCGACTATGTACGGCGTAGGTACGAGTATATCCCGTTTCCCTTTCCGTAAAGGAGTTTCGGAAATCCCTTTCATAGTGCTCCCCGACACTCCCTAGGAACCTATATGCATTTTAACTTTTACGCCAAGTAGTTTCGGCTGTGCGTTGTCTGTAAGTCATTCACCAGTATCGGATAAATATGATTAAAACAGAAAAAGTAAGAAACATCAAATATTTTAAGCAAAATCGCTAACCGTAATGGCTTTTTTCTTTCAACCCCGAGAAAGCGCGTAGCAAATTTTCACACGACTGCGCCGAAAGAATGCTGGACAATAACCCACCTCAGCGAAGGTATCGAGATTAATCACGTAGAACACCGTGGTGATCCCCATGGGGATCCTGGCCCTCGTCATCATGAACAACACAATCTGTCGGATTCGCTTGTCAGGACAGTTCTCCCATTTACATGAGTATATCGCTTGACGAAACTTTTCACTCTGAAATTAGAATCATTCGAAATAAAATATGATTATGAAGCTTTTGTTAAAATGATTTGGTCCCGTCTAAAAGATATGTTTACCATTTTATTGCAAACATGGTATGATTATAAGTGAGAAATCTTGCGATATTGTCAAAATTCGATATACCTACCTTCCTATTGTGAACAGACAAATTATAAATAAAACCAAAAATAATTTCTGTGTGCCAAATAAACATGTTTTCTTTCGGCTCTTTCCATTCAAATTCGATAGTTTACAATGTAACCGTGCTTACAGTTCAGCTATAACAAATAATGCAAAATATACTCAATTAAGTCTTACCGTTTCCATTAGGAGGTCGCTGTAGTAACAAGGCATAAAGAAATGTAAAATGCAGCCAACAAAGAATGAAATAAACTCGACGTTTATCCGTTTATTTCGCAAATCCTGCAAGAATTAATTATAATTTATTGTGTATAATTCATCTTGTATTCCGCGTAGTCGGATTATTTTAATGTTTAGAAGCTGTGTTTCATCGCTTTAGAAATGAAATCTTTTTAGCATTAAATGAAATAAAAATAAGACTTGGTTTTTTTAGTTTTCTAGTTTACTTACTTCGACTATTTGGAATGTAGTTAGTGGCAATAAAAATGTAGTCGCTTTCATGTTGTATTCATACAAAATAGAAAAGTTAGCTTTCACACGATCCACTAACCTGTAAAATAAAGTCTATGGTAACTTCAATGTAAAGACAAAACATGATTTAGCAAATCTCGAGAACGTTACTGGTTGCCATACTTGTAAAGATCTTGCAGTTTCGAAATAATCTTCTTTAATCCTTCCTCTATTTCTTTTTTATCCTCGGCTTCGACGAATAACTTACTGATGCGAAGATTAAGCAACTCAAGTTGTCCACATGTATGTAACATGAATATAGGTACCATAGGATCAAATCCTACGTACATCGACGACGCATACGCATCAAATAGAAAAGTGACAATGAATAACATCCAAAAGACGACCGTTAAATTTTTGAAGCCTTCTATTGGTTGCGGATACGTCATGTCAAAAAGAGGAACTAATTCGAATTCCCCCATGCAATAATAATAAGCCATTAGGAAAAAAGCCTTTATCGGGAAGATAGCACTAGTGCCGAAACCGAACACAAGCCAAAATTTGCATACGGTAACACCTCTCTTAGCGTATCGTACTACTATATCCTTGTCTTCGTTAGACTCTTGAGCCTTTTCATAGTCCCTTTCCACGATATTAATGAGTTCTATAATAGATTTTTCATGATAGAGGAGCACGAAATATTTCAGAGTAATCGTAACAGATACTATGACCATCGTGCCGTTCTTGCTGGCTTCGGCGAATTTACCGGTCTTAATGTCATGGCAAAAGATGGAGTACAAGAGGAAAACACAACAGAAGAATGTATTTGTCATTATGATTGAGAATCGAACTTTCCACCATCTGCCCCGCGTGACTGATGGGTGAGACCCGTTTAATCGCATCGACATTGTTGCAATTTTAAACATTTTTTCAAAATTTAAATCAAACTCTTCCATTTTGGTAGCAGAACTGTGCGATTCTTGCAAATAACAAATCCGTTTTGAATATGCAGCTTTATGAAAATGAAAGCTTATTGGAAGTTATAAGAATTGAAGTGATTTCTTTGTGAAAAGGGGCATGCTATTGACAGAGTAATAACACATTAAGGTGAATGCTCCAGGGTAGCCCGCGAAATTCAAATATTTTTATGTTTTTTGCAATTTGCCGGTCAGTGTGAAGCTGTATGTGGACCAAATGCGTTCCGCGACCGTAACGCGTATTTATCTAAAGGATTATAACCATTTTAATCATCAATATAGCCCTCTAAGTTCATGTAGTTCGAAAGAATAAATATTTCAGAAATAATCATTCTTTCGGACTACATGAACTTAGAGGGCTATATTGATGATTAAAATGGTTATAATTCTTTAGATAAATACGCGTTACGGTCGCGGAACGCATTTGGTCCACATACAGCTTCACACTGACCTGCAAATTGCAAAAAACATAAAAATATTTGAATTTCGCGGGCTACCCTGGAGCATCCACCTTAACTGGCAAAATAATACGTGAAAAAAGTATAGTATCACTCTGCGGCTTTGCTCTCCCAGTTATACGTACTTTTTGATCTAGAAAACTTCCAATATCATTGTTTTGAATAGTAAGTGCTCGATTAGTCTGATTAACAAGCAATTAGTGTCTACGGGCTAGTTCAACTTTTCTTTTATTTGTAGAAGATTACAGATCAATTTTGCGAGCGGAATTAATTTTAAAAGTAATATCGTCAATCAATTTCAAATTATAAGTTCAGTGTTTAAACATAGTCGTGCTTAAACGTGGCAAACGTTAGTTTTTTTATATAGGGGACAAGTAAATCGTTTCCATTAGAGTTAGAGTAGCAAGCTTGTATCATTACCTTGTATCTGTGACAGTAACTACGTCGTCCCTACTATGTCTCGGCACGCACCCCCGCATTAGGTGCTCAATTGAATTATGGCTGTCATCAATCAAGCTTCGGAAACATTACCGAAACTTCTTATTTTGTCGTCAAACCGATTATGGGGAAATGGCTTGTATTATGGAATTTTGATGTCGTATACATCCTTTGTATTGTGTGTTGACCGGGTGAATTCTCTCACGGTATCAAAGGTTATTCTGTTCGGAGGCATCCTTCCATATTGGAAAATAACATAGGTGGGCTATATACTACGATCATTAATCTTGCGTGCATGATGCGTGCTGATGTTGGGTATAAAAATACAGACTCTATGATGACCCAGAATATAATTGGCATAAAAAACAACGGGTTACACTCTGGGAGTGCCGGCAGAAGTGAAAACTTGAATACGTGCTTCTCTCCCTCCGTCTTACGAATTTTCGATCAGGTCACGTGTCCTGACGCGAGATTAACATTTTTATCCATTACAAAAAAAAGTCCACAACGCTGCCAAAGAAGTTTGCAGGACACGTGACCGTCTTACGAATTTTCGATCAGATCATGTGTTCTGACGCGAGTTTAACATTTTTTACCCTTTACAAATAATTGCACAACGCTGCCAAAGAAGTTTGCAGGACACGAGACCGTCTTACGAATTTTCGATCAAGGTCACGTGTCCTGACGCGAGTTTAAAATTTTTTACCCATCACGAAAAGTGCACACCGTCGCAAGAAGTTTTCACTTCAAAAATTACTAATACAATTTAATTTTTAAAGTATCTTTTAAGTTTTTTTGCTTCAGAAGAGTTGGGCCACAATTTTAATCTACAACTTTATTGATATTGTATAAAGTTTAGGAATGGTAAACATTTTAATGGTCGTTCAACCGTCTGTTTTACAATGAGCTAGACACATAAAAATGGCAAGATAACGCACGAAAGCTCATTTTTGATAGGTCTATAAAACTGTATCAGAGATTGTAAACACGTAGGTATCGGATTATCATAGGAAAGGCGCCTCTATATTTTTCTTCGTCAATTTACTTGATCAGGATCGAAAAGGGCACAATATTCCGTTGAGACCTTAGGAAGGAGAAATATGGGTCATGAACAACTATCGGGTGTTCCTGACACGTTGGCGCGGTAATGACCCTTGTGCATGATAAAAGGAGCTGATTAACAGATGGATTTGTGAGTGCAGTCTGTTTTTATAAGTATCGAGCTACAAAGGTTGAAGCTGTTTGAGATTCTGTTGTCATAGCATAAAAGCAGATTTTAATTTGCAGGTATGTAAGTCGAAAAGAGGTCTATCCTAATGCATCAAATTCTTCCGACTGACTGACAGACAGCGCACAGCCGAAACATTTGGTGGTAGAAAGATGAAATTTTGTATTTAGGTTCCTTGGGGAGTGTAGGGGAACACTAAGAGAGGATTTTCCGAAATTCCTACGGGAACGGGATATGCGCATATGAAGTCGCGTGCAAAAGCTAGTATTTTTTAAAACAACAAAGAACAATTCAGATTAAATACGTTTGGTCCTTTTTATACACAATAGTTAAGTGACGAATCCCTTTTTTATCGTTATTCAGTAACAAGTGTAGTTTTTTACGTAAACACAAAAAAAATGTGTCAACATTTCAAAGTCCATTTTCAGTAGTCCTCGAGATATTCTACTTTATATTTGTTCATTTGTATTCCGGCCGTGGCCCAAAAGACCCGCTGCTGTCTTGAATTCCTTATTTTGAATCTCGACATCTCTTTTTTTAGAATCTCTAAGCCAATTTATGAAAAAGATAACAAAATGAGGAGTGGTGGTATCTAATGTAAACATCTGATGTACATAATTTTTTTCTATGACGGTTGTCGTACCATAGGTTGTACTACACGGGTATAAGGAAGGTAAAAATCGCATTCTCCCTTGTGTAGTGGTTTTAAGGTTAATGTAAAAACGCCTTGCCAAAATTTCGTTAAGCGGATTCGACATTTGCATAACTGTTAAATGCCCTTTAAAAGCGACGTGTTCGCACAAAGTTGGGAAAAATATTTCGCGTTTGCTTTTACAAAGTTTTTATTGCCGGTGCCGACGCCTCGCATGTTGCCTACATTTATAAATAATATTTCCTGCTTTGTGAATTCGTCTAATGTTGTGAATATTTGAATTCATTTTACGGTTCAAACTCGCATATTTTCAGCTGTTCTGTTGCAGTTTTCTGCTTAAAATATTGATAAACGTAAGTAAGTAAGTTTTTTATTTGCAAAAAATGTGGTAAAAAGATGTTAGGTACATTATATGTTTAGTTCTGGTGCAAGACACATTCCGCCATTCTATGATGTCATGCAAATATTTATAAATAGCATTATGCTTATCATTAAACAAATTTCGAAATAATATTAACATACATTATCAATTATCAAACAAAACAAATAAATAATAGTAGTAGGTACTTAATTTTATGAAAACTTAAAGGCAAAACATAAAATAAAATAAATATTTATAGGCAGGTACGGAGATTGGTATGATTCCTGTATCCGTAACCCTTGAAACAAAAGGCATTTGTCAAATAAAATCAATTAGTCTTGATCCATATCACGATTCGACTTGGACCTCGTTCCAATTCGCCTAAAGTGACGGTCGTCGACCAAGCAAAATGGGTCATCTCGTCAAACAGACAGCTTGATGGATCGCCTGTAGTCGGTCTGGGAGAGGGCAGCAGCTGACTCATTGCGAGGGCATTACCATGCTTTCGCTGTTACATTATTGAGAAGAGATCGTGACCGCGAGGCCAAAAAAGAACTATTTCCCCGATGGTACAATTTTCTTTTAGCCCTTCGGAATGACAAGAATTTTCAGCGAGTTAGATCTTTTGGAGCGATCTTGCATCGTGCACAAGATATGTAATCATAACGATAACAGATTTAAGATTTGAGAATTGAGATTGCTAGCTTAAGCCTTATCGTTATTGTTATCTCGCAGTACCTACCTATTTGTTAAATAAATTTCTAACTGATCTCCAGACAATGTAGTAAACATTGTCTGGAGATCAGTTATAAAAATAGATTAAATCTTTTTTTTAACATTTTAATACATGACTTTTGCATTTTAAGGGACATACCTTCGTGAGAACAAAAATAAATCTATTCAAAAGAGTCAAACAGCAAACGATATAATTAATAATCGGAAAATAAAATTTATTATGAATAACAAAAAAATCTAGAACGGACTTCGATTAAAAATAGAAACTCATATGTTTTCAATTCCCAGATTCGTATAAAATAGTTACCGATTGATATTTAAATTCCTGGACCGGAAATAACCATTCAACGAATAAATTATTTCAGCACTACATACCTACCGCTGCAAGAATTTATTCATGTTGCATACAAATCCGAATAACGCCGATAGCAGTTTTCATCCACATACCTAATTAATGTTCGCTAGAGCTGTGTAGTTGTGAATTGATAAAGGATGTTGGTTGGTTGGAAAAAAATGATTTGTGTATTTGCAATCGTTATTTGTGGAACTCTTTGATGGATATACGGTGTGCGTCGCAACGGGAACTAATTGAAGCGGACGCCGGACGTCGAGCGACGTCGGGAAAAACTGCAACACGATGGGAAAACAAAGGAACGAATGGGTTTTTGTAGCAATCGTCTCGCCTGACGAGGGCTGCGAATGGGATGAATTAGCTGTTTTGTTGTGTTGTGCATAGTCCACGTGCTAAATGAATTAGCTGTTTTTTTGTGTTGTGCATAGTCCACGTGCTAAATGCACGTCTAAACTTAAAAGGAAGATGTGAAGACTAATAGCAGTGAATGAATTCTGTGTCGTAGTCATTTTTCTTTCAGAATAGGTAATGGAAATGTATTCTTCTGTCAGCTGAAGTGATAAATGCTTGGCTAGCATTTGGATCCTTTTGGAACGTGCCCGGCAGTTCAAGGAGGAGTAACAGGTGGTCCGATCTATTAATTTGTTCAATGCATTCTGTAAAATATTATGTCACTTGGAATTTCACACAAAAGAATAGGCAATTAAAAAAATAAATAAAAATAATTTACTATTTAAATAGTCCATAAAACTGTCTATGGCACGATAGTGTTTTCTTTCTGTCATAAGTTTGCTATGAATGCTTAACATATAAATAGGTCTTGGTGAGAGAGGTAGAATCTACAGTACCTTTAAATACGTTATTAATTTATCAAAGTGCAAAACCATCATACCCTACCTGCAATTATCCAGTTTTAGCCAAAACAATGCCATTACATCTTACTTAACATTACGCCGTGAACGTGGGGTACATTCTGAATTCCTTGATGACGCACCACGTTATTATAATTAGGAACCGGTTCACATCCGACTCACATCCGACATAACAGATTCGGAAACGTTTACATGTATCTTGGGACTTCCAGCGAGTAACCTTTGGCTTTGTTCTTATATTTTACGTGAGATTTTTTGTGTGACAAACGCTTAGAAAATACATTTTGAGGAAGCTGACAAAGAGATTTTAATTGCGTTCCTAACGAGCCAATGTTGATTCACACAGATGGAAAGACTATATAATTAACCAAGCATTTGATGACTGTAAACTTGTCCGTGGGATTCTAGACAAGGTGTCATTCTATCAGCGGATATTATTGAAAAGTTACAAATTTCTGAGATTGACATGCGTTACCAAATTGTCGCGTGGTCAGTGCCAATCATTTTGGCATTTCGGCACTTGCTGATAGAATGCTACTTAGTCTAGAACCTACCGCTATCCCTGATTCCGAAGTATAGTAAGTCATAGCAACAGGATCCATAGGGGTGAAATATGTTTGCATATCAGAGGGCCATTCCTACTACAAGATCTCTTCTGATGGCCAATTCTACTAATTTCCGAACATTCGTAAGAAACGGAACCGTTATAGGATCACTCGGGTGTCTGTCTGTCCGTCTGTCACAGCCAGTTATCTCCGGATTTACTGAACCGATTCTGTTGAAATATGGTACACGTATGGACTTTTGTGACCCAAACACGGACGCGTTACGTAAATGATTTTTTTAGTATGGAGTTTTATTTTGGGGGTCAAACTAAAAAAAAAACTATCATATGATATATCAAATGAAGTCTATATTACTGTGAGGTTTTTAATTAAGTATATTTTTTTTATAATTTTAAAATAAATAGTTTAGAAGTTATTCGAGAAATTGGACCAAAAATTACCATTGCCCTTTTTCTCCGAAAATACGGTTCCTAAAATTTTGAAAAAATGCAGATAAGAGTTCTATTCCTAAAGCTTACAGAAAAATTATAAATGAAATTGGTTCGGAACCCTTTGCACGCGAGTCCGACTCGCATTTGACCAGTTTTTTAGTAAAGTTCGCATTCGCATCTCAGCCGCAAGCTGTAAAAAAACTTAAAAAACTAAAAAGTTTTATATTCATTTAGTACCTTTAAATGGAATTAAAAAAAAAATAAATAAATTTCAAAAGGAATAAATAAATAAATATAAATCTGTATCACACACAGTCTCGAAGACTTGACTCTCACCATAAATAGCACCGGTAGTTAATTCGAAGTAGGTACAAATAAATACCATGTTCCAGATTACATCAGTTTCCCATGAAAAGTAAGTAAATAGACAAGCGAAAACGAATTCTATTTACGAAATTTTGGAATACGGCGGGGCATAAAACATTGCCATAGTACCTAATAACAAATAGATGTTAATGGTAGAAAGTACAGCCCATTTTTACTTATAAAAGAATGCTCATAAATAACGAAGCATGAAAAAATAAACACATTTCATCACGTTAACAAGTTACAAACGGTCTATCGCCGAAGTTGCCAACTTGTTCTTCACGTCCTGCCCCCCACTGGGAATAAGTACATAAATGTAAAGTTTTCTTGCTGCTAAAATTCACATTCGTGTGGTTAAAGCTTAATAGGGTTTGACAATGCGTAGCTTACCTATGTCACACCTTAGTGTAAAAGAAAGTTTTCACAGTCAACCGTAGGTTTACATACTCCACTACGGAAATGATTCCCCGAAAGAGACAGCTAGCCCTATTCTCTCGCAAAGTTACCAGGTTGGACATCCTGAACTTTGTGCCAGTAAAGTGATGCTGGGGCCCTAGGTTTTCTATTATTTGCCAACTTACTGTAGGTCGACCTAAGGTATAAAAAGTTTTTGTACCTACATCTCATCTTCTCTATAATTTTGTGTATAGCATATTATAATAGCGAAAATAGCTGTGCTTGTTTGAGCTATTTTTGCTCGGCTGAGCAAATTCTTATAATCTGAACTTGATATACGGGTAGACTGTTCTGAAATTAGGACATAAGATACTTTTTTAGGGTTCCGTACCCAAGGGTAACCAACGGAACCCTATTACTAAGCCTCCGCTGTCCGTCCGTCTGTCTGTCAGAGGGCTGTATCTCAAGAACCGTAATAGATAGAGAGTTGAAATTTTCACAGATTGTGTATTTCTATTGCCGCTATAACAACAAATAATAACAATAAAGGTTTATGGTACGGAACCCTTCGTGTGCGAGTACGACTCGCACTTGGCCGGTTTTGTTCTAATAGTCTTTCGTATGATAAATCACTTTCCACGCGGGCGTAGTTACGAGCTGAAGACATTTTAAAATAAAATGTTCTTGAATAAAAAAAAAATAACTTCTGAATTCGGAGAAGAAAAATGCAATAATGTGCAAATAAAACTATGCTCTTAGGTATCTATACAAAAAGTTACACAGCACATAAACACTGAAATGAAATAACATGCAAATGGTTTGTGGCATTTTTAATTTGTTGAAGGAGCGTCGCATCCCGGCTTCCTATGAAGGCAGCGTTTCACTTCACTAAATTGGAAAACTGCGAAATACAGTACTCTGTGGTGCAGCTTTAAAAACCTGGGAGCAGGCATGATGGATACAAAAATCTGTGTTATCTTTCTATGTGTATTAAAACCTATAGCTTGTTGGATTATTCAAGAATCAGATTTAAATAGGCTTGCAGAAACCTGAGGCTAGCGTCTACTACAGTAATTGCATTATATTACCGTAAATGATTCCTATCTACAACAAAATAGGTAATAAATATTAAATCTTCAAAGCTTTTTCTCAAGCTCTAGAATATAGAGGTAAATAGCATTTATCTGTCACTTACTAAAGTTGTAACACTAGTGTTACAACTTTCAAGAGAAAACTTTAATCGAATTTCTTTATCTGCGATTGGAAATCTAAGACCACAGTTGAGTCGTAGCCTAGTGCATTTATTATTCGTTTATCTCTACGCCACACTCGAACTATTCTTTTGTTTCCTAAACCAGGAAAGGCGATGTCTCCATATAGACCGTACGTGTTCATTTTGAATAGAATGCGGCATTGTCCCGTGTAGTCTGCGCAAACTAGTCGGATCCATATGTCTACCGCTGAACAGAATGTAATTAATCAAAACAGTCGGCGTTCAGTCTAGTGATTAAATTGATGAAGATTGTACGCAGCTGCTCTGGGCGGCGCGTCGGAACATTGTCAAAGTGAGTCGTGTTCGTGTGCTACCCACCGCCTGACCCGCAGAGGGTAAGAGGTATCCTTGCTTAGGCAACTCTATGAATTATTATGTCTCGAGATTTCCCTCGAGTCGCGCCTACATAATTATTATTCAGCAAACTTTTAGCTTTACATGTCGTGTAAAGCTACTGAATTTCATGAGAGGCGAGATTTTTCTCTACAAGATATTAACAAGGATCCCTTTATGTTATTTATTGTTATATCTAAGTAAACCTGCCTACTCAAACCCAGACACGATAGTAGTCAAATCGATCATCTTAGTGTAGTCAATTAATTAATTGGACGTGGAACACGTCTCGTTATGCCGTGTCACTTGCAGAACGCTATTCGAAATAATTTGATGGAGTGACAACCGTTGTAGGTGCGGCACCGATTGATGTACTGAATCAACCGTAAGCGCTAAATATAGATCGACAGCAATGGTTTGGGGTTTAACCTGTTTAGGTAGGCTATTTTTAAGGTTTTGGCTCGGTATAAAGGTTGTTTATTTAGGGGATGTCTGCAAATACATTAGGTTTAATTATTGGTAAAATTCTGATAGGTATGTGCTTGGATTAGGTTTATGCTGACTTCAATTTATTTAAGGGATACCGCTATATTTTCTCTACGAGAAAAACAGGAGTAGGAATATTACCTTTCTGTGGACCTAAACTGTTTTCTATTAAGGTGGATGCTCCAGGGTAGCCCGCGAAATTCAAATATTTTTATGTTTTTTGCAATTTGCCGGTCAGTGTGAAGCTGTATGTGGACCAAATACGATCCGCGACCGTAACGCGTATTTATCTAAATAATTATAACCATTTTAATCATCAATATAGCCCTCTAAGTTCATGTAATTCGACAGAATTATTATTTCTGAAATATTCATTCTGTCGAACTACATGAACTTAGAGGGCTATATTGATGATTAAAATGGTTATAATTCTTTAGACAAATACGCTTTACGGTCGCGAATTGTATTTTGTTCAACAAACACCTCACACTGACCGGCAAATTGCAAAAAACATAAAAATATTTGAATTTCGCGGGCTACCCTGGAGCATCCACCTTAAGGCGATCTATTGTGATTTCTCTCTCATCACTCAAAGGTTATCTGGTAGATAATATGTACGTGCAGTTTATTATCACTGTATTTATGTCGTTTCGGTTTTCAACAAACAATATGGAATAAGAATCTTTAAAACTTAGTCCAGTAGCTAACTTAATAGCTTTTCTCACACCTAAATAGCAATGAGTAGCTAGTGCCGCATAAATTCTATAGAGCAACATTTAACTCGTTAGCTAATTGCTAAAATAAAAAAAAAACATGTTCCAACAACAGCAAAAAGCTAAGCTTGAAATTGTAGCACACTTTCAACATCTCATCGTAAGTGTCACTTCACACGGGCTCCTGTTAAATCCTTCACCAACTTTTCCATTAAATATCTTTAGCCCGGAAAATAGCAAAGTGTAAAGGTGAGTTTAGATGAAACTAAAATGAGCAAGAACGCTATTTGTTGCTCATCGACTTAAGGAAGGTGAGATGTAATAGGAGAGTCGTAATATTTATTACTATCTTTTGCCCGTAGCAAACCAAATTTAGTAAACTTACATAAGTACATGACAACAGTTTTAACATTTTAGCAGACTAAAAAATATTGCAAACATTGTTTTTTATGTCAGATAAAACAGGACTGTAACAAAAAACATTGAAACTGATTGAAACAAATGAATAACAATTCATTTGGTATTCACAAAAATGAAACTAGCATGGTTTCCAAAGAAAAATAAATCAGATTGTAGCGTTATTTTTGCTTGTTTTCTGCTATTCTTAGAAACCATTGTCCAGGAATCCATTCTAGCTCTGATTTCCTTTATATTATAATGTACTCTGCAAGCGGATTTGCCCTCGTCAAGGTTGAAAATTATTCCAAGGGAACATAATTCCAGGATAAAAAGACTAATCTGTAAACTGACAACTGTCATTGATTTACTGGATTGACAGCGTTCACTTCCTGGCAGAATAGTCGATACCGGCTCAGTTGCCACAACCGGAAAAAAAAGCGTTCACTTCACCATGGTGAGATGTTTAGGTACAGAATAGCACTATAGGGTACCTATTATGACATCTTTAAACCATCATAATAACGGTGTTAGAGGGAGACGGAGTAACACTATCCCTTTTTCACAGCTTAATCATGATGGCATTAGCACGTCATAATTGAACATTGTCTAAATGTACCAAGCCAGATGGCGTCACGCGTGTCTTCAACTCGCTGTTTCTTCAATATTTTTACGGGAAAAAAGAAAAGATACGCGTCCAATATTTATTGAAAATTTATCAGACGGACTAATTAGATTTATTAAGTAAAATACCCCATTCTACTAATTTTGAAACAACGTTCGCGTTCGCATCTCAGTCACAATCTGTCAAAAAGTCTCAATTTCTACATTTTTTTGTCAGATCGCGACTGACATGCGCATGCGAACGTTGCCGCGTAGCTTAAAAAATATAAGATTTGGTACACTGTTTTCTGACAACAGACAGAGTTACTTTCGCATTTATAATATTAGCGTGGATAAACTCGCCTTTAGAAAACGCTAATTACGTTGCGTAGAGTCATCCTGAAATTACCAACCACGTACATTGTCACTCCGTGTCAAATTGGATTCTCTGTGATGTCAAAATGGATGCTCTGTAATTTACCGGAATATGTTTAACACAATGTGCCTATCAAGCTGACAAACGTGTTGTGCTGTATATTTTATTTTATGTAGTGAATATTA
Source organism: Lacanobia oleracea (assembly GCA_950371165.1). Lineage (NCBI taxonomy): Eukaryota > Metazoa > Arthropoda > Insecta > Lepidoptera > Noctuidae > Lacanobia > Lacanobia oleracea. The sequence continues at coordinate 18,226,863 of OX493387.1, read as the reverse complement.
ATTAATCTATTTCTTGTGTATGATTGATCGTTTCAGCTGTTATAGAAACAACAGACTATGTAAAACTATGGCGCGTGTAACCAGGTATGACAGATAAGGGCAAAAAAGGGCCCTAAACTTGATACGACAAGTTTGAGATTTACATGCCATTGAAACTGAAATACTATCAGAGTATTGACTCGCTATTCATTAAATAAAATATTGATTAATTAATGAGTGCAAAATCACGTTTTATTTTTCTGTCCTTACAGGTTTGTAAGGACAGAAAAAAAGCTGAAGCTCTTACGATATTATCTTAATGAAAACAATTCGTCTAATATACCTTATAGGTTAGTTAATCGTGGTCATCATTATTTAAATCAATAACTTAATTCAATACACAAATGTTCCATGATTGATACTAATTTTATTTTTCTGAAACTGCCAAGTGGTTTTCATTCCCGGGATGTTCCAGCTGGTTGCTCTTGCAATACAAAAAAACCTCTTTTATCTGGGGGTCTAAAAAGGCCACTTTAGCAAAAACAGAAAGCACATCACGCTACCCGTCACTGTCAAATTTCCCAATCAACCTTGAACCTAATTCGCTGGCGATAAAGATGAAAATGAAATTTGACAGATTGTTGTGTGATTAATATTATAGATTCTAATTTGATTCTCCTGAAGTGGCCTTTTTAGCCCCCCTGTTCTGTGGAAAAAAGTAAACATCGTAATCGTAGTGCAGGTTACCATAAATAAAATAAAAAACAATTGGTACCTAGACTATATCCCAAATACTACGTGCTGCGTGTACAAATTAGTACGCCCCTGTTAGCAGCGAATAAGATGCGGTAGGGCATGCAATCACCCAAATTGAGTTCACTGTTTCAGATAGTTTCACGTCGCTACAAGTTTATCTATCATTTTACACTCCAGACCAATTAACGCCACACCGTCTTAAAATAGAGCCGTAATTTATTTACAAACCCATAGGCTTGATTAATAATTATTATAATTCACCGAAACATGCGAAGGGAGTTTATTTATAGGTAATTAAATTATGAGATCAAAAGCCAGGGGGTGTGTTGTTCCTGGTAGTGATTTGGCTGGATTGTAACGAAAGGATAGGTTATTTATCAAAAGGCATCATTATCAAACGGTAGCGTTTCATTCCGCAGTCACCTCCTTCTGCGAAGCAGTAATGCTAGCAAAGGAGAAGGCCGAACGTGTGGGAGCAAGGGAAACTTAACGCCCCAGCTGCCGCAAGAGAAGAAGACGCCCCAGGCGTCGGGAGTCGCAGGACGATTCCCGGCCGCCGTAGGCGCGGGCCTGCGGACGGCGAGCAGTGGGTGGCTCGCCGTCTGATCAGAACTAGGCCCGGGTCGGCGGCGCGCTGCTATCCCAGCGCGCCTCAAAGAGATGTCAGCGTGGAAGACGGGGCCCGCTAGGGCAAGTGCCTGCTGGGGCTGCGGAATCTGTTCGAAAGAGGTACCGTAGCCTTGGAACGCAAAGGGCACTAGGAGGAACACGGATGGGTTTTAGTCAGTAAGAGTCTGACACTCCCTTCTGCTTCACCCAGAGCGGGAGGAGTCATTTGATGATTTTCCATCCTTAAAAAAAAAGAAAAAGCGTTTTATTCCAGTCGTGGTAGTTCAGAGCTGCTATGTGGGAGAGCAGAACATGTAATACCTCCTCGGTAATCTAATAGGACCTTTTAAGTTTCATAATTAGGATGATATTTAATAAAAAAAATTAAAATATAAATATAATATTTTATTAAATTTATTTTCTAAGCAAGCACGTTTTTCGATCTTAGAAAGGAAGATATTTCGTAATTCAGTCAATTCCAGACAAAATACTGAGAAGTAAATACTGAAAAGAAACTCCGAACTCTCTAACAGTTGCGAAGTTCAATGTGCCGTCAAAAATCGGTATTATGACAAACGTTTCAGACACATTCGCTGAACACAAGTCGCGTGCCATGAATCGCAAGTACCCCTTAGCGCAGCTCAGCTAACATTATGGTAACGATGATAAACATTAAAGCATCAGGTTAAATAAAAGCCCGTAATAAGTAAACAGTGCGGATATGAAAAGTTGGGGCAATTTGCGAGCCACGGAACATGCGGCCGGAAAAGATGGCAACAAGAGGTGTTAAACTTTTAATTAGTTCGACAACTTTCAAAGAAGCATTAAAGCTTCCTGGCCGCTTGAGCCCGACCTTTTGTTTTTCACTTTGTAATCAATGAGGACAAAAAAATGTTCCGTGAATGAATTTTAATCATTCAAAGAACTTTTTTTTAGTAAAACTGTATAATATCGTTGTAGACTTTGAAATATCCGACGAAAGGATAGCCGGAACCGGAATAGCTGAACACGTAGGTATGCGAATATGAGAAAATAAGATTTGCAAAAATGTGGCTAGCGTGGAATTTTTCGAAAATATTTTATCGACAGCTGTTGCATGCGAGATTTCTGATACGGAATTCAGTCGCTGAAACTTTACAGCACTAACTACTGCTAACAATGCCTGGAATGTAGTTTTTAGTTCGTTGGAACTTGATATTTGCTCACTGTTTTGTTTGAACCGATTGAGAACTCCCACGGAATTCAATTTTATTTTTAGTTGTTATAGCCAACTGCTTCCGATTTCGGAAAACTTGTTACCGTATAGTTTAAAATCCATCACTGTTTTGAACAAACTCACAGTTATTGTAAGTGGCTAACAGGAACACTAGTGATGTGACCCAGACACCTAAAAGTTCTTTTCAAATTAGGTCCATTTTAGGTCCAATCTCAAAACGAAAGTGCTATTAAACTTGAAGCAGCGTTTTATTACCCTTGTTAACGTATTCTTCCGAATTCCGAATTAGGAACGGTCTTATTCGTTATTTATTAAGTAATTAATGTTATATGTAGGTGTGAATGGAAGTAGGTATTTTAATTCATTAGCTAAATTTTACCAAGAAATTAAACGGTTCAGTAAACAAATACCCTGTTAGGTGGTCTATTATAGGTACATAATTAAATTTAAAATAAGATTTCAAGGGCATTTTATAGGTAATTGTTGCACGTTATGACTGCCCTTTCTAGAATCATTGGATAAGGGTAGTATGTGGTACCATATCATAATCATTATTTGATATGTAATTAAATAGGTAAAATGCTCTCATTATGGACTTGGTTTGAAATAAAGCATTATTATTGTCATTTATACATTTAGTGTTCTCGGCTAGTTGGGTAGCCGGCAAATGCTAAAAGCACGGGCCTTAGCCAAGTGGTTATCAGCTGGGTTAAGAGTTGAAGAGGGTAAGTTCGAGTAAGTTGGTGGTTGGTGGTAATGATACCACGTCATAAACAAATATGTTTGCGGAATCGGAGTGGCGCATGCTGAGAATCCCTTTTTGCATTAGCCAACATCAACAATTCATAATTGTATAGGGCTCGAATTTCTTTGAGTCTGTTGATTCATAATCTTTCTTCTTAAAAAAACATTTCGACAAAAGTATGTACAAACATAATTATGTATAATGTAGATACTACAACCTTTTTTTAAGGATGGGAAATCATTATAATATGACGTCTCGACTCTTACTGACTAAAACCCATCTGTGTTCCTCCTAATGCACTTTGGGTTCTAGTGCTATTTATTTGCATATTTTATGTGCAGATATTTTACAACTACATTAATTTGGATTACAGCTTCTCTCTGTCCTTCAAGATTGTTTTGTTCATACTCTTTGTCATATTGTTTTCTGAAGTCACTTTGGCGTCTCTTGGCTTGGTTTTTTCGATTTACAGTGGTAATAAATAAGTTATGTACTTAATCATATCCAAATATAATTCAAATATGTACAGTCAACAAAGCTATTCGGTATGCAGGCAGCTAACTTGCAATTACTTTTAAACAATGTTGTGAATGTGCTGAGTAGACAATTATTGTACACCACACTCGTGTGTATGTCATATGCTTAAAAAGTTATAATGCACACATTAGAAATAAATATGGGCAGGTCCAGTGGAAAAATAAATATTTTTAATACCAAATAGCTTTGTTGACTGTACATACATAATACTTACCTTTAATTAGATTTGCTTTTTATTCAGCCTCAATGTCCCACTTCTGAGGACCAATTCTACTATTTTTTATGCAATCCATACTAGTAAACTTACTATATAATATTATAAATGTGAAAGTAATTCTGTCTGTCTGTCGCGCTTTCACGCCAAAATTTCTGAACAAATTTAAGTGAAATTTGGTACAGAGATAGTCTAGAGCCTCAGAAAGGACATAGACAATTATGATGATGGTATGTTTCCTAGGGACCACGCGGGCGAAGCCGCTGGCAGAAGCTAGTGTTGATTAAATAAGCCTCAATTTCCATACATTCCTGACATGCGCATGGGAACGAGGTGCTTAAAAAAAATATACAATTGGCACTCATGACAACCAAATTCCAAATTTGAAAATAAAAAAAAGATTTAGTAGATACCAAACTATTCGTCGCAAATTAGCAGCACACAGTAATCCTGACAGGAGGCATACCTAATCATGGCCAGTGATCTCGCTAAATACTTGGCAAAGCGTTCAGTCTGCGTCCAGCAAGGCACGTCCCCTCTATAGGTCATGGCTAATCTGACATTTTATGCGTGCCAAATAGCTCTATGGCTATGCTATCGTTCATTCCCTTTGTGGCATGATTACACGAACTTGAAGAAATTATGCATATAAGTATGACCTTTAATTGTGGGTAATTAAAGGATAGTTTGTAAGACGAAACTTCATTTGAAGCCGAGATGACGTGACTGGTTTTGACACATTGATGGTTTCTATGAGTAGATAAGGGTTTAGTTTGGGGGCTTCATTGAAATATAACACGAAGTATGAAGTATGTTTGAAACGCTGAAAGATGTCGTACCTACTCATCATCATCATCTGCTTAGCCTTTTCTCAACTATATTGGGGTCGGCTTCCAGTCAAACCGGATTCAGCTGAATACCAGTGTTTTACGAAGAGCGGCTGCCTACCAGACCTCCACAACCCATTTACTGGGTAACACGATACATCATGGCAAGACTGGAGTCAGATTTACTGGCTACTGACAATCCGTAACGACTGCCAAAGATCTACAAATGACAGCCGGGATCAAAATGTACGGCTTAACGTGCTTTCCGAGGCACGAAGGAAACTCGTTATGTTAAGACGGTCACCCATCCACAGACCAACCTTGGCAAGCGTTGCTTAACTTTAAAGATCGACCCGTGCGGCTTTTATTATTTAGCCACGAGCTCCTCATTGACATGTCGTACCTACTCTTATTGATGAAATATGTCAGATTTCAATCTGCAGGAGTTCTTAAATCTTAATGAATATCTGTCATATTTTTCACTTCATTATAATTATTAGCTCAGAAGCGGCTCTTATGTTTGATTACATTCTAGGAAGGTCCTTGGTAGGACCAAAGTTACACTTCAAATTGACACAAAAGATCGACCTATATACTTAACGAACTTGTAAGAAGTCAACAGAAATTGTACTTTTTCCACTGTTTAAACTTCATATCAAACATGGTTGTTTATAGAAAATTCCCGAAAAACAATGGCTCTTAAAAAGAGAGGGATTCCAAAGCTGGAATTGCTGCTTTCAAGATTTATTGACATAATATACAGGAGAGGAGAGTTAATGCCTTACGACTGCCGAGGCAAATAGTCATATTATACAGAGAGTTGCCAAGCCGTTGTCTGTACGAACATTACATGTACAAAATTATGTGTAGATCTGTATGTGCATATAACACATCGTATAACATATTGCAATGAGATGAGAGAGATATGAATATTACTAGTTGACCCGCGTAACTTTGTCTCCGTCACAATTTTCACTACTGCTCCACACTTATTGGTCTTAGCGTGATGATATAAGTGATAAGTGGGCTATCTAAGACTGAAAAAAAATATTCAAATCGGACCAGTAGTTCCTGAGATTAGCGCGTTCAAGTAAACAAACAAACTCTTCAGCTTTATATATTAGTACTAGTTGACCCGCGCAACTTCGTTTGCGTCACAATTTTCGTTACTGCTCCGCCCCTATTGGTCTTAGCGTGATGATATATAGTCTGCCTCAATAAATGGGCTATGTAACACTGAAAGAATTTTTCAAATCGGATCAGTAGTTCCTGAGATTAGCGCGTTCAAGTAAACAAACAAACAAACAAACTCTTCAGCTTTATATATTAGTATAGATATAGATTGCCTTCAAAGATCACCTCATTAATATGAGGTATTGAAAACTGCTCAATGGCAGAACATTGCCCAAGTCATATCGTAAATCTGTACCTACGAATACTGATATTCTACTTCTCAGAGGGCCAAGCACGAATATTTTGACGTATATATAATAACGCTAACGTAAGTGAATTTTGAATATGAAAAAAAAAACTACAACCCCGTAGTATTTTGGTTTAATTTTATGGGTTAACACAATTTATGTCATTCAAAAATATGAATATAGGATCTAATTCAAATAAATATTACCTATGTGCTAAACGAGTATTGTAGCCATGGTACAATTTTACGTTACGTTACTGGACATCAAAAATGTTCGTGCTAGAACCTCAGATCTATCTTTCCATTTCATTACGGTAAATAATTAATTAAAGAAGGAACATTGCTTATAATTAGTACGGTTCTTGAGATACAGCCCGCTGACAGACAGACGGATGGACGGACGGACGGACAGCGGAGGCTTAGTTAGTAGTTTTTAGGGTTCCGTACCCAAAGGGTCACCAACGGAACCCTATTACAACATAACAACAAATAATCAAAATTAAAGTTTATGGTACGGAACCCTTCGTGTGCGAGTCCGCCTCGCACTTGGCCGGTTTTTTTTTTCCTATTAAGACGCGTTTGACCACTATCTCACCTGATGGTAACTATGGTGAGCGATGATGTGGTCGAAGATGGAGCACGCTTGCCTACGAGCAATGTAATAATAATATACTTAATGTGGAAATACAATTCATAGTTAAACAAACAGACAGTAAAAATATGTACATTAGTTTTAATTACAATACATAATTGGATAGTGGTTTTCTTTTCTATTTAAATATTCAGTGTTCTGTGAGCAAAGTTCTGTAAACAACAGTCCAGGTAAATGAACGGATTCATTATTACGTGCCCCTCAGTCCGTTACTTGACCTATTTTATTAAGCTACTTAAGCTGTATAACAAGGGAATTGTGTAAGTAGTGCTTCAGTAAAAAGAGCAGAATATAATTGTAAAATTTTCGTAATGATTTCTTTAGTGGTCTATTTATCTCGTACCTTATTTATTTATTTTCAACGTACACACTGTGTCTTTACAGGATGACCAGACCAGAGAATACAATAGTGGTTTTCAAACAAATACCTAATAAATTGAAAAAGCACTGGCCCAGTGCGAGTCGGACTCGCAAACGAAGGGTTTCCTACCATAAACCTTAATTTTTATTATTTGTTGTTATAGCGGCAATAGAAATACACAATCTGAGAAAATTTCAACTGTCTACCTATGACGGTGTTTGAGACACAGCCCGCTGACAGACAGACGGACGGACGGGCGGACGGACGGACAGCGGAGGCTTAGTAATAGGGTTCCGTTGGTTACCCATTGGTTACGCAACCCTAAAAATCAACTTACGGCTAATACTTAAAAATCTAAACTTTGAAAATAGAATACAACAATCATAATCTGAATACAGACTGTGTAGTCTGTCTTCTGTATATAATTGTATGTTCCTACGTAATAATTTGTCAAACTATTTTTTTATGTAATAAAACCTTAACCAGAAAAATAAAATCAGGCTTAACACAGAATATTAATATTTAACTACAACTAACAAAATTCAACAACACTCTTGCGAATTCATTTAGATTGCACGAAAATACGAGTATGTCAATCCTCTCTTGCACTTCAATTATTGTGCGGGGTTGTTTTGGACAGTAGGTTGGTTTTGGCAGCAGGCACGGCCAGTAGTGGCGGTCGCCGCCGCCTTCACACGTACTGGCTCGCACAGCTTCATGACCTCAAGTCTGCTATTACAATAGTGTCAGAATGGTATATCATTGATTTCAATAATTAGATATATATACTCTCGCGGACTTTTTTGTACATTGATGTCCTCCCAAAAACTGTAGTACATCATTTTGGTCTATTGTCAATAGTTTCCGCAGCGTACGCGATATAAGGATCTTTTTTGGTATTTTTTTCACCCCAAGGTGTGAAAACACATTACATTATCGAAGTTTTCATACGGATCCCTAACTTTTTCGAAAATATGCCTATATAGCCTATGTTCATCAGGGTTAATGTAGGATTCTAATAGTGAAAGAATTTTTCAAATCGGTTCAGTAGTTTCGGAGACTATTCAATTCAAACAAACAAACAAATCTTACCTCTTATATAATATTAGTGTGGATTTTACAGACAACTGCTCTAATTGCTGCCTTACCCTGAAATATTGAAATACCTTAAAAGGGATTACTAAAGTAGAGATAGTTTAATTAGTATAATTATTTTTCTTTCATAATCTGAGTATTACTCGAGTAAATGAATTGCTGGAAATTTTCTGTACAATTTTATACTTGAATTAACTACATGTAATTGTTTCTCTACTCCTAACTGTAGTGCTATTCTGTAACAACATTTTCGTGTCTCGACAGCGGAAACCGAGGTGAGTATAAACATGAGACCTTTATGTTGTGTGTTATAAAGTTCACTTTGTGAGCTTTGTCACTCAGGTGAAGCTCGATATCGGTTGCTTACAGAATACTAGCTGCCAAGTAGTATATTCTGGAAGCAACCGATATCGAGCTTCACCTGAGCGATAAAGTCAAATATTTTCAAAAAAGTTAGGGATCCGTATGAAAACTTCGATAATGTAATATGTTTTTACACCTTGGGTTAAAAAAATATCAAAAAAGATCCTTATATCGCGTACGCTGCGGAAACTATTGACAATAGAGCAAAATGATTTACTACAGTTTTGGAGAAGACATTAATATCTACAAAAAATTCCGCATGTGTATATATCTATGGTTATATATGGTTAAATCACAATGACCGCTTTTTGTTCAAATAAATTAATCAAAATCCGGGTGAAATGAAATAGTGTTGATTTTAGTATCATGATATTAAACCTTATCTATTTAAATTGTTGAATAATTAAGGTTGGTTGTGTACAAGTAAATTAAACTTTAAATTATTCAAATTGGACTTTTCGTTTTAAAGTTATGATGGGTATAAAAATACTCTAAGTAAGAAAAAATGTTGCAGTTTAGTTTCATCTAAATCGGGATTGAGATACCATGAAAGGTGTTTTTCGATATTCTTCCGGATTTGGCCGTCCAAACACACTTTAAAAATTCAAGCCGTATATTTTTATATTCTAAATAATAATTTGTTATTTTACGAGTTTCTTAACTAATTACAGTGTCTTCCTGATACCGCAACTGATGGAGCCAGATGTTCTCATTTCTCATGCAAATCGTTGTTTTATAGCAAAAACTTGGCGAAATCTGTTGTTTTTTATACCACCCTATTCTTCAAGTTGAAACACCATAAGCTTTGTTTTTTACGAACTTTTTAATGTCTGTTACGATTATTCGTCATAATGTTGAAGGTGGGCTGCCTTGTTAAAGTTAATTTAGAGTGCATAGGAAGGACTTTGTGCCTTCGAGATATAAATTGTTATAAGTTGGTGTTGCTACGTAATATCTATGTACAGTCACCAAATCTATTTGGTAAATAGGCTAAAATATTAATATTTCCACTGCACTGCCTGTATTTATTTCTACATTTTAGCTATGACCTACTTACTAGTGTGATATACAATAATTGACTACTCAGCGCACTCACAACGAACATTGTTGAAAATAAAAGTAGTAGCAAGTTATAACTTTGTTGACTGTACACTGTTTATTTTACAACCAACATTTTACAACCGAGGAAGTGGAAAGCCTCTGATACTTAGTGTGGTCTTCATCTTCGTCATTATCATCTTTCTGCCCGTACCCCATGTCACTTGGGGTCAGAGCAGCACGTTTTTGTCTTCCATTCTGTCCTGTCAGGCGTCACGCTATCACTAACTCCTTTTTCCTCCATATCGCTTCTCACACAATCCATCCATCTTTTCGTTGACCTCTCTTTCGCTCTCCAGCCATCCACATTTATTTTCGTAATTATTTATCATAATTTCGTATAATATATCGAATTCTTTTAATTCGGATTCTGATAAAAAAAAAAAACTGATTTTTAATAATTTTTTCTACTTTTATTTTTTTCTGATTTTTATAATTTTATTTCTTTCAATTATTTTTTTTAAGGATGGGAAATCATGACTCCTCCCGCTCTGGGCGGAGCAGAAGGGAGTGTCAGACTCTTACTGACTAAAACCCATCCGGGAACTCTTAGTGCCCTTTGCGTTCCCGGGCCGCGGTGACTCTTTCTAACAAATACCGCAACCTTGGTAGAGTACAGGTAATCTTACTAATTTCGATTTTGAATAATTGTTTAGGCATATGCTGTTGTACAACAACAAAAACAGTGTAGCCTTTTTAACCCGGCTGCGGACTTCGTTTGAAAGAGGCACCGTACCCTGGACCGCAAAGGGCACTAGGAGGAACACGGATGGGTTTTAGTCAGTAAGAGTCTGACACTCCCTCCTGCTGTACCCAGAGCAGGAGGAGTCATTTGATGATTTCCCACCCTAAAAAAAAAGCCTTTTGAACCCACAGGTTGGCCGGTAGACAATGCTTTGTTGCATTAAGCCCGCCAATATATCACAACTGTACCCATATACGCCATACGCGCATACTGTGCCCATTGTAGGTATGTGTTTAGTTTTAAGTTTACTTTTGGTGTACAGTAAAGTGTATCTATACTAATATATAAAACTAAAGAGTTTGTTTGTTTGTTTACTTGAACGCGCTAATCTCAGGAACTACGGGTCCGATTTGAAAAATTCTTTCAGTGTTAGATAGCCCATTTATCGACGAAGGCTATAGGCTATATGTCATTATGCTAACACCAATAGGAGCTAAGCAGTAATGCAGTAGTGACGCAGACGAAGTTGCGCGAGTCAACTAGTAATAAATAACGTTTAAATACATAAGAAAATAAAAATGATTTGGAATCACTTAAATAATAACTAAATCCGTTCCATTTAGCTATAAGAGACCTTAATATAATTGGTAATAGTACAAATAACAGTCTTCAAGAATTGGTAATATCGAGAGGCATTTCATAAGTCTTCATTTCATTAGCGTTGAAGATACCAAATCGGTATTTCTATAAGTTACCTTTAAATTGAATCAATTTGTAATCAGTAACTTATTAAGTCTGTGGCATTATCTGTCATAGAGAATATTATGATGGAAATAAGATTTTCTGAAAAGTATTTCAGACTGACTACTAAACTACTACTGATTTTAGACTACTTAATTCTGTTAATTTAATTAAATTTACATCTGTCTGTTGTGTGCGAGTCCCAAATAAACATTTTTTTCTTTCTTTTCTTTCTTTCTATTGCTATCAGACGGTTCATGACCTCTTACAGGAGTCGACGATTTTGTACGCTTCTTTACAAACAATTATGTTCGTTATCCGTGACGAGTAAACGACGTTTTAATTAGTGAAGGACTGACTGAATGTGATTATGGACTTATTATTTTGGGACCAAACCCAAAATGTTACCGAAAAATTGCAGACTACTTAAGTTTGTAATAAATTTTCATTAGATTATGTTTTGTATACAACAAATTTCAGCCAAATTCAATAGTTTCGAGTATGTCCGTGGCTAGGAAAAAAACTGGCCAAGTACGAGACGGACTCGTGTGCAAAGGTTCCGAACGAATTGTTTTTTAAACATGTTATTTTAACACTACCTATAGAATTCTTATAGATTTTTCTTTTAGATTCTTAAAGATTTACTAACTCCATTTTTTTCAACATTTTAGGCTCTATAGTTTCGGAGATAAGGGATAGTAATTTTTTGTCTCCTAAAATAGCACCAAAATCATTAATTTCACAATTATGAAAAAGTTTCAATAAAACCCTCACAGTAAGCCCTTTCATTTGATATGTCACACGATGTTGTTCAAAAAACGTTTTTTTTTAATTTTCTAGTTTGACCCCTAAAAGTGACACCATACAAAAAAAAAAAAATTTACGTAACGCTTCCGTGTTTGGGTCACAGGAGTCCACATGTGCACCAAATTTCAACAGAATCGGTCCAGTGGATCCGTAAAAAACTGTCTGTGACAGACGGACACACAGACAATGCCTGTTGCGTTCTGTTACACGTTGTATTACAAATTACTAAGTAAATACACCTAAGTAATAAAGTATGTGAAATGGTAATACTTATCATCTACAAATTAATAAAAGAACTTCCTATTGTATGAGGTAAAGCGATACGAAAATATTCAACAAATTAGGACATTCTAACTTCCGAATAATTGCCGAATTATATGGAAATGAGTTGTAGGTAAAGCTGTAAATTGTCGTGCATCGCTTTTGTTCTCGAAGTAGGATTGGGCTGAAAGTGGATTATTGGTAATTTTAGTATTGATACAGGTGTCAGTACTAAGGCTATTCGCTCTTTAATAAGCGGAGCGGGAAAGCGGCCGAATATCATTGGTCTCGTAAAATGGTAAAACATTTTCGGATTCTTTAATGAATCTTTTTAATTTAATGAACCTTTATTTACCGTCCCCTAGTGGTTTAGAGTAGGTATTTTCCTCAACTCTGAAAATATGCAAAAGATTTTCTTTACCTTAATTTATATATATACATTTTTTTTAGGATCTTTTAATAAAGTAAGTAAATCTTCAATTTTAATATTTCCGAAAAAGTTCCCTTGATATATTCCCTTGAATATTAACCACTAAGAACCACAGAGTTTTCAATGTTGCGGTGCTATCTACAGAGTTCCTAGTCTATCCGGAACTATCCAATCTAGAGAAAATGAAATTTTCCCAGTCGCGCTTTCTTCCAGTCGAGGTACAAATCAACTCACGTCCCGAAGTGGAGGTATTCTTTGATATTCAGAAAGCACTTTAAAATGCGTCCATTCTTACTAAAAAAATGTCGTTGCCTTTGAGAGTTCTACAATTTTTTATACAGTTTTTCATTTACTTTTCCGCTATTTTACATTTCCGTTCTTACTCTTGCCCCGCTAAACGTACGCCAATGTAATAGGTACCTATTTATAGGTATTGTTATCAAGTATTTTATTCAGTAGACGGGTTTCAGATGAAATTTGTTTCCGACTAATACATTTTGCCAAAATGAAGCAAATATTTTAGTGAGTAATTTGTAAAGTGATATTCGGTTTGCTTTGAATAGATGGCAGTCTATTGTTAGACTCCTTTCTATACAAAGTTTCTCTTTGTTTCAGCATTTTCATGTCACTTGTGGTTTTAATTAAGTGTGAAAGTTATTCGAAGCCGAATATAGTCTTTATTGTAGCGGATGATTTGGTGAGTAAAATTATTTTGATGTTTATCAGTTGGCAGCATACCTAAGGCCCACTTCCACACATACCAGAACTATTTTTAACTCCGAGTAAGTAGCTAACCTGGCGGCCTCTCTGAATCTTCTCATGTGTAAGGTCTAGCGACCCCACACACCTTAGTGTCAGACTTTCGAAACCACCTCAAGGGCCTCTGACATGGTTTATTTGACGACCGCCGTTTGGTGGCCGGGACCACCGGCTTATACGTGCCTTCGCAAGCACGGAATCATCTTTTTATCAGACAATCAGGTGATTCAAGTCTGCAATGTCCTAGCCAAACTAGAAACAACTGTACAAAGTATGCTTCCCGTGGGAATTGAACTCACTACCACCAGGTCACAAGGCAAACGCCAAAATCACTCGACCACGGAGGCAGTTGGTTCGGAGCACTTAGGCTGGCGGCCCTCGTGTAGGAAATATAGTTATGCTAGCAAGTAAATTCGAGTTAAAAAGATAACTCTAGTTAGTGAAAACGGGCGATTTTTTTGAGAAAAAGTTACGCGTTTATAAAAAAAATATTGATCGAAAAACGCACATTATTTATTTTCTGATCAAGAGCTCGCCCTAAGTGATTTATATGTATTGATAGATTTAGAACACTTATTCAGTGCGGTATTGCGAATATTTTTAGATGGTTTGTTCTTCAATGGTTTACCTGTACACTTGTAGGTTTTAAGCTGTGTAAACCACTTTTCACGTCATTCCAAGGAGCTATTTAGTCTAAGCTTCCTAAGTCTTTCTGCTAGTATAACGTATCAATTTTAAAATGGTGATTACCTCATACCTATACTCGAACACCCTGATGTTGTTTTGGTAAAACGTAATAAAAATTCCTTGTTTTTTTATCTGATCCACATATGTTGGTATCATAAAATGTATACTGAAGCTAACCAAGTTCAACAACAAGGTTCACTTATACTCTGAAATCGACATGAAAGTGTATAATTTTCCTAACGAAATCACTACCTACTCTAAGTCCCCAGTAACAACGCGAACGGTTCACCTTAACTCAATCCTATTTATTTTCCTTGCCTTTTTGTTATAAGTAATCATTATATAACCTCAACATGCATGATTCTCATACGATTTGACCAGTATAATTGTATAGAATTTTAAAAATGGCTTTGATCTCTAAGTTTTTTTCGGTGTTTCTGCTCCGGGTAGTCAGCTAAATGACTGACTGAACAAAATGACCAAAGAATATAAACTCGTAAGTATTGTTTTCCATCACTTCTCGTGGGTGCCCTAAGAGGCGACTAAGGGACTCGCCAGAGAATGGGCAGCAGCGTTCTCTGTAAAACGGAACATCATACACAGCGATCGCCAACCCGCCTGTCAAGCGTGGCGTTTATGTCAAACCCCCCCTTTGGAGAGGCCTATGTCTAGCAGTGGACATCTTACAGCTGTAATGATGATGATGATGATGAAATGTTGTTTTCAACCTACTTACAAAATAAATATAATTTATAACAGGGCTGGGCCGACGTGAGTTTCCACGGCTCAGATCAAATAATGACGCCTAACATCGACATGCTCGCGTACCAGGGCATCATAATCCCCCAGTACTATACGCAAACGCGCGGCACGCCAGCAAGAAGCGCGCTTTTCACCGGAAAATATCCTATAAGGATGGGTAAGTTTGTAGCGAAGAAAGCGCTTTCTTGTACAAAGCTCGAGTGAATTTATTCGTGTAATATTTTAAAGGAGACTGTTTATTTGGCTTTTTGATATGGAGTTTAGTCTACTGCTTTGTTTTTGTTGTTCTTGTATAGCTAGGTACAATAGAACAATAATTTAGTCAGTAGTAGAAGTTCAGGGTAGATATGAATTTACTACTCGTCTTTTAGATTGTGGTAATAAGCCTAAATCGGATGCCGGTGCCGTATGATGCTGTAAAAGAATAATACCATCCCATCACTTCCCCTAGGTATCGTAAGAGGCGACTAAGGGACTCGCCAGAGAATGGCAGCAGCGTTCTCAGTAAAACTCAACATCATACACTGTGATCGCCAACCCGCCTGCCAAGCGTGGCGATTATGGCAAACCCTTTGGGGGAGGCCTATGTAATTGACGTCTTTCGGCTGATATGATGATGAAATTCATCATATCAGCCGAAAGACGCCTCATCAGCCTAAATCTAGAAGACACCACTGGATTTTTATAGTTCGGCCGGTCCTTAAAATGCCTATTTCTTAACTCTTTAGGTATTTTTGTGGCTCTGGTTCAACCAACTAGCATTGTGTCAACGTACCTAATTGGGAGCAACGGACAAGTGATGTGAAAGATTAACGTTTTCAGCAGTTTTTCGCTCAAAATAGAACAAATAAAGTAGAAATGTTTATCTGTATGACATAAAAAGGCACTTTGTTACAAAAAAATCTCGTATAAACAGACGGAGCCCTGTTTTGGGAACCCAATTATTTCCATTTACGTCGCTCGAAATAAATTTTCTATGACATTAATTATTTTATTTTACAAATATCGTATGACGATTTGTATAATGTATGTAAATTTGCTTAGTGACTCTTTCATTTGTGGTTTATTTAACTGTAGCAGCGTAATGTAAAGTCTCTTATGTGGGCGATATTTTTATATTAAACCAAAAAGTTGGGAAATACCGAGTTGATTTATAAAAAAGGTGATTGAAACCTCATAAAACGATTTTATTTGTGGTTTTGATTTCAAAAGATCTCGTGAAATTACCTTTTTCTATATATATGAAGCATTTTGGTAACATTTACGCTTTCAAAGAGGGAAAACATCAAAAGCAAATACCAATTATTTATCAGAAGACCTACTCCGATTCGAAAACATCTAAAAATCGCTTCTAATGTTGTCCCCAATCTGAGCCAATTAATTGTTATTATTCTACATAAATCCATTTAATTAAGCTAATCCAATAACCGAAACTAATTATTCATGTATTTACACAAGGTACCCAAGGAATTTCGATCACATCTGCGGAGGACCGTGGCGTACCTCTGTCAGAGCGTCTACTGCCCGAATATCTTCAAGAATTGGGCTACACCACACATTTGATAGGTAAATGGGGCCTCGGTAAATCCAGGGAACATTATCTACCCACTAATAGGGGATTTGATACGTTCTACGGTTTCTTAGGCAGCAGTGTGGATTATTACACGTATAACCGCGTAGAGGTACGTATATTTAAGTATTTAAAGGTACGTACACACATTTCGGCCATGTCACCTTCGCTTCAGGCTCGTCACAATTCTATTCAAAATATTTTATTTCACATAGGCCTCTACGGGGATTAATTAAATGTCGGAAGCTAGTGGAGGGTTCCAATCGGTCGTTTTCTATGGAGAAGAACCAGCAATTATATTACACGAATAGGGTCCCTAAAAAAACCAGTTAAAAACTGGTCAAGTGCGAGTTGGACTTGCATACGAAGGGTTCAGTACCATAAACCTTATTTTTTATTATTTGTTGTTATTGCGAAGAAACACAATTTGTGAAAATTTCAACAGTTTACCTATTACGGTTCTTGAGATAGAGCCCGCTGTCAGACAGACGGACTGACGGACAGCGGAAGCTTAGTAATAGGGTTCCGTTGGTTAATCTTTACGGAATCCTAAAAAGTGAATAAAAAATAATCTGAACTAAAAAAAAATAATCTTAGAAAAATATGGTTATTAGGACACCTGCCCCACAAATCAAATTCGTCACGAGCGCCGCGTATTAACACATAAAAAACTTGCACAAACGCCATTAATGGTGACGTGACTGACGTGTGTGTATATACCTTAAACATTAAGGTATTTGGGACACAGAGCTTTTGTTGAAGGGAAGAAAAGAAATCCTCTTTTGTTTGAACTTAGAAGAATTTTCCTTTCTTGAATTATGTTTTTTTAGATGGACCTAGTTGATTATCTCAGATTGTTGACGATGAAGAACAAAAATATATTTACGAAACATTTACTGAAGTATGACAAATAATACTGTCTGCTTCATAATCGATTTATTTCGTTTGAATCGTTTATTAGATAGACTTTATCGTTAGGTATCCAAGACGGTTGACGAAGAAGAACAAAAATATATTTATGAAAATCTTATTTGTTGAAACACTACGCCACTTCATAATATTATTTATCTATTGTAATTACAGAAGCGTGTAATTTACTCGTCATAATAATGGAAACGTTTGAAAAGTGGGTAGTTACTTAGTTGTTTTGCTATTAGAGATAACATGATAGAATATGAACACAATTTCCTGTAGAAAGATGTATGTATATTCTAACAGGTACTGGTATTTGCCAGCGGCTCTGTAGTTATTCTGTAACAACATTTTCTTGTTTCGTCAGCGGAATCCGAAGTGGGGTTTGATTAATATAAGACTTATATTGTGTGTGTGTGTCTTTGTCACTCAGGTGAAGCTCGATATCGAAATAGTTTTTTACAGAATAGCACTGCTGCATCGAATATCCTCCTACGGGAACGTTTTTACTACTGGAATAAAAGCATCTTATATAAAAATCAAGGCCATGCCTACCCGATTGCCAAGTTTCATGCAAATCCGTTCAGTGGTTAAGAGGAAATACGGGCGGATAGTATGTATAAAGCCATAATACGAGGTTTGGCTGTCGCCTGTTTCTTCCTCCAATATTAGACCTACCTACTTTTTTAAAGATATCTCACAAACTGAATAAAATGGATACATACTGTGTTCCTATGTTTTGCTTTTTTCATTAATAGTTGCACCCTAGGTCTGTTGACAGCGGTTTATCGGACAATTTTGAGCATTTTTCAGGGTTCTAGTGATTATACGGTTTATCGAAAAGGAATACAGAGGGACACAGTATATATCCTTCGTATTCAGTTTATGAAATATCTTTCAAATCAGTATTCCAATATTGAAGGAGGAAACAGGCGAGAGCCAAACCTCAAGTTATGACTTTTACATACAAAGTCTATCCGCCCGTGTCAAAGTTCCTTTCCCCATTTAGCATTTGCCAGCGATTTCGTTCGCATAAATATAGATTTTCCTAAAAGTAGCCCATAACCATCTCCAGAGTCATAATCTTTCTCCGTATCAAAATTCATCAAAATAGATTCAAGGTAAACAATCTAGCATTCGCATTTCTATACTGAAGAGTTTGTTTGAACGCGCTAATCTCAGGAATTACTGGTCTGATTTGAAAAATTATTTCAGTGTTAGATAGCCCATTTACGCTAAGACTAATAGGAGCGGAGCAGACGAAGTTGCGGGGGTAACTAGTATATTATAAGTTTGAAAGTTTAGAAGTTTGAATATTGGTACAGATAAGTAGGAAGTTTGAATATCTAGTTGAATAATTATCTAGTATGAAAACATTTAACTTGGCCCTTATTAAATTTTCAGACATGGAACGATACAGTTTTCTACGGACTCGATTTCTTTAATAATTTGAACCCGATTGAAGATCAAAGGGGCCACCTAACTGAAGTACTGACGGATGACGCAGTCAACCGTACGTATGTTCAGCAATTAAAATCTTGTAACGTACTCACATAAATATTTATTAGTTTCATGCATTAAAACATAAATGCAGAGTTAGGACATCACAGAGTTTTAAAGCAATGAATAACATTAAATGGTGCGTGTTTAATCGCTCATTCGATAAATAATTCCAACACTCCTAACATGGACACTGGTCCCTAATGCCCTACGCGTAAATAAAATGTTGTGAAAGCTATGTGTCAATAGGGTTAACAACTTTGGGGTAAAGTTGGGCTTACAGCTAGAACCTGGGTAATTCAGTAGGTTTAGAGTCAAAGAATACGCATTCATGCGATTTTTTATTTCCAAAATGAAATACTTCTCCTGGCATCCATATTTTTTTTTTTTTACTAATAATAGGCACGCGCTTGACCACCATCTCACATGATGGTAAGCGATGATTTGGTCGAAGATGGAGCACGCTTGCCTAGAAGTAACCTATTCACTCTTGACTTAAGACTCCCAGGTTGTATCGGGAAACACAGACTCCGGTAGGGAATTCCACTCCTTAGCTGTACGCATTATGAATGTATTCCCAAAACGTTTTGTGCGCGTTCATAATACAAGTTTAATCTTAGCTTGGGCACCAGAAGTCGATAACCTGTGTTACATGCGATTTTTTGACAAATGTTTTTCCTCGTGCTTCTACAAATTCTTGTAAAAATTGTAAATGTGGAAATAAAGCTTTTTTTTAAATACCCTCATCAGCGATGAATTTATAAAGCTTCAAAGATTATAATTAGAAAGAGAAGGCCGATACGAAATCTGACGCCAAATTACATGACGCGACGCTTATACAGCAGCCATAGAAAACAGCGTATTCGCGATACGGACAGATATATTTGTTTTAAATAATTATATCTCGTTTGTTTTTCGAACAATTTTGATTCAATTTTCTCTTTTACTATTTATTATATGTTTGTATAGTTTGTTTGTTTAGTTAGTGTGTTTGTATGTTTTAGTGTTTTTACATGATGATAATATTTTTTCGTGCATATTTCCGGGATATTGGCGTCGTTTTGTTTGTTGAACGAGAAACTATTTTTATAATTAAACGATTAGCTATCTCATTGGTTATTACCAACTAAAACTAATCTTTTGTATCTTTGGTCTAGTACTCGCAAGCGCTACAGCCGAACACGAGGTCCTAGATTTATATTATTATAGTGATATTACTTGGTCAGTTCTACAAAAATATTTATCTCATTTCAGTGATAAGGAACCATGACCCATCAGTCCCACTATATCTCCACATATCTCATGCAGCCTCCCACATCGGAGGGGGCTACGTTAATCTGCAGCCCCCCGAGGACCTCATCGCCGCAAATGATCACATCGCACATTCAGCTCGGAGATATTTCGCCGGTAACTATTTAGAACCAAATCTTATGACCATTATTCTAACATAATTGGGGCTAGAGGTTACCGTGTACCGTATTTACTCCAAGTTTATAACTACGAATAAATGGCAATGTAGCTAAGTACCACGAAAGTACACGGTTCGCTTTTGCTGTGTAATTTGGCTGAAGCAGCTGAATCCATCAATTCTAATGGCCTGGTCAACTCTTGCCCCCCCTTGGGAGTGAGCTGCAAGAATCACAGGAACAGTTTATATGGTATACTGGGAAGATGCCTATATCCAGCAGTGGACTTCTTGCGACTGGTCCTATTCATGTTACACCGAATTGAAATACAATCAATAATATCAATATTTTTATATGAAACCAACGTCTAATATGCGTCTTTTAATAAACGTGTCTCGATTTGATTGAACCATCATAGTATTAATATAGCTACTACTACCACAACTAGGTAATCTTCTTTCTTGCTGCGTACCTACGATTGGTTTAATGCAATTTATATAAGAGGAAAAACCTCAGAATCTCATTAGTGATACTTAGTCCTTGCGGTCTTAAGGCTGAGCTAAGATCGGACATCGCGTAATTGACTTTTTTACGAGGCGAGTTTTTTTGCTCCATCAATGGCGAACGATTTGCTCGCTCAGGGTATTCAAAGCTCGAGAGACACTGAAGAGAAAAACGATTACAGCTAATCATGAAAATCAAGCTCTCTCAATCCTTTGCAGTTTGTATTATCTACTAGAAACTTGTAGGCCTAGGCAGATTATTCGTTTGAGAATCTCAACAGAGCTCTACAAATGCAATTTCCTATACCAATAATTAACAGTCGTGTTCCGATATCTTAACAGGTCTCACTGCCGGCTTAGACAGTAGCGTCGGTCACGTTATATCTGCACTAGCCGAGAGGCAACTCCTCCACAACACTATCGTCGTTTTGGTTTCCGATAATGGTGCAGCTTCAACAGGATTAGACCGAAATTTCGGATCGAATTTACCTCTTCGGGGCACGAAAGGCACGCCCTGGGAAGGTGCGGTACGGACGACAGCGGTCGTATGGCACGCATCGATATCAAGCCGCATCTGGTCAGGTCTATTTCACGTTACCGACTGGATGCCAACACTAATTGGTGCTGCAGGTGGCAATTATAACGGTACAATAGACGGTATCAACCAATGGAATGCTATAACAAAAGATGAGTCACCTCCTAGACGCGACGCGTTGATAACAATAGACGATCTTAAGGGCTGGGCAGCTTTCAGACAAGGAGATTATAAAATAATTTTAGGTAACGTAGAACCGGGAAAAAGTGAGTTCTACGGTATGGAGTTAACGAAGTTAAGACTTCCCGGGTATTCGTATGAGAATGTGTTGCTAAGCTGTGACACAGCGCGAGTATTTAAGGAGACACTGTTCATAGATCTAAATCTGGATATGGCCGCTACGAAGCGAGATACACTGAATTTATATAAGAGTTTAAATGTCACAAAAAGTAGAGAAGAGCTTTGCATACCAACAAAAGGTAAAATCAAATAAATTAGATTAAATTTTAAGTTATTTAGCAAATTGTGGAGGATTAAGAAAGTACATAATGCCGAAAACTATTTTTTTTTATTACAGTAAAAGGATGTCTATTTGACTTGAGCGTGGATCCAGCAGAAACGAATGACTTGTGGTCCTTATACCCGGAGCTCGTCCAGCACATGGTCCTCCGACTCCGCGTGTACTGGTCCGCACTACATCCACGACAAAGACCAAAGCTAGAACCGAGAGCAGATCCCGCACTCCACAATTTTATTTGGCTCCCGTGGCTTGATAACGAAGAAAATGTATCAAAGGCTTTAGAGGCATTCCCGTCTTTTCCTTTGCAAGTTTCCGTCGGCGAGCTACAATATTTAGTGGATTTCAACCTCAAAGCGTTTAAAGACAGTTTGACAAATTACGTGCAGATATCAACTGACGCATTCATGCAAAACATTGCTAGGTTATTCTCTTTTTAAATATTAATAAACCTGTTAAATAAATCAGAATTTCGTTAAAACATCTGTCCCTTAACTTTTTAAATTGTACGTGTTTTATATTTTTATTAATGAAAGGGTTGTTAAAACATGCTTGATGACTCGGATGGGCCGAAATAATGAATTTTATGAGCCGACGAGTTATTTTGTCGTCGCTTCGCCGCCCGCCCTTTGATCAAGGCGTGCATTAAAAAGGAAAATTGGTCAGCTTTTTGGGTTCGCATAGCTGAAAGAGCATCTGTGTTATTATGTTAAAATAAATAACAACATCCATCTACGTCTAAAAGGCGTAAGGGACTAACGAAATAATAATATTTGGAGGAAGTTTGATTATATTCCGGCCATTTGCCGTTATATTGCTTTATAAATATAAATGACGAATGAATAGGTCTTTATTTATAGGTATAGTAATACATAACAGTACCTCGTTATTTATCGGAAAATCTGTGATTTACGAATCAGATCCAGAATAATGTGTCATGAATAAAAGATTGTATAGCCTTCGTTCCAATTGGTGTAGTATCTATAATTTGAATAAAATCTTGAAAGAACAAAATAAGGCTCTTGAAGATTTTATTCATAACTTGAAATAAAAATAGTCTTCCTTCACACTAACGTATCTTTTTAATATTCATCACAACGCCTTTTCGTTAACTACTTTGAGATTATGAGTAGAGGAGATAAAACGGAGCCACTACTGAAGCAAATGTTACATAAAATAGTGTTTTATGTGAGAATATGAGCATCGTTACATTGTTTCTTTACGCTTGATATGTAAAACACCGATCACGAGTTCATGGCCTCTAAACTTAACCTTTAAACTTAATTAATTTTCACAGTTTAATGCGTACATCTAGTAATATCGTGGGTAGAACCTGGATGAGGTTGGTACAGGAACGTGGAGATGTGTGATGTGTGTGTGACGTGGTGGTGTGTGTGTGGGTGGTGTGGTGGATGGCACAAGAAAAGGGTGGGCGAAGTCAGGTCGTAAGAAAGAAATCGTTTATTTGCTAATAATGTAGGTATGCATATAGATTGAAATATTTTATTAAAATTATATTAAACTAGCTTTTGCCCGGTATTTCGTACGCGCATATCCCGTTCTCGTAGGAATTTCGAGATATACTCTCTTAATGCTCCCCTGCACACCCAAAGAAACTCACATGCCTAATTTAAGTTTCTACGACCAGTAGTTTCGGCTGTAAATTGTCTGTCAGTCAGTCAATCTGTCAGTAACGGAAGTATTTTTATATTAGTATTAAATTTTGATTGTAGGCAGATGATGTAATATGTCATGTAACCTACAATGAGACTTCGTAGCTCATAGTTCAAAGTGTTCAATTTTCTTCGCTAGCTAACTCTTTGAGTTGAGTGTACAAAAGAAATGGTTTTAATGAAATAAATGCTTTGAATTCCATTTGGATCCCAAGTCTAAGAGTATAGCCAACATGCTGAAATAATATAGGTACTTATACAAGTTTTATGAGGAGCTCGTGGCTAGATTTTTTAGGTTAAGCAACGCTAGCCAAGGATGGTCTGTGGATGGGTGACCATCTTAACATAGCGAGTGTCCTCCGTGCCTCGGAAAGCACGTTAAGCCGTTGGTCCTGGCTGTCATTTGTAGATCTTTGCAAGCCAGTTAATCTGACTCCAGTCTTGCCATGAAGTACCGGATTACCCAGTTAGTGGGTTGTGGAGGTCTGGTAGGCAGCCGCTCCACGTAAAATACTGGTATTCAGCTAAATCCGGTTTGACTGGAAGCCAACCCGAATATAGTTGGGAAAAGGCTAGGCAGATGATTAAATTGATGATGATGATGATACATAAATCTAGCTACTTACATTCGGTATTGTATTTGATCACACGAATCAGTATGTAAATTAAAATAAGATACCTTCGAAAATGTCTCCGGAATTCTCTTTGTGTCTGTAAAATTGTCGACTTTAGGAACATTAAATCAGGATTGATAGCAGGAACTGTGAGCGGTACCCAAACGTTTTGAATCGACTTAGTATTGGCGACATAAATCTTTTGAGTCGGAGAGCCCTCTAATCTAACACCCGCCGAGAAATATACGAGCCTTCGTTTGTACACCATTCTTATACTGAATAACCACGAATTGTGAAGGAAGAAAAACCTTCAAAATAGGAGACTAACTAAATTTTCGTGCCAAGTTTTAATGATGGAAGTTCACGTTATTTATTCATGAGGTTGTCGTTCAAGTTTAATATTCATTTCTGTGACTCCAAATTATTTTCAATAAGGGAGAGTAATGAAATGGCATGGTTATGGTTATGGCAGACGTCTCGTTAGGACAGCATTAATTAGAAACTCGTCTGCAATAAGGAGTTAACTGAACAGCGTCGAACTGAATGGGGAAGAGAGAGGTGAATTCAGCCGTCAATTTGAACTTATTTAATTATAGTCGATTAAAATTATTTAATAAGTAATTGCTTACATACATTAATCTTAAATACAACCAAAAGGATTCTATAATTAGATTTCTTCTCCATAAATTTAGAATTTTAGACTTTTCACTTACTTTTCACTCACTCATATTTGTATGTTTTTACCCTCAAATCCTAGTAATATCTGTGTCTGTTGGTGTATAATGTTTCTATTTAAAAGATTTCTTACCCAACTAAAGTTCCCAGTGGAATATCTTAAGTTAGAAAAAAGAGTACAAGATTGACGAATCACAGCGCGCTAAACTTCCAACACCTACGTTTTCTCCCGACTGTTATTTATTCGGAACTAAGGGATTGCCGCGCCACCGATAGCGTGAATGCTCTCATTGTTTATCCTGTAAAATAGTTTATCCCGCCGAGAATGTATCGATATCAGCTTTGTACAGTGAATTTGTGTATTTATTTCACACCCTTTATTGAAACAACTGACTAGTTTTACAGGATTTTTATGTTCGGGCAAAAGCTTACTTAATTGAATTTTGCTACTGAAATAGCTTTTTGACCATTTGGACTGGGTTTTAGATTATATATTAGGGGTTTAACAGTAACGTGCTATGATCGATTGTAGAGTGTATCAACTTCTATTTAATACTTTTGTATATCCTTTTTTTAAGGATGGGAATAGGTCAAATAACTTCTCCCGCTCTGGGCGGAGCAAAATGGAGTTTAAGACTCTTACAGACTAAAACCAGGCAGGGAAATAATCGAAGCAGGAAACCATACCCATTCAAGGGCGGAATCTGCTCGGTAAGGTAACTGTCAAAGCCTACAACCAAAATTCATATACCATTGAATAGCAGCATAGAATAAGTGTAATCGTAGAATAGGCCACTTCATGAAATCATGATGAGGTTGAGATAAAGTTATGTTTTAGGGAATTCAGGGCACTCCGACTCCCTTAGTTTAGGTTCGAATGGGATGACAGGAGCAAGAGTGACCGAGTAAGAGCGCCTTCAAATTATTCGCAAAGTTCCGCGCGGCAGCAGCGCGACGCCAGTGCGGCTGTCGCGCTGCTTTGTTTATCCATACAATCAATAAACACAAAGTGCCGCGCGACTGCAGCGGATTAACAAAGCATCGCGACAGTCGCGCTGCTGCCACGCGGCACTTAGCGACTTATTTGAAGGCACTTTAAAGCGAGTGAACTTAACTTGTTTCATGATAAAAATGTATCATATTTGTAAATGAAACCATAAGGCACATTTGTACCAAACAGAAAACACAACCGTGATATAATGATCCCATAACATCGCAGTTGGCAAATAAAGCGTGATTCCATTTGCATGCATGGCCAAGGAACAAAGAAGTGCGCATTTTTGTCCCGAAGAAGTTTATCAGTGAATTGCCATCGGGGATGTGTCGCTGGCGAGGCGCCAGGCTGCGTTCCTAACAACTTTATTATGCATTACCAGGAGCGCGTCACCCCTAAATAAGCAACAGTTCACTTGCCAAGTTTCGGCTTTACATTTTCATTAGATGGCGGTCTGTCAACGCGCGTGTGATATTAGAGCATAATTTGCGATAGCGGCTGCTGAGATTGGACTAGTGTAGGTTAGTGAGATTAAAAATAGATTGGGTCGTGTAAACCGAATGAGAAGAACAATTGGTTACGGTGATTATTTGGTGTTATATTTGTAGGTAAATAAAATGAGTCATTTAGCAGGCAACGACTTAATATTGTAATAATGGACTGTAATTGAACCATTACAGGTCAAAGGACTTTGGTTATAAGCTGAGGTGGAACAAATATTGATCACCACATAATTTTTTCGATTTGTGACCTTTAGATTTGTTACGGTAATGTTTATTACGCGTGTGTAGATTACGCGTTGGTACTTGTACCTGCTATCAGAGCTCCCGCAGTCAGGTGTGATGCGACAAAGCGACAACTTTTCATAGAATTTGTTCCAACATTGTTTTACAATTAGGGTCGTCGAAGTCTTCATACGCCACGCTACTCTGACATGTTGCTAAAGGTCACCGACATATCGGGTGAGAGCGTACTAATCTCCTTTTGTTAATTGTCAATCAACGCGGTTCGGCGACCGGTGCAGGTGACCTGTCGGTAATCAAGTGTCAACCTGATCAGCACGCGGTCAACCATGGCTGTTGGTTACCTAATTATGACAGTTCACCAAACTAACTTACTTAGCGAATAAATTAATCATGCTTCGGATAACAGCTATGATAGTGTTTCTAATTAGCACACAGTTTTAGAACAGTTGTGTTGTAGCACAAGGAAGAGCTCGAGGCTAAATAATATCAGCCGTACGGGTCGATTTTTAAAGTTAAGCAACGCTTGCCGAGGTCAGTCTATGGATGGGTGACCATCTTAACATACCGAGACCCCTTCATGCCTTGTTCCTTGTAGAACTTTCTCAGACGTTACAGATTTTCAAAAACCAGAATATGGCACGTGTCTTACCAAGAATTACCTACCGTGTTACCCAGATACCAGGATGTGGAAGTCATGTAGGCAGTTGCTCTTCGTAAAATACTGGTATTCAGAGGGCTAAGCACGATTTTCTGCGTAATTGCGTCGACAGCGTAAACGTATTGCCTGCGATAATTTTTGTATGCAAAATTGATCAGCGCCAACTGTCCGTATTTGGAACTAACTAATTGGTGCTGAAGACGAACCCGATATAGTTAGGAAAAGGCTAGGCAGAAGATGTAATATGTCATGTAACCTACAATAAGACTTCGTAGCTCATAGTTCAAAGCGTTCAATTTTCTTCGCTAGCTAACTCTTTGAGTTGAGTGTATAAAAAAAGAAACGGTTTTATTGAAATACATGTTTTGAATTCCATTTAGCTCCCAAGTCTAAGAGTAAAGCCAACATGCTTAAATAATATAGGTACTTATACAAGTTTTATGAGGAGCTCGTGGCTAAATAATAACAGCCGCGTCGGGTCGATCTTCAAGGTTAAGCAACGCTTGCCAAGGTTGGTCTGTGGATGGGTGACCATCTTAACATAACGAGTTTCCTCCGTGCCTCGGAAAGCACGTTAAGCCGTTGGTCCCGGCTGCATTTGTAGATCTTTGGCAGTCGTTACGGATAGTCAGAAGCCAGTAAATCTGACTCCAGTCTTGCCATGAAGTTTAAGCCTAGATATTAAATGAGACCTTCAGAAGTCTAGTTTTTATTTGCGATCTTTCAATACTGCGTTGTTAAATATAAAAATGTAAACAAGACATAAGATACGGTTGTTATTTTTTGTTTTATAATAAACGTTGCCCCACGGCTTGCGTATCTGTTATACCGTGAGATACTGATAATGATGCAACGTGATATGATTCCAGTTATAAATAGACAGTAGGTTCCTCAATGTGTGCTCAAAACAACAGGAGAAAGACTAGCGTGATGATAATGTTAGGAAAAACATAATTAAATAATTGACTTTGTCAAAAAACAGTTGGTGGCATCAGATCTATGATAGAACTGCATCAGATTGCTTGAAAAGCGACTTTTTTCGAACTTTTTAGTCGTTTTTAGCAGTCGGGTTTTTTGACAAAGTATTTGTTTTTCCTACATTTTAGTGAGTTACATTTTCGAAAATTAAAAAATAAATTGAAGAATCAAATCGGCAAATAATAAATCAAAAAATCGGCCATTTTGTTTTTTTTTTTTTATTTTGATGTACCCAGTGTCACTCTCACTACTTAGATTAATCTATTGACACCACTTACATAAAAATACAAGCCGTTTAGGTTCTAGGGCGTGCCAAAGAAATATACACACATACATACAAACACTCGAAAAACATATCCCTCCTTCTTTCGCAGTCGGGTAATAAAAGGAAACGAGATTTATCTCTTTTGTGGGGAACGAAACCCTTATGGATACACTCCGTCTGGGAAAATGGAGTGTTATGTCGGACTCCTACCGACTAAAACCCCACAGTTCCTACCGTTATCATGAGTCGGGGGCCTGGGCTACAATGAAATACACGCGCACCTCCGACTGGTATCAGTCCACCATTGCCAGCGGGCTTCATCTCTTAGTTACCTACCAACTTTTCAGGAAAAACAGAAGTGGCGAAAACCAGCAAAGCGTCGAATGAAGTTTGACAAGTCCCGGAGAGAAGATTAAAACCGTCTTGGATCCGAAAAGAGAATCGCGGAGAAGTAGGAATACATTTGGGTTAATAAGTGGTGTCTAATAAACTCTGCCTAGCACAGACTTATCAATGTGTCAGCCACAGATGCGTTATGTGTGGCTGATACATCAATTTCAGTTATTCGAACATTATATAATTAAGGGCGAATTTCATCAAAGAAATATATCGTTTGAGGCTGGAAAAGTGCCGAAGGCTTGGAAGCAAGCTAACGTGCAGCCCGTGTCCAAGAAGGGTAGTCGAGCTGACCCGTCGAATTATAGACCCATCTCGGTAACGTCCATACTCTGTAAGACTATGGAACGCGTGCTGAATCATAAGCTCCTGGCGTACCTGGAAGCGAATGATATTCTTAGTGATCGTCAATACGGGTTCCGCCGAAATCGGTCAACTGGGGGTCTTCTAGCGTATGCCAATCACATCTGGAGTGACGCCATAGAGAAGCACGGGGAGGCATTAGCGGTCTCCCTAGACATCTCGAAGGCCTTCGACAGGGTCTGGCACGATAGCCTTATTGGTAAGCTTCCTTCCTTCGGTCTGCCCGCCGGTTTGTGTGATTGGATCGCAGATTTACTGAGGTTCTGAGGTCTATCCGAGTGGTCATAGATGGCTGCTCGTCTGGACTGCTGGATATTAATGCCGGGGTTCCTCAGGGGTCAGTGCTTTCGGCAACACTGTTCTTGCTGCATATTAATGATCTGCTTAAACCCGGTACCTTTGGGTATGCAGATGACAGCACTGTTGCTGAGAGAATGGGGCGATGCCAATCTGGTCAAGTTCAATGCTGCTAAGACCCAAGCGTGTCTATTTTCCGCCAAAAGGAGCCAATTCCACCCAGCTCCATCTTTCCGAGGTGCAACCGTGCCGATAACCGACCAACTTGAGCTTCTTGGGGTTACATTAACATCTACTTTAAATTTTGGCCCTTACATAGAGGCAAAAGCTCAAGTAGCTGCAAAGAAGTTAGGGATTCTAGCAAAGGTGAGACGATACTTCACGCCGGAACAGCTGCTTAAACTCTATCAAGCGCAAGTTCGATCGTGTATACTGCTCTCATCTTTGGGATGGATCTACCGGATACCAACTTGATGCCCTGGAGTCAATTGAGAAACGAGCCAAGAGGATCATCGGCAATGAGAGGCTCGTCGCGACGAAGCTCCAAAGTCTTGAACATCGACGACGAGTTGCTAGCCTGTCGGTTTTTTACCGGTTGCATTTTGGGGAATGTGCGACGGAATTGCATAATTTAATTCCGCCAAGCCCGTTCCATCATCGGACCACAAGACGAACAGCGAAGCGCCACCGGTACACGGTGGATATCCCACCCATACGCACAAAACGTTTTGGTAACACATTCATAATGCGTACAACCTGGGAGTCTTTAAGTCAAGAGTGAATAGGTTATTTCTAGGCAAGCGTGCTCCATCTTCGAACACATCATCGCTTACCATCAGGTGGTCAAACGCGTGCCTATCTCTAGTAAAAAAAAAAAAAATCTGTGGAATATTGACACTGACAGGTCTTGAACGAGTTCAGCTTGGCTTGATCGCGATCAGTTTGAATTGGTGAATGGCCCTAAGTTACCTGTTGTCGAAAGTGGCGAGCCCTTATTCTACACTCGTCGACAACTTAGACTAAGGTCCAAAATAAAGTTCTATAGGTACTTCTCCACATTATCTGATTGTAAGTTGTTCATTCTTGTTGGAATTTCTCGTAAATTTGAGGTCCTCTTTAGTTACAAAGTTCCGCGGGACGTGGGAACACCTTGCAAACTCCTTTGAGCATTCATAACTCGTAATAAAATTTGTGCATTTTAGAAAACCGCAATACCCTATACGGGGGAATATGTGAAACTTTTCGTTTTACGCTAGGAATACTAAAATATAGCCTTGTAGCCGTGTAGCCTTGTAGCGTTGTGGGTCGTTTTATCGTTTGTAGCATGTAGCACCAGCTCGAAGTAGGAAGGATGTAGGGTTCGTTACTGAATACAGATGTGACAATCTATCTTTTGTGTTATTGTCAATTTCTGTCCATTTTTGTACTCGTATGTTTGTTACTTTTATTTGTTATTTATAACCTAGCTTTAGTAAAGGAGGAGGGTGTCGCAGAATCTTTAATGAAGTAAACGGAACTGGTCATCATGTCATGATTGTCGTATCAGCAATGAAGTAACAATGTCTATGGTCCACCCAAAGGTTGTCTGTAAAACATGGCTTTAAATGATAAGACCGCCCATTGTACCCTTCTATTTTTAGTGTTCCGTACTTAACGGCCAACGGTACTTATTACCGAGCCTCCACTGTTCGCCCGTCCGAGCGTCCGTCTCTCTATAAGCGTGCTGTATCTCATGAACCGTAATAGGTAGACAGTTGACATTTTCAAAGTGGGGAGGTATTTCTGTTGCCGCCATAACAAAAAATAATAAAAATACATAGTATTAAATTTTGTACGATGCTACGGGTCCCTTCATGAGAGGGTCCGACTCGCATTGGCCCGTTTTTTTAAATTCAGAGTGTAATTTTATGCAAATGGATAGAGAACCAATTTTTGTAAGGTGTGCAATAAAGAATATCCCTATATATTATTATTTCTTTATTGTGTCTTATAAGTTTTTAAAGGCACTACTTTCAAATACGTTTTTCTATCATTAATATATAGACATTATAATTATTCTACAGCTCTTATTTCAGCTTTAATGACGTCCTTCTAATATTGATTCCTTTGATGTGTGACGTGCCTATCATTAACAGACGTGTTGATTAATATTTTCCTACAGTGCGTTACATAAAAATAATGATCCATACTTCCTAATAAATAAAATTCTTCTGTTCTGTCACTAAGAGAGTGACTGACAGACCACCCACAGCCAAATTACTGGTCGTAGAAAGCTGACATTTGGCATGTAGGTTTCTTGAGGACAGGCCTGCGGACGGCGAGCATTGGGTGGCTCGCCGTCCGATCAGAACCAGGCCCGGGTCGGCGGCGCGCTGTGTTCCACGCGCGCCTATAGGAGCTGTCAGCATAGGAGACGGGGCCCGCTAGGGCCAGTGCCTGCCAGGGTGCGGAATCCGTTCGAAAGAGACGCCGCAGCCCTGGAACGCAAAGGGCATTAGGAGGAGCACGGATGGGTTTTTGTCAATAAGAGTCTGACACTCCCTTCCGCCTCGCCCAGAGCGGAAGGAGTAATTTGATGATTCCCATCCTTAAAAAAAAAAAAAAGGTTTCTTGAGGAGTGTAAGGGAGCACTAAGAGAGGATTTTATGAAATTCCTACGAGAACGGGAAAAATAGGATATATATATGTATACGCGTACGAAGTCGCACGCAAAAGCTAGTATATTATAACTGCCTAAATTGACAATCATTTTATTTTTGTTACTCGAGAGAAAGAATTTTCATTTCATCTTTGTGTGAAAAATAATATTATATAAAGTATAAATGTGAATTACAATGTAAATTAAGAATCAGAATGGTATATTTATACAATTCCAGGATGTTGCTTTCTAATTGGAAAACTTCGGTGGTACGACATTTCAACAGAATAATAATTATAATTCAAAATTTTCTCCGTAATTAATATATGAAACAATAACCCTACGCTGAAGATACAATATTTTTCCCTCGAAAAAATTGCCGGAAAATTTATTCAATACAAAAATTCCGTAACGTAGGTATTGATTAAGTTATAAATATGAATTTATCATTTACATTTACATATTCATGAAATGTTTCCGTTGAAGTATCCAATTCAAATCGACGAATAGGGAACTTTCCGTTCCACGTACAAAATTCTAATTACATAATGTTTCTGTATAAAAGCTCCGAGCGGTCCTTTCATAAGCTCGCAAAGTGACATAATCCTTGAATTTAATAAATTACCCCACAAATTGAGACTTATATTACAAGAATGAAATTAACGAGGGCAAAATGACTTTCAGTAGCTACCTACCGGGCTTTTATCTATACTGATATATAAAGCTCATGAGTTTGCTTGTTTTTTTGTTTGCTTGAACGCACTAATCTCAGGAACTACTGGTCCGATTTGAAAAAATATTTTAGTGGTAGATATCCCATTTATCGAGGAAGGCTATAGGCTATATATCATCACTCTAAGACCGATAGGAGTGGAGCAGTAATGAAAATTGTGACGCAGACGAAGTTGCGCGGGTCAACTAGTCGTGTATATATTCGTTATAGTTAAATTATTTATTTTGTGCTTTGGCCTTTTGAGGCTCTCGGCATTACCTGATTACTTTGAAATAATTAAAATACAGGGTTGTTAAAATTACGTGATGACAATATTTAGGGACCAGATTTACATTTTGAATTCGTTTCCACAAACTTCTCTTGTGTTAGAAGTTTGGATCGAGCTTCGCATAGAAACGTCATAGTGTGGTAATAAAATAAGAGGCCCAGCTCAAGGCAGGCTACTCGTTTTTAAACAAATCAACGAGTAAGTATCTAACGGTACAAAGCACCACTATCAGTACTTACACTTAACAATGACTGAACTGTGAACCATTCCAAATAAGTAGTTATTAAATAAAATAATCTCATTTGAACATCAATTTTTATCTCACGAACAACAATATTTAGGTGACCTATTTTCCAGACAATGGCACCAATAAAATGAACTTTCAGTTTACAGATAACGGTTCCATTCATTCATTCAGAGCGCTGCTGTACCATTCTTTTTTACAAATTTTGTTCCTTTTTTGCGAGTTCTTATTTTACTTGCTCTTCCGTATCTTACACTCATTGATGTACTCGTAGTTCATTTTCTGTTTGTAAACGTTCCTTGTTAACATCTTCTTTCTTAAAATGTATTTAATGTAATGTATTTTTGCCATCATTGTACTTATAATAGCGAATTCCAATTATTGGCATCGTCATATTATCCTCACAATCTCGGATTAAATCCAAATTGGAAACGCACGGAGCATCTAAGCAAGCGAGGAAGGGAGTGGGGCATGAGTTGTCGTAAATACATCACTACTAACTAACAGTTGGATTACCTACAAATTGGACGTGCTAAACGATTTGTACGCATGAATACGTTACGGTCCAATTCGACCGGATATATTAGTGCGTTACTGTAATGTTGAATCATCGTGAGCGATCTTTAGTGAGCTGATATGGCGAATTTGGATCTGAAATATGCCTAAACAAAGCTAAGATACTGATTTTGAAATTTTTGGATTTGTTTTTTCTTTTTTTATTATTGATGGGCTTGCTCTTGACTCTAGTCTATGTCTGAGATGACAGAGACAAAGTCTACGATGGAGCGAGATTACCCAGAAGGAGCCTGTTCACTCTAACTTTGAAGAGGTTAGAGGTTTAATGACTAATGAAGCACAGAAGTAACAATAAAGAAGCTTACAAGCAAAACTTATAGTCAGCATGTGTAAGCATAATAAATAATATAATCCATGAGCAGATTTAGTCCTAGCTAATATACTTCTAAGTTTAAGGTTGGCAAGACTTAACTTGAGAAAATGAGAAGAACGTGATGGAACAAACTTTAATACAGTTAAAGTAGAAAGATAAAACTTTCTTATGTTGGTAATAGATTTATACCAGATGGAACGTGATAATGGTTTTAAACAAAATATGGTACTAACCGCATAGTCGATTTTAATTTTGAGATAAATTTGACAGGTAAGTTTTGAAATATTCATTTACCTATTAACGGGGTAAATAGGAATGCAGGGGTGAATCGAAACAAAGTTTGAAGTGGCATTTCAGGTTATTTAAATATTGTTGGCAGCATTTACGGTTCTAATTTTATTAAATTGGCATTTGATAAAACCTTTTATTCTTAGAAAACCAATAAATATGATATTATTGCAGTGAAAATCTATGTGAAAGCTTTGTTTCAATTCACCCCGCCTCCGCTGTACCTATTCACCCTGTTTGACAGTACCTATTCTTTGATCTTGACTTCAATTAAGTTTAGTTTGAATACTTGTCTTGTCAACTTGGGAAAAAGATATTAAAAGGCGGTTGAGAGAAGAGAGTGAAATCTCACAGAACCAATTCGGTTTTATGCCTAGTCGGGGTAAAACGGATGCCATTTTCGCTATCCGCCAGTTGTGCGAGATATATAGAGCTGTGCATAAAAACCTGCATACGATATTTGTTGTCTGGATGCCTCGTAAGGTTTTGTGGTGGGCCCTTAAGGAGAAAGGTGTGCCTGGGAAGTATGTGCAGTTGATCCGAGTGATGTACAGTCGAAGCAGTGTGGCAGTCGGTTTGCACCAGGGGTCGGCCCTCAGCCCTTATCTCTTCCTGTTGATAATGGACGCTCTGACGTCGGACATCCAGGAAGAGGCTCCCTGGTGCATGCTGTTGACATTGTGCTAGTTGCTGAAAGTGGCCTAGAGGTCCAGAGCAAATTGGAGACGTGGTGGCAAAGACTGGAGAGTGTTGGCGTGAAATTGAGCAGAACCAAAACAGAGTACCTGTTCTGCGATTTCGGCGGTCTCTTCAGTTCGATACCTATAGCTCTTATCGGAACGTCTGTACCAATTTACTCCGACTTTCGGTACCTCGGGTCGCTTGTCCAGGGAGATGGCGATATAGACAGAGACGTAACGCACCGGATCAACTCACAGGTCACTGGAAAAACTTGTGACTCTCGGATGCCCCTCAAGTTTAAAGGGAAAATCTATAAGTTCGTGATAAGACCTGTCGTAACGTATGGATCAAAATGTTGGGCTGCGAAAAAGGCGGATGAAAATAGATTGCATGTAGCGGAGATGAGAATGTTGAGATGGATGTGTGACAAACAAGAATGGATAAAGTAAAAATGAGTAGGTACATTAGAGGTACTTTAAAAGTGGCGCTAGTGACGGAAAAGTTAAAAGGGAATCGTTTGTCTTGGTATGGTCATGTGAAGAGGAGGGATGAAACGCATGGATAAGGGCAGGAAGATGATGATGACTTGTCATGTTTTTGCGATACTTAGAAAAACTTGGAAAATGTCTTTAACAATAAGAGGTCCTACACAAAGCGACATTATATCAGCGATAGCAAATTATCAAATGTCCGAAATGTTTGGGTTTAACAACATGGTTTTCAGTAGATATAGTGTTTGTCAACCTCATACCTTATTGAACTTTTGGCAATCCGTATTTTCAGAGATACGTACTGCCAAAAGTTTTGACAGTACCACAATGGCCGCGGACTCGAAATTAGCGGCGCGACGGCGGTGGCGGGAGGCGCGCGTCTGCTCGACTAGCGGCGCGTTCAAATGCTTACATTTATATCTATGCATTTGAACTGTCCATGAAGGCTGCGGCGCGGTGACGGCGGCATACGAGCGGTGCCCGCGCGTCTGCAGAACGTAGTCATTGATAGGCATCGCTTACCATCAGGTGAGATGGTGGTCAAGCGCGTGCCTATTAATAGTAAAAAAAAAAAAATGAAACTACTCATAACACAACATTAGGCGCGCCGCTCTAGCGCCGCGCAATCTTTCCGTTGGTTTTGTGAACGAGTCAGCATCGCCGCGCCACTGTTCGCGCCGCTGCCACCGCCGCTGTTATGCCGCCGCTGAGTTCGTGTCCGCGGCCTTAGGGCAAATCTCATCAATTAATCTGAACGCGATCAGCATATAAACCACGTTTACGAGCTGTCAGTTTAATTATTTTCTGTGGAATATTGTCACTTACAGCTCTTGAACACAGTTTAGATGCACTAATCGCGTTCAGTTTCATTAGTGAAATCCGCTCTTAGTCTATCTAGAGCCCAAAAAATCTTCTTTAAAAGTGCTCATAATATTTGTCTTTGTAGTAAAAACATATACCACCTTGACTTGATTAACGTTTCATCATTTTAATTGTAAACCACATAACTTTATCTTAGTAGAGTTATAATTATCTATTTATCTCCGTCATCTGCCAACAAACAAGGTTTTGCTTCTAATTCTAAATCAAGTTAACATGCATTAGTGACGATGTAATTAGTTGCTAACGAGAAACGCAAATATTAATGAATCCCGGGACAGGAGGCCCTTTCACGACGTTCTAGGAATTCTATCTGCCTAAAATCTACGATACTCCATCCGCCATGAGGAACTTTTAGGAAAAGCTAACTTTTAATTAGAATCCTGTGTCTCGTTTGCCTGTTGTTGGTTTGTTTATTAAGAGTGTAAATCAGAGGGAAGTTGAGAATAACCTCCCATAGACAAATTAAAAAAAAAACAATACAATAATCACCGTTGTAAAGATTCATTGAGTGACGTTCTATCAGCAATATTGCATTATCGAAAACTAAAAATGTAAGGGATACCTATACTATGCAACCTATCAGTAGTGCTTCCAAAGACATTTTTATTTTTCCATAATGGTCATCACTTGGTCTAGTGTCTCTTATCATGTATATCTAATAACCACATCCCTCGCTAGGGTTGGAAACGCAGCCTTATGGCTGTCAAGCATAAAAATACAACGTCCAATTTATTTCCTTAAGATCGATGATCTCCGTCGTTACGGAGGTGTCACTTATATTCTGTGGCTAACAGACGGATTGGCTACGAGCTATAAATGTCATGGGACAAAATACCTTAAGTTTTTTTGCATACATTGGACCACTGTCTAAGTAAGCAATGATGCGGTCGAAGATGGAGCAAGTTTGCCTAGAAGTACCCTATTCCCTCCTGACTTAATGATTCCCAGGTTGTAGCTATCTGGAAACACAGACTCTGGTAGGGAAATCTACTCCTTAGCTGTACGCACTATGAATGTGTTCTCAAAACGTTTTGTGCGTGTGGGTGGGATTTAACAACCATACGCGATTTTTGACTTTCCTCGATAAGACACGGGTATATTGTAAAGTTATTTGGAAAGGGCTCAATTTAGTTTCCCATGTATTGTTACTTCCCAGAATGTGATTCTTAGTAGCGATATTTTCGATTGGTGGTGGTGGTATAGTACAGATTTTTTTTAAATACACTGCAGTTTAGTTTTCATCAAAATCAAGATCGAGACTCGCCCTTTCAGTGATTTTCGCTATTCCTCATAGTTTTGGATTTGGCCATCTAGGTACTGTAACACATCCTCTATGGATGTATAGCCTCATTACTGATGAAAGCCTTAGAAGAATTAAATAATTAGAACAGGTTCAAATAATGACATGGGAATTTGGTTTTTTCTACCGATCAGTTCTGTAAAAGTTTTCCTTGGGAGGAACCACAGTACGCACACTTGAAAAATTCATCCTGTAAATAAAGAGTTCATAGTCTAATCAACATTTTCCAATAATCCGATGACATCTTAGACATTCGATAATGTTTTTAAGGCGCTTCAGGATTTTCACGTTCCTACGTAAAATATCTCGGTATCGAAATGGAAAAGTTTGCAGCTTCAGAATTTACTGTAAACTCACTTTCATACCCGGAGCTGAAACACAAGTAATGTGTAACTTTCTGTAATATACTGATTACCCAAACATTTGGTTTTTGGAAACATGGAAAGGTGAAGGTCGTTTTAGTAGGCGAGTTTTGTGACCGATTTCTGTCGAGATAAGAAATAGCGGATGAAACGGTTGGCACTATGGTTTTACGGTAGCAGAGCAGTAATTTTCTTTAATATTGTTATGTTTTAATTAATAAAATTAAGTTAATCTTTAAAAAGTATCAAAATATGACTATACATTGGTGGTTAGTCTTTTGTTACCTTTTATCAGCATTTACGTCTATCACGCCGTATGGTGTCGGCCGGTGCTCTATGGTGCCGTAAAAGAATAATACCATCCCATCACTTCCCGTGGGTGTCGTAAGAGGCGGTTAAGGGACTCACCAGAGAATGGGCAGCAATTCCGCCAAGCCCGTTCCATAATCGGACCACAAGACGAACGGCGATGCGCCACCGGTACATGGTGGACATCCCACCCATACGCACAAAACGTTTTGGGAACACATTCATAGTGCGTACAGCTAAGGAGTGGAATTCCCTGCCGGAGTCTGTGTTTCCTGATGCTACAACCTGGGAGTCTTTAAATCAAGAGTGAACAGGTTATTTCCAGGCAAGCGTGCTCCATCTTCGACCACATTCTCGCTTACCATCAGGATAGGCCTCCGCCTATGTCCAGCAGTGGACGTCTTTCGGCTGTTATGATAATGATGATGACGACCTCTATCGAAAGTAAGACTTGCCGTTTGACTGCTAGTATAACTCTAAAATAAGGCATTTTCACAAATCAGTACCTAAGACTTGGTAAGTTGTAGTTTGCACTTCTACGTTTATATATTTAACCTGTGATGATCTGGACGCAATAGCCGTCGCGACGCCACAACAATTGAATAGTTTTATTGTAAAAAAATCGGCGCCCGCCATGTTTTTTGGTCGATCGACAGAGTTTTAAAAAGAAAAGAAGTTTAAACCGCGAGATTTGGTATGCGTATGGAATTAGGCGTCCATTTCCGTTGACGTCCAATGGCACAGTCGTGTGCCGACGAAAACCCACAGGTGTAAGCATTATAAATGAATTACTTTGATAATGTGACAAATTAAATATTACCTACTTTGACCAGACTATCTTTGTATACCTACCTCAATTGATATTTTTCGATTAGCATCATTACGTATATTAGTAGGTATACTTATTACTACTCGTATTATAAATGTAGAAAAGAAATAGAGAAAAGGCAATCAATTTTATGAAATTTTACCGTACTGTCAATAAAACTTTATTCATTTCAAAATGATTTGTTGCCTTGTCAACAAAACAGAGGATTTCGAACAAAATTCATAAAAACAGTAATTTAATACATCTCGCCAATATCTCGGTAACCTTTGTTAAAATATATTGAAAGAGGTTCAATTAAACCACAATACTGGCATGGTCAGTGGTTATGTCATGTAATTAAAATGAAATTTACTTGAATGGTAAATTAAATATTAAATGAGAGATCCGAAATATCTGAAAATCATGAAAGTTTAATCAGAGTTGGTTGAAATGAAAGGATTTGCACTTCGGATATCTAATGACACTGTTCTATAAAAGATATAATCAAGTATTTGTTAAAAGTTCACTTTCAAATTTTCATCATCAACAAGACTTCAGTCGAAAGTTCGAAACACTTCATTGCTGGACAAAGGCGTACGACTCACCACGTCGACCGGTCCTGCGCGTCTCGCATCCATCGGCTGCCCGCGACCCTCATCGGTCCCACCAAGGTAACTTTGAGGGTCTTTCATTGGGCTTTTGGATTCATGATCATAATCTTAACAGCCGGAAGACGTCCACAGCTGGACATAGACCTCCTCGAAAGGAGGGGGGGTTTGCCATATTCGCCACGCTTGGCAGTTGCATTTTACAGAGAACGCTGCTGCCCATTCTCTGGTGAGTCCCTTAGTCGCCTCTTACGACACCCACGGGAAGGGATGGGATAGTATTATTCTTTTACGGTATCATACGGCACCGACCGTCACCATACAGTTGCCTTTTGGATTACAAATAAATAACAAGTTATCATTACCTTTCAAACCAATTTGGCTCAAACAGTACGTAAAGTTAAATAATGAAATTCATTTATAAGCTTTATATGTCGGCTTTACATACTAAAATTAAAGCTATTGTGCGTTTTACTTGCTTTGTTTAAACGTCATCGGATTTGGTAGACCTAAAGCCTGTTGTATTAATAAACACTTGAATGGGGGCTATGAATATTCAATTTCGGTGATATAATGCAGTTTAATTAATATTCGTTCATTTAAAATTTAAGGTTACTATACAAATCATTAGATCATACAACTTTGACAGATGTAAATAATACTGCATTTTTAATAAGTTGGTCATTTATTATCTTCAATATAAATGTCGAGCTTGCTCTATAAAACATTAGATCATACAGTTTTGTATCTACGTTTTAACATCGCCTTGGATGTATCTGTTAGGGTGTTATAGTAATGAATGAATAAATAAATAAAATAAACAAATAGCTTGGACTGATGTTACTACTCTGTTTTCTATAAGTTCGTCACATCATCACCAGACTTCATCATCATCATCATGCTGAAAGACGTCCACTGCCGGACAAAGGCCTCCCCCAAAAGGGGTTTTGCCATAATCGCCACGCTTGGCAGGCGGGTTGGCGCAGTGTATGGTGTTGCGTTTTACAGAGAACGCTGCTGCCCATTCTCTGGTGAGTCCCTTAGTCGCTTCTTACGACACCCACGGGAAGTGATGGGATGGTATTATTCTTTTACGACACATATTCCTTCCTTATACTCTTGACCTATCTCAATTTGTTTAGACACGGCGCAATAATTATATCTTCTTCCTGCGTACTTCTACAATAGTTGTTATCTCAGTATTGACTTCCTTTCTAACGATATCATCTTTAAGACAGTCCTTTCATAACTATTAGCCATCTTTTGGCTGTCTATGAATAACTAGCTGACCCGGCAACTTTGCCTGCGTCACATTTTTCATGAATGCTCCGCTCCTATTGGTCGTAGCGTGATGTTATATAGCTTATGGCCTTTCTCAATAAATGGGAAATACAACAACATAATATTATATATTTTTTCAATTCGAAACAGGAGTTCCTGAGGTTAGCGCGTTCATCCGAACAAAAAAACAAACTCTTCAGCTTCATACAATATAGATAGTAGTCGTTAAATTATTTTGTCAAACAAAAAAGCACAACAAAGGTGAACAAAAGTACTTAATGCGCAAAGAAAGGTGAAAGATGGATAGGCGATATGATACAAAATACAGTGGACCATAGGCGTCTCGACTTGACGGCACGTATCGGTCGAACGACGCCGACGAGCCGTAGCTCGTAACTCCGACCGTCGTCGGCTAGAAAGGTACCACAGGTAGAACTATTCGTAACACGTCAAATCTTTTCATGTGCCATCCTATAACAAGCTTGATGTCCCATCGGCGTTTTATATCATTTTTTACGTGTATGCCGTTCGCAGGCTTTTTTATTTTGTTTCTTTTTATATGGATTTCTTATTAAAATTGGACCTGACGGGAGTGAAGGGTTGATGGTTTGTGAAATTCAAATTCAAATTCAAAGCATTTTATTTCAAATAAACCATTCACAGGCACTTTTGAAACGTCAAGGTCGGTCAGTCAAAAACATGGAAGCTATTTGCACGTTCAAAAGCGTAGATCTCTATGGAGAAGAACGTGCAAGAAACTCCACGGACACTCTTTTAAATCATGTTCTGTTTTACAAAATTCCAAGTTACATATACTTGTTGCTTCTGCATGTGAGGACAATGCAAAGGAAAAAAAAGGGCTTATTATAAGAATTTTAAATATAAGTAAGTAAGTAAGTAAAATTTTATTTGTTTATAAAGATTAAAATAAGCCAATGGCAGTTAAGAGATGACCAGTCTCAACCGACGGCGCCTGATCACGAACATGACGCGTGTATCGGCACCCTTCAGCTCAACAATTTCGAAGGGAACCGAATGATCAAACCCACGCGCCGCCATCAGCGAGACATTTGAGTGAGCAAGAAATGCTCTCAACCACCATGCTCGTTCATGTCCAACAAGTAAAACTATAACTACTCACATAAAATGTAAATGGTTTCATGGTACTCACATTTACAAAATTTGAAAAATATGCTTCTACTTTACACAAAACTATGGTTGTCAATGACCAAACAATGAAAAATAAATTAAGAAAGAGAACGATTAAGTTATTACATCAAAAAGAATAAATAAGTAATTAATATAATAATATAATTTGTATGTATATAAGAATAAATAAACGAAATAATGTAAGAACCTCTAAAAGGAGCGAGCATCTCTTCCAAATATAAAAACATAAAAACCTAAAAAGTGGAC
Source organism: Lacanobia oleracea (assembly GCA_950371165.1). Classification (NCBI taxonomy): domain Eukaryota; kingdom Metazoa; phylum Arthropoda; class Insecta; order Lepidoptera; family Noctuidae; genus Lacanobia; species Lacanobia oleracea. The sequence continues at coordinate 18,184,059 of OX493387.1, read as the reverse complement.
CTAAGCAGCTGTGACTGTGGAGCAGGACCAGCATTTAGCCAAGCGTTTTTATCGAGGATATAATCTTCCAGTTTATAATACGCTTGTCTACATAGTGTGCGTTTTATGCATGCTTTAAATTTTCTCTCATTCAGTTCGAGAATATCAACTGGTATTTTATTATAAAATTTAATACAGTACCCCATAAAAGAAGTGTGTACTTTGGCCAATCTGAATCGGGGTTGATCTAATTTGTTCCTATTTCTAGTATTAAAATTATCGCTGTAGGGCGTTATTTACGTCGTCAAGATTTATGGAACGTCTATCTATCTTAAAAATTAAGGACGTATCGTCAGCAAATAATACCATATGAGGGTGATTTTTTAAGAGATGGGGTAGATCATTAATATATACTAGAAAGAGGAAAGGACCCAAAATAGAGCCTTGTGGTACCCCCATTTTGACTTTTAAACCCCGTGAATTGACACCATTTATTTGAACTTGAATAGTTCGACCATGCAATTTGAGATTATACCAGAACACCAGATACACCATACCATACTTGCGTCTGTTCTTTGAAAACTATTAGATATGCTCATCTATTATCAGATAAATATCGTTATCCTGCATAAAATGACCAGGACCTTTTATTTGCAAAGATCAAAACAAATTTATAACTAGCCAAATAATCGAAACAAGAAAGCTTGAATCGTTTTTGTTTACATTCCGTCACACCGGCTGACACAGGTAACATTATTTAACAATCATCTCTAACACGGAACGGCACGATTGCATAACGCCGTACATAAGTTTGTGTACAAAGGCTTTTGAACTTGGCAGTCACAAAAGGTTGTTGTCAGAAACGGCAGGTAAACCGCATTAAATGTTAAGTAGGCCTCATATATAACTGCGGAACCTTGACATTGACATCGAAAAGTAACGAATCCATTTCATGCTTTTAAAGTGAAGTTGTTATAATTATGGTTCTATTTTTCGAAGCTCAACGGTCACGCTGGGTCTGATGACCACTATGGCCAGTTAGTTGCCGCGCCGGTTGCTGTGTGAGCGAGAGGGCACGACGGAGCGTCAACGCGTCAGTGCCTCCCGCGGTACACCCGGCATTTATCGCGGCGCATTCTCGTATACCGCGCGTTCCCTGCTCGGCTATCCCGCACATGTATACCGCGAGTGTATCTCTGTGAACCTCTCTTGTGATCTCTGGATGTTTTGCGTGCACCATGGGTGGACGTCTAGTGTTGTTGTTTGTGATGTGCGGACTCGTGGTCGCCGACAGGAAACTTACCGTCGTCGAGAAAATTAGAGGAGACGGGGACCTCTCGCAGGTATTACAAACTTTCTAACGAGTACTTAAATAGTTTTAAAAGTCTTTTGTTTTACTTTTAAGGAGTTCTTAAGAGCACTTTTTGGTGCTGGCACTGCTTTAGTTGTGTTAAAGTTAGTTATGGCTATTTTATAGAGTAACTTTGACGAGTAAAGGGTTACGTTGGACCGGCGGAGTAATCGTCTCAAAGTTGTATTATTGGTGTAATCATTTGCTGTCCCAACGTGTATCCTTGATCCAAATCAAAACAATTGCTTTACTCTATTTTTATTAAGGTGGGCGTAAGGTAGAGTTATTAAGGTCTTCGAACTACAAGCTCGTTTCGTAGTAGGCAGATACTTTGCATGATAAAAAATGCAATAAAACAAGTCCCAGCGTCAGAATATGTAAATAAATAAAATTCTTATTGGTCCTTATGTACGGGCCGAGTTGTTTCATTTTAACTGACACACAGTACCGGCCGTGTTATGAACATTATAGGTAGCTTTGATGACTCCTCATTACAGAGTTGTTTTTGTATGGAGAAATGTTAAGCACAAGCATGTTTTGTGTTTAAAAAATATTTCCTCATTCATCGAGCTTAGTTTAGTTTACATAATAAGAAGTTAAGTAATAATAACAGCTGCGATTAAATTGCAAATGCGGTTTGTAATCGCTGGCCATCTGGCGGGACTGTGAGTCATGTGGTCATACCCCTTAGCTAGTTTTCCACTTGGGACAATGGCACATTGATTCGTGTCCTTTGACTTTCACTGCCCGACATTAGCTTTTCCTTTGTTTCTAAAAATTTGCGGTACTTACGAGAATTTACGATCATTATTTCCTAAAAGGGTAGAAAAGCGGGACACGCGTAAGGCGTCAAGCCTTCCTTCAATCATTTGGGATGGACAATGGGTTGACGCCCTTGTCTAGTTTTTGCAAACGACGGGGTGGCGTTTCTTCGTGTGGTCGTGGGTTTGATTCTTATCAGAAGACTCCAATCCACTCATCAACATCTGCCTAGCCTTTTCCCAACTATATTGGGGTCGGCTTCCAGTCAAAATAGATTTAGCTGAATACCAGTATTTTACGTGAAGCGGCTGCCTACCTGACCTCCACAACCCATTAACAGGGTAACACGGTCCTTCTTGGCAAGACTGGAGTCAGATTTTACTGGCATCTGACAATCCGTAACGACTGCCAAAGATCTACAAATGACAGCTGCTGGGACCAAAGCTTAACATACTTTCTGACGCACGGAGGAAACTCGGTATGTTAAGATGGTCAGATTTAATAGGTTCTGAAGTGAACTAGATATTGGTAATGAGTCATAGAAAGAAGTGCGCATGACTTTTTTCCATTAAAGTTCAATATCTTCTTGTTGGGGGTTTTTGCATTAAGATTAAGCTAACCTAGTAACTTCTTCTTCATTTGTTCGGAAATAGAGTCAGAACTATAATGAGGAGCTCATGGCTAGACATTAACAGCCGCACGGGTCGATCTTCAAGGTTAAGCAACGCTTGCCAAGGTTGGTCTGTGGATGGGTGACTATCTTGATATACCGAGTTTCCTCCGTGCCTTGGAAAGCACGTTAAGCCGTTGGTCTCGAATGTCATTTGTAGATCTTTGGCAGTCGTTACGGATTTTCAGAAGTCAGTAAATCTGACTCTTGTCTTGCCATGAAGTACCGTGTTACCCAGTTAATGGGTTGTGGAGGTCAGGTAGGCAGCAGCTCTTCGTAAAAAAAAAAAATGGTATTCAGCTACATTCGGCTTAACTGGAAGCCGATCCCAATATAGTTGGTTATAAAAGGCTAGGCAGATGATGATTAAGCTAACCTAGTAACTTCTGCTTGAGAACTGTAACATTACATAACTCTTAAAAGGGTTTGTCAGAAGAGAAGTGACGTAAACTCCACACCCAAAGTACCAATTTGTGAATTTGCAATTCATCGATCGACGTCTTTCAAGACTTAGGAAGTACCTATCACGAGCCAGTAAACAAAAGTCGTTTGATTGTAAGTTAGAAAAAAATGGCTGATTATAAATAAGGTTTAAGAGATAACGCCGTACTATAAAGAAGTTAGTCGGTGTTTTTGGTTGTTCTTTGTTTTTTGACACCAACGTAAAGTTACTTTATATTTTGTAGTGTTTTTATTTGGAAGTCGGTTGTATTTTTGTGGAGTAAAGTGTTTTTCGCTTTTTAGCGGTGATTAAATTGACATTCATATTTTTTTTTTTTTTTTTTTTTTTTAATGGGACAAGCTCGCCACACATTCCCAACCACTGCAACTCCTGAAAGCCAGAATCAACAGTGGCGACCACCAGAAAAACGCCGAGCCAATGAAACGCGACGAGTCCCGGAGAAACGATTCAACTGTCTTGGATCCTGCAACGAAATTAATCAGAAAAGTACAGCGGAGGAGTAGGAAAAAAAAATATATATAATTTCCACTTCCCTCCGTATCAAGCAGGAGACAGAATAGAACTAGGCCAATAGGCACCAAGGGACAAATACAACTGGGTTAAGCCCAGTTGCCAAGCACCACGGATTATATCTTACCACTTAAACTAATGGGTCCTAAATTGTGAGCTACTTTTGATTCCAGTAATAGGTATGGCAAAATCGCTTGAACTTGAATTGACATTCATATGTGCGTCGTACGCCTTTCCAGCGTACCGGCATGATGTTATGTTATGAATTGGTGTAAACAATAGACAGACATGCGATTTCAACAATCCTGGCTCATCTGCTATCGTTTACCGAGGACTACCGTTGCCTATCTCCTAAGTTCTTCATCAGATCTTCACCAAATTGAAATGGGAGAGAAAATATTCTCCCAAAAACTACCCAAATCGTTTCAAGTGTGCCTATAAAACTTGAAAAGTTCCCTCTATTAGTCCAGGATCCCATCATCAGATCCTGACTTGATGATCATGGGACCACCTGAAAAGTCTACCATTTCAAACAAAAAAAGAATTTTTCGAATCGGTCCAGACGTCTTCAAGTAATCGGGGAACATACATTTAAGAAAAAAGATTCCGACGAATTGAGAACCTCCTTTTTTTGAAGTGGGTCAAAATATCAGTCCTTGGTGCAAATTACCAATTTGCTATTCGACGATCGATGCCATTAAAGACATCAGGAAGTACATAATACATACCTTCCTACAACAGACCGAAAACAAAAGACTCCAGATTACAAGTCTGAAAGAAATGACTGAAGAGAATTTGCAATGCATCGATCAAACCCATTTAAAACATAGGCAAGTACCACAGCCCAGAAAACAAATGATGTCTGATTGCAAGTCTGAATGAAATGTCTGATTAAAGAGAAGGGTCAAGAAATAAAGCCGTATATAAACCTGTCAGTTCTTAGTGCATATTGTCGACTTCTTACCGGCTGCTCGGGTTGGCGGCTTCCGTTTTAAGTACACTACGCATGACTCATCGGACGCCCGTAAGCACGTTGCAAGTGCATGTCAATAAAATTTCAAAGCTGCAGTGCTTCAATTAGAGAAAGGGCAAGAAGTTAATCTAATGTGTTTACTTACTCTTATATTTCCTAGTCAGCTAAGTGGGGTTGCAATTGTACTAATTGAGACTCTACTTAATCTTAACTCATCTTGAAATTAGCTATGGAACAAATAAATAGGAAGTAGAAATAAATGTAAATAAATATTCAGAAAATTTACATCATTAGTGAAAGAAAAGTATTTTGGATTGATAAGGTTTTCCAGATGGAACCAAATAAAAACTACGCCCAACTAGACCAGAGCATTAAAAGTTGTATTGTAAATACACCAATGGATATAGTACAACACAACGAAAAGTTCTAAACTCGCAGAATATGCAAATATAATATATTCGGATATATCATACATACATGTATTATCCAAATTATTGTTATCTGCAGAGGCTTATTCATCCGTAATAAGTATCCTAATACAAAACAAGTGAAACGAAAGCCGATTTCAGTGAGCAAACCATCCTTGAAGAGTTTTAAAGAGCCCGTATTTTTTTTCTTTTATTTACGAAGCGGTGGTCCGCCCGAGGCCGATAAGCTAGGACAAAATCTTCTTATTAAAGATATTATTTAGTCACGGTCCAAGCCGGGTTACACAGGAATTTACATATTTTGTTCGAGGGCGGAAGAAGGAACAAAATATACAAACTCAATAACTAAAGAGTTCTCCAAACTGTCCTTTAATTTGAGCCCATCATCGACATTAGTCCCGGAGGACCAAAACGTATTAAGCTATAATGCGCAGTAGGTACCTCTCCAAGGAATGCATAAAACTCGTTCCTATTTCAGGCCCAAGTGGGAAAGCTCGTAAAACTTTGCTAATGTCTGTTTTGGTACAAATTTTGGTTATAAAGACTTACTTTTAAGTGTTTAATTTCGCTTTACTCGTTATATCTCCGAAACAAACTCCCATTTGGAGTTTGTCTTCGGCATAATTGAATTAGCTTTTGAGCAATATCGATAATTTAATCAATGGCTACGTACTACAAATGTTAATAAAGGACTGTTCATAATTTAATCGAACGTCTCAAATGGCTGCATCCGTTGTCTTATGTCGTTTCAATTGTGGCTCAACTTTGTCAAAGGCTGGTCCTGGATTTATTAATAGCTATAGCAACGTTTAGCAATTAGTGCTCATAGAGTTGGGGAAGGAACATCTATTGAAACAGGGTACGAGGTAGCCAGGACCGTTTATGTACTTATGCTACCAAACCTCTTCATTGTGAAGTCCTATATAAACATAGAGTTGCGTTCTGTTTTGAATTGTGGCTTCTATATGTTGAAATTGAAAGTGGTTTAATGCCCAATGCTAAAATACAGCGACTTGCTTCGAATCATTGGTAGAATTTGGCATAATTTTCAAATTAGTAAGCGCCAGCCGTTCCAGCGGAGGATCATTTCGATTGTGATCTCTTTGGATTGTGAATTCTTGCTTATTTCGAATTTTGGGAGACAGGAGTTTATTTCTTCTTATTCATAAGTCTTTGTGTCAGTTTTCAACAAATGAATATTTCTATATTTGGAGCTCCTTGAGTACTGGCGCTTATCAAGTACGTGCCTGTAAACTGACAACCCGCAGTGAATGATGAAATATTAGATAACTTCTTGTATTGTCTACGTTACGGATGTCCTTATGTACGAATGTACTAGGCATACATAAGTGGCAGGAGCACGCGACGAGCGCTCATCTTACCCGCTTCCTCCGAGATAATTATTGTGGACAACGGGTCCCTTCGTCAATCAACGAACAGTTAAATTTCATTCGAGCTTCCTTTGTGAAGGTTAGGAGTAGTAACGACTCACGATGAATATTATGTTACCTTCCATAAACTTTGTCATGTGGGTCGCTATGACAATTATCGTGGATTAGTTAGGACATAACCATTGTTCAATGTCATGAAACTTGTTAGTAAGGTATACTTGTATTCTCCTATTACTCAATTACAATAAATACCACGTTTATTTAAATATATGCTGTTACATTTAATGCTGATTACGTAAGGGTAGGCCTTCATACCAAAACAGTCAGCAAGAATGGATTTATTGGTAAATGTTATCTTTAATAAATCACCGAAAAAAGCGTTTACTTTTAATTTATGGCATCTGTTTCTCTGCTTCACAATTGGTGAAAAATGTTTTAATGAAAAATTGTTGTGTGTCGTGACCTGCGTTCGAGGTTTGAAGGGAACCAGTAGCGCAGCCCGGAATGGCATATCTAAAGTATTTTAATAATTCTTATCTTCCAAACTGGGAAGCATACGAACATGTTTTGCGCTTGAAATTAAATTCTTGAGAATGGACTTGAGCATTTGCAGATGCTGTTGCTTGTTGTAGTGTGTAGTCGAATGAGTTGAATTTTATCAGTTTGGTCACTTATTTGCTAACGGGATGTGCTTATTATTAACTAATACTTTGCCTGCGACTTCGTCCACGCTGCAATTTTCTTAAGGATCCCTAATTTTTTCTAGACAAATTATATATTGAAACCTTCCTCGATAACCACTCTATCCATTGATGAAATCAGCATGAAAAAAATCGGTTTTTGAGTTTATGGTGAACAAACAGACAGACAGACGCGGCGGAGGACTTTGTTTTTTAATATGTAGTAAAAAAATTTGTTTCATTTTTTTTGCTTTGCATTAAATGCCACGCCTGACCACGCTATTAACCTTCAAGCGGTCGCGCGGCGTCGAATCGACCGCGCTCGATAAGTTTTCGCTGATTACATCGAGATTTCTCGCCACAAGTATTTCTCTTTACCAGTAGCTTTTCATTAATTCACTATGCATGAAATTGAATGCATACCACTCTTCTCCGAGCCTTTGTAGTTGAATAGAATGCATTTGTTTAGGTCGCGGCGCAGGCGTCGAAACGACTACACGCGCCTGGCTCTTTCTTTTACCTTGACGAGATGACTTATTTCGAAGTAAAATACCTGAGTTGATAAAATAAACACTTTGATAGTAATTACTCGATTGCATGGAACTAATAAAAAATAAAAACATCTAAATAAAAATGAGAACACAAATCATTCTCCCAAGAGAACAAAACTTTGGTTTGGCGGGTCTGGCGTGCATAGCTGGTTTGTAATCGAACCATAGTGGGTTGTGGTTAATTTTAATTCCAAAAAATTGTTGCCTAGGTAAAAATTGATAATGTCTGAATATAGAACATAAATAATTATTATTTTACCAGTATTCTAAATTCCTGAAATCTCACATAGGTCTTTTAGGTTACGCGCGACCGCTGTCGCTACAAATACCCACGCGCCCGCTTGAAGGTTAAATTAAATTGTAGTCAAGAAGTATGACAAAAAATTAAAAGCTGTGAGAGTGAATCACGAACCAGTCATTGTTATTTTATTTCCACTTATAATCCCGCATTGAACGGATATTTCATTTATTTCCACAATTCTCGAATCAAAATACGACGAACATAATTCAAAAATCAAACCGAATTTATTAAAACAAGTGAATGAATTTCACAATCTTTCAATAAAAAATCAGGAACAGTTTCTCAAACGCTTTTGTTTTTAAGGTGCGACCGACTTAATTGGAAGGCGGGTGAAGTGTTGGAAATTACAATATGGCGTCGCCAATGTAAAATGTTTCTATAAAGTTACTTATAACAATTGATAAGAGCCGGTAATGTCGCCATGTTCCCGTCTCACCGCTCAAGTGTTATTTTATGAAAATGGATTTTCTTTTCTATCTCCGTTAACTTTTTTTTTATTGGAAAATGGACAATATTGCTTTCTTATTGGACTTTCATTACACCCATTTGGTTTAATAAATAGATTGTCAGAGCGATTGGCGCGGAAAATGTTTTTCCTACTTTTCCTTTAATGACTTAGTTCGGTGAGCATTAGCACGTACAATTTCTACATTATTATTTTGTAGGTTAGTGTCATCTATACTAATATATAAAGCTGAAGAGTTTGTTTGTTTGCTTGAACGCACTAATCTCAGGAACTACTGGGCCGATTTGAATATATTATTACGCTAAAACCAATAGGACCGGAGCAGTAATGAAAATTGTGACGCAGACGAAGTTGCGCGGGTCAACTAGTACAATATTCAATCACGTCGAAACTAATTATTTATCTACATAGGTAGGTATGTTTTGTAGGTTGTAATAAATATGACTATTGAATCGTAACTTTCGATTTGCGCAGCTTAATAAGCAATACGAGATTTTAATGGACAGCAACATGATTTACATCTGAAATGCGTAAAACCACATATAAATTAAAACTTTTGTTTAATAAATAGAGATTTACTTTATTTGTGGTTTTATCTACATAAAAATATGATTCAAAGGACCAAAAACATTAAACACCCAAAAAACTTTTGAGTTCCTCCAATTTTTTCCAGGTTTTTTACACTCATAGTAAAATTCATGCACGACGACGTGACGATATCTGGGGACACATCCTGCCACCGCTTCCTGCGTTCCTGTAGGTGACGAAGTATCAATTGATAGGGAATTCAATACGTGCGTACCTCGTACCGCGTGGCGCGTATTCCCGCGTATTATGCGGGCTAGAGACGCGCCCAGCGTTTTTCGTATTCCAAGCACGACGGACTGACACCTACCTGACAGGTGTTCTAATGCCTAAACGAATTTTAACGTATTTTTGCGAAGGTCGCGGCTAGCTTGTAAAAAATGGAGGCGTCTGTTCTATGATCATGGCTATTGTTTCCTGTTGCTTCCTTGGGACGTGAACGTGAGAGTGATGATTCATGGGAATGAATTATTGAAATATTGGTCATCTTTATATTGGTCTTTGTTTCATAAATTGATGATGAAATCTTTTATTTGACGATTATGAAAATAAATTAATTTTTATTAAAACTTTTGAATAAAGAATGAGTTTAAAGAAGGCTGTGAAGTGTGAAATTACCATTTTCAAAACCATATAAATGTTCTCTAATAAATATTTGAAGACATCAAATATTTTGAGGTATTTCCAGTCTATCCACGTTCCACGAGAAAGAGCAAGAGTCAAGCGTTTGAAATAAATAAAATTACTGTTCGTGAATAAAATTGTCCGTCCGGCCTTTAAATATTCAGTTTCAAAGACAAACTTCCCCACCTTGGAGACCGATACCAGGACCGATACCGATACTCTATCACTATTAGTTAACGTTCAGTCGATCGTTCTGTCTTTAATGCCGGTATGGTCGCTCGACAGCTGTTATATTTCACTTCGCAAATAATTACCGCAATTAAAATGTTTAACTACTGTTCCTGACCCTTGCCTTGGTTTTTAGCGGCCGGTAACGCTACGGTTCCTATAAGCAACGAGTCGTTTTAGTTAGTAATAGTTATTTATTACCTTTGTTTTTACTGTTGCAGATGAAAGTAAGCTTTGACGGTAGCGCTTTTTTTTTTTTTTTTTAATTACTGATAGTCTTGAGTTTGGCCACAATCTCACATGAAGGAAATAAAAACGACGATGAGGTAAATGATGGAGCAGGCGCTTTAAAAGGGCCGTATTGTTTTCTTTTACATCATCATATCAGCCGAAAGACGTCCACAGCCTGCTGGACACAGGCAACCCCCAAGATGGGGGGGGTTAGCCATAATCGCCACGGGTTGTCGATCGCAGTGCATGGTGCCGAGTTTTACAGAGAACGCTGCTGCCCATTCTCTGGCGAGTCCCTTAGTCGTCTCTTACGACACCCACGGGAAGTGATAGGATAGTATTATTCTTTTACGGCACCATCCGGCACCGTCCGACACCATCCGGCAACCGCCATACGGTTTTCTTTTTGTCAGCCTGCAATTGGGTATTTTACTTAAAAAGTCTAATTACTGGCTTTGTAAAATTGTACCAAATTTACCAAGCCGCATGACGTCACGCGTGTCTTTAACTCGCTGTATCCTCTTTATTTTATGTTTACGTGAAAAAAGAAAAAAAAAGTGTCCAATATTTTTTGAAAACTATCTGACGGACTAATTCGATTTTTAAGTAACATACCCTATTGTGTCCCACTGCTGGGCAAAGGTCTTCCCTGTCTCCTTCCAAAGCTCTCTGTCTTCGGCTATCTTTGCCCAAGTTTGCCTCGCAAACATGATCAACCGGTCTATTCTATCAACATTAAACCGTATAAACCTAGGTGTAGAGATCATGAAGTGAACTGTCATTCCATGTTTGTAAGGATTGACAGCTGACTTCATGACCCACTTCCCGTAAGACTACACTGTGAGATGTTTACAGAACTGCAATACAGCAGGTCTAAAAAGGCCACTTTAGCAGAATCAGAAAGCAAATCACGCTACCTGTCACTGTCAAATTTTCCCAATCAACCTTGAACCTAATGCGTTAACAATAAAGATGAAAATGATATTTGACAGATTGTTGTGTGATTAATATTATGATTATATTATGATTCTCCTAAAGTGGCCTTTTTAGCCACTCAGATTGTCACACCACCTTCGTCGCGGTCGACCGCGACGGCACGAAGAGAGTGACAATAATATCTTCGCCCACCTATCCTGGTGCATTCGTGAGACATGGCCAGCTCACTTTTAAGGACTACTCACACTTATTCAGCTCCATTCGTGTTTCGCTGAACGATTTTGGTCATTCTTATACAGTTCTGCTTCTATTTCATTTTATTTTATACTTATATGCCACAAAAGCTGAATAGACGCGTAAAACTAAACGGATGCGTACGCGTCTCCATACAAAATCGTTTTTATATGGGCATAAGCTGAATAGAGCTAAATAAGTGTGAGTAGTCCCTTACTTCAGCCCAGCAGTTTTTTCCCCAACTTCATATGAAATTGAATCATTTAATTTAGTTACAGAGTTAGACTACCTATTATTATGATACCAAAGTTACCCAAATGGCCGTTAATAGAGAAACAGCACTGGTCCTGACTGTAACTTTGTGTTATTTTATCATTTGACTTAACAAATGACCTTTCGCTGAAAGTTCCTGAAACTAATACACTTTAGATTACTTTCGTACAAGTTACTATCCAGTTTAAAGTTCCGGCTAAGCATGTTTAGATCGTGCGGTTTTCTCTGAAGAATGTCTCGAGGTTTTAAGGAATTACTAAATTAAACTCAAATGGAGCTTGTAGGAACTTAAAATTAAGACAAAGCCGCGCTGAACTTAATTATGTAATATTAATTATTACTTTTAAAAGCATAGAGAAAATTACAATTAGATGTTTTACGACAGCCACGTCATTATGTAGTAGGTATGATAACCGGCACGAGCCGTGAGCACACTCTCCATTGGTCGGTTTGACGACGAAAGCTCTGATGAGGCCTCTGCCTCGAGTTTTGCGGGCAGGATCTAATGTGTAAAATCAAATGGACCGACCCACGAAAAAAGCGGCGCGGCAGCGGCGCGAGGGCGGGCAACGAGCGGTGCGCGCCCATCGAGCGGTGACCGCCCGCGCGCTTGCATTGCCTTGTTGTGCAATTTATTTTCTTGTTTTGCCCACAATAAATTGAGCGTTAGGAATAAATTTTAATCAAAAAAACATTGCCGTCGTTGTTTAGACGTGTAATTTTTCGTGGGGCACAGGCCTTACGCTACACGATATTAATTCGTCAGTCAATGCCACTGACTATTGGGCTTAAAAGTTTCGTTCACCCACCGTACATTGGCGCGATCAACCTGCTGCATTCGTCTGTGCTCATGATTCGTGCCGGCTGCATCAGTATCTACTAATTAAACAGAAGTAGAAGAGTTCAAAATTGGAATTCCGAACTCATTAGCCGTCTCAGGGCCATTTTTACTAATTCAAACTGATCGCTATCAGTACATCTGAACTACTTTCAAGAGCTGTCAATGTCAATATTCCACAGTAAATAACGACACTGACAGCTCGTAAACTTGGTTTGTATGCTGGTTGCGATCAGTTTCGTAGGTGAAAATCACCCTTAGGTACTATACTCCTGAAACGCTTTGTTTTAAAATTGTTCTAAACATCTGTGGGCCAATTCTTATAATTGTTTAGCAAATCTCGCATTCGTATGTCGCCCGCAATTTTTCAAAAATGTATGAAAATTAAGGCTTTTTTGACAAATCACTTGACAGAGCTTTAGGACAGTTGCCCCTCTGTTCGACGAATATTATTTTATTAGTTACATTCTTGAAATATCAGTAAATTGGAAACTGCTAGAAGTAACTGAGATGAATTGTGTGGAGTAATTTGAATAGCCAAACAAAAACAGACTTGTCGTTATCTTATTTATTTTGCAGTCAATGTCAGACCAATAATAATAATGAAAACAAAACTAATCTTTGTTTTTAACATGAATAGATACGTTGAAGACTTCAACAGTTTAATCGCGGCCATTTTGATTTAAATTTGAAGAGTCAAAGAATGTGGGTAGTCGGATATTTTGTAGGTCGATGCAAATAATGGTGGGGTCCGTCCGCGCCTGACAGTGATGCGGGTGACTGTCAAGTGATAGCTCTTATACAGATTTATGTGCTTTTTCATATAGACATTGATCTCTGTAGATCTCGGTTGAGATGTTAACACTTCGGTTTATATGTGGTTTTAAGGATAAGAGAAACAATTTACATAATTATGAGTATCTTATTGGATTTTAAAGTACTTATCTTAGTTTTTTATTAACCACTAATCAATATTTGAACTATACAGATTTATGTGTTCTTCATATAGACATCGATGTATATCGATCTCGGTTGAGATGTTATATGTGTGTTGTTAAAAAATAAATGATTAAGCTGTTTTTATTGAGTATGCATCACGTGATTGTGTGTGGTGTTATAGTTCTGATAAAAAAAAACCTAAGCTGTGTATAGTAAAATGTATTTGTATTCTATTCTTTAGAATAGAATAGAACACTACACAACACAAAAAGACAAATACAAAGTGATAGGTAATCGCAGAGGTTAAGATAATAAAATACTGGTATTCAGCTGAATCCGGTTTGACTGGAAGCCGACCCCAATATAGTTGGGAAAAGGCTAGGCAGATGATGAATCGCAGACGTTAAGATAATATGTAAAGGCGGTTATTTTATTTTATATTAATCTGCAAGAGTGTCTCCTACCTACTCAATGCATTCAAATGATTACAATGACCTAAGATTATCTTAATGTCGTCGACCTTTTACTCAGACAAGAACGATTATAACGATTTTAAAACTGTCCTCAATAAATAAAATGCATTTCATTGTAATCCGGAAATAAAATACTTGGATCATTTCGTCGCTAACTCGCCAGTTAATGCAACAATCAAATCGATTGAACTCAAGAAGAAGCAGAAAATTAAAAAAATGCGAAGTCTGGTTGAAGTTTGTTGAACTCGCTGTTGTGATCGTGTTCAAAGAAATAAAGAAAAAAAAGATATGCTAAACTTTTTCTAGCGACAATAGCTCAGAGATTTCGATAAAAACTGGCCAAGTGCGAGTTGGTCTCGTGCGCGGTTGGTTTCGTACCATAAACAGAAAAAATTACATATCTTGCACTTTTTATTTAATTTTATACTTTTTTTGCAATGGCGGCAATAGAAATACTCATTGGAAATATTAACTGTTAGTACGGTTCTTGAGCTACAGCATAGAGCTGATATTGTCAGACGAACAGGCGGATGTACGAACAGATGGACGGACGGAGACTCAAGAATTAGGTTCCGTTAGTTACCCTTCAGAATCCTAAAAAAGTAGAGATTGTTTGAAATTACTTGCTATGGAAAAAAATCTTAGGGAAATTGAAATCTACGATGCTCCAATTTGCATGCCAATTTAACAAAGGAAAAAGATTTGACAAAAGTCCTCAAAGATATATAGAGGAAGTTTTCTGTATACCTATTACTGGGGGACTAAAAAGATCACTTTAGAAGAATCATATTAGAATCATAATATTAATCACTCATCAATCTGTCAAATTTCATTTTCATCTTTATCGCTAACGCATTCAAGGTTGATTGGGAAAATTTGACAGAGAGGGGTAGCGTGATTTGATTTCTGATTCAGCTAAAGTGGCTTTTTTAGACCCGCTGTTCATGCCCACTGACAGATGTACGAACGGGCACACGAACAGAGAGCGGAGGCTCAGTAATAAAGTTCTTTTGTCCGTCGAGTACGGAACCTTAAAAAGTAGAGGCTGTTTGAAATTAGCTGCTTTCAACGCGGGAAAATTGACCCTTCATCTATGATGCCCCGATAATTGAATGTCCGTTATAACACTAAGGAAAAGTTTCACAATATTCCTCAAAGATTTATAGAGAAAGTTTTTCATTATATTCTTTAGCTACTACATCAAAATTATGATGAAAGTACACGATGGACTAAATTTGAAATAAGCAGGTGGTTTTAATCGGATCAAGTGTAACGACTTGGCGTAACGAACTTCGTACCAACACCCTTTGAAATTGTACCTGTTTTAATTATAACTTTTGCATCTACCGTCCGAAATAATTATAATGTTGCATAACGGAAATTGTACGATGATATGACATTGAATACTCAGCTGTACAGTTTATAGAGAATTTAAGTTACAAGTAACAAATAGCAACGGTTCTACACGATTTTTCCGCAAAAATCCATGGAATCAAATCCTATAAAGATTGCAATCAGAAGTAATGTACCGCAACAGTAAATTTCATCTAAACGTTATCACAAATGTGAGTGAACGACAAACGAACGAATCCAATAACGTTCGGTTACTCGGGAACATCTCAAATGCAGGCAGCTGCTGAGAGATAGGCTCTTTTATATTCAGAGCAGCGAGCCCACACGCCGAATTGCTTACAGTTCTACAGAATTTCTGAACAGTATCATTGTTCTTGTTTGGATATGGATCCACAGGTTTTAAAAATTCAACCCTTTTAAAACGCAGTACAGTTTTGAAGAGAATTTTACACACGTAGCGTTCTAATTTCATACTTGCTTACTTTTTAATGGTTTCACAAATGGCAATGGTTGATTCAAGGTACTCGTACATTTCACAAATACCAGCCAGTATAATGATTTTGAGCACGTATGGTTGTTGTACACAAGCTATAATAATAATTAAGGCAAGAGTACCAACTATACGATTTAAATCATTATGGGGAATATTGATTTTGATGGCCTTGTTTGCGCGTTATAATAAATAATTAATATTGGAAAACGACAACGACAAAATCATTTGTAACAATTGCCGTTATATTTCCATGTGTTTCTATCCTCTTGGTGCTTCAGTGGCCTTGGAGCGAGTTTTTAAAAGTGTTCTTAAAAAATTTTACATACTATTTGACATCAGCGAACGTTAACACGGTCGAGTTTAAAAAAAAATAGACGCGCTAGGCAAAATAAATGAAAAATAAATTGAGTTATTGAAAAGGAATGTTAACGAACTAATAGGTAGAGGTGCGCTAAGCGCGGAGCACACTTGAGACTCTAAAATGTCTGCTCTGGGTGAGGGCCTCGTTTGAACGTGACATGCTAAAGTCGGCGCACTCTCCTCTATTGTCTACAGGGCATCCGCGGCGTTATCGCGTTACCCCGTCTTCCCCCTTATATGGCTGCATCCTTAAGAACTACGCTCTTCGCAAAATGCTTGTTTATCGTACACCCATTTTTGTAAAAGAAAATGTTGCTCGCTTTTTAGACATGTTTTCCAATGGAAGTCACAGGCTTTGTTCATTTCTTTTAATGTTTTTTTTCTTTCGTTTTAACTAGCAGAAGCAGAAGTATTTTTGCGAAACAAAGCTCTAAATTACTGTTATTTATTACACCATTAAAGCCAATTGATTTGAATTTTTTTGGTGGTAATTGGAGCAAGTGGCTGTGATACTGAGCGGCCTATAACTGAATTGACAAATAGGACTGCGAGTGTGCATGATTAGAATGGATGGGAAGTCCGTCGCGCTATCTCTTACAAACTGATTTTAAAATGCTTGCATGGCCCATTTAATCCGTCATCGTCGTGAATTTACGAGCGTTGTTCAGTGCCCCTCTCTAATAAAAGTCGATGAGCCGTGATCTGTATGCCAAAAGTTCCACAATAGCGGTATAAGTTGGTTTTATTACGCACGGTGCGTCTTAATGCATCCGTGAGGGTTGTAAGCTAACATCACAAATGTCCGATTAATTAAATATCTTATGATTTATTGCATTCCATACTTTTAACGATGCAGATAAAGTTTTTTTATTGAATTCACGACGTGCTTTGTTCAGGAGTGGCGGAGCTTTCAATTAAATAATTTTGTTCGCAAACGTGTAGTGTGCTTCATTGAGTTTTTTTAAGATGCTTCCTACCAATTATTTTTGTTGATGGTTTTATGAATGTACACAGTATTATAGGGAAGTAGTGAGGTTCTATTTAATAAATATACTTATGTCGGTTTGTATATTTGTATAATACTGGTATTCAGCTAAATCTGGCTTGACTGGAAGCCACCCGAATATAATTAGGAAAAGGCTAGGCAGATGATGACTTACGTCGATTTGAAATAGGATATCTCCTTCATAATTACATTGCAAATAAAATTATAAGCCCGCTTAATATATGGCATTGGCAGCCCCCTACTTCTGCCTGCTTTAACGATTCGAAAAGTGTTTTTACCGAATAAGTGTTTAGCCTTCTAAATGTTCCTGATGAAAGATATCGACTCTTATCGTCATCATCTGCCTAGCCTTTTCCCAACTATGTTGGGGTCGGCTTCCGGTCAAGCCGGAGTCAGCTGAATACCAGTATTTTACGAGGAGCGGCTGCCTACCAGACCTCCTCAACCCATTAACCGGGTAACACGGTACTTCATGGCAAGACTGGAGTCAGATTTACTGGCTTCTGACTATCCGTAACGACTGCCAAAGATCTACAAATGACAGCCGAGACCAACAGCTTAACGTGCTTTCCGAGACACGGAGGAAACTCGGTATGTTAAAATAATCACCCATCCATAGACCAACCTAGGCAAGCGTTGCTTAACCTTGGAGATCGACCCGTGTGGCTGTTATTATCTTAGCCACGAGTCATTTAAGGCGGAAGCGCCAGGGTTATTAATAAAATATCGACTCTTAAAGTATTGTCTATTATTGTTCGTATATACACACGAACACACAGCCCACGTTGGTATATTTTTTCTCTATTACCAAACAACAATAAGTATGAGGTACCGCGAATGTAGGCGGAAGCTATTGCCATTAGTTGCCATACTTCCCATCCTCTTGACAGTTACATGGGATATGCATTAGCTCCCTTTTGGGTAGGTAAACGAGAATGTAATCTCGCAAATATTGACATTTATCGACCGATCATAAGTAGTTTACGATAAAATACTAAGTAAAAATTTTTGAATTGTTTCAGTCTATTTTATGAACAATGTACTTCGTCTGCTTTACTCCTATTGGTTTTAGCGTGATCATATATAGCCTTCCTTAATAAATGGGCTATCTAATCTAACACTGAAATAATTTTTCAAATCGGACCAACAGTTCCCGAGATTAGCGCGTTCAAGCAAACAAACAAACTCTTTAGCTTTATATATTAGTATATATAGAGAATAGATTAGTGTTTTTGATGAAGAAATATAATAAATTTATGTGAGTCAATGACCGTTATTGCTAATTTACCTGGCGCAATCTGGCGCGATATCGTTACGGGCATAGAAGATGCCCGTAACGATATCGCCACAGGTCCAAAATGACACCTACACGTTGTATCAGCCCATCACATTTTTAATTTAATCCTAGTATTAAGGCTTAAATCCCTTTGTTTTGATGAAATAAATATTCCGAGCACTGTAAAACAATTTCAGCTCTATTAGTTTTTCCTAAAAAAATCTAGTTTTTAAGCGTATTATTGCTCGCGTTTCGTATGTTTTTTTTTTCATGCAAATTGACACCTATAGTTAGAAATAGCAGTGTGCGGTGTGTATTGGGCGGCCGATATTGAATAGTTAAAAAAACTAAATTGGATTCAGTTTTGGATTTAGTTTCAAGTGTGAAATTCTGTTCCGAATAGCTTAACAGAGAGATGGGTTTTTCAGTTTTTTATTGATACTTTATAGATATACACTAGACACCGGTCAAAAGTATTTGGCCACTCAGAAAATAACTAGGTACCTTGTACTAACCAGGTACCTAACCCATTAAAATTAAAAAACAAAAAAAAAAAAATTAAATGAAACGCCACCATGCACAACATTAGGTATAGCGATGTGTCACAAAAAGAAAAAAACTTCAATTTCGGAAGTCGGTGTTTTTGGTTATTTTTTCTTTTTTTGACACCGACTTCCGAAATTAAAGTTTTTCTTTCTTCCGAAGTTATTTTGTACCTTGTAGTGTTTTGTTTTTGGAAGTCGGTTGTATGTTTTGTAAAAAAGTTTTTTTTATTTTTCACTTTTTAGTGGTACCTACCTAGTTACCTGCGTACCCATTAACAGCGTACCGGCGCAATATTATGTTAAGAACTAGTGTAAACACTAAAAAAACATGCGATTTCAGCAATCCCTATCCCTTTGCTATCATTTATTGAAGAGTTCCATTGCCTACCTCCAAAGTTCTTCGTCAGATCTTCACCAAATTGAAACGGGACCAGTCCAGGAAAATACTCATTCAAACAAAAAAAAGATTCATCCAAATCGGCTGACAATTGGCTAAAGTATCGCTGAACAAACATTTTTCATGGGTTCTCATCATCAGATCCTAATTTATACCTTTCATCATCAGCTCAGCAACATGAGATGATGATAACCAGGCATAAATATCTGAATTGCGTTAGAAAGTTCATGAAAAACATTGTATGTGCCTATAAAATTTGAGGGTTGCCCTCGATTTTCGTGGGATCCCATCATCAGATTATGACATGGTGACAATGGGACCAATCGAGAAGTATACCTTTTCAGATGAAACAAAAAAAAATTTAAATCGGTTCATAAATGACGGAGTTATGAGGTAACAAACATAAAAAAAATACAACCAAATTGAGAACCTCCTCCTTTTTTTGAAGTAGGTTAAAAATAATACTAGTTGACCCGCGCAACTTTGCGTCACAATTTACATTACTGCTCCGCTCCTATTGGTCTTAGCGTGATAATATATATCCTATAGCCTTCCTCAATAAATGGGCTATCTAACACTGAAAGAGTTTTTTAAATCGGACCTGGATCGGTTCCTGAGATTAGCGCGTTCAAGCAAACAAACAAACTCTTCAGCTTTATATATTAGTATAGATATATACGTATATATTTTTAATTTTTCCATTATAAATCCATAATTAATTTGAATTTATATATTAGCAATTTCATTAATTTTGTATACTTTTTTTAAATTTTAGAGTCTTTATGTGTCCAGCTTTGTTTTTAATGAGGGCTTCAAAGCCTCACAAAACGCCAATGGCCAAATACTTTTGAGCAGTAGTGTATAGACTATAGACGTACATCACTACATACATACCTACTCGTTACCTTTAGGTGTGCTCTATATTATGAAATATTTGTAACAACCGCAGGATCGTCTCCACATTCTCGAGATAACATCAAAAATTCTTTCCCTATCGCTTATTATTATTATGTTCACAAGAAATGGTAATGAGATACTAACTGAGCACGTGACACCCGCCTTTTTGTTACGTTTCACAACATCCGAGGTTTTTAAAAATGGTGATGTGAAAAAAACTCCAAGGATGCTTTTTTGTCGGTTACCTTTTTCTGGAAGCACGCTGCTCGAATCATAAATTCATAATTCTATTTTTGTGGCCCATTTTGTATTCAAGGCCGTAAACAACTGGCTATTGAGAACCAGCAATTAAAATTAACATGCAGAAGTCAAAATAATAATGTTACTTAAGTAGCAGTGCTTAGTGATTTCAAGCTCCGTTCTTCTTCGATTTAAACGTGAATCTATTCAGATATTTTCGGATTAATGTTCCCCAATACCGGCGTTAAATTGCCGATGATTTAATTACAGAGTTAACTTTGACAATGCTAGGTACTCGTAACGTAATTAATGCGATCCATTCCTCCTTGTTTCAAGTTCTTAAATACGAAAGCAATCCGCTTTGGATTCGTGTTCGAACATAAAAAAAGACTTTCGAGTTTCCGAATACTTGAACAGTGGATTTCTGGATCGGATTAATCAAAGACTTTTTGTGTTTGATTTTGTGATGAATTTTGCAATTAATTAAGCGAAAAAATTTACGTGTGTCGTGTTTTCAGTTTAACCCTAAGATAGGTAATTCTCACTTTTTTTTTCAATATTTTTTTATTTTATTTTATTTATAATTGATAAGATCGCATTTGAGGAGCTCGTGGCTAAATAATAACAGCCGCACTGGTCGATCTTGAAGGTTAAGCAACGCTTGCCAAGGTTGGTCTGTGGATGGGTGACCATATTAACATAACGAGTTTCCTCCGTGCCTCGGAAAGCACGTTAAGCCGTTGGTCCCGGCTGTCATTTGTAGATCTTTGGCAGTCGTTACGGATTGTCAGAAGCCAGTAAATCTGACTCCAGTCTTGCCAAGATGTACCGTGTTACCCAGTTAATGGGTTGTGGAGGTCTAGTAGGCAGCCACTCCACGTAAAACACTGGTATTCAGCTGAATCCGGTTTGTCTGGAAGCCGACCCCAATGTAGTTGGGAAAAGGCTAGGCAGATGATGATGATGAGGTTCGCATTTGACCGCAACCTCACATGATAAAAGTAGCCTACATATTCACACTTGACTGAAAAGACCCATGTTGAAGCTATCAGGAAAAAGAATAACATTGACAAAAAAAACGCGACCGCTAAAAACGACTAAAAAGTTCCAAACAAGTCGATTTACAAGGAGGCTGATGCACTTGGTGGCATCAGATATGTGATTGAACCAAATTAAATCTTTTGACGCGGGTTATAAGGGACTTCCACTCTCTACCTATCTATAAAATAAACATTCACAATGTCTTTACTTTTCTACCCTTTCAGTAATAAACATAGTTTCGAATGAATGCTTCTCAGGAATTGGAATCCATTCACGGGAACTCTAAGAACGTTTTTATTTTATTTACCTACAGTTTCTTTCCCATTAAACAGAGTCTGATAAAAAATACTGTTTTCCTCACAAGTGTACGACAGCTTATATTGCTCATACTTGCATCCTAAATAATATTATTAACAAGTGCGTTTGTTTGTCACACTTTCTCGCTTAAATTGCATAACTGATTTGGAGAATTTTGTCACAGATGTAAGCCACTTTAAAAATACCTACTGCTAAATTTTTGGATTACTAGCCAACGCTAGTAATCCAGGAACGAGATTGCAGGCAAAAGCCGCGTTCATATAGATTTGTGTAAAAAAGTAGCTTATAAAATCTCCAGGGTCACCCGTTCCACAAAAAGTCGCACTACTATGCCAGCCCGTAAACGTCTCACCTTGTATGCCTTTTTTTGTAAGGATGGGAAATCATCAAATGACTCCTCCCGCTCTGGGTAAAGCAGAAGAGAAGGTCAGACCCGCCCTTTCTTTCAACATGAGTACAGCATACAGGTCTTATAAAAAATGATGAGGTTGCTACATGTTTTGCCATTTATGGCGTACAAAAACAGTTGAACAAAACAAAAAACAATTCAATGTCAAAATTTAAGTTAAATTGTAATTGTTGTGTGTTGTTTGTTTTGTATGTAAGTATAGTTCATACATACATTCAGTCAAAAAAGTATCGGGAATGGATGATTTGTTTATGGTTCCAAATTCAAATTTTTGTTTTTTTGTAGTTGTTAGATTGGCACAACTGTTTTCCATTTTGGCGCGGTGTTTGAGTTGCATCTGTTATTTATATTAAATACAGTGCTGGTTTTAGTAATATCATATATAGTGTGTATTGCGAATTTCATAATGGACAAAAATATCGAACAAAGAGTTTGTCTTAAATTTTGCATCGCCAATGGAATTTCGTGTTCGGAGTCACTGTTATCAAAAACTCGTGCTTATGAGTGGTTCAAAGCGTTCAAAAGCGGTCGAGATGTGATGGAAGATTTGCCTCGCTCTGGTAGGCCGTCAACGTCTGCAACTGAAGTTAACATCGCAAAAGTGAAGGAAATAGTGACTGAAAATCCCCATTCGACTCTGAGAGAGATAGCCGCCGAACTTTTTGTATCTCACGAGTCGACCCGTACCATTTTAACTAATCATTTGGGTATGAAACATGTTGCTGCTCGGCTAGTCCCAAAAGATCTGAATTTTCTCCAAAAACTCAATCGCATGAAAGTCGATGAGGACATGCTAGAACGAGTCAGTTCGGACCCAACATTCATGAAACGCATTGTTACTGGTGACGAGACGTGGGTTTACGAGTTTGACATGCAAACTAGTCAACAAGCTTCGGAGTGGCGCCTTCCAACTGAACCGAAACCGAAAAAACCACGCCAAAGTCGATCAAAAGTCAAAGTCATGTTGACTGTTTTCTTTGACTATCGCGGTGTTGTGCACTCTGAATTCTTACCGGAAGGTCTAACGGTAAATAAAGAATATTATTTGAGCGTTATGCGGCGTTTAAGAGAGCAAATTCGACGAAAAAGGCCAGATTTGTGGAAAGAAAATTCTTGGATTTTGCACCACGACAATGCGCCTTCGCACAAGGCTATCATTGTGAACGAATTTTTAACCAAACACTCAACAAATACCATCCAGCAACCACCATATTCACCAGATATGGCTCCTGCTGACTTTTTTCTTTTTCCTAAACTCAAATTACCACTTCGTGGCACCCGTTTTCAATCGATAGAAGACATAAAGGAGAATTCGCGGCGAGAACTGAACTCAATTCCGGAAGCAGCGTTTAAAAAATGTTTTGATGAATGGATTATTCGTTGGCGCAAGTGTATCGTTTCTAAAGGAGCATACTTTGAAGGTGATAAAATAAATTTGGATGAATAACAGACATTTTGTGTATTATTGATCTTTTCCCGGTACTTTCTTGACAGAGTAGTACTATATATCTCTTAGTATTTATTAAATATCTTTTAATCGCGTATCTTGCTCAAAATTGCACCTACTACTAATTTGTCTCTGCATCACCGAAGGGTTGACTGGTAGAAAATGCATGCTTTATGGTTGCTGGTGAAATCATAAAGTCCGTCTCTGTAGATTTGTGTACATGAAGTATATAACAATTATCGTCCTATTACTCTAATACCCGTTATTTCTAAGATTTTTGAAAGAATTATGTACGATAGATTACACTCCTTTATAATAAAACACGCAATTTTAAAAGAGGAACAATTTGGTTTCAGGAAGGGTAAATCAACAACTCTCGCATGTTTTTCTCTCATGAAAAAGATTACATCAAGTCTTAACGAAAAAAGGTCAATAGCATCAATATTTCTTGATATGTCAAAAGCTTTTGACTTCGTAGATCACAAACTGCTTCTCTACAAATTGAATCGCTATGGTATTAGGGGAAATGCATTAAACTGGATAAAAACATATCTGTATAATCGCCAGCAATGTGTAGAAATATCTAGACGTAATATATCAGAAAAAAATATATATAGATCTGCCTATCGTCAAAACTCCTGTGGGGTTCCCCAAGGCAGTATATTAGGACCCTTTTTGTTTTTACTATATATTAATGATTTGCCCAACGTGACCCCATATTCATGCATTATGTACGCCGACGATACTACTCTTAGTATTGAACTCACTGATAAAAATATCACCAAATACGAAAAAGAGATAAATGACACACTAAACAAAATAATAGATTGGTTAAAAGACAACAATTTACATGTCAATATCGGTAAAACTAAACTTATACAGTTCCAAACTTATAATAGCAAACATCACGGATTAAAAATAAGATACGCAAGTGACACTATAGAAGAGGTTAAAAGTGCTACTTTTTTAGGTATAACTTTAGATAAATTTTGCAACTGGAAAGAACATATTGAAAAATTATGCACTAGGCTGCAAAGATTTGTATTTGTTTTAGGTAGAATAACTCGTGTAGCTGGTATCAATGCAGCACTTTATGCTTATCATGGTTACGTAGCATCAATTCTACGCTACGGTATTATCATATGGGGCAATTCTGTGGATTTTATTAAGGCATTTCGAGCCCAAAAAAAGTGTATTCGATCAATAACCAAAGCCCAACCATTAGATAGCTGTGTCCCACTCTTCAAAAGTTTAAAAATATTGCCACTCCCATCTTTATATATATTCGAACTTTGTATCTTTGTACGTAAAAACATAGGTTTATTTAAATTACGTAATGATGTTGTGGTAAGAAAAAGCAGAGATCTCCACAAATTATGTGTACCTCAACAACGAATTAAACTATTCTCCAATAATGTTTACTGTATGGCAATTCGTATTTATAATAAATTACCTAATGTTTTTAAAGATCTTAATTTCATGACTTTTAAAAAGAAATTATTTGACTTC
The DNA here is from genome assembly GCA_950371165.1 of Lacanobia oleracea. Taxonomy (NCBI): domain Eukaryota; kingdom Metazoa; phylum Arthropoda; class Insecta; order Lepidoptera; family Noctuidae; genus Lacanobia; species Lacanobia oleracea. Next base: position 18,158,882 of record OX493387.1, on the reverse strand, counting down.
CTATTATCTAAGTGTTATTACTCAACAGATGAGTTTTTAAATGAAAAGTTTGACTCTAAATTTAAATTGGACGACGAATTGCCCTTACATTCGTAATGATTGAATTTAATTTGATAACTATGACATTGTATTGAATAATTCTTAACACTGTATTTGATTAATTTCTGACATTATATTTAGTATTCCGTGACATTATATTTAGATTGCCTTGACATTGTATTTAATAATTCCTGACATATTTAGTATACCGTTAAATTGTATTTAATAACTCTTGACATTCTTATTAGTATGCGTTGACATTGTATGCAATAATCCCTTCAAATTGTATTTAATATCAGATAATGTTTACCTAGGTTTGCCAATTAATTTTGATTTCATTTAAATTTTTGAAAATATTTGTACGCTGGAAACAGCAGAATATTTTGGACGTAGAATTGTAGTAACACCGTGTAACAACAATATTCTAACAAATAAACTTATTATTATTATTATTATTTATAAAAAAATACATAAATAAATAAAAAGTCAACACGGTGAGACGTTGCCAGATTAGACCGACAGTAACCAAACCTGATTTTTACAAAATAAATAAATGATTGATTGAGTAAGTGGAATGACAGTTCACTTCATGCTCTCTAAGTTTACATGGTGAGATGTCGACAGAACAGACCGACTGAATTAGTTTTGAGAACACGAAGGTGACACAAATCAATAAATGCAAAGGTACTAGTCTTTTATGGTCTCATAAAGTAGGAACAACACTTATACCGTTGGCAATACCATTGTTTACCATTTGGAGCATCCGCTTTGGGAATAACACACGCTATGGTTATGTTATTACTTTTATGGCTGTCTTCAGAAGAAACTGCGTTGTCGTTGTGTTTTCTTCATTGTTATCGAACAAATACAAAATTATATTCTATATGTACCTATACGCACTTTGTTTTAACCGTTATTCATTCGTTATATTAAACTATTATGACTAAGGAATTTGTGCCTGTTTTTTAAATGTAAACGTAAACTTCAATATGCACTAAACTGTATAGGCGCCGTCTAGTAACAAAAACGGGAAACCATTATTTTCCCTCTAAATTGACAAAAGTGAGGGTTACTACTGATAACGTTGATAAACTCGCACGGAGGGTTCTGTAAGGTACCTCAAATACCTACAGAAGTCTAGCACCCTAAATATCAAAACAGATTTCTGTCTGACAGTTCAACAATGTGCCTAGTTTGGACCCAGTTGCGAAAAAAACGTATTTATCTACTACTTACTTACGACCTTGTTGTACGTAAACTAAGCAATAATTTAGGTGCAGAGATTGAACAGAAAAACTCTGATACAGAAACATCAGCACCAATTGATTCAATTAATAAATTAGGGCCGCCTGTTAACCGGATTAATCGCAGCTCAACCAACCGTAACCGTGTCACACCCCTACTTGTGACTTATTTACGTAATGTATGAAGAAATGCGGAACTTTGTCTAACAAGTGTTACAACCTACCCGACAATGAACTTCTTTTCGAGTTGTTAACTTTGCCTCTTAGAACTTGGTTCAAAGACAATTCGGGAACAAAACTTACGATTAAAATTAATGAGGTTCTCGTCTAAAGAAGTTTCACGTATCTACCTTCTTACAAGTATTTATTGCCATGGGCATGATTATCAGAAGTGGGATGGCTTGGCTTTCGTATAAATCTATCAGTCGTCGTGATAGTCAGAAGTGGGTATAGTTAGGTTATGTAGTAATTGGGTTATGGGGGACAGGTGTTAGGATGTGCAGTTAAATTAGCTTATTGAAATGTCGGACATTGGCTTCTAGTGGAGCAAATTCATAGCATGAGGAGTGGAAACCAATCAAGTTAAGTTTCAGGGTAAAACAGGGTATCCACTAGATACAAATAAAATAGAGGCCCTATTTTGTCCTTTGGCTATTTTGGAAATAAAACTCACTCAAACAAATGTTCAATGCAGATGTGTGCGCAATAAATCACAAATACTTCCAAAGTCCGAACTATGAGCAGATTACCATAATTTACTATAATACCATTAAATGCCAACTACCCGCAAAATGCGTGCCAAAGAACACGGCATTTTGTGTGTAATCCGCCAACTTATTTGTCAAAGCTAATGGTTTTTACTCTAGGTAATAATCCCTAGGTTTTTTGCCTGATGTTTGTGTACAAAAAATAATAATGTGTTGTGTAACATGGTTTTGTGAATCGCTTAGCTGAGAGCATCAACAATAGATGGGGCCCCATTGTGACGCGGAATTGAAAATGCGGGCTTAATCGACGCTTTCTATGTTATTGTTATATTTTTACGTATGTCATGATTTTCGGTGTCCAAAAATTTGATATTTCAATTTTCGCCTCGAATAATTGAATCCGTAATAAAATTATCTTATCTATCTTCGTGTTGTAATTAAACAATGGCAAATTGCTGCTATACAGTTAACAGAACTGGAAAATTGTTAGTGCTCCCGTATATTTTGGCCAGCACTGTTTGCTATAAATTCAGACATTCGAGCAACTCTCCAGTGGCATAAGCACTGCCTTTGAAGGAAGATATTCACTCAACCGTCTAAACAGACTCTAAAACTTCGGGATACTAGTTGCCAGTGGGCCCTGTTAACTCAATTTAGGCGATGGAATAATAAGCAAAATGAAGGTAGAAATTAGAGTTATTTAATTAGAATGAAGGTAGGTTACGGGCTACGGTGTTGGTGTAAACTAGGTAAATTGAAGGAAGCACTTCAAGAGCCTGTTCCGGTTTCGAGCGAAATGCCGACCGGCCACTGGTATGGCTTCCGCTCACTGACCGCAGCATGTACCTACTACCAGCCACCACCGCGGCACTGCGCACACAGCCGGCAGTTTTGTAACACGACTCCACAACTCCCACCTGAACATCAAATATAGCAAATAATTCACGCGCGATGCATGAAAGAGTTTACCGACGTTCAAAACACTCTCATTTATTAAACCATTCATTGAATAGACACTTGCTCATAGAGAGCGCTTTGTTCACTCGAAGTTATTCACCGTACTTGGTCTACAAATCTCAAAGCGGCGTGTCAAGAAAATCTACTAAACGGTGGCCTCTTGATATTTAATAATATAATTTTCTTTGTTGAAGGTATCTCGTTTAACTGAGCACGATATTACGGATCTTCTCATTCATGTAAATGCAATGGCAACAGCGTAAACAAAGCAGTGAGCGTTAACAATTAGTTGGTTTGAACACCAGTATACTGATAAACAATTTGTTGAAATTGTACGAGCGTTAACGTACTTAATCAACAGTTTCCTTGTTTGTTTACGGTAATTAGCATCGATAATAATATAGCTGATGTTTGTATTTACCTTACAGTGCAAGATAAACAATAGACCCTCTCATGTACTCGGATCGCTCCTCTAATGTAAGGGGACCCAGTCTTTTGAACGTGTCGGGGACATTGATCCTACATGCTACATGCAGAGGCGCTCACGAGAATTTTAATTTAAACGCAACGAGATACTAATGATTACATTACGTAGTCCAAGGCACTCATCGCCGAACAGGAAGTGGCGCTCGTCATGAAATAATAACAACAGTTGGATCAAATTAAAACAATTTCCATTGAATAATTTACATACTTTCAAACTTTGGATCGAGCTACCGGAATACCTGTCATAGTATAAATATTACAAGCTCAAAATGAATGATCGCAGTTTTCCAACTCTGCCGAGTCTGATTTATTCGGGTCCAGTTGTAAATAAATGGACGCGCTGCCATCAAGCCATCAATAAAATGTTCACAAACATATCACTCACCAAACTTAAGACAGTTCTGATAGAAATAATGACAATGTCGGAAATTTATTTTTGCGCGAGGAGCATTTTGTAAATTGATGAACAAATTTTGTTGAAAACAATCCTAAAGTGATTGGAAATTCCACTTCCGACTTTATAGCTTGAAGCGTAAAGTCTTAAAACGTCTGATCGGAATTCGAGTCAGCTTTTCATCGGGTTTCAGGGTAGCCTGTGAGAGAATAACAAAGGTAACTAGGTAGAATCTTTTAAGCTCATCAATAGCAGCCGGATCAAAATGCATACTTTAGCCTTTCACAGTGTACGATGCGCTTTATTGAAAACAGGCTCTTCTACTCTGGCTTATTCGATTAAAACAACAAAAACCATAACGTGATCTTTAAAGCTAAATGTCAGATGTTTCTATAAATTGCTGTGTATTCAAAAGCATGAATCGAATTAGTAAAAGTGGTTAAGAATTTCACAGATCACTTCAACTACTAATACACTTTTGTTAATTCTCGTTTCATGTTAGTAACTACCAGTGGTTGCATACCAGCCAGCTTGCTTATCAAAATCTTCAACAAAGCTGTATTGTCCTAGCTCATATTGAATGCAAGCGAGCGCGCGGCGCCGCTCAGCCAGCGGCAAATCAAAAAGTACTCTGCTGCCTGTTACGCAGGAAATTCTCGCTCGGTGGTCTTATATCCATACCACTTATAGTCTCCTAGTAATAATCGGATAGCCTGGATCAGATAGCCGCTTTAATATAATAAAAGAGCTTGCAGCAAAGGAGCTCGGGCTTGCTTGGAGAGCATTTTAAAAATAATTTGCTCTAAACGTTCGCTGTACCTAATAGAATTAGTAATTGAGATTCTCTTCTTAGTTACGTTCAATGGTGCTTGATATTATTCAGATTTTGAGCTTACAAAGATGTGGACCAAATAAATGCTTACTTTTTATAGGATCTTAGAAATGTTATGCAAATGCTTCGTTTATGCAAAATTCGTTTAAATGTATTTTAATCTCATCTCTACGTTTTTTGCGCCAAATGAGGCCAGGCCACAGTGGTAATTAAGAAAATTTCAGCATTTTTGTGGGATCACAGTTGGCCATTTCCGTCAGATGTGCCGGACGTTACTGTTGAAGTATAATTTCGAGCACGGCTCAGACACCTTAATCTGTTTTGTGGTTGTTAAAACTAACCTCACTCCTGCTTGAGGAGCTCGTGGCAAATAATAACAGCCGCACGGGTCGATCTTTAAGGTTAAGCTACGCTTGCCAAGGTTGGTCTGTGGATGGGTGACCATCTTTGTCCGCGTTAGAAATAACTTTACAATTTAATTACACCATATCGAACGAATATAGGTAACTCAAAATATACCGAGTTTCCTCCGTGCCTCGGAAAGCACGTTAAGCCGTTGGTCCCGGCTGTCATTTGTAGATCTTTGGCAGTCGTTACGGATTGTCAGAAGCCAGTAAATCTGACTCCAGTCTTGGCAAGAAGTACCGTGTTACCCAGTTAATGGGTTGTGGAAGTCTGGTAGGCAGCCGCTCCACGTAAAACACTGGTATTCAGCTGAATCCGGTTTGACTGGAAGCCGACTCCAATATAGTTGCGAAAAGGCTAGGCAGATGACGAACCTCACTCCTGCTTTGAACTTGGCAACAACCTTATTAATCATTTAAGTACCTACACAAAGCTTTCTCCAAAGTTTCTAATAAATTAAATAGCTTAAATGTAATCCGTTAAACTTGAGAATTTTCTTGTTGAATATGATTTTTTAATAATGTTTTGGGTCGCCCAACTTAAATTAGCATGAACAACTAAAATTAGCATGAATAATATTGTTAGCTGTTCAAATAAGACAAGCCCTCAAAAGCTCTTTGACAATAAAATACGAATGAAGCATAACGAACTAAGAATTCGAGCGCAGCAAGCAGTTGCAGGGTCAAACCAGTCGTTATTAAACATTGAACTTCGACGTCATAAATGGTAATAGTCTAGGGATACATCTGATAAGATACCATGAAAACTAAATGTAGCTTTTAGTAGCAAGCTGATCGTAAATTCAAATCCAATACACATGACTAAAAGGAGAGTCGGAGAGCGTCGAGAATACTACGCAGTCACGCTACACCTATCAATATTCTACGTCTGCTATATTGTTTGTAAAGAGCTTTTATCTACGTCCATTTATACCGTGTCTGAATTTTGGTAACGTATGTTGTATCAAATATTCATCGACTTTGTAAGTGTAGTCAAAATTTGGATACTAATTGGAGCAACGTTAATTAATGAAACCTTTACAATTTACAGTGAACATTACTGTACCGACATTTTTCAATTACAAAGCAAAATTGTGGATGAAGTTGTATGTTTATTCATTTTGCATACTGATGTATATTCAGATTTTGTTAAAACAACAGTAAACGTGGGCGGAGGAAATGACTAGGGTCTCATAACTTTATAGGAGTTAGAACAGTGGGAGACACGAAATGTCGCGTCACTAGAATGCGGGTCCTATTGTTCACACATCCTCTGATGTCTCTCGTTTAAACACTTGATACTTGTTCCTCTTTTGTATAGTTTTCGAGACCTCGTTACACATGCGATAGTTTTCAAGTACGGATTTTTAGTACAATAAAACGTATTTTCGAATTTCGGCTATTTGGTTAGGAAAATATTTTCTTTAGGCCTCGGGCTCCCAGACGTAGATTAAGGTTAATTGTTAACTATTATATCTGTAGACTGGTGAGTTGGTGTAATTTGTTAGATTGAATGTGAAATGTGAAACTTAATTTGTATTTGTAAGGAGCTAGATAATATTGAAAAACTAATAGAAATCTGTGTGTAATTTCAGGGCCTGTGTTTCTGAAACAAATAATTTAGATTATAACCATCGTTTTTTAATCTAACTCCTACTTTACGACACACTCAACTTATATTTCAAGCGACACACGGATACCAATTCCCAAAGGAGAAAACCCCGGAAATCAAAAACAGAACACATACTATTGAAACAAACAAAAGAGGAGCGACATATCGATGACGGCGGAATCAGCATACTTATGTTTCATTCAGCCCGGATGCAGGCGGCCGTTAGCCAGCCGGGTATCTGACAAAGCTCGATTTTTCATGCAGATTTAATCAGTTGCTGGCTATTACCCGCTATGACCGGGTGAGCGGGTGAGCGGGTGTAGCTTTACAAACAAACATACTGTCTGACGAACTCCGGGATGCATGCGGCGTAGTAATTCGAGGCATATGGCACATTGACGGCTTATTGACAGAGATTATAATATTAGAAAGCCCCATTTGGTCCTCTAGAGTACAAATGCCAATTAAGATTAGATTTATTAAATATAGAAATTGAATGCTTTTAGCATCTGTGTGTTCGTCTAGTCTGCTTTGTCATCTGGTGAAGTTTTGAGTTATGATGTATTGGAAATTGGTGACTTTGATACTAAGTGATTACATTTTTTGGTTTAGGTGTCCAGTTGGCACCTCTGTCTATACGAAGATATATCTGTACGAAGAGATTTTTATAAAGTTATTTATTTTTTTATTTATTTGTCACTCAGATGAACAGTCGGAGATAACATCAAATAGATTTCTATGTGTTTAAAAAAAAAACGTGAAAATGTAGGTTTTATTTGTTAAAACCAATTGTCAGAAATAAATACTTCTTCTACAGTCGATAATCAGTGGAAAATCCATCTTTTTGATACTGTTTCTATATGTAGTGATAATTAGCTATACTGATAACATAATCTATGTACTTACTACATTTTTTTTTCAAGAATAAGAAAACAACCAACACAACAACTCCATTCCCTAGAAATTTTAAATTGAAAACATATTAATAGAACACTTTCATTAAGTTACTAAGAAAATCCAGTTTTCTGTCTTGTACATTTTATTAACAGTTTATTCTAAGAAATCCGTTAAGTCAACAAACAAGATTGATGAGAAAATATTGAAGGAGCTCTTTAAATAGACAAAGGCTCTATTAATATTAATAACAATGGTCTTATCTACTTCAACGTTCACAAGTACCTGCTTGTGAATATGTGAGAGCATTTTTCGCATATATTCAAAGTCGGTATTTTTCTGTTGGCAGGTCCTTACCGGTATAACGGGCCGGTGGGCGTATTCTGTACTTGAAATTGGAATATTTTATTGCGAAAAACAGTTTCAGTCTGTCAGGCTACTCTTAAAATAAAGTTTATTTTGTAGGGTTCCGTACCCGAAGGGTAACCAACTGAACCCTATTACTAAGGCCTTCTCTGTCCGTTCGTTCGTCCATTGGTCCGTCTGTCTGTCAGCGGGCTGTATCTCAAGGACAGGTAGACAATTTAAATTTTCACAAGAGTGTCTATTTCTACAACAAAAAACAATAAAAATTAAATTAAAAATGCCATACAAGAAACATGTTTATTTCTCGGTTTATGGTATGGAAATCCTTCAGGCTTCGTGTGAGAATCCGATTCGCACATGGCTGGTTTCTTAAGTATTCTGAAGTAGAAATTTTCCTAGGAGGCCAATACTGAGCACTAGATGGATAGGGTAAGACTATGTAATACGCCCTACTTTTTTTTAAATTGTTATTTAAAAAAAATCTTACAAGATAAAATCAAACTTTTTATTTTGGAACAATATTTAGTCTTTTGACAATAATGGCACAAGTGGTAGTCTTAATAGGAACTAAGGAAACAATAATATTAATTTATTTTTTTAATCTAAGGTGGGGCGTTTTGAAATGTGGTTGTTGGCTAATACGACTCACTCTTATCATAAAATGCCCCAGTGTATTAATCATATATTTTTTTCATTTTTTAACTATATTAACAATTGTTATGGCAAAAACTAACTCTTCAATCTAAATTAAAATAATGTAAACCAGTCTCTTTATCAAATCAGACCTTTTTAGAAAAACATTTCTATAAAACTAAATTTTTACCTTTAAAAACTAAATAGATTATTATAAAGAAAAACTAAATAATATGTAAACTACCACCAGTAATCTACACGATAAAATAACATAACATGGCTTCCGTTTGAGGTTCAATCAGTCTATAATATATATTATATTTCTTAGCTAGTTGAAATGCCATTTCGTTTACATCTTTTCTGTCAGGGGCAAATCCAACTTTTTCCAATTTCTTTATATGGGAAACCAGCTTTTTTTCATATTCTACAGAAAATACTGGCTTTCGTCCTAGAGAGCCCTTTGATTTTCCAGATAAAATTTGGTTTCTTAGAGTTCGAGACGGTATGCCAAAGTTTCTGGATGCCTCATTAACACCCATAACCATAACTTTGCTTTGGACACTACGCATGGCTTTATCTAAGTCGTCCGCACTCCACGATGCTCGTAGTGTCGTTCTTTCGGACTTCCGAGACATTATCTGTAATAAAAATTCGCAACAAGGTATTTTAACACAGTTCAATTTTTGGGGCGTTTTAAACAACTAGCTAAGGGGCGTATTGTCAAATTCGATTTTCAATATGCCCCACTAAGATCAAAACACAAGATTCAAGGTTATAACGTTCGACAAAATAAAAAGAGAAAGGCAATTTTATCAATTTTACGATAGTGTGGGTCATTTTAACACAAAATATAAAAGTGTTAATAAATATGAATTTCTTTGAAACTCACCACAAAATGTTCCACGCCAATTAAACCAGATTTTGCAATATTTTTTAAACGCACATCGCAAACTACGTGGACACGTCGTCCATGTTGTCCGGCTAGTAGTGGCTCCCCGCGCGTCTGGTTACGAGCGGCGTGGCTTTGTTAGTGTGAGTGCTTGAGTCGTGGGGCGTTTTGTCACTTGGGGCGTATTACCAAGTTTTACCCTATGGGTTAAAAAAGAAGATAAGAATTCTGTGATTCTAAAACTAGTCACACTCGCACACGAAGGGTTCCGTACCATGAGCCGAAAAAAACGCGTTACTTTTATTATTTGTTTTTATAGCGGCAATAGAAATACACACTCTGTGAATATTTTAATTGTCTACTTATTAAGGTTCTTGAGATACAGCTGACAGACAGACGGACGGATGGACGGACGAATTGACTTACGGAAAGTGGAGGCTTACTAATAGGGTCCCGTTGGTTACCCCTCGGGTACGGAACCCTAAAAATTTAATAAAATCAAGAAGTCTCTGATAGTTGAAGTTAAAAATCCATTTCCAAGAGAGTATAAAATCTCTTGGAAAAATCTCTTCAGCAATCTGAATGTAATAACGCAGCTCCATAGGAAGTGCAAATGTTTGATGGTTCCGCTCTGTATGTAAAGTTACTTCATATAATAAATTATTATTTAGATAGGTACATTAAAAAGGACTGAATCTTTTCCAGAATGTTTGCCTCGGAGCCCCACATTAATTGAATAAATAAGGTACCTTTAGGGGAGGGATTAAGCAAATTTGTTCACGTCGATTTGTCCCCCAGAATATTATTGTTTCAACAAAAAGAGATTGTCAAACATTTGCTTATATCTTTTAGATTTGATACGAAAATCAAAAACTTTCTTTGTAAGCACTCGTTCTGGAAGGAATGAAAATGGTTGAACAGCGATTTTGTGGTGGGTACCATCTCTATAATGGGAAATGCCGTCTTTTCAAAGGCTAGGATTAATCGCTCTGCTGACGGGTCTTAGTGCACGGTTAAGAGAAATCCTTTTGACAATTCAACGAAATCTATTGCGGTCATTTGAGTAGTTGTCGGTGAGACTACTTTTGCTAAAGTACCTTTGAATGGACACCCACTAACTAGAGCTTTTAAAAGACAAAAGCTACCATATTGCAATATTGTGTGCAATTTAGGTGCATATTTTCCAGTACGTACTCAGTTTTCTTTCCCGACTGCCAAGGAAAGGTTATGTTTTTCGCGCGTTTCTTGTTTGTATGTTTGTTTGTAAATTTCTTTATGACCTCGTATTTACCAAATGGCTGGATGGATTTCGACAGTAAAGGTATCTTTATATTTTTGGCGCTAAATTGTAAGTCGTTTATATATTTTCATAACGCATGCGGGGTATCAAAATGAAGAAAATGAATAGGAAATTATAATTGTTTCGGTATTTTTAGTACATTGCTTATAAGTTGACTGTTTTTGCATTCAGGTTTATTTTTTTAATTTTTGCACTTGTTTTTATAATAAGTTTTATAGCCTGACATAACGTCAATTTTTTTTAAGTAACAGTTTTATGACCTGGTTGCTTGAACCTTTTAGCCAAACGTCTTTATTTATGTACACAAATTCGTAGATACAAAATATTTATTTTTATTATTTAAATATGGAAGAGTCGACACTATAATCTTGTTTATCGGTATTTAAAGTTGACAATTCGTTTTTCAAAACTCAGCTGGATTAAATTGTAGACTACACTAAAGTAGTCTGCAGCTAGTGCCAGCGCTGGACGTTGTTTGTATCACAAGTCGAGAAGAAGCTTAACAAATTGAAACAGAACTTATTGTACCTCTACAATAACTGGAGTTACTCAAAACTAAAAGCCGGCAAAAACTGTATAAGTTGTTTCTTCTTGATACAACAGCATACTGTAAATTCTTAGTTTTAGATTATTTTCAGTACTTAAAACATAAAGCTAAAAATAACAAGCCCCCTGTTTTAGGGTTGTCTGTAAACTCATTATTTAGACAATGGTAAGTTAAGGGGCAATTTACATTACTTACCCTTTTATCAGCTTACTAAGCAAGGGATGGCCGATTTACGTAAGTACTTAATGAAAATTAACTTAATTATAAATTGACCCAAAGTCACCCTACAGATTGCGTTAACTTATCGCGAAATAACGTATTAAAGATATTTTTAAATAAACAAAAATATTTACTGGAAAAAATAGATAAAATTGTAAAAAAACTAGAACTGATAAGTAGCTCTATTTGTTTTGACTTCATACAGCAAAACAGTGAGCAAGATGCTCTACTTCGCAATTAAATGACTATAGTAAAAATATATTGTACGATGCTACAAAATCTTAATACATACTTTAGTTACATAATCTGTGTGCCAATTCTGAGGTCACACGGGTTTAGTGACCCCTTGTTGACGTGTACCAGACTCGCAGATGTTTATAGTGGCAGTGCCATCTTCGGGTGGCGCCAACTAGACTAGGAGGGATCCCGGCGTCGCGACGAACCGGCGCCGGACGTCAGATTGGCGTATTAACACAACTTCTTTATTTCCAGTGATGACAGTAAATCTGTACGTTGTTAAAGAGGTTTGGTTTTGTTTGTGGTAGAATCTGTTTGCATATTAAAATGTTAACATAATAATAGTTTCATTTCGGTTATGGTGTGGTGGAATATACTGCTGATAGCTACATTTTGGTGGTAGTTTATTTGTGTGTATAATAGGTCACTTTTAGGCATGCGTACTCAATCGTCGATCAAATCATTGCTTACCATCAAGATATCGGTCAAACGCGAATCTGTGTAGTTAGTATTTAAACAAAGGAGAGATTAGATGAAGTAATTTATCAATATACTGGGTAGACTCGCTCCATCGTAGACTTTGTCTCTGTCATCTCTGACATAGACTAGAGTCAAGAGCAAACCCATTACAAATATAAAAAAAATACTAAGCCGAGCCGCAGCAGCGCGGCTGTCGCGCTACTGCCGCGCGATACTTTGCGACTAATTTGAAGACTAAATTTCTGTTTTAGACCCTCTTCACTAACGAATACTAACTTCGGTTTGAACTACAGTTAAGCTTAACTTTATCTGCAGTACAACTATCTCTACATATATTTAACTGTGGTTAAAGTTTAGTTCTATATAAAACTATTTCTTCAGCCTAATTCAAGTTACTTAAACCATAGTCACGGACTTCTACCCACTCTCGCTCGCATATTTAAATATAACTAGCTAAATTTGGGGGTTCTATAGGTACAGTCACTGACTAAATATTCACACAAAATTTAAAAGCAATTTTGGTTAGCTATGATAAACTATAGTCCCCAAAAACCATGAAAGAAAACTACTTTGAGGAGCTCGTGGCTAAAGAATACAGCCGCACAGGTCGATCTTCAAGGTTAAACAACGCTTGCCAAGGTTGGTCTGTGGATGGGTGATCATCTTAAGAGTTTCCTCCGTGCCTCGGAAAGCACGTTAAGCTGTTGGTCCCGGCTGTCATTTGTAGAACTTTGGCGGTCGTTACGGATTGTCAGAAGCCAGTAAATCTGACTCCGGTATTGTACAAGAAATACCGCGTTACCCATTTAATGGGTTGTGGAGTTCTGGTAGGCAGCCGCTTCACGTAAACTGGTATTCAGCTGAATTCGGTTTGACTGGAAACCAACCCCAATATAGTTGGGTAAAGGTTAGGCAGATGAGATGAGATGATAAAGAAAACTACTTTTGTTTTTTTTTCGTAACTGTCGAATACTTATGCTCGTAAAATGACTCCTCTCACTCTGGGTGAAGCAGTAGGGAGTGTCAAATTTTTACTGACTAAACCTATCCGTGTTTCTCCTAATGATCTTTGTGTTGCAGGGCCGCATTGACTCTTTCGAACAAATTCCGTATGTACACCCCAGCTTAACCGTTCGTTATTAAAGGTGTAATTATCACTCGACATACTTCTCCAAACGGATAAAGAATCTTTAAAAGCTACAATGAAAAAGAAAACTTCTAGCACTGGAACTGCAATGGCGAACGCATTGAATATAATTAAAACACTCTTGTAACTTGTAAACTGCTTTACGAACTTTCTGAAAAACGTTCCAAGAAGTTGTGGAACGTTTGAAAATCCATGCGGTAGTTCGCAAACCGTTGCGGCGGTGAACTTTGTTGTACCTATGTCGTGCTAGTGCTCCAGGGGAATTGTGGATTGCGAAGATAAACGCAGGATTAAAGCTGCTATTGAAATAATTGAACAAGAAGGATTTTGTTAAAGATATGTTTCTTAGTCGGCTGTTATGTAAATGTTGTCAGGTACGATAGCGTACCTGTTACAATTTGCACCGCGTTTACCCCATATGTAGCACAATGATTTTTCCAAAAGTTTATGGAATAAACCGTTTATATTGCTGGAAGGAGTTGAGAGAGGCTTTTGCCCAGGAGTAATAAAAACCGGCCAAGTGCAAGTTGGACTCTCACATGAAGGACTCCTTACCATAAACCGAAAAACACACGTTTCTTGTATGGGAGCTTTAATTTTTATCATTTGTTCTTATAGCGGCAATAGAAATACACATTCTGTGAAAATTTCAACTGACTTTTTATTACGGTTCTTAACATATAGCCCGCTGACAGACAGACGGACAGACGATCGGACAGCGGAGGCTTAGTAATAGGGTTCTGTTGGTTACTCTTTGTGTACGGTACCTTAAAAAGAACAAAGATTTGGTGCGGAATAAGGGCATTGTATAACCAATATTACCAATATAGAACACTCACCATCATCACTTTAGCCTAATCTACAGGGGCCGGCTATCCAAACTAATTTGCATAGCTTATCTAATTCAATTATTTTCAAAAGCTATCACAAACCACCCCAAATGGGGTAGCCTATAATTATTATCTTTGAACATAAAGTATTTCTAACGAAATTAAGGGTATCCGTAATTTATTCCCATTCCTTTGATTGTAAAGTTAGGGGTCATAATTTGTGAAGAGTTGGCAAAGTTTCCCGCAATCCCACTTGATGAGATTCAAAGTAAAAATACTCGATTTCACTGTATGGGAAGGTTCTTGCATAATTTATACTGGGACTAAAAATAGCCACGATTTTGCCCGTTCTTACGTATTGTACGGGCAACGCTACGTCACTATTCCTGACTGTTTTTATCTGTGGGTTTATTTCTTAAAAAGTGATTATATGATTCTCTTTGTAACTGATCGGTATTGCTGCGTTTCCACAAGAAAAGTGTGAGCTGCGAGGATGCGTAGCGAGGATATGTTTGTTAAGGACCAATAGAATCGCTTGCGTTGAGCGAGGTAAGTAAATGAAGCGATTACATTGGTTCTTAAAGGTGGAGAAAAAAAAATGCCTCGCAATATCTGTACATTGCGAGGCATTTTTTTTTTTCTTTTTTGAGGATGGGAAATCATTTAATTACTCCTCCCGCTCTGGGTGAAGCAGAAAGGAGTGTCCGACTCTTGCTGACTAAAAGCCATCCGTGTTCTTCCTAGTGCCCTTTGCGTTTCAGGGCCGCGGTGACTCTTTCGATGAATCCTTAAAAAAAGGCTTTTTAGTATACAAATACAGCGGATAATAATTCAAGAAAGGAAATTCAAGTAGGTTGATTTTCAGTTCGCCGATCAGGCTACAATCTAGTCGACCGCGGCGGAAATTAAGCGAGTTACGATAGTAAATAGTAGTACTGTAGCGATGGCAAATATATGCAGAGCTTGTAGGCAAACTGGATCTCCTTGAGATCGAAATGTAATGCTCATATTTACGTAAAACATTGGTACCTACCTAATTTGGTCAAACTGAATTTAGTTTCCTACTTAAGAAACCAAGCAACTACTTGGAAGCACATTATGCAAGAAAGAGACGGAGCTTAACATAACCGTTTGCTATTCAATTTTTGCAATGGTACCATGATGGCATTAATTCTTCATACAACAGGCCTTAGAATGTGGCCTTGACTAACTACCCCTCTACGCGCCACTCCGCTACCCGCATTTTTAATTTTTCACATTAAAAAGTACCCAACAAAACCAAATCATTTTCATTCGTATTGCAAAGCAGTGAATATTTTTTACATACGAATAGGTACTCTTTTGATAAAAATTAAGGAGTAAAATGGTTTCATCTCAACGATTTGGAGCTGATTTGGTGTTTCTTTTTCTTATTATGTGATATCGATGTTTAATGTAAGATCTCAATGAGAAATAAATACTTACGTACCGATAGACGAATTCTGGCCTAAAAAAATTGCGAATCATATCATGTAGATTTTTTTTACTATACATAGGCACGCGTTTGACCATTATCTCACCTGATGGTAAGTGATGATGTGGTCGAAGATGGAGCACGCTTGCCTAGAAATAACCTATTCACTCTTGACTTAAAGACTCCCAGGTTGTAGCTATCAGGAAACACAGACTCCGGCAGGGAATTCCACTCCTTAGCTGTACGCATTATGAATGTGTTACCAAAACGTTTTGTGCGTATGGGTGGGATATCCACCGTGTACCGGTGGCGCATCGCCGTTCGTCTTGTGGTCCGATGATGCTTGGTCCGATGGGCTTGGCGGAATTAAATTATGCAATTCCGACGCACATTCCCCAAAATGCAACCGGTAAAATATTACGAGTACTAACTATTTTTTTCAGATGTAATTTCTCTGTTAGTGTCGATAAAAAGCTGTTTCATCTGCACGCTATTTTAAGCATTTTTCGAGAGAGCAGCCAGTGTGAGTGTGCAGAGTAGACAAATTGCATGATTCCTGAGTAAAAAAATATATGGTTCTATTTAGACCGTCAGTTAGATTATCGAAAAATATTGGTCACGTATTTGTGGCTTTATCGAATCAATGAAAATTGACGAAGATAAACCGTATCAAAGATCAGAAGTGGGGGCTTGTGACGTCACTACTAGGTGAAAGTGTACTGGAATGTGACGTCACATGAGTATTCATTTTATGAATTTATTTTTAGGAAATGTACCTATCTGACGGAATAGTTCGACTTTTTTAGTCATCTGCCCTATTATTGTACACCACACTCGTAAGTATCTCATAAGCTTAAAAAATATAATGTACACATTCATCATCTGCCTAGCCTTTTCCCAACTATATTGGGGTCGGCTTCCAGTCAAGCCGAATTTAGCTGAATACCAGTATTTTACGAGGAGCGGCTGCCTACCAGAGCTCCACAACCCATTAACTGGGTATCACTGTATTTCATGTCAAGACGGGAGTCAGATTTACTGGCTTCGGACTATCCCTAACGACTGCCAAAGATCTACAAATGACAGCCGAGACCAACGGCTTAACGTGCTTTCCGAGGCACGGAAGAATCTCGGTATGTTAAGATGGTCGCCCATCCACAGACCAACCTTTGCAAGCATTGCTTAACCTTTGAGATCGATCCGTGCGACTGTTAGTATCCAACCACGAGCTCCTCAATATAATGTACACATTACAAATACATATTGGCAGTGCAGTGGAAAAATTAAAATAGCTTTGTTGACTGTCCTTAAAGTGAGATGCAATCTTAAACTACATGTTTAATAGTGTTTTAAAGACAATTTTCTGATCGTTTAACACCAGTTAGGGTCGTTTAGAATTGTGCTGACTGTCTAGTACAGAAAGAACGAGCTCGTCATAAAAATAAGTGACTTTTTATGGGTGATTTCAATCCACTTTACGTCTCCTTTGATACCTATCTCTGGACATGTTAGAATCGTAAAACATTCCGTGTAATATAGTCCTGTCTGAGTCGACACCGATTCAGGATCGAGCAGCACAATACTTTGTACATATCTAGTATGTTTCCCGTTCCCGCAGGAATTTCTGGAAATCCTCTCTGAGTCTACGGTGTGTAGGAAAGCTACATGCCAAATTTCAGCTTCCTACGATCAGTAGTTTCGGCTGTGCGTTGTCTGTCTTTCACTCACTCTGTCACTCAGTCACTCAGTAACGGAAGAATTATATACAATATACTAATTGCCCCGCGCAACTTCGTCTGCGTCACAATTTTCATTACTGCTCCGCTCCTATTGCTCTTAGCGTAATGATATATAGCCTATAGCCTTCCTCGATAAGTAGGCTATCTAACACTGAAATATTTTTTCAAATCGGACCAGTAGTTCCTGATAATCTCAGGGGCGCGTTCAAGCAAACAAACAAACTCTTCAGCTTTATAATATATTCGTATAAGATATAATTTGATTTCCAAAATTTTCAATATTCTTTCTAACTTTCGACATCTTCAATGTGTGTGCCACGAATGTTACTGTTAAATGATAATGTATTAAATGAATGACGTTGCTTAAATGAAAATTACTAAAACATACTTTGCACAGGCTGCGGGAAACGCCCGAAAACAACATGTATTTCCCAATAAACATCAAAATGACTGATTTGACGCCTTACCCATTCTGACACAACACTTAACCCTCCGCCCCAAATTTATTGGCACTAACGTATAATAAAATAAAACTATATGTGCGCTCGCCCGGCGTTGGTTGCTTGAATGATTTCTAGATATTTGCTGTTCGGCGCCAGGCAGCGCCTGTTTTATGGGCTGATTCAGCGCAACTTGAACGATTGGCACGTACGACTAACAACCCTATCGATATCTTTATATCCGATAGGCCTGACATTTGAGTTTGAGGTTGAACGGTGAAAATGATACTCGTACAGGGCAAAAAACCAAACATTAACTTTTACGTTTCCTTCCGTCTTCCTGTCCTTCTATCATAAAATAAAGTTAGAAAAGCAATAACCCACACGCGGGTTAGAGGGTAACTGGGGAACTCTGTAACCAGGCTCGCCAAACGTCAATCTCACCTGCACTGGGCAAGACAAATGAGGTGCTGTCGACGGATAGATAGCGGGAAAACTGTTTATCTTCCCGCCGCAAACTTCGAGGCAGTGACGAACAATGACGTCACCGCGGCGGACGGCACAACTACCCTATTTTGGAGATGCCAATGAATAGTAGCGGATGCCATTCATAACCATCTCAGCTTCTGCAAAGGAAGACCATTGTATTCCGTGTTGCTTGTGTTTTTTTTAATTATTAGCAGGCCAATTGCGACTACACTTGTTGCAAAAATAATCAGGCTTGTTCATAAAAGAAATCTAACCATAGTGTTGATTCAAATTCTGATTAGCGGATTCCAAATTCAAATTATTTATACTATAAACTAAGCACGTGAGTTTTTTTTTTAATACCTATATTTAAAAAAAAAACTCGTTCCCTAGTACTTTAAGAATATTATAAATCTTTCTAAACCAACTTATTAGCGGACACAATTTAACTATTTACACTTATTGCAAAAAAAAACAAGACACTTTATTGTAAGCGCAAAACTTAATACGCTGTTTTCGTCTGACTATTTTGGGTTGTGGCTTTATTTCTCTCCTCAATTGTGCCAATAGTGTACGTTTGGTGATATAAGGGCACTCCGTAGTGATTTATTTTACGAGCTCGCGACAGGTGAGTCCGGGAACGTGTCCCCTACTCTTGTATGTACAGGGGACTCGAACCCAAAGATATTTTTTCTCAGAAATCACGTAGGTAGCGTACCTATGATATAAATAATGTAGGTGAATTCTTGTGCTATGAAGTGAGAGCCGATTTATGTATATTTCGGAGGAATTTTATAAATATTGTCAGTTTGTGAAACGTTTGTAATTTAGTTGAAACCCAAATAAACTTTTCCGAGAAATAAATGTCATTAATGATTTGTGAAATGAGTTCCTTAATTTGTTTTATAATTAATTGTCATTTTAGCTAAATATTGAATTAGGTACCTACATATTCAAATATATTTTATTGGAAAATAAAAAAACGTAAAATATTTAATAAGTAAATTTAAAAAAGATCGGAAATAAACTTACACAAAAATTCGAGAGATCTAAAACCTGTTTAGATGACTATGTAGACTTTGTTTCTGTCATCTCTGACATAGACTAGAGTCAAGAGCAAACCCATTGCAAAAAATAATAAAAAAGATGGAGTATAAATAATTTGACTTTGCAGAAAAATACCAATTTTCAGAAAAAAACTTTATGGTATGTTAGTTATTTTTGTAACGTGCCATCTTTTTAACTTTAAATTATATTTTATAATTAAAATAATTAGAAGGAAAGTGGCGAGGTGTTGAGTGGCAACCACCATACTTTATGAACCACGAAGAAAGCTTAACAAAGTGTGAAAATTCCTCCAATACCGGCTAATTAACTTTACAATGTTTTTTATGTTCGCGAAATGTAAGAAACTGTCTCGATGAAAACGAGCTTGTTAGCCATAATCAAACATCACCAGTTTTCCTGGAAAAAGTTGGAAGGAGATGTAGGTTTTTTAAGGTATAATACCTTAAAAAACCTACATCTACGGACTACAGATACGGATGTTATATGCATAAAGGTAGAATAACTTTTCTCTAATGTCTCCAAACAATCTTTACAAGAAGAAGATGTTTGACCTGTAGTAAATCTATCTATACTAATATTTAAAGCAGAAGAGTTTGCTTGAACGCGCTAATCTCAGGAACTACTGGTCCGATTTGAAAAATTATTTCAGTGTTAGATAGCCCATTCACTGAGGAAGGTATGGAGGAATATATCATCACGCTAACACCAATAGGAGCGGAGCAGTATTTGGGCCCCAAGAAACGATGATGTGAGGCTCAGCCTTTTTAGGGTTCCGTACCCAAAAGGTAGCCAACGGAACCCTATTACTAAGCCTCCGCTGTCCGTCCGTCCGTCCGTCAGTCTGTCAGCGGGCTGTATCTCAAGAACCGAAATAGGTAGACACTTGAAATTTTCACAGATTGTGTATTTCTATTGCCGCTATAACAACAAATAAGGTTATGGTACGGAACCCTTCGTGTACGAGTCCGAGTCGCACTTGGCCGGCATTTTTTTAAGGATGAGAAATCATCAAATGACTCCTCCCACTCTGAGTGGCACAGAAGGGATTGTCACTCTTACTGACCAAAACATATCCGTGTTCCTCCTAGTCTCCTTTTCGTTACAGGGCCGCGGTTTCTCTTTCGAACAAATTCCGCTACCCTGGGATGAGATTGAGCCTGCGACCGTTTTCCGAGGCGGGCCTCCAGCTTGTTTACCAACAAAAACTTTGACAAAAAATTGAATAAGATAGTTATTCCCCGCAGAAAATATATTGTACTACTTATTATTCACTTGTTTTGTAAAAGAATTCCCAAGG
Organism: Lacanobia oleracea; assembly: GCA_950371165.1. Taxonomy (NCBI): domain Eukaryota; kingdom Metazoa; phylum Arthropoda; class Insecta; order Lepidoptera; family Noctuidae; genus Lacanobia; species Lacanobia oleracea. Next base: position 18,138,200 of record OX493387.1, on the reverse strand, counting down.
GACATGTTCTGTAATGTCTTTTATATTATTTGGTATCATTCTCCCGTGTACCCCATAACTTATCCGCAGACGGTAGCGGTACAAACCTGATGGGTAATAAAGTGTCGCTTGTTTATTTTGACATGAAGGCACCTTTATGTTATGTTACCCTAGTACTTTGAACAATATGTGTAAATCATGCAAGCTATTGAACAGCGTCTTCAAAATAATGTCGCTTCGTCTTATGTTTCGTATTAAATAAATAACCACAGAAGAAAACCGTATTTCAAACGTATCCTACTAATAAATGTTTTTTTAGATAAAATTGGTCGGTGGTTGGTGGTTTGGTTAGTTTGATTGATTGGATTGGTTGGTTGGGCTGGTTGACGTCCACGCAGACTGAATATCGACGTTTGTCAAATATAATTAGTATTAATATTTAATTCATTTATCTAAGTATTGTACATTAAGTCTTTAAAATTAAATTTATATTTACAAAGAGCATTTTACATGTACCTAGTGGTTGTGCAGTTAGATTCAAGACACAATTACCTATATATTCCCATCTGTAAAATATCTGTAACAACTGTTGGTGAACCTTAATTAAACAAATAAAACTACTTCCGTTACTGAGTGACTGGCAGAGAACGCACAGCCGAAACTACTGGTGGTAGAAAGCTGAAATATGGCATGTAGCTTCTCTACACCCTGTAAGTAAGAGGAGAGCACTAAAAGAGGATTTCTTGAAATTCCAACGGAAACGGGAAAAATCTGGACATACGCGTACAAAGTCGCGGATCAAATCTAGAAGTTTTATATAATTGTTCAGTAATCATGAATCAACGACTGAATAAATTGTATGAAACTGTAGTGAATAGGACATAAGATATCTTTTCCCTTAACTTAAAGCGGACAAAACTCCCTGGCAATAACTAGTTAGCAACTCAAAACATTGTACTATATTAGATAACTAGATCGTAATGTTATGTAAAAAATAAACAGGAAGGTTAGTTATAGTTACGACCAATCCTCATTAAAATTTATCCCCTTACGCTTTTTTTAGAATCTTAACAAGGATTATTTCAATCTACTCCAAGAACCAAACGGAATATTTTTATTAGGGAGGCACGGTATTATGCAAAAGTAAAATTTTAAGCTTGAGACTATACGAGGACTGAATTTAGAAACTACTCACACTTAGCGGCTAATGCATAAGCCATGTTTTAAACTGAGTGGGTTATTTTTCCAGGAAAATATAAAAAGTTTTGCTCGTTTAAATAAGTAAGCTGAACTTGGAAGTACCTGCGTATGAATATGAGTGAAAACGAATAAAACCCGGTTCTCTGTTTTTTGACTTTATACGCGCATATCCCGTTTTTTCAGTTTCCGTAGGAATTTTGGGAAATCCTCTCTTAGTGCTCCCCTACACTCCCCGAAGAAGTTACATACCACGACCTGTAGTTTAGGCTGTGTCTTGTCTGTTAGTCAATCAGAAACGGAAGAATTTTATATTTTGGGATTAATAGTGAAGAACTTAATCAAATTTTTAAAACTAAACGGAGTTTACCGCCAAACTACTTTTTTATGGTTTCAATACTTACAATATATTTAGTACCTACTTACAGTTTCAGCTAGCACTACCTATTATAGCAGCCTTTATTTATTTAGTTAGAATGCCTTTTGGTACAAAAGCAGACTTAACGCCCTAGACATTCTCTACCAGTTAACCCGGAGTGGTGAAAAGATAACATGGTTGGTGCCTTATGACTGTGCTTAACTTTCGAACTTATTATTTTATGCATGTGGTGTTTACCTTTAAGTAATTATTACACTGTAAACTTGTTTTAAGGCATGTGTTTTTTATAAGAATTCAGTTTAGATAATTGTTGGTAAACCTAAAATAAATAAATAAAAATAAAATAAAATGACTGCTGCAAAAAACACATATTAACTCCCGACAAACAGTGTCTAAAGATGAGGAGTTTGTGGCTAGATAATAACAGCCGCAAAGGTCGATCTTCATGGTTAAGCAACGCTTGCCGAGGTTGGTCTGTGGATGGGTGATCATCCTAACGTAACGAGTTTCCTCCTTGCCTCGGAAAGCACGTTAAGCCGTTGGTCCCGGCTGTCATTTGTAGATCTTTGGCAGTCGTTACGGATAGTCAGAAGACAGTTAATCTGAGTCCAGTCTTGCCATGAAGTACCGTGTTACCCAGTTACTGGGTTGTGGAGGTCTGGTAGGCAGCCGCTCCGCGTAAAACACTGGTATTCAGCTAAATTCGGTTTGACTGGAAGCCGACCCCAATATACTTGGGAAAAGGCTAGGCAGATGATGAAACAGTGTCTAAAGTTACCGACAACTTCAATAATTGCGGTCTGCAAAGATAACAGTGGTCGTTTAAAAACCAGTGAAAACTTAAAGTCGTATTTTTCTAGCTAGACCAACATTAAACTATTGTGTACCAACGAGATTATCCCGCGAACGTACAGACGCTAGCACATCAAGCTATCTGAAACTGTCAAATTTTCCCAATCAATGTTGAACCTAATCGCTTAAGCGATAAAGTTGAAAACCTATTAAAGAAATTTGATAGATTGTTTCAGCTGGATGTGCTGTTGTCTGTACATGTATTTGCCACACACGTACAATTTAACGCGTCGAGACTGTTCCACTTGCAAACTCGATTAGAAGCTCCACTTAAACTAACTGGATTTAGCGGGCATGTCTCACATCCGTGATGCCAGACTTACAACATACACGATTTGTATTAAAGAAACAAGAAAAAATATTAGAAAATACAAACGAAACTTCGGTATTTAGGCAAAAAAAAAGTTATAAAGTATTTTCTATTTGGGCAGTTTTCTTTGTCCGCGAGTGTAAGCGAAATCAGAGGGCCACTTTATTCTACTACTAGTTGACCCGCGCAACTTCGTCTGCGTCACAAATATCATTACTGCTCCGCGCCTATTGATCTTAGTGTTATGAAATATAGTCTATAGCCTTCCTCGATAAATGGGCTACCTCACACTGGAATAATTTTTCAAATAGGACCAGTAGTTCCTGAGATTAGCGCGTTCAAGTAAACAAACAAGCAAACTTTTCAGCTTTTTATATTAGTATAGATTTTCAAGCAACTTTCGCATTCGCATCGCAATCTGTCAAAATATTGTAAAAATAAGGCTTATTTGACAGTTTGTGATCGACATGCAAATGCGAATGTTGTTTAATTATTAATAGAATTGGGCTTAGTGACCCTAAGTTTTTTAACGCACTCGATCACGTTAGCGTAAACGTTTGTTTATGTCAAATGGTACAGGAAAAAAAGGTTTCCCATTATTTGACAAAATTGACGTTTACGCTAACGCGATCGAGAACGTTAAAAAACTCGCACTAAGGCCACAGAACTTCGGAAACTGTTGATTTGTTTTCATACAGTCTCGTGTCACGTGCCCATGGCATTTGTGCGAATTTTTAAGCTATTGCATAGCTTCTATCGCGGGCCTTGAGCGTGGAGACCGAATCCAGAAATTCCGTAACGAAAAAAACCTAACACCCCCCACTCCGACCGGCACAGCAGTGATACTTTTTAGTTTTACTTTTTACTTTTTTTTAGCTCAAAGTGTAACTTGAATTAATATCAAAGAAAAAAAAACAAAGAAAAAAAAAATACTGCATAAATAAAATAAATATATAATTATAATTGCATAAGTTGATAAAAAATGCTATGCAATAGCTTTACCGCGGCAGTCTCCGAGTGCCAAACGTCTTTTTTTTTTGTTACACTTTGTTGCATAAATCGCCTAATCGATTTTGATGAATTTTGGTTCAGAGATAAATCGAACCCTGGAGAGGGTTTTAAGCTACTTTAACTCGAGCGACGCCGCGGGCAATACCTATTTTTACCCAACTACGGCGAAGCAAAAGGATGGTTATGTTTATAATTTTAGTGGATTTAGTTTCAATGTGGCGACACCAGGTGGAGACCTATGTCCAGAGGTGAACGTCTTTCGGCTAATATGATGATGATGAATTTGGATGTGCAATGCAACGTAGTCATTTATATCGCTATTAAAACTACATACCTACCTACCTAGCTTAGGTAGTGCTAAATTACTGAGGGCAGAACTGGTCCCATCTGATAGATAGCGACTATTAAACCGAACTATTTTTCGGACGTTCGTTGTGTTCGTCCAGTCTTGACCCATGTAGTTTTTGATTAGGCCATTCTATCTCTATCCATCTTCGAGTGTTTAGAGGACAAAAAGGGGTGGTTCGATATAGTCTACAGAGCATAGAGCGCTGAATATTCGTGGCTGCACAACTGCGCGAAGCACAGGTTTTTACTGTCACTGTTAGGGTTAGCTTCTGACTGTCTAAGTAAATCAGTGATAAAATGATTTCTTTTTTTTTAGAACTATGTTTAACATATGAACGTACGTATTTTAAAATATCTGGTCATCGAAAACGTCTGTCCGTTTAAAAACATCGCCTTACCCGTCATCATCATCATCTGCCTAGCCTTTTCCCAACTACATTGGGGTCGGCTTCCAGTCAAACCGGATTCAGCTGAATACCAGTGTTTTACGAGGAGCGGTTGCCTACCAGACCTTCACAACCCATTAACTGGGTGACACGGTAGGTACATCTTGGCAAGACTGGAGTCAGATTTACTGGCTTCTGACAATCCGTAACGACTGCCAAAGATCTACAAATGACAGCCGGGACCAACGGCTTAACGTGCTTTCCGAGGCACGGAGGAAACTCGGTATGTTAAGATGGTCACCCATCCACAGACCAACCTTGGCAAGCTTTGCTTAACCTTCAAGATCGACCGGTGCGGCTGTTATTATTTAGCCACGAGCTCCTCATCGCCTTACCCGTAAACTTTTATTTATTTGAAAGATGACTGAACTACGTAGCACCTTGATATTCCGGGAGAATTTCGGTTATTTGTGATTTCTCTTCCCTTCCGTCTTCTAGGAGCCGGGATATATGTATTTTTAGGACACAGTTTTGGGTGAATCTCGAATTTCGAGGTGAGAACCCTACAAGGCCATAGTCAGAGTTGTCACAAGCCTGCAATTTTTCTGAGTAAATAGTGACTCTCACTGACAAGCTCGGCTGTATGGAAGTTTAGACATACCTATACCATAGAGCGTGCAGGAACTATGAGCGGCAGCACAGAACTGTCAATGTCAAGTATTTGTAAGGTAAAAGTTCCAAATACTTTTTTTTTGTTTGAATGAGTATTTTCCTGGACTGATCCTGTTTCAATTTGGTGAAGATCTGAAGAAGAACTTCGGAGGTAGGCAACAGAATTCTTCAATATATGATAGCAAAGTGGCAATATTGCCGATGTTAGACAATTATGCCAATGTCAGATGCGCTATGGAAAAACTTTTTTACATTGTATTTTTTGTAAAAAGTTTTTCCATCTGACATTGGCAGAATTGTCTAACATCGACAATATTGCCATAAATAGAATCTCACCGACAACCTTGGGTTTATAGGAAGTATTGTCAGTCCTATTTCTAGAAATTGCTGTGTTGTTTAGTCAGACAACGGTTGCTCCCGTGACGTCACAAACTTGCTTTATGGATGACCAAACTAGTGCGCTTCCTAATGAACGAACTAACGCGTGTGAAACCCGAAACTGGCCAGTGGGCTAGAAGGAGTTACCTATGATGACTGAACACGTCACTCTTAAGATAAAAAAAAAAAAAAAAATTAAAAATAAGATATCTAGTAGCATTTTTTTTTTAATTCGGGTAGGCTTACTTTTGACCACAATTTCACCCGATATAAACTTTTATCCCGCCCGTAAGATGACCATTGTTGTGTTACAAAATCAATAAAGACTTTGGAAAAAGAAGATTCAAAAGCTTTCTTCCAAATATTTCAAGAAACTTATTTTTGTTTCGTTTTTAATTAAATCTATGTTGGACATCCTTGAATGAAAAAGCTACTTTGTCAGCTACTGTCCTGAACGGAAGCCGCCACCAATTAATTAAATGGAAAACAGAATAATGCAATCTGAAACAGATTTCTGATACAAATTAGGCTAACAAGCCGGAAAATCCGCGGCCGTTTTCTCTTTTTAATTGAGCATTATTTATAAGTCCGTGTTTACGAAGTTTATAACAATAATATCGGGATTCTGGTCGGAAGTTAATAAGCCTATACATTTTACAAGGCAAGCTAATAATTAATTGTAAGTCTTAGTGTATGTACAAGCATTTGCCCGTGACTTTACTCGCGTTAATTTATAGATTTTCGCGTAGTCTTGTATCTTTTGCATCAAAAATCATCAACAATTCAGTGCGATTCTGTGAACATCTCACCGTGTGAGCTTCAGTGGAGTGAACATAAAGTAAGCGGTCAATTTATACAAACAAAATGAAATGACAGAATAGACCTTTTTTTTTTTAGGATGGGAAATCATTAAATGACTCCTCCCGCTCTGGGTACAGCAGGAGGGAGTGTCAGACTCTTACTGACTAAAACCCATCCGCGTTTCTCCTAGTGCCCTTTGCGTTCCAGGGTACGGTGCCTCTTTCGAACGAAGTCCGCAGCCCCAGCACGCACTGGCCCTAGTGGGCCCCGTCTTCCGTGCTGACATGTCCTTGAGGCGCGTTGGGATCGCAGCGCGCCGCCGACCTGGGCCTGATTCTGATCAGATGGCGAGCCACCCAATGCTCGCCGTCCGCAGTCCCACGCCTACGGTGGCCGAGAATCGTCCTGCGACTCCCGACGCCCGGGGCGTCTTCTTCTGTTTCGGCGGCTGGGGCGTGAGGTTTCCCTCTCTCTCACGCGTTCGGCTTCCTCCTTTGTTAGCATTACTGCTTCGCAGAAGGAGGTGACCGCTTCCCATGTCTCGTCGCTCCGAACCATGGCTTGAACCAGGGCCGGACGCGAGAGATCCCCGCCGCCGGACACGGCGCTCCGCCCAAGCAGGGCAGACCTCCACCGTGTCCTCCGGGCAATCCTCGCAGTGTTGACACCCGGGTGTATCCTCCCGCCGTATTCGAAACAGGTATCTCCCGAAACAACCGTGTCCGGTGAGTACCTGCGTCAAGCAGAAGGTAAGGACGCCGTGGCGCCGCTCTAGCCACTCCTCAAAGAGGGGACTTATCGCCGCAATTGTGGCGTGCCCAGCACTGGGTTGCGACAGTCGTTGTCTCCATACTGCCATGAGATCCTGCCGGAGCTCCGTCCGCCGTGCTGCAATTTGCCGCGGCAGAGGATTCTCGCCCCAGCGTAGCGCCTCCACGCGCCATTCGTAAATGAGCGCGAGGGCTCTCGCCTCTAGATCCCATGGCGGCAGTCCGGCAAGGGACAGAATAGACCCGCCGGTGGGTTCTGTAAACATGTCGAAGGGAAGGCTTGGGTGGGAGTGAACATGATGTGAGATCCATACAAATAATAAGGAATGGTAGTTCACGTCATGAGGAGCTCGTGGCTAAATAATAACAGCCGCACGGGTCGATCTTTAAGGTTAAGCAACGCTTGCCAAGGTTGGTCTGTGGATGGGTGACCATCTTAATATACCGAGATTTCTCCGTGCCTCGGAAAGCACGTTAAGCCATTGGTCCCGGCTGTCATTTGTAGATCTTTGGCAGTCGTTACGGATTGTCAGAAGCCAGTAAATCTTTCTCCAGTCTTGCCAAGAAGTACCGTGTTACCCAGTTAATGGGTTGTGGAGGTCTGGTAAGCAGCCGCTCCACGTAAAACACTAGTATTCAGCTGAATCCGGTTCGACTGGACACTGACCCCAATATAGTTGGGAAAAGGCTAGGCAGATGAGATGATGATGGGTAGTTCACGTCACGTTTATTCCACCTAAGTTTACACGGTGAGATATTGTCTAAATAGACCGGCTGTCATTCCATCTAGATTACATGGATTGACAGCTCAGTTCGTGATCACTTCACCGAAGCCTTCACTTCGACATGTTTACAGAATCGACCGGTAATAGTTCAGCGATTTAGGTGTGAAACCGTAACTTCTAGGCAGGCGTGCTACATCTTCGACCACATCTTACCAAAAGGTGAGATAGTGGTCAAACACGTGCCTATCAATAGTTAAGAAAAAAACTCAGATTTGCATACTTTCACGTATTAGTTTGGATTAGCGATGACACAAACTTAATTTGAATACGTGAACTAACTTAGTGTACTTAGTTAGATCATCATCATAATTTCAGCCGAGAGACGTCCGCTGTTGGCCTCTCTGAAGTTTTTTCACATAATCCGGCAATGCTTATCACATCCAGTAATTGAATCCTGCGACCTTCACCAGGCCATCAGTACCTATTCAGTACTTAAATGGCACGTTACACACTTGGTCGTTACAAGCACGATATTTATTAGACAATTCGCGTGGTTAGGGTAATAATAGGAAACGACACGCAAAATATTTGTCACAGTATGTCAATTGACCACTTATCTACACGAGTCCGTAGTATTATAGTATTAGCCCATAGTAGGCGATTTATTACTGAGCTAAGCACTATAGTCAAAACATTTCAGGGTACATACTGTTGGAATAATTTTATCTACTCACACCCAATTTTATATTTATCCCGCAAAAATTGTAAAACGAAAAATACAAAATGATTTTAAAATTTTCAGAACGTTTACCTCGAAGTAGCTTTAAACCTCGATTTTAAACATTCAACTTTAAAATGCCATTTGAAGTTTTATGCTCGAGGAATAGTACGAAAATGTCAACTTATCATTTAGTTCGGGACAGGAGCTCTTCGAAAGATTTCTATCAAATAATTCCTTCAGATTTTCGAAAAGCAATATTTGAGAGTTAAAATTTTCTTTAGAGTTAGCCCTTTAATGTCGCAGAGTTCTCGCAAATTCATACGATTCATTTTCACCGTCACTTATTCTGTCTCAAGAATTCGTGGAAACGAATTTACAAATTGAATTACAATATTTGTGTTGGTAGGTGATTTTACGATTCTGATTTTTTCAAATAAGGCCCATAATCCGAGTAAGAGTTTTACTGTGTCAATTTATTGGGACAAAACCGTGTCCATTAAAGCGCTGAAAAAGCGTGCGTAAACAACAGATGGAGTGCGACACGAATATTTGCTGACCCTATAATAAAATCCGAGCACACACACATAAACATTGAATAAATAAACTCTGTCGACAAGTGCTTTTTGGCAAAAAGAGACACATTAAAATGCGACAAGAAATATGATGTGAAATGAAAAAAACCGGCCAAGTGCGAGTCGGACTCGCACACGAAGGGTTCCGTACCATAAAGCTTAATTTTATTATTTGTTGCGGCAATAGAAATACACAATCTGTGAAATTTCAACTCTCTACCTATAACGGTTCTTGAGATACAGCCCGCTGACAGACAGACGGACGGACGGACAGCGGAGGCTTAGTAATAGGGTTCCGTTGGTTACCCTTCGGGTACGGAACCCTAAAAATACGTCGCGCGGATCTGAGTTTCTCATTCAAGCTAATATTTTCTAAGTATTCCGCATGTCGAGCGAAAAATTTGTACTTGTAAAACATGAATTGCTATTTAATATTGCAACAGAAGACGACGTGATGCAAGAGGACGCATTATAATAAGAAAGAAGTTACATATTGTATGAATTTACGTGGAGAAAACGGTTTTCATTTCGTGGCGTGGCAAAATGCTTGAGGCATTGCAGGAAATAAGCAGTATTATGTCGATCTGAATGTACCATTCTTTTCGAATCCTGCAACGGAACATCGTTCAAATAGACAAAGATTTTGCAACAGTCACAAAGTTAACGGTCATTTACAACTCTTCAAAACTGACGCCAAAAACTTAAGTCGTTATGCTATGAACGCGGACAACTAAAGCTTGTCACAAACGACTCTGACTAGAATAGAAAACACATGTCCCTTCGGCAAAGCGCCAAGTAGAAAATGTTTGAAACAGACTAATTAGGGAAGAGAGAAATTATATTTGTACGGTTCCGGACTAAAAAAGAGTTCACAGTCGGTGTTGTAACCTCGTTGGAGGAGCTCGTGGCTAGATAATAACAGCCGCACGGATCGATCATCAAGGTTAAGCAACGCTTGCCAAGGTTGGTCTGTGGATGGGTGACCATCTTAACATATCGAGTTTCCTCCGTGCCTCGGAAAGCACGTTAAGCCGTTGGTCCTGGCTGTCATTTGTAGATCTTTGGCAGTCGTTGCGGTTAGTCAGAAGCCAGTAAATCTGACTCCAGTCTTGCCATGAAGTACCGTGTTACCCAGTTAATGGATTGTGGAGGTCTGGTAGGCAGCCGCTCCTTGTAGAATACTGGTATACAGCTAAATCCGGCTTGACTGGAAGCCGACCCCAATATACTTGGGAAAAGGCTAGGCAGATGATGATGATGACTCGGTGTTGTAACCGGCGAGCGAGGCATTATGTCTTGAGAATGAGAAGTAGTTTAATTCTGCTAATTGAAGCCTAGTGCACTCACAGATATTTGTCAAACGTGGTCAGCATTTTACCGGATTTTTGCAGTCAGACAAATTTCCCGATAGGATACGAATAATCGGATATACACAATACTAGCTTCTGCTAGCGGCTTCACCCGCGTGGTCCCTAGGGAACATACTCCCGAGATAAAAAATTAACCTATGTCCTTTCTCAGACTTAAGACTATCTGTGTACCAAATTTAATTCAAATCGGTTCAGTAGTTTTGGCGTGAAAGCGCGACAGACAGACAGAGATACTTTCGCATTAAATAATAATATAATATTAGTAAGGATTCCTATTGGATGTGACTGATTGTGTAATTTGTACCGTTGTAATTAAATGTATCCACAATTTACAGTGCTTATAATCTTATCAAGATATATTATAATCTTGTTGTGTCTATCTATCTTGATAGGTACGAACACAAAATCGAAGTGGTCTTTAGGAAGCTCTCATGTCCATTGACTCAGGGTGGATGTTAATTGGTAGATTTGAGCAAGAGACTGACGATTATTTTACTAAAAGGGTAGACTAACTCTTTCAGCATACCTTATAAAAACAAGACCATTTTTGCGACGCCGCTGCCGTAAATATTTTAATGAGAATTCTCGCTACAAAGCTAATCCTACTCATTTAGACGGACACTCATTCATAATAATTTGCCTTTCAGATTATGAACAAGCTTTAAGGCAATTTGTTTTTACCAAGTCCTGACTCCACTAACGGACTTAATGTCTGTTTATGGAAGAACTCGATTAATTACTAATGAGAAAATAATAAAGTATGCATTTTTAATATCTGGTAATGAAGGCTTTTATATTAACCAGCAACTATGGTAGGCGCCAGATAAATTTGCTATAAAGTTCATTGCCCTATTCTTAATTGCTCTTCGTAGGTTAGGTACCCGGACAACAAATTGTAAACATTTTTCATAACTAGAAAAAGGAAAGAATCAGGATAGATTTCGATTCCAGACAGATTTATTTCATTATTCGGAATGAAGTATGTCGATAAATGTATGTGGGTCAATGACCATTATTGCAAATTTATCTGGTGTTGACCACAATGTGAAATCCTGCAAATATGCCTTCTTTATATTACAAAACTTTTTGTTCGTTTTACGATTGCTCTGTTCTGCGGTTGAGGGGAAATGTGTGTTTTACATTCGGTGTTCGGTTTACGGGTAATATTAGAGATCCTTTGGGCTTTCATTAAAATAATAATAGGGACATAAACTTGTGTTGTGGACTGTACCTCCGCCATATTGCCCACTGTCAAAAGCTATTAACTTCACAATAACGCTCCTCCTTTGGAACATCGACCCTTTATAAAAAAAAATGTCATGCGTCTCTCCTGCTGGGTAAACACAATGAATTAAATCAGATTAACACTTAGTATTACAGCAAATGCTTTGTAAGCGCATTCTAATCAAGATTAGGGGTGTCGACGTAATTCTTTACATTTAAATTCGTCGCCAACAAAGGGCGCGCCAAATCCAAGTGGAAATAAACAATTTCACACGTTGTTTAGGGTGCTGCTGTGCCGCTGTGCTGCTACTGCTGAGCTTTGATTTTATCGACACTTTCAATGGGTTAACATTTACGATAGTGAGTAGGGAGCACGATGGTTATTTATTTGATTTTATTCTTATTACTTACAACTAATGTTAGTTTACATTTTACATTGTACGAACTTGTTTTTGTTGCATGTAAATTATGAATGACTGTTTTTTAGGGGATGTACACAATGTATCATAGATACGGATCATTAAAAAGTGCAAATCTAGTTCCCAGATTGTGATCAAGTGCAGCTTTTTAACTTCACCTAAAAAGTTTTTGACTACGTTTTAAAAGCAAAAATAAACTTAAATAAATAGACTTAAATTTCGAAACCGTATGTATCAAATATGGGTTAACAATAATTAGATGTTATATTACAATCTGAGTATCACTATATTTTCTCATGCTAATCCCCATTTTCTGCATGAAAAATAACATCATCATATCAGTCGAAAAACGTCCACTGCTGGACATAGGCCTCCCCTAAGTGTCACCATAACAAACAGTCCTGTGCAGCTCACATACGCGACCCTCACTGGGTCATCGGTCCTCCTTGTGGGTGTCCTTCCACAATATAGAAAGACATAAATAGGAGGCATAATTTAATTCCGCTAAGCCTGTTCCATCATCGGACTATGTCAGAGGCCCGTGAGGCGGTTTAGAAACTTTGACACCAGTGTGTGGGGTCGTTAGAACTTACTGCCCACATGGTAAGAAGAACAAGAATCGGACCACAAGAAGAACGGCGATGCGCCACCGGTACATGGTGGACATCCCACCCACACGCACAAAACGTTTTGGAAACACATTCATAGTGCGTGTTGTACGCACTATGAATGTGTTTCCAAAACGAAAGGAGTGGAATTCCCTGCCGGAGTCTGTGTTTCCTTATAGCTACAACCTGAGAGTCTTTAAGTCAAGAGTGTATAGGTTACTTCTAGGCAGGCGTGCTCCATCTTCAACCACATCGCTTACCAACAGGTGAGATAGTGGTCAAACGCGTGCCTATCCATAGGAAAAAAAAAGCATCCACTACAAAATAAGTTTAACAAGAAATACGCACTCGTAAAACAGAGCCAATCTACTTTAAATATCTCCATGAGAACGAAGCAATCTAGCTAAGTGAAATAAAAGAAAACTATGACCATTACCGTTGACATAACCGCCCTGAAACAGTCAGGAACTCAGGTCTTTCTACCTATTTCCTGTAACAGCACTGAGCGAATAAAATGTCAGTTTGAAAGCCATATAACCTGCACCCTGTTTATGTTACGGCGGCGGTTGGTGACTCACCTTATGTTCGTGCCTCATGTCTTGTACACAGGTTGATTCGTAATTTGATTTACTCATTTTAAGAAAATTGAACGCATAGAAACCTAACCTCTGCAAAGTTAGAGTGAACAGGCTTCTCCTAAGCTCGCTCCATCTTCAAATTTGTCTCTGTCATTGCTGACCTAGACGAGTCAAAAGCAATACCATATCAACAAAAAAGAAACAAAAATTCTGGCCCGAACTAACCAACGACAGAGTTATGAGTTATAGACGGGAGATGGAGGCTTTTGCCCAGCAGTTGGACAAAAAATGCTAGATAAATCTTCTCTCTTGCGTTACATTCCTGACAGAGTGGTCGTGGTCGTATCTCCAGGGATAGTGGTTCGCTTCACAATCCTTCGCCACTCGTCGCGTATCGCTGCCTTTCTGGAACATTCATGGAGAGGTCCACCTAGTGCCGATTTTATCTGGTACGTCCACCTCATGGGTGTGCCTCTGGCCCGTACATCCTCAACTGATAGATAAATATATTTAAGCAAACCACTCTGCAGAAATTATTCGACTAACTTTTACCGGCGACTTCGCACGCACATATCCCGTTTTTTCCGTTCTCTTTTAGTGCTCCCCTACACTACACTCCTCTTCACCTACATGCCAAATTTCAGATTACTACGACAAGTAATTTCGGCTGTGCGTTGTCTGTCAGACATAAAAATAGAGTACGTAAATGAAGTAGGTATGCTATAAAAATACAGAATCACATCGCATTAGGTGGGGCATAGATTTTTGCTTTGACCAAATTAAGTTGAGGTCTTTTGTGGTACTGAGGGCACGCATATTTTTGACGTATAGTAACGCACCTAACGGCAAATTTTACCGTAGCAACAATACTCGTTTCGCACATAATATTTATTTGAATTAGATACTATTTTCATATTTTTGACTGACATAAATTGCGCATGTCCCATAAAATTAAACCAAAATACTATGGGGTTGTAGTTTTTCACATTTAAAATTCAATTAATGTGGATTATGAGGGCCTAGCACGAATATTCTGACGTATAGTATACGTCAGAATATTCGTGCTAGGCCCTCTGGTCAGTGGTCACAAGTAAAATGCCCAAGAAAGCAACTCCGCCTGTAGAAAGCATTGTTACCGAAGTGACGATTCGCGTTAGCATTCGCCATCGATGACATGTTTACGTTTTAAAACGTGGGGTTTTTAGAACCCCTCGGTTTTACTTGCGCATTGTTCTCTGATGTATACGTTATTGTTTCGTTTTAGGGTGTGATAATCTTTGAATAATGTGAGATTTTCTGATTTCATTGAGAATGGAGGTAGTTTTTGTAAAATGTGATGTATGGATAGACCTAGGTTAGATCGACAAAGGTTTTATGGTTATCTTATGTCAAGACTCAGTGATTATTTAGTTTAATACTCCTTGGATATAAAAATTAAAACTTATTTATTTCGGACAACAATGATCTATATTTTTTTTAAATTAACGCAGTCGTATTCTATTTTTTGGGTGTTTTTTAAATTGACTACCATACATGAAAGCAAAATCAAACTTATCCTTTTAACGGACATTGCAATTTGTTAGAAAAATGCCAGAATAATATTATGTGACAATGCTAGCTGGCATATTTTTCTGGTGGAACACGAAATTTCATTTTATTTTTTTTATTTAACGAGTGATCGATAACTTTGATAAGTCTTTATTTAAAACAAGAAATCAACTAATGTTAACGTTATTTTACGATTTCTGAATTTGTGTAATATGGAGGCAAAGCTGCGATTTCCAAGAGTGTAAAAACTAGACCTTGACCCGCTCAACTACCTTTATAGAAAAAAAAAACAACTTATGACCCTACTATGCAGTCTGTTATGCCAGCCGTTGGTCCCGGCTGTCATTTGTAGATATTTGGCAGTCGTTACGATTGTCAGAAGCCAGTAAATCTGACTCCAGTCTTACCAAGAAGTACCGTGTTACACAGTTAAAGGGTTGTGGAGGTCTGGTAGGCAGTCACTCCACAACACACTGGTTTGACTGCTGAATCCGGTTTTACTGGAAGCCGACCTTAATATAGTTGGGAAAAGGCTAGGCAGATGATGAATTCATCATCATCATGAAGAAGATGGAGTGACTGCTTACCAGACATCCACAACCCTTTAACTGGGAAACACGGTACTTCTTGGTAAGACTAGACTCAGATTTACTGGCTTCTGACAATCCGTAACGACTGCCAAAAATCTACAAATGACAGCCGAGACCAACGGCTTAACGTGCTTTCCGAGGCAGGGAGGAAACTAATTATGTTAAGATGGTCACCCATCCACAGACCAACCTTAGCAATCGTTGCTTAACCTTCAAGATCGACCCGTGCGGCTGTTATTATTTAGCTACGAGCTCCTCAGGCAGATGATAACTTAGTTTGTTATTATCATCGATATTAAACCTAGGTTATCATAGTGTAATGAAGAGAACCTGAGCAACAAACTCGGTCGACTTGGGTTCGAATACCCAACAACAGGTGATGCGAGCGAGAGTTTGTATAACTAATAAATTAATCAAACGTGAACACGTCAATACAGGCGTAACAGACAAACAGACTGGATAACGTGCTACAAGTTTGTATAGATAATAATAGGCAGCGTTGAGGACGTATTCTGTGATGCTATATTTTGTATATATTCGTGTATTTGTTAATTTTAGTTATTATTATTGTTAACTAGCTTCTGTCAGCGGCTTTGCCCGTGTGATCCCTAGGAAATATACATAACTAGCTGACCGGGCGGTATTTTTCGCAAAAAAAAAAAAATATATTTTAAATAAAAAGTATCCTTTGTTACTTCTAATACCTTGAAGAATATGTGTACAAAGTTTCATGTTGATCGATTAAGTAGTTAAAGCGATAAAGCGTAACAAACAAACATTCCCATTTACAATATTAGTAGGGATAGCCTGTGTTATTAAAGGCTATAATTTACCGCTGTGCCAATTTTCATGAAGATCCTTCCAGGTGTTCTGACTTGAAAGAGTAACATTTATCCATCCTCAGAAACTTTTGCATTTATAATATTATTAGGAAGTAGAATTTGTTATTATCCGATAGGTGGCTGCATAAAACAATGTGACGATGATTGATTTTATTAATCGCGTTTCTGTTTTTTTCTTTTTTTCACAATTTGCACCTACTAGTATTATTCTCTGCTTCACCCAAAGGTTGACTGGTAGAAAATGCCTCAGGCATTTAGTCCGCCTCTGTACATCTGTGTGCGTAAAGTGTTAAATAAATAAATAATACCTGCCGTCTTAAGGTGAATGCTCCAGGGTAGCCCGCGAAATTCAAATATTTTTATGTTTTTTGCAATTTGCCGGTCAGTGTGAAGCTGTATGTGGACCAAATGCGTTCCGCGACCGTAACGCGTATTTATCTTAAGAATTATAACCATTTTAATCATCAATATAGCCCTCTAAGTTCATGTAGTTCGAAAGAATAAATATTTCAGAAATAATCATTCTTTCGGACTACATGAACTTAGAGGGCTATATTGATGATTAAAATGGTTATAATTCTTAAGATAAATACGCGTTACGGTCGCAGAACGCATTTGGTCCACATACAGCTTCACACTGACCGGCAAATTGCAAAAAACATAAAAATATTTGAATTTCGCGGGCTACCCTGGAGCATCCACCTTAAGCAAAAAGGGGCAACTGGTAGGAGGAAAAAATAACATGAAAGAAATTCGTTTGGTAATAGTAGACTTTTCACAAGTGTAACTCGAGCATAAAAGCTTCTAGGAAAATATAACTAAATAAAATTACTAGAATAGCCTTGTTTCGATGTTTTCAAATAATGTAAATAACTCACTTTGCTTATTAGACAGAAGCTAACCTTTTTCTTTGATCGGAAAAATATTCTAAGTTCTGAAAATATGAAACAGTCAATCAAACATGGAAATTCTGTGTCTGGACTAAGAATAAAATAGATAAAGGAGAGAAAAACTGACTGTGAAGTGCGAGTCGGACTCTCACACGAAGGGTTCCGGCACCTTAATTTTTAATTTAATTATTTGTCGTTATAGCGGCAAAAGGTTAGGTTAGGTAAGTTAGTTGGGAAAAGGCTAGGCAGATGATGATGTCGTTATAGCGGCAATAGATATACATATACCCTCTGTGAAACTTTCAACTGTATATATCTATAACGGTTCTTGAGATACAGTCTGCTGACAGACATACAGACGGATAGACGGACGGAAGGTCGGACAGCGGAGGCTTAGTAATCGGGTTCAGTTGATTAACCTTCAGGTACGGAACCCTAATAAAATATTTTACTGTAAAAAAAAAATCGTTAATAACCTTTTGAATGTTTTTCTTATCATTAGACGGAAACATAAATAAAAAAAAACTCGAAAAGTATTACGTATTCGAGATTAATTGGAGCCCACGTCATCGATTCGCTTCCTCTCTTAATTGAAAGGGAATACTCACGAGCGAAACCCATTTAATGTTCATCAAAAGAGACTGAGTTTGCTTTTATGAATCCAACATGAGAATTTATGTTCTTTCACTTTATCGTTTTTATTGTACTTTTACTGTTTAGTCACAGTCTTGAGGAGCTCGTGGCTAAAGTATAATAGCCGCACGAGTCGATCTTCAAGGTTAAGCCTCGCTTGCCGAGGTTGGTATGTTGATGGATAAGCATCTTAACGTATCCACTGGTCCTCCGTGCCTCGGAAAGCACGTTAAGCCCCGGCTGTCATTTGTAGATGTTTGTCAGACGTTATGGATAGTCGGAAGCTAGAAAACCTGACACCAGTTTTGCCAAAGTGTACCGTGTTACCCAGTTAATGGGTTGTGAAGGTCTGGTAGGCAGCCGCTTCACGTAAAATAATGGTATTCAGCTGAATCCGGTGTGACTGGAAGTCAACCCCAATACAGTTGGGGTTTAGAGGTAGCGGTACAGAGAGTAAAGTCCCGCATACCTCATTTGAAAAGGAGGATCCTCCAACCAGGCGGCTGTTGTGCCTGGCGGGCTACTGCCCGATAGTTGATATTCGGGCTGATGTATACAGTTCAAATCGCACGGTAAACTCTGCTTGCGCGATGCAGGATTTCAACGTTGTAGTTCGCTGCTAGTCGGATAGATGGCGTCGCGGTTCTTTTTGTTGCGATGTAGATTTGCTCCGTAGGTTTTTCTCGTGGCGGCCTTGATGCCGCTACATCACTCCCCTCCGGAGACCGGAGGTCGATAGTGGATGAGTCGTCCATGCATCTTGAGATGCTTGCCAGGCCAGTGGAAGGTTGGTTCCAGTGAGTCGGAACCGGAAGTCGCAGTTCTCGGTGAGTCGGAACTATATGCGGTGCCCCAGTGAGTCGGGGTGATGAGATATCCCAGTGAGTCGGGATGATGCTGCAGGCTCCAGTGAGTCGGAACCGGATGTCGCAGAGTTCACGGTGGGTCGGAACTATATGCGATGCCCCAGTGAGTCGGGGTGATGGGATCCCAGTGAGTCGGGATGATGCTGCAGGCTCCAGTGAGTCGGAGTGGTGCTGTTGCTGGCTCCAGTGAGTCGGAACCGGTAGTCGCAGAGTTCACAGTGAGTCGGAACTGTATGCGATGCCCCAGTGAGTCGGGATGATGATTGAGGCTGAGGATGCTGAACAGGAATGCGCGGCTGCTGCTTGCTGGTGGTCAGGATATCCATAGAAGTCGTGGGTACTGGCTGGCTGTATGACTCGCTGCTCGAGAGCTTGAGGTCACGATGAGGAGAAGTGATGATGACGTCACGCTGAAGTAGTTGCACGAAGGCTGCGCTGACATTCAATGTCGAGGGTCACCAGTTTGGGAGGTATGCGGTACAGAGAGTAAAGTCCCGCATACCTCATTTGAAAAGGAGGATCCTCCAACCAGGCGGCTGTTGTGCCTGGCGGGCTACTGCCCGATAGTTGATATTCGGGCTGATGTATACAGTTCAAATCGCACGGTAAACTCTGCTTGCGCCATGCAGGATTTCAACGTTGTAGTTCGCTGCTAGTCGGATAGATGGCGTCGCGGTTCTTTTTGTTGCGATGTAGATTTGCTCCGTAGGTTTTTCTTGTGGCGGCCTTGATGCCGCTACAGGGGAAAGGTTTGGCAGATTATGATGATGATGATGAGACGGAGTCACAGTTTTGATTCGTTGCGAGAAAAAAATCTCAATGTGATTTGAAACTCGAGACTGAATTGCGAAAATATAAGATTCTAATAAATCTTGATGAGGTTATAACTGTCTTATTAACAAATAACTTCATTGAAATCAAAACTCTCTAACTAATTAGATAATTTTAAATTCCATTTAAATTATCAACTTTACAGTTATTATTATTTCTATTGGTTTAAACTTAAAGTTCTCAGGTTAGTACCTGGAGTTATCTAGAATCTCACGGGCGTGAACCAAGGTGCGATTCTAGTTATTATTGCTATGTGATGGTAAATTACTCTGTACTGCAGTAAAATTGCTATCCAGATCTAGTTGTAAACATTTTCTAACTATCCGGCAAGTGTTTTTTTATTATTATTCCTTATTTGTTCATTAAAATAAACTAACACATTTAAAATATAAAGTAAGACACACGAAGTGACTGCGTCGTGTTACGCTGCGCGGTGTCGCGTAGCCTACCACGAAAACGTCGGTAGACTACACCCTTCGGCCAAAACTCTTCCTTTAGGAATCTGTCAAGCCCAAGTAGCATTGGGGGTTCTATAGCGGTTGGCTAATGGTACACATTTATTCTTTAAGCTGTCTTAGTAAGTTGTATAAGAGGTCTATAGCACTCTATACAGCCCTTATACCACCGGTTTGGGCACAAATTATTCAGCCTAAAGTTCACTAAAGGTATACAGTAGCAGAATAGTAGCACTTTAATAGCAGTTTAAGAGAGAACAGTGGTCTTAAAGCTGATCAACGACACTAATATAGGATTCCGTGTTGTTCTTCATACAGACAAGAGAGTTGAAAGAAGTAACGAGTGAACAATTATATAGCCTCTATAGTAATTAACGCTCATAAGTGTACCCTAAAAACTTCGAGTAGGCCACTTTTTCTCTAAATTATTACTTGAGTACCATATTTTGTAAATATTTATTTTTAAATATAATACGCGCAACATAGTGGTCGTGCGAGTGATGTCCATATCAATTTAATGTGATTTTATTTTACTGTTAAGTACTTGTGTTTATTATATTCTATTGTGTTAATATTATGGGTATTGTAAATTTATTGTAAAGTATATACATATTTAGAGTTAAAATTTTCACGCGACTCAGGAATAATGCCTTTTTATTATAAAAATAAATGTAAATAAGCAGGGACGAACAAAGCCATTTTTCATATTTGTAGTAATTTTATGGTATACAAAGCCATAGACTGACTTAGGTCAGTCTATGGCTTTGTATTTAAACACTTACTACAAAATTAATCAAGAAAACTACGTAGTATGTGATATAATCATAATTAATTTAGAAATATTATAGGTTATGAGTAAACAAAATGGTGAACATTTTCTTCAGCTACAGTGAACCATTGTAGCTCCAAATTATTGCTGTGAACTCTGAAGTTTCACATGGGTACCATTATAATGTCGTGAGTCCTAGAAAGATTTACATGTGTACCTGCCCAGCAGACCTGGGCTGGTGTGCAGTTCTTCAATATTTCACGTTTTACCCTGTTAGATATTTTTTTGCAAATACTAAATTTTAGAGATCCGCATTGAAAATGTAAATTTTCATTGAATACCACAAGTAAGTTAATGTACAGTCTTGTAAATGCAGTAGGTGGTATGATTGACTGAATACGTTAAATTTAATAGAGGAGTAGATATTATTAGAATCCAGACTTATCTAACCAACAAAAAAATATATATATTATGAAGGTCAAATAAAGCACTCCAAGTAGTGCTTCGGTTTCATCATAGGTCAGGTTTCGAAGCCAGCCTTTAAAGTAGATAAAATCTTATCAGATGTATATTAGGAGTTTAAAACTCTGACACCAGCGTTTGTCGGGTTGATCGTCAAACATACAACCCACTTGAAAGAAGAAGAAAACTATAACATCTTGAGATTTTTAAACGAATAATACAGCTTTAGTGGCGCGTGTGTTTTGTTACATCTCACTAAAAATTGTTAATTGCCTAGGAGTTGTTAAACTGGAGGTGACATTATATTTTTATTGCTATTCAGATTCATTTTTGTAAACCATTTTTTTGTTTTCAGACGCCTAATGACAATAATATGGGTGATGGTCCATCTTTTAAAGCCAATAATCGCGAGCGGTGATTATGTCGCGTGTCGCGCCTGTTTTGTAGGAGCCTTAAACTGACTGACTGATTTGAAATTATAATAATAAGTTTATTTCTTATATATTATGATCTTTTTGAAAAAGATGGCGATGATTATACATTACTTGAAAAACAAAGAACATTCAAAATACAAAGTATTGTAAAAACCTTCCTATTTTTGAGACTTGTAACCTTTTTCAAAAAAATTCTTATGGGAATTGTGAATTTAAATAAATACAAAGTGTAAGAGACTCAAAGTTCATGTGATTTAAAAATAAAATTGATCAAACATTCGTAAAGTTGTGTTATTCTTTATAATGTATGCAACAAAGGTATAAAGTATTGAAATTCTTTATATTCAACGCACACTAATTTACACTTAATATCCTTAGATTCTAAAACAATCCTTAATTTTTCACGAAAAGTTACATGTTTTTCATAATCGTATTCATATTCACTTTCACTGGAACTGAAACCATACTCAGTTTCTTCTAAGCTCTGTACGGAACCGTCATATATTATGTTTGAATACACGCTTGAAATCGTATTGCTGGCCTCAGCTTCAGTCAATTTTTCTCTGTATTATGTACGGAACCGTCATTAATAAAATTTGAAGTCGCACTTGAAATCGTGTTGATGGTCTTAGCTTCACATGTCAAAAAGTTGCTGTTCAATGAGTTGATTAAAAAACCACGTTCACATGATTATTAGCTTCGAGGATAATAATGTGGTACTCGTGAACAAATAAACAGCTGTCAGTGTTACTAGATATCAATAGTGGTTCATGTAAAATACTTTAAACGTACACGTGAACTCATCAAACGATCTTTTATATTAATAATATAAAGGCTGATTAATGTATCACAGACTACACCCACTTACGGCAACTATTTGAATAACAGTCCACAAAAGGTGCTATACAACAGCTTTTGGTTGCATTAATGTTCACGTGTATTGTACTAAAATGCCAGAAATATAACACCATCCATGTGGACCTTTAAATAACCAATGCCGTATTTTTCTCCTCTTAAAATGCTCTTGTTCAGCTTTTAAAATAAACGCTGACTAAAAGAGAAATGTTATCCTACTACAACACCAATAGTTACTTAATAGACCAATTTTACACTCTTAAACATGCCTTATACAGGTATAAGTAGAATTGTTCACTTTAATACAACCAATGAACCACGTGTGGCCATTGTTAATACTAAGAAACCACTAGTGAACTGAATGTGAACTATTAAAGAGAACAAAATGCTACTTGGGAGGTGTTGTGTCGGAACCCGCACCACAAACGACCTGAAGTTGGTGTTGAGACGCGGCTCCAGCTTCTGGACCCTCAAGGTCCAGTAGTTGGTCTTCACCTTCATGTACTCCACGATCTCCTCAACCTTCGTGGAGTGATGTAGTCGGGACAAATACAGCAACGTCATAGGCAACAACAACAACACATGCAATTTTATGGTGTGAACTTACGTGCTTTAACCCGGTGACATAATACAGTTAGTTCAATAAAGTTGATGAAAGAGACATTTACAAGGAATAGAGCTTAATAATATCCCATTTTTTAAGGATGGGAAATCATCAAATGACTTTTCCGTTCTGGGTAGAGCAGACGGGAGTGTCAGACTCTTACTGACTAAAACCCATCCGTGTTTCTCCTACTAATGACCTTTGCGTTCCAGGGCCACGGCGACTCTTTCGAACAAATTCCGCAATAATAATATCACTAAGCTCATATTCTTAAACGTGATTACCAATAATTTAATCTCGAATAGATTGAAACTGACAAAAACAACCTATCTATACTAATATATAAAGCTGAACAGTTTGTTTGTTTGTTTGTTTACTTGAACGTGCTAATCTCAGGAACTACTGGTCTGATTTGAAAAATTATTTCAGTGTTAGATAGCCCATTTATCAAGGAAGGCATAGGCTATATATCATCACGCTAAGACCAATAGGAGCGAAGCAGTGATGAAATTTGTGACTCAGACGAAGTTGCGCGGGTCAACTAGTAAACTAATAAAATCATGCGATCATCAGACAATTTAAAGAATTGCTCTCCTTTTTGTGCCGAAGCCAGGTAAAAACTACTGTTCTGATCATGGCAAAGCATTTGGGAGCACGAGTTGTCCCAAAAAAAACGGGACGAATTATCACGTTGTGACAACTGGGGCGAAACGGAACGATACCTAAGCGTGGGTAATAAAAAAGAAATAAAAAAGTAGGCATTATGTAATTTTATTTCCACAAGGACGCGCCGTGGGAACCAACTATAGCCTGTTATGAATTTTTAAAAAGTGTTCGCAGACAGGAATATTGTAGTAGTGAATTAATTTCTGCGAAAACGGACTAGATGGGAGGATAATCTGACGATTTGTCAGTCTATATTCGAGCTTATTGGCAGGTTACATCGCGCTGAACGGGAAACCAGTGAGTTTGAATTTCAAAGACAGTGTCTAACAAATATTTATAGCTTTTGCAGAAGAGAATTAGTATTTAATTGTATTAGTAGATACTATTGTATTAGTAGATATAACACTGAAAGTATTTTTCAAAACGGACCAGTAGTTCCTGAGATTAGCCCGTTCAAGCAAACAAACAAACAAATAAACAAACCCATCCGCTATATATATTAGTAAAGATATAGATAGATAGATAATGGTATCCTAAGCTGGTCTAGCCTTTTCAAAGGCTTAGTGTACATTTAGATACTGCGTTTATATTCGTATATGTATTTGGACTATTGTGAGCCCTCAATGACCAGTCATTAGCAATGAGTGAGCAGAGGCCGTGTGTAACCTGCCTAACAAAAGCATTCATCTAGGACAAAAATTAGATAAAGCTACGACTGTACGCCTTCATTATTCACTTAAAACAACCGTAAGTTTTCTCTCTGAGTATATTTTACGACTATAAAGTTACGTTTAAGAACTAAGTTGTTTTTGAATTTCCACGAATTTACTTCTCTAACTTGCAGTTCTCCGAAGAAAAATTCATGCCTAGTTTAAAACTACGTAAACAGAAAGTTTGAATTCCTATTGCCTAGCCCGGACATCGTTATTTAGTTCCTCAAGACTAACTTTGAAAGTATTATAATATCTGTGTAGCATTCATTAGCATTCTCTTGGAAAAGTATTATGTAATGATAAATCTTAGTCGTGATTTTGTAAAGTTTCCAAGTGTTCAAGTGTAATTTTTCATTGAATTCTCGCTTTGTTTGAAAGCTCCGTAGTTTGCTAGACAAAAAAAAAAATAAAAGAACATCGAACTTTGATTACAAACACCTCGTACATCTGAGGTCCTGGTAGCTTGCGGTACCTTATTAGGGCCTATTGTTCAAGTGCTGTACCATTTGCGGTTTCCCTTTTGTGGCTACATGCTGCGGAACCATTATTGCGCTCCCTAATTAGAAGGGCAGGCCATGTTTCAGGTATACAGGGAACAAGGCTCAACTATCGCCCGGCCAATCGTAAATAAGTCGTTATAAGGCTAACACAGTGATAGAACACAAAGGCTTTGTCTTTGTGAAAATTATGGCGGCGATAATTTGCAAGTGGTGAATTAGCACTTTAGTCGCGGCGGCAGTCACTCGGGGACAGTCGGGAGAGCTCGGCTCTCTTCGTTAGTTCAACGAGGTGGCATGTTTTTATGGTCGCAAAGAGATTTCGTCTAGACTCTGCGTTGCATTTCACGTGAATTTAACTTACTTCAAGTTACGTAGACTGAACGGAATCTTAAGCTTTTTCGGGTTTCATTTTGTGTTTTCTTTTGGAATACGTAGCGTAAACAGTAGGTATACTACTGCATAGATATGTGTTTAACGTAGCCATGATTTTTATCACAGGTTACGAAACGGAAAACTCTGTAATCTTTGTGAGCTCTCTCAGTAGCTTTTCTAAAAGAAAATGGATTTACGAAACATTGACAACCGAGAAAGCTGTATCTTTTAACGATTACAATCTCTTACAATATTTTCTGAAACAAATAACTTTATTGAAATCAAAAATAAATTCAATCTGTCTGAAACCTCACCAATGTCCCGTGGGTTTATGTATTAAAAGCTTACATTTCTTTAACGTCACAAGATTCAGAATCGAGTAAAATTTAGTTTCTCCAATTCCTTTTGAAAATAAATACTGAGACGGAAAAATATGAATCCTTTATTACAGGATCTTCATAAGAGTGTCTGTCACATAAAAAGCGTTATATAACTATCTGCGTAGGTGCTTATACCACATCTGCTTTATAAAATTCTCTTTGAAAATCTCGTATGAACTCATCGTTATGAGCTTTGCGGATGAGTGTCGTATTAAACCCAGCCGTCATGTCAACATGAACAGGCGTTGGGATTTCAGAAGTAATTACACGAAAAACGTCTGCCACAGCCTCCACAGGATGGAGACAAAGCATTTCATACAAGGCCCACCCTGCCAGGTATACGTTGATAAATACATTATGTGCACTCATTCATGATAAAAGTAGTACTTAACCGCGTAATAGGACCCAAGATAACAGTGTGGTGCACATTAATGCAGAATTGTGGGGTCCGTGTTATGATAAAGCATACATAGCCTACGTACCTACATGATATAGGGTGAAATATAATTTCAGAGCCTGAATGTAATAACGGAGCTGTCAATAGAATAAATACATTTATGAGAATGTTTTTAATAAAATAATAAAAATTATAAAATAGTTAACATCGATAAAAAAAAATTAAACAAGTAATGTGAAACGGAACGTATTTAAAAACATCAATAAATTAGCGTTTAGTGACGTCACTATTGTTATGACAACGAAGAGGACACCTTATGTCTTTGAGTTAGGCCAGTTCTTGACCAGTGGCAGACAGGAGTGACGTCATCGTCCGTTTTCGCTTTTAAACTGTCGGTTTAAAAACGCAATTTTGGTAACAAATTAAAACATTTTCATTTCTTATTTATGTAGCAAAAATGGAAATATTGCAAGTTCCCTCCCTATTTGATTATTTATTTCTACTGTTGCACACCAATGTTGCATAAAATTTGAAATATTTAGACCTAAATTTTACTTAAGAAAAAATACACAATCATTACTTTGACAATTGCATTTATTTAAGGTCTCCTTTTAATATTGATCCTCCTATTTTACATTTACCTCCACAACACAGTTACTTGGTGGAAACAGATACAGATTTTTTTAAAGATGTGAAATCATCAAATGACTCCTTCCGCTCTGGATGGAGAGAGAGGGAATGTCAGTGTCTTACTGGCTAAAACAGGTAAAGATCTACGAATGACATTAGGGATCAACGTCATGCTTTCTGAGGCACAAAGGGTAGATATGTAATAGATGGTCGTATCCACGGTTTGTCCTCGTCAAGCAAAAAGCGAAGCACGGCACCTGTGATTGACGTGCAGCTGTTAGTATTGAGCCACAATCCCTCCTCACAGTGATCCTATTTGCAAAAGCCAATTTGATTTACCTGTAACATGATCTAATCAAGTCAATTTATGCGAAAGTTCGCAACCATGGGGTCATTAAACCGCCCCCAAATAGGGCACTGACTCACCCCATCGTTGGCAAATCTTGTCGGCACCGATACCGCCACGCTGGCGCCGCTACCAACGTACCCTTATTTTGCAAGCCAGTGTACTTGCAACCTATTTTCCGTTGCCAAAAGCCCGATATGTTGACCCATATATAAAATTAATATTAATGTTTTAGGCAGTGAACCCATGATGTGAAATATTTATGAGTTTTTGGTCTAAGGTCATTGCGCGTGACTTTTACAGGGATTTAAGACCTGTGAAAGTTTTTAATAAAACTAATGGAGCCTTTGATTCAAATAGCACATGGAGAATTGTGTCTGTGGAACGAACATTTGCTTTACGTTCCTTTGAAAATCAATTAGGTAGTTGGCGGTCAGGACGGATGTGGTTTCTCGGAAGAAATCAATTTAAATAAGAAGCTCTTTATCAAAGACTGGTGGTTTCTTTGATGTGACTTTATGCAATTAGATATTAACTCTCGTACTTATAGAAATGAACTTTAGAGAGTGGAGAACCACAAAACCTCCATTGAAAGGTGTCTGGTGGGCCCGGTTGTTGACGT
The DNA here is from genome assembly GCA_950371165.1 of Lacanobia oleracea. Lineage (NCBI taxonomy): Eukaryota > Metazoa > Arthropoda > Insecta > Lepidoptera > Noctuidae > Lacanobia > Lacanobia oleracea. The sequence goes on along the minus strand of OX493387.1, from coordinate 18,110,495 downwards.
CAGGCTATTGCAGATACTTGTTTGAATCGCGTAGAGAACTTTCACATCGCTATAAAGGATTTATGCGACGATATTAAAATTTTTGTATTTTGGTATAGATGCCGCTCCACTCTGTAGAGCGCAGGTATAAGATGGTATGATATAACAACATATCATCATGATTGAATGCCCCGATGGGTTAAGTAGAGTACACCATCATTTTGCCCAATTTTTCTCCGACACAATTTCTATGTTTTCTAAAACATTGCCAGAGGTTGAACATTATGCAAAACACAAAAGTGAAACATGAGCATGAGTGGGAAAAGTTCAGAGTGTTTCAAACATATCTGTACGGATGGATGGAGGGCGGATATATACTGAACATATTTGAGGACATAAATAATAGATATCGTTGAAACATTACGGTCTGATAGGAGTTAAAATATTCTGAAATAATTGTTTTGAAAACTCGTTTATGAGGTCTCTTTTTCAAACATTATGACGAGTTTTTTCTGATATTCAGGCTATGATCTACTCGTGTTAAGTCATTGAAGAGCCGTGGAAGCTCTATTATTTTATCAGGTTACATTCCACACTATTACCGGGAAGACGAGCCTCCCTCCACTCTTTCTACTTCCTACTGTTTGCTGTTGTGTCCCATATCCTCTCGGAACTGTCTAGTAACTAGTTCGTCCCGTTATTGTTGCCTGGGTTTTCCACAGCGTCGTTTTCTTGTTTTCAGCAACCGTTCAGCTGGTCTATTCTGAAAACAACTCACCGTGTAAACTTGGACGAAGTAAACGAAAGTGAGCTGCCATCCCATCTTCGCCCAAGTTTTCACTTTGACATGTTTACATTCGGTCTATTCTATCAACATCTCACCGTGTAAGCTTAGGTGTGGAGAGCATTAAGTGAGCTGTCATTTCATCTTGTTTGTATGTTTTGACAGCTCACTTGTCGTTCACTTCGCCTAAGTTTTCACTTCGACATGTTTCCATTCGGTCTATTCTGTCAACATCTCATAGCGATCAGCTGTCGACATACAAGGCCTGCAAGTTTAATTGAAGTTAGGCGGCCTTTTCCCCTGACCTTTAAATATTAATAATAACCCGTCTGCGCAGGTCAAAAAACTTGAATAGGTACGTAGGGTCGTAGGTATCGCTTGAACTAACCCTATCACGCGTATTCCCAAGTGATGTAAAGGAAAAGGTCGCCTGAAATAACAAATCTGGTGGATATTATTTAACACCATTTCTCTATATTTTATGACCTGGGTCCAGAAGTATTCATACGTTATATTTCCTATCTATGAATCCAACGTTACATTGTTTTTCGTAAAGATGGTGGTTTGGATTTACCTATGTTCGGTTCTCGTACAATCACAATGTTATGAATTATTCGAGTATTTTGTTGTGTTATTATTGTATAATCAAAGTAGGTACCTATTGAGGAGCTCGTGGCTAAATAATAACAGCCGCACGGGTCGATCTTGAAGGTTAAGCAACGCTTGCCAAGGTTGGTCTGTGGATGGGTGACCATCTTAACATAACGAGTTTCCTCCGTGCTTCGGAAAGCACGTTAAGCCGTTGGTCCCGGCTGTCATTTGTAGATCTTTGGCAGTCGTTACGGATTGTCAGAAGCCAGTAAATCTGACGCCAGTCTTGCCAAGATGTACCGTGTTACCCAGTTAATGGGTTGTGGAGGTCTGGTAGGCAGCCGCTCCACGCAAAACACTGGTATTCAGCTGAATCCGGTTTGACTGGAAGCCGCCCCAATGTAGTTGGGAAAAGGCTAGGCAGATGAATTAAAGTAGGTACCTATCTGTATATTATATTACTGCTTTTTTCTAATATTCCTATACATACAATAGGTTATTTATTAAGTGTTACCTTACCTATTAATTATTAATGAAATAATCAAAATTCTTCCAAACTTTATTGATTGCTCTAAATGGTATATTGTAAACATAGTCGGAATATCTATCTATAATTATTTCTGCTTGATTTGTATTTAATCACATAAGACCGCCTCATTTCCCCATATAAAAAAAACAAATTCTCGACTGTGACTTATAGATGATTGGATGATGTAATGAAAACGTATGTCTTCGTTTCAGGATTTTTCCTTAAATAAATAATGTCAACCTACTTACTAAGGCAAAAGTAATTTGTAGATAAACATTTTGTTATAGATATTTTCCGTTTAAATGCCGTTAACTTAGCTATAGAAAGTTAATCTGGTAAAATACTTTTTCCGGCTTTTATACAAATAGTTATTTAGATTAATTCAATTTTTAATTGATTACTAGCTGCAATGGATAGATAGAACCTATCTGTACAATTCATATGAGCCCAAACACGACCGGCATGCTGTAAGAATGGATGTTAAATAACTTTTCGAGATTTCGGCTGCTGAATACATATTCAAGGTTATATACATATAATTTAAGCGTTAGCCATCGAAATCGAAAAAAAAACAAAAAAAAACTATGATAGGTCTAAACTCTGTCAGCTTCTGGGATATTACCATTCGTCTTTGTATGATTTATGAAATTTTTTATTTAATCCATTTTAGATATCCTTTATCTCCTAAAGTATTGATCCTACAGTTAAATGTAAATGACTTAATGTATAGAAAATTTGATGTAGATAATTTATGTAGTAGTGAGCAAGAAGATATTTGTAATGGTTTCGGAGAAACAAGCAAAAAACTGTGAAAGGTACCTTTTCCCCCATCCCCCACCACCAGCTCACCTCCCACCCTCGGGGATTTTTACTATGTTCATCTAGACACCTCAGAAAACAACTGTACCAATTTTCAAAACTACATGAATTATTCGCTCTGATCGACGTTAATTGAGCTTATTTTCCTGCATTAACTCTTTCCAACACACAAATAATGATAATAATAAGAAGCTACCATCAATTGTTGGACCAAAAAACATTAAAAACTGGCAACACTTCGCTTGGCCGAGGTAAATGTGGCAACACTGTGGCTCAGTGGCCCAAGCTTTGAGCAGGAGTAGCGAAACGGACTGTTTATTCGGCAGTGATTGGAGACGAATACGTCAGTTGAAACCATGCGTGGTGTGAGCACCCCACTTTGACGAAACTGGCGTGAGTGGCCGTCACTTTGGACGCGTTCTTCTTTATGTTATTGGTAGCTGGGTTACCTGCTGGCTGAATGAAATGTTTGAACGAAACCATTGGTTCGCTTGTTCTGTTGGTTGAATGAAGCAAAATTGGTTGTTGTTGTAAACTGGAGTTTTTGGAACTGCTAGTCTATTCTGTAAATAACCATTTCGATATCGAGCTTCACCTGAGCGACAAACCTCATACAGTGAGTTTTATTGCACACAACATAAAGGTCTTACGTTTGACGTAATTTGATACTCACTTCGGATTCCGCTCTCGAGACACGAGAATGTTGTTACAGAATAGGGGTACAGCTGTTGTCTTTGTTCGAAAATAATCACGCCTCAAACGAAATGGACTACATAAGACTTGCATTCATTTTCATAGTGAGGCATTTTAACCAGATGTATATCGAAAAAAAAAAAACACAAAAATCAATGTCCCGCAAAACGATGCCCGAATACGATACTAACGCCACTGCAAAACGTGCAACTACCCCGAAACGCGAAAACAATAATACAAAAATCATTTTGGCCCATTCAGAAACAATTTCCCACAACGGACGCCACCAAACGTTCGCAGCTATCGGATAAGTACACATCGCGAATTTACTTCTAAAGTTCCGAACTTGCAACACTTAAAAAACTACAGAAGCACGCTAAGCGACCGACTGTTGCAACACTTGCAACTTCCAAGAGAAATAGCCAATTGACACGGTCGTCCTTTGTTCGCCAGAAAAAAAAGAAACAACTGAAATAACGAATGAAAAACCGGATGGTATCGCCAGAGGACAGTTTCTCATTTGTCATTTTTCTCAACGCTTATTTTCCGCACAATGCGAACAAAATAAATCCGGCTGCGTTCATTTGTGAATGCAATCATGAGTTTAACACGGAACAGCTAATCCTGATCATAATTAATGAGGGTTTTAATTGGTTCACTATGGAATGGAGTGTATGAATTTTAAATTATAGTCTCCAGGGCATGTCGGTTTAGACCGGACGATGGTAATGCGCTGTGTGTACAATTGTAGGGACATGAGAACACCTGTGCGTTACTTTGTTCGGGAAATGAACTCCGAAATGTTTAGTATTCATAGGCTTATTTGGACTGCCAATGGGGTGAATCATGTTGCAATAAATTGAATGTTTTGTGTTGTCTGTTCACCTGTTGTTCGGCATTATGGCAAAACGGTTTGCAAATTGATGCGATCTGTTAGACGGTGTTATGATTTTAGGTTTTGGTCTGTAGGTGTGTACACACTACAATTTATTGCAACATGATGCACCCCATTAGCAGTTCAAATAAGCCTTGAACTCTTCTTCAGCGTTATACCTACGTACGTTATCTGCTTCAAATATATAAAAATGTCTTGTCACGGTGTTTGTTATCAAACTCCTGCGAAACGGCTTGATCGATTTTTGTCTTTTTTTTGAGTCGTTGTCTGTTGGTCTGAGAAAAGGTCGTAGGCAATTTTTTTTTTTAAGGCAAAACAGCGTTTGCTGAGTTAGTTTGTCTACCTATATAAATAAAAATGAATCGGCAAAATGTATATACGAACATAACTTCGTAGAGGCTGACTCAAATTAGGTAATTCTTTTGTTAACGTGTTTGTAATTGGCAGGGCGAGGTTTGTATGAAAGAAAATTTACAAAAAAAATGGCTACTAGTTGGTACATAAAATGTAACCAAGTTAATTTAATTTACAGGACCTAGTGGTTACAAGTCAATGTAGCCTTTTCCATTTCCACATTCAACATAGCTAAAACTGATGTTAGTTTATTCTGTTTGTTTTTAAAAACGCATAACATGGTTAGTTTGTTAGTTTAACATTTTAAAAAACTCAATAAGTTTAAACCAAATAAAAAACCTCATCCCGTCAATCCATCCGTTCGTTTACCATTATTTAGTTTCAGCTGAAAATATTTTCATATTTCACATTTCAACCATGAAATAAAGAAAAAACATGTTAACTACCATAGTTAACATGTTTTTTCTGAATAAAATATAGTGAAATAAAGAAATGTAGCGGGCTGTGAGAGCGGTGAAATTATGGTTATTTCCTGGTGGCAATGGTGGCATAAGTGTCAGGTAGAGCATATTGTGTGCATGGGATTGGACCATTACCTGCCAGCTTGTGTGGACATTACTGAGTTGTATTGTGTAGTGTATACCGTATACCGTCACTCATACACACACCATCAACCTGGGACATTAATATTTTGGGCCATAGAACAGTGAACAGTGATTTTTTTTTTAATAAACATTGCCCCATACTAAGAATTTCTCCTGTATCGTGAGTGCGTTTACAAACATACAAATTGCGTTACATAGTTACACAAACAGCCAGACCCGGAACAACTATCTTTAGGCCATACAAATATTTGTTCCGTGCGGGAATCGAACCCGCGACACGCAATGCAGCAGTCGATCGCTCAATCACTGCGCCAACCGTGACGTCTCGTAGATATTTATGTTTTGCCAGGTTTTGATAAAAAATAATGATAACATTTCTAAGAAAACATTATTTGATGTTAAATTTTGGAGTGAAACAGCGAAAAAATTTTGTCAGAAAAATCAGCAACCTATTCTATAAATACAAAACATTACGAATTCTATTTATTTAAAGATTTCTTTTTCGACCCAGAATAATTAGATGCAAGCATTTTATCGAGTTGTTAAACCGCCCACACAAGTACACATTTCTTCAAAATAAAGTCGTCAGAATACACTTACATTTCTTAACCAAAATAATACCGAGCTTTGCTTGTTCACCACTTTTGTGTTACAATGTTTTAGACATATCTTAGCATAAAAATATTGTATTGTTCACGATTTGGACTACTGATCATCATCTGCCTAGCCTTTTCCCAACTATATTGGGGTCGGCTTCCAGTCAAGCCGGGTTTAGCTGAATACCAGTATTTTACGAGGAGCGGCTGCCTAACAGACCTCCACAACCCATTAACATCCGATTTGAAGAAACGCACTCAATAACCATTCACTCCTTATAAAACCTTTACGGGTTGAATCGATATTTATACAGTAGGTAGGTACATTATAGGCTATTGTGCCTCCCCCAATAAAAACTTGTTAGCTGAAATAAAAAGGCTAAAAGTTTTAACGAGATTCCATAAGTTATAAAGAAAGTCCGAATTGGGACTTCTATGTTAAAACATCGCTCTAGTGTTCGACTGTTTTCTATTTTTATCCTGCGATAGTAAAATGTGTTTCGTTTTTTGTAAATGAAAGCTAGAAAGTTATGACTAATTTCAGTCTGGAAGTAATTTTTATAACATCCAATTTTTATACATGCATTAGAAAATAAAATAAAACAAACAATAGGTCTTGCTATGGAGGAGCTCGTGGCTAGATAATAACAGCCGCACGGGTCGATCTTCAGGGTTAAGCAACGCTTGCCAAGGTTGGTCTGTGGATGGGTGACCATCTTAATATACCGAATTTCCAAAGTGTTTCGGAAAGCCGTTGGTCCCGGCTGTCATTTGTAGATCTTTGGCAGTCGATACGGAGTAGTTTACTACACGGACCTTGTAGAAACCAGAACAAATTTCCGTGCGTTAAAGCGATTTTGCCATACTCACCTATTACTAGAATCAAACGTAGCTCACAATTTAGGATTCATTAGTTTTAGTGCTAATATATAATCCGTGGTGCTTGGCAACTGGGATTAACCCAGTTGTATATGTCCCTTTGTGCCTATTGGCCTAGTTCTATTCTGTCTCCTGCTTGATACGGAGGGAAGTGGAAATTATATATTTTTTTCCTACTCCTCCGCTGTACTTTTCTGATTAATTTCGTTGCAGGAACCACGACAGTTGAATCGTTTCTCCGGGACTCCTCGGGCTTCATTGGCTCGGCATTTTTCTAGTGGTCGCCACTTTTGATTCTGGCTTTCAGGAGTTACAGTGTTTGGGAATGTGTGGCGGGCTTGTCTCAAAATAAAAGTGGTTACGGATAGTCAGAAGCCAGCCCAATTAATCTGACTCCAGTTTTGCCACGAAGTACCAAGAAGTAACAGTTAATGGGTTGTGGAGGTCTGGTAGGCAGCCGCTTCGCGTAAAATACTGGTATTCAGCTAAATCCAGTTTGACTGGAAGCCGACCCCAATATAGTTGGGAAAAGGCTAGGCAGATGATGAATAGCTCTTGCTGTGATAAAAGCCTATTTGGCCTCCCACAGGTCATATATTCTATCAACATAAGTAAACATAGGTGGAGTGAGAATAAAATGAATAGCAGTGCGTTTCAGCAGTTGGATTCTGTAAATATGTCCAAATGAAGGCTTAGGTGAAGTGATCATCACGAAGTGAGTTGTCAATCCTAGTAATCAAGATGGAATGACAGCTCACATCGTTATCACTTCACCCAAGATTTCACTTCGACATGTTTACAGAATCGACCGGCAGTTTATGTTCACTTCACCAAAGCGTACATGGCGAGAGGTTTACAGAATTGCACTGCAGTACCTATTGATATTTAAAAAAAACCGGCCAAGTGCGAGTCTAACTCGCACACGAACGTTCCGTACCATAACCTTAATTTTTATTATTTGTTGCTATAGCGGCAATAGAAATAAGTACATAATCTGTGAAAATTTCAACTCTCTACTTATTGCGGTTTTTGAGATACAGTCTGACGGACGGCCGGACGGACGGCCGGACGGACGGACAGCGGAGTCTTAGTAATAGAGTTCCGTTGGTTACCCTTTAGGTACGGAACCCTAAAAACTGACTCAATCAATTTTGCTAAAAAATAACATTGTTTGAAAAGTTTTCACCAGCCTAACAACAACAAGAAAATCCATTCATGGGCTTTATAAATAAGTTTTTATTCTTTTGCTGTTTATTAACCTATTTCTGTTTTCTTAGAAAAGTAGGCCTACACAGTTTAAACTGTGACGCCGACAAAAGGAACTAACGGTCAACAACGTGAAGCGCGTCGCTTGTCCGGACACATCGCGACACTCGTCCTACTTAGTGTCCAAATATAGATCTCTGACTCGACCTTAAGACACTCCTGCTTCTTATTATGTAATAATGCTGTCTGTGGTTTGAGACGCTCCTATTCTCAGACAGGATACCGGTATCCTTAAGAGGAAATGCGGGTGGCGAGACTTTGTATGTAAAAAGTCCGAATTAAAGGTCTGGCTCTCGCTTGTTTCCTCGTCCAATATTGGACCAATTTAAAAGGTATCTCATAAAATGATTAAGTAAGATATATATTGTGTCCCTATGTTTCCTTTTTTGACAATATATTAACCGTTTAAGCGATTTTCTCAAAATTTACCGATAAACGGCTGTCAACAGAGCCCTAGTGTATAAATTTGGCAACTATTAATGAAAAAAAAAACATAGAGACACAGTATTCATCCTTGTATTTAGTTTGTATAAAATATCTTTTAAAATGGACCCAATACTGGAGGTGGAAACAGGCGAGAGCCAAACCTCTAATTATGACTTTTTCCATACAAAGTCCATCTGCCCCGCATTTCGTCTAACACCTGTCTCACCGCCGACGATCAGCGAAACGAGAGTAAGTAAAGTTCAGGTTTGCGAGTAGCGAGTGTGTAATTTCGATAGTTTTGTCGCTCGGCTATAAGTGAGTGCTCTTGTGCGACGGGTGATTACTCGCATCACTCGCTCCTCGCTATAGGTATAAATGACCGCCGCTGGTTGGTCTCTCGGCGTAAGTACTGACCGCCAAGCAAGCATCGCTGAGAGTCATCTTTGATAGCTTCGAAGAACTAGTGGTAAAAGAGTTCTAGCCGGAAGTGTGAACAGCCAGCTATCGACTATAAATGACACACGGGATCTATATATTTTGTCCATTTACTCAGCGAGAAAATAGTAGATAGCTGATCACTTCCTCGTCGGCGGTGAGGCAAGTGACTTAAGTTGGGTATGCAGTTACACACTCGAACGAAGAACGAATGGTGGTCAGCGAATGTTTGGTGTTCGGTGGCGTAACTGGCGTAGCTACTACGTAGTGGCGTATCACAAGTTTGTCTGTAACTTTATATCATTTGTACGGCTTCTTTTGCATGAGTATTGTAGTTTCTGCTTCAACATAATTATGTAGGTAGGGTTCAAGTCGGGGAGAATTTCGACTAGAAACAATGAAATGAAAACATTTAAATAAATGTTTATTTTCCGTGGCGCTCCACGCAAATGCTGCCTACAGACCTCTACAACGCATTGACTTGGTAACACGGTATTCCTTGGCAAGACAGGTGTTAGATTTTCTGGCTTTTAACAATCCATAACGACTGCCTAAGATCTACAAATGACAGCCAAAATCAACGGCTTAACGTGCTTTCCGAGTTACGTAGGAGTCTCTGTATGTTAAGATGGTCACCCATCCGCAGACCAACTTCGGCAAGCGTTGCTTAATCTTCAAGATCGACCCATGCGGCTGTTATTATTTAACCACGAGCTGCTGGTGGTCGATGTGGTCAATCACCATGCAAATACAAGATATAATTAAAAAAGCAAGGATCTTATACTGAGAACTATAATATAATATCTAGTAACTTGTAGTTACTTATATTGCAGTATCCATGGTAGTTACGTAGTATGTAGATATGCTGATCTATTAATCTTCTAGAAGAACGACCAGCTAACAATTTACAGCCCAATGTTGTGTGATAATAAAGTTCTCAGCTACCAGGCTCGCAGTACGCCGAAGAGAAACAACAGATTGGTTTAAAGATTACAACTCTGAATTCGTAATGACAGGTTGCGAGCCCGACTACACCTCTTGTCTTCGAATAAATATTTATTGTACTACAAATACTTACTGGAATAAGTACCTACATTTGAGCACTAAGTTAGGAAAGCCTTAGCACCTAAGGCTAGCGCACACCAAGTTAAAACTTCGGCTGACTATATGCAGCAACATCAATGCCGCATCGCATTTTCGGCTTTGTCCTTTCTTAGCTTTCGTCCGCGGCACCGCATCAAGGTATAAAATGGCTTCAGCGTGGATCCCTAAAAGCATTGGCTCTTGGCATCTTTTTCATAGCTAGGATTCGTGTCACTGCATTTTAAACTACCAAAAAGAGCCAATAACCGGCCAAGTGCGAGTTGGACTCTCAGAGCAAGGGTTCCGTGCCATAAGCCGAAAAAAAAAACGTTTCTTGTATGGGAGCCCCCGTTTTTAATTTTATTATTTGTGTAAAGCGGCATTATAGAAATACACACTCTGTGAAAATTTCATCTGTCTACCTATAACGGTTCTTGCGATACAGCTCGCTGACAGACAGATGGACGGACGGACAGCGGAGGCTTAGTAATAGGGTTCCGTTGGTTACCCTTTGGGTACGGATCCCTTAAAAGCAATAATGTTACTGTCCAGCCCAAACACGCATATTTTTCCTTTTATTTTGCACCCGGGCGGGCGCCATAACACATTGTTATACAAAAATGCAAAGGTACTTGTGTCAGACACAAGTTGAGTGCACTCAGGACACATCGTATTAATTTTTATCACACGGTTCAACGTTCATCTGACGGCAGTTTCATTAAAAAACTGCTCAAATGGTATCTATTAAATGTTGAGGTTTTTTAGAACAAAATACGTTTTATAATTTATCGAATATCCAGCATGACATGCCAACAGCCTTTTTTTAAACAAAATAAATAACGAGGTTGGAAAATAAACTGGGAATTGATTACGATACCCAATCATTTTGCCGTAAGCATATTTTATTAACAATTTTCGTCGGCCATTTTATAAGTAATCTGTAATTTTGTGTCTATAAATAAGGTGGCGTAATATCGAGTACATTTTGAGGGTCGAATACAGATAATCCCCTGTCGATATTCTGATCCGCTTAAACAGTCTATATTCGTATTAAGTAAAAAACAATGGCTTCGTAGTTTCACCTTATGTGAACATGAAGGCCGGTACACACGTCGGCGAACAGTGCGCTCTCGAGGGATCCATTGTTGTAGGAACTACGCACTACGCCGAACGACGCCGACGTGATTTCTATTACCGTTTCCGAGTTTTCTTTGTATGAATTATATTGTTTGAAGTGTTTCACTTTCTTCACAATAGGCGTGATCTGGTTGAATAACTGTGTTGGCATTTTGTGTTAGGTTAATATACTTTGGGTAAACAACACGATATTCGATACGATGACCTACAAAGGATGAAAGCTTTGTTTTTTTAGATTCTACCTACATAAAAAGTTTTAGTTCTCAGTTACATTATTGATCAAGAGCCTAGTCCTAAGTGTGGGATAAGAAGGCTTACGGTGACTGACCGTCTGACCTACTTAGTTATTGAACCTAAGTTTTGGGTAAGTTTTCATACCATTTAACAATTTTAGATCGTGAACATATAGTATGAAATTATCATGCGTCCGATCACGACGACGCAATATAATTAATCGTTAATCATCAATGTTGATAAAATTCTTCCGTTACTGACTGATTGAGTGATTGAGTGATTGACAGAAAACGCACAGACTGCGTTAATACTGCGTGCGTAATTACTGTTTTTAGAGAGTTGAAATTTGGCATGTAAGTTCCTTTGGGAGTGTAGGGGAGCACTAAGAGAGGATTTGCCGAAATTATTTTCTTTTTTTTACTATTGATAGGCACGCGTTTAACCACTATCTCACCTGATGGTAAACGATAATGTGGTCGAAGATGGAGCACGTTTGCCTAGAAATAACCTATTCAGTCTTGATTTAAAGACTCCCAGGTTGTAGCTATCAGGAAACACAGACTCCGGCAGGGAATTCCACTCCTTACCTGTACGCATTATGTGTTCCCAAAATGTTTTGTGCGTATGGGTGGGATGTCCACCATGTACCGGTGGCGCATCGCCGTTCATCTTGTGGTCCGATGATGGAACGGGCTTGGCGGAATTAAATTATGCAATTCCGTCGCACATTCCCCAAAATGCAACCGGTAAAAAACCGACAGGCTAGCAACTCGTCGTCGATGTTCAAGACTTTGGAGCTTCGCCGCGACGAGCCTCTCATTGCCGATGGTCCTCTTGGCTCGTTTCTCAATTGACTCAAGGGCATCAAGTTGGTATCTGGCAGATTCATCCCAAAGATAAGAGCAGTATTCCATACACGTTTTCAATTCCTACGGGAACGGGAAAAAACAGGATATGCGCGTAGGCAGTCGTGGTCAAAATCTAGTTAATATTTTAAAGCTGAAGAGTTTGTTTGGTTGAACACGCAAATCTTAGTAACCACGGATTCGAATTGAAAAAATATTTTAGTGTTCGATAGCCCATAAATTGAGGCTAGGAGCAATATAATATGACGCTACGACTAATAGGATCGGAGCATTAATGAAAAATGTGATGCAGACGAAAGGGCGTGGGGTCAGCTAGTACGAGATAGGACCCATAGTATTAAGTCTGTGACTGTGTAAAAGAGTTATTTTAGTAACAACTACTCATACGGTTTTTTTGGCATGAATAAAGTTTTCTATTTATCTATTGCAGAATGAACTATAGGTAATACATTTCCCGGCTTCTAGACGACGTTATCTATCATACACGGTAATCCTAAAAGTTACTATATGCAAAACATTATGAGAACTTGGTGCTTGAGCAAAGTACAAATGTCTTCAAGCAAGTTATTGTTCGCCAAATTGAAGTGGTGGTGGGCAGGGCACATTGTTCGCAGAACATATGCTCGATGGGGCCGAAAAGTTCAGGAGTAGTGACATAAGGTAGACCGATGAGCTGGTGAGGGTTCCAGATAGCCGATGGATGCGAGACGCACAGGACCGGTTGCTATGGCAACACTTGGGGACGTCTTTCCTCCGATAATTATGACGACGATGATGAAATTATCGTTTGCCACCCAAGAGGTCAAGTTATCGTGACTTCGTTATGTCAATATTCTAGAATTTTCTACTTGAAGAAATCGCTAAGGATTATGAACGCATTTCTAGTCAGACGGTATTTTCTTGTTCAAGAAAGAAAATATCTTAGCGTGTCAGTCTCTGCTGCATAGCGTACAGATTAAAAAGGGATTTAAGTTGCAACATTTTATTTTAATTTGCGTGCCGCCCTGGCTTCGCATAGCTACAAACCTTTCTTGTTTGTCGCGTTTACTATTAGTGAACATTGCATCAAGATCTGATGTGTTTGTGGGTTAGAAGACGTTTGCGGAGAAACAGTCGGAGGCAGTCAGCGTAAACAGCGACATATTTAGAGATAGAGAAAAGAAGGGTTGAGTAAATGGGAATAAGTGAACCCAAACGAAGTTTTCCAAAAATCGGTAATACAACTATATATATACCTATATACACACTATAGTATACCTATAAACAGTACAGAGAAACACATATTTTTAAACGAAAATGTATTAAACAAATTAATATAACGTCCATCACTCTTATTGTCGATACATTATCAAACATAAAAATTCCTTTTAAAACGCTATTTTTGTACATATCCAATTCTAATCAATTATTTTCCGGACATGATTATGACGTAAATATATAGGTAGATATTATAGTTAGACTTTTCAATAGACATAAGTGCGAATCCAATTTTTTTTTAAATAATAAAACAAGTTTTATTCTTAAAAAAAAATTTAATCTGTAGCTAAGAATTATCGTAGATTCTAGCTTTAATTATTTACTTACAGCAAATTATTATTGGTAACAGCTTCCATATGAAGGCGCCTTGTTCTTGCGCCATGAAAGCTTTCGATCTATGTCGAGTTATCCCATAAGAGTAAGCCGTATGTCAGGACCGATACTAGATGTCTCTAATTCCGTGATTTTTTTATTCATCAGTGACGCACAGCTATTGCTATTAATTCCCAGGCAAGTTCAGTTCAGGCAGACGCGCCGTGGCCCTGGAACGCAAAAGGCATTAAGAGGAACACGGTTGGGTTTTGGTCAGTAAGTTTGACTCTGCCTTAGGCCTCTGCCTCGAGTTTTGCGGGCAGCGGGGCGTAGGCGGCGGCGGCGCGGGAGCGGCAGGATCTAATGCGCAAAATCAAATGGACCGACCCTCGAAAAGAGCGGCGCGTCAGCGGCGCGAGGGCGGACAACGGGCGGTGCGCGCCTTTCGATCGTTGACCGCCCGCGCGTCTGCATTGCAGTATTGTGCAATTTATTTTCTTCTTTTGCCCATAATCAATCGAGCGTTAAGAATAAATTTGAATCAAAAACAATGTTGTCGCCGTTGTTCAGACATTTCGTTCGCGAATAAAAACAAATATCTCGACGACACAACCACGAACACAAGACTACGCCGCTATAGTGCCGCGCGATCTGCTCGCTGGTTTCAAAAACGGGTCTACGTTGCCCGCCCCACACCCGCGCCGCCACCGCCGCCCCGCTGCCGCAAAACTCGAGACACAGGCCTTACACTTCGCCTAGAGCGGGTGGAGTCATCAAATGACTTCCAAACCTTAAAAAAAGACAAATTTAGTTTTGTCTCTTCTGGAATATGAGGGATAACTTCCCCTTAGTTAGCTCGTTATCCAACGCAGGGATGGGTTGTACTCATTAGTCGAAACGAGTCCTTGTACTCCTTAGGGTATAAAATAAATTAATTTTAATACAGGAAATCGGAGCAGGGAAGTTGCTTTAGAAAGATAAATAATGAAATACCTATTTCTCTTTTTCCTTTTATTATTTGTGAGCAAAATAAAAAAAAACCTGGAAGGGTTGATGTTAATTAATACTTAAATTACCTTTTTGCGTGAATCTTTGTAAGTTGTTGTGCCGTATGGTGCCGTCAGGCATACATTTTTTCCTTCTTAGCGTAAGTAAATCATTTTCTAGGTTTTTTTGATATTTTCTTTATATGGATTGATTAACAGAGTCTTAAAAATGAATAAAACACAAAACAGATAATACTGCAGATAAAGCTTATTTTAGGTGATTTTTGAAAGTAATCACCTAAATCTTAGCACAAAAAGTTAAAAGGAACAAAAAATACACTATCTATAGTAATAATTTAAAAGGTAACATTGTTTATTCCTATTCTATATTTCCATTACAAAAGCAATATGTAGGTAAACAGGCGATATGGGTTTTAGTCAGTAAGAGTCTGACACTCCCTTCTGCTTCACCTAAAGCGGGAGGAGTCATTTGATGATTTCCCATACTCAAAAGAAAAGGGTACACAGGCGATCTACAGATCAAGCCATTTTTTTTTTTTTTTTACTCTTGATAGGCACGCGTTTGACCACTATGTCACCTGATGGTAAGCGATGATGTGGTCGAAGATAGAGCACGCTTGCCTAGAAATAACCTATTCACTCTTGATTTAAAAACTCCCAGGTTGAAGCTATCAGAAAACATAGACTCCGGCAGGGAATTCCACTCCTTAGCTGTACGCATTATGAATGTGTTCCCAAAATGTTTTGTGCGTATGGGTGGGATGTCTACCATGTACCGGTGGTGCATCGCCGTTCGTCTTGTGGTCCGATGATGGAACGGGCTTGGCGGAATTAAATAATGCAATTCCGTCGCACATTCCCCAATATGCAACCGGTAAAAAACCGACAGGCTAGCAACTCGTCGTCGATGTTCAAGACTTTGGAGCTTCGACGCGACGAGCCTCTCATTGCCGATTTGTTTGTAGGAGGAGGTGATCTCTAGAAGTACTGATCCTATTTCGAAAGTCTTGCTGTGATAACGACTAGGTAATAACAAGCCATAACACTATCTAGAGTGGAACGCATTACACCTTAATCTCTTCAAAGTTAGAGTGACAGGTTTCTTCTGGTAAGCTCACTCATCGTCGACTTCGCCTCTGTCACCTCTGGTTTAAGCTAGAGTCAAGAGCAAAGCCATCCCACGCTAATATGAAAAAAAAAAAATAGCATTGGGTACTTTTTAATCCAAAAACACGTACGTATTCTTTGGAATATGCTACCTATTCCACAGAACAGTGTATTTTTTACGAGTAAAACAGGTAAATTTTCTAGGGTTTTCGTGCCTACAAAAAGTATATAAGCTAATAACGAAACAGCAATCTTTCTATTCTTCTTATCGTGTGGGTAGCAAGGTCTAACGACCCCACACACCCATTTTTTTTAAGGATGGGAAATCATCAAATGACTCCTCCCGCTCTGGGTGAAGCAGGAGGGTGTCAGACTCTTACTGACTAAAACCCATCCGTGTTCCTCCTGGTGCCCTTTGCGTTCCAAGGCTACTGTACCTCTTTTGAACAGATTCCGCAGCCCCAGCAGGCACTTGCCCTAACCCCAGACACCGTAGTGTCAGAGTTTCTAAACCACCTCAAGGGCCTCTACGCTTATACGTGCCTTCCGAAGCACGGAATTATCTTTTTACCAGACAATCAGGAGAATCAATGCTGCAATGTCCTAGCCAAACTAGAAACAACTTTACAAAGTATGCTTCCCGTGAGAATCGAACCCACGACCACCGGGTCACAAGGCAAACGCCTAAACCACTCGACCACGGAGACAGCTGTCTTTCTATTAGTCATGTACTAGAATAGAAGAAGCCCTTGACAGCGTTTACTCCTAGGTTTAAAAGGAGAGTTTAGAGGGTAATACAGTGATTTTTATACTATTTATTCTAAACCTGAAATTGCGCTTTCTATTTTAACTTTCGTACAGAAATATCGTGAAGAATAAACGCTCATAAAAGTATTCCTCTTCTGGATATAAAACGTGTTTATAAAAACACTGGTATGAGCAGTTTTCATTCGTCAGGTAGGTAGGTACTTGTACAAGCAAGAGTCGAGTGAAAGGAACTATTTATTGTGAGCTCGCAGACAATAGCTACCGTTATTACCCACCGCTCAACTACTTCGATTTGAGTATACAGCTCACTTTAGTACCTACAATTGAAAGTTTACCTGAACCCGCTGATCCGAATAGACGCGAGAATACCTATATTTCTACTATGGTAGGCACCGGATAAACTTGGAATAAAGTACATTGACTTTTCCCTAATATCCCTTCGTAGATACCCGAACAATAAATTATGAGCCGTTTTTCATTACTAGGGAACGTAAAGGATCTTAATAGAAGTCGATTCAGGACAGCTATATGTCTCTATTTCTGTTTTTGATATTAAGAATGTCTATAAATGTATGTGAGTCACTGACCGTTACTGCACGTTTATCTTGCGCCTACCATAGTAATACTATCAAAAATCATCAATCGTAATCTATATCTATACTTAATATATAAAGCTGAAGAGTTTGTTTGTTTGAACACGCTAATCTCAAGAAATACTGGTCCGATTTCAAAAATTATTTCAGTGTTAGATAGCCCATTTATCGAGGAAGGCTATAGGCTATATAATTATATCATCACTCTTAGACCAATAGGATCGGAACAGTAATGAAAATTGTGACGCATACGAAGTTGCGCGGGTCAACTAGTATACTTATAAAGCTGAAGAGTTTGTTTTTTGGAATGTATATTTGCTTGAACGCGCTAATCTCAAGAACTAATGGTCCGAATCCTTTCAGTGTTAGATAACCCATTTATCGAGGAAGGCTTTAGGCTTTTTTTCTTCCGTTACTGCATTATATATATAAAATTCTTCCGTTACTGACAGACAACGCACAGCCGAAACTACTAGTCGTAGAGAGCTGAAAATGGCATGTAGCTTCCCTACACTCCGTAGCATTAAGAGAGGATTTCTGAAAAGTCCTACGGTATCGAAGTGGAAGTCGCGGGCAAAAGGAAGTTGTAGAATAAATAAAGTAAATGAAGTCGCTCACATAGCTAGTACTTACAAAATTATCTTCGTCAACTATTTACTTCCTGTATTATAAAAAGATTTGTTGTCACCAGTATCCCCATCATTTCAGCTTAGGTTAAATTACATACGCAAAATCCAAACCATAATATCTAATAAGTAAACCAATGCAGCCAATACAATTAAACATATAAAGGCGAAAATAATAGCAAACATTTTAAACCACAATATTTTTTTGTTGATTTCATGTTTTTTTTTGTGTTTTTTAACGTCCAATAAAATTGTTTACATTATTCACTGACTTAATTTATCAATTTGACAGTTTTGTTCACAGAGTAATATAAACTATAGATCCCTTTTTAAATCCCGGATCAAGCAGTTTCCTGCTTTTTTAATAGAAGTAAAATTGTTTATACGAAATGTTGATTAATGTGCAGCAATAACTACGCTCGCTCACAGTTGGCGGCTGATAATACCATTAGTGTGAATACTGCCTTACAGAATACAGACCACAGATAAATAATTTCATCTTATTGTCAAACCAACAAAACTTATTACCAAATACTTTTTCCATTGGAATAAGGAAGTTACTACGAAAATGTATTGCGAAACGAGAAGCATCAATAATGCCTTTTAATTAGCATTATTTTTGTTACGGTGAAATTATTTAGCTGTAAGTTTTCCTAAAACTGTAAAATAAATAAATAAACATATTGAACAAATTTCAAATCAAAGACCTGTCGTTAATTAAACTTAAATTCTCTCTTGTCCCCAGTTTCTATCGCTGTTGGAACGCAATGTAGTCGCCAACACAACGCTGCACTACCGACAGATGACATTGTTCGCGCCAACCAACGAGGCATTCCAGAGGTTCAACGGCGAATTGGACGACTCACTTGTGCTCTATCATATAGGTATGTGAGCTATTTGTCCCGTAAATGTTGTGGGTGTACACGTGTGTGTTGTGGCTGTAAACATGAATGGGTGTGTGTGTATATGTGTGTGTAAGGGCACTCTATTGAAGTCGTGTGGTCGGCAGATAGCACATTTATCTTTTGTACTGCTAGGGGTGTTTTCCGTAAATGATTGTTGAATGGGTTGAAGTGAACAGCAGTGTAAGTGATAGATAACTACAATTGAACATATTAAATATTTTGTATTTCTGTCTAAATACCTAAAGTTTGTTTTTTAATCTCAGAGACTAAATTGACAAGTGAAAATGGCAAACTGACATAGATTTCAATAGCATTTAAATCAGTTTTGACATTTGAAGTTGTCAATTTAGTCTCCGAGATGTTTTTTAAACAGACATTACCTACTTCGGAACTATATAGATAGTAACTATAGTTTCTTAAAAGGTTTTAACAAATGTTCTTCTAAGAACCAGGGAATAAAAGATGAACTTATTCATTCATATTTTATTCCCAGGAATTAAGAAATTGAAGTTACAATTTCTTCCTAAATTCTCAACGGCAGCCCCAAAATTCTCAACGTTTTCCTTTGTGTGAAACCACAATATTATTCTTATTGCCGAAACTTTCGAACTCGATCGCACAGCCGCTAGTTAGAGAAAATATTTTTCTCCTTAGTCGTGAAATCATGCTTAATGGGACATAGTAACAAGTGAAGGTAGCCTGTTACACAACCAGTAACATAATTAACGCAAGGGTTTAAAATACTCATCATTATGACCTTTTTTCTATAGAACTAACTCGGAAATCACGAAAGAAAAATCAGCTGTTCAGTACATTTTGTCGAGTTATGCTCACATGAATGTATGTGGCAGTCGATTATTTATTCGCGTTTTCAGTGTTGGTCCCTTATCTATTAAAAGTTACGCATAATGATGAGTACTACAGTAACCTCTTTTCAGGTTTGAGTATATTTTGTTACACGTATGTTTTTGAAGTACCGTGTTACCCAGTTACTGGGTTGTGGAGGTCTGGTAGGCAGCCGCTCCGCGTAAAATACTGGTATTCAGCTAAATCCGGTTTGACTGGAAGCCAATATAGTTGGGAAAATGCTAGGTGACCCGCGCAACTTCGTCTGCGTCACAATTTTCATAAATGCTCCGCTTCTATTGGTCCAAGCGCGATGATATACAGCCTATAGCCTTCCTCAATAAATGGGCTATTTAACACTGAAATAATTTTTCAAATCGGACCAGTAGTTCCTGAGATTAGCGCGTTCAAGCACACAAACTCTTCAGCTGTATATAATAAAGTAAAGAAGTATAGGTATAGATAACAGACGCCCTTTACTCAACCCTTGAAGAGACAGGGACTCAACAGTTATTTTAGGTAGTTAATGCATCTGCATAAAACATTCTCCGAGGTAGTTCGGTACATAGTTACATACATCAAAGTCCCGTGTTGTTTTACCTAAGCTCAAAGACTAAACTTGTGGAACTTATCCTATTAGTCAACCCTCCTTGTACTTCAGTCTAAACTAAGCTAGTTCAGGTATACCAACTCCTAAATTAAAGTAATTCTGCTAGATTTTCACCTTGTGTCTTCGTGGGACCGTGGCATTAATTAATTTTAACTCCACATGTCTACGAGTCACCGCACTGCTTATTGTTTAGAATATTAACTTTGTTTTATGTCAGCTACGGCTTAATTTTAGAATTAAATTAAAGCTATAGATATGGAAATAGTTACCGTTCAAATATATTTATTTAAGGCCGTTCTCTCGAAAAAAGCTTATAAATAGCATGCAGGTGAAGCAGTTTTTCGTTGGCATTTACTGAAAAATTACATCTGAAAAAAATTTGTAGAAATCTACACGATATGGTACGTAACTTGGTTTAGCTAGAATTTACTTATGTATCGGTATTACATAATAAGAAAAAAAAAACACCAAATCACCTCCAAATCGTTGAGATGAAACCATTTTACTACTTCATTTTTTAACAGAATACTAAAAAAAAATATCTACAGCTTTACAATACAAACGAAAATAATTTGGTTTCGTTACTTTTTAAAAATATGTATTACTTTTATTATAAAGAGTTAAAAACACATTCTTTACCAGTGAATGTTTGGGTTTAAAAAAACAACACGATGGTAGGTGTACCTAAAATAAATAAATAGTATTTAAAATAGAGATTCGTTTCGTAAAGATAACCTGTACTTAAATTCGTATGCATGCTTAAATAATAAAACAGAAATTCTTATTACGAGATCACGTATTAAAATGTGGAAGCTCAAAATAAATAGTAGAGGTTTTTAATTAGTAAGAACAAAATTCAAGGTTTTACTTTCGAAGGAAAATTCTCCCTCAGCTTTTTTGACTAATCAATTCGAGGAAAGTGAGGTGGCGTAGAAACAGAAAAGTTAGTCGTTAGACACGTACCAGCAAAGGCAAGGCTAGAATTAGATTCAGCCCACAACTTCTTATAATTCAGAGCCTATCCCTTTCATGGATTGATAAAGCAGCCGTTCTAATTCAATATTGCCTGACATAATCCGATTATAATAGTCATGGAACGAGCTAATTGTCAAACGCGGTTTTGCCCGCGGATTATTTGAATAAAATATTAATAATGGCGTCGCCGTGTCATTTATCAGGAAGATAAATAGATTTTGTGACCTGAGAAATGGCACAATATTCTGGAGCGGAGTTTTGTTGCCAAGAATGTTTGTGATCGTGACATAAAGCTTTTTATTTTGACGAGCATGTCCTTAAGGTGGATGCGCCAGGGTAGCCCGCGAAATTTATTTTTTTTTGTCATCAAGCCAGTATTAGGTTTTATTTTGATTAAAGTATGATTCGCACGTATTTTCAGAATTATAACCATTTAAGTCAGCAATAAAACTGGTCCCGGCTGTCATTTGTAGATCTTTGGCAGTCGTTACGGATTGTCAGAAGCCAGTAAATCTGACTCCAGTCTTGCCAAGAAGTACCGTGTTACCCAATAAATGGGTTGTACAGGTCTGGTAGGCAGCCGCTCCACGTAAAACTCGTAGTATTCAGCTAAATCCGGTTTGACTGGAAGCCGACCCCATTGGGAAAAGGCTAGGCAGATGATGATGAAGTCAGCAATAAAACTCCATAAGTCAGTAGTAGATCCTGCCGCGCCCGCGCTGCCGCCGCCGCCACCCCGCTGCCCGCAAAACCCGAGGTAGAGGCCTAAGGCTGCGTATAGTTTTGACGAGTATATCCTTGTTCCTTAAACAGGCCTACATTTTTTTTTTCTTTGAATAGGTACTGATTTTGGTACATTACAGGGTTATTTCTTTTTTTTTCATTTCCTAAAAACACCCCTGTGGCCTCTATATGACCACTGCCTGCTGCCCATGCGTCTGTAGTCTGTATGAGGCCACTGTCCTACGTGTTATCTACCCAGCTCTTGAGTGGTAGACTACTCACTGTAAATGAATCCTAGACATAATAAAACCACAATTTAAGTAAGAAAACTGGTGTTTATTAGTTATACCTAATGGTGAAAATCATCAAAGCAAGGTGCTGCACACAATAGTACTTGGCAGGTCTTGTACATTATTTTCGACAATTAGGGTTTTCGTCTTGTGCTGCAGTACAGCCGGTCGATTCTGTAAACATGTCGAAGTGAAGGCTTGGGTGGAGTGAGCGTGTCATGAAGTTAGCTGTCAAAAATACTAGTGATTGATAATATGTTAAAGAAATATATCGATAATCGAGTTTACCAAATTTGAATGCTACTGTTAATACATTTTTATATTTAACTAAAAGACTGCATGAAAAAAAAAAACGATGCCTACCATACATTTTTGAATCGCGGATAGATTCATAGGTGGGTATCTAACATGAGTAGGTATCTAACTAATATTATTTTATTTAGCGTGTTAATAAACGTCACTCTGCCTTGCGCTTGCGTAGAAAGGTAGGTAGCTAAGTGGCAATTGAAACGAGTGAAGTATTCCCTTCACCGTATTCCGCCGACTTTTAGGGACGGTGAGGTGAACGCGCGAACGTTCCCCGCGGGAATTCTTTTTTTAAACTTTGATTTTTACTTGATAGCTAAATGATCATTCGAACGAGTGAAGTGTTCCCTTCACTGTATTCCGCTGACTTTAAGGCAAGTGAGGTGAACACGCGAACGTTCCCCGCGGGAATTCTTTTTTTAAACTTTGATTTTTACTTGATAGCTAAATGATCATTCGAACGAGTGAAGTGTTCCCTTCACTGTATTCCGCTGACTTTAAGGCAAGTGAGGTGAACACGCGAACTATCCCTTCACCCACCGATGACAGCGCGGGCATTTCTAAAATCATTGAAAGTATTGAAGTAAGTATATTGAAGTATTTCATATTCAAAGCTTTTAAATAATTTACGTAGTACCTAAATGTTATTTTTTATTTTGATTAGTCATTTTTGCGCCTGACTTCATTTTTTTTTCCAAAAGTAGGTAATCAATAAATTGAGGGGTAATGTGCTAAAACAAAATAAATAAGATTATAAAACTCGGTTCAGTGGAATAATTAAACTCGTCGGCCGCCTTTTTATGAAATCAGGCTTTATTATTAATCATTTTAACCTATGTGTATCAGTAAGCCATATTAAAAGCAGCTTCTAGATTTGTGTCGTCGCTAAGTTTGCATGCTGTAGTGTAGCACACTGATACCAAGTTTGTCTTTAGATCCGTGTGTGTAGGCACACCTATCACAACATTCAAAATATCCTTATTACTCTATGGTTTGTTCACGCACCGGATGTAGTGTCTAATAGTTTGGGTGATCACAGGTACAGATGCCAGCACATCAAACTGCCCGAAACCGTAAATTTTTCCCAATCAATCTTGAACCTAATCACTTTAGCGCTAAGGTTGAAAATGTATTAAAGAAATTTGACAGTCTGTCGTAACTTGATTCGCTGGCGTCGTCTGTACATAGAACTGTCACTGGTCACGCGTTTTGATGGTCTGCCATGGGCCATACATGGCAAGTGTTCCGAAATATAACCTAGTATACTGACTAGTGCTCATGTCGACATGAATCCAATTCCGACGCCGCCATACTGTCAATTCGTTCCGAAATATACTGGCCAGCACGTTGACGTCATAACTTGACGCTATATTGAGAAAAGCGTTTGTGATGGTTTACAACAATCATTATCGCTAATATTATAAATAATACAGTAAAAAACCTCAAAGTCCACACACACGTCCGTTTGATATACCTACTACTATTAATACGTCTCAACAGTAAAATATGTTGGCACACCAGTACCTACAATATGGCGAAGGATTCATGACATCATGAGCACTAGCCAGCATCCTATGTTATATTTCGGTACACTCGCCATGTATGGCCATGCCAGGTCCATCAATTCGGGTGAACACTGACAGTTAAATGTACAGACGCCAGCAGATCAATGTACAACAAAATGTCAAATATCTTCAATAAATTTTCAACCTTATTTCTCGAGCAATTAGATTCAAGGTTGATTGGGAAAATTTTACAGTTTCGGGCAGTTTGATGTGCTGGCGTCTGTACCTGCGATCACCCAAACTCATAGATACTACATCCGGTGCGTGAACAAACTATAGAGTAATAAGGTATTGAGGATATTTTGAATAATGTGGTTGGTTTAAACGTACGGATCTAAAGACAAACTTGTTATCTATCAGTGTGCTACATCATGCAAACTTAGCAAAGATACACATACAAATCTAGCTGCTTTTATAATGGCTCACTGATACACATATGTTTAAGTGATTAATAAAAAAGCCCGATTTCATTAAAACTGCGGCCGAAGTGTGAGCCATGTGTGACCATGATAGACCATAAAAACAAGTGAACGCTCTGACAGCCACACTTAAATCAAAACAAACGTGAGAGTGATAAAATAATTTACAATAAGACTGAAAATTAATATTTTGTAGGAAGCAAGGTATAAACGGGTCTTCGTTAAATTTGTGGCGTTGTAACGAAGGTTTATTTACTTCGTAATATGCAAGTTGAAGTGAAAACCAGCTTCCAGATTTTACCACTAACAAAAAGTTCTCATTCCGATCTGGCTGAATTTATGACAAATAGCATTGAGGATTAAAAGAAAACCGACTCAAATTAGACGACGACACTTTATTGTGGTGGAGAAATAACATTAATCGTTCGCACGTGCTTATTGAAGACAATTTTATAATTTAGTGCAGTTGGCTAAATTTATGAACTCCTAAGAAATTGTTTAGAGTGTGAAAAAGCTGCAAAACTTGTTTGTGCAATATAATTTTGATTGCTTGCTAACAGGTAATGTTTGTGTTTTTATGAAAGTGTACCGTGAATGTACCTATTTGAAATAAAGAATTTTCACTATCTATTACTTCAATAAATCATGATTTACTATTTCCTATTTTCACCTTCATGTTAGCTAAGAAGGCCTCCATTACAACTTAATTAAATTGGCACAGTGTAATCTTTAGAATAAGAACATTTGACTCACTGACTAGTTTCTTTCTATTCTAGCAACTTTTTTACACTAATCAGCCACTTATTAATAATTTATTGTGACAGTAGGTCATTGAGTGTGGTAATTCCTAGCAAGACCATGAAAGCATTCATTAAAACTTTAGATGGTAATAAAATCCTTTTAATTTGTACTATTATATACCAATAATTAGAAATTTTATACTTCTCAAAATTATCGAACAAGCACAGCAAGGACTCAATTACCAATAAACCAATAACTGCCAATGTAATTTACCAGTAACAAGTACAAATTTTTTAGACAATCTCCGTTTCATCAACTTGACATGGTCGTGCGGGGAAGGAATCTTTCCACCACACAAGTTGTGGTATATAATAGTACAAATTAAAAGGATTTTATTATTATCTAAAGTTATAATGAATGCTTCATGGTTGTGCAACACAATCATAGTCGCTAATTAGTTTTGCATAGCTGCACAAAATTAAAACCTTATAATGTACATACCTACATATTTAGGCCCATAGTCACTAATCTAGTTATCAACTTTATTCAGATCTATACAATATTGCCTAAATAAATCAGATTCCGCTTTTTGAATATTTTTAATCTTTATTTTATGATATTATACCATGCATTATAATTAATATTAATATTTACCATTCATTAATCTTTTTCCAATAAGTATATTTTGACTGTAGAAAAAAAAAGAAGAAAAAATATTGATTTGCTTAAAGGCCTCAATAGCCAAGACAGCAATACTTTAAAAAAATTTGCTCGTCGCTGCTGATTCGATAATTCGAAAAAGTTTCAAAATGTCGGTTCAATACAAACAAAACAATTGAAAGGTTACAATTTAAAACTACTAGTTCTGAATGTTAGTTATTCTAAGTGATAATTTTATTATTAAATGTGAAATGATGGCAAATGTGTTAAGAACCGAGTCGGGCCGACAGTAATTGCCAAGATGTCATAGTGCTAAAAGTTGTTTATGTTGTAGAAGGCAAAATACTCGAATGGAATCATTGTGACACTGACTACGCATACGCTTATATTAGAGGTACGCGCGCAAGGTGCACACTATATGACATGCCTGACTTTCTTACAGCATAAAATAATGTATTTTGCCATGTGATCTTATTATGTTTTGATTTTCAGACGATGAGCTGTTGAAAACCATTAAGCAAATTCACTTTGATTAAAATTTGATCCCATAATTCCAAGTGGATTGGATACTGCAATTAGGTGAGTAGGTATTGCTTAAATATGAACTTAATGAATAGGAACACTTACATAAAACCAAGTAGATCATGCATTGAACTCCTAAAAAAAGTTATAATTCCAACCTTGGAATAAGTAATATTGTTCCATGTGATGGATGGATTTGGATCAGACACTGGTAACATGCTGTGTGTGTGTGTGTGTTTGCTGTATTAATAAAAACTAAGAACTGCATTAAATTGAGGTATTTCAATGATAAAAGAAGCAGTTCCAAGATTTTTGAGAAATAGATTTGAATAATAATGATTAATGTTTATGCATTGTTTCCAGCTAGAGGCACCCGGCCAGCTTCTATCCAGACAATATGTTAGCTAATTTTGCTATTGGCACCTTAGCAGAAATTTCAGAATGTGAAACCTGGCAGGCAGAAGGCTCAATCTAAAAGATGTATTACTATTTTTTTATTTGCACAAAAATGATTAAAATTGTAATTTTGCCTGATATTGATTTATTTCTGACCCCACCAAGCTCAAAACTTAGGCAATATTGTATAGATCTGAATAAAGTTGATAACTAGATTAGTGACTATGGGCCTAAATATGTAGGTATGTACATTATAAGGTTTTAATTTTGTGCAGCTATGCAAAACTAATTAGCGACTATGATTGTGTTGCACAACCATGAAGCATTCATTATAACTTTAGATAATAATAAAATCCTTTTAATTTGTACTATTATATACCACAACTTGTGTGGTGGAAAGATTCCTTCCCCGCACGACCATGTCAAGTTGATGAAACGGAGATTGTCTAAAAAATTTGTACTTGTTACTGGTAAATTACATTGGCAGTTATTGGTTTATTGGTAATCGAGTCCTTGCTGTGCTTGTTCGATAATTTTGAGAAGTATAAAATTTCTAATTATTGGTATATAATAGTACAAATTAAAAGGATTTTATTACCATCTAAAGTTTTAATGAATGCTTTCATGGTCTTGCTAGGAATTACCACACTCAATGACCTACTGTCACAATAAATTATTAATAAGTGGCTGATTAGTGTAAAAAAGTTGCTAGAATAGAAAGAAACTAGTCAGTGAGTCAAATGTTCTTATTCTAAAGATTACACTGTGCCAATTTAATTAAGTTGTAATGGAGGCCTTCTTAGCTAACATGAAGGTGAAAATAGGAAATAGTAAATCATGATTTATTGAAGTAATAGATAGTGAAAATTCTTTATTTCAAATAGGTACATTCACGGTACACTTTCATAAAAACACAAACAAGTTTTGCAGCTTTTTCACACTCTAAACAATTTCTTAGGAGTTCATAAATTTAGCCAACTGCACTAAATTATAAAATTGTCTTCAATAAGCACGTGCGAACGATTAATGTTATTTCTCCACCACAATAAAGTGTCGTCGTCTAATTTGAGTCGGTTTTCTTTTAATCCTCAATGCTATTTGTCATAAATTCAGCCAGATCGGAATGAGAACTTTTTGTTAGTGGTAAAATCTGGAAGCTGGTTTTCACTTCAACTTGCATATTACGAAGTAAATAAACCTTCGTTACAACGCCACAAATTTAACGAAGACCCGTTTATACCTTGCTTCCTACAAAATATTAATTTTCAGTCTTATTGTAAATTATTTTATCACTCTCACGTTTGTTTTGATTTAAGTGTGGCTGTCAGAGCGTTCACTTGTTTTTATGGTCTATCATGGTCACACATGGCTCACACTTCGGCCGCAGTTTTAATGAAATCGGGCTTTTTTATTAATCACTTAAACATATGTGTATCAGTGAGCCATTATAAAAGCAGCTAGATTTGTATGTGTATCTTTGCTAAGTTTGCATGATGTAGCACACTGATAGATAACAAGTTTGTCTTTAGATCCGTACGTTTAAACCAACCACATTATTCAAAATATCCTCAATACCTTATTACTCTATAGTTTGTTCACGCACCGGATGTAGTATCTATGAGTTTGGGTGATCGCAGGTACAGACGCCAGCACATCAAACTGCCCGAAACTGTAAAATTTTCCCAATCAACCTTGAATCTAATTGCTCGAGAAATAAGGTTGAAAATTTATTGAAGATATTTGACATTTTGTTGTACATTGATCTGCTGGCGTCTGTACATTTAACTGTCAGTGTTCACCCGAATTGATGGACCTGGCATGGCCATACATGGCGAGTGTACCGAAATATAACATAGGATGCTGGCTAGTGCTCATGATGTCATGAATCCTTCGCCATATTGTAGGTACTGGTGTGCCAACATATTTTACTGTTGAGACGTATTAATAGTAGTAGGTATATCAAACGGACGTGTGTGTGGACTTTGAGGTTTTTTACTGTATTATTTATAATATTAGCGATAATGATTGTTGTAAACCATCACAAACGCTTTTCTCAATATAGCGTCAAGTTATGACGTCAACGTGCTGGCCAGTATATTTCGGAACGAATTGACAGTATGGCGGCGTCGGAATTGGATTCATGTCGACATGAGCACTAGTCAGTATACTAGGTTATATTTCGGAACACTTGCCATGTATGGCCCATGGCAGACCATCAAAACGCGTGACCAGTGACAGTTCTATGTACAGACGACGCCAGCGAATCAAGTTACGACAGACTGTCAAATTTCTTTAATACATTTTCAACCTTAGCGCTAAAGTGATTAGGTTCAAGATTGATTGGGAAAAATTTACGGTTTCGGGCAGTTTGATGTGCTGGCATCTGTACCTGTGATCACCCAAACTATTAGACACTACATCCGGTGCGTGAACAAACCATAGAGTAATAAGGATATTTTGAATGTTGTGATAGGTGTGCCTACACACACGGATCTAAAGACAAACTTGGTATCAGTGTGCTACACTACAGCATGCAAACTTAGCGACGACACAAATCTAGAAGCTGCTTTTAATATGGCTTACTGATACACATAGGTTAAAATGATTAATAATAAAGCCTGATTTCATAAAAAGGCGGCCGACGAGTTTAATTATTCCACTGAACCGAGTTTTATAATCTTATTTATTTTGTTTTAGCACATTACCCCTCAATTTATTGATTACCTACTTTTGGAAAAAAAAATGAAGTCAGGCGCAAAAATGACTAATCAAAATAAAAAATAACATTTAGGTACTACGTAAATTATTTAAAAGCTTTGAATATGAAATACTTCAATATACTTACTTCAATACTTTCAATGATTTTAGAAATGCCCGCGCTGTCATCGGTGGGTGAAGGGATAGTTCGCGTGTTCACCTCACTTGCCTTAAAGTCAGCGGAATACAGTGAAGGGAACACTTCACTCGTTCGAATGATCATTTAGCTATCAAGTAAAAATCAAAGTTTAAAAAAAGAATTCCCGCGGGGAACGTTCGCGTGTTCACCTCACTTGCCTTAAAGTCAGCGGAATACAGTGAAGGGAACACTTCACTCGTTCGAATGATCATTTAGCTATCAAATAAAAATCAAAGTTTAAAAAAAGAATTCCCGCGGGGAACGTTCGCGCGTTCACCTCACCGTCCCTAAAAGTCGGCGGAATACGGTGAAGGGAATACTTCACTCGTTTCAATTGCCACTTAGCTACCTACCTTTCTACGCAAGCGCAAGGCAGAGTGACGTTTATTAACACGCTAAATAAAATAATATTAGTTAGATACCTACTCATGTTAGATACCCACCTATGAATCTATCCGCGATTCAAAAATGTATGGTTGGAATTGTGCACGCATGCGCAAAATGAGGTTTGCGTCGTTGGCCTATCAAGTTTCGTTTTAAAATCGGTTTATTAATTTCCAAAAGTAAGGTTTAGCCAGTATGAAATATTTTGAGTATTAAACGATCTTAATTATTTATTTTTAGACTCAGAAATAACAGTTTTTAATTAATGTGAAATTTTCTATAGCTTTAGCATAAAATATATATGAAAATCAATTGATTAATTAAATTGTTGATAAATTCTATTGTCGATGTCGATAAGATTAGAAATGTAACGTTTCGTCCATCCCTAGCGTCACTGACAGCTCACTTAGCCACTCACTTCGCCCAAGCCTTCACTTCGACATGTTTACAGAATCGACCGGCTGTCTTCGCTTCTTGGTGTGAGTGAACAAGGCATGTGAAACCCATAAAAAAATCCGACATGCACTTTTTTTTCGTTCAGAAATTGACTGTTTCATAGACAATATAATAATGACATTTTGTAGCCCCTATACGTTATCGGTTCATCACAAAAAAAGAATATAAATCCATGTGGTCGCTATGTGATCACTGCCTGGCTGCGGTATAAAATCGCTTGCGCTGAGCGAGGCTAGGTAAATGAAACGATTTCATTGGTTCTTAACAAACACATTCCTCGCTACGCATCCTCGCACATCTCTAGTTGAAACATGATTATTCGTAATCCATAGAATATGTCACATTATTTCTAAATTATCGATAAATGTCGCCTGTTGAATATTGGATACCTATAGACCACGGTCTAACTACATGAGTAAATACAATAACCAACAGGCTCAGCGGGCTGCTTTGATCAGTTGGATTGGAACGTAATTACTATCTAACGCTCCTCCCATTGGTATTAAATACAATAAGGAACAGATCAATAATGAATTATTCTAACAAAATTCATGAAAAACATAGAACGTGCTATGATGTTTGACACAAGAGTTAAAGAAAACCATCCCAAATAAACGTACTTAGTCTACCCTATTATTATAAAGAGGAAAGATTTGTATGTTTGTTTCGAATAAACTCAAAAACTATTGGACCGATTTCAAAAACTCTTTCACCGTTAGAATGGTATATTATCCTTGAGTAACATAGGCTATAATATTTTTTACTAGGCTTAAATATTTGGTATTTGGCCCTAAGAACATTGCAGCGCGGACAAAGTCGCGGGCGAAGTGCTAGTTACTCATAAAGAGGTTGGAGAGGTTTTTAATTAGTAAAGAGACTAATTAATGACTTCATAGTTCTTTTCTATGCTTGGATGGGAACACTCGATTGACGTGATGTTAGCAAACACCTCGTAAGTGATTAGCAAAGCAATTTGTATGGCTTTTAAAGTGGAAGTATACCTGACACAACCCTCTTTAAACAAAAAGCTTTATTAAACTTACTTTAAATAGGGTATTTTCCTGAAAACATCTATTTGGTTCATCAGTTAGATTACCAAAGATAATATATACACTAATTTTTTTTGTCTCTCTGCCAGTGACGTCAGCCCCACTCCTAAACTTTCATGTGATTTATCTTTGTAAAAATATACATTTGAATACAAAAATACGTGTCCAATATTTAGAAACCCCTTTTTTATGCCCACTGCTGCACATTTACGCGACTGAAAATTAAACAAACAATTTTCTTTCAGCAAATCTGGCGACGACCCTCTCAAACATGGACTATGCGATATCAACGGATCTGGACGGCAACCCGCCTCTGTGGGTGACAACGCGGCGCGGGGCCATGCACGACGACATCTATGTCAACAACGCTAAAGTCTACGTCACCAGGTCTTATCAGGCTGTCAACAGGAATAATAAGCTACAAGTAAGTGATTTGATCTGAACATTAATTAGTATCACCCAGGATTTCACCACTGGCAGCACTGGGTTCGAGAGATAATATGGACTTCTTTTACGATGTGTACGTACCCAAACACTCCGCTTGTCACCTGTCAGGCTTCGTAAGTCCCTCTCGGGACAAAATCGTTTCCAATCTTCAGAACCTGTAAGTCCCTATTGCCCAAGCGAAAGTAAACCGTAAGACGCATACAAATAATGTTTAAATCGCGCGAGTCGGCTTGGCCCAATAGGAATTTACGGTTAAGGACGATTTGCCTTGAGGAGGACTAACGGAGCCTCATAGTTCATGAATGGGTGAGCATTCATTAAATACCGATACTCCCCTGTGCGTCGGAAAGCACGTTAAGACTTTGGTTCCGTTATTATTATGATGATCACTGGCAGTCGTTATAGGGACCGTGCACGGCGTTGACTATGTCATCTAGTGTCGCATATTCGAAATTTTAAGTTAGAATACTTGACATTAAGGCTTCTGTGCTCCACTTGCGGTTCCTGCACGCTCAGTTTAGGGTGCGCGAAGAAGACTGTGCCATCTAGCGTAGCTATTTCGAATTTTTTACTTGAAACATACTTGACTTTGACATTTCTGTTTGATATTTCTGACAGTTTCTGCACACTCCCTATTGATATCACAAGCAAGATAAAACTGACTCCAGTCTTTCCAAGGGGTATTGTACACGTGTTACTTATAGTTACTGGGTTGAGGAAGTCAGGTGAGCAGTCGCTCCATATGAAAACTGGTACTCAGCTGCATACGGTTAAACTGAAAGCCGACATCAATATAAGTATGTTTTGATTTTTGCAATAAGTCAAGTCGGTTACTTCTAGCGAAGCTTGCTTATCATGGCTTACCGTCATTGAGATTTATTTTTTTGGATTTTTTTTTTTTTTTTTTTTTTGGTTTTTTGATTTTTTATTTTTTTTTTTATTTTTTTATTTTACAGTTTTAGGAAAACTTACAGCTAAACATTTTCACACATAAGAGAGTAACAAAAAAAAGGCCAATTAAAAGATCAAAAAAAAGAGCAACAAAAAAACAGGCCAAGATCGTGGTCAAAGACGAGCTCTTCAATTAAAATATGTCATTTAAAGAACAAGCTGAGAAGGAAGGTGTTTATAGAATCATGTTAGACAAACCCGTTTGGAGTTTGGGGTTTGTGTAATGAATTTTGACATTGGTATGAAGGGAAAATGATGATAAAGTAAGAGATTTTTCATTTGCAAGGGCGCTAAACGTTTGGTTTGTTCTATTTAGTGATTCGACTGCGAAATATCGAAATTGATGAGATAATTTTCAATGAACTGTAAGTTATTGTCCCCTTTGATATAACTGACAACAATTTTAAAACAAAGGTTGTCGATTGCA
This sequence comes from Lacanobia oleracea, assembly GCA_950371165.1. Classification (NCBI taxonomy): domain Eukaryota; kingdom Metazoa; phylum Arthropoda; class Insecta; order Lepidoptera; family Noctuidae; genus Lacanobia; species Lacanobia oleracea. Next base: position 18,077,086 of record OX493387.1, on the reverse strand, counting down.
ATTTGAATAAATAATCGGGAACTCGCCAGGAGTTCGTCGAAAAAGAGACGTACAATTCGTAGCGTAGGAATGTTGAACTAGTTTTCAACAAATGAAAGGGCTATATTCAAAATTTACGTATGATATAGTTTCTGCTTACTTACTTTGCCTGTAAATTCATATAAATGTATTCAAGAAATAGTAGCCATTCGGATATCGTGAAACAAAGAGAGACTCTTTAACTCACAATAACACATATATTTTTGCCTCTAGCATTTATTGCGTGTCTCAATAAAACGGGCAGGTACTGAAAAAGTAACATCCCAAGATAATAAGAATTTCAAGAGTTTTTTCACAAACTAAGCCCGGATTTACGTCACCGTATTACGGATGCCAATAACACTCCCAAGGGATTCATAGTTGTCGTCAGGTGTCTTCGGTAAAGACATAACACAATTATTATTTCGGGAAGATATTTCGATAACTCCTTTAGCTTAATTTGATAAAGTAGCTTAGTTGAATTTAGTTGGATTACGGTTATGTCTGAAATAATCGAATCGGTTGGTTTGGAGCATAGAGCACAACAACCAATAGAGAGAGCATAGGCATGTTTTTGTTCTAAATCTAAGTCACTAAACAAAGGCGGGCGGAGAGGTAGGCACTTGGCTCACCGCCGGCGATCAGCGAGTAGCGAGTGAAAAGTTTCGATAGTTTTGACACTCGGTTCTCAGCGAGTGCTTTTGTGCGAAGGGCTTTTAATCGCAATACTTACTCGCTCCGGCCCGCACTTATGTAGATATTACCGCTGTTTGGTGAGTTCTAACCGCCAAGCGAGCATCGCCGAGCTAGTGTCGCTGAGCGAGTACAGTAGCTCTTGTTGCTGCGTTCAATTAGAGGTAAGAGCCGCTCGCTGGCAGTGTGAACAGTCAGCTATCAACTATGAATTTATGTGTCTCTCACAAGAGATCTATATCTTTTGTCCCTTTCCTCAGCGAGCAAATAATCGATAGTTACTCGTTTTCTAGCTTCGCCAGCGGTGATTGGGTGATGAATTGACAAACAAATGACAACGGATTCTTTAGGGATTCCATAAAGTAATTTAAAAAATTTCGATGTCAATATTTTTTAAATTACTTTTAAACAGTTCTTCCTTGGTTTGGAGTTATCGCTTGAACAAATAGTGTGGTTAGTTTAATCATGTAGAAATAAAGTTTAAAGAGGATTTATCCAGTAGCAATAAAAGGTCTCCTCTCCAATCCACCCTCTGAAAATATAAAATATGTGATAGGCTGATCTTCGCCATAGTAATTTCGTTTTCTATTTCATTACCCATAAATTCGCTCTACATTTTAGTACGGAACACGAAAACTAAAAAGAGTTGCTCCGGAAGTGGCGCGGAAAAATCGATATTTATTACACGTCCCGAAATTATAACATCGGCGTTTGCCCACTTAATCACTGCTCCAATAACATTGCCTTACCCAAATCAAAGAAACAAGGGGTACAGGGTATTCGGAAAAATCTAATCCGGTATATTTTGTGTTTAACCCGTCACAAGTATTGTGCCAAAAAGTCCGCAACGATCAATATCGCCACTGAGTTTTGGCACGTTTCTTATACGAATAATATACAGAGTAAATTTGAACCCAGGCAGGCTTGAACGACGTGATTACTTGCCTGATTCGGGAAACCAAAACATTTGGCTGATTGCTGCTAAAAAAATATTTTTATTAGACTGTGCCATGCGAGAGAAATTCGCATAAAGAGACTTTTTATAACCCGCCAGTTACGGAGGACCATAATAATATTATGTACGAGCATGTCGGTACATTGTATCCTTTGCCTCTATGTTTTCGCTCTTTGCGGACGTGATGCAATTGCAGCCACAGTTTAGCTACATTAATGTTAATCTAAAATCTAATACATAAATATCTCGTGTCACAGTGTTTGTAATAGAACTCGTCCGAAACGGCTTCACCGATTTAATTCTTTGTGTATGTTTGGTAGGTCTGAGAATATGTCGCAAGCTATTTTTAGTTATATGGCAAAACAACGTTTGCCGGATCAGCTAGTCTGTCTTCTAATCTTCAAATATATAAAAATCTCGTGTCACAGTGTTTGTTATAAAACTCCTACGAAACGGTTTGACCGATTTTTATGTTTTTTTGTGTACATTCTGTAGGATTGAGAATAGGTCGTACGCTATTTTTTTATTTGTCAAAGCAACGTTTACCAGATCAGCTAGTATTAATATAAATAGTATCTCTATCAGTCTGGCTGTTTGATTATTTGCTATCATTTCACGTCTTCATTTCTTTTCATAAAAACTTTCACACGGGTTAGACGGAGACCATGTCTTAGATCAAACTAACATTGGATTTTTATCCCGAGAGTATGTTCCCTTGGGCTGTACAGTCAACAATCTATTTGGTACGCAGGCAGCTAACTTGCAACTACTTTTAAACAATGTTTTGAGTGTGCTGAGTAGATTAGACGTATGCCATAAGCTTGAAAAGTTATAATGCACACATTAGAAATGAATATTGGTAGTGTAGTGGAAAAATTACTATTTTTGCCTGTGTACCTAATAGGTTTGTTGACCGTACCATAAATTTTACGCAGACGAAGCTGCTGACAGAAGCTTGTGACGTTATATCTTTACAGTCAATGCCAGAATAGATCAAATTGCCCAACTAAGAAAATACGAGCAAATCCAAGAAAACAAAATCACCGAGAGCGAGCTAACAAATAAACAAAATTGTCGAAGCAATAACTATCAAGTACCTAACCCGAATTCCAGCTAGACTAATTAGAGAGAGGATATTGACGGAGGAACAACAATCAGGGTCAGAGGTCAAGATAACTCAGGACGGAACCCAAGGGCCTTCCGGCACGCTATTTATTAACACTAATAATGGCGTCTTCACGGTAAAACCACTTAGTAACCAGTAAAGTTTTTCTTTAGAACATTAAGAGGAAATGCTGGCGGCGAGACTTTGTATGTAAAAAGTCATAATTCGAGGTTTGGCTCTCGGCTGTTTTCTCCTCCAATATTGGACCGATATAAGAGTTATTTCACAAACTGAATAAGAAGGATGTATACTGTGTCTCTATGTTTTCTATTCTTTTTTATTTATATTTGCCAAAGGAGACGGGCGAAAGTTCCTAGAAAGTTGGGCCTGATGTTACAGTAACAATTATTGCATTATTTTATTTATACCCTAATACCATTTAAAAAAAACTATATTATTTACGACTGCTCCATGGGAGAAAGAAAATATGGTATGTTGAGTAGGCAAGTAATCTGAGTCCGTTGTAAGAAATGCGTGTGTCGTTCGTTAAAGCAATAACCGTCAGAATCCTTTATACGTAGCCAAAGTCGTTAGATCACTGATCGAATATTAATAATTACAGCACACGAAAACACAACAGAAAATATCCACTAACGTACCACCGCAAAGACAACAAACGAAGCGAATGATGTGATTGACGTTTGAGTTTTTGACCTGACACTGACATTGACATAAGTTCCGCTTTGTTGCCTTTATATTAAAACATTGACAATCGATTGTTAAATCGATTTATGAAGGAATTCATTTTTACGACCATTATTTAAACCATTATTTCAAAAATATATGTGTTTTATTTAACTTGTGTAGTAAAGAATAATTATTAATATTTTAAATAATTAATTAATTATTAATTCTATTTTTGTAATAATAATCGATTGTATATCTATTAACTTACCTATATTATATGGCAACATTGTTTTAATATGAAAATAAGGGAAGTCAGTATTAATTTGATTAAAAATATTTAATTTCTTATCCCATTATAAAACTGCTTAATATTTTATAATTGACCACAAAAAAATTGAAACAAAATATTGATAAATATTTCATTTGTGTAACATTAGGCCCAGATTCGCCCGTCTCCTTTGTACACTAGGGCTCTGTTACAAAGAGTAAAGTAATATAGATCTGTTGACAGGGATTTTTCAGACAATTTTGAGCATTTTGTGAGAGTTCTAGTGCTTATGGTTAATAAATCATCAAAAAAGAAAACAGGGGCACAGTATATTTGTAAAGTTCGTGAAATATCTCTTAAATCAGTCCAATATTGGAGGAGAAAACAGTCGAGACACAAACTTCGAATTATGACTTTTAACATACAAAGTCTCGCCGCCAGCATTTCTTCTTAACTGGTCAAGTGTGAGTAAAGCTCGACTGCCAAGCGTTCTATTCGTTATATTTTATATGTTGCATTAGAACCGTGATTCATCTCTGACAGTCGTTACGGGTCAGATGTTAGAAAATTTGACACCAGTCTTACCAAAGGGTATCGTATAACCCAGTTGCTGAATAGTAGAGTTCAGATGCCTAAAATAAAACATTTTGAGAAACTAGGAAAGTTTTTTTTTGAGAACAAAACCGGACAAGTGTGAGCAGGACTCGCACGCAAACGGTTTCGAACGTATCGTATTTTTAAAATAATTATGTTACTATAGAACCGTGATTAATCTTTGACTTTTACAAATTTGCCCACAGTCTTCGTCATATCAGCCAAAAGACGTCCTCTGCTGGACATAGGCCTCCCCCAAGATAGGGGGGGGGGGATTGCGATAACCGCCAGTATTGGCAAGCGGGTTGGCGATCGCTTTGCATAGTGTTGAGTTTTACAGAGAACGTTGCGTTGAAGCGAGTCCCTTAGTCACCTCTTACGACACCCACGGGAAGTGAAGGGATGGTATTATTCATTAACGGCAAGCCAACAGTCTTACCAAAGAGGTATCGTATAACCCAGTTACTGGGTTATGAAGATCAGATAGGCAGTAGTTTCATGTAAAATACTGGTACTCACTTGCACCTGATCCCAACATATTTGGGAAAAGGCGAGGCAGATTGTGGTAAATTGTAGGACCGCCGATGTCGTACTAGTTAAAAGCAATTATCGCGCAAATACGCGATCGTCGCCTTCATTTGGTCGGTTAAAACCAAAACGCTTCGTGAGACAGAGAGTGCCTTACGATTTTACCTTCTTATTCTTATAGTGTGGGCAGTAAGGTTTAGTAACGTCCCCACACACCCTAGTGTCAGACTTTCTAAACCACCTCAAGGGCCTCTGACATGGTTTTTTTTTTGACGACCGCCATTTGGTGGCCGGGACCACCGGCTAATACGTGCTTTTCGAAGCACGGAATTATTTTTTTATCAGACAATCACGTGATTCAAGCCTGCAATGTTCTAACCAAACTGGAAACAACTTTACAAAGTATGCTTCCCGTGGGAATCGAACCCACGACCACCGGGTCACAAAGCAAACGCCTAAAACGCGTCGTGATGTAGACAGAGCGATTTTACCGAAGAAATAATCACATCGATCGCGCGAATACAAGATCGTCGCGTTCATTTTGAATGGTAAATGTCTTCCGGTTTTGCCGGACCAATGATCGCGTAAATATACAGGGTTATTTGTAAAGCACTAATAACCTCTTAGGAAGTGAAAGTACACAAATAATCTTTTACTTCTAGACCAACCCTGAAAACTCGAAAAAATATCAGCTCTTTCATTCAAAATTCTATATTTAGCCGATAAAAATGATGAAACAGCTAATATTTTTTTCGAGGTCGTTGGTCGAAATGGTCATTATATATTAAGACGATACCTAACAATGGGGTATTTCCGCTAAAACCACATAGAAACAAGAAAAGTTTTTCTTTAAAACAAAAAAAAAAACTACAGCTTCCTCCAACATTGTTATTCATAGTTGACTGAACAAAAAAGGTTTAACTAACGAGACAAAACTTTATCAGCATAATTTTCTTTTTTATTTTACTTTATTTTATTATCTTTGATTCTCTTTGACAAGAGACAGAAAATTATTTTCTGTGTTTCTTTTGATACGTAATAAATTATATTTATTTTTTCAAGATGGTTGATGTCAAATTGTTTATTTTGAACCTAGCTTGGGAAATGGACTATTGCGATTATTTACCTTAGTCCGTATATTCTAAACCTATTAAATTATGGGTAGATTGAGAGCAAAATAAATTTTACAACTGTGAATTATGTATACAAGAGTTACTTTTTGTATTTGATTGGGTATGGAGACTTAAAATCTTAAAAGAACTGGTAAGTCCTCGCTAATGACATCTGTATTATTTGATCTCGTGGAACCTGTGACATGTAAAGGTGGCTTGTTCATAATTGCAAATTGACACTCGGGTATAGATATATATTTTCTTTATCAGAATATATCTATATGTATAAAATTATTCTGTTACTGACTGACTGAAACTGCTGGTCGTAGAAAGCTAAAATTTGGCATGTAGGTTCCTTGAGGATTTTCTGAAATAGCTACGGGGACGGGAAAGTACGGGAAATGCGCGTACGAAGTCGCGGGAAAAGCTAATGGTACTAAAAAGAATAAATTTATCTATTTAAATGGATAAAAAATACATTAGGAGCTAAGAAATAAAAGGTTGTAAAATGGGCGTTGCTGAAAATTATTGTTCATGCACGCTTGCCGTTGCGTTTGTGGTCACCTTGACAGTAGTACCAACCGAACTTCGGTCTCAGTGGTTAATCTCATCGGACATTGGACAAGTACGCAGGAGATTTTGTAGGGCCCAAATGAGTATAGTGCAAACACAGGGCACTCTATGTCATCTCTGACATAGACTAGGGTCAAGAGCAAACCCATTATTAATAGGAAAAATATACATATATATTTATACCCATCGGACGATGTTCAATGCAACACGTCTGGGGGGAAATCAGGCGTAGGACCAACGGCTTTACGTTTCCGCGGCAAAGGATTGTCATTCCTTCAACTTTTAAATTCTGGTCTGCTACTGAGAAATGGAAAAACACTTTCTGCTCGACCTGGGAATCAAATCCATGCCCCGCGGGACCCATACGACAGTTACTTTGATAATACATTCCAGTTTTATGCTTTACTAGCGGCCCGCCCCGGCTTTGCACGAGTGTATTTTTTTTTTTCGAATCAAACAACAAAACGACAAAAAAATATCCAATTCGATACAATAGTTTAGTCGACTTTTTTAAACGATGTACAGTCAACAAAGCTATTGGGTATGCAGGCAGCTAACTTGCAACTTCTTTTAAAGTAAGTTGTGAGAGTCCTGAGTAGACAATTATTGTACAACACACTCGTAAGTATGTCAAAAGCTTAAAAAATTATAATGCACACATTAGAGATAAATATTGGCAGAGCTGTGGAAAAATTAATATTTTTGTTTGTATACCTAAAAGCTTTGTTGACTGTACCTAAGGATGTGTACAGACCAAAGAATAAGGTAAGTTAGTATAAATATTGGAGTACTAATAACATTAGAAAATTACCTATACGTCTACCATGGGTTTTATCAATCTGTACTCGCTAGCGACAGTAGTTACAAAATGTATGAAAACTTAATAAAAAAACAAGTTTTTATTTCATTTTCATAATTTTTAATTAAAATTAACATACAACTTGCTTGTTTCTTAGTTAACACAACCTAAACAAATAAATTAGAAACATGTCTTTTTTAAGTTTTCATTTTTTTTTTTAACTACAGTCGCTAGCGAGTATAGATTAATAAAACTCATGGTTGACATACTGAGTTGTTCAAGCTATTGGGTTACCATACCAACCAGCTCAGCTCTCACACTGTACCCAAATTTATACAACAGTCCTACTCTAAAGTGCTAACTTCTTACTTTACTCATTTCAAACAAGGAAGCAGGTACAAAAGTAGAAAGGTTTTTCATGATCATAATTCTATTGTTTTGTTTCAGGTCCTTCACGTGATAGACCAAGTGTTGCTGCCGCTCCAGCCCCATGGACCCAGTTCTATTAGCTCACCAGTTTATAACCCCAATGCCTATCATTTCCTGGAGCATTCAGACCTCTTCAATATTGGACAGCATCGACTCAGGTAATTTTTTTTTTTTTTATTCATTATGCGTAGCAAAACAGGTAGACCGATTATAATCTGGCTGATAACACATCTGGTGTGAGGCTGTAGAGAAGCACGGGGTGGCACTAGCGGTCTCCCTTGACATCTCGAAGTCCTTTGACAGGGTCTGGCACAATAGCTTTATTAGTAAGCTTCCTTCCTTCGGTCTGCCCGCCAGTTTGTGTGATTGGATCGCAGATTTCCTGAGGGATCGGTCTATCCGAGTGGTCATAGATGGCTGCTCGTCTGGACTGCTGGATATTAATGCCGGGGATCCTTAGGGGTCGGTGCTTTCGGCAACACTGTTCTTATTGTATATTAATGATCTGCTTAAACCCGGTACCTTTGGGTATGCAGACAACAGCACGGTTACTGAGAGATACGTGTCCGACGCACGAGCTGGTGGGTCGCAGATCCGGTCTCTCCGGGAGGCTATGGTTGAGCGCTTGAACGTGTTCTTACAGGCTGTCTCTAAATGGGGTGATGCCAATCTGGTCAAGTTCAATGCTGCTAAGACCCAAGCGTGTCTATTTTCCGCCAAAAGAAGTCAATTTCACCCAGTTCTATCTTTCCGAGGTGCAATCGTGCCGATAACCGACCAACTTGAGCTTCTTGCGGTTACATTAACATCTACTCTCAATTTCGGCTCTTTCATAGCTCAAGTGCCTGCAAAATAGTTGGGGATCCTAGCAAAGGTGAGCCGGTACTTCACGCCGGAAAAGCTGCTCAAACTCTATCAAGCTCAAGTTCCATCGTGTATGGAATACTATTCTCATCTTTGGGACGGATCTGTCAGATACCAGCTTGATGCCCTTGAGTTAATTGAGAAACGAGCCAATGATAGGATCATCAGCAATGATAGGCTCTTCGCGGCGAAGCTCCAAAGTCTTGAACATCGACGACGAGTTGCTAGCCTGCCGGTTTTCTACCGGCTGCATTTTGGGGAATGTGCGACGGGATTGCATAATTTAATTCCGCCAAGCCATTCCATTGCCATTCCATCATCGGATCACAAGACGAATGGCGATGCACCACCAGTACATGGTGGACATCGTACCTACAAGAGTGAATAGGTTACTTCTAGGCAAGCATGCTACATCTTCGACCACATTATCGCTTCATACCATCAGGTGAGATAGTGGTCAAACGCGACACTTGGGGAAGCCGATTTGCAGCAGAAGACGCTTTTAAGCTGAAATCTTGATGTTGATGATGAGGGATATAGAACAAAAATAGGGAAATAGAGGAAGTTTAATAATGAAAAAGGTCTTTTAAACAAAATGCAACATAAAGGAAATAACAAGCTACGGTGAGACCACTGACCAGTAGTGTGGCAATATAGGTTGAAAAAAGTGTTGTTGATTTAGAATTTGGTTCCTTTTCAGGCAAAATAATTATAAAATTACTTGCAAGTCGAAATTATGCAATTATTCGTTGAAAATAATGTGCAAATTGGATTTAAAATTTACATTTAATGAACAATTAAGCACATACACAAGCCTGGTTTGCATCGTAATTGTCCTTAAAACTAAAGTACACGTTATACATGACATTGCTAGTTAAAAAAGGTCTGAAAAATAAGCCTGAAAATGAAACAAGTTGGGACTTAATTACTTTGCGAGTGTTTCAATTACGGCCAAACTCGCGGTGAACCGAATTATCGTTGCATTGAACTTTCGCACGTTGAGTTCGCGAAACAAACAACACAATTAGTGACTACCCACTATCTGTAGTGCAATCGCTTCTAAGGCTTGTTCGCGCTACGAATTCCAATTGAATTCTGTAGTAGATTTAATGAATTTGGAATTCCGAGTTCGTGAATTATTGCTAGTTGGTGAGCGGGTCAGGGTTACGCTAAAGTGTATTACTGCTCACATCTTTTATGTTATGTCAGTTTAAACGTGATCAAGTCCTTCTGTGAGCTAAGGTAATGTTAGTGTTGTAGCCAGAAAGCAGATTCTACCAATTTTTAAGCAACACAATTCGCATCTCGGCCGCAATATTTAAAAAAAACCTCAATTTCCATTCATTTTAGATAAATTGCGACTAAGATGCGAATGTGAACAATGCTTATAAATTAATAGTATTGGCCTTCAGATCGTTGAATTGGCCATTGAAAGCCATTTCATGACATATTACCAGCTACAGTGTTAGTAATATTACATTAAATGGTTCTACATGTAAGTAGCTCTTACCACGAAATTGACTACGTCTATGAACTTTCTTGTATTTTTAAGTTTCATTGCTATTAATCTGTTGTGAAAAAAAGGACAGAGCTACCCGTGTTTTTTTACCACTAAATTTGATATCATTGGCATGTCTCAGTAGTGGGCAAATATCGTTTCATATGGACAAATTTATAAAACACTAATACTAGAATTCCAGACATTGCCTATGTGCAAATTCGTCCACATAAATAAAATCCGAAAGAAAACAAAGTATATCAAAATGCATTTTTCCACAGATCCTTCAGACAAAAAGTGAACCAGCTTAAAAAGAGCAAAGTCTTTGACTCAGACGGCAGACACACTTTCTTCATCCCAGTCGACGAAGGATTCAAGGTAAAGGTATAATTCTTTCCGAAAGTAGTCTCCAAAAACCTTTCTTAATGAGCCAGAAATAAATCTTATTTTCTCTTGCAGCCAACTACAAGATCGGATTTGATAGATGAGAAAGTCATAGATGGGCATGTGATTCCTCACCATGTGTTGTTCACCCATGCGACGCCTGATACCAAGGAATTCGAGACCCTGGCCTTTGGAGACAATGTCAAGGTCATCATATCGTTCAGCACCGTCATGAATGGGAACGATGAGATAAGTAAGTTGTAGTGATAAAGCCATATTTATATTTATCTCCCGAACATGACCTGCAGTGGCTAATGCTGACTGTCCACTGAAGCGGAGAAGAGAGGAGCGGAGTGGAGCTGTGCTAAAATTAACCAATATAATTGCAAAGTTGCCGCTGCGCTTCAGTGGACAGGGATTTGCGAACTAGTTCAAAAATTCATAGAAATCTGGATGGCGGACCGTGGTGGAAAGCGGAGCGAGGAAACGGAAAAAACTGCCGGCCGCCCACTCAAATTACTCGTCGTTTGAACTCGGACTAGCTCCGCACAATCCACAATTCCGCACCGCAATGGACAGACACAGTCCGCAACACCACTTCGCATTACTCCGTCTCTCCACTCCGCTGTCTCGTTCCGCGACAATGGACAGGCTGCCTATTAGGGATATAGCATTCAATCGGCTGTAGACCTAAGTAGGTCGCTAATGCAAGCACAATCTAGCGAATTAGGCGCTCATGATCAAACCATCATAAAGTCCCATCTACCTACCTATCTCTATACGCCCCACCGAAGGTTAAGGCTGCCAGCATCTTTCGTCCATTGTTTTATTTGCATGTACAGTAAATAATGGTTTTCAGAATCGCTGATTTATTGCTTTAACAGATGCTGGGCTATCGAATTTCGTTAGCAGTAGAGACTTAATAATGTACTCTTTCATTAGCTTAAACTTGAGTATACTGGAAACCAGTCTTAAACCACTCATTCTGTTATGTACATCATGTTTTTTGTAATAACTACCAAGATTCCTTGTACAATATCATAGGTAAAAAAGATGTTACATAATATTCTTTATCTTGGTCACGAACCACAGGGAATGAGAAATCCAGTCTTTGTTAATAGATTGAAAATCTGTGACCTTTCCGCTGAACCCAGCTACAGCCGTACCTAGACACAAATGCAGGCAAAAGGGCAGGCTTTCAAGCGTTCCCCGCGATAACAGCTACTGACATTTGATCAAGTTGATAGATAGATTACTTTACCTAACGCTCCACACTTAAAAGCCTATATACAGTTACTTTAAAAGAAATAGCTTTCTGTATTCTATTTTTGTAAGGCAGACTTAGCAGCAAAAAGTTGAAACTTGTACTCACTACTGTGTATGTGATAGGTAAAAGGAGCTACATCTGCCAACAAACTGCTTTGCAGTTTGGCAGAAGTAACAATAAATTGTTGAATGCATTTTTTCATGAATAAACACTTTTCCATTTTCAATTTTTTTTTTTCACTTAAATTCAAAGCATTTATCTATTACAAACTAGTTTTCGATCGCGACTTCGTACGCGCACATCCCGTTTTTCTCGTTCCCGAAAAAAAATCGGGAACTCCTGTCTTAGTGCTCCCCTACACTTCCCAAGAAACCTAAATGCCAAATTATAGCTTTCTGCGACCAGTAGTTTCGGCTGTGCATTGTCTGGCAGTCACTAAATCAGTCAATAACGGAAGAATTTTATATATTAGGATAAACCATTAACAAGCACTCAATTTCGGTCAGTCACGAACATGAAGCTAGTTACACGTTCCAAAGCGCAGATCTCTTTGGAGAAGACCTTGAAAGAGAGTCTTTGGAGATCTATAGACGCTCTTTTAAGGCTTGTATTCATGCCAATGACCTTGTGCATATAAACGAAGCTAACGTGCCACTCCGCTATCCGCATTTTTAATTTTTATAATAAAAATAAAACACGTTTTTAAAAAGTAACAAAACCAAATCGTTTTCGATTGTATCGCAAAGCAGTGAATATTTTTTTTTATTCTATTTGATAAAAAAATAAGGAGTAAAGTGGTTTCATCTCAATGATTTTGAGGTGATTCGGTGTTTTTTTTCTTATTATGTGATACCGGTGAACAAATTCTGGCTAAACCAAATTGCGAATCATATCATGCAGATAACTAACAATTTTTTAATACGTGGCAAATTAAAATTGAACATTTTTATAGACTTAACAAACTACACTAATTAACAAGAAATTATGTACAAACGCGTATAAAAAAAAAAAAATTAATCATTGGGCATCAAAAAAGTAATCCACATCGCTGTCAATGGCAAAAGTGCACAGAACACTGGCAGCATTGCCGCGTTGAATCGCAATGCTGATTCTTTGGCCGAAGAAAAGTCCAGCCCTCTGGTCACGTGAACAGTCGACAAGTTGTTTACTGATATCCCGAAAGACTCGATGCGCACTCGGACCCCATGGCCCTAATGTTTCAACCCCAAACGGCTCAAATATGAAACTCCCAATTAAGTTGTTATATTTGCGCCGTTTGAGGTTTTCTGCACCTGCAGCGGCCGCCCCAGCGCAGCCCGCCGTGCTAAAAAGATGGGATGGCGCAAGGGTGTCGACACATGTTGCGACAGCCTGTCCTCACTATTTTTTTAGATGTAAATTCTCTGTTAGTGCCGACGAAAGGCTGCTTCATCTGCACGCTATTTTAAGCCTTTTTGAGAGAGCAGCTTTAAATAATATTATGAATTACAAAAAATCATTTTACATCCATGATTTTCTGATTTCTCACTAATCATATTTTCTGGAAACTTGGTAAACACGCTTCGAGGAAATAAGGATTAAAAACGATATTGTACTGTAATTAAAAGAAAAACGGTTACAACATTTGGGAATTGAACACACGGATAAAAATAACACGTTTATACGTGTATCAAATAACAATTACATGTATGGTAATGACATAACTGCTAAATCATTTAGCCACAAGCAAAGCAATACCATGAATTCAAGTGAAGCCATTGCCTTCGACGAATCTGGTTGTATTTTGACAAGCTACTCGTGGAAAGGCGCTCACTGCAACGAATCAATTATTCAATGACTCAAACTGTGACAGGGTAATTGCTTGTATAAAGGAACACTGAAGGAATACGTTCGTACGTCTGCCAGGGAATTTAACTTCTCTATTGTGATGTTCATATGACGCTAATTGGCATGACGAATTTAATGGGGCAGCCAAGCGTCCGCCTTCGCGTTCAAACCTCGCATAGCGAGGAATATTTTGAATAGTTGCTGCGATTTTATTTTTGAATTGAATTTTATTTTTTCTTGAGATTTAATGTTTAGAACTTAGGTTTCGTATACTCCTTGCTATAATATTTCGGTATGAGTAAACGGTGAGCGAGCCAAGAGCTATGCTAAGTCAATAGTTTTGTATAAAAGCTTTATCGAGTTTTGTATAAAAGCTTTATCGAGACTGCCTAATAAAGCAATAAGTGAAACTATTTTGGTGTGTGTTTATATAAGTAAAACTTTGGCAACATTGTTGTGATATGTCGTGTCATGGCGCCTTGTGATGTGACGTAAGCCTAAACAGATTCTTTTGGTTGGTGTCACTGCACCACGGCCCGCCCTTGTTAAAATTGTTAAATTACAGATTGGTTTTATTCAAATTCAAATTCAAAGCATTTTATTTCAAATAAACCATTCACAGGCACTTTTGAAACGTCAAGGTCGGTCAGTCAAAAACATGGAAGCTATTTGCACGTTCCAAAGCGTAGATCTCTATGGAGAAGAACGTGCAAGAAACTCCACGGACACTCTTTTAAATCATGTTCTGTTTTACAAAATTCCAAGTTACATATACTTGTTGCTTCTGCATGTGAGGACAATGCAAAGGAAAAAAAAGGGCTTATTATAAGAATTTTAAATATAAAGATTAAAATAAGCCAATGGCAGTTAAGAGATGACCAGTCTCAACCGACGGCGCCTGTTCACGAACATGACGCGTGTATTGGCACCTTTCAGCTCAACCATTTCGAAGGGAACCGAATGATCAAACCCACGCGCCGCCATCAGCGAGACATTTGAGTGAGCATGACATGCTCTCAACCACCATGCTCGTTCATGTCCAACAAGTAAAACTATAACTACTCACATAAAATGTAAATGGTTTCATGGTACTCACATTTACAAAATTTGAAAAATATGCTTCTACTTTACACAAAACTATGGTTGTCAATGACCAAATAATGAAAAATAAATTAATAAAGACAACGATTAAGTTCTTACATCAAAAATAATAAATAAGTAATTATAATAATAATATAATTTGTATGTATATAAGAATAAATAAACGAAATAATGTAAGAACCTCTAAAAAAAAAAACAGGAGCGAGCATCTCTTCCAAATATAAAAACCTAAAAAGTGGACCTATGCAGCTGTCATTTCCACCAACCAACCAACCAATCTGTAATTAAATTAACAGACGTGGGATTTAACATTAAAGTACTAGGTTTTCAGAAATTAGAGATAATTCAGGCTCCAACAGAAAGTATACAACCCAAAAATGCGATACCGATGCGACGACCATTTTTAATTCCAAGGGTAGGCGGTCCGCAATCCTAGTCGCTTTGGTATTACATTATTGCGATGCACCTGTTTATCATTTATTCCTAAATACAGTAAAGTGGGTGACTATAATTACTGATATAATATTTCCATAGCCTACGTAAAATCAAACACCGTTGCCGGCGACGCGAAGCATGCCCGAGGCGTTGTCCTAGCAGACATCGTGAGAGCCAACATCCCCGTGAAGAACGGAGTGGTCCATCTTATACAGAGACCGCTTATGGTCGTCGATACTACGGTCATCGATTTTCTCAGGGTGAGTGAACTTTAAGAACGATAATATATCAATCATTCTTTGAACTTGTCTTCTGTTTAGGACTGATCCTAGTTTTAATGGTGGAGGAATTTCTTGTAAGGTTCTGGTATTTCACAGTCAAGGAGAGCTAGCAATATTCGCTTGACAAAGTAATCTAGTTTTATTCTGTATACTGTACCTCTTCACTTCTTGTCACATAATAATGTACTGCTACTTGACTCATACTCTACACATCACCTAACATATCTTCAACTGTACTATTAATACTATAAGCTTATAGAAACACAATTTCAATCACATAATTGACTTTCCGCTCCATTTTAATGGGAACCAGGCTATGAAGGTAAAATGAAGCGTTTTATTTATTTCTTATTTTATTATCCATCTTTGTGTGTCCTTTATTTTATTACATACCTTTCCGTTTCATAGAATCTACGGTATAATCAATTTGAGCACGTTCTTAAAAGTTGTTGTGTGTGCAATTGAGCGTAACTTTGATAGTCTGGTAAGCTTCATTTGATGCCATAGTTATATTGTTTGGTAGACTACAACCTAATGTTGACTTGTAAGTAATTTTTTCACTAGATACAACAGTTTAGGACCCAAATCATTAGTTAACGCAGTCTTAGTAATGAAGTGTATAATGTAAAAACGTTGATAATAACATTTGTAGAATTTAATTAGAAGTATTTATTGTTAATGCGTATTTTGTGTGTAAAATTAAACGTTAAGATAATAATGATTTTACTTAAACGTATACCGATAGCACCCACTAGTACAGGTAGGTATAATGAATATTTGTTATTATCTCTTTTTCTTTTTGCATCCCTGCTCCGTTGGATCCTGCTGTTCCTGCATGACCTTGACAACTTTAGGGAATTGTAAGTACTGTCGCCTTATACGCATGACTTACTGACCTAACATACCTTACTTGTACACCTTCTTTTTAATATATTTTCTCTGTTCTATCTTTCTAATTATATTTCGTAGATTTTACTACTTTTGTAATGGATTGCCCGTAACAAAGGTAAAGTACGATCTGTATTTAAACGTAGACGTAAATATTTGAGAACACAACAATATTCAGTGACTTACAGCTAAAAGAGTGAAGTTAATTACGCATTTCATTAAAAAGAACAGTACGTAAATTAATTATAACGGTCACTTGATAAACGTTGGCTTTAGAAAGGATCTCGGAAGCCTTTACAACGTCATCCAGATGAAAGATTACCATGATTGTTTTGGTGTACTATTTATTTCCTCTGAGAGTAAAATAAGAATGTTTAAACAGGAAAAAGAAGACGGACCTCTTTGTAAATTCTATGAAGTAATCATGGACCTGGGAGCAAACAACCAGTTTTTCAACGAACTCACTTTGGCGAAGGACATCACTCTATTTGCGCCCTCAAATGAAGCGTGGGCCGACTTCAGCGTGCAAAATATCATTAGGTTATTTACTTCACTTTACTTTTTACGAGCTTTTTGTGTTGATGCGATTGCTGCCGTAATGTTCCTCTCTGATGAGCTTCACTCAGTTGAATATTGTATTTTTTAGAATACCAAAGTGCTGAATTATTCGCATGTTTTCCTAAAATCGAAATTCAATTGTGTTTTGCTTGTAGGAACCATCAAAAGCTGAGGGACATCCTGAACTTGCACTTGGTTCGTGAGAGGCTGCCATTGGACGCGATAATTCACAACAACATGAATCAGGTAAATATTGAAATGTTAATTTACAATTTCGTTGTTTCCATTCGAATATTTAATTTATGAACGAATACAAAACTGTAAGTGGAGATGTGAAATTTTCCACGATTTATAAAATTCGATTCGGATTAAAATGAATATCGTATTGGTTTTAATTCTCTGGTTTGGTTGCTGCTACTTGGAATCAGCTACCCGGAACTGTATGTTTAATCATTTTTAATTACAATTTATTTCACAAATGTTTAAATCGTTTACAACCCGGTGTTGTGTTTAAATGTACTTATTATTTACAATTAATGTGTCTCCCTGTTCATTTTATTTCATCGATATAACTGTGGTTGCATGGTTGTAAAATGAATTCCTATTACGTGATTTATTTTTATTGTGTCATGTAATTATTTTCGATAGATTTTCCAGGAATGTGTAATCTGTATTTTGAATGACGTTATAGATATTGTTGTATAATTTTATTATGCATCATAGCATGGGTGTCGAATGCAACGATAAACATCTGATTCCACATTTTTGTTCTATAACTTGGATATTATTTTAGATCTACCAAGCACCGACGGCTTCCCCTCGCAAGTACCTGTACTTCAATGTTCTGACGCGCGGTCAGAACCAGACCCTGACTGTCGAAGGTGGAGGAGTGAACGCAACAGTGACACTTCCCAACATTGCAGCAACCAATGGCTTCGTTCACATCATCGACAGAGTACTGGGAGTTCCTTACACAACCGTTTTTGAGAAATTGAAAACAGATCCCATGCTGAAGTAAGCAAAACTACTATCGCTTTCATGAATGTTTATATGAACTTGGAAGTTTACTCGGAATAAAAACAAAAACAATTCGTTAGGAAAGAATGATAGTGACGTGTCTTTTGTTTCAGCATCTCGTACAACTTGGGCAAGCGGCAGATGTTCAACCAGCAGCTCAATGACATGGAACATCGTTACACATACTTCGTTCCCCGCGATCACGCTTGGCTCAAATTCCAAATCAAGCATCCTTCTGCCTTCAAATCTCTGTTCCGGGAAGACTTTGGTTATTTCGTAAGTTTCAAATTTCCATAATAATTCAGAAGTTATGTCTGTGTGTTTCATCATTATTTTATCTCCCTTGTCATTTTGCAGACGAAACAAATTTTAGAGCGGCATGTTATCCGGGCCGGGCGTGCGTACACGGTATCTGATTTAAAACTTCTCGCAAACGAAACACATCCCTTCGTTCTACCGACTTCACGCGATCCACTTCGGCTGCGTGTCAAGGAATCTGATAAGAGTAAGCTTTTAGCGGTTCATTTACATTATTATCTGTTTTCCTTTATAATGTTGAGAGTTCAGAGTCATGATTTGAGATTAAACTAATTTGTTATTTTCGCAGACTATTACGTCGAGTGGAACGGCCACTGGATCCATGTGTTCAGGCCTGACGTGGAGTGCACGAACGGGATTATCCACGTTATCGATGAGCCTTTCGTGTTGGAGAGTGACATCCGCGCCACCGGGGCGGCTCAGAGAGTCAACGTCGCCTCTACGTACTTCGTTCTCTTCCTTTCCTTCTGTTTCGTAAGAATTTTGGAAAATTAAACGTCCATCGGTCTCTTGAGTTAAAAGCGTTCGTATTATTAGCCAAAGAGCTACGAATTTCCGTTTCAAAATTTTCATTTTACGGAGAAATTATTTGGACAATGTTCGCTACTACATTGCATTAAATGTAAATTAATTAATTAGTTTGGTATCTTCGTTTTACGTTACCGTAGTGTTTGATATAGTTTAAGATTAAATATGCGGGATTTGCACTGATTCCATGAAAATATAGAAGTCCGTTGTAAGGTGTTAACCGAATGACTCGAGATAAACACTGCCATCAATATTAGATCATTTTAAGTAAAATAAAAGAAGGTTTTTAAAATTTTATATATCAGTATTGCATTTTAAATCGAAACTGTTGTTGTATCAATCTAAATTGAAATGTATCTAATCTGAAATATATATTATAATGAATAAAATAAATATTTAAGGAAGGCATTATAGTCGTATAGGTATTTATTTCTACAATAACCGTTGTTAAAGTTTTTTTAGATTAATTAATTATAATGAATGAATGAATCTTGAACTTCTCTTTTAAATTTTGGGTCCCTTGTGCCTTTTTTAAAATCAAAGTACTAAAATTTATTCAAAATATACCTATCCAAATTATTATTTACAAGAATATGTAAATGATATTTACTTTAAACATAAACCTATACATTCCATGTTATAAGTATCTGAAAGATCTATTAATGTCTAAATATTTATCGTTGTTACCAAGTACCCAAATTAACTTTCATTTGTAAAATATCTTCGACTGAAAAATTATTATTGTAAAAATTAAAATGGAAAGCATTAATTTACGTAGGTAGAGTTATTCATTCGTGTCAAATTAATTGGTCTATAAATTAAAATGCCTGGAGTGAAAAGATTATCTGAGAGCGTATCGAGAAGCGCCTGCTCCGATCATTATACTTTAGTTCATAGAATATTTCTATCTTACGATGAATTGATTTTGAAAGAATATTAAGAAGTGGCCGCTTTAGCATGCACGCTACGTTGGAGCTCAGCAGGTCTATCTATCATTATTATAAGCAATGGAAAGTAAAGTATTTAATAGAAGTACATATTCTTAGATTGAGAGCGATCATATTATAATAAATGTATATAGGAATGAATGGGCTTATAATTATGATGGTACATTGTGATTCTCTTACGTTTACTAAGCAGATGTAAATAATTTATATAAGTTATCATAGTTCATTATAGTTATTGTATAATTTAGTAGCTATTACTTGAATACGACTGAAGTTTTATCACGTTGTCATACATGAACTATTGGAAAATTTGAACGGTGTTAAATAAATCTGGAATGCTGCTTTCGCGCTTAAAACTTTAATAAAAATATAGAACGTTGAAGTTTTCTATAAAAGTGATTTATAAAATACTGTTTATGTACTTACATTGACTAAGGGTCACTTTTTACTGAATATACATGAAATATTTGGATTAGATATTTACAACCGTAAGGCAGCATTTATTAGGGAATTCTTACTAATTAATAAACTCGAGTATCCCGTTGAAATCAGTGTAATAGATACATTGTCTGTCGCTTTATAGATATGTATATTTACATTAATAACTTTTTAAGCAAATATTCAAGTGATGTCTATATTGAGCCAAAGCTAAACGCTACTTCAACTGATATCATAATACCTTCCTATATGTACTGTAAGGTTTTAATATTACCTAACAATAGATCTTAGATTGACATATAGCCCATACATTTAAGGTTTGAATGTTCATGAAAGCGATCATTATAAAATTGCATTTTTAATACTAAATACTAGTGTTACGTGGGGCGTATTGACCCAAGACAATATGATTCTGACCAAATATTCAACCAAATATTTGGTTAAGTACGAAATTGGAATTCAATTAATTAGTGAATGTTTTGGTGTAATTAAATAAAATCTATGTCAAATTAGTGAAGACGTTATGAGGGAGTGTTTAATGACAAAGAATTTATGTGTAAAATATACATATTGAACTTCTCGTGCTTGTTTCATTGTTGGCTTAAGAGCTTACGCAGACAATCGCGACGCAAACAATGCGACAAAAAAAAGCTACAGCGCATGTTGTTATAAATGCGTCCGAAGGTACAGCAATTTCTACAAAAAAATTGACTTAGTCAAAAAACCCGACCGCTAAAAACGACTAATAGTTCGAAATAAGTCGCTTTTCAAGCAGTCTGATGCAGTTGGTAGCATCAGATCAGTGATTGAACTTTTTTTGACTAAGTCAAATTGTTTATTTCCTAAATTTCAGTGACTTACATTTTTGGAATCGTCTCCACGAGCCTTTTATTTAGATACCCCACTCGATAGGCTTTGAAAATTATTTTTTTTTTTACAGCATAATATGGCGCCAAAAATCGGCCATTTGTTTTTTATTTTTATTTTGATGTACCCAGTGTCACTCTTACTACTTAGACAAATCTATTGACACCACTCACATAAAAATACGTCAAGCCGTTTAGGCTCTAGGGCGTGCCAAAAAAATATACATACATACATAATACACTCGAAAAACTTAACCCTCCTTCTTTCGTAGTTGGGTAAAAAGTGTTGCGTCGTGCATGTCTGCAAGAGCCTTTCAAACATTCCCTTAGTCTAGTCACGTTCCCTGTAGGTGTCAAATTAAATTTGGGTACGGCTGCGTCGTAAGCGGACCCTGCGCCACGCTGCCTTTACCGTCGGCAATAACAATGTTAGCAACAAAATCTAAAACAAAATTAACAACAATAACAATTAAATGTGTCGAGATGTACTCGCACGGGATCGTTTCGGCAGCTGCTACAGTTTCATTAATTTTCAGCTGCACGTACGAATATCTGCCTAATTAACCAATGTGTGGGTGCACTGGTAACGTTGTTATGAATACAATAGGTACATATAAGCATGCCCTTTTGTGTAATTAAGGCTTTGTTTCAATAAAGAAGCAAAAAGTTTATATTTGAAAAAGTTCTGCAGTGCAATTTTGTAAACTGTGTCCGCATGTAAGCATGTGACGTCAATATGAAGTGAGCTGTCAATCCATACAAAAAAGATGGAATTGCAGTTCACTTCAACCGCCAAATGGCGATCATCAAATAAACCATGTCCCTTGAGGCGAGCTAGAAACTCTGACACTAGGGTGTGTGGAGTGGCTGCGGACTTCGTTCGAAAGAGGCACCGTACCCTAGAACGCAAAGGGCACTAGGAGGAACACGGGTGGGTTTTAGTCAGTAAGAGTCTGACACTCCCTTCTGCTTTACCCAAAGCAGGAGGAGTAATTTGATGATTTCCCATCCTTAAAAAAAAGGTCGTTAGACCTTACTGGCTCACACGATAAGAAAAAGAAGTTCACTTCATTCTCACTACGCCTGAGTTTACACGGTGAAATGTTGACAGAAAAGACCACTTGTTTTGAATATTTTTATGCCTGGTTTTCATTATTCCAGTCCAGCGATTAGATCCAGCACTGGATTGCAACTGGAAAAATAAAAAACCCACACTGGAACTCGTGGCTAGATAATAACAGACGCACGGGTCGATCTTCAAGGTTAAGCAACGCTTGCCAAGGTTGGTCTGTGGATGGGTGATCATCTTAACATACCGATTTTCCTCCGTGCCTCGGAAAGCACGTTAAGCCGTTGGTCCCGGCTGTCATTTGTAGATAAAGATCTACAAATCCCTAATCCGCCCTATCCGTAATTACTGCCAAAGGGCAGTAATTACGGATAGGCAGAAGCCAGTAAATCTTGACTCCAGTCTTGCTATGATGTACCGTGTTACCCAGTTAATGGTTTGTGGAAGTCTGGTAAGCAGCCGCACCTTGTAAAATACTGGTATTCAGCTAAATCCGGCTTGACAGGAAGCCGACCCCAATATAGTTGGGAAAAGGCTAGGCAGATGATGATGAAAACCCTCACTGGAATGCACTGGATCCAGTGAGAAATCCAGTGCATAAACTGAATTGTCAGTCTACGTTTGAATCCAGCACGACTAAATTCCAGTGCAACTGGAATCATGTAGACAGCCAATCCAGTGCCATTCCAGTACTGAAAGAACAATTGCACAGAAAACACGTGTTGCTTGTTTTTGCGGATTTTTTACCTGAACTGCGAAGATAGGATGCATAATGAAAAAGTTAACTTAAGACCAAACTATTAGTTTATATAGAGAACATTCGTGTTTATGGGACATTTATCATCAGAACATTATAAAATTAAACTATGCGTCAATCAGCTTTGGAATAAATGTGTGAGAGAATGAAAATTGAACACTTCACAGTGGAAGATGTGAACAATAATCTCGTCTGCCTAGCCTTTTCCCAAGTATATTGGGGTCGGCTTCCAGTTAAACCGGATTCAGCTGAATACCAGTGTTTTACGTGGAGTGGCTGCCTACCAGACCTCGGCAATCCATGAACTGGGTAACACGGTACTTTTTAGCAAGACTGGAGTCAGATTTATTGGCTTCTGACTATCCGTAACGACTGCCAAAGATTGACAAATGACAGCCGGGACCAACGGCTTAACGTGCTTTCCGAGGCACGGAGGAAACTCGGTATATTAAGATGGTCACCCATCCACAGACCAACCTTGGCAAGCGTTGCTTAACCTTAAAGATCGACCCGTGCGGCTGTTATTATCTAGCCACGAGCTCCTCATTTCACAACATGTGAATAATAATATAAAAATCTTAACTGCTTTCTCGGGCTTATTGTAAATAGTCTTGACGGTTCGACAGCTTTTAAATGACTGGAATCATGTAGACGATTTCGCCAGTCGAGTCCATTCCAACGCTGCTGTACGGTTTACTGGACTAGAATAATGTAAATCGGGCAACCTAATGTTACTTGTTATATTTAAAGTTAAAATCGACCAATAGATGAGCCTTATCTTGTGTCACAAGGGATAAGTCAATAAAACGTGGTCCTACGTACGCAACGTATGCAATGTCTTTGTATCATATCGTATGTTGCGTTGCATACGACAAGTGTGTTTCTACTGCATAGTTTTTCATATAAAATCAAGACGCCAGATATCATAATGCTTTGCATACGTTGCGTACGTGGGACCAGTTTGTCTCTAGCTAAACACACATATGTACAATGTATCAACAGATGAATTATAAAAATAGGCAAACCGAGGCGAACGTTTATTCAACGCCAGTCTCATCAAATCAGTCGAAGCGTTCAGAACATAAGAAAAAAAAAATATATATTCCCGCGCAGTTTCGCGCGGGCACTCGGTTTTAACGGAATAATTGAACGCTACGCTGCAAAGGTCGTAGTCAGCCTCTTAATCCCATAAGGTTGGTGCGACGACACAGCTACCCTGTGATGCTAATCCCCTTGATGGATGGCTGGAGTAACTCCTTTCTATGAGCCCATCCCATTACTGGGGACACGCTTACCCCACGCCGTAATGCGTGTTGTGGTTTGTAATTACCTCCATTTAAACAGAAACACTGCGAATAAACAATTTGATATGTTAACAGCCGCGCATATAAACAATAGGCGCAGATTGAATGCAATTAAAGTGTTATTCGACTAAAATGTCCACATGAAGTGAGTTACGGTAAAGCCGGGAGATCGAGGGAGCCGAGAGAGCCCGAATAAACGAAAATCTGAATAAAGTTTGAATGTAGAGATCTATTTGTAAATAGGACCTGATTTTGTATAAAAACTCTAAAAAACTGCTATTTGTTTGAGATAACATGTAGTTTTAATAAAGCACTACACGGTAATGTCAGCTAACACAAGATAAAATAATCCCAAGTATTTTTTGTTCGCCTCCACTCTCGCAGAAAAAGCGTAATTACGTTAATTAAACTTTAGAGAATCTCCTAGAAAATGATACATATATTTTGTGTTTTCTTTCCACCTGAGCTAAGCCTGTTTCAGTCGTGAAAACATTTTACACAAAAGGAAATCCGCCCGGATTTTTCGGCAGTCGCATGAACAATGTAGCATTGTCAGAAAATAAATGTCGCCTCACTATTTTCACTAAGTAACCAGATTTGTTTCTTGAAAGTCCCTTACAAAAGTAACACAAACAGGTGTGTCCAGTAAGATTTTACTCACGCACGGTGGCCTGAATAGGAAGGATATAAATATTGTGTGAAAGGTCAACTTTGTGAAAATATTGCTTGCTACTGCCTATATGTCACAGAAACATTATTGCATAAAAATTTTTAAATGGAAAATAACTTTTCATAGTTGCGAAATGCTTGCGAATAATACCTGACAGATACATACGGCTTTTACTTCTCAGTAAACCAAACACATTGCTTTGAAAAATCCATAAATCAATTTCCACGAGAAATATGAACTGGTAAAACACATAATTATTTAGCGTCGCTGTCTGCAGACCACATCCTCTTAAATTTCTCACAAAATAAATGCAAGCTGTTACGACCTCCCCCGAAGAGGAAAGGGAAAAAATAAAGTTTTTATGGACTCGATTTATCTTAACGCTCCGGGCAGAAATACAGAAAACGATCGGAATCAAACACAGTTCTTCAATTTCAAACTGCCTTGATCTGATTAATGTTTTATTTTTTATTTGCTCAATCAAAGTCTGGAACTGACCAGTCGTCATTTTGTTTTCTCTGAGACTGGAGCAGTATTTCTATTTATTTAAAAATGACTTCGGTGGGAACAAAATATATTAAAGGATTATAAAAAGATACTTATATGGTAGAACAAAACACTTAGACCTCCTTCTTTTTGTGAAGACTTTTAAAAATGGTAGTGAATGCAACTCAGAAAGAATTATGAAATTATTAGTTAGTGGTAGTTAGTTATCTTTGATTTGACCCTCGAGTTCGAAACGATTTCTCTTTCAGCTCGAAGTTGCTCATACCTGATTTAAAAAAAAAATGGTTTCTACTCTATGAAACATAAATATAGCAAACAACAAATCCACATTCAAATGTTACTCAAGACCACCCTTCAACGAAAAGTATTGTACATTCAACATTGCATCTCTCGAAACCTTTTGGGAACGGTCGGTATTGCGTATGACGCACGACGCGTGAAGCATTTTTATTAAACTAGCTTCTAGACGAATTCTCAAAGGTATAAGTTATTTGCATATCCTTGACATCTGATCTACCGGGATCAAAATCATCCTATGTCGTCATCTTCACGACAAGCCTATATGTATGCAAAATTCATGGAGATCGGTCGATCAACCGTGAGCTGAGCCGTGAAAGTGGCATATGACACAGGTGTATCTTGAACTTTCGGGGATTTCAGGTGATCGAGCAAGTAATTTTGATATACTATCAATAGAATTATATTAAAAAGATGATATACAAGAATATATCACTTTTTGTTGGGGTTAGAACCTCGAAGGAATATCGTAGTTACCATAGCTGAAATCACGAATTTACTTTATAATGCTTGGTAAGCTAGTAGTGGGTGTTATTAAGAAACCTATTAGTTATTTGGCTATAAGAAGGGCCATTGGCCATGACCAGAAAGTCATTCTGCATGCAGAGTATTCTCTCATAGGAGAGCCATCCTGATGAAAAGAACAGAAGAATGGCTAGGCTCTATGCGTTACAGAGAAGAAGCCTTTTGGCTCATTTCTAAACGAATAGCTACTTGCATAAATGTAGCTTAGTAAAGGGAGGAAACTGATTACAATAAAATGAAAGAAAATCCTACAAAATATCAACACGACAAGGGAAGGTTGCTTGCTACGCCGCAGTGCTACGATGCTACGTTTCTTGCTACGTCGTAGCTCACACCATTCTAGATAACATTTGTACTTATTAAAACTGGAAGTGCAGTTAATTATTGATTTATGCGGAAAACTGGTAACAGTAAAAAAAACATGTGAGGAACGTTGGTGTTGGTGAACGTTAGTTTTTAATGTTAGGATTTTTGACACTGCTAGTCGACATTTTGTTTATACATATCACATGTCGTATACTCAAAGACAATCCTTTCTGTGATTAAAGTCATGAGAGTATTACATAATACAGCTTCTTTTAAGTAACTAGATTTGTTCAACTCCTACGACAATTCTCTTCACTCGTACTTATACGTTATTGCTATTTTTTCTCTACAGGCGCTTTTCGTATTGGGGACAATTCTTGGAACTTCATAAATTCCATTAAAGCTGTTGTCAGGTAATAATATCAAAAGTGACACGCATAAAATAAATCTATTCGACCCAAAAAATTCTTGGAATCATAACATTGCTATTATAGCCTGAAATTAAATTTATCATGAGTTGTAACCGTGCTATAGGTTTGTGCGAAGCGTAGTTTATTGTATGTAGGCGTTTATAATGAAAATACAATAATTGCACGGGTCCTCTTATAAAAGTAGGTAGTTATTTAAGGTACAGTGGAGACAAGCTATTACATTTCTAAATTTTTCTTTAAATCGTTCTAGATTTTAAAGTACCTATATAATACTCCTGACCGATTTTGGCCATGGCGGCCAATCTCAACCTAGACTACCCATCGGGACATATTAAAGTGTACAAATGTGTGCGCAAACACAGGTGCACTCCCTCTTCCATCACTCTCATATTCCGATGGGAGGGCAACCCAACACGATCGGAGAGAGATCTGGGAACAACGGCATATTTAACGTGCTTTCTTAGGCACGGGGTTGTCACACCAACTTCCAAACTCCGGGCTTTCACAGAGTGTGTTGACGACACGGTTGGCGCAGTGGTTGAGCGATCGGCTGCTGCGCTGCGTGTCGCGGGTTCGATTCCCGCACGTAACAAATATTTGTATGGCGGGATAGTTGTTGCGGGTCTGGCTTTTTGTGTATGTGGGTTTGTATGTTTGTGAACGCACCCACGATACAGGAGAAATTCCTAGTGCGGACAACGTTTTTTTTTAAAAAAAGAATCCTATTGAAAAAACTTTTTACCCGACCTGGTAATCGAACCCCGGACTCCACGCTCGGCAGTCATGCTTGCGACCGCAAGACCGACATAGCAGTAAAAAGTACGAGTACCTATTTAGTTCATAGAACGGAAAAGAAACTGAAATACATATGAAGGAAGTATTTCTTTCCGTACTCATTATTAACATAATTACAAGTAAAGTACGGCCAATGTTGGACATAAGCCTTTTTTTTTTAACGGGGGGAAATCCTCATGGATGTCCTCCACCCTGGGGCGGGCGGAGGGGTCTGTCAGACTTTATTGACGTAAACCACCCCGGTGTTCCATCTCTCACCAACGCCGGGGATCACAAGAACTTAATTGGCTTTCCGCGATCTCCGACTGGCCGCCTCTGCGGGCCACCTCGGGTCAGCGGGGGGAGTGAGGTGTTTGACTCCCCCTGCGACGTCAAAGAGGGGCGCACGAAAACACTACGCGCCACCACCTCGGGTCCGTATGAATGGGGGGCGACGGCCATCCCCAGGACCGCCGCCCCTGGACCCAGTTAGGGGGGCTGGAAGAGGGCAGCGTATTCCTCCGACGCCCGGTGCGCCTGCTGCGGGCCGGGATAGAGGTCGAAATCTCCCTCTCCCTTTCCGCAGCCTCCTTCAGCGCGATGACTATTTCGCAGAAGGAAACCACCGCGTCCCAGGAGTCCTCGCCGTCGACCTTAGCACGTACTACGGTCGGCAGCGAGAGATCACTGCCTACCACAGATATGAGGGCACGGCGCGGCTCCTCCCAAGCGGCACACTCTGCCAGCGTATGCCGCGCCGTATCCTCCCGACAGTCGACGCAGTGGTGACAGCGAGCGTCCGGCTCCCTGCCTATGCGACACAGGAACTTCCCGAAGCAGTCATGCCCCAAGAGGACCTGCGTCACCCGAAACGACAAGGAGCCGTGCCTTCTCCCGAGCCACAGGTCGAGCACTGGCCGGATAGCCTCAATAGTGCCGAGGCCGGCGGAAGGGCGTGAGAGCCTGTCCCGCCATTCCGTCACCAGGACCTCGCACAGCTGCGACTGACGCAGCTCAATGTGTCGCTGCATCAGTTGCGCCCGCGCGTCCCCACGCCACCGGTGCAGTGACGCGAGGGCTTTTGCCTCCTGGTCCCAGGGCGGAGATCCGGCCAGTACGCAAGCCGCCTCGTAAGAGATAGTGCGTTAACCCCTGATGACTCTGACGGCCATCACCCTCTGCTGCTTTCGCAGAACTGTGATGGTGCTGGCCGTCAGGTCAGCCGCCCAGATCGGGGCCCCATACAGGACCATCGATCGCACGATCCCCACGTACAACCGCCTGCATGCGGTGCTCGGATTGGGAAGCAGCGTTGACAGTGCCCCAGCCGCGCCCAACAACTTGGGCGCCAGCCGCCAGAAGTGGGGGCCGAAATTCCACCGGCTATCGAGCACCAATCCCAGGTACTTCATGGTCGACGCGACAGCGATACGGGCCCCCCCAACAACTATGTGCGATCCCGGTGGCGGCGCCCGCCGGGGGCCATGAAAGGCCATGGCCTCCGACTTGTTGAGGGCCACCTCTAGGCCAAGGCGCCGTATGCGGCTCACCACTTATGAGATCGCGGCCGTCGCTAGCAACGCTGCCTCACTGTACGAGCTCCCCCGGGTTGGATATAAGCCTCCTCCAAGCGTCAACGCAACGACTGGTCTCCCGCGGACCTCACCACGTCATTCGGTAGTACCAGGGAAGTCTCGAGATACCGGTCGCCTAGCGACCAAATTAGTTAAAGTCACCCGTACACAGTCAAGCTCGAACGCATTCCACGGTCAAAATCAATGGTATGAAATTGACTGTATGGGCGGCCTTAGGACTTTACGACCAAATTTCATTTTGGTCGAGACTGCAGGCCCAGGTAATTACGGCGGCGCGCTGTGATCCCAGCGCGCCTCAAAGAGATATCAGCGTAGAAGACGGGGCCCGCTAGGGCAGGTGCCTGCTGGGGCTGCGGAATCTATTCGAAAGAGGTACCGTAGCCTTGTAACGCAAAGGGCACCATGAGGAACACGGATGGGTTTTAGTCCGTAAGAGTCTGACCCTCCCTCCTGCTTCACCCAGAGCGGAAGAAGACATAATATCCCATACTTAAAAAAAAAAAAGGCCCAGGTAAGTAATGCTTACTAAAAGAAACAAAGCAATTCTTTAACTCAATACAAAGCAATCGCAAAGGTAATCGAAATACAAATCAATTCGACTGATTCCGTTTCATTGAACTTAAGATTTAACTGTAATGAATATAAAAAAGACAGCGACTTGAATGAATGGCAGCGGGAATTTACAATTAGAACGAGACTTAAGCGATATACTAAATGCGATTCCATTTCTTTAATTTCATTACTTGTATTGGTACGCGCATCTTCATCCTACTGTTTGAACAAACTGCACTGCATTCCCACATTCAAATGTAAACTTGTAGTATTAACAGGTAAGTTGTTCGTTTTCACTGTTCCGATAAAAACAGTCTTTGAATCATACAAAGCAATACTATCGCAGAGTGCGATTGGCGTACTTTTTTTACTAGGCTAATTTGTATCTAACTTCTGAACAAAGGCTTCCCATTTTTCCTTTTGAACCTCTCTATGTAGCGATCTCTTAGTTTCGAGCCAAAAACGAGTTCAGATTTTTTTTTTGAGACAAGCCTGCTACACATTCCTAGCCATTGCAACTCCTGAAAGCGAGAATCAACAGTGGCGAAAACCACCAGAAAAACGCCGAGCCAATTTAGCCCAACGAGTCCAGGAGAAACGATTCAACTGTCTTGGATCTCGCAACGAAATTAATCAGAATAGTCAACGGAGGAGTAGGAAAAGGTACATATACAATGTGTAACAGAACAATCGTAATACCGTTTAAAAGGTTATTTCACTCATAATTATGAACAATTTTTACAACAGCACCAAATCCGAAATCGTGAAAAAAAAATCAACTGTTTATTTTGTATAGAAATGTGCACATATATGTATGGGGCAGTCGATTATTTTTTCGGGTCACGTTGTATAATACATATATTATACGTGTTCAGGTAGCCACACTACCGCGGCGGCGATCGACCTCGATGGCGACATCCTCCCTTAGGCGTCCAGAGAGTGACGATCTTCGCTGACCTGAGCTACCGATGCATTCGTGCGACGTGGCCAGCCAACTCCCGCATCAGCGTAGCTGTTTCTCCCTCAACGTTCGCTACTTGAGGTATGGAGCGCAGGGTCGTGCGCTCCTTGAAAAATGCACAGTTAATATGGTATAAGCCACGGAAAGCGTAGCTTTGGGAAAGAAGCCACAGGAAAAGTATAACTAGTGAATAAAGCCTGTATACCTGCGCAGCGTAAAAAATAGTCCTATTACAAGATTCAATTTACTTAATTTCGAGATTACAAAAGAAAAAGAAATCCGTCTAATCTTTGTATCCATTTATCTTTGTCTGCTTGGTAATGTACCAATCTTTTCTTTTTAAAGACAACCACTTTGGTGGATAGAAAAGTAAATGTAAATAAAAAATAGGCTCTCTCCAAGTACGTGTCGAGGACAAAGTAGGGTTCCGCAGTCAATTAACAAATCCGGGGTTGTAGGCTGTCGCCGAAACATAGTTTTTACGAAAAGAAGAAAGTCCCTAAAGGGTTAGAAAACGTGTAGTTATATTCTGTCTTTTTTACTTATTCATTAAGAGTATACTGCTGTACGGTGCACGTACAACGTTTTGGTTGCTGACAAAGCGACCTCAATTTATATATAATAATATTCACGGAACATTACAGTTAGTTGACATATTGCAATTATCGCGATTGGCACGGATTGGCATCCAACTTATAACTATTTTGTAACTTTAAGAAATAAACTATTTCTTGTGGTCAACCGTGGTTTACCGTCAACTCACCAAACTCTAACTAACTCTGAGCCATACATAAAAAGTGGTCCTTCGAGCTTCGAGGATATTAAGTGTGTGAAGTGTCTCTATTAGTGATAGCGAATCGGTCTTGCTGGTCTCCCAGAAGCGGGTCGCCCCAGTAAGATTGAGAAGGCGCACATATCTCTAGTAGAGAAAGAATACGCTTAGTATCCACCAAAATAACTGCGAAAACTGCGCAAGTTTACTGAACTAGTGCCTGCGGCGAAACAACCCTGCGGTACTATCGAACAACTAAACTTAACAACAATCAACTTAACTTCAACAACAATCAACGATGGCTCAGAACATCAGCGAGATCATCAGTCGCCAAGAAACTATATTCAACAACTTGAAGCAAATCAGCATCAACTACAAGAAAGACGGTCCTAGCAGAAAAACTTTGGAATACCTGGAGGAGCGACTTTCTCGGCTGAACACGAACTGGGAGAAGTTTGTGTTCAATCATCAACAACTGGAAAAATCTGGAATAACTGACATCCAATACTTCGTTGACGACGTTTTCAACAACACTAAGAAGATGTATGAGGACGTTCTGCAAGATATCCTGAAACGTAAAGCTGAGTTACCTTCTGTATCGAAGAGTAAAGTCGAACTATCACCTTCTACGCCTAAACAAGGTAAAACAAAAACAACCTTTAACTTCGATGATATCAACTTTCATATACCTCCTCGCGAAACGGACAAGACCACCGAAAAACAGCAGGAGCTTTTACGACAGCAATTCTGCAACTTTCGAGCTTTTGAACGTACTATGGAGAAGATAAACTTCGACTCGTCATCTGAAAAATGGGAGCTTGAAGATAGTCTTAATATCTTGAAAGGCAAATGGGATACCATTGAGAAAACTAACTGGGAACTTGACTATATTTCACAAGATGAAGATTCAACTTACAAACAAAAATATGATGCTATAGAAAACGTTTATGATAACATCCGAAAGAAACTACAACATCATATTTGGAACAACGCTCACTATGAGAAGACAACACCAAAAATTGTGATACCGGACTTCAATGGAAACTACCATCAATGGTTAACTTTTAAAGATCTGTACTTGGAAAGTGTACACAATAACCCACTACTGTCAAAAGCGCAAAAAATGCAACACCTCAAAACTAAACTCAAGGGTGAAGCAGAGAAGATTGTACAGCACCTCGGTATAAGCGCGGAAAACTACACTTCCTGCTGGGAGATAATCACGCATCGATATGATAACAAGCGCCTGTTGTTCACGTCTTATATGAACACGCTTCTAAATCAACCTCTCATATCAGAAGCTAGCGCCGCAAGCATAAGGAAACTGCATGACGTCACTCTCGAGTGTCTGAACGGACTCAGTAACATTGGACTAGAAACAACCAACTGGGATCCGATAATTGTTCATCTGTTGGTGCAGAAACTGGACAAGGTGACTTACAACGAGTACATCAAGGATCTCAAGGAACCGAGAGAATTTCCCGACTTGGATGAATTCATCAAATTTTTGGAGAATAAATTCATGGCGTTGGAAGCCTTACAAGGAAATACTCATCAAAGGTCACACTCGTCGAATAAAAATCAGACAGATAGACAGCAAAACAACGCGTCATTCGCTCGAAGCAATAATTATAAATATAATAGCCAGAGGTCATCAAACTCTAACAGACCGTATAAATCGACCAAAGCCTTCTTCACAACAACGAAGAATTGCCCGATTTGCAAAACTGAACACGTTTTAATGAAATGTTGCAAATTCTTGGCTATGAACGCAAAGGAACGAAATGACACAGTTCGCAATTTACGTATTTGTTCGAATTGTTTGTACAGTCATGGAGAACAAAAATGCACTTCGAGAAAAACTTGTAAACTATGCAACAAGCCACACCATACGCTTTTACATGAGGATGGGAATGAGCAGAACAACCGTCCCGCAGCTATGAGTGCCAGCACGCCATCGACATCACATGCCGTGAATAACTTAACTAACGAGGCGAAGGAAATTTTGTTG
This sequence comes from Lacanobia oleracea, assembly GCA_950371165.1. Classification (NCBI taxonomy): domain Eukaryota; kingdom Metazoa; phylum Arthropoda; class Insecta; order Lepidoptera; family Noctuidae; genus Lacanobia; species Lacanobia oleracea. The sequence goes on along the minus strand of OX493387.1, from coordinate 18,043,577 downwards.
ACGACTGTACTTTTAAAAGTAAAGACCATTGATGGAGATTATATCAGCTTAAGAGGTTTGCTTGACCAAGGGTCGCAAGTGAGTCTCGTGACAGAACACGCCGCGCAACGACTCAGATTACCGCGACGCAAAGTCAGCGCTATTGTGTCAGGTGTCGGTTCACTGTCCGGCAATTGTAAGGGGTCAATTGACTTGGAATGCAAATCTATACATTCGGATTATGAATTTAAATTAGAAACCTTGGTGATGAAGAAATTAGTAAATAACTTGCCTACAGCATCCTTCTCCATACAAAACTGGGATTACATAGATAACTTGAAACTTGCAGACCCACGTTTTAATAAGTCGGGCCCAATTGACTTACTTCTGGGTGCCGAAATCTATTCAGAACTAATACTGAATGGGGTCATAAAAAGCGACAATTTCCCCGTAGCCCAACAAACAAGAGTTGGCTGGATACTCTGCGGGAATGTCAAGACATTTAACTGCTATGTAATACTCAATGACCTAGAAAATATGACACGATTCTGGGAAACTGAAGAAATCTCAGACACTACAACTTCAACTAATGAAGACCAGCATTGTGAGGAGTACTACAACTCGACTACTACGAGATTAGATGACGGGAAATATGTGGTGCAAATGCCCATGAAGTCAAACTACAATTCAAACTTAGGAGCCACGAAGTCTCAAGCACAAGCTCAGTTCCTACAACTTGAGAGGAAAATGTTGAAGAACAACGACCTAAATAGGGAATACAAACGCTTTATGGAGGAATACATTTCCCTGGGCCACATGAAGCCTGTAACTGCTGATACTCGTAGAAAAAACCAAGTATATCTACCACATCACGGAGTTTTAAGAGCTGAGTCGACTACAACGAAACTGAGAGTTGTGTTTAATGCATCTTATAAGGCAAATAATAACAACAGTCTCAATGACCTTATGTACTCTGGCCCAAACTTGCAAAAGGACATGCTCACGCTACTTATTAACTGGCGAGTGTACAGATACGTCTTTACGGCAGATATTGAAAAGATGTATCGACATATATGGCTGAACGAGCAACAACAGCACTTACAAACTATTGTTTGGAGATCATCTTCCAACGAACCATTGCTGGAATGGCAGCTATGCACTGTGACCTACGGTATGAAAAGCGCGCCTTATCTTGCAATGCGCACCTTACATCAACTTGCACAAGATGAAAAGGATAACTATCCTGAGAGCGTCAGCGCTCTACTAAATTATTTTTACATGGACGATTTAGTCCATGGGCAAAACAGCATTGAAGATTCGAAGAGAATGGTCGCAGAACTCATTCAACTATTGAGTAAAGGAGGTTTCAACTTAAGAAAGTGGACAAGTAACGAAGCGGCTATATTAGAGGACTTGCGAGACGACCAAAAGAGCACTAAGGCTAACATAGAATTCAGCCCTGAAGCATCAAACACAAAAATGTTGGGGATGAGCTGGAACCAGAAACAGGACACATTTACTTATCAATGGAGACTACCGGAAAAGAAAACTCTAACGAAGCGTGTATTGCTGAGTGAAATAAGTAAATTATACGATCCTCTTGGTTTTCTATCGCCTGCAACAATAAAAGCGAAACTACTTTTTCAAAAGGTCTGGATCAGCAAAATCGACTGGGATGATTGTCTGCCCGTCGACGTAACAACTGAATGGGAAAAGTTGAGAAAGGATTTCCCTTCAATCAACAAAATCTCAATCCCACGATGGCTGCAATGTACAGACGATAATATTGAGATTCACGGGTTTTGCGACGCAAGCGAAAAGGCATATGCGTGCGTCATTTATAGTCGAGTGAAAAGCAAGAACGGAAATTTCACAACTACAATAATAACTGCAAAAACAAAGGTCGCGCCGCTTAGTAAGAAGATATCTCTACCTAGAATGGAACTCTGTGGAGCATTGTTACTTGCCAGACTAATAGAGAAAATTAAGAGTACACTCTCTACTAAACATCTCCAAATACAATGTTGGAGTGACTCTAAAGTGGTATTGGCATGGCTACAAGGAGACATAAACAGATGGGAAAAATATGTCGCCAACAGAGTCTCACAAATAAACAGCATAATTCCATCAAAACAATGGAACTACGTCAAGTCGGAAGAAAACTCGGCTGACTGTGCAACACGAGGTCTCTCTCCCTCTCAACTTCTAACATTTAAACTTTGGTGGGAGGGCCCAAGTTGGTTGAAAACTTGTAACTTTAAAAACAACCAACAAAATGACAATAATATGCTCTATTTACAAGACAATGAACTATGTGACACACTAACAGCAAACAATAAATGCTGCGTTGCAACTTATAAAAACAGTGAAGTAATTACCGAGCTGTTGAGTAAATATAGCAGTTTCAAACGTGTAATCCGAGTACTTGCGTGGATTCTTCGATTTAGAAATACTTCCGTCCGAAAAAATAACATAACCGGCGTTGATAACGTGATTGTGTCGTTATCTTCTGAAGAAATTACTGAAGCAACGGAAATGGTGATCAAAACTGTGCAGAGAATGTACTTTGGGGAAGAAATCGAATGTTTGAAGAAAAACAACTCAATATCAACTAAAAGCAATATTCTGAAGTTGACCCCATTTCTCGATAAGAATGGGATACTGCGAGTCAAGGGACGACTTATCAACTCCGTGCTGCCTCCTGAATCAAAACATCCAGTTATTCTCCCTGCTACTGGAAGATTAACAGAGTTGATCATCCAAGAAGCCCATCATGAAGTTCTCCATGGTGGGGCACGACTCACGCTAGCATACTTACGTCTCAAGTACTGGATTATTGGTGGGAACAGAACAGTGAAAAAGGAACTTAGGCAGTGCATACGATGTCACCGTTTTAAGTCTCAACGAAACATGCAAATTATGGCTGACTTGCCAAAAGAACGAGTTACACCATCGAGGCCATTTACAAATACCGGTGTGGACTTTACCGGACACGTTGATATAAAAATCAACAAGGGAAGAGGCGTGAAAACATGCAAGGCTTATATAGCCATCTTCATTTGTATGGTTACAAAAGCCGTACATCTTGAGTTGGTGTCTGACCTGACAACTCAAACTTTTCTTGCCGCTTTTAAACGAATGTGTGCGCGCAGAGGTACTCCGAAGCATATGTTTTCAGACAACGGAACTAATTTTGTCGGTGCCGCAAGAGTACTGCAAGAGGACTTTGAACGAAATAAAACTTTTCAATCGTCTGAGTTTTACGACGAGATGAATAGTTTAAAGATAAACTGGCATTTTAACGCCCCTCTCTGGCCATCAGCTGGTGGACTTTGGGAAGCCGCCGTTAAGTCCATGAAGTATCACTTGAAGCGAGTGCTAGGAGAACAAAAGTTAACTTACGAACAGTTCACAACATTATTAACTCAGATTGAAGCATGCTTGAATTCCCGTCCACTTTGCCCACTATCAGAAGACGTTGAAGACCTGGACTACTTGACACCTGGTCACTTTCTTGTTGGCGGTCCCTTATTGTCTATGTCGAAGAAAGAAGAAGACTTCAACCAGTACGACTTGAGAAATAGATGGAGGTTGGTTGAACAAACTAACTTACACATCTGGAAGCGCTGGTCAAACGAATACCTGCAGCAATTACAAGTACGCAGTAAATGGCAACAAACAAAGGAGAATCTAGCAGTTGGTGACTTAGTGTTAGTGAAAGAAGACAATTTGCCTCCGGGAAGGTGGGCTCTCGGAAGAGTCGTGGAACTTCATCCGGGGACTGACGGAAATGTTCGAGTCGTTACTCTTAAAACTAAAAAGGGACAACTAAAACGACCAATTGTGAAACTGTCGCCGTTACCGCTACGCAAGAACTTACAAACTACGGAAGTAACCAAAGACGTAATAAACAAACAACAACAGCAGTCCGAACCTGAAAAACAAAAAAGGCAAAGAGGTCGCACGATTAATAAAACTAGTTTACTCTCTCTAGTTCTAATGTGCATAATGACCATAATGGGAATCACACAAGCGACGCCTGTTGCTTCAAGCAACTATAAGGTGACACCAATACTTAACAATCAACCAATATACTTTGATGAAGCCGGGAAACTGCAACTTATACACGATGAATGGACGCTGTTGATTTATTACAACTTGACTTCATATTGGCAAGCCACGAGTAAGATTAAATTCTACCTCGATCAAGTGGATACACTTTGTCAACGAATAGTGCACCAGTACCCACCCTGCGAAACCGTCGTCGATCACCTACGTTATGAATTGAACCATCTCACTGAATACAATTCTATGTTACTAGCTCAACGCTCAAGGAAAAAACGAGGTTACTTCGATGGGGTTGGAAAATTAGCAGGAACACTATTCGGCGTCCTTGATGTGGATTTTGCACAAAAATATGAACAGGATATCCAATATTTACAAGCAAGTGATAACTATTTACTGCAATTAATGAAAAATCAAACACTGATTGTAGAAGCAGAAAATAGTATGATTAAACGAAGCTCGGAATTTATCGATAAACAATTCAAAACAGTACAGATCTACATGAATCAGACTAGCAGAGAAATCACAAAAATAGAAAACAGAGCACATATATTATACACTATAAATGACATCCATTCTGCCGCTGTAACTTCAACTTTAATTCTGAGCGATTTACATAGAATTCAAGAAATGCTGATGAATGCCCTAGCCAACATCTACAGAGGCCATTTAGACACACACCTTTTTTCGGCATCTCAACTGATTGAGCAACTGAATATCATATCAGGAAAGCTACCACAGGGACTTTCTTTGCCGATTAAGGATATGCAAAAGGATTTTCAAGTCATCTACGAACTGATTCACGTGAAAGCTAGAATTACACGTAACTATTTACTATTTGAATTACACATTCCGTTATTGAGCGACGAAGACTACAAAATATATCGTGTAATTCCGATTCCATTCATGAGACAAGGACACTTAAAACTTGTTAAACCTTTTTCGGACTTCATCGCTATCAACTTGATAAAAAACTCATATATATCCTTGGAAGAGCAAGATATGCACCATTGCACCTCATACGGAGAAGATGAATTCTCGTGCATCTCGCGACAACCCGTATACAGTCTACACGATAAAGATGCGCCCTGTGAGACCAAGGTGTTTAGCCAACAAACTTCACTATCGTGCGTCATTAATGACATAACTTGTAAGGAGAGTTGGATAAAATTGCATAAACCTAACGTTTGGTTATTTACGTTGTGCGACAAACAGCTGATGCGTGTAATATGCAGCGATCAGGTGACACCGGCGGTCATTGACGGAACAGGAGTCATTGCCTTGAAACCTAAGTGCTTACTACAGAAAAAAGATGCCACGATATTTACTTACAATCACTTAGGAAGTAGGGTAAACACGGGATTGGATATCGAAGTACCCATCATAAATACCACGATAAACAACATGTTTGATATCAGCTGGAGGAACGTACAGCTGAACATCACTGAATTGTCCAATGCAGGAGATTTGTCAAAACTTGATCGTCAAATCTCTTACCAAAAACAGCATGAAGTGCTACCTGCGGCTTCAAGTATTTCACCGCACGATGTGTATTTTTATTCCTCGACTTCTTTGTTGTTGGGAGGACTTGCTATAGTTGGCATCTACTTCATTATCAAGAAACGAAGAAATAGGAATCAGAATTCTACGGCAAGCACTAAACTGGAACAACAGAAAGGAGCAGACAAAGAAGTTAACATCGAGATGCGAGAGATCCGTAGCTCGACGAGACAGGAACCTGGAAAGGGATTTAGTTTTGATGAAATATCGTCAAATTAATATTTATACTTTTTTATTATGTACTCTTTTTACTTTACTTACTATACTTTTACTTTACTTACTATACTTTTACTTTACTTACTATATTTTTTAAACTTTGTTTCTTTTACATTTTTTATACTTATTTTTTGCTATGTACTGGTTGCCCATCTCGCCTTTCGTTACTGCCCATCTCCCATTCTTCCCTTGGGAGCATGTACGGTGCACGTACAACGTTTTGGTTGCTGACAAAGCGACCTCAATTTATATATAATAATATTCACGGAACATTACAGTTAGTTGACATATTGCAATTATCGCGATTGGCACGGATTGGCATCCAACTTATAACTATTTTGTAACTTTAAGAAATAAACTATTTCTTGTGGTCAACCGTGGTTTACCGTCAACTCACCAAACTCTAACTAACTCTGAGCCATACAACTGCCACATCGTATACATTTACATTGATTAAAAAAAAAATGTTTACAAGTGATCTGATTGTGAAAGGAAAAATGTTATTAAAAATCAAAATTTAACAACGAATACACTGAAAATACCTAAAAGAACATTATTCTTATTAGCATTGCTATTCAACGTGACAATGCTGCCAGTGCTCGGAGCACCTTTCCCGTTGACAGCGATGTGGGCGAATTTTCCGATGCCCTGCGAGTTGCCCTCCCCTTTTATCCCGCTTGTGCTTTCTTTTTTGTTAGCTGTATATATCTGAGGTAGTGCAAAAGAGTATACAAAAGAGAAAAAAAGGCTATATGGTAAGTTTGTGGGTATCAGTAAATAAAGAATATCCTATAATAATCATAAAAAAAATTGGAACCACTTTTATTTTTTTCCTTAAACACGGAGTTTAGTTTATCGTGTAACACGTGCTTGTCCGTCTTCTACATAGACTTCTGCGTTTGCAGTGCAAACCAACTGGAAAATAGCAGTTTGGATGTGGTTTTGTGCATTTGATATAACTGTATCAAAACTGTGGACCATTGTGTTTGCTTGAAGCTGATAAACAGTTCTAGCTAGTTTCTGCGTATCGCGCATACTGGGTAACAACTTTTTATCACTTAAAGGTTTGCTGGGAGAAAACTCAACTCTGAGTTTAGCTCGCCTTTTTGCATTTTCATCACTGTACCTTTATTAATTTAAGCTGTTATGGTGCACAACAAAGAATTAAGAAGGGTCGCCAATATTTTTAACGAATCCAGTATAATTAATTAATAATACTAAAAGTTATTTATTCTGGCAAACAGCTCTAACTAAGCTCTGTGTATCGTCTACGCTAGGTAGAAATGGTTTTGAGGAATCTTAAAACCAATTCAATAATAATAATGCAATTCATAATGCGTACAGATAAGGAGTGGAATTCCCTGCCGGAGTCTGTGTTTCCTGATAGCTACAACCTGGGAGTCTTTAAGTCAAGAGTGAATAGGTTATTTCTAGGCGAGCGTGCTTCATCTTCGACCACATCATCGCTTACCATCAGGTGAGATAGTGGTCAAACGCGTGCCTATAAATAGTAAAAAAAGGGTCGCCATTTTTTTAACGAAACCGGTGTAATGGATTAAAAATAAGATGATTTATTCAAAGTGGACTAATTTTAAAGTGCTTCCTGAAATTTACAGGCGTTGCTTTTCCGGTGTTAAATTTTATGGAAATCGTGCTACCTACCTCCGACATCTTCCTATTCGGAGGGAGGTAAAGTAAATATGAACCTTACGAACACCAGTCAATGCACAAATTACTAAATAGCTAATTAACGTTTGGGTATGTTAAAATAGTGAGAAGCTAACTTACATCTAGATGGAAACTTTCTCTCATGTTGGAATTAGTTTAAAATATCCTCAAAGACAATGTTAAGGATAAGTGCAAAATATGGTAGATAATTTACGTTACCTGTCTTTATTCATCTCATAAATTTTCACAACGTGTAAGCGGTTTCTGATTCACGAGATTATGATTTATGAGTGTTTGTGTCGTTGGCTATTAAAGGAAGAACCGCCGACCTCTGCTTTTGAAGATAAAAGTAGATAAGTACGTTAGTATAGATACCATCGTACTGATGATATGTCTACTTCTCCTCAATATCAGTGTCTCTAATCCTATCTACAACCTGTAACAGAACCCCAAAATCGCAAAAAAAACTACTGCTGTTCAGTACATTTTGTCGAATAATGCGCATATAAATGTATGGGGGAGTCGTTTTTTATTCACAATAGGGTATTTTACTAAAAAAAATTAATTAGTCTGTCTGATAGATTTTCAAAAAATATTCGACACGTATTTTTTCTTTTTTCACGTAAACAAAAAATAAAGAGGTTACAGCGAGTTAAAGACACGTGTGACGTCATATGGCTTGGTAAAAATGTACCAAATTTACCAAGTCAGATTAATTAGATTTTTTTATTAAAATACCCTATTTCAGTGCTGGCCCCATAGTGAAAGTTGTTCATAATAATGAGTTCAGTGACCCGTTTAGAGGTATTGCGTTTATCTGTTACATGTTGTATATGACGCTTCAACCTTAATGACTGACAAATGCTTGCACTATGTGGACAGGTCGACTCAAATCTGTGTGGTACCCACGCAACTTCGTCTGCGTCACAATTTTCATTACTGCTCCGCTCCTATTAGTCTTAGCGTGATGATATATAGCCTATAGCCTTCCACGATAAATGGGCTATCTAACACTGAAATATTTTTTCAAATCGGACCAGTAGTTCCTGAGATTAGCGCGTTTAAGTAAACAAACAAACTCTTCAGCTTTATATATTTTATTTATTATTTATAGACTAGCTTTTGCCCGCGACTTTGTACGTGCATTTATTTATTTAACACTTCCAGCACACGAATGTACATAGGCGGACTCCCATTTAACGCATATCCCGTTTTTCCCGTTCCCGTTAGAATTTCGGGAAATCCTCTCCTACACTCCTCAAGGAAGCTTCAAACAGCTTTATAAGACCAGTAGTTTCGGCTGTGCGTCGTTTGTCAGCCAGTCAGTCAGTCAGTAACGGAAGAATTTTATAAATTAGGATTGATGATTGATTACATATACTCGTAACTGTAACACCTCATAAAAAGCACAGGCTAAACAATAATGGGCGTACGTAGAGGGGGCAATCTCTTGAAGACACCCTTTGGAAAGAACGAATAGAGACTTTTACTGTTCTTAGAGACAGGACAATAAACCTAGCTAAAATGACGAGGTCAATATACTTAGGTATATTAACTGTCTATAGACGTTATTTCGAAGATATTCAGGGCTAAAGGTCATAAAAGTCGGTGTTCCGCGAATAATCTTCTCAAGTCGTTAGCACTTTAATTAAATTGTCGCCTTCAACGAAAGATCTGGGATTTTCGATATCTACCCTTTGCCAATTTATAGTTTTACGTAATATTGTGGTAATGATAATTTTATAGTAAATCAATTAGATTATCTTAACCTTAAAACAGTTCCGTACTTTTCAGTAAGTACCTAAGATTCGATTTATTATTCAAGAAAATTTATCCACTTGTACAAAAAGCTACTTGCTACTACAAAAGGACACAAAAAAAATATTGTTTGCAATTAAATTCGAACCTTGTATTGTGAGACATAGAGTTTGGGTTTCCAAAATTAGATATTCATCTTCAAATTACTTATATTATTAACTAGATGCCGCCCTCGACTTCGTTCGCGTGTATGTCAGAAAGTAAAATTAAGTCGCCAGGTAAGATCACTAAGTTTAGATGTACCTACGAACAGTCAATATCTAGCATTGCTTGACCCCTCTTTGAAGTAGGTGAAAGAGTGTTATGCAACACACTAGCTGTTTAATCCCTTCTGTTCAGAATGCTGACCAACCCTAATATTTTTTTGGAATGGGGAACGTTTTGATGATAACGCTTTTCTGTACACGATGTTGAAGAAAGTTGCTAGTCATTGATTAGTCCTAAAGAAATACAGTCTTAATTGCACTGCATCTTTTCAAACCGGGAACTGACCCCATCATTGCCAAGAAAAGCCTAAATGAACAGAACACGACCTCTTTTGCTTAAAATCAAACGCACCAATCAGAAGCCAGTAAATATCACAGCGGTTCCTATCTTATTTAATCGCGTTTTTTTTTCGTGTATCGTCGGTTCGGTGGCCTCGAATGGTTCCGAATGGCGCCGAATGCAGCATAGGATGAACAAACACAAGCACGGGTAACGAGCCTACAGACCCCGGCGGGAATTCGACCACGGCCCCGTTGACATTTCAAAAAGCTCGTTCGATTTTTTCAAATATCTATCTACCTTTCGAAGCTGCGTTAACACGCTGTCCTATCAAATTGCTTGTGAGTTTTTATAGAGATATGTTGGTACAAAACTATCTAGGATACCGATAGGAACATATAAAAGTGGGTCTCCCTGTTGTTCGATGACAATTAGACGGCCGGATGGATAAAGTTTAAGATACTAATAAATGAAGCTGTAATGCACCAGGAGGTGCTGAACCTGTGATTGTGTTTCTCTGATGTCACTCAGAGGTTAAGAAAGACACCCCCTTCAGGCCTTCAGTACTAAACCTCGCTATTGGACTGCATTTTTTGCCGGATACAACAAGAATATTCATGCAACGACCAAGTGTCGTAATGTTCACGGATTGCAAAGCAACGCGTGTGTTTGGAGGAGTAAGATCCGCGTATCGGACATACCTAAGTACCTATGCCAAATATTTATGATGGTAGATGGCCAATGACCGTATTCCAAATGCGAAATATAACACAAAGTAGTCAATTTACTCTTAAATAACGATACCAAATACTAACAAATTTGTTATTTTTTTTAAGTAGGTACTTACCTAAATAAAAATATTTTGAAAACTTAACTGACTAAAGGTCCTCGTATACATTAGGTAAACATCATCTTCCTGCCCTTATCCCATGTTACTTGGGGTCGGCACAACGCGTTTTTTTCTTCCACTCTGTCCTATCAGCCGTCACGCTATCACTAACTCCCATTTCTTTCATATCGCTTCTCACACAATCCATCCACCTTTTTTTCGGCCTTCCTTTCTCTCTCTAGCCATCCATAGTTATATTCATAACTCTTCTAGTTACATACGGCTTTCTATGTTTTTGTCTTTAAAGCATCATACTCACTCTTTTTTTTTCAGCTTTCAAACTAACGTTTTTCAGTCCTACACTCTGCCTTTCCTTGAATTTCTTCTTTCAACACTTTCTTCGAAAACCACATTGTGCCTCTTCCTTTAGTCTCTCCCAAAATATCTTTCGCTGCTACAATAGGTACTTAAACAAAAACTCCAGGAATAAAATGATGAAATACAATAACGAAATTCGAATTCCTACAACGAGATGTATTTAAAACTTTTTAACAAAAAAATAAAACCTATTATTTAGTTATTTTTTACTTTGTAGTGTTTTGTTTTTGGAAGTCGGTTTTATTTTTTTGTTAAAAAGTTTTTCTATTTTTCACTTTTTAGTAAACTTACGCAAGTACCACTAAAAGTGAAACCACAAACACAGCGTGCCGGCGTGATGTTAGGTTATGAACTGGTGTAAACAATCAACAGATATGCGATTTCAGAAATCCCGAACCTTTTGCTATCATTTATTGAAGAGTTCCGTTGCCTATCTCCTAAGTTCTTCATCAGATCTTCACCGAATTTAAATGGAACTAGTCCGAGAAAATACTCTTCCAAACAAAAAAAGAATCATCCAAATCGGTTAACAAATGGCGAAAATATCGCTGAATAAACATTTTTCATGGGATACCATCATCAGATCCTGACTTATACCTTCCATCACCAGCTCAGCAACATGAGATGATGATTACCAGGCACAAATATCAGAATTGCGTTAGAAAGTTTATGAAAAACAGTGTATGTGCTTATAAAATTTGAGGGTTTCCCTCGATTTTCATGGGATCCCATCATCAGATTCTAACTTGGTGACAATGGGACCACCTTTGACGCTTTCGAATGAAAAAATAATTTTTGAAATCGGTCCAGAATTGGCGAAGAAATCGGTGAAAATACATTAAAAAAAAAATACATACAACCGAACATAGAACCTCCTCCTTTTTGAAGAAGTCGGTTAAAAACTAGTTTTACATGCAAATACTTACGTTAGATAAAATGTACCTAACAGTCAGGAATGTTTCCAATCGACTATTTCAAAAACTCTTTTTGGAATTCATTGAATTGAAATATTGATAGATAAATATAAAATACTTTATTGTGCACCAAAAATAGTTCTACAACTCTTTTAAAATACAAGCGCTATTCCGTATTAAATACGTAGTTATTTTAGGTTAATTCCATAAAGTAAAAATAAATCGACAAAAGGACATGGTTTTAAAATATATTATTAATAAAGCTGTCCCAATTAGAGACTCGTATCTCTAGCTTCAGTGGTTTATGCTCAGTGTTAATCCACAAGTAAAGCCATCGATTTTTATCTAAAAAGATAATCTTGTGGGTTATTCGGTCACCTCATCGGTACTTTGGTAATTAATTACAAAAATTTTTCCATGTTGGATAGGCTTCCTATCTAACCGCAGATGCAGCTGAAAACCCGAGGTTATAAACCCATAGAAAAAAGCCTCTAAAGCCCAGTTACTGAATAAAACTGTTTTAATACTTGTGAAATTGCAAGGTTTCCATTATTTCTTCTTCCTAGTCTTTTCCATATCGATGTGAGCTCAGCTCTCCTTATCTCACGGCACCAAGATTTTTTGTTGAGTATTCTATATCTACTCCAAATAATTACAAAACTTGACTCATGCGCACTCAATAAGATGAAGAGTCGGCGAGGTTAAATTCAGAATTCGTACGTATGTGGCAAATATTGTTAGACGCCGGAAGCGCTTGCTACCGGAAACACGTCACCGGAGGCGCACGCCCTCTACATCCGGCCGACAGAGGCACCGAGCGACTTACTTGCGCTCATTTCTCGCCGAATGGATTCCAGGGAATCGCTTTTCAATCCGCCCAAGGTATTCTCAAAGAGCCTTTAGTTCACTATCGAGCACAAAAGACAGTGTCAGTTCAATTATGTAGGTACTACGTATATGTCTAACGTACGATAGGGGGTAACTGAAGCTTGCAAATCTGAAAATCGAATATTGGACACAATAGATAGGATTAAGTTTCAGGTTATAGTTTGTTCTGAAGCCTGTATTCTCAATATTGAAGCTTTGTTACTTGCTCTTTGTTTTACGAGGATCTAATCATCTGACATACGAATATATCGGTCACTTTTGCTTTGCACTTTTCACTCTGAAAAAAATAGTTAAAATGAACCAAAAAAAATCAAATCAAATTTAAAATAATTATAAAAATATATATTATAAAAATTAAATAATTTAATGAAATCAAACTAACAAAATTTTAATATTTTTTGGAGCACCCAATTCCGGAATAAAATTATCATCGTTCATTAGCTGTGCTGTACATTATTGAATTCAACCAATCAGATCAGTTTTCGAGCGCTAGCAACGTGGCATATTATTATGTACTTGACTGGTCTCGTGCGTCTCGCACACAGCGGATTCGCGCTGCGTCTTCCGGTACGAGGTCGTCACTTAAAACCTTTCAAGTATCTGTACTGTGAGCTGTGCGCATTTTTCTATCATTTTCGTTCCATAAGCCGAGCCACAAAAAATTGTAAAATACAATGGAATTCCTGAAAAATTGTTAGAGTAACAAAATAAATAAAATATAATTTAACCTGACATTCGCATAGATTTTTTCAAAGCTTTGATTCAATAGGTTTAGGCTGTATTTTTTTGAATAAAACTAACATGACCCATTTTTAGAAAATCCCACAATATGTTGTATTCAGCACGTTTTCACATACAGGGTGTTATAAGGTTTCGTGGATGGATTTCAATTTAGGCGGTAGACGAAAAAAGTACACGTGTCTCACGCTCTACATATATATTATTATGTTACCTATATTTTTCATAAATAAAAATGTTTTCTTTGCTTCCTGGATTATTATTTACCGTTATTGAATAGGTAATCTAAATATGCGCCAGCTCGTTCATGATTTTATTACTCTATCAAATAATCGTGATAAAGAAGTCTTTCATGCATTTTGCTGGAATATTGTTTTTTTATGAAATAACGCGAGTTAAAATCAATATTCATTAACCTGTAGTTTAATTCAGAATTCGAGATACTTAACAAAATTTTGGAATAACAAACTCTGTGAGAAACGAGACATAGTTCAAATGTTTTTGCAATAAATATATAGACAGCAGAAAGGTACATTGTACAATAAATTCATCTTAAAATTATTCTTTATTGCACCCAACTTCTCGTCAACTAGAATAAACGCATAGATTATTGCTGAATTGTCACACAATAAAAGCTGTAGCTAATGCAAATAGAGCACCGGATTCTGACAATAAAATGCAAACGCCTAGATCTCAATCCGTGTATCCCCGATTTCTCAAATCCTAGTAAGACAAGGAATTCAGAATACAAAGTTGCGAACGCCTTGGGTGACGGCCAAAGCAACTTGTCGCTTTCCATGCATCTTTTGCGAAACATGTCGCGGTGGATACCGCAGCGCGCCATATTTGTTTTAGCGCAAGTTTTATCCGGCGGTTGTTTTAACAACTTTTTGGATGGAAACTCACATTCTTCTGAGATAAGACTACAAAGTGGGTACATAACTACGTAGGCACTCAGATGGCGACTAAAGAAGTAGTATCCTTCCTAACACAGAAGAAGACAAGTAACTATACCTACGTAGGCTCTCAGATGGCGACTAAAGAAGTAGTACCCTTCCTAACACAGAAGAAGACAAGTAACTATACCTACGTAGGCTCTCAGATGGCGACTAAAGAAGAAGTACCCTTCCTAACACAGAAGAAGACAAGTAACTATACCTACGTAGGCTCTCAGATGGCGACTAAAGAAGTAGTACCCTTCCTAACACAGAAGCAGACAAGTAACTATACCTACGTAGGCTCTCAGATGGCGACTAAAGAAGAAGTACCTTCCTAACACAGAAGAAGACAAGTTCCATCTACGTTTAATTATTCGGAAAACTGGCCAAGTGCGAGTTGGACTCTCACACGAAGAGTAAACCGAAAAAAACACGTCTTACATGGAAGGCCTCTTTAATATAATTATTATTTTTAGGGTTCTGTACCCAAGGGTAACCAACGGAACCTATTACTGAGCCTCTGCTGTCCGTCCGTCCGTCTGTCTGTCTGTCAGTGGGCTGTATCTCAAGAACCGTAATAGGTTAGGTATTTTTCACGGATTGTGTATTTCTATTGCCACTATAACAAAAAATAAGGTTTATGGTACGGAACCCTTCGTGCTAGAGTCCGACTCGCACTCGGCCGGTTTTTTGTTATAGCGGCAATAGAAATACACACTTTATGAAATTTTCTACTGTCTACCTATTACGGTTCTTGAGATACAGCCCACTGACAGACAGACGGATAGACGGACGGTAGAGACTTTGTAACCTCACGGGTACAGAACTACATAAAGCACGATGATCCTTGCACGGTTAGATCATTTTTATCTTACAGAAATAATAGTCCGTGATCAAATACGATTTACTGATAAATAAATGTAGGTAAATAACAAATCTATTACTTTAAAAAAAATACTGAAGGTTTAAACAGTAACTCAGTTCACCATAAATCCGGTAGGTATACACGCCTCAACGGGTTACGCCCAATATTGTTTATACAGGTGAAATCCAAATCCAGCAACTTTTGATACACCACAAACAATAGCGCGTATATTTTGTAAACCACAGAAGTTTCAGTGTTCGAAAACAGAGATCGGTTAGAAGCCGGACGTCAATATAATATGGATATAAAGAAGGATTGTAAAATCGACTTTTAAACTGAATTAGTGTGAATTAGCGTTTCTTTCAGTATTAGCCCATAGGATGTTCAAGGAAACACTTACTAGTTGATTTTACGTTGGTACATTCGTAAATTACCTGAGGAGCTCGTGGCTAGATAATAACAGCCGATCACGGATCGATCTTCAAGGTTAAGCAACGCTTGCCAAGGTTGGTCTGTGGATGGGTGACCATCTTAACATACCGAGTTTCCTCCGTGCCTCGGAAAGCACGTTAAGCCGTTGGTACCGGCTATCAATTGTAGATCTTTGGCAGTCGTTACGGATAGTCAGAAGCCAGTAAATCTGACTCCAGTCTTGCCATGAATTAGGTACCGTGTTACCCAGTTAATGGGTTGTGGAGGTCTGGTTGGCAACCACTCCTCGTAAAATACTGGTATTCAGCTAAATCCGGCTTGACTGGAAGCCGACCCCAATATAGTTGGGAAAAGGCTAGGCAGATGATGACATTCTTAAATTACCTAGCCCGGTTAAGCAGCAACCACTCTTAGAGAGGTGAACTGTGATTGGTTCCGTCCAAAAAATAAATTCATAAATAACAGGTATATAGGTAAAAAAATCCTTAATTGTAATTATTCACTATACAATGACTACTTTGACAAAAAGTAAAAAAAAAAACTAAGAAACATTTAGAATAGAATAGAATATACTCTTTATTATGTACACCATATAGCAAGAAACACACTGGTCCTACGTATGCAACGCTTTTGTATCGTATCGTATGTTGCGTTGCATAGGATAAGTGTGTTTCTACTGCATATGAAATCAAAAGTCCAGGTATATCATAATGCGTTGCGTACGTGGGACCAGTCTGTATCTAGCTTTAAAGTTACAGAAAAGATAGATGAGACATTACAGAAACATTACATAGGGTACGAAGGATTATTTTATTTTATCAGGCTAATCAATCTATACTTAACTTATAAATACTTTATTAGAACAAAATATATACTGGGAAATCCTAACTAAAATAAGGCGTCAAAAAATTCGTCCGCATCGCTGTCCACTGGAAGTGAGCCTAAAAAACTGGCGGCATTGCTACGTTGTATGGCAATGCTTATCCTCTGTCCGAGGTAAAAGCCAGCCCTTGGGTCACGCGAAGTGTCAACTAAGCGTTTATCTATACTTTAATATGTAAGCTGAAGAGTTTGTTTGTGTGTTTGCTTGACCGCGCTAATCTCTTCTGATTTGGAAAAAATCTTCCAGTGTTAGATAGCCCATTTATTGAGGAAGGCTATAAGCTATATATTATCACGCTAAGACCAATAGGAGCGAAGCATCGACGTTGCGCGAGTCAACTAGTTAACTATAGAAATGTTATGATTATTACTAACTGTCAAACAAAAGGTAATAACTCACGAGCTAGGAAACACCGAAAAAAATTGACACCGGAAAAAGATTGACGCGTAAAAGTGTTATGTTTAACCTGTTTACAAAATAAATATCATGTATAATATAAAAAAGGGATTTTTAAAGGGAGATCGGACTAGAATATGACTGGAGTACTGTAGACATAATAGACCAGGGTCGATCATTTTTACACAAAAAAAAAAAAAAAAATATGTTGAAACCCATTGGAAAAGGAAGAAAATATAACCAAAATGAAACGAAAAATAATTTACGGGCGATCTGAGGGCGGGAAGCGGATGGGGGTGAGTTTTTAAGGGTAAAAAACGGTTTATCTCGATTTCCGGCAAAACTACAAGTTCTATGGAAAAAAAAATGTATTTAAACTTATTTCACACAACCTCCTTTATGTGAAAAAATAAAATAACCAAGTTATTGGTTTTTATTTTTATCTTTCACGAAGTTTGGTGAAAACTTACCTTTATTTAGTCCCAAACTCACTGTAATTTTTCTAATTTCAAATATTTATTTCCTTACCTTATTTTGACTTAATATCGAATAAGCACCCTTATTTTCAATCGAAAATTGTCCCGTCAAATTATATGGTTTTTAAAAAAGTCGACAGGCTTTTTGTTCGATGAAATCTCTATTTTCTGATGGTGTTAAAAAAAATACATTACTATGGCAAATCTCAGAAAATGCAAAAAATCTCACCCCCGTCCACTTTCCGACCCCAGATCGCCCTTAAATTATTTTCCCATTAATTTTTGTTATATTCTCTTTCTTTTCCAATGGGTTTCATCCTACTATTATTTTTTTTTCACTTTTTACAATTTTCAAAGGCTTCAGCCCTGGTTCTATAATAAGTAGGTAGGTCCTGCATCTCTAATTTATATTAACTGATATGATTAAAAAAGGCTTTATTTATTTACTTACCAACAACTAGTTTCCACCAAAATTAAAAAAATATTTAAACAGTTTATATCTTAAATCTAAGTAGTTATTATTTTATGAGGGCTGTTAACTGCTGCTGTGTGTATTTTTATGTAACTCGAGTTACATAAAAATACAGACAAATAAAACCACAGAGCTCCAATGTGTTCATGACAGCACAATTACTGAAGAACAATAACCCCAAATAACAAAGGGACATAATCTTTTTGATTGCAATAACACGTACCAAAGGAGTTTTTAATTCAAAATCCATATTCCTTCCCCTGGGGGACCCGATTTTGGCCCGAGTAGGAAATCGGGCCAAAATTGTTTAGGCAGACTTAATGTTCCTGATAAGGACAGGCGACTTCTTACGGACATATCCCATTTTTCCCGTTCCCGTAGTAATTTCGGGAAACCCCTCTTAGTGCTCCCACCTTTTCTTTTATTTTTTAAGGATGGGAAATCGTCAAATGAATCCTCCCGTTCTGGGCGAAGCAGGAGGGAGTGTCAGACTCTTATTGACTGAAACCCATCCGTGTTCCTCCTAATGCCCCTTGCATTCCAGGGCTCTACCTCTTTCGAACAGATTCCGCAGCCCCAGCAGGCATTTGTCCTAGCAGGCTTCGTCTTTTGTACTGACAGCTCTTTAGGGCGCGCGGGGATCACAGCGCGCCATCGACCCGGGCCTGTTTCTGATCAGACGGCGAGTCACCCAATGCTCACCGTCCGCAGGCCCACGTCTTCTTCTGTTGCGGCGGCTGGGGCGTGAGATTTCCCTTTCTCTCACACGTTGGGCCCCCTCCTTTGCTAGCATTACTACTTCGCAGAAGGAAGTGACCGCTTCCCATGCCTCCTCGCTCCGGACCATAGATTGAAACAGGGCCAAAGAGATGAAGGGTTAAAGAGTGTGAGGGTAAGGGAGTACTAAGAGAGGTTTTAAGGAAACAACATGCCAAAATTCAGCCTTCTACAACTAGTAGTTTCGGCTGTGCGTTGTCTGTCAATCACTCAGTAACGGAAGTATTTTATATTGATGCTGGGTTCAGCTTCCAGCCGAACCGGATGCAGCGTAATACCAGTGTTTAACATGGGGCGACTGCGTTTTGGCACGACTAGTGTCAAATAATCTGGCTTCTGACTATCCGTAACGAGTGTACCCAACGACTGTCAAAGATCTACAAATGACAGCCGGGACAAACGTCTTAACGTGCTTTTCGAACGCCATCGCGCCAGGAGGACTCGCGGCATGTGATAAATGCTCACCCATCCACTGACTGATCTCGGCAAGCGTTTTTTAATCTAGAATATCGGACCCTGCGACTGTATACTTACTTAGCCACGAGCTCTTCCTGATCAAGAATATAAGCCGCTCCTTTCCTGAAGTGGGGTCCAAATTGTTAAGTACCGACGTACCTCTGACAGGAACTTGGAATTTGCGAAGTCTTGACCTCGAGATACGATTCGAGTCTCTAATTGTAGTTTGAAGTAGACACATAATGCTAAGTGCTACTTCTGTCGAACTTTCGAGTTTGTATTTGGCACGATCTGCACTTAGTAGAAGTGAACTTCGACAGCGAACTTGTGAGAAAAACATGAGTAGTTGGCTAGTATTAACAGAACATCTTTGAAATGTTTTTAACGTACTTAATTGACTTAATCTAATCTTGCACTAAAACTGAATAAACTCCGTCAGCTGACAAAAACGGGAAGCCTCTTTTTAACCGACTTCTTCAAAAAGGAGGAGGTTCTATGTTCAGTTATATGTGTTTTTTTATATGTACGAGTATGTTCACCGATTTCTCCGCTAATTCAGGACCGATTTTAAAAAATATTTTTTTATTCGAAAGCCTATACTCCTGAGGTGGTCCCATTGTCAGCAAGTTAGAATCTGATGATGGGATCTCATGAAAATCGAGGGCAACCCTCAAATTTTATAAGCATATTCACTGTTTTTCATAAACTTTCTAACGCAATTCAGATGTTTCTTCTTCTCTTCTTCTACCTAGCGTTAATCCCGGCTATTGCCAGGGTCCGCCTTCCTACTTAGCTTCCTCCACTTTGCCCGATCTTGAACATCCTTCTCAGTTTGGCCATTGGCTCTCATGTCGGACTTAACGACGTCCAACCAGCGCTTGCGAGGGCGACCACGGGACCTAGCCCCAAGAACAGCCATATTCATGCATCCCCGACCAACGTACTCCATAGGGCGGCGCATGATGTGGCCATACCATCGCAGACGACACTCTTGCAGTTTTTCCCCCACGTCACGGACACCAAGACTACCTCTGATGAAAGAGTTGCGTATGCGATCGGATCGCGTTACGCCACTCATCCACCTCAGCATCTTCATCTCCGTGACGCGAAGCTCCTGGGTGTGTCTGCTTAGTGCTGGCCAACATTCACCGCCGTACAGTAGGACAGGCCGTATGATGCATTTATATATCTGCCCCTTGAGCTTAGGAGGCATTTTGCGGTCGCATACAACGCCCGTTACCTCGCGCCACTTCGCCCAAGCCGCGCCTATACGTGCTTGGACATCGTCGTCCACGTTGCCAGACTCGTGCAGCACGGATCCAAGGTACCTGAACGTATCGGACTTTCTGATCAGGTCCGAACCTATTCGGATGAACCTATTTGAATCCGTGCCGCCACAGGACATGTACTCAGTCTTCGCCACATTTAGTCTCAGACCACCGTTTTCAAGCGTGTCCTTCCAAATGTTGACTTTGCGCTCAAGATGGGCTTTGTTCTGATTAACGAGGGCGATGTCATCGGCATACATCATTAGCCATGGGGGCTTATCTTGGATGTTTGCCGTAACTACACCGAGCACTACGTTAAACAAGAACGGGCTAAGAGCCGAGCCTTGGTGAACGCCAACAGATATTGGGAAGCCATTCGATTCGCCAACAGCGGTCTGGACAGAGGACACGGAATCGCGGTACATGTCTCTGATAATGTCAATATAGGCCTCGGGAACGCCTTTGAAGCGCAGTGTCCACCAGATGGACTGCCGAGGTATACAGTCGAAGGCCTTCTGCAGGTCTAAAAAGGCCATATGCAAAGCTCTCCTTCTCTCTCTGTAAGCCTCAGCCAGATTCCGTAAGGCGAATACTGCGTCCATGGTGCTGTTACCCGCCCGGAAGCCATATTGACACTCAGAGACAGTACACTCGCTACGGAGCCGTGTGACAATGATGCGCTCGAAGAGCTTCATGGTGTGGCACATGATCTTGATACCGCGGTAGCTACTACAATCCTGTACGCTACCTTTGCCTTTGTATACAGGGATAATCAGGCTAAATCGCCACTGGTTCGGCATTTCCTTGGTGATCAGGATGCGGTTAAAAAGATCCGTCAGAAGGTCCACGCCATGTGGGCCCATCGCCTTCCACACCTCAATTGGCACATTGTCAGGCCCGACCGCTTTCCGGTTCTTCATGTGGCGAAGAGCAATGCGGGTTTCGTCGGGGGAAATAGGGGAAATAAGTCCAAGGTTAGGAGGCGGTTCGGGAGGAAGGTGATGCTGTTTGTTAGACAGCTCCGCGAAGTATGTACACCATCTCTCCTTAACAGAGGGGGCATCGTAGAGCAGCTTACCCTGGGCGTCCCTTACACAGAGACATTTGCTAATGTCCCGTGCAGCTTTCTCCCGGGCACGCGCCCGCTTAAAAATAAGCTTTTGCCCCTCCGCAGTTTCCAGCTTGTCGTACAAGGGCGCCAGACTTTTGCTGCGGGCTCTGGCTACAGCTTTTTTGCAAGCGCGCTTAGCCGCTCCATATGCCTCTCTGTCATCCGGAGAGTTG
The DNA here is from genome assembly GCA_950371165.1 of Lacanobia oleracea. Taxonomy (NCBI): domain Eukaryota; kingdom Metazoa; phylum Arthropoda; class Insecta; order Lepidoptera; family Noctuidae; genus Lacanobia; species Lacanobia oleracea. Next base: position 18,021,791 of record OX493387.1, on the reverse strand, counting down.
GACCCTTGCCACTGTTTAAATAAAACCTTCTTCTTCCGAGTCACCTCCTGCACCCCGTCATCCCACCACCACGTCTCCTTTTCTATGGTGCGGCCACCACGAGAAGTGCCAAGGACGCGCTTACCCGCATCGGTGATTGCTGAATGGATCCTACTCCAGATCTCTTGAGCGGACTCATGCGGAGCACTGATCTCGAGATGCTCGAGCTCCGCGATGAAGTCCGACTGCCTAGGACCATCAAGCAACCACCACTTTGCAATTCAGATGTTTGAGCCTGGTAAATCATCATCTGATGTTGCTGAGCTGACGATGGAAGGTAGAAGTCAGGATCTGATGATGGGATCCCATGGAAAATGTTTGTTCAGCGATATTTTCGCCAATTGTTAACCGATTAGGATGAAACTTTTTTTTGTTTGGAAGAGTATTTTTTCCATAAGATTTGACATAAACGTAAGAGTATCACGTAGTTAGGGACTAGGCGCTCTGGTCATTATTCTGTTTCATTAAGGAATATTTATTCAACTTAAAAACTTTAAACCTATGATGAAAGTCTTTTTTATTGGTGTAGCCTCAAGTGGGCCCTCATTTTTAATAGTGTACTACATATTCAATGCTATCAAAGTCAAAACAAGGTAAAAAAAACACATTTTATCTATACAAGCCCCCAGTGATGCCACGAATTTAGCAAAGTAAATACCTAATGTATATTTACAAGCTACAGTTAACTACGTTTTTTAAGCTTTTCCAAACAGCATCTACAATTTAGATAAATACACAAAGGTAACAGATATTCTCTTTTTTAATTAGGGACTATAACTTATCTGTTTTAGTTAAATATCATTAACAGTCAAAACTTCTGTGCTGTTTATCAAAACTACAATAAAAATAATTATCTTTAAAACTACGACGATGTTTGCCTTTTATCTTGTTTATTCAAAAATTAAGGTAGGTAGGTAGGTAAGTAGGGAAAGGTTCTACAAAACTCACTCATCATCGTCATCTGCCTAGCTTTTTTCCCAACTATATTGGGGTCGGCTTCCAGTCAAACCGAATTTAGCTGAATGCCAGTATTTTACGCGGAGCGGCTGCCTACCAGACCTCCACAACCCAGTAACTGGATAAGACGGTACTTCATGGCAAGACTGGAGTCAGATTAACTATCTTCTGACAATAGCGGTCTGGATCTGTTGTCAGCAAAAGGTCCAAGCAATTGGCAGTGTGCGAATCAACATCGGGCACCCTCGTTGCTCCCTGGACCAGCTGGGTAAGATTTAACGCAAGCGCAAGCTTTCGCGTCTCTCGTCCAGCATGGTCTGTGCACTGGTATGGGAAGAGCCACTCCTGATGGTGGGCGTTGAAGTCCCCCAGTAACACCAATTGGGTAGAAGGGTACCGTTGCTGAGCCGCATCCGCCGCCTCACTCAGGTGCTGTGTGAGCTCAGTTGTCTCCAAATCACCGCTATGCGAACTGTAAACACAAGCGTAGACAATTTTATCTAGGCCTGTGTCTACTAAAACCCACAGCGTTAAGAACCTGGAGTCCTCAAGATTGCGGAGACGCCGATAACAGATGTCGTCACGGGCGTACATACATACATACGCCCGCACGTGGTTTGAAATGGTGCTCCAGGGTAAACCCTGGGTACGAAAGGTAAGACACGTCAAGGAACGGAAACACACGGAAAGGAACAAGAGTGCTGGTTTCTGAGTCTCCAGGTGGTGATGGACTGCGGCGAGATTTGAGTGCAGACCTCAAATATTGCTGAGGTGCACTTTGTGGGGGAGGATGTGCTGCCGCTGTACATCTTTTCTTCTTTTGTTCCTTGCCATAAATTTGAGTGAAGGAAAGAGAGGAGAAGGAAGTGAAATGAGGTTCCATGCTGCTACCCTCAGGCACGCTCTGACAGGACGACATCATTGGGGGACTAGTCTGGAGACTGCGGGGACGCCCGAGCCCCCCCGGGAATGTCCATCGGGTCCTCCCCCGTCTGGTGGCCAGCCAGCACGATGGGCGCACCCCGGGATTTTTCGACAGTTGGCGGGGCAACCTTTCATGTGTGGCTAGCACACTACTTGGGCCCCCAACTACCTGCAGTCGGCCAGCGGCGCACCGTGCCTCGGATCCCGCTACCCTCCGCGACTAGTCTCCTGATACGCCCATATCAACGCGAGCCTGGTCGGTCTGCCTGCATTGGAACAACTATTTCGACCCAACTGGGCATCATACCGGAACACGGCTAGGCCGCTTGGCGGTACGACTTTGCCCAGTGGTTGGTCACAAGCCATCGGCCGAAGCCTACCACCAGTTAGTGTCACCTGATTAGCACCACCCGGGGACCACGTGTAGGGTCTATCATTGGGTATTCTCCTACGGACGCGGGTGACTCGGCCCCCAAAAGCATGTTGCTTATGTAACTTTCTTTGTGTAAATCCGCGCACATTGTGGGCACGTGAACATCTATGAAATTATAGTTCCATGCCGCAGGTGGTCGGGTTTTTAACTGGTCACCTGGGATCAAGCTCAAGACGCCGCCGTAATTCATAATTATGAACTTTGGTTTTAACCAAAGTCTTCCACTCAAGTCTTTGAACGGCTTGCTGCTCCCACCGGGACGGTTCCAGGTTACACCTGGTAAAGTGACGCTTTAGCACATCTTTATACCTGAGGAGCTGTCCGCCATGCTTGCGCTTGCCCTCCTCAAGTTCACAATCTTATACTTCTTATACTTATACTAATATATAAAGCTGAAGAGTTTGTTTGCTTGAACGCGCTAATCTCAGGAATTACTGGTCCAATTTACGTTTACAATAAAAACAATTATGATTGTAAAAAAATGATAACAAATTGGATTACATCTCTTACTTATGAGGATACGGAAGCCCTTCTGGTTTATCATGAGTGATATTTTCACACACCACACTCTACACTACTCTGCACCACACCACACCAAGCCTCATCACTCCACACCCCACACCACACTGCACATCACATCACATCAAACCACAACACACCACATCACATCTCACCACACCACACCACACATCACGCCACACCACACTTCACACCACCACACACCACACTGCACACCACACTACTCCCCACACCACACCACGCATCACACCACACCTCACCACACCACACACCACACTGCACATCACATCACATCACATCAAACCACACTACATCTTACACACACACCACACCTAAGTAAAGCACACAACGTTTCTTACCACACGATACATATATAATCAGAGGTGAAAATTAAATAGTAGCAACATGCTGTAATATATTATTATGTAACATTTATCTAGATATGGAAGAGCGGAGTCTCCTAACACAGGCATTGTTTGCCTAAAAGGAGGCTCCAAACACAATTCATTGTTTAAGAAGCATTTTGTTTTAAATAAAGATTATTATTATTATATTATTAGAATTTGAAAAATTATTTCAGTGTTAGATAACCCATTTATTGGGAAAGGCTATAGGCTATATATCATCAAGCTAAGACCAATAGGAGCGGAGCAGTAATGAAAATTGTGACGCAGACGAAGTTGCGCGGGTCATGTAGTAAAAGATACAGGATACTTCTTATACCGACAGTACGTACGTTCCCAGCAGTATGATTCTGTAAACATGTCGAAGTTGAAAGCTAAAGTGAGTGCCATGTGTGTGTGTGTGTGTGTGTGTGTACGTCATGTGGAATGACAGCTCATTTCGACATGTTGACGGAATCGACCGGTTGGGGATTTATTCCGAATGTCACACAAACGAATTTTCTTCCGGCAAGAGCTTGTATAGTTCAATGCTAATAATTATTCATACATCTGCAGCATTAAAATTTTCAGTAGTAACTGCAGTCTCGTTTAAATTAACAGAATAAAATGTCAAAGGCGAGCGATATTTCTCCCAAAACAACTTTAGCTACCTAAAATTCATGAGGACGAAAGTTTCGACCCGGGGTCGGTGGCATGTAAAGAAAACGGTCGGACTATCACATTGTTTGTTTGCGTCTATGGGCCGCGGGCGTTAGTATCTCATCTCATGCAATTTGCATTTGTTTAGCCACACAAAGGGCAACAAACTATGTGTTACGACCCGCGACCTACCGATCTGTCCTTTAGTTTGTAAGCTATTGATATGAGGAGCTTGTTTTGTCCCTCTTTGCATATTAGCTGGATGTTTTATAGCCTGTCACTTGAAAGGTCTTGTTAAGTTTTGTGTAAAAGTTTCAGGCTTCTTTTATTTTTTATTTTTTTAAACATGTTGTTCTTGTTTATTTAAACATCATATACTTACAGTGGTGTTAGTGTGAGTGTTCTCGATCATTTTACCATAAACGTCAGTTTGTATTGAAACTGAATAAGCGCTGTCTAGTGACAATAAAAAACTTTTTTCCATAAAATTGGTGGTTCTTAAATCCAATGTATTATTAATTTTCATTTAAAAAGAATCGCGCCTAGAGGTAGTTTATATTGGGTAAATTAAGTGGCCGCCTTTGTTAGACGACTAAAGTGGTACCTTGTGTGATTCGTAAATAGTAATTTTTGTATAGAATAATCCGTTTTTCTACCTGCAAGTATTTTTATGCAAAAATCAATCAAACGAAAAGAAATAATATAAATATTACCGTGAATAGCAGCCAGCATACTTAACGACAACATCTATCATAACCACAGACATTTTAAGCTCTCTACTTTCATCTAGTATTCGCTGAAAAACAGTTTTTTCAGAACATTACTCATGCTAAGAGACAGATGGATTGCTCTACGTTTTTAAATATTTACTTTCTTATTTAAGTCGTTTGGGAAGAATCTTGTTAGCGATGATTATAATCTTTGAAAATAAGGTTAATAAAAATCAACAATTTTATGTTTTCATATGGTCTGCGAGAGTTCTAATCGTATGCCACCTGCTGCGACGCCTTCCATCGCAGTATGTGGTATATGGATATTATGAAATGGCTGTTTACAGAAATTAATTGAATTGAGTACGTCCCCTTATTTCTGAAGATGGATAAATAGGGCGTGTCTTCAACACCTTGGTCTGTTATATTTTTTTTATTTGATTTAACCAATTACCAATCTTAGATCGCGTTTACACTCGCAAGCAACTCGCATGCAAGTTGCATTACATGTATTGCGGGTTACCGAGATTCAATAATATCATCAACCACCGCGCGTCTTAGTACACTTCTATGCAAGTTGCTTGCAGATAGAAAGGCGGCCTTAGGCAATTATATATAAGACAGCTTTTTGTATTTGTATAGCCTACTTTTCCTTACATTACAACCTTAGCTGCTATACATAAATACATTCTACAACTTACAACTGTACGTACATAAGCTTTGGTGCCGTAATAGCTTGAAAAGAGGATTCACTTGGAGCCCAACTTGGGTAGCAGCCAGGAAAATTCTGCCATTGTACAAGTTTCAGCTTATATGTAATATACATAAATAAATAGATACGTTGACAGAACATTTAATAATGTTCTTGGCACACGAGGAGGTCTTGCCACCAGATTCAGGACAACGGTGAGGTTATTGAGGTTACGATTGTGGTCGGTTAGTGGCAGGTTGGCCACTGCTCGTCTGCTTTCAGCCGTTTGTTCCTTGCGTGTCGTGAGGTGCCCGATTTAACCTCTGAACTTGGGCGCCGCCGGAAAGTCTTTGCTTCGCAATCGAATAATTCAAATCGAATAGTTCAGGGGGTATAAAAACTTTTCTACAAAAAAACATAACCGATTTCCAAAAAAACACTACAAATAACCTTAATTTCGTTTTTTATTTTTCACTTTTAAGTGGTGATACTTGACGACGTCTTCATGTATGCAAAAACTGAAATTAGCAAAAATGCTCATAAAATAAAAACTACTGAATCAAACTGAATCCAATTTTTACGGGACCAAACGGTAAGCATGCCGCATCGAACTAAAAAAGAATCACGTAAATCGGATGAGAAACCTCGGAGTAATCGGTGTACAAACATAAAAAAAGTACCCGCCGAATTGAGAACCTGCTCTTTTTTTGAAAGTCGGTTAAAAATACCACTTTAGCAGAATCAAAACGCACATCACGCAACCCGTCACTGTCAAATTTCCCCAATCAATCTTGAACCTAATGCGATAGTCATAAACACGAAAATTAAATTTGACAGATTGTTGTGTGATTATTTATTATGATTCTAAGATGATTTTGCTAAAGTGGACTTTTTAGATCCACATATCTTTTACATATTCATACGATCATACAATGATAGAATTAACTTTGTAGACTAAATGCAGCAAAACTTTTTGAAAGCTACCTCGGTTATGAGATTTAGTGTCTCTAATAATTGCCCGGGTTGCTGAATTTGTTCGAATGAGTCACCACTTCCCAGCAACGGTATTAGGAGGAACACGGAAGGGTTTTAGTCAGTAAAAGTCTGACACTCCATTCTGCTCCGCCCAGAGCGATGGAGTGATTTCATGATAACCCATCTATAAAAAAGGTTTTCTAATAATGTATTAATGTCTTAGTATTTTTTAAAGCCGGCGGGTGTAAACCATCCACCAGCGCCCTTGCTTCTTTCTTATCAATCTCACTTCAATTGTTATGGCTTATTTTAAACTTGTAACCATGAGTTATTCTACGTGGTATGGCCGATTTCAGGGGATTTAGCCGAAACTATTATCAACCCTCAGAGGCCTTCGACACAAACAGCAAATGGTTGACGCCTCTGCCTATTTCTTTGAGGAATAAAAAGTTGTGATGTCATGCAATTTCGACGTAATGTAACAGTTGAATCGTAATTGACTTCATCCTGGTAGAAAAACAAGTCATTGTCACAGTACAATAAGTGTATTTTTATATTTTGATATCGATTCCGTTCGTTATCGAAGCGATTGATCGAAATTAACATAACTAGGTACCTAATATTTTCATGGAAATCTCAAACATATTACGACAACTTTTGCGGATGATAAAATTGCAGTACGCGCGTGTTCCAAGAATTAGTGATTAATAAATCTACGTAACTTCTTTGTTTTCATTAGCGTTGTGTAAGAAGAATCCGATTTTTTTTTTGATGAACCTAGAGTAACTCCTTGTGAAATAAATCCAAAGTTACGTTTACAAACGAAACGTTTATTGTTTTATTCCATACGGTATCGTCTTTCTTGTTCTGTCTCCTTAGTGCAAGTTTTTTAACTCTATTGTTAACATAAACGTAATTTTGAACTGAAACCGACTAACTGCCATTTAGTGCCGGTAACCTAAAACCTTTTTTGGTACAATTTATTAAAGGAAATGTAAATTACATTATCATGAAGTGTATATAATGAAGTATTTATTCTAACTCGCACTAGGCTCTCTGAAGCAGTATATAGACACCGTGGTGTTTCGAATTTATATTATTGCCGTTGTTAATATAGAAACTCGGTACTGATATAAAATCTACAAACGTAATGTTCTTGCTTCAGAATTGAACCCATTCATGTATAAAACTTCCATTCTGATATTGCTAATGATTAAAGTTTATTACCTACGTGTATATAATAAACAGTTTTGAACACAACAACCAACTCTAACTATAAAACTTAGCAAATTGACTTTTCGGTTCTACTACATCCATAATTATAATCTTCACCAATCGCTTACCATCAGGTGAGATAGTAGTCAAACACATACCTATTAAAAAAATGACTACACGGTGTATTTTTAAACTGACGGCGACAAACGTTTTACGAACGCGCAGTACCTATAATATGACCAACAAAAAGCAGTACTGCAAGTCTATTCTGTAAGTAACCATTTCGATATCGAGCTTCACCTGAGTGAGATAGCTCACAAAGTGAACTTTATTGCACACAGCATAGAGGTCTTATGTTTATACTCACCTCGGATTCCGCTGTCGAGACCCCTATTCTGTAACAACATTTACAAATGTTGTTACAGAATAGGGGTGCTGTCTGCGTCCGAAGCGCGTTAGCGCGCGTCATCTGCGCGTTGTAAGCGCGTTAAAATTAACGCCGTGTCACAATGTTGTCGCAGTGGCTAAGTGATTTGTACTATTGGTAGTGGGTTCAGTACCTAGAACATTTTTCTGTTTCTTTAAATACTGGTGAAGTCCTTTTTGGACCTATCTAAGACCCAAGGAGGCCTTTTTTTCAATTTCATTCTATTATATCTTATTTTATGTAGGAAGAAAGACAAAAACATAATAATAATGTTCATTTGGGACTCGCAAAAGACAAATAACACATGGAACTTAAGTTTAGTTGGAGTTTGGCTAGACACCTGGCGTGATGCATAATTCCGTCCCGTGTAAAGTCAAAGTCGAAGTCAAAAAGCTATGACTTTGACTTTATCATTGACAGGATGAGTGAGTAAGTGCCCAGGTTACATTGGCAAAATATGCACAACTTCGTCTGCGTCCCATTTTTATTAATGCTCCGCTCCGATTGGTCGTAGCGGTTCAGTTTAGCGCGTTCAACCAAACAAACTCATCAGCTTTATAATATCAAGTATAGATGCCAATAATTAGGACACCATACGGAACCCAACTATTGCTGAAATCTCAGAATTAGTAGGTTTACCGATTTAACCTTTCCTATCATCCTCTGATTTGAACTATACACATCTAAAGGATCAAAATCATACGAAATGCCTCCCATTTTGCCAACTAGATTAAGGATTTTGAGGTTAGATTACGGTTACCGGACTTAGGTACTCCAGTCTTACCCGTTACCCACCCAAGTTGTTACCGTAATAGGTTCGCCGGTAACGTATCAAATCCAGGAAACGGTTAACCTGAATCTAAGGGCAATCTACTGAAGTGATTTGAAACAATATGTCGGTAATTAGTTTTGGTACTTGGCTTTGATTGCGAGTATGTAGGTACAGTCAACAAAGCTATTCGGTATGCAGGCATAAATATTTTGATACTGGACCTGCCAATATTTATTTCTAATGTGTGAATTATATTTTTTTAAACTTGACATACTTACGAGTGTATTTTACAATAATTATCTACTCGGCATACTCACAAAATTGTTTAAAAGTAGTTGCCTGTATACCGAATAGCTTTGTTGACTGTACTTATTAATGCTGTGTTCCTAAAAGGTGCGGAGCGTTATTGGTAATGTAGTAACGTGTCGTAGCTTGCATATATTAAAATGAATTAATATGTGCAATTAATTAATATGTAATGTATCTAAGGTACTTAATAAACCGTATTTAGCTGTAGAAGAGCGAAGGCTCCTAACACAGGCATTTCTTGCTTATAAGGAGGCTCCAATCACCAACTAATGTAAAACTTTTTGGATCATAAATAAAGATTTGTATTATTGGAATTTAATTTAAATGTTGAATTCGTACCGTGTTACCCAGTTACTGGGTTGTGGAGGTCTGGTAGGCAGCCGCTCCGCGTAAAATACTGGTATTCAGCTAAATCCGGTTTGACTGGAAGCCGACCCCAATATAGTTGGGAAAAGGCTAGGCAGATGATGAATTTAAATGTTGAATTCATGCTAATTTTGGATGGAAAGGGCAGGTGAATAATATTGCAATGCTTAGTAAAAGGCTGCTAAGTCACAAGTACTAATAAAACAACACCATTGAACACTTAGTTTGCAATAAACGTTTTGACTTTGACTTTGACTTTACATACTCGTGATTTGTTTAATTTATAACTAGTTGACCCGCGCAACTTCGTCTGCGTCACAATTTTCATTACTGCTCCTATTGGTCTTAGCGTGATGATATATAGCCTATAGCCTTCCTCGATAAATGGGCTATCTAACACTGAAAGAATTTTTTAAATCGGACCAGTAGTTCCTGAGATTAGCGCGTTCAAGTAAACAAACAAACAAACTCTTCAGCTTTATATATATATATATAATATATAGTATATAATATATAATATATATAAGATAAGATAAGATATGATATAAGATAAGATAAGATACCCACTAGTAATTTATAGTAGCTTAATCTTTATAAAAACAAAACAAGATCTGGAATATTTGCCAACAATCAAAAGAAGCCAATTTCACATTTGAACCGGAAAAGTTAAACACAAACAAAATCAAAACCATGTTCGCATCAACAGCCTTAAGATTAAAGCTACGTATTGAGTAAGTACTTACTGCCTGCTTTATTTATTTCTCGCGGCTTCAAGATATTTTCTCAAATGATGCTGCGGTCCAACATTCTTTCCTAGCCGTTCGTGTGGAAAGAAATCAAAGGATCTCTGCGTTTTCGTAGCCAGCTAGGAAACTGAAATTTCACGGGTCGTTGAACAACGTTTTTGGTCAAAAAGGGAGCTTATCTTCACGATGAAAAGGTTTTTAAGTATTCTAGGATTATTAACTTTCTTTTTGTTACGTTGAAGTACTGAATTTTTAATTATTCAGGGACAAAAAGGGAGGTAGATATTTAATTTGGTGGCTTTATCGAGTACAATGGTTTTTGTAAAATTTTCAGAAAATATTTTAGCTTATCTAAAATTAGTAGAATAGAATAAAATCGGCCCTCAAGTCCTGAGGGCTGATTTTATTCTATTCTACTAATTTTTAAGCAATTTGCATCTCAGTCGCAAGCTGTCAAATAAGCTAGCAGAAAATAAAATTAAAAAAAATTTGCCACAAGAATAATATTACCAGTAGAAAGTATCTTCTCTAAAACTAGAGTCATCAATTCTTAAAAAAAACCTTCGCTTGTCGTTTCATACATTATTATTTTTCAATTATTTTGGCATCTAATATTCGGTAATTATATTTCTGTATGGTGAACTTATGTTTTACAGAGAACGCTGCTGCCCATTCACTGCGATCGCAAACCCGCCTGCCCAACGTGGCGATTATGGCAAACTCCCCCTTTTGGGGGAGGCCTATGTCCAGCAGTGGCCGTCTTTCGGCTGATATGATGATAATGATGATTGTGCGTTTTAATCTTTTTTTCGTTCCTGTCTTATGAGCGCATCGAGCTTTCCGCAGCGCAGTCCGTGTTTGGGTGTTTGTGTGAATAAGATAATAAGGAAAACACAGGGACACAGTATGTATCCTTCTTATTCAGTTTGTGAAATATCACTTAAATCAGTCCAATATTGGAGGAGAAAACAGTCGAGACACAAACCTCGCATTATGTCTTTTTACATACAAAGTCTCGCCGCCAGCATTTCCTCTTAAACCAGGCCATTTACTATTGTGTTCCAAATATCATTCAGGCGTTGAAGATTGAATGAATAATAAATATTGAAACACCCCAACATACAGACAATTGTATTCATTCATTATACACATATTTATACATGACATATTTTAGCTACATATCCCGGTAACATATTAAGCAATACCGAGCTACTCTGCCTACATGTAGGTATGTAAGTACTACTGTTACTATTTTACGAAGTGCGAGATTAAATTTCAAGAATGCGAGGAAGTAAATTGGATTTCACCACAACATATCGTATTCGGGCATATTTGCGCGTCACGTTTGGTTGTGGGTAGCTAGAGTAGGTAGGTATCACGTGTTGGATTAGAAATTTATTATAAATTAAAGTTAACGGCTTGAGGGGGAACTAAACTGGAGACGGTTCATAAAGGGGTGCTATGAAACCAGCTAGTTCTGCAATTAGCTCTTTGTGGGTAGCTATTAGTTTAATGGGATCTAACAAATGGTAATTTGCAGTAAGGTGTCGGCCGGTGGTTCCCTAAAATAATAATACCATCCCATCACTTCCCGTGGGTGTCATAAGAGGCGACTCACCAGAGAATGGACAGCAGCGTTCTCTGTAAAACGCAACAGGCTCACGATCGCCAACCCGCCAAGCGTGGCGATTATAACAACCCCCCCCCTTTGGGGGAGGCCTATGTCCAGCAGTGAACGTCTTTCAGCTGTTATGATGATGATGATGATGAACAAATTGATATCAGGTGGTCACATAACCGGCTAATAAATAAGACGTGTAATCAAAGGAAAAGGAATATAGAAGAGTGGGATGGTACTTGGCGGTAGTTTAACTCACTTGATATGTTCAGGACAGTTTCCTACTGAATCGTTCAATTTAACATTTTTAAAGCGATTCGCATGTACGGAAAACGGCCGACCGCTATCACCGATACAAATAGCATTGATAACTCTACTCAATCAGCTAACTCATGTTATTGTTCATCTTCTTTTCGTGTCAACTGACTCATGTAAAATTTTGTTCGACCAGAGGCTCTAGACAAAAATCCATTCTATCAACGAAAGTGACTGCCGAAATTCCCAAATATAAGGGATGGAACACGTGTAATTTCGTTTAAAATTAAATTTAATTCTTTCAGTGTTAGATAGCCCATTTATCGATGAAGGCTATAAGGCTATATATTATATCATCACGAGAGCGGAGAAGACGAAGTTGCGCGTGTCAACTAGTAATAGATTTATATATAACTAGTTGACCCGCGCAATTTCGTCTGCTCCGCTCCTATCGGTCTTAGCATGATGATATATAGACCTTCCTCAATAAATTGGCTATCTATCATTTTTCAAATCGGACCAGAAGTTCCTGAGATTAGCGCGTTCAAGCAAACAAACAAACTCTTCAGCTCTATTTATTAGTATAGACTACTGTATCTGTAGCCAATACGAGTGGTCAGAGGCCCGAAAGTCAGACATGCAGTCTTACCGACGGGCACTATGTTACCAAATAACTAGATTGTGTAGGTCACGTTGGCGGTCGTTCCATGTCAGATATTGAATTTCAGCTGCATCCGGTTGGACTCGAAACTACCTAAAACATATTAGGAAAACGGCAGATGATGATAGAATCACTGTATCTTTAACTTTTTGATATGCTGGTGTACCAAAGCATTACTTTATTTGAATACCAATTTTATTATAAGTCATAAATATTAGAACCGACATGTTGAGAAAGGTCAACACGAATATAGAACCCTACAATATTTTAAATGGGTGGGTAACTATTTTTTTAGGAAAAAAAAGTGAATATAAGTTTGATTTATAAAATATAAACAAATCAACTTTACTTAAGCAACGCTTGCCAAGGTTGGTCTGTGGATGGGTGACCATCTTAACATAACGAGTTTCCTCCGTGTTCGGAAAGCACGTTAAGCCGCCAACGGCTGTCAAGGCTGTCATTTGTAGATCTTTGTCAGTCGTTACGGATTGTCAGAAGCCAGTAAATCTGACTCCAGTCTTGCCAAGAAATACCGTGTTACCCAGTTAACGGGTTGCGGAGGTCTGGTAGGCAGCCGCTCCACGTAAAACACTGGTATTCAGTTGAATCCGGTTCGACTGGAAGCCGACCCCAATATAATTGGGAAAAGGCTAGGCAGATGATGACTCTCCGCACAGCAAACACACAAACAACAACAACAAACAACAACAGCAAAAAATCAGTGTAGACAACATGTGGTACATGGGACTGCAAACCAGTTAATTATCCAATTAAATATGGCTTTATTGCAACACATACATTGCCAAACAAGATCGAACTTATTTAAAACACAATCGTTGATTGAAAAATTACGAATGCACGTACCACAAACGATTGTTTCAATATTCATGATCAAATAATCAACTCCAAGAGGATTTATCAACTGAATGTTCTCTCTTTTCCTTTTATCTGTTTTATTTGTTTAAAAGTTTTACTTGTTTCTCTATTTGATGATCCTAATTCCTACTAAGTATATGTTTTAGCTGTGGAAATCTATACGTGTGGATGTTTGTTTACCATTCTCGTCTCAAAGACGAAACAGATTTAGTTAAAACTAGGCACATCTTGATCACACTTGGCAGTCTGTGTTTCCTGATAGCTACAACCTGGGAGTCTTTAAGTCAAGAGTGAATAGGTTATTTCTAGGCAAGCGTGCTCCATCTTCGACCACATCATCGCTTACCATCAGGTGAGATAATGGTCAAACGCGTGCCTATCAATAGTAAAATTATTATTACGTATGGTAGGCACCAGACAAGAATAAAGTACTCGTATCTTTCCCTAATATCCCTTCGTAGATAGCCAAACAAAAAATCAATCAGTCAAATCAATCAAATTATTTATTACGAGCAACAAAGACTCATAGTGTTAGTAGGTACAATAAATAAACTTACAACTATGTTAGTGACACAATACAACAACAACTACATGAACACACACAACATAACTATCACCGCTTCAGCATCCCAGCTGAGATACTGGAGCAATGATTAACAGTACTGCAGTCCAGCCTGTCAGCAATCATACCCAGGATGCTGTTGGAACTGGCTCGCACCCTGCACACCAAGGACGCACATCTTTTACGCATTTGGCCATAGGCCCACTGTACCTGAAGTGAATGTGAAGGCCGCGGGAATCTGGTCGATTTGTACGAGACCAGTCAATTTGTGGATACTTTGGGGAGGTATATGTCCAGCAGTGGACGTCTTTTGACTGAAATGATAATTTTGATACCCGTTATACGTTCCCTGAATTATAAATTTCGTTCGCCCGGTCAAAGCCGCTGCCAGAAGTTAGTATAAAATATAACATGTGCTCTTGGCTCTTGAGTAAACTAATCCGTCCTTTCGTACGAGAATTAGTAAAGTAAGAGCCTTTCACGAGGCTTAGCTGCCGAATGTAGAAGCTTATCACTGCAATGTTGTCTTGTTTTATACATTAGCCTTCTACCAACACGAGATAAAGCTGTATTAAGGAACAACTTTGGTCTAACTTTCATGCTGAATACTAAATACCTGTGAGAAAAATCCAGGAGCAGCGAAAAGACATGGAGAAAAAAAACCCGAATCATTTTATTTCCCTAATGTAAAACATAATATTTACAGCTTAAAACGACTTTTTTATCTTCGCTGAGCCACAATAGCAACCGTCGAAAACACGGAATGATAATATTGTTCTTGCTGTTTCAAGGAAAATGCAGCTTGCTGCTTGCACATAAGGATTGAATTACTATATCTACGAGAACATTTTTCGGTAATATTTCGTTTGGTTAACCAGACCTTAAAGGTAGACGTACAAAGTTCGTTAACTTTTATCAAAGCTGATGTGAAGCATGATAATCTTATGCAGACGCAAGGTCGGTAAAATTGAAAACGAATTAGAGTGAATACATTTTTTTATATCATCAACGTATTACGTAGCCATGGCAAAGCCTTTCATAGAGTAAATAGTAATTTTGGAATAGTCACCCGTTACGATGATGACGATGATGAAGATGGATAAGACATGTCTACCATACCATACGGCTGGAAAACCTATGGGCATATAAAGTAATACGGAGCTGAGCCCTGTGACAGTGCGGGGTTGCGACTTGTGGCAGACCACAATGGAGATGGCGCGATACACTATACAGATTTCCCCAATTTGAAAGGTGGAAAGAACAAAGAAAGGACTTGGTCTAGGCGGGGGAAGAAAGCAAGCTCTAGTGGCCTGTTATATAAATTGTAATGAAGGACAACCCTCCTTATATCTAGAACTACACAACGCTACTCGTACATACAATAATTTTAATACGACATAACTGAGATGCTAGAACATGAATAAAGTACTGTAGAAAATTTTTATACGAGCATGTTGAAAATATTTGTGCGACAAAAAATATAATCTCAGCAGTATACCGTTTCAGACGAGTATTAAGCTAAACAGCATTTTTTTAACTACGTACGCTCTCGTCACTAAAAAATTAATGCAGGGATTTTAATGAAATTTTCGCCACTGTGATGCTTAGCACCGCAATATGCTGGCCCTGCTTTACATGCTCAGTGTAATTATTTTATTTGAGTCTCTTTGTCAGTACTTTCGGTATTCTTGTTTTGTTAGTTTTGTTGTCATTTCAGTAGAAATGTACATGAATTGGGTAAGTATACTGTGTTGTTACTGTTATCTTTGTTGATGTTGTGAATGTGAATAGATAAATAAATGCTGTATGGTGTCGGCCGGTGCCGTATGGTGCCGCAAAAGAATAATACCAACCCATCACTTCCCGTGAAGGCGACTAAAGGACTCACCAGATTTTAAAAATGTTTCAGGGATTCTTAATTTCCCAATTTTATAAAAGTATTGTATAGTATCTAAGTACTATCTGATGAAATAGATTACTAAAATATTGATTTAAATTTCGTTCTTATAAGGATATTGTTTTCTTTAACCGAGTTTACGATTATAAGCCATAATAAGACCTTGTGTCAGCCGCCAGCCTAACAAACAAGTAACACCATTCCACTCATGTTTGGCAAATAACCATTCAAACAATTTATGAATAAACTTCACAATATGCGCCATTTGCCCATTTGCATTCCTTCTCGTTTACGGGTTACCATCAAAAGTTGTTCTGTAGCAGTTTGAAAGTTATCGTCACACATGCCAATATGGCGGCCTGTGAAATCGAAGGTACCTAACTTAGGGTATTAGTATGCATGCCTTCACTCACATGTCGCCATGTGTCACCAAACATTGTACTGACGATGTATTAGATATAATTAATTAGGGATAAATCATCTCCATTGTTTTGTTTTCGGATTTGTTTGATATTTTTTGTTGTATGCCTACCACTATGTAGATAGTCTTTTTTATAAATTCAAAGGTTGACTGGTAGATAATGCTCTGTTGCTTTATGTCTACATTTGTGAACCAACTCATCATCATCATTTGCCTAGCCTTTTCCCAACTATATTGGTGCCGGCTTCCAGTCAAACCGGATTCAGCTGAATACCAGTGTTTTACGTGGAGCGGGCCTACCAGACCTCCACAACCCATTAACTGGGTAACACGGTATTTCTTGGCAAGACTGGAGTCAGATTTACTGGCTTCTGACAATCCGTAACGATTGCCAAAGATCTAAAAATGACAGCCGGGACCAAAGGCTTAACGTGCTTTCCGAGGCACGGAGGCCCATCCACAGACCAACCTTGGCAAGCGTTGCTTAACCGTAAAGATCGTCATCCGTGCAATTGTTATTATTTAGCCACGAGCTCCTCGACATTCGTGCACCAACTATACCTACATAAAGTTTAAATAAATTCCTTATTGGATGATCTTTAGAATCAGGGGGGCTACTCTCCAAGCCCGACGTCCGTAGTTTCAGGCTCAGTTGCGGGCGTATTCTACTCCGTATAACTTAATAACTACTAAGAATTAATGACAACTCGTTTATACAGTTACTGTCAAATCGTTTTGTCATTCATTTCTACTTCGGGTTCGGGACTAATCCTAAGTCCGTAGGTGATACAGAGTAGAATTCGCCCGCAACAGTTAAGCCCGAAACTACGGACTTTGGGCTTAGAGAGTAGCCCTCCTGGTTGCAAAATAAGGGAAATCTGTAAAGACTGCCAATTAAATATACGTTTATAAATGTTTGAATTGTTTTCTAATTAATTCAAGGACATGATCTACTTATATGGGTTAAGTTTAATTCAAATTCATTCAACCGGTAAAACATACTGAGGTAATGAACAGATAGACAGATTAAATACGAGTATATAAAAATCTCGTGTGTTTATTTTGGAACTCTTCCGAAACGGTTTGACTTATTTATGTATATTTGGTACGTAGGTCTGAGAATACGCCGTATGCTTTTTTTTTATTTATACGGCAAAACACCTTTTGTCAGGTCAGTATTTTGTTAATTCTTTTGTAGTTAACGTCTGTTAGAAGTAAACCCAAGGTTCCGTTTATTTAATGACAGAAAATAACGTTTCAATCACGAAAAATGATGAACCGATCAAATTGATTTATCGGTGCTATCCACAGTGGAACTGCTCAAAGTGCTCGTCCATTTGAATAACAGGAAGCACACGGTCGCCGCCGGAAGTGGTCGTGATGCGGATAACTTCTGGTTCCGGGGAGGCCGGTCAGTGACGTATTAGTATATGTATGTCGGGAGCCGTATTGTGTCGACGTGATGTACGTGGAACATGTCTTCGTGGGTAGTGCATTATGTTTGGTATTAATGTTGCTTGTGACTCAGAATTTGTAGGCTCGTGTGTAGTGGTTGCAACCGTGGACGTGACTTGTTCAACATGATCTTGGTTGGTTGCCTTGATAAATTGTGTCTAAAAAAGAATAATATAGTAGGTAACTAGGTATCCCTCCATAACATGTGACTAAAACATAACTATGTAGTAGGTACAGTCACGTTCCTCCCGTACACGTCAGCTTCAGGTAGCATTTTATGAATTTTAACAACAAAACTATTTTCTTTTCTGACTATCTGCTGCTGGAGTTATGAATTTTAACTACGGATTTAAAACGGATGACAAGCATGTCTAAAAAGGTAACTTTAGCAGAATCTGAAAGCTCATCGCGCTACCCGTCACTGTCAAATTTTCCCAATCAACCTTGAACCTAATGCGTTAGCGATAAAGATGAAAATTAAATTTGACAGATTGATGCGTGATTAATATTATGATTCTAATATGATTCTCCTAATGTGGCCTTTTTAACCCCTAAGTCCTTGGGTACTTATATGACACTAGCCTTCGCCCGCGACTTCGTTCGCGCGGGTTTAGTTAGTACTCCACGAAATTCATCTCCCCTTGTAAATTTCTTATGAATAGACTAAACGTTCGACGATTGCAGTTCGCGCAAACTGCAAAATTTTTCTTACTTAAAAATATTTTTATACCCGTCATAACTTTTAAACAAACGGTCCTATTTGAATAATTTAAAGTGTAATTTACTTGTACATAACCAACCTTAATTATTAAACAATTTAAATAGATAAGGATTAATGTCATAATACTAAAATCACTTTTCCATTTCACCCGGGTTTCGATTGAAGAATTTGACCGAAAAGCAGTCATTGTGACTTAACCATAATAGTTAGATGTATACTACCCTCACAGACTTTTTTGAAAACTGTGGTACATCACTTTGCTCTATTGTCAATAGTTTCCGCAGCGTACGCGATATAAGGATCATTGTTGGAATTTTTTCACACTTTGGGTTACATTATCGAAGTTTTCATATGGATCCCTAAGTTTTTTGAAAATAATCTGTAGCCTATGTTCATCAGGGATAATGTAGGATTTTAATGGTGAAAGAATTTTTCAAACTGGCCAGTAGTTTCGGAGCCTATTCATTCAATTCAAACAAACAAATCTTTCCTCTTTATGATATTAGTGTAGATAAGCTCATAACACGGGTTTAATCTAAACAAAAACTTGTGTGATTAACGAATAGTAGATAAACAAAAATAATCCCCTATTTTTGACTAATCTAATCCGATAAAAAAAGCGAGTTGTTTTGTTGCAGTCTCTAATGAATCAGTTAGCGAAAAACTAATTAGAAAACTCGCATAATAGCACGACGTATGTAAAAAATAGAATCTCGGCGCCACAGTACTCGTACGTCGGCACAGAACGGTGTCATGTCTAATGCATAGTAATGAACTTCGAAATCCGAAACCCGGACACACGTTGACCACTAAAAGCAAAAGATACGAAACTGCACGGGTATCTCCGGGTTCCTATAAGTAATGGACAGTTACTCGTGACTAAATAACCTTAAACGAACCCTAACTACAATCGCTGCAAAAATATATAAATAGCGTAGTACCTGAGTGGTATTCATCAAAGGGACTTTGTAGAAAGAACAAGATTATACCGAATAGTACAGTTTATTTCTATTGATAAAGTAAGGTGATAGTCTTGTCTGTATAACTGCCTCCATGGGCGAGTGGTTAAGGCGTTTGCCTTGTGACCCGGTGGTCGTGGGTTCGATTCCTACGGGAAGCATACTTTGTAAAGTTATTTCTAGTTTGGCTAGGACGTTGCAGGCTTGAATCACCTGATTGTCTGATAAAAAGATGATTCCGTGCTTCGCAAGGCACGTATAAGCCGGTGGTCCCGGCCGCCAAATGGCAGTCGTCAAATAAACCATGTCAGAGGCCCTTCAGAGGCGGTTTAGAAACTCTGACACTAGGGTGAGTGGGGTCGTTAGACCTACTGCCCACACGATATTTTGTCTGTCTGTAGGATATTTCGTCTGACTGATATTTACTCTGAGGTCGCACTTCCGATTCAAAGACCAAGAAGGCACTGCTCAAACAATATCACATTTCTGAAAGGACTTCCTCACCTTGATGATCTAATAATGCGTTTATCTCAGTCCAGAGTAACGGCCATTGTTTAAAGGTACACAAATTCCTCATTGTGTACCATGCATTTAACAGTTCTATTATAATGCGTATAGAATAAAACAGTTATATCGTATCGTATCTTCTATAGGTAAACGACTAACACCGCTAGACACTCGTAGTGATCTGTCCCCACAGGAGTACAGAAGCCATAATGAAGTTTTGCTTTGATGTTAATAACCAAGAGATTCCTTGAAGTTCGCAAAACAACTATGTCTGTACTCATGCTACTGTGAGCCACGCCATTAAACCAACACACATTTTATTTCGTACTTCCTTCTCAGGTCAACGTTTTATGTTTATTTGCATTTATAAAGTAAAACAAATTGCTGATGCTTTAAAACGCGCGCAGTAGTGAACTCCCGGTATTATCAGTAATTAAATTAGACTTGCA
Source organism: Lacanobia oleracea (assembly GCA_950371165.1). Lineage (NCBI taxonomy): Eukaryota > Metazoa > Arthropoda > Insecta > Lepidoptera > Noctuidae > Lacanobia > Lacanobia oleracea. The sequence goes on along the minus strand of OX493387.1, from coordinate 18,001,284 downwards.
AAACGTCGACTATACAATACTTATGTACGTTTACTTCCAAGCATTTATTTCCTTTACGCACAGCGAAAATTTAACGTATTTCACGGAATATTGTTTCCAGTTTGTGCAAGCGCAAATTCATCAAGTTTCGGGTTTCCGAAACATTTTTGCTTTGAGCGTAACCTGAATGGAATTGTTTCCATCTCCGAAAGATGAGATTATTTTTTATTTTAGAGCGGTCTTTGTCCCGTTTCGTCAAACTGTCGAGGTTAATAAGATTTTAATATTGGATGCGGAGGTGTCAACTTTGTTACGTGCGGGTCATTCAGCCTATTGTATCGAGTTTACGAGCAAGCGAGCTCGTAAAGCAAGTATTGCTGAAGGTTCAGCTATCAATAAACTTTATATTGTTAAAGTTGCAGCCGTTTTGTGGAAAATGAACCACAAACCTTAGATTGAAAGACGTGCTATTGAACGGAGGTACTCTTGAATTACAACGTGTAATAAAAAAAAATCGGCGGTTCAATAAATTTTGTAGAAGATAAAATAGAAGATAATAAGCTAATGGCAGTTAAGAGATGACCCAGTCTCAACTGACGGCGCCCGTTCACGAAAATGACGCGTGTGTCGGCACCGTTCAGCTCAACCATTTTGAAGGGACGTGACAACAGGAAAACCAAGATAATTCAGTAAACTGAGATCTACATTGTACTACGACGCAAATCGCTCACACAATTTGAACTCTGGACCTGGGAGCTCCCACAATGCTTGTAAGTTTGACCATTCATGACGCCATAATCAATCATTTCTTGGTTGAACTTCTGAGTTGGGGACTTGATCTTGTTATGCATTGTTTACGATAGTCGTGTTATGTATCACCCCTGCAGTTTTAGTTGTGAAGTAAGTTTTAGACGTAACTATGTAATCAATTTGTGCATTTTTACTGCTTCCTTAATAATTCTACTATATGAAATAACGTTTAAATTCAGCTTGTCCTGCTTTTAACAGGATTTCTAATTATGTTATTTTATGTGCATTAAAGCAAGAAATTAGAAAAAAACCCGGCCAAGTGCGAGTCGGACTCGAACCGAGGGTTCCGTACTTTGTAGCTACAAATTACTTTAAATATAGACTATTTTTTTTAATGTATTAATTACAAATGTATATTTTTGAGACATTTCCCTAAACAAGTAGTATAAAACTGTACTCGTATTATTTGCCAAATTTCATAGCTCTAGGACAACGGGAAATACCCTATACATTTTGATTCCCTTGAGAGTGTCGAAATATGCGTTTTCTGCGGCATAAACGACCGTATCTTTTTTTAAGTTTTTTTTTCACAGCTTCAAGGGGCTTCAGATTTGAGCATAAGTTTTTAATATCAACTCGATACCTTTACGCGTTCTCGAGATAAAGGGTCTTGAGAGACAGACGGTCGGACAAGAAAAGGATCCTATAAGGGTTCCGTTTTTTCCTATTGAGGTACGGAACCCCTATCTTTATTATTTTGTATTCTTCTTTTAATTTCTCCACATAATTAAAGTATAAGTAAAGTTATAAGCGGCAATTATATGTCAGATAGCTACTATTAGTATTTGTTTTTTACATTTATAAGGTTAGATAATTTTTTGTATTGTTTCTACTTGTCCTCGCGTCCTACCTACGTTAGTAACGTTATCACTTTACTCCATATTTGTTCGGTCTCCCTAAGACAACATATTTGGAGTTTTGCCAAAAGTGTGTACTGGGTCCTCACCACGCTGTAACTTCATAAACACAACCATGTTCAAGCCGCTCCGCCACCTACTGAGAATACTTGTAAAGTAGGTCTCGTAACGAACAGAAGGTATCGTTTGGGAATACAGTTTTTCTTTTGAGAATCCTTAAATACAAAAAAAATCAGCTGAAAATAAAATAGCTTGTGTGCAAAAATTCAATTCTGACAAAACTAAAATGTTTACTTTAATTACTTTCAGGCTTTTTTCATGCCATTTCTTAAGCCTCTTTCCAACGCCTAAGCCTCGTGAAAATGGTTCACGAGTTAGCTTGGATTTTAAGCTCTATCCCACGACCATAGGAAGTTCCGATGAAAGTAATTGTCTGTCTGTTTATTAACTATGCACCCTTACTGCTAAGATTTGGGTAAGACTTGGTACTCAAGACATGTGATGAAACATAGGATACTTTCATCTCAGGAGTATGTTCCCTTGTATTTATAATCCCTAAAATTAAATACCGTCACAAGAAAAACCAACGGAGCAAAATCTACATTTCAACAAAAAGAAACGCAACGCGATCTATCCAATTAGCAGCGAACTATTACGTCGAAATCTTGCATCGTGCAAGCAGAATTTACCGTGCGATTTGAACATACACGTCAGCCCCAAATATCAACTATCGGGCAGTTGTCCACACCGGACACAACAACAGTCTGGTCGGAGGATCCCCCTTTCAATTGAGGTTTACGGGACTTTACTCTCTAAACCGCCTATCCTCCATACTGGTGAATCTCGACAAGGAACTTCACGTCAGCCTTCGTGCAATTACTTCAGCATGACGTCATCATCACTTCTCCTCATCGTGACCTCAAGCTCTCGAGCAGCGAGTCATACAGACAGCCAGTACCCATGGCTTCTACGGGTATCCTGATCACAGCATACAGCATCCGCGCATTCCTGGTCAGCATCCTCAGCCTCTATCATCAACCTCATCAGCGACCTTTGCAAGCACACAGCACCTTCGGCTAGTCATATGTAGAGCCATGAAGAACCTCTCCTGGTCGACGCCAGCAGTAACGTCACTACGTCGCACCGTCGTCCGACTCACTGGTGCCAGCAGCAGCACCACTCCGACTCCCTGGAGCCCCCCTAAAAATCCCTGGAGTATTTTCTCTTGGAATACTTTTAGACTATCACACAGCAAAGCCGCTGAGAGAAGCTACTAGCCAATATTTTTTAAAGCGAAGTAATTATGCTTACTTCGCTATAGCAGCTAAAATTATACATCAGTTTTATAATCCCTCAAGGCTTTAATCAAAGGATGAGACTTAACTCCGTCTGTCCAGAAACATTTAGGTAAACGTTAGTGGCAACAGACAATTTGAACCGCCCCGTAGTGGCTCCGTGCCAAACTTTGCGGTTACTTCCTCTGAGTATTCGGAACCCCTAGTGTATTAACAGACGCTATCGATTGACCGCTTAACTATTTTAACAGCTAGGAGATACTTACGGAAACTTTACAAGAATTTCTAATAACTTAGAATATTTTAGCGGGAACAACTTGGAAGTGGCCGTCTCCAACATTATACTTAAGTAATATAGCACTAATTCTCTGTATAGCATTCGGGAATTGACCTTTGATTTATATTCAGTTTTCTTTTCCACTTTTTACTCTTGTAACAAAAACTGGTCAGTCAAAAGAGAATTTGAATTGCACACTGAAATTTGCATGCCCTCGAAAACAAAAAAAAAAAAGAACCAGCGCTTGGTAAACGAACGCGGCGCGGAACGGGTAAACTGAACACATGAGCAAACTTATATTACTTCAGTTTTTCTTTGCGAGCTGTGAAACCCCTAAAACTTATAATAAACTTACACACATTCAGATTTCCGTCTCACCTGAAACATCCACCATTGAGCCCCGGGGGTAAAACACCCGGAAAAGGGGTTTCGGACGACATACCTACCTACATACAAATAGATTAACAATATCAATGGGGACTCCGAACTGTCAAGACTTAAAAGACCGCAAGGGATTCCACCTTTTGACCCTCAAGTTTCAAATCTCGAAGTTCTCCGATAAAAGAAAAAGTAAAGATCCACCTTATATCCCTAGCGGGTTATTCTGGGTTACTTGATAATCAGTCAGTGATGTAACGTCTTCGATTCTAGCTTCAACTGAAGAATTGCGGTTCACGATATTTTTTTTTCAAACTTGTATGTAGCTTAAAGTATTACGTAGCTTGATAAGTAAGTTTAATATTTTTTCAGTTTAAAAATATAGGACACCAACAACAGGATACCTAATTGTTTTTTGGACCATCGATGCAACTTCTCGTTTAGGATAGAACTTATCGATCGAGAGCGCATAAGTACCAAGTAGAAACGCAACTATTATTTTAGATTCTAAACTATAACCTAATTAGTCAATTATCCTAATTGACTAATTAGGTTCTTCGTCTCATCTGGACTAGTTTTGATCATCTTGTTGTGTAATATGACTCGTAATACAAAGTTATTGGTAATTGAGTGCGTTCCTTCCGATAACTTCGTGGCCAAGTTACGTTTATTCAAGCACGTATTTTGAATACGGACCTAATTAATTACCAAAATATCAAGACCTGGGTAGACTGCATGCATAATATTCTTACATAGTGCTCAGACACATACTGCAACGCTAGTGTTTGATTGTGTCACACGGTTAATTGGTACGATCTTCGCTGGACGCCCGAAGGCACCCCAGAGTGTTCGGATGTACGAAATGGGTTATGTTCGGGACAGCTCAGGTCAAACCATAAGTGACAGCGATTTTGTTTACATATCTACGTAAATAAATCTTCCCCGACTATTAATACGTTTTCTTCTTCTAGGGTCAGTGCAACAACGTTCGCTTTCGTATTTTAGTCGTAAACTGTCAAAAATGTAGGGAGATTGAGGTGTTTCTGTCAGATTACAAGTGAGGTATAAATGCAAACGTTCCTAATAAAATTAGTTTTGATCGCAGGTTCACTGTCTGCACAGCAGACACAATAGTTAAACATTCAGTCAAGAACACATGTGGTTCATGGGACTGTGAACCGGTTAAGATATGAGACATAGTAAATCTAATAGGGTTCCGAACATCTGTAACAAATGGAACCCTTATAGGATCACTCAGGTGTCTGTCTATCTGTCTGTTTGTCTATCAATCACAGTCAGTTTTTTGTTTCCAAACAAACTTGTTCTGACACTTGAATTCTTCTAAAGTTCTAACGGACTGATGCCGTGAAAAGATGAATACTATTTAGTATTCTTTTTGTTGATCCCGCAACAAAAAATCTACAGCTTCATTTTTCAGAACCACTGAAATAAAAACTACGGGCAATCGTACAGCCTGATATTTCTGCCTGGTTGCTGCATAAATCAGTTTTTAATACCATAAATTTAATACACTTGGGGCATGGGGCAAACAGGGCCAACGGGGCGCGGAATCAGGAGGTATCTGTTCGGTTTCGCCCCAGATTCTCCCCAAGGAATCTTGGGACGGAAAAGTAGATACATGTGGCGGTTTTATAGCAAAATTCGTTGTGATTGATAATAGTCGTAACTGCTTATCGATGTGAAAAATCATTCCGGATCCTATGGATTGGTTTTAAATCTTTTGATCGATAATTTTTGCTTGATATGGTGGAGTGCCTTTTAGTGGTAAAGCAAAATGGATTTGTTGCCATCTGAATAATTTTTTACTACTCATTGAGCCATAAAATAGAGTTGTTATAATGGAATAGCAGCTATTGCCAGCGGCTTCACCCGCGTGATCCCTAGGGAACATACTCCCAGGTATTATATAGCTTATGTGTTATTTCAGACTATAATATACCTCTGTGCCCATGAAGATTCTTTCAGACGTTCTGACGTGAAAAAGTAATAAATATACATCCTCACAAACTTTCGCATTTATAATATTAGTAGGAAGTAGGATAGGACTAGTAGCTGTTTCGACAGGAGGTAGTTGTTTCGACATTTTTCCAAAGAAGTTTGACAAATGATGATCCTTTTAACATAATGATGTTCTTTTTTGCCGTATGGTGTCGGCCGGTGCCGTAAAAGAATAATACCACCAAATCACTTCCCGTGGGTGTCGTAAGAGAGACTAAGGGACTCACCAGAGAATGGGCAGCAGCGTTCTCTGTAAAACGCAACACCATACACTGCGATCACCAACCTGCCTGGCAAGCGTGGCGAGTATGGCAAACCCCCCCTCCTCTTTGGAGGAAGCCTAAGTCCAGCAGTGGACGTCTTTCGGCTGTTATGATAATGATCCTTTTGAACTAGTATTAAAGATACATTAGTGTCACAAATTGGTAACATAACTTCATGGAAAGATTTCGCAACATTGTTTCTAAACAACTAAACAACCCTAAAACCAAGATGGCCTGTACCTACTTTACAAACCACATACCAAATCACTTTGGTCACTAAGTCTAATGGACCCGCCTGCTTAATCTGACCGAACAAAAAGAAGAAGGTCAGTCAACCCTTTGTACCAAAAGAATCGAAAGTAAGGTACGGGATTAAATATCCAAGATGTTTTTTCAAGATTTCCCCACGTGCAAACTTTGGCCTCTTAAACGATGTCAAAGAAAATGTGGACACACAATATGTATGAAATATTATGCCCTACCCACACAGCCCTGTTTGAACATAATTTTCATATTGTTGTTATAATATGGATTTAATCTATAAACGATTTTCCGGGAATCTTCCTAATACTCGTACGTTTTAACAATGTACGGAGAAATGAATGAAAGTATTATGCTGATGTTATCGAAATAAATATACGTATAAAAAAATAAGCTCAAAGTACCCACATAATTTTTTTTTGTTAAGCTCGATAGCTTAATAAAATACCTAATTATATGGGTATTTAGTTTTTTTTTTCCATACTTTTGGGATGTTTCCTACCTTGAATTTCTAATTGATGGTATACGCCCCATTTTACGTAGTACTTATAAATCCTTACTTAATATTATAAATGCGAAAGTAACTCTGTCTGTCTGTCTGTCTGTCTGTCGCACTTTAAATGAAATTTGATACAGAGATATTCTAGAACCTGAAAAGGACATAGGCTACTTTTTATCCCTGGAGTATGTTCCCTAGGGACCACGCGGGCAAAGCCGCTGGCAGAAGCTAGTACTACATAAACTGTTAAAATATAGGTGTACGCGCGCCTCATAGGTGACAGCATAGTCGATGGGTCCCGCTAGGACCAGTGCCTGCCAGGGTTGCGGAATTCAATCGAAAGACTCACCGCAGCTCTGGAACGCAAAGGGCATTTGAGGGAACACGGATGGGTTCACAGTAAGAGTCTGACACTCCTTTCTGCTCCGCCCAGAGCGGGACGAGTCATTTAAAGATTTTCCATCCTTAAAACTAGGAAGTTATCAAAACCTAGGTTTGAGTAATTGAAGAAACAATTAATTTTATTATTTTAAGACATTTTTAAATTAGTATTCCAAGTTCCGATTCCCATCACGTTTTCATTACTTTCCTCATCAAGCATTCGAGTTTAATCCTTAAAAGTGAGGTCTTAAAATCTCGTCGTCGCAATTGCACACTTTTCATAATTTCTATTTAATTTGCTGAGCTGTGAGCAAATTAATTTCCCACCGTAATTTGAATGCACCGTGTTCCCCGAAAGCAGTGAAGGAAGTTGTCGTCGGAAGTAGTTAGGTCTAGCGGAAACAATGGCGCGGCGGGAAGATGGCGCGGCTCTGTACCGAATTTGTAACGTAAACTCGTGTGTTTAATTATGTCACTGGATTATTGCAACGACCGTAAGATTGTAATAAATCTCATCAACATTTTGAATATATGATTTTCGTCATCATGATCATGTCAGCCTGTAGACATAGTATAAAGAGAAGGGAAGTTGAAAAGTTATCTTCATACAAACGCACCGCGCGCGGCTTGTATGTGTGCGCCATAGTATCTATGCATCGACGCACGCACACTTTAACAAAATCTCGACCCGTTTCTCAGTGCGCCAGTCGGGGCTAACACTGCACGAGGTTCGCGCGTCGCGGCTTTTCGGCACCGCTAAATAAAACCAAAATGTCTGATAATCGCAGGAGAACGTATTGCTGTGTGTTTGGGTGTCTTAATAATTCATCGATTCCAGAATTGTCTCTGTTCAGATTACCTATTGAACAGGAAAGGTAAGCTAGTTACTTATTCTAGTAGATATATAATTTTTACTTGATGATGAGATACCTACTTACTTATTTTTTGTTGTATTAGTTTTCTATCACACAGAGGAAGTAGGTAGGTAGGCCTAATTTCCTACTAGAATGTATTAGGTACTTTTGATCTGTCAATTGATTTGCCGCTATTGCTTTGTTTACGTTTAGTTATGCTGATTTCTCAGTATTGTAGGTATAGTAACTAAGTACCTACCTACAGTTATAAAATCGTAATTCAAAATAAGTAATTGACTAATTGTAAATCAGATATACATATAAAGCAAAGTTCGAATCATAACAACAAATTCGATTATAGTCTAAGAGATAGTCGTTAGTTTTTTTAATGTTGTTTTGTATTTACAGTGATTCTTTTAATTATTCTTGATTATTAATGATTCTGTTTCTTTCATCGTTTAGATAAAATCGGCCTCACAAACTCTGTACCCGGACAATACAATAATATAAATTAAAATTTATCTAAAAGTGACAACCCTAAGACAGTAGGCAATTGTATCGCGGATTGGGCCGGAGATAACCTACTTCCCTTCTCTTTATACTATGCTGTAGACGTCCACTGCTGGACATAGGCGTCCCAAAGTGTCGCACAACGACCGGTCCTGTGCGTCTCGCATCCATCAGCTACCCGCGACCCTCACCAGGTCATCGGTCCACCTTGTGGGAGGCCTTCCAACGTTGCGAATCCCGTGAACAGATGATTTTACGAGTAGATACAATAAATCGCATCCATATTGTTAGTCTTATTAAATGGGAGTTTCTTGAAACTTAGTGTTTGCAATAAGCCGGTGACAAATACAGGGTGCAACAGATTAAACGCAGAATCTGAAATGATGTCATCATTAATTCATTACACGAACCACTTTTACCATGGGACCAATCAAGGGTTCCGTACCATAAACCTTTTTTGCTATAGCGGCAATAGAAATCCACAATTTGTGAAAATATCAACTGTTTTCCTTCTTGAGAAACAGCCCGCTTTCAGATAGACGGAATGACGGACGGACAGTGGAGGCTAAGTAATAGGGTTCCATTGGTTATCCTTTGGATATTGAACCTTAAAAATTAGCTTTTCAGTAGATTTTGTAGAGTTATGCAAACACGTTTGGTGGTGGAAGGACGTGGCATTTGATTTTTTTCACGATTTCTGTTTTGGTTTCCCCATGGTACCGAAAAGTTGTTCATAGTAATGAATTTCCAAAGAAAAATCCATTAATAGCGTTTTTATGTTTATTCTGTAATAGCCTGTACTGCGCACTAATCTCACAGGTTTATTATTCTGCGTAAGTGTGATAAAATTTTTGAATAATGAAAACCAGAATATTGTGCTCTAGTAGCACCCCAGCTTGTAAGAAAATACGTTATTTATCGCTTTACGAATAAAAACAAAGAGGAGCTCGTGGCTAGATAATAACTGCCGCACGGGTCGATCTTCAAGGTTAAGCAATGCTTGCCAAGGTTGGTCTGTGGATGGGTGACCATCTTAACATACCGAGTTTCCTCCGTGCCTCGGAAAGCACGTTTAGCCGTTGTTCTCGGCTGTCATTTGTAGATCTTTGGCAGTCGTTACGGATAGTCAGAAGCCAGTAAATCTGACTCCAGTCTTGCCATGAGGTACCGTGTTACCCAGTTAATGGGTTGTGGAGGTCTGGTAGGTAGCCGCTCCACGTAAAATACGGGTATTCAGCTAAATCCGGCTTGACTGGAAGCCGACCCCAGTATAGTTGGGAAGAAGCTAAACAGATGAGATGAATAAAAACAAAATCAAGCCCTTTTGCTATGCATTTATGTTTTATTAAAACTTTATACACTAGTCGAGAAAACATTTAATTTCTTACCTTTGCATGCTAACTGAAAGATAAATACTGACCTGAGTTCCAATTCTACTAATTTTCAAGCAACGTTCGCATTTGCATCTCAGTCGCAATCCATCAAAAATGTATCGAAAACGGGCCAAGTTCAGCGGGTCTAAAAAGGCCACTTTAGCAGAGTCAGAAAACACATCACGCTACCCGTCACTGTCAAATTTTCCCAATCAACCTTGAACCTAATGCGTTAGCGATAAAGATGAAAATGAAGTTTGATAGTTTGTTGTGTGGTACACAACAAACTGTTACAGGTATTATGATTTTTATATGATACTGCTAAAGTGGCCTTTTTAGACCCGCAGTAGAGGGAGTTAAGTAAGGAGTTACGGTTTCTCTGGTTACTATCATCAAAAACAACATTATCTCTTGTTTATTCTAAGTTATAGAACTAATTTTCTTACGATAAAGATTTTATTTAAGCAACTTGTAAAGGCTTTTAGAATTTAGGTACTTGTACAAAATTGATTTCAGTGTACTACTATTAAGATATATCAACATAAAAATGGTTATAGAAATTAGAGGCTATTTATTGTGTTATAAGTTTCGTAAAGTAGTTTAGTTTAATAGAACTTGTTAATTCTTTACAGTTGGATGTTTTTTACGTGACTGCGATATAAGGAGGGTTATGTTTTTCGAGTGTACCTATGTATGTATGTATGTATGTATATTTCATTGGTACGCCCTACAGCCTAAACGGCTCGACGGATATTATCATGAGAGGTGTCGTTAGATTCGTATTTACTGTGATAGTAATACTGGGTATAACAAAATTAAAACACAAAATGGCGGATTTTTGGCGCCAAATTTAAATGTTTGGCACGCTCTGCACGCTTAAACGGTTTCATGGATTTTATCTTCAAAGCTCTGATCACTGATCTGATGGCCACCAAATGCATACGACTTGTTTCGAACTTTTTAGTTGTTTTTAGCGGTCGGTTTTTTTTCTGACGGCTTTTATTCAAGAAATTGTCGTTTCGAACTGACTTTGACCTATTTTCGGTCAAAGAACAAAAAAAATATTTAATATTTTGTGAGTTTAGAAAGTTACACCTAAAATTGGGAAATGTCTAAAACTTTCTTCGTGGGCGAATAATAAATCACCTCCCGATTGGAAGGTATTGAAAAACATGAATCGATTTCAAAGGGAGATTATAAATAGGTCACCTGGACCCTGACGGATTGAGGGATCCATAGTTCATAATGACTATAAGCATTAATAGTTCTCTTTGACTTTCCAAAGAGAACTATTAATTTGTGATTTTTATATAAGTCTATGCTATAGTTTGTTATCGAAAGATTTAAGCTTTTCAAGTCTATTACCGGTCTAAGCAGAACATTTTTTTTTTCTGTTATTTGTAATAAGCTTCTGCCAGCGGCTTCGCCCGCGTGGTCCCAACGGAAACTACTCTGGGATAAAAGTAGCCTATGTCCTTTCTCAGGCTCTAGACTATCTAAGTACCAAATTTCATTTAAATTGGCTCAGTAGTTTTGGCGTGAAAGCGCGACAGACAGACAGATAGACAGACAGACAGAGTTACTTTCGCATTTATAATATTAAGTAAGGAAGTAAGGATTTTTAACCACCGACGCAAAAACGACGGGTTGTTATAAGTTTGACGTGTCTCTGTGTGTGTGTCTGTCTATGGCATCGTAGCTCAGGAATATATGAACCGATTTCAATTTTGTTTATTTGTTTGAAAGGTGAATTATTCGGGAGTGTTTTAGCTATGTTTGATGAAAATCGGTCTAAGATGGCCGCCGCCACAAAATGGCGGATCACATATTTTTTCACAACTCAGTCATTATGAGTAGATATCAAATGAAAGGACTTGACTAGTAGAATAGTGTACACTAAATTGAAAGGGAATGAGGAATATTAACTAAAGAAATGAAAATTAAGTTTAAAAGGCATAAAATAAAAAATTTATTAAAAATTTAAAAAACCCCCAACAAAAAAAAAACTTTAAAAATTAAAAATAATTTCAATTAATCCTTTTAGTTTAATATAGATACGATTCTTCAGGCCAAGCGAGGTCGCGTCGGGAGAACGCTAATAATAATACTTAGTCAATACAAAAGATTTGCGGTCTCTCGAGGCGAAGACGCTTGGCCCAAAGAATCGTACTTAAGGGTGCTCTCTCGAAAAGGCTTAAAAATAGCGTGCAGGTGAAGCAGTTTTTCTTCGGCATTTACTGAGTAATTATATGTAAAAAAATACATAGTAATCTACATAATATTGCACGTAACTTGGTTTAGCCAGAATTTATTTATTGGTATCACATGATAGGAAAAAAAATCACCAAATCAACACCAAATCGTTGAGATGAAACCATTTTACTCCTTCATTTTTTAACAAAAGACTAAAAAAGTAATATCTACTGCTGTGCAATACAAACGAAAATAACTTGGTTTTGTTACTTTTTTAAAATATGTATTTGTTTTATTAGAAAAAAATAAAAACACGGGTAGCGGAGTGGCGCGTGTAGTTAGCTCCGTTTGTATGCACAAGGTCATTGGCAAATATACAAGCCTTAAGGTGAATGCTCCAGGGTAGCCCGCGAAATTCAAATATTTTTATGTTTTTTGCAATTTGCCGGTCAGTGTGAAGCTGTATGTGGACCAAATGCGATCCGCGACCGTAACGCGTATTTATCTAAAGAATTATAACCATTTTAATCATCAATATAGCCCTCTAAGTTCATGTAGTTCGAAAGAATGATTATTTCTGAAATATTTTGGTCCACATACAGCTTCACACTGACCGGCAAATTGCAAAAAAACATAAAAATATTTGAATTTCGCGGGCTACCCTGGAGCATCCACCTTAAACTAAAAGGATCAATAGAAATTATTTTTTACATTTTGTTTTTTTTGTCGGGGTTTTTTTAATTTTTGTTAGTGTTGTCCAAGTATGTAGACAGTTTTAAGGACAAATAAAAAAAAAATCTTAAGAGACTTCTTTATATGGGATGGGTTTGCTCTTCACTCTAGTCTAAGTGACGATGAAGTGAACTCACCCAGAAAAAGCCTGTTCACTCTAACTTTGAAGACTAGTTTTAAGTACGTAGGTAGACCTACATATTCGTATTTCCGAAAAGTGTCGAAAAGACTTAAAGTGCATGTTAAATTGAGAACCAACCTCAACAAAGTTGGCTAAAGGAAAGCTCCTGATACCTGATAAAACTTAGCCTGGACTTCAGGCCGTCAAGACAACTTGCTAGTCTAGCCTAGACTTCGGCAGCCAAGTTATCACTTGATAGTTTCCTGTAGCTATCATTACTAGACTCATATACAGGGTGTTCCATAAGTACGTTGTTATATTTAAGGGTGGTGTTTTTTATCAGCTATACAGTAAAGGAACAAACCCTAAAAAAAATTTAGAACTTCTTTTTACCTGAAAAAAAAAACTAAAAGTTTAAGAAAATGTCTTTTCAGGCAGTCTGATGCAATTGGTGGCATCGAATGTGTTTTAACTCAAATAAAGGTCGCCAACTGCATCCAGTTGGCGAACTTTATTCGAGTTAAAACACTTGAAAAGTGAACGAAACCCTATTATTAAGCCTCCGCTGTCCGTCCGTTCGTCTGTCTGTTTAATTAAAATTTAATTCATTTAAAAATTAAACGTCACTCTCATATAAGGAACGTGTTTATGGTACGGAACCCTTTGTGCAAGAGTCCGACTCGTACTTGGTAGGTTTTTTTTTTCTTCATAGTCGTTTTTTACGATCGACTTTTAATTTTAAAGAAAAAAAAAATTTTTTTTAAGAATGTTTTTTTACTATTATAGTAGATACATAACACCAGTTTTAAATATGACCACGCACTTCTAGAACACCCTGTATACTGGGATAGCGATCTATGGTAGGTGCCAAATAAGCAAGCAAAAAAATTCATTGACCTTTCCCTAATATCCCTACCCGAAGAATAAAATAAATGGTTTTTCATTACTACGAGAACGTAAAAGATTACGATAGAAGTAGATTCAGTACACCTTTATGTCTTTTTTTCTGTTTTTGATATTAAGACAGTCAATAAATATACATGGGTCAATGATCGTTATGGGTAGGAGCTCGTGGCTAGATAATAACAGCCGCACGGGTCGATCTTCAAGTTTAAGCAACGCTTGCCAAGGTTGGTCTGTGGATGGGTGACCATCTTAACATACATAGTTTTCTCCGTGAGGCAAAGCACGTTAATTCGTTGGTCCCGGCTGTCATTTATATATCTTTGGCAGTCGTTACGGATACTCAGACGCCAGTAAATCTGACTCCAGTCTTGCCTTAAAGTACCGTGTTACCCAGCTAAGGGGTCTGGAGGTCTGGTAGGCTGCCGCTCCTCGTAAAATACTGGTATTCAGCTAAATCCAGTTTGACTGGAAGCCGACCCCAATATAGTTGGGAAAAGGCTAGGCAGATGATGAATGATCGTTATTGTCCATTTATCAGGTGCCTACCATAGGTACGTTATCCCACGTACCACAGTAGTAGTTGTTTCACATTAGTGGCATGTATCAGATTCGCACACAGTACCCGCATTCTACATTCCGGTGCGATTGCTACTGAGGCAGTGGATCTGGCCACGAATTATGTTCCCCTACCCGCAAATAGCTTATTGTGAAGTGGAATTGCGAGAGTGCAAACTCTGGTACGCTGAAGATCTTGTACTGAATTTGCGATTCGCGATTAGACTGATTATGAGGTAACTATTTGATTGGATTCCTTGATAACAATTTACGAAACAGAGAAAGACAACGAGCAACGCGTTCAAAAAATCTCAAAAATTGTTTTGATTGTTTTAAAATCTATGGTAGAGACGCCACTAATAGCGTGTGACATACGCTCGCAAGTCACACTAGAGTGAGTTTACACCATCCGGTACCTTCACACGACGTTTGCGTGACAAGGATGGAAGAATAACTTTAATAGCGCAAGATTAACTTCTCCATTCTTCACTCATAGTGCTATTTCAGTAAAATCTTTCTTTCGGATGTATTCATGTGGATCTTTAATAGTAGGACCTGGCGTAAAACCATGTAGCCATTATAATTGTTAGTAGTTCTGAAGTCAAAACAAGAGTTTTTTGTTGATCATGCCTTTTGTTTTGCTTTTTGCCGCATTCCGTGAAAGTTTCAAATTCACCGCTTTTCGTTGCTGGAACGACCTGCAGTGGACTTTTTATGCCTTAAAGGTTTTTTATCTGTGCTCCGCGGAGGGTATCCTCGGCATAGTAAAATGAAATAAAAATATTTTATTTCAGACATTGATCCATATGATGTTAGTAATACCTAGATACTAATTAAAAGCTTTGTTAGTAACAGACAAAATTCAGATTTTAATTCATATATTTATTGCGCTCATCTGACGCACCGGGCGAATGCACATGTGTATGTACCCAATGCGCCATGATGGCGCAACACGCCTTATCACAAATGACCCGATAATAGCAGCGATGTGTTATTATTTTTTTTAAACATCGCAGTTTATGCTGAGATAGCAGCCTTTTAGGCCTCGCGCATTTCTAATTCATCAATTCAATTATTTTAGTTATTAATTTACATTTTTGTTTGTCTTCAATGGTAAAAAATATTATTAAAGCGAAAAGAGAACATCGCGACAGTATGGAACAGGGTATTTAAAAAAAAATATAAGTAATTAGTCCGTCTGACAGATTTTCAAAAAATATCGGCCGCGTATTTTTCACGTAAACAAAAAAATTAAGAGGATTAACGGACTAATTATATTAGATTTCTTTTTAGTAAAATACCCTATTGTATTTAAATTAAGATCAGTATATGGTATGTATTCGAGTTTTTTTTCTTTATTCAAATAGCTTCAGGCACAATAATATGTCAATAGAAAAAAAAAGGTTTGGGCTCACCTTTTTTTTCTATTCACATATTATTTCATGCTTTCATAGCCTACCGCCATTTTCTTTCCATTACTCTGTCACAAATTTCTAAAAAGGCATTTTATTGCCTGTTGTCCAAGCGTCACGAACACTGAAAAGAAAACTGTTTATTATTTAATGGAAACACTTCAAAGGATTCAATATAAATAGGTGAACGATTGTGTACAAAGGTAAAGTTGGGTGTTATTTTATAAAGCGACGAAAACATGACCTCGAAAGCGCTTTATTTTGTTTAAGGAACTTTCTGGACACTCAGAACGATGTATGTTTTGATAGGTCCCATACACTAACAGATCTAACCACAAATGGACCAGGACGATAACACAATGTACCAGGATGACAACACAATGGGTGCCTGAAGCTGGTGTGATGATTAAGAAGAAGTCTATGGTTTTAAAGTAATATGTTCCAAAAGTGAGATTCGTTCGGAACGCTTTGCACGCGAGTCCGTCTTGCACTTGACAAGTTCTTACAAGATACTTTTCAGATTTTAGTCCCAAGGAATTTGAAAAATAGGTATTTGAAGAAACTATTGCCGATGCCGTCGCGCTGCACCCATCAAGTAAAGTGCGAAAGCGACAACTGCAGCTCAGGCTGATTTTATACCTATAAAAACCTTGTCTAAAAGGAGTTTCTTATTCCGCTGTTTTCTTCTTCAAAACTGGACTGATCTAAACATTTATAATTTAATTTAATTATAATATTTACCTATATCAAAATTTAGAGGAAGACTATTCTATGCTTCTATTATTTTCTATTTTGTTAAATAGAAAATAATAGAAGCTTATCAGTCTGATAGTCGTCTGAACATGGCGGTAATAACAGGCTGCTTTTTCGGGTTTTTGGATTGTCATAATTCTTTTAGTAATTAAGTTTTGGAAAATAATAAAGGCACGTATTAACTAGACCTAGATTTGTTGAAAAAAAAAGTAACTGCTCTAGAAGCATTATCCACGAAGAAAACAGCGGAATGCGTTTGTATGGAGTTTGGTCCAATAGTACCCTCTTAAGCGAGGATATCACTAGGTGGACTTGCCACTCTTGCCAGCGGGCATGCCCAAGAACTATACCTAAGACAGACAGACATGTAGTAGCGAGGACCGGCGTACAACACCTGAAGACGCGCCCTCGAAATAATCCGTTTATTGAATTCCCTGCTTAAGGTCTTACGATAGATATATGGAACCCCGACCGCCTATTTAAGTAATTCAACTTAATTGACATCGTTAGCGATGTAATTAACTGAAACACTGTTTTTCTTTCGCTAAGCACTTTTAACTAACCCAAGAAATGGAAATGGTTCGAAAAGGCGTCGTTTTATTAACATAATGTCTTGGTACAAGTAACCGTATAAAATGTACTTACCGAGGGCACGGCCAAACCAAGGGAAATAATAAAGGTGTACAGTAAATGAAACTCCTTGAACAAAGCCCTTTTGTCTTTGGAGTACACTGTTCAAATTAAGTGAAAAATAATTCCGGCCGTGCAAATTGGCTGTCCGCAAAACTCACGGGATAACGGATATTAGACGGCCGAGAATTTTCCAACACAGCCATTCTTTACTTTTATAGAAGAGGGAAGTTTTATAATTATTCTTTTGCGTTGATGGAAATAGTTGCTAAATTAATTTTCTTCAGTAATTATTCATTAACTAGACCATTAATTTCAGGACTACTAACGTAGCAAATAGCGAAAAATAATTTTGTTTCGGCTGAAATAAGCTCCACAGCAACTGGTCTTTTTAAGGTTCTGTACCCAAAAAGTAACCAACGAAACCCTATTTTTAGGCTGTCCGTCCATTCGTTCGTTGTTATAGCAGCAATAGAAATACATGATCTGTGAAAATTTCAACTGTCTACCTATTATGGTTCTTGATAAACAGCCCGCTGGTAGACAGACAGACGGACGGACGGACGGACAGTGGAGGCTTACTAATAGGGTTCCGTTGGTTACCCTTTGAGTACGGAACCCTAAAGATTAAATTAAATTAAAGGTTTATGGTACGAAACCTATCGTGTAAGAGTTATCATCAAGTTCGGGAACCCAGCTATTTTCTTCGAAACTTTTTTGTTCGATTTTTTTTTTACCGAAAACTATTTACCGACGTCTTATTTGCTATAATATGCATTATTCGACAAAT
This sequence comes from Lacanobia oleracea, assembly GCA_950371165.1. Lineage (NCBI taxonomy): Eukaryota > Metazoa > Arthropoda > Insecta > Lepidoptera > Noctuidae > Lacanobia > Lacanobia oleracea. Next base: position 17,983,436 of record OX493387.1, on the reverse strand, counting down.
TTTTAGATCATCGAAGTATCATGTAACATAGGTATTATTTTACTGAACTATTATTGGCCGAAGCATCTTTTCTTTTCTCTGTCATCTCTGACATAAACTAGAGTCAAGAGCAAACCCATTACAAATAAAAAAAAAGGAATAACATTTTACGGAATGTTTATCACAAATATACTTGGTAACATTTTCAATTTTAAATTAAAGTAGTGTCATAAAAAGTCAATATGTTGTGCTACAAAATTTAGTGAATGTAACGGTGTACCCTTGTTTCGCAGACAGAAATTTGATAGAATTTCGTTTCACAGAAAATGTTTCACATAATATTTGGTTCTTGTAATTTTATGTCGAATATTATTGTTTCAAAGACTATTTACTTGAATGAAACCAATTTCACAGAAACACAATTCAATGAATTTCATGATCACATTTTTTTATTTAACAAACTTATCAAACGGAATAATGTTACTACGCATATTGCCATTTCTATAAAATAGAATTTTAACCTTAAATCAATATTAAAATATGACCTAAAAAAATCAACATATATGCTAAAAAAAATAGTGACGGAAACGAATCGCTGTAAAATCGACTCCACGCAGTCTTGTCTGCCCTACCCCTAGAGTGTAATTTAAGCCCACGTAGGCGCGGAGGGGCGAGGCGGCCCGCGAGCTGAGGAGCAGGTGGTTTGAAGGCCCGCCGCCGCTGCTGAGGCTGGCAAGCCGAAGCTGCGTTAGTGAGCGTTAAAACCATCTGCGACGACCATCAAGTTCCTCCTCCCACTCTAGACGGAGTGGGAGGGAGTGTCAGACTCCTACTGACTAAAACCTACCCATGTTCCAACAAATACCCTAGAGTTTAAGGCCCTGGACATGAAGTCGAACGGTGGCGGCGGCGGCGGCACGACCAGCACCGTGTTCAAATGCATAGATTTAAATGGAACTGTTCACGAAAGCAGTCGAGCAGTGTCCGCGCGTCTGCAGTGACGTAGTCATATTGTCATAGATCGGCCATTTCTCATAACATCGCCGCTCTAGCGCCGCGACATCTGCCCGCTGGCTTCGTGTACGGGTCTGCGTCGCCGCGCCGCGGCCCACGCCTTTGCCCGCGCTGTTGCCCGTGCCGCTGCCCGCGATTTTGCCTCCGCCAGTAACTATGAAATTTTTTGTCCGTTCTCCTCCATAAGAATCTACCCTTCCAAATGGACAGTAGAGTCACTATGTTATTTTAAATGTAAGTAATGATGACGTTCAAAAGTGCCGTTTAATGGCCTAATTGAAATAAACATTTTTGACTTTTGACTTTGACTATGCCAACTGGCCTTAAGAATTACACTGGTCACGTGATTGGTATAATCACTAAATTATCCAGTCCAATCTTGGAGATAAAAGGTATTAAAACAATATTTATAAACTAATGCATTACCAGATCATAAAGAATTAATTACTTAAGATTACTTAAAGTAACGTCACTAACGCGTATTTAGATTAGAAAAATAAATGTAATGATTCTATTTGAGATTTTAGTTTGAAAAATTTAGAATTAAGTGCTGTTGCCGCAACGCAACGCAACGTTGGCGCGGCCTCCCATAGGCCACCCTATGGGAAGCCGCGCCAACGGACCAATGACCTGGTGAAGGACGCGGCTAGTCGATGTATGCGAGACACACAGATCCGGTTGTTGTGGCGACACTTGGGGTAGGGCTGTGTTCAACCGGACCCGATGTAGCGGCGCGTGGTGTTCCCGTGCGCCCCTCTTTAACGTCGCGGGCGGTGTCAATAACCTCGCTGATCCGAGGTAGCCCGCTGAGGCGGGCCGGCACCAACTGGTGATTACGGAAGCCAAATAAGTTCTCGCAATCCCCGGGTAGGTGAGAGATGAAACACCGGGGTGGTTTTAGTCAGTAAGAGTCTGACAGACCCCTCCAAAACAAACAAACAGATAAACGCTTTTTCTTTCTTTTCTTTTCTTTTCTCCACCCGCCTTAGGGCGGAGGAAATCCGTGAGGGTTTCCCCCCGTTAAAAAAAAGCCTATGTCCAGCAGTGGGCGTCTTTCTGCTGATAAGATGATGATGAGTGCCGTTGCAAGAATAAGTGTAATAAAAATGCTTTGTTTTGCACGGTCTCTGAGAATTGTCTGTCTTTTTATCTATGTGACATTGGGTTCACTATAATCACCGCAACATAGAATTGAAACAGCCGGTGAAGTGCGAGTTGAGCTCCTGCATGAAGGGTTCCGTACCATCGTCATTACTATAATCCACTATGATGCCGTTAAAATTGAACACAAAACTCCAAAAAACAAGTCATGAGATACAACCTGCTGACAGATGGACGGATACCGGAGGCTTAGTAATAGGGTCCCGTTGGTTAGCCTTCTAGTGCGGAACCCTAAAAATGAGGTGGATAATGATATACATGTACTCAAAAACCTTTTAATTTCGGACTATCAAGAGCCACATCGTGTAACCTACATACCTAGTTCTTTCATCTATTGTTTACCTTGAAGACGACAAAAAAACTATTTAAAAGTTTTTGATAAGCAAAAACCAGGCAAGTACGTTTTTAATTTTACATCGAGTTCCTTCGTTTATTCATTTAAATAACTAATAAAACTAACTATATACATAATAATATGAATATACAAAATCAAAAACACGCAGGCGTCGAAGAATTCCTCCGCATCGCTGTCATCCGGAAACGTGCCCAGAAGACTGGCAGCACTGCCACGTTGAATGGCAATGCTAATTCTTTGAGCAAAGAACGAGCCAGCCCTCTGGTCACACGGCGAGCTTTGGGTGGCTCGCTGTCCGATCAGAACCAGGCCCGGGTTGGCGGCGCGCTGTGTTCCACGCGCGCCTCAAGGAGCTGTCAGCAAGGGAGACGGGGCCCGCTAGGGCCAGTGCCTGCCGGGGTGCGGAATCCGTTCGAAAGAGACGTCGCGTCCCTGGAACGCAAAGGGCACTGGGAGGAACACGGATGGGTTTTAGTCAGTAAGAGTCTGACACTCCCTTCCGCTCCGCCCAGAGCGGAAGGAGTCATTTGATGATTTCCCATCCTTAAAAAAAAAGCCCTCTGGTCACGCAAAGAGTCAACACGAAATGTCCTTAAAAAGGAGACGCGCACTCGGACCCCATGACCCCAAACGAGTTCCTTACCACACAAAATAGAACTAACTAGATATTTTCATTTGTCCTATCCTACCATATTATTAATAGAAACCAATCAAAACTTTTAATTAAATTGATAAATAACTATCCAAAACAAATGGTTTGGAAAACAAAGGATGTTCATGAGACAGATTAACTTGATTGTAAGGGCTTTTCCAGACAAAAAATTAGGAAAGCAACAGTCTGAGGGGAGTAGATACTAAGTATCCATTTTTTTCCGGCTCTTCCGCTGTTTTTTGTGAAAAATCTGTAAAGGATCCAAGACTGACGCTTCTTCGAGACTCGTCAAGCTTCATTGGTTCGGCACTTCTCGAGTCGCCTCCGTTGACACTAACTTTCGCGACTTTCAGTAGTTGGGAATAGTGTGGAACGCTTAAGGATTTTCGTGATGTTCAACGGAACTCCAAACAACAAATTAACTATTCTGCCCCACATTTCGACGTTTTAGGACTTATTATCGGGACCACTTACAAGTAAACAGTTTCCGTTCGCACAGCACTAGGTATTTGGCGATACAGTGAACACTTCCAGCAACAAATAAAATTTATTTTAATCGTAGTCACAGTTAAACGAGCAGATACCGGTGCCGCCACTTTTTGTCGCCCCAATAAACTATCGGATTCACGTGAAAATGGCGCTCAGAAATTTATTTGCAACCATTTTTGTATTTTCTTGTGTTTTGACCTGTCGTGGCGAGGACTGTGAGGCCTATGATGATATGGGATCGTGTAAGTTTTCACTCTGTTTTATTATATTTAAAAATCACTTGTTTGACTTTGTGGCTATGTCGTGGAATTGGCTATTTCATGATGTGGAAAGATTAGGTTAGGTTATTTTTGAGGTGTTCGTGGCTAGATAATAACAGCCGCACGGGTCGATCTTCAAGTTAAGCAACGCTTGCCAACGTTGGTCTGTAGACAGGTGACCATCTTAACATACCGAGTTTCGTCCGTGCCTTGGAAAGCACGTTAAGCCGTTTTTCCGGCTATCATTTGTAGATCTTTGGCAGTCATTACGGATAGTCAGAAGCCAGTAAATCTGACTCCAGTCTTGCCCAGTTATTGGGTTGTGGAGGTCTAGTAGGCAGCCGCTCCTCGTAAAATACTGGTATTCAGCTGAATCCAGCTTGACTGGAAGCCGACCCCAATATAGTTGGGAAAAGGCTAGGCAGATGATGATGATATTTGATTTTTTGAGGTGCTCACTCCATGAAGTCCGAAAAACGACGGCATTCAATTTTCGGAATAGCTATAATCACAGGCTAAAATCAATTTTTTGTCCATAAAATTCTTCCGTTACTGACTGAGTGATTGACGGAAAACGCACAGCTGAAACTACTGGTCGTAGGAAGCTGAAATTTGGCACTCCATAGCGGAGTACGATTTTCCGAAATTCTCACGGAACGGGAAAAAGCGGGATATGCGCGTACCTACGAAGTCGCGAGCAAAAGCTAGAATTTAATAACAGCCACACAGTCGCAATCTTTGAATGCCGTCGGTCCGTGGATGGGGGACCATCCATTGCTTACCAGCGGGTCTAAAACGGCCACTTTAGTAGGATCATATTAGAATCATAATACTAATCACACAACAATCTGTCCAATTTCATTTTCATCTTTATCGCTAACGCATTAGGTTCAAAGCGTGAGCAGCCCGTGGCTAAATAATAACAGCCGCACGGGTCGATCTTTAAGGTTAAGCAACGCTTGCCAAGGTTGGTCTTTGGATGGGTGACCATCTTAATATACCGAGTTTCCTCCGTGCCTCGGAAAGCACGTTAAGCCGTTGGTCCCGGCTGTCATTTGTAGATCTTTGCCAGTCGTTACGGATTGTCAGAAGCCAGTAAATCTGACTCCAGTCTTGCCAAGAAGTACCGTGTTACCCAGTTAATGGGTTGTGGAGGTCTGGTAGGCAGCCGCTCCACGTAAAACACTGGTATTCAGCTGAATCCGGTTTGACTGGAAGCCGACCCCATTATAGTTGGGAAAAGGCTAGGCAGATGATTAGGTTCAAAGTGTGATGTGCTTTCTGATTCTGCTGAAGTGACCTTTTCAGACCCACAGGACTCCTCTTTGCCTTGGTAATCACGTAGTTGGTCCGCTGCCGTTGGTCTCGGCTTTTATTTGAAGATCTTTGACAGCCGTTACGGATAATCACAAGCCAAAAAACCACCTCAACACGCTGAGCGCGTTGAGCGGGAGTGTTGATTTTCGGATTTGATAACATAAAAGTATTATTAAATCAAAATCTGTTCAGTTCAAACCTCAATATGGTAATTTTATATTATGTTTTTAAAGTAATTTTCATCAATTTAAAGCGTTGCGTTTTGTAGCAAAAAAAAAGGAATAAGAAATTTCGAACTTTGTAATTTTTTCTATCGAGAAAATTTCTTCGTATCGTGTATTCCTTCAGTTGGATAGTAGATCTTATGGTAAAAAGCATATACCAAAAATTCACATTCCTGTTCCACAAATACGTTCCCTGTTTCACGTAGGTACCTGAAAAGATACGCGAAAACGAAACAGCGGCCAAGTGCGAGTCGGACTCGCACACGAAGTGTTCCGTACCATAAAACTTAATTTTTATTATTTGTTGTTAAAGCGGCAACAGAAATACACAATCTGGGAACATTTCAACTGTCTACCTATTCCAGTTCTTGAGATATAGCCCGCTGACAGATAGACGGACGGACGGACAGCGGTGACTTAGTAATAGGGTTCTGTTGGCTACGCTTTGGGTACGGAACCCTAAAAACGGCCTTATACTAAATGCATCCTCTTAAAAGGCAGTCACTTCATCTATAATACTGCTACTCAGCTGTATGTCTGTCCCTGTGTATGCTTAGATCTTTAAAACTGCACAACGGATTTTGATGCGGGTTTTTTTAATAGATATAGTGGTTCTCGAGGAAGGTTTTTGTATATAATTTGCACCCTTATACTTACTAATATATAAAGCTGAAGAGTTTATTTGTTTGTTTGCTTGAACGCGTTAATCTCAGGAACTACTGGTCCGATTTGAAAAAAAATCTTCCAGTGTTAGGTAAAATGTATCGAGGAATGCTATAGGATATATAATATATATATATATCATCACGCTCAGACTAATAGGAGCGGAGCAGACGAAATTGTTCTAATATAAAAATCTTCCGTTTCTGACTGTGTGACTGACAGACAACGCACAGCCGAAACGACTGGTCGTAAAAAGATGAAGTTTGGCAGCTTTCCTACATTCCGTAGGGGAGCACTAAGAGAATTTCCCACGGGAACGGGAAAAGCGGAATATGCGTGTACGAAGTCGCGGGCAAAAGCTATCCTAACTATATATTTTTTAATACTATAAATGCATAAGTAACTCTGTCTGTCTGTCTGTCGCGCTTTCACGTCAAAACTACAGAACCTGCTCATAATTATGTTTGTTTGTAAAGGGTTTCACATCCAATAACAAATACTTTTTCCCGGATAGGATGTAAGATCCACCATCGTATTGTGTCGTATTTATTATATTATTACTTTAAAATTTTAAATCCTGAAACATATACGGGCGTTCGCCTTGCTTTTGCCATCGCTTTTTGTCATAATTTAAGTTCTTAAGGCTTGTATATTTGCCAATGACCTTGTGCATACAAACGGAGCTAACTACACCTCCACGCGCCACTTCGCTACCCGTGTTTTTAATTTTTTATAACAAAACCAATTTTTTTTCGTTTGTATTGCACAGCAGTAGATATTTTTTTTTTAGTCTTTTGTCAAAAAATCAAGGTGTAAAATGATTTCATCTCAACGATTTGAAGGTGATTTGGTGATTTTTTTTCCTATTATGTGATACCAATACATACATTCTGGCTAAACCAAGTTACGTGCAATATCATGTAGATTACTACCTATTTTTGTAGATGTAATTTTTCAGTAAATGCCGACGAAAAAACTGTTTCATCTGCACGCTATTTTTAAGCCTTTTCGAGAGAGCACCCTTAAATAAATGGAAAACAAAGCTTATGCTTTGCAAAAATCAACAAACAAAACCTACTCATAATATTGTTACCTGAAAATATTTACAGTTTATTAAATACACTGTAATTTAAATAAAACAGTACCGTTTTAACATTTTCAATAACGAGTGTTATTTTAAAATATTAATTGGGCTATCAGAACATCGCATTGTTTTATATGTGTTCACCAAAATTGTACAAACCTAATTCAATTGTGAATACTTTTACTGCTAATATTATAAAACTACGCGTTTTATTTAATTTACAGATAGTTTTTCGCTGAAAATATTAACTTGAAAGTATTTTATTGCCCAAGTGCCTCGTTGGTCTAGTGGTGCATTTATGGAACAGTTTCTGGGATCGATTCCCGGGTCGGGAATAGTTTGCAACTGGAACCCGAAGTTAGCCGCTCGGACTCTGGATGTGTGCTGGGTTGAAGGCAGTAGGCTATTACATGGGACTTTTAAGATACTTAACTATCAAAGTGTGGATGTTCATAAAATGCGAAATCCATTCACCAGTTCTGTTTGGCCAGGTACTCCACCGTGTCCCTCCGACATGGTGTTATACAGCGCCGGATGTCTCGACCCAACCTTGTCGGAGCGTACGTGTCGTCACCCCGAGGCTCGGTCCCTGGGAGTCCGGTGCGACTACTCGCGGTGCGAGTGTGCTGCCCCGAAGGTGTTGGACGAAGCCGCCAAGCGATGCGTCACTGTCGACCAATGCTCGGATCAATCTAGTGTGAAGAGTACTAGAAGTTATTGATGTGTTTTTTTTTTAAATAAAATATTGTATTTTTCATACCTAACTTTATCCTCTACCAACCTGTAATCCTCCTTATTCTACGTAGTTGCCTCTTATTTTACATGGAGACAAAGAACGAAACCAATCACCACGACTAAGCAATGTTTGTAGGCTCTTAAATTATAATCCCTACGTAAGATACAATAAGGTACAGCGCCGGCTGTCTCGACCCAACCTTGTCGGAGCGTACGTGTCGTCACCTCGAGGGTCGGTCTTTGGGAGTCCGGTGCGACTACTCGCGGTGTGAGTGTCCTGCCCGGACGGTGTTGGACGAAGCCGCCAAGCAGTGCGTCACTATCATACCTAACTATATCCTCTACCAACCTGTTATCCTCCCTATTCTACGTAGTTGCCTCTTATTTTACATGCAGAGAAAGAACGAAACCGATCACCACGCCTAATCAGTGTTTGTAGGCTCTTAAATTATAATCCCTACGTTAGGTACAATAAGGCACAGCGCCGGCTGTCTCGACCCAACCTTGTCGGAGCGTACGTGTCGTTAGTCCGAGGCTCGGTCCTTGGGAGTCCGGTGCGACTACTCGCGGTGTGAGTGTCCTGCCCCGACGGTGTTGGACGAAGCCGCCAAGCAGTGCGTCACTATCATACCTAACTATATCGTCTACCAACCTGTAATCCTCCCTATTCTACGTAGTTGCCTCTTATTTTACGTGCAGAGGCAGAACTAGCTATGCGTGATTGTGGACGAGTGATGACAGTCTAATCTTAACAGAATGAGGAATGTGCACTAATCCAAATATATGTATCTATAAAACTAGTTGACCCACGCAACTTCGTCTGCGTCACAATTTTAATTACTGCTTCGCTCCTATTGGTCTTAGCGTGATGATATGTCCTATAGCCTCCCTCAATAAATAGGCTATCTAACACCGAAAGAATTTTTCAATCAGTCCAGTAGTCCCTGAGATTAGCGCGTTCAAGCAAACAAACAAACAAACAAACTCTTCAGCTTTATATATTAGTATAAGATTCTTCCGTTACTAACTGATTGAATGACTGACAGACAATGCACAGATGAAACGACTGGTCGTAGAAAGCTGAAATATAACATGTAGGTTTCTTGAGGAGTGTAGAGCAGCACTAAGAGATGATTTTCCAAAATTCCTACGGGAACGCGGGTGAAGCGCTAGTGTGTAATTATTTGGGAATCAATGACCACTTTTTGTCAGTGTAGCTCCTCCAGACAGGCACGCCGTGACGTTACAACATTGCGACAACTCTTTTTATAGAAATTGTTACACAGACATAGCTAGACAATAAATTAAGAAAATACTAATTAGAAACGTGTTAAAGTGCTACAGTGTATAATTAGTTATAAGTACAAATTAACGAATGAGTGTAAATGTCGAGAATCACCGACCAGTCAAACCATAACTACGGTTTTGTGGGGCTTAGTTTATTAACTTTGCTAGCCATATGTGAAGATTAATAAATAGATAGACATAGCTAGACGCCATATACGGGTCCGCCCGTCCCTTTGAATTATACAGTCAATCACTGAGGTCTGATAGTTCCTTACAAACAAGACATCAAATAGTCAATTTAACCTCTTCAACATTTTGAGACACAAAAATACTTACGTACGACGACTACGCAGCTACCACAACTCAACAGACGTTTATCAAGCGCTTGCTCATTTTCTTCTTTTGCCCACAATAAATCGAGCGTTTAGAATAAGTTTGAATATAAAAAATGTCGCCGTTGTTTAGACATGTCGTTCGCAAATAAAAACAAATATCTCGACGACACAACCACAAACACAACACTACGCCGCTATATCTGCCCGCTGGTTTCGAAAACGGGTCTAAGTTGCCCGCTCGCTCCCGCGCCGCCGCCGCCGCCGCCTTGCTGCCCGCAAAACTCGAGGCACAAGCCTTGATAGTTCGTACAGAGGCAACGGGGCGTGAACGTACTGTCTGACGACTCGTGTCCTGTTCGTGACACGTCCACTGTTCTCTCTGCCTTTGATAAATTAAATATAGAGTCAGGCTTTCTACCAGTAAAAAATAATAAGAGCAAGAGTAGGCAGTAATTTTCTGGATTACCTTAAATACCTCATCGAGCATTTTCCGTCTGGCGACATCAAGGTCGTGAAGTGCTTGTTCCAAAGCATAGATTCTTTATCTTTAATTGAGTAGCACATGTTCTCTGGATTTTCCTGCTGCTTGAATAAGATGAAAACCTCACGGTTAGGTACCCTATTCAATCTCTGGATAGGAACAATATCAATTTCGTTAGCTTAGCTTTTAGTTTAATTTACTTTAACAAAACTTCATCCTGAAAGTTAAAACGCTTTTTGATCACGACTGAACCCGTATTTACTACTAAAACTAGGTCAATTAATTATTCTTATTTGAGGAGATAGAATAGTTTATCTACCTGTCCGTACCTCTGTTTACTTTTTCAACAGAAACTAGAGCCGTGAGCCGTTCTATTGAATTCTATGAACATAGAGATACCTAATAAATGCTACAAATGAATATTCATTCAACGATATTGCAATGTAGATCGAACTGTGTTTTTATTAACAGGAATTTTAAACGAATGGGAATTGTATACGCGTACAAACTGTGAATTCGAAAACCTCATCCGAAGTGAATTTTAATGCTGTAGACTGGGTAAAATGGTTTTTCATTAATCATGCAATCTCTAGGCCTCTTCAATCTCACGCCGATGATGACTGTCGGAGTGATGGGCCATTCGACTGAAAGTAGTTACGGCCACCTGCAGCTTCCTAGGAAGGTAGTATTATAGGTGGTTTACCTATACCGTTCTAGTAAAGGTACAATAGGTTACTTTACGAGATAGAAAAATTATAATTCTATTTAGTTCATCCGTTAGTTTTAAAAAAAATATTGGACACGTATTTTTTACCGTATCAAATCGATAAAAACTGATAAAGACATCAAAGTTTTAGAGAGGGACTGGTGACGTCACATCGCTTGTACAAATTTTACCATTGTAGTGACGTCACTAGTGTTTTCAACGCACTGTATGGTCTTCATGTTTTGATTTCGTGAAAAAAAGAAATCCAATATTTTTTGGAAATCTATCTAACGGACTAATTAGATTTTTTCAGTAAAATACTTTATTTTACGAGGATATTGAAAAAATCGAAATATGTCGACCGATGATCAAGGAGTCTGCTGGATGCGAGAAGCACATGACTGGGCGATGTGGCGTCTTTTGGGAGGCTTGTATACAGCTGTGGACAACTTTCGACTGAAATGATGACGATGATTGACAAAAAAACTTTGATCCCTATAGCCATACCATGAAGGTCACCGATTTATGGCATTGAACACTACAGAGGCGCTATTTCATATGTTATTGTAATAGCTAACGTAGTTACCTGTATTCGGCAGGAATACGGCACATTCCTTCCCATTGCTGGGACACGGGTCGTTCTCTATGGGCCGTACGTGGGTTCAATATGGATAACATTCCTGTCTACCAAACCGAACCTATCGAAGTAAAGACTATTTCCGCTAAGCATAAGCATAATCAGCCTATAATGTTCCCACTGCTGGAACCCAGGCCTCCTCTTGGTGAGAGAGAGTGGGCAGTATTCCCCCACGATGGCCCAGTGCGGGTTAGTAGATGTCACATGTCTTCGAATTTTTGGTTCTAGGACATGCCGGTTTCCTCACGATGTTCTCCTTCACCGTTTTGAGAGCAGATGAAATAATTTTACACATAGTAAAGCACCTGCCTGGGTTCGAACCTACGACCTACAACTCGTAAGTCGCAGCCATTACCACTGGGCCACCACTGCCATTTCCACTAAGAAAAAAAAAAACTATCAATCATGCTTTGTTCAATACCAGTCACAGCAAATAGGAAAAAACTTATAAATGAGACGTACGTTTCATCGAGTGATCGAAGATATTTGATCGCGTGTCAGTTGTGGCTGCGAATGTGCGTGGCATTCGATATATATGCCACAATATATCCCCGGTTTATCCCACAGGGCTGTCGTTATGTCAAACGTGACAAATAGCTCGACGTATGGGTTCTTGTACTCAATGGGATATCTTGTTAAGGTGAATGCTCCAGGGTAGCCCGCGAAATTCAAATATTTTTATGTTTTTTGCAATTTGCCGGTCAGTGTGAAGCTGTATGTGGACCAAATGCGTTCCGCGACCGTAACGCGTATTTATCTAAAGAATTATAACCATTTTAATTATCAATATAGCCCTCTAAGTTCATGTAGTCCGAAAGAATGATTATTTCTGAAATATTCATTCTTTCGAACTACATAAATACGCGTTACGGTTGCAGATCGCATTTGGTCCACATACAGCTTCACACTGACCGGCAAATTGCAAAAAACATAAAAATATTTGAATTTCGCGGGCTACCCTGGAGCATCCACCTTAAGTTACCATTGTACATACAGCGGTTTGTTAAGGAGGGTCAAAAGTAAAAAAAAAATCTTTAATGACTTGAAACTTTGGTATTGAAATCTACAACGCAACTTGTTTTGATTGCTTTAAAAGGTTCATTTGAAAACCAGCGTCAGACAGCATTAGTTATCGCTGAAATGGACCTTTTTACTGAGGCCGTGAGACACACACTATGGTAGGCACCAGACATTTATTAGCTTTCTTAATATCAAAAACAGAAACAAAGACATACAGCTGCTGTCCCGAATCGATTTATATCGTGATCCTTTACGTTCTTTAGTAATGAAAAATGGTTCATAATTTATGGTTCGAGTATCTACGGCGGCTATATTAGGGAAAGGTCAATGTACTTTTTGCAAGTTTATCTGGCGCCTACCATGGTGTGTCTCACGGCCACAGTAACCCATTTCCACAGTATCCATTTCAGCGACATGTAATGCTGTCTGACGATGGTTCGACTGCGCCAAAAGGAGGGTTATGTTTTTTTTTTTATTTCTATGTAGGACCATGTCATTATATTTGTACTAAATAAATTTTATTCCTTCTATCATCCTCTTGCCCTCATTTTAATTTATTATCTTGTATTAATATGGTATTCCAGAGCACTAAATCAGTATACTAAAGGGTTTTGTTTGACATCAAAACTAGTAAGCGCCACCTGCACGAGCGACTGTTTCACCACGAGTCGTTCATGGAAAGAAAGAAAGAATAGTATTTATTTAGCACATACATGATGGTCGGTTACCACGATACGATTTTTCTCCTACCCATGTATCGTCGACCTGCAACGGTTTGCCGCATGTCCGCAACAACTCATTACACAGTAATTAACCAACTGCAACAGCTTTCTGGTTAAAAAAAAACCAACCGAATTAAGAACCTCCTCTTTTTTGGAAGTCAGTTAAAAAAACAGGAAAACTGATTTGTGGTTTGTAGTTTTTTTGTATTTTGAAGTCGGGTTTATTTTATGCATAAAATGTTAGAGTCACTTTTCGCATCGCCGTGAGGAGACACTTCTTTATTTTGTTACAGAATGAAGTGGCAAGACAATAATATCTCGCTCATGTGTGGCACCTTAGAAACACACAGGAACATAGCTAAACGTCATAGGTCGATTGATTACATTGGCGGCTATCAAACATCAGCTGATATTTCCAATATCAAATATACAACAACAGTCAGGAATCTCTTATTTCCTAGGTCAGAGCTCTAGTGATAACCCCACAGTAAATTATTATTAGTAGTCACGCTTCCCATATGTAGCAAACACGTGTTGAGTGCACGTAAGCACGTTATCATTTTCCGATAAGCCACAATGTCATACTGCATCTATTATTGTCTTACGAATGTGGAATAACAATCAGTTAGCCGTAGTATTTTGAATATCATTTAGGCCACACGCGGATTAAGAAAATGCTATTTTTTTTATTTCAGCTATTAGCTTAACCCTGGGCATGCCTGGTAGGGTCTGTCAGACCCACCCTTCAACTTAAACCGTTGTCATCATCATCTGCCTAGCCTTTTCCCAACTATATTGGGGTCGGCTTCCAGTCAAACCGGATTCAGCTGAACACCAGTGTTTTAGGTGGAGCGGCGGCCTACCAGACCTCTACTACCCATTAACTGGGTAACACGGTACTTCTTGGCTAGACTGGAGTCAGATTTACTGGCTTCTGACAATCCGTAACGACTGCCAAAGTTCTACAAATGACAGCCGGGACCAACAGCTTAACGTGCTTTCCGAGGCACGGAGGAAACTCGTTATGTTAAGATGGTCACCCATCCACAGACCAAGCTTGGCAAGCGTTGCTTAACCTCTTCAGCCACGAGCTCCAACTTAAACCGTTGTATTTCATTAAAATATGATGTTTCTGCGTCACCACTCTCAGTAGCTGAACATTATAAACCAACCGACGCCTTATTGCCACTACTTTAGTCCGGAGTCAGCTGGGATGGTGAAAGAACACAAAAATCCCCGAGCGCCGGTGTCAAATACAGAGGTTATAACTTACACCTCTGCCTACACCCGTTGATGGGAGTGACAAGGACTGATTACTATAGTATTATCTATAAGTCTTTGTCCTGTGCCTCCTATTTTATAAAGTTTAGTTGAGATTTTATTTGTTTTCACATAAGTGTGAAAAAGGCCTGTTTTTTGTTAAAAGCATAACCTTTGATTATGATTTTTTAATTTATTTAGTTGATATGATGAATTTGTTTTCTTCCTTTTTTCCCCTACTATATACCCCTAGTCCAGATAAAATAATGTTTAGATACACCAGTTACCACAACTAGTACGAAAAATAGTCACTTTAAATTCGGGACTGACAGACCCAACAGGCATACCGCGTAACATTTTGCCACCAGGCATACCGAGGGTTAAAAATCTTCATAGCTAGCCATATATTAGTTTTCTCCAACCTCCCGCCGTTAACCTATCTTCTTCTTCGTACTTCTCTCACTACTGAGGTTCGCGAACACATACGACTCATCTTATGAAGCGTGGACACGTGGTATCTATATGCTGCCAGCAGCCTTCTTAATTGAGTTTGTGCCCTGAGCGTGTTCTCGTTTCTATCCATTTTTCCCGTGCAAAAATTGCCAATCAATTCTCGCCAAAGGCGTATGTATCCCTTCGTTTGCCATGCGAATAACTATATATCAAAAATGGCTGTGATAGTTATTCGCATAGATGCTCAAAAATCTGATCCAACTTATGGATATAGCAATGTCCAGTAGCTCTCGAGGGCATCATATTCATATCCGTCAATTGCATGGCAGTCGATTATTTAGTAGCATTTAATAGGTCTGAAAGCCGACGTCTAAATGTTTATTAACGTTGGACAAGAACTTTAAAATGTATTTTGCTTCTAGACTCCACTCTAGGCTAAATGGTTTAGCTCAAGAAATTACACATAAAAATGTTCGTTCAGCAAATTTGACCAACCAAAAGTCCTTGGATAAATATTTGTATTTTTGGTATTATGCCATAAACATGAAAAATATCTTCCTAGAATACCTAGGTAAGTATAATGGTGTATCTTGCCCACTATCTTGAAGTACCAAGCTTAGTTAAAGTAAAAGCCTTCTGCACGCGAAGTAGTATTTAATAAGTACTAACTTTCTTTTACAGGTCTGTCTATAAAGTGCTAAATAACCTCACTATAAAAACCTTGATTGCATATTGGAATGGTTCTACTTTTCTCTGTTTACGGGTACCTAGTTTGAACAAAAACCGACTAAGGTTTAAGCCAGCGATACACTAGGGTAGAAATGTCCTGCAAGACGTGTCGCCAGCGACCGACGTCGGGTGAAGTGGCGCGACGTTGCCGGACTTCGCTCAACAAGTCTGTCATGTCTCAACATTACGTGACACGTGTCGCCGGAAACATCGTCGGGTGATGGCTAGTGCTATTATAAACCTCTTATTTGAAGACTTTTGAAATAAAGCCAGGGATACACTAGGGGACAAATTTCCTGACACACGTGTCGCCAGATACGTCAGGCGAAGTTTCGCGAAGCCGCACGACGTTGCTACCGACTTAAGTCGCGCGATGTCACCAGATAAGTCAAGCGAAGGCATTCAACTTAGCTTGACATGCCGCCGACACGTGTCGCGGTACATTTATGTACCCAAGTGTATCCCTGGCTTTAACTAGCAATCAAAGTTGAATGAAAATAAAGTTAGATGGAATGTAGAATAAATAAACTGAAATGCATAAATTTAAATACTGCATAAGTCGGTGTTAAAGGGAACTAGGTACATTTTACTTTAAAATTCCTTTCTTATATTGACATCATGAGGCGAAGAACATCTTCGCCCTGTGATGCCAATAATTTCCCTCGTTTTTGCGCGATTCCTGTCCTATACTTTTCAAATTACGTCCAGGTATTTCACAGGTATTTTATCTGGTAAGGCTTGCAGTATTAGGGTTCCGTACTTAAATGGTAATAAGGAACCCCTATGGTGTGACTAAGTCTGTCCGTCTGTCACAGCTGGATATCTCAAGAACTAATGAACTAATGCCATCAACTTTAAATACTTATGAAAAGTTTTAGATGACGTTTGTTCAACTATTTTGCACAAAAGAAAGAAATAAAAATGTATTTTTTTGCAACAGTGAATGAAAGGGGTTCTTAAAATCCCGAAGTAGAGCTACTAGAGCATGTGGGATATCATATGAAAGAACACACATTCTCAAACATTTTTTTTTTTTCTTCAAACCGCATTTTTTTTTTGTTTTGACGGAAAACGTAAAAATTTTAACCATTTCCCCCTTATCTCCGAAGATTACATAGAGAAAAATCAGATTTTTTTTTATAGAATTTGATGCAAAAACTTCAAGAAAAATAAAACGATGCCTCCAACCAGTACACTTTTTCAGAAATCATCAATAATATAATATTAAGAAGAACTCCACGACCTCATCCCACCGGCCCGTTTCTACCATCGGACATTGCTATTCTACAAATTGGTACTAAGTGTTTCCAAAAGTCTTTTATAATGCGCACAGCAAAGGACTGGAACTCTCTGCCAGCGTCTGTGTGTCCAAACGCTTACAACCGTATTCTCTTCAAAGTTAGAGTGAACAGGCTCCTTCTGGGTAAGCTCGCTCCATCGTAGACTTTGTGTCTGCCATCTCGGACCTAAGACTAGAGTCAAGAGCAAACCCATCACTTATAAAAAAAAAAAATAGCTCCACTATCGGTCAAGAGATGGCGCTGATCTAAAACTGCAATATACACCGCAGTGTTTAAATTCTCTGATAAGTATAGGCCTCGCCGTCGAAAATTTAAAATTTTTCATTTTTAACCGAGTTCAAAAAAAGGAGGAGGTTCTCAATTCGGTTGTATTTTTTTTTAATGTTTGTTACCTCATAACTCCGACATTTATGAACCGATTTGAAAAATTCTTATTTCATCTGAAAGGGCATACTTTTTGATTTATCCCATTGTCACCATTTCAGAATCTGATGATGGGATCCCATGAAAATCGAGGGCAACCCTCAAATTTTATAATGTTTTCCACTAACTTTCTAACGCAATTCAGATATTTGTGCCTGGTAATCATCATCTCATGCTGAACTGATGATGGAAGGTATAAATTAGTATCTGATGATGAGATCCCATGAAAAATGTTTGTTCAGCGATATTTTCGCTAATTGCTAGCCGATTTGGATGATTCTTTTTTTGTATGTAAGAATTTTTTCCCGGGCTGGTTTCGTTTCAATTTGGTAAAGATCCGACGAAGAACTTCGGAGATAGGCAATGTAACTCTTCAATAAATTATAGCAAAGGTATCGGGATTGCTGAAAACGCATGTTTTTTTGGTGTTTACACCAGTTCTTAACAAAATATTGAGCCGGTACGCTGTTAATTTGTATCACTTAAAAATGAAAAACAAAAAAACTTTTTACAAAAATAATACCAACTTCCAGAAACAAAACACTACAAAGTACAAAATAACTTCGGAAGAAAAAAAACTTTAATTTCGGAAGTCGGTCGGTCAAAAAACGAAAAAATAACCAAAAAACACCGACTTCCGAAATTAAAGTTATTTTTTATAAGTTATTTTGTACCTTGTAGTGTTTTAATTTTGGCAGTCGGTTGTATTTTTTTATATGATGGTACGGAATCCCCGTTACGCGAGTCCGACTCGCTCTTGACTTTTTTCATTAAATCATGGCTCCTAGTACCTTACTTATACTACTCTAGTAGCTTTTAAATAATCGCCTATTACCGAAAATTGCCACCTATGAAAATATTCAGATTTCCAGTAAAGATAATTTGAAACACATTAACAAAGCTCTATATTATTTAGCTGACAATGCGCTGGAAAATTTCATGCGACCCTTTTATCAGTAGCGTTGATGACCTGATAGATTAGAGTGTATAGATACTCATTTGTTGTTGTTAACCTTCACTTAAACTTTATGGGCAATTAACGCGTTAGATTAATAATAGTTTATGCATTATTGAAGTGCCATTGCAAATTCATATTTACTCCTGGTAAGTCGTTTTATTCAGATTCTTAGCGTTGTTTCTCCCTAGTGAAGTAATCACATCCCTTGTTTCGCTTTAAACAGTATAATGAGCAAACGCAAGGAATGTAACAAAGCATAGTTGACTTCAATAGTTCCGCCTTTTGTTTCAGCTTCAGAAATTCAAGATGTTGTGCAAAACGAAAATAGCAGCTTTGCTAGTTCTGGCAGTTGTAGCTCCAAGTTTTGAAGACCCAGTTAGTGACACCAAACAAGAGGAATGCAAGAAGATATCCTCGTGTTCCGCTTGTATAGCCAAAAGTTTCTGCACGTGGTGTGTCACGAAGAGTAAATGCACCAAGCAATCATGCGGCAACGATAACATAATTTTCCCCAAAGAGTACTCCGCTATAATGGCAGGGCCCACTTTCTGCCCCAGGGTCGTGGAACCGGAAGAAATATTGACTCTGAAGAGCGGGGCAAAGCAAATTATTGTTGTGAAAATTACACAGATACACTTGTACATGGCGTTCACTCCGTGGAAATGTAAAATAGATTATAACGGTGAGCAAATTACTGTGGTGGCGGTGTTGTTGGGTGACCAAGTATATTGTGAGTCGGTGCTGCTTACTAACGAGTCCCATGAGGCTCGCACAAGCGGCAGTGTGTCGGTGCTGTGGGACTATAGTAAATACTTTGATGGATCCTTCCCGTTTCATGTGTGCCGCTGTGACTTAGATCCTTATTGTAAAGCGTGTCAAAAAGTTACTTTAGAGCAATAATTAAGTCCTACTTTAAGTGCCTATCTCAGATTCATAAAGTTCATTATTAAATTATTAAGAGCTTTCTGCGTTGTCTTATTTAACGTTTACCGGTTTTTCTGCAAAATCGTAAAGTCAGAATTCACAAACTGAATTTTAATCACAGTTTTACGTCTCAATCGTGTTTAAAGCAACAAAGGGAATTTTGTAACAAAGAGGCAAGCAGTGGGTGAAAAATACGTGCATGAAAGTAGGACTACCGGTACAATTTAATGGAGAAAATATAGTCGATAAAGTTCCCACAAACACTTGTATCTCTTACAACAGTTGAATTTGATCAGGAACTTGTTCGTTAGAGGAATATCGTTAGGGCAGTTTTCGCTTGGAAGAACACACAAATGGTGAAGGCCTTTGCTTATTACACTGTAAGCAACTAACTTAATTGCTGGTTATGATAGTGTTTAAAACTTTTGCATAGCAACAATACCGCGTACAGCTAAGGTATGGAATTGCTGTTCTGT
Organism: Lacanobia oleracea; assembly: GCA_950371165.1. NCBI lineage: Eukaryota > Metazoa > Arthropoda > Insecta > Lepidoptera > Noctuidae > Lacanobia > Lacanobia oleracea. The sequence goes on along the minus strand of OX493387.1, from coordinate 17,963,791 downwards.
GTTTTCTTATAGCTACAATAGGCTACCCTGTCACCAATTAACTAAAAAAATCGAATGAACCCGTCCGATACATTACCAAAAAATATTACACACGTATTTTTTCTTATTTCAAGTTAACAATAAAAAAGACGACACAATGCGTTGAAAACTCGCGTGACGTCACTTTCCGATACACTTTTTACCGGTTAGTGACATCACAAGCCCCCTCTTCTGATCTTTGATGCGTTTTATCTTCGTAAATTTTGATTGATTTGATAAAAAAAAAAATACGTATCCAATATTTTTCGATAATCTAACTGACGGTCTAAATAGAATCATACTTTTTACTCAGGAAACATCCGTATTGGGTGTCTTTAAATCAAGAAGAAATAAATAACTTCTAGGAAAGCGTACTCTATTGTCGACCACATCATTGCTTTCCATCATGTTAGATTATCGTCCAACTCAAGCCTATCAAAAATAAAACTATTTGACGACACAGTGGCGCAGTGGTTGAGCGATTGGATGCTGCGCTGCGTGGCACGGGTTCGATTCCCGCACGGACATTTGTATGACCTACAGGTAGTTGTTCCGGGTCTGGCTGTTTGTGTATGTGAGATTTTATGTTTGTAAACGCTCCCACGATACAGGAGAAATTTCTAGAGTGGGGCAGCATATTAAAAAAAAAAGCACCCTAGCTAAGGAGTTCGTGGCTATGCAATACCTGCACGGTTTGATTTTCAAGACGACCGACCTCGTCAAGCGTTGCTTACGCTTGACGAGGTCGGTTTATAGATCGGTGGCCATTCATAACGTACCGAGAATCTTCCACGCCTCTGAAAACACGTTAAGCTGGTGGTCCCGGCTTTCATTTGGACATCTTTTATTCTAAAACTTTGAGACTGTGTGTGAATCCAGTTACTGTGTTGTGGAGATCAGGTTGGAAGTCGCTCTATGTGAAATACGGGATCTCAGCTGCGCTATTCTGTAACAACATTTTCGTGTCTCGAGAGCGGAATCCGAAGTGAGTATCAAATTCGTATAAACATGAGACCTTAATGTTGTGCGCAATAGAGCTCACTTTGTGAGCTTTGTCACTCAGGTGAAGCTCGATATTGAAATGGTTATTTACAGAATAGACTAGCAGATCCCAACACCAACCATTGAAAAAAGGTTAAGCAGACTAAATGATGGTAAATTATTCGTTTAATACATTTTTAGGGTTCCGTACCCATAGGGTAACCTACAGAAACCTATTATTAAGCCTCCGCTGTCCGTTCGGCCGTCTGTTCGTCTGTCTGTCAGTAGGCTGTATCTCAAGAACCGTAATAGTTGACATTTTCATGGATCGTGTATTTATATTGCCGCTTTAATTTTAATGTGCGTCTGTTTGGGCGGAATAAACTGTTTCTCTTTCTTTCTTTCTTTAACAATAAATAAAAAAAATTAAGATTTATGGTACGGAACCCTTCATGTGCGAGTCCGACTCGCACTTGGCTGGTTTTTCTTCACTACTTGCCGGTTGCCACACGTAGATCCATGTGGCAACCTTCATCCGACTCGTTTAAACTTCACCGTCTTGGCACAGTTTTGTCAGGATGCTTTAAAGACTAGGTTGGTAGAGTTTTAGGAAATATCCTGGCACTCCGGTCAAACTACATTTGAAGATCAATTCGACAATTCTTCAATTCTTTGCAAGTGCTCAAAAAACATCTTGGAAGTATAACGTGTAACTAACTAGAAAGTCCATAGATCGTCTAAAATTCCCAATCCCAGGGAGCACTTTTACATGTATATGAGAAGATATATAATTTTCTCCGCAGTGGGACTACATACGTACTTATAACTCTTATAAGTCGCGATATAAAAACCATTCCAACTTACCCCACTACATTGACAAAAGCACCGATAACCTAAAACATACACTGCAATAACTATCATCCGAGAATCGTATCAGAGTGTATGATTTAAAACGGGTGAACTTTAATTTCCTGTTTTGAGACGTCCGTAAAAGCGATACTGCCAATATGAAGGTTGCTTAGAATAATATAAAGTTATGAAAACGGTTTTGTGAAAGCTACTCGTAAATTGATATTCTATTTTTTGTTGGCAAGAACGGCTTATGGCTAGTTTACACAGTGCAAGCTAGCGTGCGAGTCAGCCTACCGAGTAGAGGCTGTGCAATAACTCGCATCGTATGGACATACTCGTATCTTATGGCGATTCGCACACTACACCGCGTAACGCAGCATAGCGCGGGAGTGCGTGTTCTTACGTTGCTTGAAATTATATCTCTCGTTGCATTTAAAACACGCGTGCAACACACAGAAACCGCATTCACTCGTAGTGCGCGATGCATTCGTCGCCACGCACCCCGCAGCGTTTAGCGGGGCAGTGTGTGAATTGCCTTACAAGTTTTTGCCACGTGCGAGTTGGATTTTTTTCACTCGCCTGCTTGCCGACAGTAACTCGTACATGGCAGCAGCTCGGACATCACTCACATCGTTCGGACGCGTTCGGCAGTAGCTCACCAGTGTCAGCTAGGCAGTTGCGAGCGGAACCTGTATTTTTTATGTGCTAATGACTGGTCAGCTACTATCATCGTGAAGACAGCTTAGGCGAGCTGAGCTACTGGCATACTAGTAGGTAATCCGAGTAACTGTCTACTTTCGAGTCAGCAGTTCGCACTGTGTAAGCTAGCTATTAAGGGCGTATATTTGAAATTTATGGCAGCTCGAAAGCGCTGAGGGGCGCCGCGCACCCGACGCTGTCCCCGCATGCTTCCACGTGGAAAGTACATATACCACAATTTCACATTCCTATTCCAGGAACCTGACAAGATACGTTAAAACGAAAAATGGCTTTATACTAATTGAATCACCTTAAAGTGACTGAATGCTAAAGTGACCTGGTGTACAAGCGCAGCATGGGAGATGCCTATATCCAGCAGTGGACTGGGCTTATTGATTTATGAGACAAGCTAATAATTTTGACCAGAATTAACCGATTAACCTACTTTTTAGGGTTACGTACCCTAAGGGTAACAAATGGAACCTTATTACTAAGCCTCCGCTGTCCGTCCGTCTGTCCGTCTGTCTGAACCTATTGCGGTTCTTGAGATATAAGAACCGCAGACATACGGTAGACAGTTGAAATCTTCACAGATCATATATTTTGATTGCCGGTACAACAATAAATAATAAAAATAGAGTTTTATGGTACGGAACCCTTAGTATGCGAGTCCGACTCGCACATGGCCGGTTTTTTTTTATTAAGTGGAAGACACAGGATGTACTTAGCTTTCTACAAGTCATAATATGTAGGTACGAGTATGTACTGTACAATGGTATGCTTATAGCACGTTTACCAGCTGTATTGTTCATCGACGTAATTAAAACCATTCTTCTTCTTATCGTGTGGGCAGTAAGGTCTAACGACCCCACACACCCTAGTGTCAGAGTTTCTAAACTACCTCAAAGGCCTCTGACATGGAATAATTGACGACCGCCATTTTGCGGCCGGGATCGGCTTCCGAAGCACGGAATCATCTTTTAATCAGATAATCAGGAGATTCAAGCCTGCAATATCCTAGCCAAAACAACAACTTTACAAAGTATGCTTCCCGTAGGAATCGTACCCACGACCACCGGTAGCAAGCTAAACCATTGGATTTCTATTATACTCGTATATATTTCTACACGTACCACCTACGTAACTGCATAGGTACGAGTATGTCGCACAGAACGAAGAACAAAGTCAATTGCAATTCATACCGTAGCCTTTATGAAAACCATTTAAAAACTGCCTTTAACGAGCCCACCGCAAAAATCTATATAGGTAAACTGAAGTTTTGCTCGGCTGTGATGTAAATAAACTCTTTGTCTCGATTTTTTTCAAAACACATCCTTTTAAACTTAGGTGAAATATTCTAAGGATCTGCTACCAGATTATTTAATGCATTTTCATTTCACAGACATGTTTTTTGCTACAAAGGGTTAGTTTTTGCTTGACTCGCATTTGTCCCGTTTTTTAAACAGCGATGTCATTCGCCTCAATTTGGCTTTTGTAATGATAAGTGCCAACCAGTGCCAACAGAGTTTTCATATAAAATACGTAGTTATCACACATTTTCCGAGGACATTACACAAATGTCCCTCAGTCAACTTGAATATCACCTCGTTTAGAAACAATGGTAGTTTGTGATAGTGCAGCCTGAAATAGAATAGCCGTGCTACTTCTATTGTCTGGTAGTATTAATTGGTGCGGGATTCCTTAATTAGCAAAGGTACTGTAGGGTTTGGATATACGCAGATTATACAACGTTGATACGACAGAGGGGCTTTCCTTGAAACTGCCTATACTAGGTACCATTTTCAAGCTCTGTATCAAAAATAAATTAATTAGGAGCAGTAGTTTAGTCGCAAATGATTTTTAAAGTTTTTGCACGGTTTGAACACGATGTATCTTTTCTAACAGCTGAATATCGTCTAAGCATAGGTCATGCACCTTACAACGATGAATCTACGATGCGTTGTTGCCGCTCTGACGCATGTCGAAGGACATTCACAAAAAATTGGCAATGCAAACAAGGAAGCAATCAATACACACACACTTGCACTTTCACTACGAAAGCGACGAACGTAGCGCATTTGAATGAAATAGAACTAGGTCAGTTAGTTGCATCCTTGTTTTTTTGCGATCGGTAAGTGGGGCCTCAGTGACGCCGACGCTGTCGTTTCGGAACGTAGGGTTTGTGGAATTCGCGCGCAAAGAATTGTGATTTTATTTTGTTATTGTGAGAGGACACGTAACTTGGGATTATTATTATTTAGTATTTGTGTTTTTTTTTTTGTGATTGACTGTTTATAAGGTTATAGGACACGTAACTTGGGATTATTATTATTTAGTATTAGTATCTCCGGACCTCACTCCCATGGATTTCTTTTTGTGGGGGTACATTAAGGGTGAAGTGTATGCCTCAGAGGTAAATACAATTGATGAGTTAAAAAATAGGATTATTTTAGCATTTCACAAATTAAAGTGCTTAGCGACGGACAGTGATACTGATCTAATTAGAAAAATAAATAACAATATTCTCCGTCGGTATAATTTGTGCATCAATGTAAATGGAGGACACATCGAAAATTTTAAAATTTAGTGTGTTTGTTTTTGTGCGCGTACTTCGAAACGTTACCTAACATAAAAGCCAGTGCGAGCGGAGGCCTAAGTCGCCGGCCGCCACCCCGGCCCGGCCCCCACCGAGCACACGAGATACCGCACACCGCGCTCCGGCGCGCGCGCGACGTTGCCGCTTTGTTACCTAGCGGTATCTAAGGTCAGTGTCTTTTTTTTTACAAAGGGTGGTTGCGTTTTATTCGGATTTGCAAGCTATTTAGTTTGTTTGAAAAAAATATTTTCTCATTTATGGCGCTTTTTGTTTTTGTACCGTATCGAATTAATACTGTACACGTATAGTATACGTAGTTTAATTTAATGCCCCTCTGTCGTATCAACTCTGTATGATAATTTTGAAACAAAAAAGTAAACGCATCAAAAGGAGAATTTTGGATCACAGCAGGTAGTTTCTGCCTAACCTCGTGGGAAAAAACGTGTCTTTTATTTTCTTAGTTATACATATATACATAATATTTATGTATGGATTCCGTACACACTACATCTTTTTTCACACAAGAAGATTTTTTTTTATTATTAGCAAAGGTGAATTCGCAATAAAATACAGATCTACTATTACCGAAGTAAAAGAGCTGGGCCTCAAGTTTGCTATTACAATAGTGTTAGAATGGTCTCTATAATTGATTTCATAATTATTGATTTTGACAAGTTTAGTAATCTTCTAATATAAAAGTGTCATTATGCTTTGCCACTGACACTCCATTGAAAAAAATGACATAGAATGGTAATCTGGTACATAATGACAAATGAATAAATAATATGTAAAAATATATATAAAAGAAATCTGGCATAACTTAATGTTCATATTTAGTAGTAGTTTTTCGAAAATCATTTCTACTAACGGGTTTTATAATAAAGGCTTTACGAAAATATCTTTATACCACGATTCTATTACGAGACCATTGACAGAGCAATGATCGACCATTATGAATTAGCAGATTACGAACTTTTAGCAAAATGACAATGGGATCGTGTTGGAATGACGAATTTATAAAAAACAGCAGACCTGGGGCCCTGGCTACTTGTCCCAAAAGTTCAGCATACATTTTAGATGCCAACATTAGGTGTGTACCACCCGAGTTCACCTGACGCTGATTTTCAGCTGCAGCCCATGAGTGTCATACGCTCGACTGGGTTTAACTAGATAATAGTCTAATTTTCCGCTTTACAAATTTGTACCCTATCTACAATAAAGTGGGTTTACAAACATATATTTCTATGCAAACACAGAAAGTTTGTAATAACATCCTGAGGGATAATAAGCGCTCCATATATTGTGGAACAGAGGGAAAAAATGTAAAGAAATTGAAGTGTTTTGACAGATTCCGAATGAGATGCGAAATCATCATCATCATTTCAGCCGAAAGACGTCCATCGCACATAGGCCTCAGACTAAGTCTCATCACAACAACCAGTCATGTGTGTCTTGCGTCCCGCCGGCTACCCACGACCCACACCAGGTCATCGGCCCACCTTGTGGGAGGTCTTCCAACTCTTCTACGTCTTCCGGTACGCAGTCGCAACTCCAGAACCTTTCGGCCCCGTCGAATATCTGTTCTGCGAGCAATGTGCCCCTGTCACTTCAATTTGGGATTCCTTCGGGCTATGTCGGTAACCTTGGTTCTCTTACGGATATCATCATTCCTGATTCGGTCACGTAAGGACACTTTAAGCATTGTCCTCTCCATTGCCTGCGGGTGACTTTAAGTCTTCTGTTGAGACACAATAATATAGTTCCTGTTTTATCCAGAAGAAATACCTAGTTTCCAATCTCACGCGATTTATGATAAACTTCTGGTGTCTGCAATAAGTCGGCGACACAATTAACAAACAAAACTGGCCAAGTACGAGTCGGACTAACACATGAAGGGTTCCGTACCATTGTATTTTTTAATATTTGTTGCTAAAGCGGCAACAGAAACACCTACAAACTCTGTGGAAATTTCAACTGTCTACCTATAACGATTCATGCATGAGATACAGTCCGCTGACAGACAGAAGGCGATGCATCGCCTTGTGTCGGTGAGCGTTCTGTGTGTGGGTGTAATACGTACAGGTATTCACATTATTGCGGAATTTGTCCGAAAGAGTCACCGTGGCCCTGGAACGCAAAGGGAATTAGGAGGAACACGGATGGATTTTGAATCAGTAACTGTAAGAGTTTGACTCTCCCTTCCGCACCACGCAGAGCGTGCGCTAGGGTCAACGTTTATTTCAATTAGGCCATTAAACGGCACTTTTGAACGTCATCATTACATTTAAAATAACATAGTGACTCTACTGTCCAGTCATACGATGATTTCTCATACTACAAAAAAAAAACAGTTTATATTGATGACGTCTTTTGCTACAAACTACAGGAAGCTGCTTTACTAGATATAGATTTTCATTATTATTTTGTATTAAATTCATAATTGCATCCGCTGTAATGACTGCCCAGTCCCCTGATTGTTTGGACTTGATGTTGCCATCATTACGCAACAACTATTCTTACATAGGTACTCTTATGATTGTGAATAAAATACGTATATTATGAAAACATAAGTACTTACGCTCCCTGTTATTTCAATAACAGTAACAAACCCGTTCAAAGGTTAAAGGTTGTGATTTTGTCCTTGAAACTGAAAACATACCTACCTGTATTGATATTAACAACATTTACAACGCTTAGCTAGTCAAAGGGCTGTTTATTATCTATGTTTAATCGCGATATTTACTCACAGGAATGTCGACATTTCAAGTACATACCTTCCTCGGCACATGTATGCCTAACGATAGGTAACTTGACATTCTTGCTTATACCTTTAGGCAGACATTCCATCGAACCGATTTATTAAAGCAGTTGCAAATAGCCGTCTCTTATTGATGTAATCAAGTCGTTATTACTCTCTTACCTCTTTGCTTATGGGGAGTATTTCTGAGACCCACTTTCTAGTCATATTATCCTAATCGATCGTTCAATGTTACTATAGGTACAGAAAATAAGGAGTCTGAACGTGCCAATGCCATCAATATTCCATTGGGACAATGAGAAAGTGCTATTCGTTCTGTACAGCTTAAACTCTCTCTCTCTCTCTCTCTCTCTCTCTCTCTCTCCCTCTTGCAGCGGAATCATGATGGCATTGATGTTATAGAACAGGGCTTGCCTAGTGGCGATAAATTCTCTCCCTGAGGAATGGTAAGAGAGGCGCCATGGTGTCCTCACCTTCCACCTGACGTAGGTACTCACCGGACACGATTGTTTCGGATTCGGAGGGAGAACACACTCGGGTGTCAATACTATGAGAATCTCCCGGAGGACACGGTGGAGAATACGGTAGAGGCCTGCCCTGCTTGGGTGGAACACCACTGTCCTCGTCGAGGCGATTGGCGGCGTCGACCTCTCGCGATCGACTCTGATTCAATACATGATCCGGAGCGAAGAGACATGGGCAGCAGTCACCTTCTTTAGCTGTAATGCTAGCGAAGGAGAAGGCCGGCTGCGTGAGAGAGAGGCAAGCCTCACGCCACAGCCGCCGTAACAGAATTAGACGCCCAGGGCGTTGGAAGGCGCAGGGCGATTCTCGCCCACCGCAGGCGTATGCCTGCAAACGGCGACCGTTGGGTGGCTCGCCATCCGAAAATAACCGGGCCCGGGTTGACGGCGCTTTGTGTTCCACGCGCGTTTCAAAGAGATTTCAGCAAAATAGACGGGGACCGACGACCTAGAACGCAAAGGGAGACACGGATGGGTTTTAGTCAGTAAGATTATGCCTTCCTACTGTACTGTATGTAAGTCATGAAATTCCCATCGCTACTTTACCACGTAACCGTGAATTTCATTAATGCGTTAATCTTATTTTCAAGTTATTAAAAGCCTCCATAAAGTTTCTGAATTTTATCTTCGTTGATTTGATTAGTGGAAAACTTATCTTTTTAAGCTTTCCATATAACTATTTCTTTTATTCGTTTTCTTCCCCGACCCGTCCTGAAGAGCTTATAAAAAACATTAATTCGATTACGAGCTCAAAGGACTTGTGAAGGACATCTAGTTGATCCTGGACAAACGTTTCGGCTCACAAAAAAATACAGACATAACCCTAAAGTACCGTTAAGTTGCTTGTAATTTATTCTAGACTTTGTACCATCCTAAAGAAACAAATAGGGATTGTGTTGAGATATTTTGGGTATAAGGACAAGAATCTTTCGTGGTATACATTTTTACACATATAAGTATGCTGGCGCAGTTGAGGTTTCCACAGACGGCTCGGTGCGACACAGTTCGTAAAGAAAACCTGTAAAAACCGGCCAAGTGCGAGACGGACTCTCACACGGTAGGTTCCGTACCATAAACAGAAAAAACACTTTTCTTGTATGGGAGCTCCTTTAGTTTTTAATTTAATTTAAATGTTACTATTCGTTGTTATAGAGGCAAATGAAATATACTCTGTGATATTATTACGGTTACGGTCAGATAATATTACGTTTCTTGAGATACGGCCCCCTGACAGATAGACGGACGGACGGACGTACAATAGAGGCTTAGTAATAGGATTCCGTTGGTTATTCTTCAAGTACGGAACCCTAAAAAGTTTTTTCGCATTGCTAACGTTTAAAAATAACGATAAATTTATTTTGTCAGTGTTTTCATAACATCGGTGCCGACAAATTTCCCGGTAAAATAAGATTAAACGAAAATTCTCAATTGATGGCAGTCCACTCTATTTCGTTACTCTAAATTCTTTGAAATTCAATTTGTTATAGACATTAAATAATTTCTATATTTTTTTGCTTGTTTATTTTTTAACATCAAACAGGACATGTTTCTTTATTCAAATTGGTATATTTTTAATTGCTTTTAGTAAATAAACTGAGAAAATATTTTAAAAATAAACCACCCGGACTCTCAGACATTTGCGGGTTAACTGACCCCACGAAAAGAAAGCAAAGCAAGGAAGGAAACTTTTTTTGAAATCTGTGAAAACATAGTCAGTAGATGAATAACTTATTTATACCCGACTGCGAAAGAAGGAGGGTTATGTTTTTCGAGTGTGTGTATGAATGTATGTCTGGCTCTAGAGCCTAAATGGTTTGTCGTATTGTTATGTGAGTGGTGTCAATAGATTCATCTTAGTCGTGAGAGTGACACTGGGTACATCAAAATAAAAAAAACCGGGCAAGTGCGAGTGGGACTCGCACACGAAGGATTCCGTACCATAAAACTTAATTTTTATTATTTTTTTTAAAGCGGCAATAGAAATACATAATCTGTTAAAATTTGAACTGTCTACCTATCACGGTTCTTGAGATACAGCCCTCTGACAGACAGACGGACGGACATCGGAGGCTTATTAATAGGGTTTCGTTGGTTACCCTTTGGATACGGAACCCAAAAAAATGACAAAATGGCCGATTTTTTGCGCCATATAATACCTTAAAAAAATTTTCAAAACCTATCGAGTGGGATCAAGATAAAGGGCTCGAGGAGACGATTCCAAAAATGTTACTCACTAAAATGTAGGAAATAAAGGAATTGAATTTGTTAAAATACCAAAATCTACTAAAAAGATCGAACCCAGGCGCTTTTCAAGCAGTCTGATGCAGTTCAATCACTGATCTGATGCCACCAACTGCATCAGACTGATTGAAAAGCCCCTTTTTTCGAACTTTTAGTCGGTTATTCGGTTGGGTTTTTTGACAAACTCAATTTATTTTTGAAAATGTTATGACATCACGTTTCGTTTTACTTTTTATACCAAAAAGTGACAAGATTACAAGTAATATCAGTTGAATATTATGAAGACTAGTACAAACCTACTAAATGAGGTACTAAAGATTTAAAAGGCGAAAAGCGACTCGGTTTTATGTTATCTCATTCATGAATCATAGAAAAATGTGTAGAGGTGTGGTACTTTCAACCTGCTTTTTAAAATTCTGCTCTCAACTTGAGAATTTCTTGTGAGACTTAAAAAGCGATGTAGATTTATTTATTATAACATTCAGGGTGCGTTTTCATTGCTAAGGAAATGAGCGGAGCGGAGCTGAGCAGCGCTTGATGCAACTAATCAATAATGCTGTAAATCTCCACTCAGCTTCAGTGGAAATAGAGTAAGTAGAGCATTCTACTATCTTTTTAGGGTTTCGTACTCGAAGGATAACCAACGGAACCCTATTACTAAGCCTCCGCTGTCCGTCCGTCCCTCTGTCTGTCTGTCAGCAGGCTGTATCTCAAGAACCATAATAGATAGAGAGCTGAAATTTTCACAGATTGTGTATATCTATTGCCGCTATAACAACAAATAATAAAAATTATGGTTTGTGGTACGGAACCCTTCTTGTGCGAGTCCGACTCGCACTTGACCGGTTTTTTAGGATTTCGAACATCTAAGAAACGGAACCCTTACAGGATCACTCGGGTGTCTGTCTGTCGGTCTGTCCGTCTGTCACAGCCAGTTGTCTACGGATCTTCCGAAACGCTGGCCGGGAACAGTCTTCTATGCAAATAGCTTTTACCTGCTCCTTCGCGAACCGACCAAGTTTCTACCTATCTTTTTACTAAAACTCTTCAATCAATCATTTATTTATTTGCAAACATGGGTAATTGGTACATAGATGTTCAAAATGTTGATTTTATTTTCTCCGTGTACAATCATATAGATTAAAATAGTGAATTTTGTTACAATCGGTTTGGCGATTTAGGATTGAAATCGTAACTAACGTCCAAAGAAACAATGTCACTTTCGCATTTATAATATTATACTCGTATTATTACTATGCTGATCCGGCAAACGTCGTTTTGCTATAGAAAAAAAAAAATAGCCTACAAACTATTCTCAGACCTAAAGAATCATCATCATCTGCCTAGCCCTTTTCCCAATTATATTGGGGTCGGCTTCTAAACAAGCCGGATTTAGCTGAATACCAGTATTTTACGTAGAGCGGCTTCTCAGACCTAACAAACATACACAAAAAAAAAAACATAAAAATTGGTTGAGCCATTTCAGAGGAGTTTGATAACAAACACCGTGACACAAAATTTTGATATATTACTCTGTCAAGAAAGTACCGGGAAAAGATCAATAATACACAAAATGTCTGTTATTAGCTAAGGAGTGGAATTCCCTGCCGGAGTCTGTGTTTCCTGATAGCTACAACCTGGGAGTCTTTAAATCAAGAGTGAATAGGTTATTTCTAGGCAAGCGTGCACATCCACCACATCCTCGCTTACCATCAGGTGAGATAGTGGTCAAACGCGTGCCTATAAATAGTAAAAAAAAAAAAGTTGGGAAAAGGCTAGGCAGATGATAAAGTTATACGGTAGGAACCTTGGTAGGAACTAAGCTGTGTTTGCCCTCCGCCTACTCTCCCGCCTCCGCCGCCAACCCTCTCCGCTTCTCCGTAAACACTCACCATTTTTCACTGCTCTGCTCCGCTCCGCTCAGCGCCACTCGCGCCCCCGCCTCAGTCACGTTCTAAAGCCAGCCCTGCTCTATCTTTATCTAAGCTATCCGCTAATCTAGCCGAGTAAGTTGCTCTTTTCAATTAACAAACGTCACGGGCAATTTTTCTTTCCTTTAGAATACTTTCTGAGAGAAAAAGGAAAAACAGAGAGATTTATAGTTTTCTTTTATAGTAGAAGTATAAACATTGAAGCAGGAAAATAATTAGTTTGTTAACGTAGTCGTGTTTATTTTTTTCATACCATGAAAAGAGTTCTACCGACTTCTATACTTTATAGTTTAACAAGTTGACCCGCGCAACTTCGTCTGCACCGCTCCTATTGGTGTAAGTATGATAATAAATAGCCTATAGCCTTCCTCGATAAATGGGCTATCTAACACTGAAAAAAAAATTCAAATCGGACTAGGAGTTCCTGAGATTAGCGCGTTCAAGCAACAGACGTTGTCCTGCATGAGCCGGGCTGATTTGTGAATCTAAACCACCCAGGGCGCCACCAAAAATTCATTCAAATTGGTCCAGCCGTTTAGGAGGAGTTCACTGACACACACACGTACAATCTAGTAGAATCTATACTAATATACAAACCTGAAGACTTTGTTTTTTTTTTTGTTTGCTTGAACGCGCTAAACTCAGAAACTATTTGAAAAATTCGTTCAGTGTTAGATAGCCCATTTATCGAGGAAGGCTGTAGGCTATTCATAACCACGCTAAGGCCAATAGGAGCGGAGCAGTAATGAAATTTGTGAAGCAGAGAAAGTTGTGCGGGAAGGCTAGTTATATATATAAAGATATAGGGGTCTGTGACCAACATTATGTCTGTACTATAATTGTAAAAATAATTCTGTCTATCTATCTGTTTGTTACTTGTTCACATTTAAAAAAGTGATCCAGTTTAGATAAATTGTAGTATCATTAGAGATAGATCGGGCCTTGGTTAATCTTTATCTCGGGAATGTTTTTCTTTGGGAAAATTTCCGCTTTCTACGCTGGCAGAAGCTAGTTACAATAAATGAAGAAAATATCATGCTCATGAGGAAGGTATAAATGATGGTATCTGTAAGAGTAGGTAGCGGAAGGATGCGGACTGCTCCCGACCGAGGCTTACGTTCAGCAGTGGACGAATATTGGTCGAAATGATGATGATAAAAATAGGACAAGACCAAAGAAATGATGGACAGACTGTGCGAACGATGAAATGTTTAGAAAGGGGCTGATTGCTGAATCCCGTTGATTCCGTTTTTTTTGTATAGAAACGTATGATTAAGGAAGTAGACATTTTGCATCATCATCATCATTTTAGGCAATTGCCGTCCACTGCTGAACGTAAGCCTCCCCCCCAAAGAACGCCAACCATCCCGGTCGTGAGCAGTCCGCATCCATCCACTGCCAGTCACCTTCTTTAAATTATATATCGATCTATCATGCCGCAGGGCGTCCCACAATACGTTTGCCCATACGCGGTCTCAACTAACACGTATGTCTGATCCATCGACCGTCTGTCCGTCTATAGACATGGCCGGCCCACTTCCACTGCAGCATGCTGATTCTACGCGCAATGTCAGCGACTTAGTTCTCTGGCGAATGACCTCGTTGCGAATTCTATCCACCAGAGAAACCCCGAGCATTACTCTCTCCATTGCATGCTGAGCAAACCCTAAACTTGTGGATCAGGCCTATGGTGAATGTCCACGTTTCGGCTTCGTAAGTCATTACGAGTAGGACGCGCTCGTTATACGCATTTTGCATCTACCACAATTAAATTTGGATGAGAGTCAGAGAATGACAAAGCATTATTATAATTATCAATAATGTTTCATCGCAGAACATATGGTCGATGGGACCGAAAAGTTCTGGAGTGGCGACCGCGTACTGGAAGACGCAACGTTGGAAGGCCTCTCACAAGGAGGACCGATGACTTGGTGAAGGTCGCGGGTAGCCGATGGATGCGAGACGCGCAGGACCGGTCGTTGTGGCGACGCTAGGAGGAGGCCTATGTCCAGCAGTGGACGTCTTCCGGCTGATATGATGATGATGAATGAACCAAAAACGCTATTATTGCATATACAAACTACAACTCCTTCTACTAAATATTATGTACCCACCTAGCTAAGTACTTCTGGTAGGAGGTACTAAAACAGAAGTTCTTCGAATCAGGCTTCAAACTTGTACAAAGTTGCTCCTACAAATGGTTTTCTCAACTAGATTCTGATATTGTATCATACTTAACTGTTAGTTTACTCGTAAGATTCACATACAAATATACTAACAATTATAGTACAGAGACATGTGGAGCGAGGTGGTCAAAATCCCGCAAACCTCCACTGAAAAGGAACGATGCTCCGAAAACTGGTGGGCTTCTGCCTTAGCCCAATGGTTGTTGAAAGGTTGATGTATTTTCCCAAACAGCGCCATGTAGGATTTCTGAGACATTAGGTCTTTTTAGAGTCCAATACTCAAGAGGTAACCAACGGAACCCTATTACTAAGCCTCCGCTGTCCGTCCGTCCTTTTGTCTGTCAGCGGACTATATCTCAGAAAACGTAAAAAGTTGTCGATTAAAATTTTCACAGAATGTGTATTTCTATTGCCGTTATTATAACCAATAGAAATTAAAATAAATTAAAAATTAAAGGGCGCTCCCATACAACAAACGTGTTTTTTCGCTTTGTGGTAAGGAAAACTTCGTGTGAGAGTCCGAATCGCACTTGGCAGGTTTTTTATTTCTTATGTGGTGGCATAAACGCCGCTACAATAGACTAACCTGAACCCTATATTTCAGGGTAGAGGTGCAGGTATACACCCAAAGTCCCATATAATATATTAAATAATATATATTTACATATTTAAATTACTCTTATGTCATACATTAGTTAAGACACAATGTGTAACTGTTTGTTTATCCCAAATAAATGAATATTACGGCGTCCATTTTTGCCAATATCGGAGCAGAATTTAGTTTCCGAGCTGCTGCTGTAGAATTCCTCATTGAAAACACTTGACTAGACTTAGCAACCAGGAACCGCTTACTGCACAACATTGACTGATAAGCGTTTTACCGGATAGTTATTGTTTTTGCCAAAATGTAGAACAAGACCTTGAATGATAAGAACTATCAAAATATATTGATCAATATCATTGCAAGTATATGGTAGCAGCGATAAGTTTCAAAGTAGATGCCATCACTGCATATTTATGACTGATAATAAAATTAAATTGATAAATTTCATTTTATTCTCTTTTACTTTGTAACAACTTAGTCGTGCTTCTCGTACGTAGAAGGGTTATTTGCGTTTTATTTCGAGACATAAATTGTTCTAGGCACCAATCGCGCTTCGGTCATCATCTTCCTCCCCTTGCCCTAAGTTAATTGGGGAAGAATGCAAGAACGCGTGTAGTACCGATGGTGCTACACGCGTTCTTGCATTCTTCCCCGTTAACTAGCACGCTGTTTTTTCTAAGGTTTTTATTTCATCAATGGGCGAAGTGAAAGGGAGAGTCAGACTCTTTACTGACTGAAGCCATCAGTATTCCTAATGCCCTTTTTGATGCACAAAAATCAATTTTTCACTCCACCTGCATAAAAACGTCAAATTATTTGACATGCAAACCTAACCTAAATTACGTCATCCTAACCCGCGAGTGGGTCCCGTCCACTTCCGCTACTACTTGCAACGAGCGCAGTAAAAATGCGTTCCCAATTCAAATCACATTATTGATAATAAAATTCAGTACAATATTATTGCCCGGCGGCGCGGCGGTGGCCGTGGGTTGTCGCCGCAGCTTCGGGGACGCGACCTGCTCCTAGCATAATTATCTCGCAGTAGATTTGAAACTAACTTTCTGTAAGTGTTTATGGTGTTCTATGTTATCTACTTTTTGTAAAATTAATAAATAATTTTATATTGGTACTACGGTTTCTTATTTTCTCACAGTAGGTGTGAAAAGTAGAGTCACCCTGGGGTAAAGTTGCCTTTGCCTTGGGCTAACTTGAATCCCTCACTATATTCAGGATTATTGTATTAACTCCCTGGCTTCCCTAGTGAGTTAAACCTTTAACTCCCGAATCCTTCATTGCGTTTGGATTCCAATATAACGCCAGTGACATAAGACACTGCTTTAACCCTTCGTTGCATAATCTACTATTACCGATTAATTGATTCATTTTTGCTTGTCACTCTTTCGGCCATTTCTTCTCCATAATCAATGTTATTTAAATTAGGTTATCAATTTATCTACTTTGCTCGATAGCTGTTATCTTATCATTATTTTATAAATTCTAGCCGGAAGTCGATGTTTGCTAATGTCTTGCAACAATTCCAATATTGATCTGTAATCTCTACTTGAGAATTCAGTGAGCGTGGAATAGCCGGCTATTGACAATGTTCTGAGCTTACTAAGCTCGCTTGCACCTGCGTCCAGTCGTCAGCTCTCTAGAGTATGTTTGGATATAGCACATATTAATGTAGGTTTATGGCGATCCTTTGCAAGATAGTAGGTACTGCAAGCTCCACCAGAGAATTCTTATTGAAAAGCTATGATAAGTAATGAAGTCTGAACAGGTTTTACCTCGGGCAAAGTTTAGCTTTAAAGTTATTACCATATGAAGTCCCTTTTCCAGTGTGGGTTGGCTGAAACTACAAAACACAACATGGAAACTACAATCCTACCATTATTTCTTACTCCTTCTATCAATGTAGGAACTCATTGTTAAATCGTGTAACGTTACCTTCATTTATTACATTGACTGATGTTGATATTGCCAGTGGAGTCTATGAAATTCCCAACTAACACAAAAGCTTTAAAAACCCTATATAAGAATCGTATATCAGTTCCATTTGAGTATAAAAGTGTTAACGCATACCTGTGCAACTGAGTTGGAGTATGCTCTAACTCACTTATAACCACGAAAAAGGTCCACAGTTTTACAGGTAAGTTATAGAAAGCCTATAGTACGGTGTTACAAAAATATTAAAGCTGCATAAGAGCTATAATAATAATAATAATGCTTTATTTAAGACCAAGTCCATAACGAGAGCATTTTACTTATTTAATAAAAAATTACTTACATGTTAAATAATAGTTATGATATGGTACCACATACTACCTTTATCCAATGATTCTGGAAAGGGCAGTCATAACGCCACACGCTACAACGCTTATATCGGCCGGCGGCTATAAAGTCTTAAGTATACTTACTGCTACTAGCACCCTTATAACTATCAAAGCTGTATTATGTCGTCCATTAAAGTTTTAGTGCCGCGATTGGGGCTCAAACTTATTTATTAACTCCTCTATATCGTCTTTAGTTATAACTGAGGTAATTATAACCCTGTTTTATTACTAAAAGTCATAAAAAAGCCTGTAACTGGCACCAAAATGTTATTCGGGTTGGTTAAGAATACACAAATAGCTGTTCCAGCTGTATCATAAGTTCGAAAAACATTTGACCGAATTTCATTACACCTGAAACTTTTCAACTATTATCGTTTCGTTTTTTTTACTACTTCGAAATCACGTCTGCCACTGTATCAATTGACTTATTTTCAATTCGATATTTTTCGTTACGCTGTTTCATTTGGTCGAAAAACTTTTTACCGAAGTTTCACTTGCCGAAATAACATTTGTTCGAAGCATTATATTTCCGAACATTCATTATACCACTGTTTTAATTTAAGTAGTGTAATGGTGGTGTGGTAGTGGTGGTGGTGGTAGTGGTGGTTAACAAAAGTTAACAATTAAGTGGTCCAAGAAGAAACATGCAAACAAGGATGCTTGCTTCCAACATGCAGCATGCAAGCAGGCATGCAACGTGCAAGCAGGCATGCAGCATGCAAGCAAGCATGTGGCAGGGCATGCAAGCAAGCATGCAGCATGTAAGCAAGCATGCAGCATACAAGCAAGCATGCAGCGTACAAACAAGCATACAACATACAAGCAGGCATGCAACATGCAGCAGGCATTGTTTCTGTCACGGCTCCGGCACTGCGAGGTTAGGGCGACCCCACGCGAGCTTACCGTCGCAGATGGTTTTAACGCTCACACGCGGTACTTCAAACCACCTGCTCCTCAGCTCGCGGGCCGCCCCACCCTTCCGGGCCTACGCGGGCTTAAATTACAATATTTACGTTTCTGTCACTAAATTTATTTAAAATTACACTATTTTAATTTAAAATTGAAAATGTTACCAAGTAACCGGCTATATGTTTGTGATTAATATTCCGTAAAATGTTGTTTCAGTATGGTGAAAATATAGCAAATAAATCATATGGCAAATGAAAAAGTTCAAAAGAGGCTTCGGTCAATAATAGTTCGGTAAAATAATACCTATGTCACATGATACTTAGATGATCTCAAAATATGTCAAATAATGCATATAGCAAATAAGACGTCGGTCAATAGTTTTCGGTAAAATGAAATTCGAACAAAAAAAAAAACGGAAAAGTGATCGGTTTCCGTTCTAGCTAGGTGGAGCGACAAGCTTGCTAGGTGACCGCTGCATTAGAGAATCGAGATGAGTGGCAAGTGATTGGTGTAACTGTTGGTGTAGGCTGGTATGGTAAGTGATTCAGTGCAGGACACAACAAAGCATCAAATAAATAAAATGCCTTATTGGTATCTAAGGCATTTTATTTATTTGATGCTTTGTTACACAAATGTACAGGGCTGATTTAATGCTTTTCGTATTTTATACCAGTCAACCTTTGGGTGTTGAAGAGATAAATAGTAATAAATGCTATATTGAGAGTAAAACCCGATCATCTTTATCATCATCATCATCATCATCATATCAGCCGAAAGACGTCCACTGCTGGACATGCTTTTTCAATCTTCACGTGCGCTTTTTTACCACCTGTATTTATTTATTTTACACTTTACGCACACAGATGTACAGAGGCGGACTTATATAGGCATTTTCTACCAGTCAACCTTTGGGTGATGCAGAGAATAATACTAGTAGGTGCAAATTGTGAAAAAAAAAAAACAGAAACGCGATTAATATTTAAATTAATACAAAGATATATATATATATATATATATATATAAACTATAAATACAATAAAATACTATAATATATACTCAAATTAATAAACTAATACACAACTATACTTGAACAAGTGATGCAAGCAAACAATGAATTATAACTAGCGCTGTAACGATACTACTGCCAACTTCTTACGGATGTGCTCTCGAACCTTGACTTTGAAGGTTAATCGGCTGGTTGCCATCCTGATTTCCTGGGGAAGGGCATTCCACAGAGAAATGGATTGTATGAAAAAGGAATTGTGAATGAAGTCAGTACGGTGAGATGGACAGTGAAGAAGACGATTATGGGATGAGCGTAGATTTTTTTTTGACTAACGCGGTATTACAACGGTAATAACGGTTAAAGTAGCAGCTGACGATGAATAAACGCTCTTGTGCAGCTTTAATATCTTTTTAACACCGTACTATAGGATTTATACCACCTGTAGCGTTTACCAATTCTATTTTACAACGGTAATACAGGTTAAAGTAGTAGCTGACGATGAATAAACGCTGTTGTGCAGCTTTAATATCTTTGTGATACCGTACTATAGGCTTTCTATAACTTTTACCTGTAAAACTGTGGGCCTCTTTCGTGGTTATAAGTGAGTTAGAGCATGCTCTAACTCAGTTGCACAGGTATGCGTTAACACTTTTATACTCAAATGGAACTGATTTATGAGTCTTTTATAGGTTTTTTTAACGCTTTAGTGTTAGTTGGGAGGCCTTTTTATGTTTTTATTTTATTTTTTATAACGGGGGGAAATCCTCATAGATGTCTTTCGCCCTGGGGCGGGCGGAGGGGTCTGTCAGAATCTTACTGACTAAAACCGACCCGGTACTCCATCTCTTTACCAACCGGCGATCGCGAGAACTAATGCGACTTCCGTAATCCCCGGCTAGCCCGCCTCTGCAGGCCACCTCGGGTCAGCGGGGGGAGTGAGGTGTTTGACTCCCCCCGCGACGTCAAAGAGGGGCGCACGGGAACACCACGCGCCACCACCTCGGGTCCGAATGAATGGGGGGCGACGGATATCCCCAAGTCCGCCGCCTCTGGACCCAGTTAGGGGGGCCGGGAGAGGGCAGCGTATGCCCTCCTCCGACGCCCGGTGCGCCTACTGCGGGCCGGGAGAGAGGTGGAGATCTCCCTCTCCCTTTCCGCAGCCTCCTTTTGCGCGACAACTGTTTCGCAGAAGGAGACCACCGCGTCCCAGGACTCCTCGCCGCCGACCATAGCACGAACTACGGCCGGCAGCGAGAGATCACTGCCTACCACAGAGATGAGGGCACGGCGTGGCCTCTCCCAAGCGGCACACTCTGCCAGTGTATGCCGCGCCGTGTCCTCCCGACAGTCGACGCAGTGGTGACACCGAGCGTCCGGCTCCCTGCCTATGCGACACAGGAACCTCCCGAAGCAGCCATGCCCCGAGAGAACCTGCGTCACACGAAATGTCAAGGAGCCGTGCCTTCTCCCGAGTCACAGGTCGAGCACCGGCCGGATGGTCTCGATAATGACGAGGCCAGCGTAAGAGCGTGAGAGCCTGTAGTTGGGAGGCCTTCCCCAAGTGTCGCCACAACACCCGGTCCTGTGCGGCCACCCGCGGGCCTCACCAGGTCATCGGCAAACCCTTTGGAAGGGAGGCCTTCCAACGCTGCGTCTTCCGGTAGGTACTCGGTGTTCTGCGAGCAATGTGCCCTGCCCACTGCCACTTTAGTTTGGCTATTTTTCGGGCTATGTCGGTAACCTGGCTCTCTTGCGAATGTCTTAATCCCCTGATTTTCTGATTGTCCTGATTCGATCACGCAAGGAAACTCCAAGCATTGCCCTCTCCATTGCCCTTTGAGTGACTTTAAGCCTTCTGATGAGGCCCATTGTGAGCATCCATGTTTCGGTTCCATAAGTCATCACTGGCTACACGCACTAGCCATAGAATTTCGTCATGAGACACTTTGGTATGTGAGACGAGAAGATTCCACGTAACTTTTAGAACGCTGCGCAGCCGAGTCTGATTCGACGGTTGACCTCTTTCTTGAAGTTAGCCCTACCTAACTGGACCGTTTGTCCCGTTTACCATGAGCTTGGTTTTTAAAACCCGATAAGTAATTATTATTTATTTTCATTTTACGTTCTCTTTAGAAATAATTTCCGTGAATAAAGTTTGGACTCACTGTACCTCAAAGGACCGAATGTTTCTGGAAAGAAGTTCAAAGGATTTTCTCAATCTCTAAACATAGTCATAAGTTTTCAAAGTTTAAGTCGACTACAATGAAGTGAACAACACGCTAGCACCTACTCTTCTATCGTACGAGTATCTTTTAAAACAATCTTACGAATTGTGGTATTCGATGTTTTACTTCGTAAAGTTCCAAACGGGTGTTCTGTATCAGATTGGAGTATTAGAAGACTTCCTATGTGAGTTGCTGGCATTAGTTTTAGACTGTACAATTTGTTATTTTCACATAAGTACTTATTATTTTTATTACTTTTTATTGAAATTCGATTAGGGATTATTCCTACCTTCGATTAATTAAATTTAGTATTTTATCCATAGATATGGTATGCGGAACACGGTTAATGGCGCGGTTGGCGCAGTGGTTGAGCGATTGACTGCTGCGCTGTGTACGACACACAGCGCAGTTCGATTCCCACACGGAACAAATATTTGTATGGCCTACAGATAATTGTTCCGGGCCTAACTGTTTAAATATTTGTAAACCCACCCGCGATACAGCAATAATTACTTGTTTGAGGCAACGTTTTTTATAAAAAACCCTGTTTTTTTGTCAATCCCGCAAACCATTTGTTGGGAGGATCCTCCGACTAGACGGGTGGGCACCCGTCTGCCTGCCCTTTATTTTTTTTTAAGGATGGGAAATCATCAACTCACTCCTTCCACTCTAGGTGAGGCAGAAGGGAGTGTCAGACTCTTACTGACTAAAACCCATCCGTGTTCTTCTATGCTCTTTGCGTTCCAGAGACCTGGTAGACAACTGCCCTATGGTTGATATTTGGACTGTTGTATATGTTCAAATTGCACGGGAAACGCTGATAACGCGACACAGGATTTGTAGGTCTTAGTTCGTTTGTACTAGTATGTATCTGGCGGTATAGATGTCCTACGTTAGTTTTGTGGCGGTATAAATGCCGCTACATAACCGACTTCTTTTATGGTAGTTTTAGTTCTTTTATGGTAGTTTTAGTTCTTTTATGGTAGTTTTATACCTGATATTTATATTTCTATGTTGGACACCTACTCATTTTTTTACTATTAATTATTTATATGCGTCTGACACTTGTCTCACCTGATGGTAAGCGACGATGATTTGATCGACGATTAACACCTATACCTATATAAATAACCTGTCCACTCATTCAAACATAGTGTAACACCTAGGTCATAGCTATACCTTTCAGGAAACGTAGACAAATATGCATAGGCAATTATGCATATAATCATAATTTTGCTCCGTATATGAAGTTTATTTTATTACTTACTAGCTGACCCACGCGGCTTCGCTCCCGTCAACTGGCTACCCTGCCTGCCCTGCCTACCCTGCCTACCCTGCCAACCCTGCCTACTCTGCCTATTCTGCCTAACCTGCCTACCCTGCCCATCCTGCCTACCCTGCCTGCCCTGCCTACCCTGCCTACCCTGCCTACCCTGCCTACCCTACCTACCCTACCTACTTACCCTGTTTTTTTGTTTCCATTCCCTGTATTCTGGCGAAACTAACAAAAAATGATTATTTAAATCGGCCCCGTCGTTCTCGAGTTATAGCGAGACTAACGAACAGCAATTCATTTTTATAGACTTACTAGCTGACCCGCGCGGCTTCGCTCCCTTCAACTGGCTACTCTACCTACCCTACCCACCCTACCTACCCTACCTACTTACCCCTTTTTGAAACTAACAAAAAAAGAATTATTTAAATCGGCCACGCCGTTCACGAGTTATAGCAAGACTAACGAACAGCAATTGATTTTTATATAGATAAAGATTTATCGTACACCTTATAATAAGCACAGAACAAACATTTATAAAACAAGGGTATAATGGGTGGTCTTATGTCACAGGGTAATGTATATACTAATATATAAAACTGAAGAGTTTGTTTGCTTGAACGCGCTAATTTCAGGAACTATTGACCAGTAGTTCCTGAAATTAGCGCGTTTTGAACAACGATTTGAAAAATTATGCAGACGAAGCTGCGCGTGTCAGCTAGGCTATTATAATGTTTTTATTATGGTAAGGTAAATAGTTCCTGAAATTTATAAAACACGTTAACTAGCCCATACAACAATTCAAATAATGTTAATAATTAAACATTTATTAATTATCTGACACCTAATTATTTACTTTCCGATAGTGTCAATTATAAAGTGCATACAATGCATTCATTGTGTTGTCTATTTCATTATTTAATTAAGAGAGTCAATAAGAAGAGTCTGATTAAATATTCAATAATTATTATTTAATTTATTTGTATTAACTGTACAATTAGGCAATTTGATTTGGACAATACAGTGTCTATGGTCACTTTATTTAAATAACTTATTATTATTATTATATCTAAGGAGTACTTGATAAAATAGGGAACATGCA
This sequence comes from Lacanobia oleracea, assembly GCA_950371165.1. Taxonomy (NCBI): domain Eukaryota; kingdom Metazoa; phylum Arthropoda; class Insecta; order Lepidoptera; family Noctuidae; genus Lacanobia; species Lacanobia oleracea. The sequence continues at coordinate 17,939,553 of OX493387.1, read as the reverse complement.
ATATTACATAAATAAGAAATGAAAATGCTTTAATTTATTGCCAAAATTGCGTCTTAAAACAGACGGTTTAAATTTGCGCGAAAACGGACGATGCCGTCATTCCTGTCTGCCACTGGAACTGTCTTAACTCAAAGACAGTCTTAACAGCAGTGACGTCAATAAAAGATGTTTTTTTTTTAACACGTTTCGTTTCACGTTACTTTAATTCACTATTTTTGATAAAATCGATTTTTACTAAAATAAAAACGTTGTCATTATTTTATACTTTTTATCATATTGTTAACAACATTCTGAAAAGTTCTGTATTTGCATCTTCCCTATTGAGTATCGTGTTACCCAGTTAATGAGTTGTGGAGGACTAGAAAGCAGCCTCTCCACGTAAAATACTGGTACGTAGGTCAATCCGGTTTGACTGGCAGCCGACCCCAATATAGTTGGGAAAAGGCTAGTAGGCTAGGCAGATGATGACTTGACCAAATTGTTATATTAAAATTACAATTTAATTATCCGGCTATGTCGGTACATCGCCCAAAGAATTACCAAAATGAAATGACAGAGGACAGGACATTTTGCCAAAACACACTTTTATGAACTGAATGTTATATTACTTTTTATTATAATTTTTTTATGTTTTTTACTTTCTCGGGTCCGTCTTATAAAGGCAAGCCGGAAATGAGGAACAAGAATTCTCCCTGGAGATCAGGTCAGTGGGGTCGCCAGTGCCCTGTTGGGCACTCGCCACAAAACTGTCTTGCGGATTTATTTATTATTATTTCGTTTATTCATTTTATATACATACATGTTACATTTTTAAATATATGTCGGGAACACGGTCCAAGCTAACGGTGGTTAGGGCTCCAGAGAAAGGAACCTCCTTACAATACGAGCCGTATCGAGGAGTACTGCCTTCTGTATCAGGCCCTTTATCCAACCGCGTAACGCTAGCTTCGACAGATTGTCGTCGAAACTTTTGGCCATCAGGCCATTGGCCGTAACGACTATCGGCACAATGACAGCTGAGTCCACATTCCACATCTCGACAACCTCGTGTGCTAAGTCGAGATACTTGATTTGCTTCTCTTTTTCAGCCTTCACGAGGTTCTCTACATGCGGGATGGTAACATCAATTATCATTGTGCGGCGCGCTAATCGGTCTATCACCACTATATCAGGCTTATTGGCAACAATAGTCCTATCAGTGATGGTAGACCGATCCCAGTACAACGTGACATGGTCATTTTCGAGAACTGGGTCGGGCACATACTTGTAATACGGTACCTCAGAATCAGCAAGTTTATATTTCAAAGCAAGTTGCTGAAGGATAATCCTGGCCACTTGGTTGTGCCTGTGCAAGTACTCGCCGTTAGCCAGACGAGAACAACCACAGATAATATGTTTGATGGACTCACCCGGACGGTGGCATGCCCGACACACGTCCACCGTCCCATCCTTCATAATATGCCTCCGGTAGTTATTCGTCAAGATAACTTCATCCATAATCGCACAGACAAAACCTTCAGTTTCCCCGAAGAGATCACTGAAACGTAGCCAGGCCAAGGACGCTGAAAAATCTACATCAGACCCATGAAGAGCCCGATAGAAGCGCCCGTGAAGCTCCTTGCCTTTCTATACCTCCTTGCGGTCATCCGTGGTAAGTATCACAGGTTTGCGCCAGTTCTCCTTAGCCATGGACAACGGGGGAGACCCTTATCCATTGTGACCACAAATCGGTGCATACCCACATTAGCTTTGATGAAATATTCTCTGAGTTGCAAATCTCGCGGTTGTGGAGAGTCTTGGCGTTTAAAAAGCCTCGACCTCTACACTTCCGTGGGATGTACAGTCTCATCACCGACGATCGTGGATGATGCATCCGGTTCGCGGTCAGCAGTGTACGGACTCTCCTATCCAGGGCGTCAAGCTCAGTTTGAGTCCATTTGAGTATGCCGAAAGAGTACATTAATACCGGCATGACCCAACCGTTGAAGGCACGCACCTTATTTCCGCCCGACAAAAAGCTATTCAAAACCTTTTTCAGGCGGCCAAAGAAGCGTTCCTTCAACGATTGCTTCATATCAGTAACATTAATGCCCAACGCTTCCGACATACCCAAATACTTGTAGGTTTCGGTTGAGCTGAGGGATCTAACCTGTATGGAATCCGAGAGTTGAATTCCCTCAGATTCCATTATCTCCCCTTTCTTTACATGCATCCTGATGGCACTGCTGAAGGTTTCGGTTACCTTCAGTAGCTCAATCAGGCGCAAATTGTTGGGGGCAAAGAGTTTCAGATCCGCTTTGCCACCTGGAACATTGGCTCCCTAACCGGACGTTGCCGAGAACTCGCGGACGTACTTGCGAAGCGTCGGGTCCAGTGCGCCTTCCTTCAGGAGACGCGCTGGAAGGGAAATAAGTCACGTGACATCGGGCAGGGGTACCGGCTAGTGTACAGCGGATCACCAACGGGCAGGGGCGGAGTGGCCGTGGTGCTGTCTAAGGACCTCCAGGATGGACTCCTTGAAGTAGACCGATGCAGCGACCGCCGGTTGATGCGAGTTAGGGTGCTGATCGAAGGGTCGGTAACGAATCTAATCAGCGCCTATGCTCCTCAAACTGGTTGCTGTGAGTCTGAAAAGGAGGCCTTCTGGGATGAGTTCGAGGACGTACTACGCGCTATTCCGAATTCCGAAGGTGTTTTGGTTGGGGGGGATCTCAACGGTCACGTAGGTCAGTTTACTGGAGAGTACGGACGTGTTCACGGTGGTTTTGGATATGGCCAGCTAAATGCAGAGGGAGTCAGTATACTCAGCACCTGCGCTTTGTCTGACCTAGCCATCGCGAACACGTTCTTTCAGAAGAAGCCCCAGCATCTTATTACGTACCGTAGTGGTGCCTACTCAACCCAAATAGATTACCTGCTGGTGAGACGGTGCCACATTGGCAAGGTTACCAACTGCAAAGTCATCCCAGGTGAAAGCCTAACGGCTCAACACCGCCTCCTTGTCCTGGACTTTGCGGTTGTACCGAAAAAGAAAGTGACCGAAAAACGCAAACCCCGCACAAAGTGACACGCTTGAAAACGGTGGTCTGAGACTAAATGTGGCGAAGACTGAGTACATGTCCTGTGGCGGCACGGATTCAAATAGGTTCATCCGAATAGGTTCGGACCTGATCAGAAAGTCCGATACGTTCAGGTACCTTGGATCCGTGCTGCAGAGTCCGGCAACGTGGACGACGATGTCCAAGCACGTATAGGCGCGGCTTGGGCGAAGTGGCGCGAGGTAACGGGCGTTGTATGCGACCGCAAAATGCCTCCGAAGCTCAAGAGGCAGATATATACATTCAGTCAAAAAAGTATCGGGAATGGATGATTTGTTTATGGTTCCAAATTCAAATTTTTGTTTTTTTGTTGTTGTTAGATTGGCACAACTGTTTTCCATTTTGGCGCGGAGTTTGAGTTGCATCTGTTATTTATATTAAATACAGTGCTGGTTTTAGTAATATCATATATAGTGTGTATTGCGAATTTCATAATGGACAAAAATATCGAACAAAGAGTTTGTATTAAATTTTGCATCGCCAATGGAATTTCGTGTTCGGAGTCACTGAAAATGTTACAGAAGGCTTACGGTGAATCGACTTTATCAAAAACTCGTGCTTATGAGTGGTTCAAAGCGTTCAAAAGCGGTCGAGATGTGATGGAAGATTTGCCTCGCTCTGGTAGGCCGTCAACGTCTGCAACTGAAGTTAACATCGCAAAAGTGAAGGAAATAGTGACTGAAAATCCCCATTCAACTCTGAGATAGATAGCCGCCGAACTTTCTGTATCTCACGAGTCGATTCGTACCATTTTAACTAATCATTTGGGTATGAAACATGTTGCTGCTCGGCTAGTCCCAAAAGATCTGAATTTTCTCCAAAAACTCAATCGCATGAAAGTCGCTGAGGACATGCTAGAACGAGTCAGTTCGGACCCAACATTCATGAAACGCATTGTTACTGGTGACGAGACGTGGGTTTACGAGTTTGACATGCAAACTAGTCAACAAGCTTCGGAGTGGCGCCTTCCAACTGAACCGAAACCGAAAAAACCACGCCAAAGTCGATCAAAAGTCAAAGTCATGTTGACTGTTTTCTTTGACTATCGCGGTGTTGTGCACTCTGAATTCTTACCGGAAGGTCTAACGGTAAATAAAGAATATTATTTGAGCGTTATGCGGCGTTTAAGATAGCAAATTCGACGAAAAAGGCCAGATTTGTGGAAAGAAAATTCTTGGATTTTGCACCACGACAATGCGCCTTCGCACAAGGCTATCATTGTGAACGAATTTTTAACCAAACACTCAACAAATACCATCCAGCAACCACCATATTCACCAGATATGGCTCCTGCTGACTTTTTCTTTTCCCTAAACTCAAATTACCACTTCGTGGCACCCGTTTTCAATCGATAGAAGACATAAAGGAGAATTCGCGGCGAGAACTGAACTCAATTCCGGAAGCAGCGTTTAAAAAATGTTTTGATGAATGGATTATTCGTTGGCGCAAGTGTATCGTTTCTAAAGGAGCATACTTTGAAGGTGATAAAAATAAATTTGGATGAATAACAGACATTTTGTGTATTATTGATCTTTTCCCGGTACTTTCTTGACAGAGTAGTAAATGCATCATACGGCCTGTCCTACTGTACGGCGGTGAATGTTGGCCAGCACTAAGCAGACACACCCAGCTGCTTCGCGTCACGGAGATGAAGATGCTGAGGTGGATGAGTGGCGTAACGCGATCCGATCGCATACGCAACTCTTTCATCAGAGGTATTTTTGGTGTCCGTGACGTGGGGGAAAAACTGCAAGAGTGTCGTCTGCGATGGTATGGCCACATCATGCGCCGCCCTATGGAGTACGTTGGTCGGGGATGCATGAATATGGCTGTTCTTGGGGCTAGGTCCCGTGGTCGCCCTCGCAAGCGCTGGTTGGACGTCGTTAAGTCCGACATGAGAGCCAATGGCCTAACTGAGAAGGATGTTCAAGATCGGGCAAAGTGGAGGAAGCTAAGTAGGAAGGCGGACCCTGGCAATAGCCGGGATTAACGCCAGGTAGAAGAAGAAGAAGAAAGGCCTGACCACCTCTTCTCAACCGATAGCCTAGATCTGAATTCTCCAGCAATGTGCTTAGAGGATTCAAAGCTAAGCAAAACCAAAGTGGCCTCAAACTGTCGCCCTAAAATATTCCCCGTTTAATCCATACAGGCTCATCGTTCCCCTGAATCGGTCGACATCCTGGATAGCGAAGGACCGTCTTCCACTGCCTTATACATGACTCAAGAAAGATGAGTACAATTGCATCTACTTTGTACAACTCCAACACCCTCATGAGTCATGTATGTGGCACAGAGTCGTAGGCCTTCTTGTAGTCTATCCAACATGTCGACAGATTCTTGCGAGAGATCGACGAACCTGTTGGCTTATGGCCATGTCTATGAGGAGAAGCTCTTTGGTGCCACGGGACCCCTTCCTACATCCATTCTGAGAGGCGGACATAATTGAGTTAATTTCAATATGCTCATTGATCTTCACTCTCAGGCTGGATGTGAGAAGTTTATAGACCGTCGACAAACAAGTAATCGGTCTATAATTCTTGGGTTCCGCGGGACTACCGGTCTTATGGAGCAGTTGGGTAACGCCAGTTGTTAGAAACTGTGGTAGCGACCTACTCTAAGGAAGACTGGAATTGAGATGCCAAAAGCGCGTGTGAGCTGCTATACCACTTAAGCCAGAAGTTGTACAGCACGTCCGGTCCCGGAGACATCCAGTTCGATAAAGGACGGGCTGCTCTGGCTACATCTAGTGGAGTGATGGTAATTTCATCCATTTGTAGTATAGCTTCACACACGCGCTCGACATCTCGAATCCAGCCACCTTCGGCATGACAGACGGGCACCGACCAGATGCTTCGCCAGAATGTATTCGTGGCGATATCATCCGGTCGGCACACGTCCGTCACGCTTTGTTCAGGTCGCTCCCAAGCTCTATATAACCACCTCTCATCGCTCTGAAACATGCGATTCTGCGAGTATCGGTCAACCCGCCGCTTATACCGCCGAATACGATTTGCCCATGCACAAACTTTCTGCTTCAGGAAGTCGATGCGCTCCGTGACACGGGACGTGTAATCTCGAGGGCTGATACCAGACCCCGAAAACGTCCGTCTCACAAAGCGCATCACGCGTGGTCGTGTGTTACCCTCCCTGAAGCAGTATAGTTTGCCGATGAGTGCCCTAGCCTCATCGATCCGCCGCTTGATCCTGCACTGCCAGGCTGGTACAGCAGGTTTTGGTCGAATAGCACTAGTATTAAACTTAATATTTGCTAAACGATATGCCGCAACAGCCCCGCAATACAGGATTGAGTGCGTATCAAGGAGGCTCTCGCTGCTTTCAAAGATGTTCTGTAACAGAGAGTCCAGGGCACACACCAGCGCCCTATTTTTTTTGTGCATGGGTAACCGTGGTAAACGGGGCCTAAGTTCGTTCGGAATTGATCTATACTCGCGAAGCGCATCCTCCAGTGCGCTCCTCTGTCTATCGTTGCACTGGCTACTTACCGTGACAACCCTATCATCTACCTCATCACTGACGTTGTTAGGCCACGGTGTGATCGCGCCACTAGCTGGCGCCTGAACCGCGGCCTGTGTCGGAGTTGAAATGATAAAGTTGCTCCAGTACCTCTGAGCGCAGCCTACCAAGTGCAGCATCATCCAACATGTGATTACGTTAGATAACCCGCACCTGATCCGAAAATCGTTGGGCCGAGACGTTCACGGTTGGTTCCAGGTCCTGAAACAGAGACAGCATCCTGACACGGTACGCAGTAAAGTTAGTTCCCCCCTCTGTAGACCCACAGTATGCGCGCATAACGTTCTTGTCCATGGATTGACTCCATCTTATGCGCTGCACACAAACACCGATAGCGGGGACCCGGCTCTGGGCTGGTTGGCCCCTAGGTCCCAAGCCCCTCGGTGGCCGGCCTCTCTCCTGCCGACGTAGGTGTTGGCGACGTCGGCGGAGAGAAATACTCGTCGCTTGAGATCAACGCAATTGCAACTGCCGGCGACACTGGTAATCCAAAGTTTGGCGGCGATGAGGCGGAGCTCAGCGACGGGTCCGGATGTGTTGAGCGTGCACGTAGCGCTGCTGCTCTTGTGATCATCATTTAAGTTCCTTTTATTTCGGTCATTATCGGAATTTCTATTATTATTACAATGTGAATCCAATCGGCTACCCGAACGCGTTACACGTTGGTGTTGCTACCTTGTTTGGTTGAGCAGCTTCCAGCTGCATCATCAGACCCTGTCCTTACATGATTGCACTGCTATCAAATCATCATCATCATAACAGCCGAAAGACGTCTACTGCTAGACAAAGGCTTCCCCCAAAAGGGGAGGTTTGCCATAATCGCTACACTTGGCAGGCGGGTTGGCGATCGTAGTGTATGGTGTTGTATTTTACAGAGAACGCTGCTGCCCATTCTCTGGTGAGTCCCTTAGTCGCTTCTTACGACACTCACGGAAAGTGATGGGATGGTTATACTTTTACGGCACCGTTATTGCACCGGCCGACACCATACCGCACTTTTAAATTTATAAAGGTTTTCCAAGTTAAGCTTAAGGTGAATGTTACGGGTTGCTCATTGCCAGTTTCCCGCGAGATGGCGCTGAAGTCAACATTTTCAGTTTTATTTTGTTTCGAGTGTAATTGGAACAATATTAAGTCGCAGAAATAATGGTGCGACAATCGGATATTCCACTTTATCGAAATTAGTCAAAATACGGCATAAAAACCCTTCTAATTCGCCATACTTCACGAAAATAATATCAAACTCGCTTATAGTACCGTTTACACACACATAGACATGATTGAAAGTATGATTTGAAGTATGGCGAATCAGAAGGGTTTTTGTGCCGTATTTTGACTAATTTCGATAAAGTGGAATATCCGATTGTCGCACCATTATTTCTGCGACTATTATGATAATAATATGATTCTACTATATTGACCTTTTTAGACCTGCTGTAGTCAGAAAAATACATTATTGTGATATTATGCTGCATTGATTCTGAAAGTGCTGAATCTATTCTCGAAATCTACGAAATTAATACTCTGAAACCTATTTTAGCAAATCGCCATTTATATCTCTTCGTTATCTGTGGTTATTGGCAAATACAGTTATTGTGTTACGACATATAGTAGAGCACTATTGTGGTGTTACAAATAGAAATCCTGTCGGTACAGTAACAGATATTGACAGATTATGAGGTTTGTTGGAAAATATAGAACTAAACTGTTGTTATTGGTTATCCAGGAGTTTCACTGGAACTATACTTAGTATAATTTTAATTTGTTTGTTAGAATAGGACCAATTGCTTGTTAATAGTAATCGTTTAGTAACTTCTCCATAGTAAATATGTAACTTTAACTTTCACTACTGTCGCTAATGAAGCATATTAGATATTGAGCGCTGTCTACAGTAATAATTGGACTTCAGATTTATGTATAACTAGTTGACCCACGCAAATTCGTTTGCGACGCAATTTTCATTACTGCTCCGCTCCTATTGGTGTTAGCGTGATGATATATAGCCTATAGCCGTTCTCGATAATTGAGCTATCTAACACTGAAATATTTTTTTAAATCGGACCTTTATAATAGTTCCTGAGATTAGTGCGTTCAAGCAAACAAACAAACTGTTCAGCTTTATATAATTAGTATAGATACATTGTCATAGCTGTGCTTAATTGTCTTAGTCTGTAGTTTGTCACAATACTTGTTAAAATAAAATAAAATAAGTAGTAGGTAACACAGGGATAACTTTTCAATTGGGCGGGCTTCTTTTCAAAACATGTGCCATATGTTGGAGTGCTCCAAGTGCCCATTCACCTATAGGTACTTTGGGGGATTTAATTTTGCCACCGATGCTGCAATTAACATAGCCACCTACTGGGCCCGAACAATATAAGGAGTTGTCCATCGATTTGAAAAGAAGAAGCGCTTGGATGGCCAAATCCGAAACTATGAGGAATAGCGAAAATACTAAAAAGAGTATCTTACTTAAAAGAGTGCTTTCCGAAACACGGGCCTGTAACACCACCAATCACTCAACTCCGAACTGCAACTAAGAATTTCGTACCGGATAAATCCATTAACATTTTTTTCTCGATCTGGGAATCCAAACCGGGACACCAGGTTCGGCAACCGAGCTTGAAACCACGAACCGAGACCAACGAACCAACATAACCGGAAAGATGAACTTACGAATATCTATTTCATTCGAATAACGCAGATTTCCTCTTCACCCATACACTGTCATTTTTAGATCCCCATATTGTCTACTGCATGACAGTTATCGTGACATGAAGGTTTTTCATCCATATTTGCAGCCCAGACTTATAAATAGCTCCCTACCAAGCGAGGTCACTACATTTTCGCCGCTCGAGTCTCCGCTACTGTAATCAAATTTCAGAATAACGAGGTTTCACAAAATATTGTATCCTGCTCGTTTCGCATGAAACTTGGGCTTCTTTTCGCTGTATTTTTAACATTTTTAGGGTTCCAAACGTTCGTATCAAAAAACGGAACCCTTGTAAGGAACCCTTGCGTGTTTGTCCATCGGTCACAAACAATTTTCATCTACAGGACCGATTCAATAAAAAACTGGTAGACATATTTATTTCTGTGACTCCCAAACTTGGACATGTAACTTAACACAACAAATAATAAAAATTAAATTATGTAACGCGCGATTTTAGAATATCCCGCGACGCCGCGGATGAGGACCCCGCAGCATCGCCTGGCAATACATTAGCTAGGAAGATGGCGGCGCGTTGGGTGAGACACTTGCCTGCTCGACTGAGAGACTGATCGTTTTTTAACCTAACTTACTTTTGTAACCTACTGACCATGACTATGGACCATGTGTAATTTGTGAAAACTGAAATAAAGTGTTTACTCAGTTAGTTTTTGTTAAAAATAAAATTAAAAATTAAAGTGGTCTCCCGTACAAGAGACGTATTTTTTTTTCGATTTATGGTACAAAACCTTTGTGCGAGAGTACGACTCACACTTGATCGGCTTTTTTCATAATTTAAAATTAAATAACTTTAAGGTTATTCAAGATAACCAATGAAAAATGACCAAACCCTATTTTCTATCTTGTTTCCAAAACTCCTGAGACTAAATCTATACTAATATATAAAGCTGAAGAGTTTGATTATTTGTTTATTTGAAGGCACTATCTCAGGAACTACTGGTCCGATTTAAAAAATTCTTTCAGTGTTAGATAGCCCCTTTATCGAGGAAGGCTATAAGCTATAGACCATCACGCTAAGACTAAAAGGAGCAAAAAATGAAAATTGTGACGCAGACGAAGTTGGTTGGGTCAACTAGTTTGTACTAAAAAATATGTGTTTGGTACCCTTAGCTCGCGAATTCAACTCGCACTTGGCCGGATTTTACATAGTCATCTTGAAGCGAAGCTTCTTAGTTCTAGTTTAGTGTATCTAGAAGAAGTTTACGAGTGTGCCCAGTACGCTAACGTGCCTGAGGCCGTGTGTTCGTAAGTTGTGTGGCACGGGCGAAATTATGCGCAGCAGGTTTTCCATTAGAAAATGTCTCTAGATTTCTATCCAGTGCACTGCGATGATTTTTAATTTTCTTATTAAACTCATAATGAAGCTATCGGCTACGGTGGAATACTGGGGTTAACACTTCTGAGTTTTGGAGATTGAGAAATCGTGGTTATCGTTCATTCTTCTGGACTCGCCAGTTCTATCACAGATCTCACATTGATTCAAGCGAGATCAAGATCAAATATATGTTCAGGCAGAAAGTCGGTAGGCATCACGAAATAAAAGAAAAAACCGGCCAAGTGCGTGTCGGGCCACGCGCTGTTTAGTTGTAATGGAATTTTTATTTTTTTGTTTCCGAATATAGGTAATTACTTAGCTTGCAAAGGGCTAATTTTTTGTTAGAGTCTAGTGTGGGGGGGACACTACACCCTTCTTTTTTTAAGGATGCGAAAAGCTCTGGGCGGAGCGGAAGGGAGTGTCAGACTCTTACTGACTAAAACCCATCCGTGTTCCTCCTAATGCCCATTGCGTTCCAGGGTACGGTGCCTCTTTCGAACGGATTCCGCACCCCGGCAGGCACTGGTCCTAGCGGGCCCCGTCTCCCATGCTGACTGCTCTTTAATGCGCGCTTGGAACACAGCGCGCCGTCGAGTGGGCCTGTTTCTGATCGCAGGCCCGTGCCTACGAGGGCCACTACACCCTACAAAAAATTAGCACTTTAAAGCTTATCATTTCCCAAGCAGATCCTTGGACGGAAAAACGGTTTTAGCGCGCCCTCAATATTTTTAAACGACCTATCTAACGATCTGCCACCCTATAGGATAGACGAAAAAGAAACCGTGTCGCCACTTTACGTGTAAGGAGAGACTAGTCTAGGAAGTACTTACCCAAAAAAAAATTTTTTTCCATGATTTTATGTTACCACTTTTTCGGCGTGATTAATATGTATTCCCATACCAAATTAAAAATTCTTGTGCTAAGCGTGTCTGGGCTAAACCCCGGATAGACAGATAAACGGACATAGCGAAACTATAAGGGCGCCGTCAAATTAGTCGATAAGTGCCACGCGGCAGCAGCGCGACAGCCGCGCTGTTGCCACGCGTTATAGTTTCTTGTTGACTACAGAACCCTAAAAACACAAGATTTTATTATGTTTCACCAGATTTAGGTTCCCGAAAACCAGACGTTCAGCAAACGCTTATTTATCAAAGTCAACAATTATGTAAGCACGACCATAAAAAAATGAAGGGTAAAAATGGCGCCTCGAAACTGAATAAAATATCCATAGTAGTTAAGGATGAACAAACAAAGGATAAGCTTCTAAGGCCATGATAAGGTTTTGAGTTCGGCTCAGCCGAGCAGAATATGCCCGCTTAAATCCGTCTAGTCGCGGATTTCATCGTATGTCGCGAACGTGGGAGGAATTCCTTGCAGTTTCGGCGAGGGCCTTTGTTTCGTGCCTATTATGTCGGCATTAAGCCTCAACCTCCTGCAAAATGTGAACTGTGAGATTTTTCGCGTGTTTCCGAGTATATGCTGAGATGATATACATGCGAATTTCATTGCTATGTTCCTTATGCTTCTTAGTATAAATTCAAGTTTGGCAGAAGATTTCTTATTTATTAGCTATGGCGTACCACGTAGGCATTTTTATGATAGTGTTAAAATCGACCCTGAAGGTTAGATTTTAAGCGCCTAAACCTCCTATAAAGGCTGCCAATATCCCAAAAATAAAAGCCCTGTCAACAAAATCCACATTCTTACGATTTCATCTCCAAACTTAGCGGTTCAATTTGTAGGAGTGCTTAATAAACGTGTTGTAAGCCTCGCGTGGCGGCATGGCGGCTGGTGGCTCGCTGGTTGGCTGCAATTAATCAGCCAGCCACTTTCCCCAGCCAGGATTATAGTTAAGGTCACGGATTAGAGTCGCCCGCGTTTTTACTCCTAGATTTTTAACACACGATTTATCGCAGACCTCTCGGGGATACAAGCTGACAAGTTAATCTCCACGCAATCAGCTACTTAATGTACTTACAGATACCAGACAGATGTTTATGTGGAAGATGCCAACGTTTGGATGTTTGCGACTTGCGACTCTCGTCTCGTGTGTCTCAATCTGCATAACGACTCGTCGGATTTAAATGAAATTTAGCACAATGGTAGAATGGAAAGTTGACTAGCTACACTGGAGAAGTTGAAGAGGTTTTTTCAGAAAAATTGAATTGTTTTTTTTTCTAAGACAGGGCCGGAGAAGTTTCTTCAGCGCAATGGGGGGCAAATAGAACTGCTTTTTCAATGTCTGATTTTGTATTTCCTGTTGCTTCTTTTGAAAACTTCTTACTGAAATTTTTTGAGATGTGTATAAGTACGTATGATCATTGCTCTGCCATTGATTCGAGTGTCCACTGCGGAAACGGCAGCCACGAAGACAGTTGCACATACGAATCTCGTTGGATCTAGTGTTAATCAAGCTAGAAATACGAAACAATCGGTAAAGTATCATTAGAGGCATTTTTATGATAATGTTAAAAACAATGCTCAAATACCGCTGAGTATGAGTCATCACGTAATGTGTTCCTAATGGGAGAAAACGCGTCATTAACGAAAGCGGTAGCAAGATGTCTTATAGATACCTTGAAAAAGAAAAAAAAGAACTTGGGAGGCCTTATCTAGTAGCCGGACAGCAATGGCTATTTAAAACCAAGATAGACAAGATATAGCATCCATTGAGAGATGATTAGATATAGCAATTTTAGGGACCGAGTCAACCGCGTCCGTAGGAGAATACCCAATGTTAGACCCTACACGTGGTCCCCGGGTGGTGCTAATCAGGTGACACTAACTGGTGGTAGGCTTCAGCCGATGGCTTGTGACCACCCACTGGGCAAAGACGTACCGCCAAGCGGCTTAGCTGTGTTCCGGTACGATGCTCAGTGTAGCCAATTCAGAGGAGTTGGGTCGAAATAGTTGTTCCAATGCAGGCAGACCAGCCAGGCTAGCCCTGGCATGGGCGTATCGGGAGACTAGTCTTGGAGGGTAGCGGGATCCGAGGCACGGTGCGCCGCTGGCCGACCGCAGATGGTTGGGGGCCCAAGTAGTGTGCTAGCCACACATGAAAGGCTGCCCCGCCATCTGACGAAAAATCCCGGAATGCACCATCGTGCTGGTTGGCGACCAGATGAAAGGGCCCGATGGACATTCCCGTGGGGGCTCGGGCGTCCCCGCAGTCTCCAGACTAGTCCCCCAAAGATGTCGTCCTGTCAGGGCGTGCCTGAAGGTTAGCAGCTTGGAACCTCATTTCACTTCCTTCTCCTCAACCTCCATCACTTTTATGAACAGGAATAAAAAGAGTAAAGCTGTACAGCGGCAGCACGTCCTTTCGCATAAAGTGCACCTCTCTAATATACGAGGTCTGCACTCAAATCTCGCCGCAGTCCATCACCACCTTGAGACCGAGAAACCAGCGCTCTTGTTCCTGTCGGAGACGCAGATCGGATGTCCGTCGGACGTGTCATACCTGTCTTACCCAGGGTTTACCCTGGAGCACCGCTTCAGACCCCGCGCGGGCGTATGCATGTACGCCCGGGACGACATCTGCTATCGGCGTCTCCGCTACCTTGAAGACTAGAGTCTTCAAGGTAGCGGAGACGCCGGTTCTCAACGCTGTGGGCTATAGTGGACACAGGTCTAGACAAAATTGTTTACGCATGCGTCTACCGTTCGCACAGTGGTGATTTGGAGACAACTGGGCTTGCTGTGTAAGCCCAGTTGACCTGAGTGAGGCGGCGGATGCGGCTCAGCAGCGGTACCCTTCTGCCCAATTGGTGTTACTGGGGGACTTCAATGCCCACCATCAGGAGTGGCTCTTCCCATACCAGTGCACAGACCATGCTGGACGAGAGACGCGAAAGCTAGCGCTTGCGTTAAATCTTACCCAGCTGGTCCAGGGGGCAACGAGGGTGCCGGATGTTGATTCGCACACTGCCAATTGCTTGGACCTTTTGCTGACAACAGATCCAGACCGCTATTCGGTGTCGATTTCATCACCACTGGGTAGTTCCGACCACAGTCTGGTGAAGTCTGTGTCTGTCTACTCTCCGCCCGATCCTAGCCCAAGAGGCGCCCGGCGGGTATGGCGATACAAGTCAGCAGATTGGGATGGCATGCGATCTTTCTTCGCATGTTACCCTTGGCAGCCTACTTGCTTTTCTTCCACTGATGCTACGTCGTGCGCGGACGCCGTGACGGATGTGTTGCGGAGGGGAATGGAGTACTACATTCCGTTCTCTAACATAGCAATATCTGGCGAAGCTCGTCCTTGGTTTGGTGCCGAGTGCAATCGCGCTGATGCGCTTAAGCACGCGGTGTACCTAGCATGGGTCGACGCTCGTACGCGCAAAGCAAATGACGTGACTCAGAAGAAGAGAGCCTTCAACAGGGCTGCTAAGTCCTGCAAGAAGGTGTTGCGGAGGGCTCGGTTTGACCACATTAGCCGAATAGGGAACAAACTTGCCTTATACCCAGCAGGTAGTAAGGCTTTTTGGTCCCTGGCTAAGTCGGTCGAATCGAACTTCTGCCGCCCCTCACTACCACCACTGCTGAGACCCGACGGGACGCTGGCCCACTCCGCTGAGGAGAAAGCGAACTTGTTTGCTTCTTTGTTTGCGGAATCTTCACGTCTGGATCCTGGTGGCGCGACGCTTAACCTAGACGTGAACAAGGCTAGTGGTCCCGACGGGATACCGGCAATTGTTCTGAAGACTTGTGCGCCTGAGCTGTCTCCGATCTTGACACGCCTATTTCACCTTTCGTTCGAGACTGGAAAAGTGCCGAAGGCTTGGAAGCAAGCTAACGTGCAGCCCGTGCCCAAGAAGGGTAGTCGAGCTAACCCGTCGAATTATAGACCCATCTCGGTAACGTCCATACTCTGTTAAGACTATGGAACGCGTACTGAATCATAAGCTTCTGGCGTACCTAGAAGCGAATGATATCCTTAGTGACCGGCAATACGGGTTTCGCCGAAATCGGTCAACTGGGGATCTTCTAGCGTATGCCATTCACATCTGGAGTGAGGCCATAGAGAAGCACGGGGAGGCACTGGCGGTCTCCCTTCACCTCTCGAAGGCCTTCGACAGGGTCTGGCACGATAGCCTTATTAGTAAGCTTCCTTCCTTCGGTCTGCCCGCCGGTTTGTGTGATTGGATCGCAGATTTCCTGAGGGATCGGTCTATCCGAGTGGTCATAGATGGCTGCTCGTCTGGACTGCTGGATATTAATGCCGGGGTTCCTCAGGGGTCAGTGCTTTCGGCAACACTATTCTTGCTGCATATTAATGATCTGCTTAAACCCGGTACCTTTGGGTATGCAGACGACAGCACTGTTGCTGAGAGATACGTGTCCGACGCACGAGCTGGTGGGTCGCAGATCCGGTCTCTCCGGGAGGCAATGGTTGAGCGCTTGAACGTGTCCTTACAGGCTGTCTCTGAATGGGGCGATGCCAATCTGGTCAATTTCAATGCTGCTAAGAAACCCAAGCGTTTCTTTTTTCCGCCAAAAGGAGCCAATTCCGCCCAGCTCCATCTTTCCGCGGTGAAACCGTGCCGATAACCGACCATCTTGAGCTTCTTGGGGTTACATTAACATCTACTCTCAATTTTGGCCCTTACATAGAGGCAAAAGCTCAAGTGGCTGCAAAGAAGTTGGGGATTCTGGCTAAGGTGAGACGGTACTTCACGCCGGAACAGCTGCTCAAACTCTATCAAGCGCAAGTTCGATCGTGTATGGAATACTGCTCTCAACTTTGGGACGGATCTGCCAGATACCAGCTTGATACCCTTGAGTCAATTGAGAAACGAGCCAAGAGGATCATCGGCAATGAGAGGCTCGTCGCGTCGCCGTCGAAGCTCCAAAGTCTTGAACATCGACGACGAGTTGCTAGCCTGTCGGTTTTTTACCGGTTGCGTTTTGGGGAATGTGCGACGGAACTGCATAATTTAATTCCGCCAAGCCCGTTCCATCATCGGACCACAAGACGAACGGCGATGCGCCACCGGTACATGGTGGACATCCCACCCATACGCACAAAACGTTTTGGGAACACATTCATAGTGCGTACAGCTAAGGAGTGGAATTCCCTGCCGGAGTCTGTGTTTCCTGATAGCTACAACCTGGGAGTCTTTAAATCAAGAGTGAATAGGTTATTTCTAGGCAAGCGTGCTCCATCTTCGACCACATCCTCGCTTACCATCAGGTGAGATAGTGGTCAAACGCGTGCCTATCAATAGTAAAAAAAAAAAAAAAAGGTATAGCATATTCTACTGGCCATTTGACACACATATTTCATCTTGCCCCCAACAACTACGCAAAGCGATAACGTAACGAATGTTCATAAATAAATAAACATTCTTGTCCCTTCGTGATTGGTTGGCCGTGTGTATTACCTACTGTTTATATTTTTACTGTTTTCACGAGCTTTGCTCCCATCTCTTCTTATAAATATGTATTACGGTCGTGTTTGTACAAGACTACACGAGGGACACTGCCCTTTACGGGAATTATTTGACCGACCTTAAGACTTGGTTGTAATGTTTTTAAGTACGTTGAAGAATAAAGTTGAGTTCATATTATTATTGTGTTGTGGCGCTTTCTGACGTCGTTGATTGGCTAAAACACTCGTTGTGATTATATTATGTGGGCTTGAATTGAGTCGTATGATATCATCAAAATATACATATATGACTAGCTATTGCCCGCGACTTCGTAGAAAACTGAAATTTGGCATGTAGGATCCTTGGGGAGTGTCCAGTGGGAGCAGTAAGAAAGTATTTCCGAAGTTCCTACGGTAACGGGTTAAAACGCGATATACGCAAACGTAGTTGCAGGCAAAAGATAGTATAAATGTTGTAAAAACTATCTCTAAACTTAAATGGGACAAAATGAGACTGAGCTGGACATAACAGTCACATGACGGATAAACGGTGGGTCAAACTTAGAGGCTTATTGAAAATACCGATTATATTAGGTACTTACCTTCATTACCTTTAGTACTTGTAGTATAAGAAGAATATTACTTGCCAAATTTCATTGTTGTAGTTCAACGGAAAATAGCCTAGAAAATAGAAAATTTCCTTGAGAGTTTCGAAATATACGTATTTTGTGGTATAAACGGCCGTATCATTTTGTTATGTTAACTTAGAAGTTTGATTTAAATCTGAGTATATGGTTTTAATTTCAACTCGATACCTCCACACGTTTCCGAGATAAAGGGTCTTGACAGACAGAGTGTAAGAGTTCCTTTTTTCCTTTTGAGGTACGGAACCATAAAAAACCGGCCAAATGCCAGTCACACTCACACAGACACGAAGGGTTTCGTAATAAAAAACGAAAAAAGCACGTTTCTCTTATGGAACTCCCCTTTATTGTTATATTTTTGTTTATACAACGCTAATAGAAATTACAAACCTATTACATCTTTTGAGATACAGCCCGCTGACAGACAGACCGATGGACGGACGGAGGCTTGGTAATAGGGTCCCGTTGGTTACGCTTCGGGTACGGAACACGTACCTACGAACAATGTCTGTCTGTCAATGGTCTGTATCTCATGAACCATGTATATATGTATGGTGTTTGTATTATACAAAAATGTAATGTTATTTATTAATCAAATCTCTTAAGTTATCCAACTGTCGAATTTTAAGCCAATAAATGTTATAAAACATGGTTGTTAAAAAAAGAAAGTGGATTACCTACTCTCACTTAGACATCGACCATTTTGCTTAAATCAACAACTTTCTACTAGATAGCAAACAAGATATGAATCATTAGGTAATAAAAAATGTGATTCGCAATTGTTAACTATACAAAATACTAGCACTTCGCCCGCAACTTCGTTCGCACGTGTTTAGTTGGTACTCCACGAACTACATCTTCTCTCTACCTTTCTAATAGGGTAATGTGCAAATTACTTCTTAATAGACTCAACGTAGGGCAGTTCGGTCAAACCACAACATTTTTCTTACTTCGAGTATTTTTGTACCCGTCGTAACTTTAAACGAAAGGTCCGACTTGAATAATTTAAAGTGTAATTTACGTGTATATATTCAACCTGAATTATAAAATAACTTAAATGTATAAAAATTAATATCATGATACAAAAATCACCACTATTCCATTCCACCCGGGTTTTGATTGAATAATTTGATCCAAACCTGTAATTTTGACTTAACCATAATAGTCAGATATATACCCTTGCAATATTTTTATAGATATTGATGTCCTCTATAAAATTGTAGTACATCACTTTGCTCTATTATCAATAGTTTCTACAGCGTACGCGTTATAATGTTTTTTCTTGGTATTTTTTCACACCTTGGGTTACATTATCGAAGCTTTTATACTCAATCATAACGTAGCTTTCTAACGGCAAAATAATTTTTGAAATCGGTCCAGTAGTTTTTAAGTTTATTATTCATTACAATTAAAAAAAAATCTATCCTCTGTTATTATTATAATGTTAGTGTAGATAAAAAAAACCAAAGAGATTATATCTTGACTGATTCAAAAACAGAAACAGAATAAATCTACTTTCATGCTTCGTCCTTTAAAAAAAAATGTTGTCAATGAGACAGCTATCATTGAAATATAAATAAACGAGGTGGTTCTGAACGTTACTAAAATATTGAAATATTCGACCACGACAACCGTAAAAGAAACTAATCTTACTTATCTTAATTTCTTTAATAATATTGATCTGTCTGAATAACTGCTGACCTAGCTTTGATCTTTCGTTCAAGAGGATATTCGGTTTTCTAAGTATCGATAACTTTGCCCAAGTTATCGTATCCTGTTGAAATTCGAGTTAATACAATAATTGTGAACTACGCACGGGTAACCATGGCAAACCTCTTGTAATCTAGTAGCTTGTTATAAACAGTGTTCCCTTTTCGTGTGATATTACTTTCGTTTCTATGTATCTTGTTTTTGTAAATAACAATTTGGGATATTCGAGGTCATCATCATCATTTCAGCCAAAAGACGTCCACTGCTGGACATAGGCCTCCCCGAAAGTGAGGGTAAGATTAAGGGCTAATATTCGAGTAAGTAACATAATTTTTTCGTCAATGTATAAACGGTGAATTCACCATCACCATCATTTTCATCTTCCTACGCTTATCACATGCTACTTGGGGTCGGTGCCATACTGTCAATTGTAATGGCCTAAGAAATGGTGAAAGATCGCCCTTCACCCACCTGAAAACCAGATAAGACATAATTTTTAATCAAATTTTATTGGTTTATAAACATGCCTATGATAGATTGCCTATCGAAAATTGTTCATGGCTAATAACTCAACAAATTTGATAAAAAATATATCTCATGTAGTTATGGATGAATTTCGATCTTCCACCGTCTCCTCTACCATGAAGTTATCACTGACTCCTTGTTCTTCTGTTTACTTATCACGTTTTAATTACTTTTATGCCGCTCCGATCGACGTCATACTTAACGGCTGTCGCTGAAAACCAGCGCTGTGGCTCTGTCTCGCACACGAGCCCCAGCATTAAGCTGAGCGATGGCCGTTTTGCGCGAATATGACGCATATCTTCCCAATTCTTACAATTAAGTTTTATTTAATTTCTATTTTTTTTTTTTTTTTGGTAATCGTCATGCTTGGCGCAAATAAACGCTTTTTCTTTCTTTCTTCTTCTTTAACACTATTCTTTCTTCTCCATCTATCCACAATCGTGTTTTAATCATCTGAAACTTTTTTATTCGAAACACCTGATTAAAAATGATGGCTAAGTCAAGGTCGGCATAAAATTATTTCCACCACATTTCAGACATTATTTTACAAGTGTTAAACATGATTGGACTACTTGCAATCGCAAATCCCAAAGCCCCTTTTTCTTTGTTGAAGGAACCTCATATTCCCTGTTTTTATAACTTCGAATACCACTCGGGGGCAAAGCCATACACATAAATATTCCGCATGCCATAACAACAAATAACGAATGTAAAACAAAAATATAAGTATTCTGTTTTTCTTCCTCATTTGTATGTGCATCACTTAAGATAAAATCTAAAGTGGGTCTTATGGTGTTGCATCGTTGATACTATCTTGAATATATCTCTATGGTAAAACCGATATTTGTTTTTTAAAGGATTTACGTCTTCTTTACTTCCTAGCTCTTTATGTAAGCAATAAATTTACTGTAAAAATGAATGTTTTTAAAAGTAATCGTCAATACGGGCTATTAAATTGAATACTTAAAAATTGCGTCTTTGCTATTGATCGATGATTTGTCTGGTGTCAGTCGTTACGGATAGTCAGAAGCCTGTAAATCTGACTCCAGTCTTGCCATGAAGTACCGTGTTAACCAGTTAATGGGTTGTGGAGGTCTGGTAGGCAGCCGCTCCTCGTAAAATACTGGTATTCAGCTTAATCCAGCTTGACTGGAAGCCGAACCCAATATAGTTGGGAAAAGGCTAGGCAGATGATGATGATGATGATGATTTGTCTGGAGCCAACCTTAGATGGAGAATCAGATCATAGTTATCATCTTATAATATTATTACTAGATGATCTGATCTGAAGAGTTTGTTTATTAGGTTATCTCAGAAATTACTGGTTCGAATAGTTCTGGAGTGGCGACCGCGTACCGGAAGATGCAACGTTGGAAAGCCTCCCAAAAAGTGGACCGATGACCTAGTGAAAGTCGCGGGTAGCCGATGGATGCGAGACGCGCAGGACTGGTCGTTGTGGTAACACTTGGAGGAGGCCTATGTCCAGCAGTGAACGTCTTCCAGCTGATATGATGATGATGATGATGACTGGTTCGAATTGAAACATTATTGGCGGGGGTCGGCTAGTCCTTCATATTTGGTATAAACCGAATGTTTTGCGGTTGAGGATAAAATAAATAACAAGATCGATTTCCTTATAGTCAAATACAGACGAGTACTTCTTGGCATATTTAGCTGAGGTGTCTACTGTCTTTTTAGAGTTCCGTACTCAAAAGGTAACCAATGGAACCCTATTACTAAGCCTCCTCTATCCGTCTGTCTGGCAGAGGGCTGTATCTCAAGAACCATAATAAATAGACAGTTGAAATTTTCACAGATTGTGCATTCCTATTGCCGCTATAACAACAAATAATAAAAAATAAGGTTTATGATACGGAACCCTTCGTGTGCGAGTGCGACTCGCACTTGGCCAACTTTTTTTAATTTGTTTTGTAAGGAGTTTAATTAATGTATCTATTTCCTCCAGGACGGCAAAAGATCTCAGGCAAGACGGTGATTCGCGTTTTATTTGTAAAGCAAAGATTAAGAACAAAGATAAACAATTGACTTGCAGTGAAATAAAAAGCTCTGCTTTTGTATAAGATCTTAAGGAAACTGACCATAAGTAATTAATTATGATGACGTACAAATCGAACGGATTATTTTATTTAGTGAAGCGAGACGATAGTCATCAATGTTGATATGACAGTATCACCACACAAATTCCTAACTAAAATAAAGGGAGTCAAGAACATGCAAGCTCTTCCGAAAACATCCAGTTTCAGACTCTCCACTTGGCTCAAAGCCAACTGGCGTGGAATCCTGTCAGAATTCCTATCCACACTGATGCTTGTATTACTCGGCTGCATGTCATGTGTACCAGTTCCAGGAATTGACACAAGCATTTACGCGCCTTTTGCATTTGGCTGCATAGTCATGTTCAATGTCCAGATCTTTGGACATATATCTGGAGCATTCATGAATCCCTCGGTGACTCTGGCTTCTGTCATATGGGGGAGTACGTCCATCGGCTTGGGAATCGTCTATGTGATAGTTGAATGTGCTGGAGCTATTCTTGGTTATGGGATCCTGCTTGCATTGTCTCCGATTGACTTAGTGACGGCATCTGTGTGTGTAACAAAGCCTTATACAGGAGTAACTGAACTGCAAACTTTGGGGATTGAAATATCCATTACAGCAGCTTTGTCCTTTATCTGTATGAGTGTGTGGGATCCAGTTAACCAGCATAAACAGGACAGCACATCTATCAAGTTTGGTGTGACAATTCTCGGACTTAGCCTCGTAGCTGGATCGCTGACTGGAGCGAGTATGAACCCTGCTCGGAGCCTGGGACCAGCGGTTTGGACCGGCGATTGGACACAACACTGGGCTTACTGGGTTGGACCATTAGTAGGCAGTGGTCTGGCGGCCGTGTTGTACAAGTACGTATTTTTTAAGAGATTGTCTACCGAGTCAAATGGACAAAAAATTTATCAAAGCGACGCTATGAACAATTCAAACGTTCCATAATATGTTCATGGGTATTAAAATGTTAAACCAGTCTTGCCAAAGGGTATCCCGTAACCCAGTTATGTAGGTATTACTGGGTTGTGGAGGTCAGACAAAAAATTCGCTCCATCTTTATACTGTTACTCAGCTGGGTATGGTAAGAGTGGATGCCAACCCAAAGACAGTAGTGATAAGACTAGGCAGATTGACAGAACTTTAAAAATGTAAATATAGATAATATTTGTATTGTATCTTAGTATTGTTGGTAATATTACGCAAATATATACAGTCTTCATAATAATTTGTATGTATAGTAAATGCAAAATTGTTCATTAAAGTATATCTAAAGATAAAAAGATATTTTTTTTTCGAAATAACATAATAATAATCTATTCATTTCAGAAATAAATTACAACAACAACACAACACAACTTACCAACTATGTAAGTATACAAATACAAAAATGTTAGTAACTTAACGTAAGGAACATAAAGGTTGACTGGTCGAGAATACATTAAGTCCTCCTATGTATAAATGTATATATCCTCTCGCGCGTTACTCGTACACACGGGTGTACGAGAGAGTTGAGTGCCCCATCGCGCAATTGTACACACGGGTGTACGAGAGTGAATGTGTGGCATTTTGGGTGAATGTTCGCGAACGTTCGAGAGGTTAAGTCTTATTTACAGTAGTGGTAACTGCACATACAGCTTAAATAAATAAATAAAAAATACCAAACACGATAGAGATGGAGAATATTTTGGGGCTAAGCCCATCTTTTTCCCATATCTAAAAGACAAACTTTTTCGTCCGGGTTTTTCAAAAAGTGGTTATCTAAATATCAGTTGGCACCGAGTGTTTATGTCGAGAGAAGATTACTCAGATCTCGATACGTTAGTATTGTATTGAAGAGGATCTTACGACAGTAGTAGGCAGCTTAATGTTGTAGACTCGTGGTAAAAAGATAAAGAGATTACGTACCTACTCAAGTTCGTACAGTACCTTTGTATGTTGTTTGTTTTATAAATGGCCAGTGCATATTTAAGGAGAAGGTACAATAATAGGGATATAATAACAATATTCGTAAGTTTCTGATACTATTATGTATCGTATACTAACTAGGTGTTTTGCTTTCAACACGTATAGGTAGCTTTTGCCTGCGACTTCGTACGCGCATACCCCGTTTTTCCCGTTCCCGTAAGAATTTCGGAAAATACTCTCTTAGTGCTCCCCTACACTCCCTAAGGAACCTATACGCCAAATTTCAGCTTTCTATAATCAGTAATTACGACTGTGCGTTGTCTGTCTGTCACTCAATCACTCAATTAGTCAGTAACGGTGAAATTTTATATAATACTAGTTGACCCGCGCAACTTCGTCTGCGTAACAATTTTCATTACTGCTCCGCTCCTATTGGTCTTAGCGTGATGATATATAGGCTATAGTCTTCCTCGATAAATGGGCTATCTAACACTGAAATAATTTTTCAAATTGGTTCAGAAGTTCCAGAGATTAGCGCGTTCAAGTAAACAAACAAACAAACAAACTCTTCAGCTTTAATTATTAGCATAGATATAGACTAGCGGACGTCACTCGGTTTCACCCGCGTAGTACCAGTTCCCGAGGAAGTTCGGAAATAAAATAGCCTATGTTACTACCTGATAATGTAGCTATCCATTGCTGAAAGAGTTTTTTAAATCGGTCCAATAGTTTCTGAGTTTATTCATTACAAACATAAACACAAAAATACAATTTTTTCCTCTATATAATATAGTGTAGATATTGATGATTTCAGAAGTGCGTTATCATATTTAATAGTAAATTCTGTGATTATTTTGCGGTCAAGTTTTTTTTAAAAAAGGCCAATTTCTTTTTTTTATGATTTCCTTGTTGTATGTATTGTTTGCTTATCAGATTCAGAACGTAACCCTGAAATATTATGACCACATTGACAACGAATTTGAAACAACCTGTATAAAATAAACAGACAATTTATCTATAATTTTCACACGAATTACTGTTTGACAATCAATCAAATGATGCACCGATGTGTAAATTCCATATTTGATACCGTTGTAGTAACTTTACTTTTAAATAATTATGTAAATGTTGAAAAAATAAATATCTACTTACCTTAGATTAAATAATTGCGGATGCCACCGTTTAGGTAAACGCCTCTATTGTTTTAAGCGATTTATAAAATAAATAGTGGATTAAAACAGTTCACCGTAATAACATCTTACTGAACAATCTGCAATGTTTTTTTTTAATTGAATAGACATTATTTAATATACCTACATCTTTTTTAGAGTTCCTTACCCAAAGAATAACCAACGGAACCCCATTACTAAGCCTCCGCTGTTCACCCGTCCGTGTGTCCATCCGTCCGTCCGTTCGTCCGTCTGCCGTTCGCCTGTCTGTCAGCAGACTGTATCTCAAGAAGCGTAATAGGTAGACATTTGAAATTATTACTATTATTTTTATTGCCGCTATAACGACAAATAATAAAAAAATAATTTGATAAAAAATTAAAGGGACCATACAAGAAATGTGTTTTTTTTTTCGGTTTATGATACAGAACCTTTCGTGTGAGAGACCAACTCGCATTTGGCCGGTTTTTTGCATTAAATGTTAACAATATCTATGCAATCCGTCGAAATCTTAAAACATACAACTTTTGATCGCAGTTAAAATGTGCACATGGTGTTAAGTGCTTTGTCGCAGAATATTTAACAAGTAAACAAACAAAAAAGCATTACATTCACTTTTATTAATCCGCATTCGAGAACCACAGCCGTTCACATTCACAAAACGCGATAATAAACAATAATCGGATGTTTTATTATAGGGCTGAAAACAATAGATAACGGCCGTCTATCTACATAATATCATTTTATCCATGTGACTGTGAGCCCGAGATATGTATATATTTTTACCTCGAGCCTGACGCAAAACAGTCGCGTCCACCGGAGGGAAAACACCACGGACTCACAGTGAAATTATTGATCTGTGTGCAAAAAACAATGAGTGATCACAGCTGAGAACTTTGACCGTATTTGAGTGAAGTGACGTTGAACAAAGCTGTTCATTTGTTTTGTGAAATCGTGAAGTAGTGAACAGCTCAACATGACAGTGCCACCAATAACGCAATTAGCGACAGAACTCAAGATTACCGGAGATGATGAGGTTGCGAAAAACACCCTACGGTCATGGTGCAGAAATTCCTGGCGGGGGATCGTCTCCGAGTTCCTATCCACCACGATGCTTGTCCTCTTCGGCTGCATGTCATGCATACCGATAGAAGGAATAAACTTGACGATTTATTCACCATTCGGATTTGGTTTCGTAGTTCTGTTCAATATCCAAATTTTTGGACACATTTCTGGAGCGTACATGAACCCGGCGGTAACATTGGCGGCTGTTATTTGGGGGAGTATTTCCATCCCTGTGGGCATCGCATACGTGATCGTAGAATGCGCTGGAGCTATGGTGGGTTATGGAATACTTACAACTCTATCTCCTGTGAACTTGGCGATGGAGAATGTTTGTGTGACGGCGCCACATGTGGGTCTGAATGACCTACAATCCTTGGGTATTGAGGTAGCGTTGACAGCAGCTCTCATCTTCATCAACTGTGGCGTGTGGGACCCAGTGAACGCGAGTAAGCAAGACAGCGCCCCAATCAAGTTCGGTTTGACCATCGTTGGGCTGTCTCTAGTGGGGGGACCGCTGACTGGGGCAAGCATGAACCCCGCGAGGACCCTTGGACCCGCAGTCTGGACCGGCTACTGGACCCACCAATGGGTGTACTGGGTTGGCCCGTGTGTGGGCAGTCTTATAGCAGTCGTGTTTTACAAATACGTTTTCTTAAAGAAACCTGAAGTGGACTAAACTAAACGAAAGGCTAGTGAATTGTTTTTATTTTTTAAATCCAAATGTATGGGTACGAAAATTATGATCATAATATCTCTATCCTGTCTAATTACTATCGTATAATTTATTTTCTTTTGTTTTATCTATTTATACGAAATTATGATTTAAATTATTTAAGCAAAACATTGAATGGAATTCTAAAATACTTTTGTTTTATAATATATTAAGACTAGATAAAAATGTGTTGATTGTAGTAATTTAAAATAATACTCTTAAATGTAATTATGTAGCTGATAAATAGATTTTTTTAACGACACGATTAAAAATAATCCAAAATGATTGTGTTGTTATACCAAATTGCTTACTAAAGTAGATTTTTAAGTAGTATTATAATATATTTCACAGTTAAAATTTTAAACAAACGTGCATAAAACCAGTATTAAGTATAACAGCTACATACAAACTAGTTATTAGCAATAACCACTTCTTAGAACCACGAGTTGAAATTGGATTTCCCATGTTATTGGAATTCCATATTAATTAATTAATTTACCAGAAACCATCGACTGAATTTAGACACAATATCGTTTAGAGATTATCATTATTATTAATTATTATTTATTACAAAATATTACCTTACCTTTATTAATATAAAAATTAAGTATGTACTTTTAAGTTCTGTTAAGCGCAATACTATTTAGAAATAGAAATTATTATACTTTAAATATTTTTTCAAAGTATACACTTAAAAAATAAAACCATTTATGGGCTCTCAAATAAAATCATGGGCTCCGTCTACCTAAGACGTTGTATGAGAGCGCCAATGACCTCCAAAATAAGGAAAAAGTAAGTACCAAACTCATAGGTATGACCAGCCGGTCTCGTAAGTTGTAACAGTTTAAGACCTGTTATAAGAACACAGGCTTCTTATGGACACTCATTACTATGTACAGACGCCAGCAAATCAAAGTACCCGGAACTGTCTAATTTTCCCAATCAACTTTGAACCTAATGCTTTAGCAATAAAGTTGACAGATTGTTGTAGCTTGATGTGCTGGCGTCTGTACTTAGGCACGTAAAGTCAATGACACTGAATGCTAATATACTAGAGAAGGTACAGGTGTGTCAAGAATTTTAACGTGTCTTTCGAACTCACCTTTCTATTTTCTATTGCAGAAGTTCAATTAAAACATTGAACAAAGAGGTAGGACACATTGTTTTGGTATTATTTTTTTCTCTTAAACAGTGCTCTTTAAGAGGACAAAAAATAAATGCAAAAGGATGGTTAAATTATCAATATGAACAGTTGTTGATTAAATTATATTTTATTATTTGTTTGTTTTTTTTTTTCAATAGATTAAATCAGAGTTTTGATTTCCCTTGCAGGCTCTTTATCAGTGTACCTAATATTAAACCCATCCGTGTTCTTCCTAATACCGTTTGCGTTTCAAGGCCGCGGTGACTCTTGCGAACAAATTCCGCAACTCTGGCTTCTATTATGTCTTAAAGCTGTCCTGGTTCTAAAGAACAGAGACGAAGCTGTACATGATGTATAGCACCATCTTTCTTTCACAAAGGAGTCCTAGTATTAACACATCAAGCTAAGGAACTCTGACTTCATCGGAAACCTACGATAATAATTTAACAGAGCTCTCTATTAGTTCACACCGAGATCGAGAAGACTTAACAGAACTAATTAATTGTTAATCTACTCAGAACTACTAATTAACAATTACAACACCTTTTAATTAAGGCTGTATCTATGTGAACTATAATTACTAATCATAACTCAGTTGAAGGGGCAAATACCAAATACTGCTCGAAATTCGCATTTGTATTTCCTAGTCCTGTCAAAAATAGCGTTCAATGACCCTAATTGATTTGCATAATTAGTTCTAAACTATAGTTGTAAGTATTTGCCCTTAATGAATAACAAGTGAACTTCGCATTTATGCTAAAACCTACCTATGGATATTTACTTGCAAATACGGTTTAGTCAAGGTATCGTGTATTTTTATTTGCTTATTTATAAAACTAAAATGAAGATGGGGCAGGTCAAACTATTAAAGAAAGGGACAAAGGGAGTAGAGCAATAACAAAGTGGAACCCAAAGGGTGGGGACCGCAAAAGAGACCGTTTAGAAGATGGGCAGAAAAGAGTAAGAAGGCACACATAGAAAAAGTTGGAGGAGGCAGGGACAGGAAAACGGAAGAAGCACTAATATGGGTGATCATTCATTACATACCGAGAAATCACTCAACACATAAGTGCTTCATCATCATCATCATCTCAGCCGAAAGACGTCGACTGCTGGACATAGGCCTCCCTCAAATTTTGGGGGGGGTTTGCCATAATCGCCACGCTTGGCAGGCGGGTTGGCGATCGCAGTGTATGGTGTTGCGTTTTACAGAGAACGGTGCTGCCTATTCTCTGGCGAGTCCCTTAGTCGTCTCTTACGACACCCACATTAAGTGATGAGATGGTATTATTCTTTTACGGCACCAAACGGCATGATGCCGTATGGTGTCGGCATACGGCACCGGACAAAGGTGCTTAGGAGGACTTAATACATCTCTATCGTTAAATCGTTTCTCCGGGCCTCGTCGGGTTTTATTGGCTCGGCGTTTTTCTGGTGGTCGCCACTGTTGATTCTGGCTTTCAGGAGTTGCAGTGGTTGGGAATGTGTAGTGGGCTAGTCCCATTAAAAAAAAAAGGCATTCTCTACCAGCCAACCAGGCGTGGTGAAGAGACAACACGACAGGTGTACAACAATTTAATTGGCAAATACGTGGCAAAAGAATTATAATTATTGAAATAAAAATCCTCGCTTTTTTATTATTCTACAATCCTGCAATTTATCGGTGTGACGGTGTCAAGCACATATGTACTTGTAACTTATATTTGATTCCAAAGGTCATGGCCAATCTCGAACAAGTAGTGCTGCATTTTTATGTGTCTGCTCACAGATATTGTAGTATTGTTGGTACTGGTAACAGATATCGTAACCCATATCAATAGTATACGTATGTACAGACAACATTTAAAGCAAGTGCATCCGTGGTAACAATTTGGCGGTGACAGCGACTTTATTGCAGAGCAGAAAGGGTGATTTTCGTGGAAGAGCTCGTGGCTAGATAAAAAAAGCCGCACGGGTCGATCTTCAAGGTTAAGCAACGCTTGCCAAGGTCTGTGGATGGGTGACCATCTTAACATACCAAGTTTCCTCCGTGTCTCGGAAAGCACGTTAAATCGTTGGTCCCGGCTGTCATTTGTAGATCTTTGGCAGTCGTTACGGATAGTCAGAAGTCAGTAAATCTGACTCCAGTCTTGCCGTGAAGTACCGTGTTACCCAGTTAATGGCTTGTGGAGGTCTAGTAGGCAGCTGCTCCTCGTTAAATACTGGTATTTAACTAAATCCGGCTTGACTGGAAGCCCACCCCAATATAGTTAGGAAAAGGCTAGGCAGATGATGAGAAAGAGTGATTTTCGTATTGCAAAAATGGCCACAGATGTGTGCAAAGCGTCTACTAACTATTCTGCAGTGACTTGAATAAAGAAAAAACACAAAATATTGAACAAAAAAGTTTTTGGCATCTTGCACTGTAATCAAAATTAAAGTCTGACACTAAATTTAAAATAGCATTACCGATCTATCCTATTCCTAAAATAGTTCCAGCTGAAGATCAAGGTGCCATTAACACAGACTTTAGCAGTCCACTATACAGGATGTTCCAGAAGTGCGTGAACATATTTAGGGGTCAAGTCGAACTCTCACACGAAGGGTTCCGTACAATAATCCGAAAAAACACGTTTCTTGTAATTAAGGACTCATGTCCTAAATTATAGACTTAATTTAATGATTATTATTTGTTGTTATAGTGGTAATAGAAATACACAATCTGTGAAAATTTCAACTGTCTTCCTACACAGACAGGAGAACATCAGTGTATGGATTTTTCCTTGACCTGTCAAAAGCTTTTGACTTAGTAGATTATGATGTTTTGTGGCAAAAACTGTCGGATGATACTGAACTACCTACTGAATTCATAGATTTATTTAAATATTGGTATAAGCTGCAGAATAATTATGTTAGGTGGGCGGATGCTCAATCTGAGTCATATGGATTAGATTGTGGGGTAAGGCAGGGGGGATTGACTTCACCGAGTCTTTTTAATGTGTATTTGGATCGGCTGATTGGTGAGCTGAGCGGCACCAAGATCGGATGCTCTGTTGATGGAACTATGATCAACAACATAAGTTACGCTGATGATATGGTGCTGCTCAGTCCATCAATCTGTGGTCTGAGGAAATTGTTGGTCATCTGTGAGAGGTACGCGGAGGCTCATGGCTTGAGGTACCTATAATGCCTCCAAGAGCAAGGTAATTGTTTTTAGAGTGCGCAACAATACACCTGTTAATATTCCATCTATTAACTTACGAGGAACTCCGTTGGAGTTCGTTACGCAGTTTAAATACCTAGGTCATGTTATCACGGACTTTCTCATGGATGACCAAGATTTAGATAGGGAGCGCAGAGCGTTGGCAGCCAGATGCAATATGCTGGCTCGCAGGATTGCACGTTGTACTAAGGAAGTGAAACTGACTCTTTTTCGAGCGTTTTGTCAATAGTTTTACGCGTGCAGCCTGTGGGTAAGGTATACGCAGAAGGCTTACAACGCTCTGCGCGTTCAGTATAACAATGCGTTGAGGATATTGTTGGGGCTACCTCGGTTTTGTAGCGCGTCTGGCATGTTCGCTGAAGCGAGATTAGATGATTTTTATGCCGTTATGCGCAAGCGATGTGCGAGTATGCTGAAGCGATTCAGGGGTAGCCCCAACAACATACTGGCTACACTGGCGGACAAAATTGATGGGCCTTTCATTAGGCACTGGGCAGCTAGGCATGTGCATACTGGCGTACATGTCGCCAATTAATTTAAGCTTTTTATGTACTAACAATAGGTTAAGATTTTACTAACACTATATGATGAATGGTCTGAATTAAATAAATTATTATTATTATTCCATTTATTCATTTATATACATATTCAATACATTTTTAAATATTTCTATAAAAATATAAAAAATAGTAGCCCACCGGTATCGGGAACAGGGTCCAAGCTACCGGCGGTTAGGGCTCCTGAGAGAGGAACCTCCTAACGATGCGCGCCGTGTCCAGGAGTACTGCTTTCTGGATCAAGCCCTTGATCCAGCTGCCCAACGAGAGCCTCTTATTATTATTATTATTACGGTTCTTGAGATACAGCCCGCTGACAGACAGACAGACAATTGAACGGGCGGACGGACAGCGAAGGCTTAGTAATGGGTATCCCCTAAAAATGTGACACAAGTCACGACTAAAAGTTCCGAACAAATGACTTTTCAAGCAGTTACTTTAGTTCAATTTCAGATTTGATGCCACCAACGCCATCAGACTGCTTGAAAAGTCATTTTTTCACAAAGGAGATGTTTCAAAATGGGCCAGGTCTATGTACATTACCTCATAAAAAAGAGAAAAATCCATGGAATTCGGGAAAAATACATTTAATTCATTTAAATGTTAATCGTTGTGGTAGTTAATTGATGTTTATAAATTACTTTTATCGATTTTCAACATGGCGTCACACCGATTTAGTTACAGATCATAGAAAGAAAACTGTCAGCTGTCATAACAATGTCACTTCAGTTACTTTCGTCTCGTTGCCGGAAAATAAATATGTCAGCAATAAATGTCAAACGTCATTAATCAATGAAAATGACAGCTTACCGCCATGACGGGTTTTTGTTGTGTGTTGCAATTCCAAGTGTAATTTCTTGTGTTTTACCAGCAAACAAAGCCATTTTAAAGAAATTGGACAGTTAAAAACTGTTTTAAATGTATTTATCTATTTTTAAGTATAGTGTACAAGGACCTGGCCCAGGCTCCATACATTTTGGAACATCTCCTTTATAGTCGTTTTACGTGGTCGATTTCGTTTACCTAATTAAATTTTGTTGTCTTGCAATTGTTTTTTTATTTATATCAGCTACCTAACACCACCCTTAAATATGACCTCGCTCTTCTGGATCAGCCTGTATATGTAGAACATATAATCTCAGAGACTAAATTGACAAGTGTTTCTTCAAATATCAGTTGTGAAATTTGAAGCTGTCAATTTAGTATCCGAGATTAAAAAACAATCTTCAGTCATACCTTTCACCTACCCCAATTTTCAGCCACAGTGTAAACAAAAGCAAAAATGACGTGAAAATATTGCTGTTATTCGTTATTAATTAACTCAGACAGTGAAACTTCAATAAACTTACTAATTGGTGTCGCTTGTGAAAAAAAATAAAAGAGGCAATATACTGAAGTCCTTGTTGTCCTTGTCCATTGAACCTGATTTTTATTTTATTTTACAAAAAGTAAGCTTGTAAGCTTAAGGTTTCTACATTTTATTCATTATATTGACGTGCAACAAAATGTGTAGCAGTGTGAAACGTTCCACCCATACCGTAAGAATGTGTCCAATTTTTTAATAAAAAAAAAACGAAAGAAATAGTAGTTACCTCATCACGGAGAAAACACACTGAATCCGGAGCTTTATTAAAGCAAATAAGAAACTATAAAACATATGTTCATACCAACCTAACGCATCCTACATTTTATTATTTAAAAACTGTGTTTTTAATGTATATGGAGTCAAACCGGTATTTTTTCTCATGCCAATAACCGGATAGAATGCCCTTAAATTGCCCTTAATAAACATGTAATAAGACGTAGGCCTGATACTATTGCGTCAATTTAATCATAAAGTTAAGAGACTTAAGGGCTGTGTCGTAACTCATAATCTAAAGCGCGGTTACCGTCGTACTGTGAAAAAAAATGCTGATGACCAGAGGTCGCAATTAGGTAGAATCATTTATATACTTGCATTGAAATGTTGATATGTATTAATATGGATCTTCCCGGGATCTAGTTAAGCGGGGAGTGCTCCGCATTTCCGCTATTGGTTTCTTTTGTTCACACAAGCTATTTTGTGCAAACTACGATTGTGGCAACATTGCGCGTGTGCGTATTAAAGCAAAAATGACGTGAAAATATTGCTGTTATTCGTTAACTCAGACAGTGAAACTTCAATAAACTTACTAATTGGTGTCGCTTGTGAAAAAACATAAAAGAGGCAATATACTGAAGTCCTTGTTGTCCTTGTCCATTGAACCTGATTTTTATTTTATTTTACAAAAAGTAAGCTTATAAGCTTAAGGTTTCTACATTTTATTCATTATATTGACGTGCAACAAAATGTGTAGCAGTGTGAAACGTTCCACCCATACCGTAATAATGTTTCCAATTTTTAAATAAAAAAGAAATCGAAAGAAATAGTAGTCACCTCATCACGGAGAAAACACACTGAATCCGGAGCTTTATTAAAGCAAATAAGAAACTGTAAAACATATGTTCATACCAACCTAACGCAACCTACATTGGTTATTTAAAAACTGTGTTTTTAATGTATGTGGAGTCAAACCGGTATTTTTTCTCATGCCAATAACCGGATAGAATGCCCTTTTAAATAAACATGTAATAAGACGTAGGCCTGATACTATTGCGTCAATTTAATCATAAAATTAAGAGACTTAACCTGTCACGATTCGTATTGGTATATCTATTTTAACCAACTTCGAAAAAAAAGGAAAGAATTAAGAATATTTTAAGTAATACACCGGTGTAGGTATGTTGACAATCATCATTTTCAATGGAATAAACTCACAATGAAGTGGGCGTTCGCTTGGAGATTAGGAGAGGGCTGTGTCGTCAATTCAATTTCAATTTTCAAATATCTTTATTTGCCATAAAAAAAAATAAACAAAAATGCACTTGCCCTAAGATACATTAAAAACAGAATAACAACTAACACTTTATGAGGCTAACAGATCGCCTTTCAAAGTTTGCAATAGATTGCTTAGAACTGATCACAACATAAACTGAACACTCAACTTTAAGGAAACAATGTTATTAATACAAATTATTTAGTGGTTATAATTTTGTTGTTTTCTTGTGGGTATGCCAAAAAATAAAATAAAGTAACAAATACAAAGTTGTTAGCTGATCGCACGGTGTACGATAATAGTAGTAAGCTTGCGACCAGCCATTGATCAGGGCTGTGTCGTAACTCATAATCTAAAGTGCGGTTACCGTCGTACTGTGAAAAAAAAATGCTGATGACCAGAGGTCGCAATTAGGTAGAATCATTTATGTACTTGCATTGAAATGTATTAATATGGATCTTCCCGGGATCTACTACAGTTCGTTAAGCGGGGAGTGCTCCGCATTTCCGTTATTGGTTTCTTTTGTTCTCACAAGCTATTTTGTGCAAACTACGATTGTATGCGTATTGGAATTTTGGACAGACGACATCGTTGATGTAAAACTGGCAACGTCGCGCGTGTAGTGGTTTAAATTGTGTATAAGTAAATAACTTTCTTATTTAAAAAATCACGGGATTTATCTGAAAATTAATCTCGAGATTTGAGGCATATCCACTTTATTCTTACGCTGTACCTATGAAATCAGTGTAAGTGCGTAAATAACTCTACCTAATTCCAACCTCTGCAACCCAGCGAAAATGT
This sequence comes from Lacanobia oleracea, assembly GCA_950371165.1. NCBI lineage: Eukaryota > Metazoa > Arthropoda > Insecta > Lepidoptera > Noctuidae > Lacanobia > Lacanobia oleracea. The sequence continues at coordinate 17,904,152 of OX493387.1, read as the reverse complement.
ATTGTAAAATATTAGGCAAAAAAAAACATTACCCATTCACTTTGTTATTAATTCAAAGGCAAGAAGTAATTTTGACGATAATAATTTTTGTTTGTGACGTGATTTTTTCCTAAAACTTGTTTCATACACTATTCATTTTCCTGAAATATAGACAAAATAAACAAGTTATACTAAATACAGATTGGCTAATCATTTTTATTTACAATTTTTGTTTTTCTACTGAATAATAATAATAATAATAATATTCCACACAACTATCACACAACGCCATCTAGTCCCAAGCTAATGTGTTATGGGTACTAGACAACTGATAAACATACTTATATATTTCTAAATACATACATATTATAGATAAACTACACACCCTTAATAGAGAATCCTTTTATTGAATCCATACTTCCATACGAATTTCTATACTAATTTAAAGCTGAAGAGTTTGTTTATATAATTGCTTGAACGCGCTAATCTCAGGAGCTTACCGATTTGAAAAATTATTTCAGTGTTAGATAGCCCATTTATCGAGGAATATATATCAAGAAGAAGACTATAGGCTTATATATCATCACGCCAAGATAAATAGGAGCGAAGCAGTAATGAAAATTGTGACGCAGACGAAGTTGCGCGGGTCAACTAGTCTATTATAAAAAACGAAAGTAACTCTACCGAGAACTGAGTAGGTAAATTGGTAAAACCAGTTTCATATATTATGCTATCAAAACAAACAATTACATGTGAATGACTTGATCAATATTTTGGAACCTTGATTTTTTTTAGGGGTTAATTACTGTCAAATCGTCATTCTTTTTATTTGTGTATGCGTCATGTTATATCTATATACTTGCTACTTAAAATAATCTTAGTATTTTGTCGGGGACACTTCGGGAAGTGTGCATTATTTAATTTCGTCAAATCCGTTCCACCATCAGATTACTTCGGCAATGTGACGCAACACGACGATGGTACATGGTGAACACCCCACCCACGCTTAGGAGTGGAGTCTGTTTTTCCTGATAGCTACAACCTGAAGGTCTCTATGTCAGGAGTGAAAAGGTTACTTAGAGGCAAGCGTGCTCTATCGTCCACTACATTAACTACTATTATGACAATTTCCATCAGGTGAGATTGTAGTCATCGCGAGACTATTAATAATTATAAAAAACCGGTCATGTGCGAGTCGGAGGGTTCCGTACGATAATCTTTAACTTTTATTATTTGTTGTTATAGCGGTTCTTGAGATACAGCCCGCTGATAGACAGACGGACGGACGGACGGACGGATGGACGGACTAGGGTTCCGTTGGTTACCCTTTGAGTAAGGAACCCTAAAAAGACTAGAATTAAATGTACCTATATAAGCCACATATTGAAAGTAAAATATTTCAACTTATCTGTGTTTGATGGCACTCTAGCTGCATCCAAACTTTAGTATACTCAGCAACAGAAGTCAAGAGAGCCTCGCAAGTGGTACTCGAGCAAGTAGATCCTTTTACGAAGAGACAGATAGCCGACTAGATATAACATTCATTCAGACAACACTAGATCTATTAAGTCCGTGTGTTTTTGGGCGGCAAATCCAAGTAAATAGGCATAAAAAAAGGAATTTTATACTTAATATATAAAGCTGAAGAGTTTGTTTGTTTGTTTGTTTGTTTACTTGAACGCGCTAATCTCAGGAACTCCTGGTCCGATTAAAAAAAATATTACAGTGTTAGATAGCCCATTTATCGAGGAAGGCTATAGGCTATATATCATCACGCTAAGACCAATAGGAGCGGAGCAGTAACGAAAATTGTGGCGCAGACGAAGTTGCGCGATTCTACTAGGTCTATGGTTTCGGAGCATACCGTGGTTTTGTAATACTAGCCAGTAGAAATCTTACCATCCCTACCTTGTGGCTATTCCACCATTCGCACTAAGCGTTTTCAAACGTCTTTTATAATGCGCACAGCAAAGGAGTGGAATTCTCTGCCTGCGTCTGTGTTTCCAAAAGCTTACAACCCTAATCTCTTCAAAGTTAGAGTGAACAGGCTCCTTCTGGGTAGGCTCGCTCCATCGTAGACTTTGTCTCTGTCATCTCTGACATAGACTAGAGTCAAGAGCAAACCCATTACCTGAATGCAGATCTAATAAGCAATAAGGCTTTTTCATGTATTGGTCCATTCCTGTACGAAAAAGTTAACAAACAAAAGGCTCAATTTGTCGAAAGAGACTGGATCCTGCGACACAGGGTATCCTAGTGCGGGATCCAGTGTCTCACCTAAATATTGTAACATATTTTTATGAGACAATAAAACTTATTATTATTATTATTATTTTTTTCATGTTTTTGACTTTCTCGGGTCCCTAGAGACCCGGTCCTTTGGTAGGCGTACGAGGGGCCGAAGCCAACTCGCAGAGGCCTCTTTAGGCATTTCAAATGGAATGGGACACCAACCGACGATTATCCCTGTATGCACTGTGGAAGTTTACCCAAGGACAATCCCCGGTTGGAGCAGGACTATTGCAGAATATGGAAACAAAAGATGAAAGCTATGGGGCTTTAAAATAGCAGGGGGTGACTTGCACACTCAATAAATGGGCTCCCCGAAAAGGGTCGCTAGCACAAAGTGACGTAGCGCCAAGGGGGCAACATATTCCGAGGTGCTAGAGGAGTGGAGAGGTGGTATACACGGCTATCAGGACAATCCCGGAAGTACGGTCAAGATCCCTACCAGCACCTTACTGGATTATACGTCCTTCTCCCGAGCACGTTTGCTCTTGCGAATCTCCACTCAGACCGGCCGATTAAGGCTAGAAAGAGGTGGGAGCTCTGTTCCTCGTCAGTGTTCACTCCGGCCAGCCAATAAAGGCAAGCCGGAGATGAGGAACAAGAATTCTCCCTGGAGATCAGGTCCGTGGGGTCGCTAGTGCCCAACAGTTCGCCCCAAAACTGCCTTGCGGATTTATTTTCTTATTATTATTATTATTATCTCCTCAATAAACTTGACCGCCTTCTAAATAACTGCATTCGATTCGTCTTCAACCTCCGTAAGTATGATCATGTGTCCGCGCATCGTTCATTATTAAAATGGTTACCCATTCGTCAGCGCAGAGCGCTGAGGGCCTTGACTAGTCTGTTTTCCTTTATTAATAATCCTTCTTCTTCCTCTTATCTAACTTCACAAATTCAATTCATCTGCTCTGCACACAGTAAAAATCTTCGCTCTTCAAATAATCTCCTTCTACGCTGTCCCACACACCGCTCTGGGTTTATCCACTCCTCTTTTTTTGTCCAAGCAATCTTTCTTTGGAATGCGCTTCCTCTAAACATCAGGACGGCAACCAGTCGGTTGTCCTTTAAGGTGAAGGCACGTGAGCACATTCGCAAGGAGTTGGTAGAATCAACACAGCGTTAATTAGTTGAACTTGTTTTTTTTTAAACGTCCTTATTATTATTTATTTTTATATGTATGTATGTATCTATGTATTTATGATGTATTTCTTTTCCTCTCTGTTTGTCTTTCCTGTTGCACCTACCATGTTGTCTCTGCACCATCCTAAGGTCGACTGGTAGAAAATGCCTAAGGCATTAAGTCCGCCTTTGTACAGTATTTTTACTAGTGCATCAAGTTTTAATAAATAAATAAATAAATAAAAAAAAATGAAAACTTGAAGTCACAGCTAACAGACTAAGATCTGGACATACTTACGTCATTCAATAGTTTTGGATTTTTGATAAAAAATATAATTCACCTAGTTGTGAGGTGTTATTGACGGAGTGTGCCAGATTTCATTCTGCTCCTTCTTATAAAAATTGACTGCCCGTGATAATTCTAACAGTGGCTTTGACAGCCGAAATGCATGCTTAGCGCTCATTGCACGGGCACAAATAATACCTAGTAATGTCGTCCCTATATAGTCACTGTCGTAGAACAGCGATTCCATGTTCTATGGTCACCAACAAATTGATGGCAATTTTACCATTCAATAAGTCTTACGAGTGGAAACAGCATGTTATCCACTTACGACAAGTAGGAGCAACGGTCAACAGCAAATTACTGCGATTGCGTACGCGGTCTTTCGAAATCGCTGTGGCCTAGGCGCAGCAGGTACCTACTAGCATTATAACTTTCATCAGAACGAAATTACTACAAGCAGTTGATGGGTGTGCCTTGAATTTGATGCCCAGCAGGCCGCGGACACCCACTCAGATCGCGCGGCGCTAGAGCGGCGCGCGTAGTGTTGTATTATGAGAAGTTGCTTACGAGTATCTATGACTACGTCACTGCAGACGCGCGGGCACCGCTCGACTGGCGCGCGCCGCTCGTACACCGTCGCCGCGCCAGTCCCGCACCGCTGCCTTTATGAACAGTTCCATAGAAATCTATGCATTTGAACGCGCCGCTGTGGTACCACAAATCAAGCTTTTTAGGTTCGTTTTCACTCTTAATAAATAAAAAATTATCGTCACGACCAATTTCAGTCATGGTGACCAGTGAGATATTAGCCAAGTGCAGGAGATACTATAGCTATGCTCAATTGTGTGCTCAAACACATCTCTAAAGAAAAGAGATAGAGCGTACATAAGTAAGACTTAAAAGGGATCAGACACAGGTCCAACGGCTTGGCATGCTTTCTGAAGCACAGGGGTGTCACACCACCGACTTCCAAACCCCAAGCTGCCACTGACGTTGCGGACTATGTTCGAAAGAGTCACCGAGGCCCTGGAACGAAAAAGGCATTAGGAGGAACATGGATGAGTTTTAGTCAGTAAAAGTCTGATACTCCCATCCACTCCGCCCAGAGCGGAAGGAGTCATTTGATGATATCTAATACTTAAAACAAAGGCTACCATGACTGAGAAATTCTTGAATTATAACTAACACGTAAAATAATGTCATGCCTGCAGACACTGTTAGAAAACTAAATAAAAAAATGTTTTGCTTAAGGTGGATGCTCCAGGGTAGCCCGCGAAATTCAAATATTTTTATGTTTTTTGCAATTTGCCGGTCAGTGTGAAGCTGTATGTGGACCAAATGCGATCCGCGATCGTAACGCGTATTTATCTAAAGAATTATAACCATTTTAATCATCAATATAGCCCTCTAAGTTCATGTAGTTCGAAAGAATGAATATTTCAGAAATAATCATTTATAATTTCTTAATTATAAGACTGCATGTTTATTTTCGGATCTTCTTTGTTGCTATTGTTTCAGCTCTTACAACTACAAGGGTACTGTGTGGTTCATTTGTCCTCAGTTTTAACACACCAACTCTGACCGCGATTTTGTTGGCCATTATAATAGTTTAGTATTTATCCGAGTACGAAAAAGTATAGTTAATGAGTTTAAATAACGAGTTGTCCATACATAAAACATGCAATTTATTTGTGCGTGCCTGTACGTGGAGTTTCAATACAAGACAGTTTCTTTATAACCGACTTCAAAAAAAGGAGGTGGTTCTCAATTCGGTTATATTTTTTTTTTTTATGTTTGTTACCTCATAACTCCGTCATTTATGAACCGATTTGAAAAATTTTTGTTTCATCTGAAAGGGTATACTTCTCGATTGGTCCCATTGTCACCATGTCAGAATCTGATGATGGGATCCCACGAAAATCGAGAGCAACCCTCAAATTTTATAGGCACATACAATGTTTTTCATGAACTTTCTAACGCAATTTAGATATTTGTGCCTGTTAATCATCATCTCATGTTGCTGAGCTGATGATGAAAGGTATAAATTAGGATCTGATGATGAGATCCCATGAAAAATGTTTGTTCAGCGATTCTTTAGCCAATTGTCAGCCGATTTGGATGATTCTTTTTTTTTTGAAAGAGTATTTTCCTGGACTGGTCCCGTTTCAATTTGGTGAAGATCTGACGAAGAACTTCGGAGGTAGGCAACGGAACTCTTCAATAAATGACAGCAAAGGGATCGGGATTGCTGAAATCGCATATTTTTTAGTGTTTACACCAGTTCTTAACATACCATTGCGCCGGTACGCTGTTAATGGGTACGCAAGTACCTAGGTACCACTAAAAAGTGAAAAATATTTTTTTTTTACAAAAAATACAACCGACTTCCGAAAACAAAACACTACAAGGTACAAAATAACTTCGGAAGAAAGAAAAAAACTTTAATTTCGGAAGTCGGTGTCAAAAAACGAAAAAATAACCAAAAACACCGACTTCAGAAATTAAAGTTTTTGTATTTTTTGTAAAAAAGTTTTTTGTGTTTGCAATGTGATTTCATATTTATATAGATATTCTCGTTGCATTTCCTTCTGTTCATGAATTTATCATTACTATTTTGGTTTTGCCTTAGTTAAAATATCATTGGTTGGTTCTGGATTTTTAACCGACTTCCAAAAAAGAGGTTGTCAATTCGGATGTTTTTATTTTTTAAGTACTTTCGGACATTACTCTGTTATATACGGGCGGATTAGCAAAATAAGTTTTGCTTCTAAAGAGTTTTATTGCGAAATGGTTCCATAAAATTTCGTTAAGATCAAATTAATTTTCTATCTCCAAAGTTAGAATTTTTGGGGCTAGCACTAAAAATTGAAAAATAAAAAACTTTTTAAAAAGAAATTAAAAATACATTTTAAAAAAAAAAACAATACGAAGTACAAAATAATTTTAATTTGGAAAGTCGGCGTTTCTGGTGTGGCTTTTTCGTTTTTGACACCGACTTCCAAAATTAAATTATTTTGTATTTTCCACCTAGTGGTTTTTCTTTGTAAAACGGTTGTATTTTTTTTTTAAGTTTTTCTCGTAGGACTCCTAATAGAAAGATGAGGAGCTCGTGGCTAAATAATAACAGCCGCACGGGTCGAAATTGAACGTTAAGCAACGCTTGCCAAGATTGGTATGTTGATGGGTGACCATCTTAACACACCGAGTTTCCTCCGTGCCTTGGATAGCACGTCAAGCCGTTGGTCCCGGCTGTCATTTGTAGATCTTTGGCAGCCGTTACGGATTGTCAGAAGCCAGTAAATCTGACTCCAGTCTTGCCAAGATGTACCGTGTTACCCAGTTAATGGGTTGTGGAGGTCTGGTAGGCAGCCACTCCACGTAAAACACTGGTATTCAGCTGAATCCGTTTTGACTGGAAGCCGACCCCAATGTAGTTGGGAAAAGACTAGGCAGATGATGACTCTTAATAGAAAGCGATCATCACCGAAGCCGATCGCGTCATCGCTTCAACACAGGGCGCCTTCCGAATTTGCGGAACAAATTAATGTGACAATCGCGAACTCACGCGATGATCGCTTTCCGTTAAATCGACGCCTCATACTAAGATTAAGGCCATAATGTAGGTAATTTACCTAAGCTATCACAACATGAAATCAATATTAAGCCGAAACGCACTGCTTACTCTCTTAATGTATTTCTTGTATGAACCCATTGTCAGTCTTTAGCCAACTGCACAAACAATGCTATTAGGTCTAGTGATAACAGATTTGTAATTAGAATTCCTTTGATTACATCTGTCATATGTTATCAAGGTATTGTACGTCTAGGAGTGGAAATCTCGTAACTGATTGTTATGAAATGATTGATAACTGCGTCTTTGTCGGTGTCACTTAAAGTGACGCGAGATGATTATCTTGGACTAAGCTTCTGCCCTTGGCTTCGGCTGCGTGAAATGTATTTTCATAGGTTGAGTTTTTTGCACAGAGCCCTTACCCTTGAGTTATGTGTAACGTCAGCTACCTCCCAGTCGGTCCAGCCGTTTCGGTGATAAGGCGTACTAAAAATATAGACAGACGAAAAATTTTCGACGTGAAAACGAAGTTGGCGGGACAGCTAGTCTATACTAATATTAAAGCTGGAGAGTTCATTTGTTTGTGCTGATCTCGGGAACTGACAGAAACCAGAAAAATGGGATATGCTCGTACGAAGTCGCGAGCAAAAGCTATTACTTTGATAATGCACTTAGTGATAAACAGTTATTTTGGTATTACAAACACACTTATTTTTTATTTTTATAATAAAAGATAAAAACGTCATCAGATACAATCATCTATTCATCTCAATGGTTTTTATCTCTTATCAACGTATCTATAGTACCTACTGTTGTTTTTTTATAGTTACATAATGAAATATATCATTCACTATCTTTCGGACATACACGCACTGAACTGACAAGTTTAAGCAACACTTACCGAGGTCGGATCGTGGATGGGTAATTCCAGCTGTCATATGTAAAACTTTAAAATTCAATAGTAGGATAGAGTAGTCAGTTATTTATTTTTGGTATGCGTGCTTGGCGCGTGCCGCGACTACCGGCCAGCTTAGAAGCAGGTGTGCTGCTGTCTCATGCTGGTACCCAGTTATGGTTGTGGAGGTCTGATAGGCAGCCGCCTTATCTAAAAGACTTTTAGTCAGCTGCATTGGGCCAGACTGGAAGCTGACTACAAAATAGTTAGGAAAAGGTTAGGCAGATAGATAGATATCTTCCAGCAACTTTGTTCTCCATTGTTGTTCAGTGATTTATTCGATTCTAAACGAAAAAGTTGTGACTATTTTATTGGACGTACAATATAAATCGCCTCCCTTCGTTGGCATTATAAAGATTACCCGACAAAATAGTCGGGTCGGGCTGTGTGAGACGTAGTAGCCCTTCCGTTCAATTTCGCAAATCGTGTTGTGTTGTCGGTCGGCCGCTGTGATGTATCGCGTTGCGCCTTCAAATTTACTTCTGCTTGATGGCAAATTGGATTCTTTTATAAAGGTTCTTTGTTGGTTTGTATTCTGGTGGCAGAGTGTAATCTGCGATCGATACTCAATGGAGACAGTAAAATTAAACAGCACACTTATTAAAAAAAATTGGTGTACAGTAAATTTCATTCTGTCTATCTATCATCAACACATAATTTCTGCTGAAAGAAATCCACTACTGGATAGGCCACTCGGTACGTCGTCACGTCACCGTCGACACCGGTCCTGTGCTTTACCAGCGGGTCTAATGAGGCCATTTTAGTAGAATCATAATTACGAGTAGAATCAAAATATTAAACAAACAATCATCTATCAAATTTCATTTTCATCTTTATCACTAACGCTTTAGGTTCAAGGTTGATTGGGAAAATTTTACAGTGACGGGTAGTGTGATGTGCTTTCTGATTCTGCTGAAGTGGTCTTTTTAGACCCGCTGGACATCCGTTAGGTACTTTCCAGAAAAATATCTAATTAGACCGTCAGATTGGACACATATTTTTTTCTTTTATCACGTTAACAGAAAATTAAGATGATACAGTGCGTTAAAAACTCTCTTGACGTCACATTTTAGTACTGTTTTTACTACAATGTGACGTCACCAGCCCCCATTCTTGAACTTAATCTTTATTATTTTTTATCGTATGTCATAACAATAAAAAACCGGCCAAGTGCGAGTCTGACCCACACGAAGGGTTCCGTACCATAAACCTTAATTTTTATTATTTTTTGTTATAGCGGCAATAGAAATACACAATCTGTGAAAATTTCAACTGTCTACATACAGTCTAGATACAGCCCGCTGACCGATAGACGGACGGATGGACGGACAGACAAACAGCGGAGGCTTACTAATAGGGTTCCGTTAGATACCTTTTGGGTACGGAACCCTAAAAATACGTGTCATAATCATAATCATTTATTCATTTGCGAACATGGGTAATTGGTACAGGTGTTTCATTTATAATAAGTCCTCCATATTCTACCGTCACATCGGCCATGTGTCCAATAGTAATGGAGTTTCTTGCACGTTCTTCTCCATAGAGATCTACGCTTTGGAACGTGCAAATAGCTTCCATGTTTTTGACTGACCGACCTTGACGTTTCAAAAGTGCCTGTGAATGGTTTATTTGAAATAAAATGCTTTGAATTTGAATATTTATACGAAATCTTAAAGACGGACTAGATAGAATTATTATTTTTACCTAGTAAAGTACCCAATTCATTTCGTTAGTCTTCCAAAGCTGCATTTTCTAGCACGAGGGTGCACTCCAAAACATCAAATAATCGGTTTGCCCCTTTGCGTAATGCTTCCCTGATCGCATCCAGATCTTGCCAACTGTTCTTTGTAGGCCATCCCTCATCATCATAGCTTCTTAAAACTTTTTTTTTTACTATTGATAGTCACGCGTTTGATCACTATCTCACCTGTTGGTAAGCGATGATGTGGTCGAAGATGTAGCACGTCTGCCTAGAAGTAACCTATTCACTCTTGACTAAAAGACTCCCAGGAGGTAGCTTATCAATTTCAACTTCAACAAAAAATTAAAACTTGTTAATAATTAGTAATTAATTGCATGTGTGTGAAGTCCCGGTAAGCTAAACAAGCATGACTTTTCTTCTCAGTCTCTACCATTCAATCATTCATAAATAAATAAATAAATAAAATCCAGGAAGCCTTAAAAATATATATATCGTCACGAGTAATAACTATAATCAATCCAGAAATAAGCCCAAAATCCTTTGTTTGGTGATAGCAACTATCTAATTACGTGACACGTTCAAAAGATAAAAGTCAATAACGTAGAGTCCAGACTTAAATAAATGGTATTATTGGTGATAAGAAATAAATTCACAACTGCCAAACCGATACCATTATTATCATAACATATCACACTTATGGTTTAATGCGCCTGTCAGTCTGTCTGTGCGTTTATTTCGTTAGTAGTTCAGTTTTCGGTTCCACTAGGCGGACGCAATGCGACTGTAGCGGCTGAAGCCGTCTCATTTCTTGCGGCACCTTCAGAATCTAGTTAGGCCAGGGGGCGCATCTAAGTTCGTCAAAAGTATTTGGACTAACAGATTGCTACCGAATATATAGACTGTCATTGCCTCACAAATAACTGATTTACAGGTCGAAAAATTAGCTGACATTGCAGACAAGGTGTTCGAGATAGCCCCAAAGACACCGCAGGTTACCAGCACCTCTGCTACCGCTGATAGCACTTCTTCAGACCTGGCAAAGCAAGTTGAGCGAGCTGACGAAGCAAGTAGCCAAGCTCACTTCCCGCATAAATGGCAGAGGGAGAGACCGCTCGCGTTCGAGATCCCGCAATCACCACCGAAGATATGATCGCTCCAAAAGTAGACAACAACAACCGTGGTGTTTTTGTGCGGGACTTTACTCTCAGTTACGCACACCCTCCAAACTGGTGACCCTCGACATTGAACGTCAGCACAGCCTTCGTGCAACTACTTCAGCGTGACGTCATCATCACTCCTCATCGTGACCTCAAGCTCTCGAGCAGCGAGTCATACAGCCAGCCAGTACCCACGGTTTCTACAGGTATCCTGACCTGCAGCATGCGGCGACCGCGCATTCCTGTTCAGCATCCTGAGCCTCTATCAGCACCTTGACTCACTGGGGCACCGCAGACAGTTCTGACTCACCGAGAACTCTGCGACTTCCGGTTCCGACTCACTGGAATCAACCTTCAACTGGCCTGGCAAGCATCTCAAGATGTATGGAAGATTCATCCACTATCGACCTCCGGTCTCCGGAGGGGAGTGATGTAGCGGCATCAATGTCGCCACAAGAAAAACCAACGGAGCAAATCTACGTCGCAACAAAAAGTACCGCGACGCCATCTATCCAACTAGCAGCGAACTACTTCGTCGAAAAGGATTTCGACGAAGTAGTTCGCTGCTAGTTGGATAGATGGCCAAATAAATACGCTATGCTTGCGCAATGCAGGAGCATTGCGCAAGCAGAGCTTACCGTGCGATTTGAACATTTACATTAGCCCGAATATCAACTATCGGGCTAATGTAAATGTTGTGCCAAGCACAACAGCCGCCTGGTCGGAGGATCCTCCTTTTCAATTGAGGTGTGCGCGGGACTTTACTCTCTGTTACGCACACCCTCCAAAGGACAATGCTACAACGACGCGCCAACGCTTTTGCTTTATACGTATACTAACTTATTTGAAAGGTCAAATCGTGACAATACAACATGACCTTTTTCTTCAGACCTGGGGATCTAAAAAGGCCACTTCAGCAGAATCAGAAAGCCTTTAACTTAATGCGTAAGCTATAAAGATGAACTGAAAATAAAATTTGACAGATTGTAGTGTGCTTAATATTATGACTCGATTCTGCTAAAGTGGCCTTTTCAGACCCGCAGAGCTGTAGGCACAGCTAGTCCATGTGGGCGTAACTCTTAGAATTCGATACTTTTAGCTAACCAATAAATAACATTTCACTCACTTTTCCATAAAATAATTTAAAACATGAAAAGACATTCGATACTGTAAATAATGATACCGACAACCAATGCTATTAATAAATCAATTTGATAATATGCCTGTGGTGGCATTCAGAATTCAATTAAATATTCCATCACGATAGTAATTGGCATGTCTCATTTGATACTCGTAGGTATTTGAAAGTCGACCTATAAAATGGTATATTACTATTTAATTAAAAAAAGTAACATTAATAACTAGCTTTTGATGCCGATTTGCTTCCATGGTTTTAGAAAGAAAATCAGCAAAATAATGTCCGTAATCGGATCAGAGGCTTTTTTTAAGCACGCGCTTGGCCACCATCTCACCTGATGGTAAGAGATGATGAGGTCGAAGATGGAGCACGCTTGCCTAGAAGTAACCTATTCACTCTTGATTTAAAGACTCCCAGTAAAGTAGGTACTCCATTGTGTTAACGTAAACGTTCATTATTGTCTCCAAACTGTTGACGAGTCCGGCAGAGTTGCGGAATTTGTTAGAAAAAGTCACCGCGGTCCTGGAACGCAAAGGACATTTGGAGGAACACGGATGGGTTTCAGTCAGTAAAAGTCTGGCACTCGCGTCTGCTCCGTCCAGAGCGAGAAGAGTCATTTGATGATTTCCCATCCTTAAAAAAAGACTGACCTTATAAAAACTCGCACTCAAACTACAGTTCTTCGATTACCTTTTACAAACATGGTAAAATAAAACGTTCTAAGTCAAGAACGTTTGAACATGGACCACAGTTTGTATGAGGCCTATGTTCCCACTCCTGGGATTAAAGCCTCATCTCAGCAAGAGGAAAGGTTTGAGCTTTAATTAATATATTTGACCCTGTACTGGTGTCCATACCTGTACAAAACTAGGAAGTAGATTGCTAATTTTATTTTAGGTATCAATACAAAGAATTTAATGTGATCAACATGCGCTAGAAGAGTGAAGTGTTTTCCTTCCTGGTACAACAAACGCATTCTCAATGTTTAAACATCTAATTATTGAGGAAAAATCATTAAGATCATACGAACCTAATGAGTTGAAGTGAATATAAAATAAAACGTACGAATATCGTGACTGATGGGCAGATAGAGTGGATGCATTATTGCTATCAGGATAGAAATTGCAACCTTTCGATTACATCCCGAAACGAATAATGCGGTTCTGTTAAGGTTCGTGTAGGGAAAGTGCTTCAAAATGTTAATTTATTTGGTCATTATTTAAAATAGAAAACATGTTTTACTTCGAAGCTGAACGAAATTCAGCTTCTCCCTTTTGGTATATGAGACGGAATCGAATACCTGTACACAAGTAGGTACTCGTACCGAAGTGTGGGGAATAGCACAAGAAGAGTGAGAGTAAAAAGATCAGGTAATGGGCGAAACAATGCTATGGAACATAGAAATAAATATACATAGTTTACACTATGTATATTTATTTACAGGGGTCATTGCACTCATAATTATGACCATTTTTAGGGTTCCGTACCTCAAAAGGAAAAAACGGAACCCTCACAAGATCATTTTGATGTCCGTCCGTCTGTCTCTCAAGACCCTTAATCTCAAGAACCCGTGAAGGTATAGAGTTGAAATTGAAACTAGCCGCCTGCGGACGGCGAGCATTGGGTGGCTCGCCGTCTGATCAGAACCAGGCCCGTGTCGACGGCGCACTGTGTTCCACGCGCGCCTCAAAGAGCTGTCAGCGTAAAAAACGGGGCCAGCTAGGGCCAGTGCCTGCTGGGGTTGCGGAATTTGTTCGAAAGAGTCACTGCGGCCCTAGAACACAAAGGGCATTAGAAGGAACACGGATGGGTTTTAGTCAATAAGAGTCTGACACTCCCTTCTGCTTCACTCAGAGCGGTAGGAGTCATTTGATGATTTCCCATCCTTAAAAAAAAAATTAAACGTTTTCTGATGTGATTTCCACTGTGTTATCTTTTTTCTAGTCAGGCGTCATTTGAACAGGAAAAGTCACCTACTTTTAGCATATTTTATGGACATTAGACTTTCAGTAAACTCTATGTTTTCGAGTTGAAATGAAGATATAATGGAGGTATAATTTCATGCATCATTCGATCGTGAATGCGCTTTTGTTTTCGTAAGACTGTAAACAGGTTCGCTCAACTTAGTTATCTTTTAATTTCGTTCGCCGCGAAAAGTTTCCGGGACATTAATTGCATTATTTCAGTTTGCGCGTCTCAAAATTGCATTAAGTGCAGACGCAGTACTTAGTCGCATCTGCGTTGAGATTTTAACGTGGCATCGGTTCCTTCCTAATTATAAAATGAGAATATTATGTGTCATCTATTTGCCAATTCGTACATTAATATACATTTTTAGGATTCCGTACCTTAAAAAGAAAAAACGGATCCCTTATAGGATCACTTTGTTTTCCGTCTGTCAAGACCATTCATCTCAGGAACACGTGGAGGTAACGAGTTGTAATTAAAACCGTGTACTTAGAACTATAATAGTCCCTTGAAGCTGTGAAAAAATCAAACTTCTAAGATAACTTAAAAAAATACGGCCCTTTATGCTCCAAAAAACTTATATTTCGACACTCTCAAGGGAATCAAAATGTACAGAGTATTTCCCGTTGACCTATAACTATGAAATATGGCAAGTAATACCGTCTTATACTACAAATAGGACAAAGTCTGAAAACTATATATGTAATTAAATCATAAAAAATATAGGAAGAGTATTTTCTCGGACTGGTACCATTTAAATTTGGTGAAGATCTGATGAAGAACTTCGGAGGTAGGCAACGGAACTTTTCAATAAATGATAGCAAATGGATCAGGATTTCTGTAATCGCATGCCTGTTGATTGTTTACACCAGTTCATAACATAACATCACGCCGGCACGCTGTGTTTGCGGTTTATAACTTTAATTTCGGAAGTCGGTGTTCAAAATCGAAAAAACCAAAAACACCGACTTCCGCAATTAAAGTTATTTTTTA
Organism: Lacanobia oleracea; assembly: GCA_950371165.1. Lineage (NCBI taxonomy): Eukaryota > Metazoa > Arthropoda > Insecta > Lepidoptera > Noctuidae > Lacanobia > Lacanobia oleracea. The sequence goes on along the minus strand of OX493387.1, from coordinate 17,888,992 downwards.
CTTTGTAGTGTTTTGTTTTTGGAAGTCGGTTTTATTTTTTTGTTATTTTTAGTCTATTCCGTCCCACTACAGGGCAAGTCTCCCTTTCTTCGTTCCATTCTTCCCGACATTGGGCAAGTGTGGACTGATCTTATAGGCAGCTCGTCAAGCTCGTCTCGCCATCTTTGCCTGAGTTTGTCACGACAGAACCCAGATTGTGGATGCTTTAGCCTATGAACCGTTGGAAACCAATCTAAACTCATTCGTATTACAGAGATATAAAATTGTTTCTTGTTTGTTTATTTAGATGTTTGTCTCCCTAAAGACAAACAAGTAGTTATCGTGCACCCACAATGCAGGAAAAATTCCTAGTGTGGGACAACGTTTAAAAAAAATAAGGTAACTGCTGATCTGATTACTATTCTTTTACTCATAGTAACACAAGCTTCAACAATTCTTAATAATTATTTTTGCTGTCCATTACAGCGGAGCGGAGAAACGGATTTTTTTTAACCAATCATGTCAGTCAAAATGTAACTTACGTGGTACGGAGATTTTATGTAATTCCATTGTTTGAAATTTCTCCGTTTCTCCGCTCCGCTGCCTCGCTCCGCGCAAATTACCTGTTAATTCTAATACTTGTCCATAATACTAATATTATAAATGCGAAAGTAACTCTGTCCGTCTATTTGTTACCTTTTCAAGTCTTAACATCTGAGTGGATTTGGATGTAACTTGGCATTTGTACGGTGATAAATAATGTTTTATTAAAAATACACAAAAACAGTATAAGAAATGAGATGAAGGAGATATTTAGCCATCGGTGTCCGCGAGCCAAGAGAGCAACACCCCAGCTAGGCGCGCCGCCCGTGTGTTGCTACCTTCGCAGTTGTAAACTCCGTGTTGGTTCTCGACCGCCATTTGTTGCCTTACGTTTCACTACATCCTAGTTTAGAAAAAAAAAAATTCCCTTGGGATTATTTCCGACTGTTACGCGGTCAAACCCGGTGGCAGAAGCTAGTTTATTTAAACTTCATGTGCAATAGTGGTACATAGGCGGACTTAATGCAACGAGGCATTCTCTACCTGTCAATCTTTGGTTTAAAAAGAAATACACTGTGGTAGGTGTACCTACAGCAAATAAATAAAATTTTAGTTATGGGAAAAATTTACACAAAAAAACATATAATACTAATAAACTACATATATAATGCTGAAATAATAAACCTATAAATATGATGTTTTAATAATAATCTTTCTGATTGAGGGAACTCATAATAATAATGACGAAGATGATACTTTCCGCTAGTGTTTTCGGAGTTTCATTATAAAAGCGCATTTCGCATCGATGTCGTAATGTCTCGTCTCCCTTATCTGAGAGAACCTTTAGCAGGCACCGAGTCATCGACTCGCTAATCATAATATTACGACGTAATAACAAAATAATAAGCATTATATCGCGCGATAGCGTGCTAAACGCTATAAATTTTAGCCACAAATACTTGAATAAATAATCTATTAATAACAAGGGAACTAATCAGTTTCGAATTGAGGGATTGCATGAACAATTTTATTAGGCTAGGAACAAGCGATAGGGTTTTTAGTGCATAACTTTGCCTGCGATCTGCGGGTCTAAAAATACCTCTTTAGCAGAATCATAATGTCCACACAACAATCTGTCAAATTTAATTTTCATCTTTATCGCAATCGCATTAGGTTCAAGGTTGATTGGGAAAATTTGACAGTGAGGGGTGCGTGATGTGATTTCTGATTCTGCTATAGTGGCATTTTTAACCCCCCTGAGGTATTTGGGTAAAAAGTAAGAAATACACTCACAATCACAAGTCCTTTAATTTTTACGATTTATCTTTTGCGGTCTCCATTAGACGAAATTTTCAATGATATCAAGCAATGAACCATGTTGTATTAGAACAAAGGGAACTCAGTCACGCTATTATTGGAATACTATTCTTCATACACCACGCTAATCTAAATTTTACAGTTGTTTATTCACAAAGTGGACAATATATCTAATATGTTCACGAGTTCACAGCCATATTACGCAGCGGAGCGGAGAAACAGAAATATTTTAACTAATCATGTCAGTGACTCACGTGGTACGGAGATTTTAGGCAATTCCATTGGTTAAAATTTTAAAGGTTAAAATCATATTAATTTAATCAATTAGAATAACGCTGTTAACATTATTTACTGTTAAGAGCGAATATTTTTAATTTACCATCCCAAAAAATAAAACAATGACCGTTAAGTTCCATTTCTTCAACATTGAACACACTAAAACGACAATAAAAACAATTTACCGCCTCCGGGGCTATATTTGCGTAGACACAAAATATAGTACAGTCGCGCCCATTTACGTGTACGACATGTATTATGTTGCATTCTGGTCCTTATGAAAGTTTAGAGGGTGATATCGTGAACATCTGAACCCTCGTCACGCGCCAGACGCAACTGAAATGTACTGTGTGTGTCGGTCAACGTCTTGTGTTACAAGCACGTAGAATAATGTGTTCAAAACACCCCTGTTCGTGATTGTACCTGGATATTTTAATGTACTTTGATATAGTCGCTGAAGTTAGTTTTCAGTGCTTTCATGCGTACCTACACGAAATAATTTTGAAGTTTAATACTGTAATTTATTTAGTGGTTTCTAGGAAATTAATTGGAATAATGTTTTAGCTTACTGAGAATTTGAATTCCCTTTTGACTATTTTCAATGAAAATTTAACTTAATGGGAAAGTATTTATAATTAAAGCGAGAGCAACTGTCTGTTTGTTTGCGTATTCACGTGTATAGCTCTGAACGAACTGTGTTAAGTATAATTAAATACATTAAAATACAAATATAAGAAAAGGACATAGGACATTTTAAAAGGCTTTTTAGTACATTCCCCTGTAACAATTTTCTACTTTGACACTGTTGAAGTCACGGTTGGCTATGTTCACAAAATATATGTATAATACCTACAGGTAGTTTAAAACTTAATGACATCTGGGAAGTTCGTTTTCCGCTTTAGAAGACCCGCTAAATATGCTTGCCGATCGCTGTCGTATTGCTGTCAAAAACCATACGTAATACGAAATAAAACGCTCTCGCTAGGGATTCAAGTAGGACAATGCACATTTTAGTAACTTGATTGTTCCATAGAGGCAGCACTGTTTGCGAGATTGCTAAGGTGTGGTTTACGCTAATACGTAATACAAATTTGCGATTAGAGAGCATTTTTTGTGCAATTTTTGCTATCGCTTTGCTTTTGCAAGATACGTAATCAGCCCGCCGTCCGACGCCCCTGCTAAGGCTCTAAACACATGAATTTGATACTGCGCAGCGTTTCGCTGAGTGTAGGTTGGATTCTACCTATACCTAAGAATAAACAAGAACGAATAGGTATAGCAAAAAATACCAAGTATTCCAAAACATGAACATTAAGTACAGTTGTATCTCCTCTATTACTAGTTACATCTACTTATCTATAATAACGTGTCAGATAATGCTGAGAATTATGCGATTTCCGTGTTTCGCTAATTAGATATGCGCATCAAATACATAATGCGACAATGATAAAGAAAATCGGAAACATCATTGTACACGTCATGATAGAAAACGAGATACAATAGGATTAATAATTAACTCGGTCATTATTAGTTATAATGACATATCTTAGTTTTCTTGTTTTTTTACTACCTCTCTCCTTGAATGTCATTAAGTATGTATGTTTGCCTATTTCTCTGTTTATATGTATACAGAGTGACAGAGACATTCGAGGAGCTCGTGGCTAAATAATAACAGCCGCACGGGTAGATCTTTAACGTTAAGCAACGCTTGCCAAGGTTGGTCTGTGGATGGGTGACCATCTTAACATCTTAACTTGCCAAGATGTAAGTACAGTGTTACCCAGTTAATGGGTTGTGGAGGTCTGGTAGGCAGCCGCTCAACGTAAAACACCTGGTATTCAGCTAAATCCGGCTAAATTCGGCTTGACTGGAAGCCGACCCCAATGTAGTTGGGAAAAGGCAGGCAGATGAGTGACAGAGACAATCGACAGTTTTTAAGAGGGGTTATACTAGAGGTCATAAGAATAAAATTAAGTCTAGACAACTGGATGGTTACCGAACTGTGACAGTCCGAAATTTCCCTTTTATTTCTGAGATTATGTACAAGTATATCTACTCATATTTCAGGTTTCAGAAAAGTATCAATTAAATGTATTGAGTTCTAGTATAGTAGTTTTTCATAATTAATAGTTATCGGCGACAAGTCAAAGCAACACAGCTCGATAACCTTCCAGTTTTGACCCCTAGTTATAGTTGTACTTCTGTCCTATTTTCTGATATCATGATAAAAAAGTTGATAAAATACATATAATTCTTCAATTAATAAGCATAACTTTGAGCAGGCACAGACAAACACCTGCTTGGTTCATAGAAGAATATGATATCCAAGTTCAAAGTTTCTAAGTACCCATCTCCCAAATTAAAAGTCAAAATATTAATACTATACATTTGCAGCTCCAACCTCCAACCCTGCAATTTACTTGTCATTCAAATTAAAGCATTCAATCGTGAGTTGTATAATATATTTCATAATGTCCATATGAAAAAGCCAGCAGCGGACAGACAACGCGCTTACCGCTACTACAGAACTTGACTCGCAGCCCGCGCGCTGAGGACGAGGTGACCGCTTGCTTATAGCGCGCCGACCGTGTTTTTACTGCACTCCGACTCCGAGTCACATTATTAAATTATAAAAACGTGCAAGTCCTAGGCGTGTTTAATCACAAATGCCATATAATAATTGTGTTCGTGGTGACAGCAAGCTTGCACCACGCGTTCAGCGCGCGGACTGCGAGGTTGCACTTAGCGAGCGGCTAGCCGTAGCCTAAATTTGAGCGCCGCCGCTCCGTGCAGTTGCGTGCCGGTATAATGTGTCATGACCTTTATTTATTATAAAATCTAATCATATGATTAGCTACAGATTAACAGATTATTTTTGAATTTGAGTTATCCATTATAACACCTTTACTCATTAAAAAATCTAATCATATGATTAACAGATTCTTTAGTTGAATTTGAGTAACAGAAACCCAAATCTTTATCAGCAGAGAATGCCTGGGGCGCCGAAGCCTTCTAATCAGTAGTTAAACAAAACATACGGTTAAATTTTTTACAGTAAGTACTTTTGGACTCAGGTACGACAATAAAACATGCCATATAAAACCAAAACCCCAAATTCAAGAATGGAACACACCCATTGAAATCCTACAAGACATTTTCAGCCCTTCACATTTATAACGGTACTTACAGTCATTCCCGAGACGAGAATCGAAAGAACGGATCGAAAGCTCCACTAGCGCGATCATGGCTAGAATTCCATTAGGTATCTGGTAGCGGACTTGCCTGCACAGCTGGCATTAGGGGCTTTGTTTCTAAATCGATCGACGACTCGCTTGCATTCATCCTAATGGCACATACAGCAAAACCTCATTTCGGCCTCGTACAAATGATCTGGATGGCGATATAATTCGATAAAACGGGCTCTATTCACAATTATGTGGCTTTGTTGTTACTTTCGGTAATTCCAGCAGTGCTCTGTTTGTTTGTAATTAGTTACTGTAAACGCATTTAATGAACACAGCAGTTTTGAAATGTACTTGTAGCGTTATCGCGTCTGATTCGATATCTTTATCGGTATTTGGGTGCTGTGTCCAGTTGTAGATTGATTAGATATGCTTGATTATGCTAATAATTATAGATTGTGATCGGGTTTGGAACACAATCAAATGACTATCGACTTAATTTCTGAAAAGTCATCGTGCGACTTTGCACATTTTAACACACATTGTGAATCGTTAATTACAAGCGTCAGTCGTAGAAACTGTCGCTTCCGAAAAGCATTCGTCTCAGTTTTTTTTTACTTAAAACTCCTGTATCATGGTGCCCTCACAAACATATAAACTCACATACACAATCAGCCGAACCCGGAACGGCTACCTGTAGGCCATACAAACATTTGTTCCGTGCGGGAATCGAACCCGCGATACGCAGCGCAGCAGCCAATCGCTCAACCACTGCGTCAACCGTGTCACCAAAATTGTTTTGTTAGGGTATGCATTGCATGCATGCAGGGGTACTGGCCTGCCCTTCTCTAGCTGCAGCAAGTCTGGCTTCTCGATGTTCTGCTATTCCTTGACACGTAAAAAAAAAAAGGCTTTTATTTCTTGTTTCACAGTAAAGGTTGATAATTTAAAACAGTGTACATGCAAAATCAATGATACAAATCCTAGTAATTTTGGTAGGTATTACTTTTTATAGTTAGATATTTGTTGTTGATAATGTTATGTTTTTAAAAAATTAAATTTTCTTGAAATTTAGCGAGTATTTAGTGAGCTAATTAGTTAGCTGACTGTTGACCGATTTTTTGGGTGCAAATGTACAATCACAAGAACCCCTCTCATTGGAGGGTAAAGGCCTTGACACGTACTTAGTCTCATATATTTAGCCTTTTTGCTATATTGTGAAAGTCAAAGTCAAAATTAAAAACGTTTATTTCAATTAGGCCATTAAACGGCACTTCATTACATTTAAAATAACATAGTGACTCTACTGTCCATTCGGAAGGGTAGATTCTTATGGAGAAGAACGGACAAGAAACTCCATAGTTCCTCTTTTCAAATCAATGTTTTACATGTGCTGTGGTATACAAAAGTTCTGTTAATATATGTGAGGACCATGAACCTAGAGTATGCAGAGATAGACTTATTAATTTTTTGAATAAGTACATGGTACTCACATATTTACAAATATTGGAACCATTAATAGCAGAGTGTGAGTGAACAGAAAAATAAAAACCCAAAAAATGAAACAGTAGACACAAAAATAAATACATAAACGAACCAGTTTGATCTTGTCTCCACCATTAATTGTCCTATGGAGCAGGACCAGCATGTTTCCAAGCATTCTTATCCTGAATGTAATCTTCTAATTTGTGATATGCTTGTTTACAAAGTGTGCTTTTAATGTAGGTTTTAAATTTTCTCTCATTTAGTTCTAATATGTCATAAGGTCTTTTATTGTAACATTTAACACAGTACCCCATGAACGATGTGTGTACTTTAGCTGATCTATAAAATGGTTGATCTAATTTATCTTTGTTTCTAGTATTAATTTTATGTCTATCACTAACTTTACTAAAAAAATGACGATTTTTCCGTAGATACATAATATTTTCATATATGAATTGGCAAGGGACTGTCATAATATTAATCTGTAGCGGCATCAAGGCCGCCACAAGAAAAACCTACGGAGCAAATCTACATCGCAACAAAAAGAACCGCGACGCCATCTATCCGACTAGCAGCGAACTACACGTTGAAATCCTGCATCGCGCAAGCAGAGTTTACCGTGCGATTTGAACATATACATCAGCCCGAATATCAACTATCGGGCAGTAGCCCGCCAGGCACAACAGCCGCCTGGTCGGAGGATCCTTCTTTTCAATTGAGGTGTGCGGGACTTTACTCTCTGTACCGCTACCTCCAAACTGGTGACCCTCGACTCGTCGTGACCTCAAGCTCTCGAGCAGCAAGACATACAGCCAGCCAGTACCCACGGCTTCTACGGATATCCTGACCACCAGCATGCAGCAGCCGCGCATTCCTGTTCAGCATCCTCAGCCTCTATCATCACCCCGACTCACTGGGGCATCGCATACAGTTCCGACTCACTGTGAACTCTGCGACTACCGGTTCCGACTCACTGGAGCCAGCAACAGCACCACTCCTACTCACTGGAGCCTGCAGCATCATCCCGACTCACTGGGATCCCATCACCCCGACTCACTGGGGCACCGCATATAGTTCCGACTCACCGTGAACTCTGCGACATCCGGTTCCGACTCACTGGAGCCTGCAGCATCATCCCGACTCACTGGGATATCTCATCACCCCGACTCACTGGGGCACCGCATATAGTTCCGACTCACCGAGAACTCTGCGACTTCCGGTTCCGACTCACTGGAATCAATCTTCAACTGGCTTGGCAAGCATCTCAAGATGCATGGACGACTCATCCACTATCGACCTCCGGTCTCCGGAGGGGAGTGATGTAGCGGCATCAAGGACGCCACAAGAAACATGGTTCCGTTAGCAACCTCTGTACATTATCTGCCTAGCCTTTTTCCCAACTATATGGGGGTCGGCATCCAGTCAAACCGGATACTTCCAGTATTTTACGTGGAGCGACAGCCTATCCCACCACTATAACCCAATAACTGAGTAACACGGTACTTTTTGGCAAGACTGGTGTCAGATTTTCTGGCTTCTGACAATCCGTAATGACTGCCAAAGGTCTACAAATGACAGCCGGGACCAACGACTAAACATGCTTTCCGAGCCACGGAGGATTCTCGGTATGTTAAGACGGTCATCCGTCCAAAGACCGACCGTGGCAAGCGTTGATTTACCTTAAATATCTACCTTCACGGCTGTGATTATTTAGCCACGAGCTGATCTCTTGCGAATCCTATCAATAACCAAGCTAATTAAAACACCTATGTAATTATTAAGGACTTTAGATGTCGGTAATGTGCGGTGGCACATACGTATTCAAAGTGAACCAAATATTATATATCCTTACACAAAATTGAAACTTAATTATTAGATTCACCATATTATATTGAATATTGAATGATGCCAACCTAAAGGCGCAAACCCACAGCGACGCATGCTGTGCACGGGCAAGCGGCGCAATTTATCTGCGTTGATTCATTTGTTTGACAAAGTGAGTCCACGTTTCCACTGCAGTACACGCTACACACGGCTCCACAAGGTCTATCTCAAAACTGTGCTCCGATACCGTATTGGCATAGTTGTGGGTAAATATTCGTGTATAGTGTGTACCGCTTGTACATCGTGCATGGTTTTAACAGCGTTGAGTTATGTAAGCGCCATATTCGAGCAAGCCACGCGTGTACCAATGACGTTATTTGATGCGTGGGTTACAGTGGATACAATCACATACATTTTCTTGCAAATCGTAGCTTAGGGCAATTATCTCACCGCCGTCGAGGAAGCAATCAACTATCTACTATTTTTTCGCTGAGGAAAAGGTCAAAAGATGTAGGTCCCGTGTGAGTAAAAGAGACGCATAGGTACATTTATAGTCGACAGCTGGCTGTACACACTGTCGGTGAGAACTCTCTTAGCACTAGTTCGTAGCAGTGTCAAGAGCTATCAAAGATAGTATTCGCCAAAGAGGAAGCGTGCTTGGCGGTCAGAACTCACGCCGAGAGACCTACCATCGGTCATTTCTTTTTATAAGGCGGAAAGAGTGGTGCGAGTAATCGCCTGTCGCACAAGAGCACTTGTTTCGAATTTCAAGCTTTACTCGCTTCTCGCTGATCGTCGGTGGTAAGACAAGTGCCTCACGTGCGTAGCCTCTCCGTGCGCCGCGGTGGGTTTGCGCCTTAATGCTGAAAACCTATTTTGATAAATTACATTTCTATTTATCATTCATGCCATGAAACAAACTCCCATAATTAATTTTATATTTCGTTTACTGTCAAAGGAAACCTGTTTCAAAAGTTCTGTACAGTTGTCAACAAAAGTGATTGCGAAAATAACCGGCACAAGTACGAGTACACTCTTCATTGATCAGTTTGAAGACGACAGCTCTGAGGCTTCAGGTTAGTGGTTCGCCAGTCAATGCTCATCGACTATCGCGCTTGCAAGTTTCGTTCACCCACCGTACATTGGAGGGATCACCCTGCTACATTCATCTGTGTTCACGACTCGTGCCGGCTAACAATACTGATTTAAAAGAGAACTTATTTTTTCATAGACTTTTATTTTACCGCTATCTTACCTGATGGAAGCGATGATGTGGTGAAGTAGTACTTTTCCTAGAAGTACTACTTAACTTCTCACTTTTTTACAGTTGTCAAGAAACGCAGTCTTCGGGAAAATGCATGAAAATAATTTTCACAACGAGAAACCAACACTTTAGAAATAAAAACCATAATCCTGCTAATTCCTATTCATTATTATACATTCAAAATTGTGTTGTTTTCTTGTCTTTATTTCACAGCTTTCTCGCAGCAACGGTGCAATGAATCGACCGATATCCCGGATAGAGTAGTTCCTATGGGATACCATACTCTATAATAATAATAAGAATATTTTGTTCCTCATTTCCGGCTTGCCTTTATTGGCTGGCCGGGGTGAAAACTGACGAGGAACAGAGCTCCCACCATTTTCTTGCCTTAATCGGCCGGTCTGAGTGGAGATTCGCAAGAGCAAACGTGCTCGGGAGAAGGATGTTTAATCCAGTAAGGTGCTGGTAGGGATCTTGACCGTACTTCCGGGTTTGTCCTGATAGCCGTGGTATACCTCTCCACTCCTCTAGCACCGCAAGATATGTTGCCCCTTTGGCGCTACGTTACTTTGTGCTAGCGACCCTTTTCGGGGGGCTCGTTTATTGAGTGTGCAAGTCACCCCCTGCCATTTTAAAGCCGTTTTAATTGTCAATGGTCAGGCAGGGGTCAATAGTTCTTCCATAGTAAACGATTATTAGTCCACTAAACCAGCCAAACCCATAGCGTTTCATCTTTTGTTTCCATATTCTGCAATAGTCCTGCTCCAACGGGGGATTGTCCTTGGGTATACTTTCACAGTGCATACAGGGATAATCGTCGGTTGGTGTCCCATTCCATTTGAAATGTCTAAAGAGGCCTCTGCGATTTAGCTACGGCCCCTCGTACGCCTACCAAAGGGACGGGTCTCTAGGAAGAGGGACCCGAGAAAGTAAAAAAATAAAAAATAAGAATATTCTATTATTATTATTAATTACCTCTGTATTTATTTTTACAATTTACTTTTTAACCAAGTGTTGGGTACATTTTTCAGGTTGTACGTTGTTTTATAGAAGATAATTTCATAGAATTTCGTTTCACATAAAATTTTTCTCGTTTTATCATTTCATAGAATAATCATTACGCAGAATACTTACTTTGAATAAATTTAAATCATAGATTTTTGTTACAAATAAACTTTGGTTCGATATTTATGATATAGAATTACAAATCAAATATTCTTTATCCGCATAATGAGTAACATAAAACTTGTTACCAAGAAAAACTTTTCATCAACTGACAGTTTTTAAACGTTTCACAAAATGCATACCCTCCTATAAAATTACAACATTGCAGTCACAAAAAAAAATGCGGGTAAATTCAACTCCAGTAAAACTTTTCATTTTGGCCCGCTCGACGGAACCCTGCGAAGCGGCAATGGTGGCAAATGGCGATGGGAATAAAAGACAAAACTATCAAGCATAACCATTAATGCAGCAAGCATACAGCTAGCATGCAGGAAGCATACAGCAAGCATGCAGCAAACAAACGACATGCAGCATGTAAGTAAGCAAGCATACAGCACATACAACATGCATAATGCAAGCAAGCATGCAGTATGCAAGCGACCATGCAATATGCAGAATGCAAGCAAGCATGCAGTATGCAGGCGAGCATGCAACATGAATGCAGCAAGCATGCGGCTTGCAACATGCAGCATGCAAGCAAGCAAGCATGCAGCACGCAAACGAGCAGGCAACATGCAGAATGCAAGTAAGCAACACAGTATGCAGGCAAGCATGCAACATGCAGCAAGCATGGTTTCTGTCACGGCTCCGGCGCTGCGGGGCTCCGGCGATCCCACGCGACCTTATCGTCGCAGATGGTTATAACGCTCACCACCGCGGCTGAGGCTGGCCGGTGGAGCCGCTATTTGCATTCCATAACACCTGCTCCTCAGCTCGCGGTCCGCCTCGCCCCTCCGCGCCTACGCGGGCTTAAATTACACTCTAGGGGTAGGGCAGACAAGACTACGTGGGGTCGGTTTTACAGCGATTCATTTTTGTCAAAAAATTTTTTAGCACACATGTTGATTTTTTAAGATAGTATTTTATTTTGGTTAAATGCTATTTTATAAAAATGGCAATATGTGTAGTTAAATTATTCCGAATAAAATTCTGCTGTCTTAAAAGTATGCCATGGACATATTATAAAACAATAATATTTAATTATAATTACATTTCACTGAAGTATAAAATACTGTGGAAAAAAACACCGGACAAACAATATTCGTTAAAACATAATTCTACTGTTTGATAAGTTTGTTAAATAAAAAAATGTAATCATGAAATTCATCGAATTGTGTATCTGTGAAATAGGTTTCATTCAAGTAAATAGTCTTTAAAATAATAATATTTGACATAAAATTACACCAACCAAATATTATGTGAAACATTTTCTGCGAAACGATATTCTATGAAATTTCTGTCTGCGAAACCTACACCACATTTTTCATGTTAATCGAATTACCACTTTCAATAATACTAGGAAACGTAAATAAACGGCGAATTTCTTTTTTTTTGTGTTGATAGACATGCGTTTGACCACTATCTCACCTGTTGGTAAGCGATGATGTGGTTGAAGATGTAGCACGCCTACCTAGAAGTAACCTATTCACTCTTGACTTAAATACTCCCAGGTTGTAACTATCAGGAAACACAGACTCCGGTAGGGAATTCCACTCCTTAGCTGTACGCACTATGAATGTGTTCCCAAAACGTTTTGTGCGTATGGGTGAGATGTCCACCATGTACCGTATTAGTTCACTCTTGGAACTTCAACTCACTGCGCTGAATCAAGTTGAACTTTGATCAGTGTGCCAATTTAGATATTTAACTTTCGCGTAATGTTAGTGAAAATGGCTTTAAACTACAATTGAAAATTTTGCTTTAGGCTCAGCCATAAAATGCCCATTATACAATTTACCCGCGTTTTGTAAATTCTCATCTCAATAGGTACACTCCATTGTCCCGAACTCACACATCCGCAAATAAGCCGAAGGAGCTTATTCTCAAACAAAAGGCACTCGAGAAGTACTGAACTAACTCATGTCGAGTGGCGCTTATTGAATCGTACGAAAGTGTAAGACCACTGTTTGCCAAACATCGAGTTCAACTCTGAACTACCGGGCAATTAGAAACTCGAAAGCCCGACTTCAGTTGGGACTCAGTTCGGACTGAGGTCAAAACAATTATCTACAGGTGAGTTTGCTTCGCTAACTAACTGTGAATTGTTCTTACCTACAAATACAGACCGCTGTGAGTAGAACTCCTTGCTATCTTTTCGTTAATGGCTTCAGGAGTTGTGGTAAGGAAAAACAATATCTAAGTATGGTTCCACTACTAAGATATATTGTTTGCTTTTCCGTGGATGGCGTTTAATGAGCAAAATTTTGGCAAAATTAAACATTTTAACCGTAAGATTTATAATTTAAAACTTTATGCTCAGACGTGGTGAGGGTCGCGGATAGTTGATGGATATGAAACGCACAGGACCTGTTGTTATGGCACTTGGGGCAGGCCTATGTCCGGCAGTGGACGTCTTTCGGCTGCTATGATGATGCTCAGACGTACAATGGTTGGCTTAATGCCTTAGCTATTCTCTACCAGTCGACTAAAACAAAACTTGTCACCACTCGGTAAAAGTAGCTTTCCATATCATTAAATTCTTTTATCAATTTGTCATTATGATTTTGATTTTAATTAAAGATTCATTGTAGTTTATCTATTGTATCAGTACGCATGACAATTGTACTTCATCAGAACTATCTGATAACGACCTCAATCTATATGTAGATCTTAGATTGTATTCTTAATTGTTATAATCACCACATTTAACGTTAATTAGACGATAAAGGTAATAAACCGTATGAGATATCAGCTATTCGAAAACGAATATTTTTCCTTAATAAAATTGCACATCATATCTACATAGAGCAAGAGCACAAAAGAAGTGTACTTTCATGTTCGAGAGTACCGAAGAAAATGATGAATACCAAGCAATAAATAGAGCATACCTAATATTTAACAGATGACAGGCAATTGTCCTTGTAAACTACGAGTATGTAAACATTAAATATAATTATTATACATGTCTTTAGGTTTATCGTTATCAACACAGAGGGCACGAGCACAACACAAGTATACTTTAGAGAAAGAAAATACTATATAGACCTCGCAGTCTGGTAGGATTTAACTAGCGAACAAAATAATGTAGATACATTAAATAATAAATTGAAAGGAGTCATTAATTTACTCCTCATTTTTATGGCACGAAAATGCGTCATTACTTCACAAAAATAAAAATTCCCCGAAGAAGACGCCCCAGGCGTCGGGAGTCGCAGAGCGATTCTCGGCCACCGTAGGCGCGAGCCTGCGGACGGCGAGTATTGGGTGCATCGCCGTCTGATCAGAACTAGGCCCCGTCTTTTATGCCGAAAGAGCTGTCAGCATAAAAGACGGGGCCCTCTAGGGCCAGTGCCTGCTGGGGCTGCAGAATCTATTGGAAAGAGGCACTGTACCCTGGAACAAGGAACACGGATGGGTTTTAGTCAGTAAGAGCCTGACAATCCCTTCTGCTTCAACCAAAGCGGGAGGAGGCATTTGATGATTTCCCACCCATAAAAAAAAGTAAATTACTTAAATAATAAATTGAAAGGAGTCATTAATTTACTCTTCATTATATGACACGAAAATGCGTCATTATGTCACAAAAATAAAAATTATATTTTCACATAATTCCTTTACTTATACACTACACATGATGTCTACTTAGAGTGTACGAGCACAACACTAGTATGCTTTTATGTTCGTCCGTACAGACAGAGAATACTGTAGACGCCCTGCGGTCTCGTAGGATTCAATTACCGAGCAAAATAAAATGCCAACACAGCCTCTGTTTACTCGATGGCAAGCAAATTCATCTATAACTAGGTTGACTTTAGCTTCGCTTAAAACATAAACATTTTACTGTAGAAAAACGCTCAGTTACCAGTCAGGCTGAAAGAACTTTAGTTTTATGTTAAGGGTTATGGACAAGTCTCGCATTTTTAAGGTGCGTTCGCATCGCAGTCGCAGCTGAAACCTGTCTAGTTTTCCTACTCATTCTCGTTTTTAGGATTCCGTACCTCAAAAGGAAGAAACCAGAACCGTTATAGGATCACTTTGTTGTCCGTCCTTCCGTCCATCTGTCTGTCAACACCCTTTATCTCGGGAACGCGTGGAGATATCGAGTTGAAATTAAAACGATATACCTATACATATATAAATTAAAGCCATTATACCTATATATATTTTTATGAAATTCCCCATTTTTTTCCAATTTATCTATGTAGTGGCAGCCCAAAATCGACCATCTCCTTGGTACGGAACCCTCGGTAGGCGAGTCCGACTTGCACTTGTCCGGTATTTTTTACGCGACTTGAATTTGTTTTTTTTTTAGTTTGAAAAGTGGCCTTTTGATCTTAAAAGAGTTTTTTCGCCGTAGGTACCATAGTAGATATATCCAGAACAAGTCATAACTAAACATTTACGACAGCAATTAGTTTATTTGGCTATGTATTCATATTTATTTAAGTACTAATTACCAGCGAATCAATATGTTTAAGATTAATTAACTCGGATGCATTAGAGGAAATCAAATTATACTAATTAATTGGTGTTTAGCAAATTAATTCAACCATTGTTTATTTGAGAGGTTGATTTTGAATCAAAAAATTAATGATTTACTGAAAAAACTTAGAATTCGATAAGTGATGAGATAAATAAAATGAATTATTTACAACACTTTTGCGTATTTGCCACTCACTTAAAAGATCTCAGGTCGCAAAAATTGCACTGTAGGTACCGACCTACTGATTTTTTGGGATGTTGTTCGGATAGAACCAACTTTGCAATATTGATAAATCTGCGCTAATTGCGAGTTGCTCGGAAACTCTTGACATTTCCGCAAATTTTTCAAGTTGCTTTATCTTTTACAAAAGTTCTGCAATTCGTCAAGCTTCATTACATTTCAAGTATAGAAAATGTGGCCAATGTTTGAAGTGCAAGGCCAATTAAACCAACACGGTTTAACTCGTTCAAAGTCTACTACGAAAGTAAACTGATATAAGTAGTACTTTTTCCACAGGATGCACCGATTTAAAGTTATAAACTAGACCTTACGCGTTTAATCAGCCTCCTCCTATAATCACTCATATTGTAGAGCACCCTCACATTCCGCAAGATTCCAGTGGTTGCAACCAATTATGAAGGCTCTCTGGTCAGGCAATTAGGTTTCTCATAGAATTTCACAGTAGCAACCCGGAATCTGGGTTTGTGTCCAGTTGATGGCGATAGGCTCACATTTAACGTAGAACTCTCACTGATTGACTATTTCGTATTAGTTATACTAAGTATAAACCACCAAGCGAACACCTTCCTGCGAGGTCCAGTCTTCCGTGGTCTACTTGGAAGTACCTGGACCGCTTCAGAATGTAAGTAGGTAGGTGTACTTGTAATCACAACCTCGCAAAATGGGGCTATCGTGACGGATCAACTGCAGGGTATGGATGTGGAGGCCGTCTCTTTCCATTCCAGGTTGCCTGGAAGAGATCGCGGAACGCGATAAGGCCGCCGATTGTACATTGTTTTAGTTTAAGGTATTCTTTGTTTTTTCTTTTTTGGTGTACAATAAAGCATATATACATATAAGTCACAAACCATGCTTCACCTATCTTGCCCACTGTCCCCCAAAACATGCAACCGAGAAGACCTATGTGCTGCCACCAGTGATGCCATGGATGTGGCAACGTTTTGGGCCACCAAAATCTAAAAAAAAAACCTACCGTGTCACCAACACGAAGAAGAAGAAGAATTGTATCTACTAAAAAGCTGAATGGTAAATAGAAAGAACGATTGCATCATATTTCCATGATATTCGATCGTAATATCTGCATAATACTCGCTACAAAGTTGGTCTAACTCTTGCTTAACTTTGCTTCGCTCAGTCCTGTACTAGGGTATCTCTAGGTGCAAGCGAGACAGCTTATCAAAATGCCTGTGGGAGATAATCGATAAATCCAGATCACACGGTGAGAATTCAGATCAAAATAAGACTCCAGGCTACTCAAATGACACTTTAAACATTAAGGTTTGAAAAGTATTTGTGTCGTACACCTAAAAATAAAATTGAGAAGATCCCTAATTTTTATTTCAAGTATTTTAGGGACAAACTGTTTAACAGAAAACAAATTAACTCCCACTCAAAGTTCAACGAGCAACGGGAATTTGTAATTATCTAATTTGTCGCATCACAAGTGAAAAAGCATGTTCTTGAAATTGTATCTAATATCCTACAAATATTTAAATAGTCAGAAGCCAGTTAATCTGACTCCAGTCTTGCCATGAAGTACCGTGTTGCCAGTTAATGGGTTGTAGAGGTCTGGTAGGCAGCCCGTAAAATACCGGTATTCAGCTAAATACGGTTTGACTGGAAGCCGACCCCAATATAGTTAGGAAAAGGATAGACAGATGATAATCCTACAAATATTTAAATGTGAAACTTTGTGTGCTTGGATGATTAGACTTTTGGAGGTTTGGTAATCAATTGTAGAGGAAATTATATATTTTTTTTTCCTACTCCTCCGCTGTACTTTTCTGATTAATTTCGTTGCAGAATCCAAGACAGTTGAATCGTTTCGGGATTGTAACAAAAAAAAAATCAATTGAAGCGACTTCTATGCCGCCCTCTTTGATACCGCCATTTACGAACTAAAAAATAGACATCTCACAATTTTTTAGTACGATTTGAACGTATACACCAACGAGGAGCTCGTGACTAAATAATAACAGCCCCACGATTCAAGGTTAAGCAACGCTTCCCAAGGTTGGTCTGTGGGTGGGTGACCATCTTAACATACCTTTCTGTTAATTTCCTCCGTGCCTCGGAAAGCACGTTAAACTGTTGGTCCCAGCTGTCATATGTAGATCTTTGGGCAGGCGTAACAGATTGTCAGAAGTCAATAAATCTGACTCCAGTCTTGCCAAGAACTACCGTGTTACCCATTTAATGGGTTATGGAGGTCTGGTAGGCAGCCGCTCCGCATAAATCGTCAGCTGAATCCGGTTTTACTGGAAGTCGACCCCAAAATAGTTGGGAAAAGACTAGGTAGATGACGTTTTGAATATAACATACAACAGCCTGATACCGACTATGGGGAAGTTTAACTTCCTGAAATTAATGATTTCAACATTGGAAATGAGGCATCAAGTTATTTGGAATACTAGGTTCCTCCGTTGGAGGGAGAACGGAGGTACCGGGACTTTCCACCCTGTTCCGCATATCCTCTAAACAATTACGCCTCAACGAATTAACAAATGGAAACACTAGACCGTTACCTGCCTAGAACTTTTTACCCCATGGGATATTTGTCTTTTTAGGGTTCTGTACCCACAGGGTAACCAACGGAACCCTATTCAGTCAGTCTTTCTGTCCGTCTATCTGTCAGCGGGCTGTATCTCAAGAACCGTAATAGGTATTCAGTTGAAATTTTCACAGGGTGTGTATTTCTATTGCCGCTATAACAATGAATTATTACAAAAATAAAATGAAATAAAAAAATAAAGGTGCTTCCATACAAGAAACGTTTTTTTGTCGGTTTATGGTAGTCGGACTGGATGAGAGTCCGACTCGCACTTGGCCGGTTTTTCTTTCACACGGGCGAAGCTGCTAACAACAACTAGTCTAATAATAACTCTCTTTAACAAAAATCTCTTAAATTTTCTTTCAATTACAATCGTTTTGTTATTCCAAACATACCTTATGACTTACTACAATACCTACATTTTATTTGTTTTCACTGAAAGAAAGTATAAAACTGCCCCATTCGTCTTAGCCTTTTTAAAAATGCTATTGTGTTCTATCTACACGAGCATTCATAATTTCTTGTTCGTAAATTTTCACGGAATCTTTGCTCTTTACAGAAACGGCTCATTCATTTCTTTTACCTAAAATAAAGTCGAAATTTAGGTAGCTATAAACCTTAAGCCAAGAACCACGGTACTGCAGGTCTTACATGCTACTGATCTTCAACTTCTTGTGCGTTTTGTGTACTTAGGTCGATATTACCATTATAATCATCAGCCTAGCTTTTTTTTCAACTATGCAATACCAGTATTTAAAAATGGTGACTCCCTTTCTGATCTCCACAACCCAGATATTTTAATTATAATATTACTTTGATTAATGGTAATTGAAACTATGTGAGGAGCTCGTGGCTAAATATTAACAGCCGCACGGGTCGATCTTTAAGGTTAAGCAACGCTTGCCAAGGTTGGTCTGTGGATGGGTAACCATCTTAATATACCGAGTTTCCTCCGTGCCTCGGAAAGCACTTTAAAGCCGTTGGTCCCGGCTGTCATTTGTAGATCTTTGGCAGTCGTTACGGATTGTCAGAAGCCAGTAAATTTGACTCCAGTCTTACCAAGAATTACCGTTTTACCCAGTTAATGG
Organism: Lacanobia oleracea; assembly: GCA_950371165.1. NCBI lineage: Eukaryota > Metazoa > Arthropoda > Insecta > Lepidoptera > Noctuidae > Lacanobia > Lacanobia oleracea. The sequence continues at coordinate 17,869,596 of OX493387.1, read as the reverse complement.
GTTGTGTAGGTCTGGTAGGCAGCCGCTCCACGTAAAACACCGGCATTCAGCCGAATCCGGTTTGACTGGAAGCTGACCCCAATATAGTTGGGAAAAGGCTAGGCAGATGATGATGATGATCAATGGTAATTGCAACTGGTAATCTCCGTGTTTTATTTATTTAATAAAACTTTATGCACCAGTGAAAAACAAGTTGTAAGTTAATGTACCTAAGGCAATATGTCTATTTTCCCAGCTCTTTCCTCCAGTCTTCTGTTTGATATGAAGGGAAGCGGGAATTAGGCTATTTCTTAATCTCCCGCTGTTTTTCTGATTATTTTCACTGTGGGATGCAACACAACCGGGACTCGTCGAGCTTCATTGCTTCTACGCTTTTCTGATGGTAGCCACGATTGATTACAACTTTCAGAAGTTTCACTGGTTTGGAGTAATGAGGTGGACTTGTCCCAAAAACGCCAATACCTAACGCTCGTCTAAGACTGCCTGTCCATCGACGAGGAGCGACGCAGTGGAGCGGAGATACGGAGAAATATTAACCAATGGAATTACTGAAAAATGAGAAAGAATGTGGCCAATCCATGCAACCGAAAAAAGTTCACAAAGCTATCCAATACGCTTGGTCCTCAATAATCCTTTAATTTCACCGTTCAATATTATTTAGCAAATGGTAATGACATTTAAATAGGGGTGCGGTAAAACGATCACCATTCGTATGCCAAACAGTGACCCAACATATAATTAATCACATAGGAACTTTGCAAAATTTTAAGACTCCTCCATTTTCTTTGATAACAATGCAGTTGGGTGAGACATTGTTTAAGCAAGGAAACTTTTAGTTAAATCTTTTTGTAGAGAAGCTTTTACGGCTGCAATTAAGTTAAGACCCCGCTTAACGTAATCATTTGTGACTGAAGTAACCTTCTTAAAAGATTCAGCCAAATCTGCACCCTATTTTTTTTTATGGTCACGATATACAAGTTTATTTATAACAAATAACTGTAAATTAAAAATAGTTTTTAGCAGATTATTTATTAAATTTTGCTATGGAGAATGTGAACCTAGCACTGTAATCTTATGTAATCATTATTTAAAGTAATCATAAGGTTTGATTTTTAAAAATAAATTAACCTGAAATATAATTACGTAGAACGGTGATTGATAATAAATGTAACGAATTGAATGGTTCAATTAAACTATTTAAATAACAATAGTCCGCACTCATCGTGATTTCAAAATATTAAAAAAAATTATATTTCGGTTGAAAGTCCAATTTTTACTTGAAAAACCAATTAGGTTATGAGTAAATAATATTTAAATATACTATTTAATAATGAATCAGCAGTTGATAAAATACCGAATTCGTACAAAATATCACTCGAAAAAGTTAATCCGCGCAGTATAGGGCCACACAAAGCTATCTTATTTTTTCAGGTATTTTCACGGAATTTAATTTTATTGTTCGAACATCACACCGTCCAGTGTTGAAACGAGACTCAATTTGCATATTCAAATACCTCGTTTAAAAAACACTTTTTCATCAGAAAATACGTCCGTAGAGAACGAGCGCTCATGCGTTTGTGTCCGCGACTGTACACATTCACTGTCCAGCTGTCGTGTGTCGTTTATTGGACAACCTATATCCTTCACCCGACGTGTCTAAAACGATATATTCGATACACGATAAGCTCGGGTTTGTTCGGCGATGACACGATCATTTCCAGATGGGTGTTGAGGTAAACTCTTTAGATCAAACGGATAGAAAATTGCAAGAAACTGTTACTTGTTTCGCACGAATAGATATTGCAACTTTCAATGGACGTGAGGTGATGTACCTACTTTCTAGTTGGAAAACTTAATAGACTTCTTATAGATTTTCCTGTTACCTTTAGGTAAAGAACTTCTGTACGGAACTGTATTTTTTTTTCAAAATTTTAGGCTCATTACGGTCAAATTTTTTGAATAACTTCAAAACTATTAATTTTAACATTATGAAAAAAAAAATCCAAGAGTGACCCCCACTCAAAAAAAATATTTATTTACGTAACGAGTCCGTGTTTGGGTCATAATAATCGATTTGTGTACTAAATTACAACAGAATCGGTCCCATAGAACCGAAGAAAACTGGCTGTGATAGACAGACAAATACCCGAGTGATCCTAAAAGGTATCCCGAGGGTTCCGCTTCTTACGGATGTTCGAAACCCTAAAAACAGTAAAAAAGGATGCGTTTAAAGTCCACACTCGGTTAGCAAACAGGTCTGCCGTTTCAAAACTGAAGTCGAAACTTACTTTGATCGCTCACCAACTTGCTGGATTTGTTTACAAAAAGTCTTATTTTTATTGCTTGCAATTTGTTGCCCATTCAATAGCAGTGTTTATTTTGAGTTTTAACGGCCCTCGTTTCATGCAATTCATATATTAACTATGTTTGCTTGGATTTAAATCCGGTGAAAAATGGAGACGTACTTTCCTTTTTTTTCAAGCTTTTCGCTTGGGGATATTTAAATTTTTTGTGGACAGAAGTAGATTTGTGATTGCGCAGACATAATACAATCGCAATAACAGAATAGAATCGCTACATCGGGTGAGACATGGTTAAACGCGTACCTATACATAGTAAAACAAAAAAATTACCTAGCATCGCTCATCGTAAGTGATTCTATTGGTTCTTAACAAACACATCTCTCGCAGAGATTTGCGACCTCGTAAATCTCTGGTGGAAACGCAGCCTCAGTCTGCCTCAATAACAGAGGACAGAATGTTCGTTCAGCAAAATGTCATTCATAGTCCTGCAGCGCGATTCTGTAAACATGTCGAAGTGAAGACTTGGATGAAGTGAACAATCCATGTAATCAAGATGGAATGACAGGTCTTTACGATTGGCAAAGATTGTTAGTTCCTATGAGTAAACAGCTGGGTAAGTGCGTCACAGTCGGTCTATTCTGTCAACATCTCACCTTTCAATTAGGTGAAGTGAGCATGTAGTAAACAGGGGGGCTAAAAAAGCCCCTTTAGGAGAATCATATTTATTAGAATCATAATATTAACACTCAACAACCTGTCAAATTTCATCTTTATCGCTAACCCATTAGGTTCAAGGTTGATTGGGACAATGTGACAGTGACGGGTAGCGTGATTCGCTTTCTGATTATGTTGAAGGGGCCTATTTAGGCCACTTGTTATTCCATCTTGTTTGTATAGATTGACAACTCATTTCATGGTCGCTTCTGGTTTATGACAGTTAGCGGGCCAGGACCAGAAACCACTTGGTTTTAACACCAAAGCTCTGTGATGAGCTTGCGCAGTGCAAGGATCGTTAGCGACGCTGCAGCTGAGTGGTGCGAGAATGCTTAGCGGACTCGGTTCAGCTGTGCTCTGTTTAGCCTTTTCCGACAGAGCTGCAATTAGCCTAGCTCGGACACCAAAGTAATCTTAACGGTGGATTTTTTCCTCACGCACCTCCTCGCAACGCACATCTTTGGATCCCGAAAGCAACCCAAGAAATGTCAGTGGTGTTCTTTGTCTGGCTGCCAACCCGGCTTTACGAATAACGTTTTGAAAGTTATCAATAGTCCCAATGATCTCATTCATTCCTTTGCTGCATAAAGACATTTATTTATATGAAAGAGAAGATTCGTAAAGCAAAACCGTCTCGGTTATTGAGTCGTGAACGTTCAGTGTATAAAGTCTAAAGCTGTGGTTGACTACATTCATATCTATTGAGAAAGCAACTCCTTTGATTAATGTTTGCAAGAAGAAATTGAAAATTAGCCAAAGTCTTTTGACTTCAAATCTCTTGATTTATGCAGACAACCAATTGACAAGCATTCAACTATTGTATATAATTGTGGACAGGATCAACAGCACGTTTTTGGTGAAAGCAAACGTGCTTATAAGCACACGGACGGCATATCTTTACTTTTTAAATCAATGCATTCAACATTTAGGCTGCACTTTCACCCTCTGTTATCCTCGCACATCTCTATGCACGTGCACGTAGCGATAGATGTGTTTCATTATCATATCAGCCGAAAGACGTCCACTGCTGGACATAGGCCACCCACAAGCGTCGCCACAACGTCCGGTCCTACGCAACGTGGATATGCTTGTTAAGAACCGCTTCACTGGAATTCAGTGGAATTCTCTGCTGGAGTCTGTGTTTTATGATAGCTACAACCTGAGAGTCTTTAAGTCAAGAGTGAATAGGTTATTTCTAGGCAAGCGTGAGGTGAGGTGGTGGTCAAACGCGTGCCTATCAATAGTAAAAAAAAAAAAAATGCCTTTTTTTTAAGGATGGGAAAATCATCAAATTCTCCTGTTTCCTCCTGCAGACTCCTCCTGCTTTAGGTAAAGCAGAAGGGAGTGTCAGACTCTTACTGACTAAAACCCATCCATGTTCCTCTTAGCGCCCTTTGCGTTCCAGGGTACGGTGCCTCTTTCGAACGAAGTCCGCAGCCCCAGCAGGCACTGGCCCTAGCGATTAAATAATTACCTAGTCTCGCTCAGCGCAAGGTATTCCATTGGTTTTTAAGGAATACATCTCTCGCTACGCAGCCTCGCACGCCCTGATATAAACGCAGCCTTACACAGAGAAAACGCCACAAAAAAATAATGCAAATCAAAAGTGTTTGTAAAAGTGTGAATAGACTCGCCCCCTAGTCTGTCGGTCGATTCTGTAAAAATGTCGAAGTGAAGGTTTGGGTGTAAGTGATCACGAAGTGAGCTGTCATTCCATCTTGATAACATGACTTGACAGCTCACTTTGTGATCACTTCACCCAGGTCTTCACTTCGACATGTTTACAGAATCGGCCGGAGGTAATCATTAGGTAGATAAATTTAATCATATCTGGTGAGAAATATTCTTAGAGTACCTCTGAGTTAAGTCTTCGGGAAACTCATACAAGATGTATGTGTCGGTCAGCCGCAAACTGTGCGAAAACTGCCGAACCTTTTTGTGAAAACAAAAGTTAAAAAAACCGGTCAAGTGTGAGTTGGACTCACACCTGAAGGGTTCCGTAATCTTAATTCTTAGCTGATACAGAAATACACAATCTGTGAAAATTTCAGCTCCCTACCTATTGCGGTTCATGAGATACAGCCCGCTGACAGACAGACGGACGGACGGACAGCGGAGGCTTAGTAATAGAGTTCCGTTGGTTACCCTTCGGGTACGGAACCCTAAAAAGTGACTCTAAAACAAGTCAGTTTTACACAAAACATTAGCTTTATTCGTCGTTAATGTTTTCTCTTCGCCCTCTAAATATATTTCTTCGGGAACCAAGTTAAATTGCTTGTAAGTTTTTTATTGGATAAAGTTTTAATAAGACGAAACAATACTTCATCCGGATCAATAGATACTCGTAGATACTTGTCTACTTAGATTTTGGGGAACGTGACATATTGAATTTTCTGTAATAGCTACAAGTAATGTGACCTATAAATATTATATTGTCTATACGTTTCGATTTTCCCCCACGCCTTTTTATCCCGTTTGTATTTGTTTATTTTTATCAGCTTGTTTTAACTATGTTACGTGTTTAGTCTGTATCACGTCTGTATGTATCGGTCAATAAAACAAACACACTGTGTGCATTGACTAATTCTGGATAGTACCTTGCTAATAGATTGTGGCACCTACCTAATTGTACTCGTACTTATACCTACTTGAATATAAAAGAGCTCGTGGCTAAATAATAACAGCCGCACAGGTCGATCTTCAAGGTTAAGCAACGCTTGCCAAGGTTGGTCTGTGGATGGGTGACCATCTTAACACACCGAGTTTCCTCTGTGCCTCGGAAAGTACGTTAAGCCGTTGGTCCCGGCTGTCATTTGTAGATCTTTGGCAGTCGTTACGGACTGTCGGAAGCCAGTAAATCTGACTCCAGTCTTGCCAAGAAGTACAGTGTTACCCTGTTTATGGGTTGTGGGGGTCTGGAAGGCAGCAAGGCGCTCCATGTAAAATACTGGTATTCAGCTAAATCCGGCTTGACTGGAAGCCGACCCCAATATAGCTGGGAAATGGCTAGGCAGATGATGATGTGTGGATTGACTAATTCTGGATAGTACCTTGTTAATAGATTGTGGCACCTACCTAATTGTACTCGTAGGTACTTATACCTACTTGAATTTATGATTCGAGTTAATCCAGGATCAATCCTTTGCCAACGACTATTCTTATTAAAGGCCCTAAAAGTTGGAGATGCAACTTTACTTGACGACTTGAATCGCAGATTATCGTGAAAGAGGTTTTATCCAACAACCTTTGATTGGCTTTGATACATACTATGATAGACGTCAGGTACCCGTGCAATAACGGTCATTGACTCATTAACATATTTTATTGACTTTCTTAACATAAAAACAGAAATAATGACATAAAGCTGTCCTGAATCGACTGACAGATTTTTTACGTTCTCTTGTAATGAAAAACGGTTCATAATATATTGTTCGAGTATTTCTGAAGGCATATAATTAGGAAACATCAATGTTTTTTAATGCACGTTTATCTGGCGCCAACCACAGTACATGTCGTATGTCAGTCACGAAGAAATCGTTAAATGTAAAAAAAATATTTGTAAGATAAAAAGTAAAACATATCTATAAATAGACTTAGACTTTGTCTCTGTCATCTCTGACATAGACTAGAGTCAAGAGCAAACCCATTACAAAAAATAAAAAAATATAAATTGTATTACTCCCAATACATTTCATGTTTGATATTCAACTAATTAGCTACCTAAGCTTGGTTTGTTTAAGCAAATATTGGCATCGGTATAAATCTCAAATCCGGTAATAAAGCCAATTAGGTTCCCGTGTATTTTACTGGGAAACCTTTGTTAGCAATATCATGAGATAATTTTACATTTTGCGTTTCTGGTTTAACTTTACCACATAGCTTGGTCCACATTTTTAAGGCACATTTTGAACGGACTTCATCATACGCTACCTACCAGCTAACTGACTGACAAAAGACACACAGCCGAAACTGCTGGTCGTAGAAAGCCGTGATTTGGCATGTAGGTTCCTGGTTGCGGAGTGTAGGGAAGCACAAAGAGAGGATTTCCCAGAATTCTTACGGGAACAGGAAAAAACGCGATAAGTGCATACGAAGTAGCGGGCAAAAGCTAGCTATATCTTTACTAATATATAAAGCTGAAGAGTTTGTTTGTTAGTTTGTTTGTTTACTTGAACGTGCTAATCTCAGGAACTACTGGTCCGATTCAAAAATTCTTTCAGTGTTAGATAGCCCATTTATCGAGGAAGGTTATAAGCTATATATAATTACGCTAAGACCAATAGGAGCGGAGCAGTAATGAAAATTGTGACGCAGACGAAGTTGCGCGGGTCAACTAGTATATTATAAATCAGTCACATCACCGTCATGACGCCGGTCAGTAACTTGAAAACATAATATTATGTTTTCGTTGTAGTCGTAAGATATTGCCCCACACGTCAGCTACGTCACGTCATTTACATCTCAAGGGTTTAATTCTATTTGCATTCGCATCTCAGTCGCAGTCTATCAAAAAACCTCAATTTCTTTACATTTTGAAAGACTGCAACTGACGTGCGAATACGAACATTGCTTATATAAAAAAAATACTTTGTCAAAAAACCCGACCGCTAAAAACGACTAAAAAGTTCGAAACAAGTCGGATCAGATCAGTGATTGTATTGCATCAGAAGGAGCTCTTTGTCTTGATACCCCACTTGACAGGTTTTAAAAAAAATTTTTTTCGAAGGCATAATTTGGCCCCAAAAATCCGCCATTTTGTTGATTTTTAGTTCTCATATACTCAGTGTCACTCTCACAGTAAATACAAATCTAACGATACCTCTCAAGCTAAAATCCATAGAGCCGTTTAGGCTCTAGGGCGTGCCAAAGAAATATACATACATACATACATACATACACTTGAACAACGTAGAAGCACTTCAGATCAGCTCTTGTTTTATAAAATTATCCATAACCTGGCGGATGTACCTGAGTTATTATCAGAAATTAATATATCTGTACCTAGACGTACTGTCACTAGATCTCTACGCAAATTAAATACCTTTGCACCGTCTTCATCAAGAACCAACCTTGGTCTCAAAGCCCCCTTGAATAGATTAATGGCTAATTATAATAAAATAGATACCTGCAACAATATCGATATATTTACTGACTCATATTCCCAATTTCGCAGAAAACTTATGACTAATAGCGACGAATCATAATTTCATATCCTACTTTTTATTTTTTACTATAGCATTTTTTTAACACTTTTCTTTTGGTTTATTGCTACATGTGCCTGCCACTTTAATAATAATTTTAGAACATTGTCATACTGCACTCGTTATCGCATTCTGCCGTTTTAAATTTTTGAATACTAATGTTACTGTTAATTTTTAATCTTAATGTTCTAATGATAATTTTGATTTTTTATTCTAATTTCTTTTGTGATCTTGTTTTTTACTTAATGTTTTGTTCTTTGTCACTAATTTAGTTTTTCTATCCTCACGAGTATAGAATCTTGTTAAACGTATGTATAAGAAGCAATTTTTTACGTAAGTGCTGTGTACGCCTGTAAGTGACTAATTCACCATAACTAACATTTGTTATTTTTTTATGTTAATGTTTCAAGTGAATAGGTCGTTGGTGTACCTATCAAATAAATAAATAAATAAATAAATACATACACTCGAAAAACATAACCCTCCTTCTATCGCAGTTGAGTAATGAGTAAAATTTGTACCCAGTAATTTACTTTAATTTAGTCAGTGAGTGACGTCGCCACCGTTACATTACTCCGGTATATTCTGTCAACATCTCACCGAGTAAACATGAGGAGCTCACGGCTAAATAATAACAGCCGCACGGGTCGATTTTCAAGGTTAAGCATCACTTGCCAAAGTTGATCTGTGGATGGGTTGATCGAGATGATGATCTCACCGAGTAAACTTAGGTGCAGTGAGCATGAAGTGAAATGTCATTCCATGATGTTTGTATGGATTGAAAGCTCGCTTCATGATCACTTCGCCTAAGCTTACACGATAAGAGGTTTACAGAATCGCACTGCCGATGTGTGTGTGAACATAAGAAAACTGCGGCTCTAAAAAGGCCACTTTAGCAGAATCAGAAAGCAAATCACGCTACCCGTCACTGTAAATTTTTCCAATCTAACTTGAACCCAATTCGTTAGCAGTTAAGATGAAAATTACATTTGACAGATTGTTGTGTCATTTCATTCTAACATTATTCTCCTAAAATTGCCTTTTTAGACCCCCTGTATTCTTATTTTGTTGTTAGTACGAAAGTCTCCTACTCCTCAAGGAAAACTTCTACGAGTTTCTGGGAAGATCTAATAAACGTAACATCGTTTATTCACTTCTTTGTTACCAGGAAGGTAAAAACGTTGCTAACAAGGTTTCTCAATATGTGTGTCAACCTACGTAGGCAATCCCCGAAACACAGCCAATCACACAAACCACAATAGCCACATCTATCAAAAATGTTCCATAGCACCCCAACCCGTGATCGATCTACAGGATGCTTTAAAATATTGATGGTTGACATGTATCACGCAGATATCAGCCTCTGTCGTCGGTCGCACGAAATAAAACGCGTCACCGCCAGGCCCATCGCTGATCGCTGATACAGCGCCGGTCCGGTCATGTGCGAACTGCGAACGTTACCGGATAACAAAACAGGGACGTTTTAAAGCCTGCTGAGCTGTTTAAAAAATGTACGGGATTATGGATGCCGGTTATTGTTAATTTTATGCTGAAATGAGACACAGCGCCTGTGATAAATGAAATGTTTTGTTCGCGCCCACTAGTATTATTTGTTTCACTACGGAGCTTGTGTGTGAGAGGAACATGATTTATGCAGGCGTTTTTACCTTTCCAATAATAACTGAGATTGATTAGATATAAGATTAATTGGCAATATGTTAGAAAGTTAAAATCTACTCATGAATGTGAACCACTGTTCGTATGCGACCCTGACATCGAAACAAACTGAAGTTTCCTGGTTTTTTACATAGGTACCTTTTCTTAATAAAAGGAAGAAAATAAGTTTATTTGAAAAAAAACTATGACACACGACAAGGTTTCGGGACAAACGACCAAAAATAAAACGGTAAAAAAAAACTTCTACTTCAGAACATAAACTTCAACAAACAACTAGTGCTAGCTTTAACTCTACACACCAGTTTCATTACATATTTGCTAACAAACATCTCAACTCTCAGCATCATCATCTCATCTCAACTCTTGGTCCCCACACTTTTCAGGCAAAATTCGACTAAAATATAAGTTTTCCAAGTCAATATTATAATAGCATGTTTCGCTGAAGCAATCACCTTGACGGCAAGAACAATTTCCTTTTGTCAAGTTCCGCAGTCAACAGGGATGTGATTTCACGCTCCGTTCGCTCGACATATCTGTACAAGTGCGGTGGCGGTTAAACATAACTAGTCATTTCGTGCAGCGTCTCATCATTGTATTCACTGGAGCATCGCGATTAGCTGTTGGTTTGTGTGGTATTAATATATCGTCGGTATTATTGTATTTTCAATATACAGAGCGGTGTGATGAGCGATTGAGGATAAGAGGGTATTAAAAAAATTGATACTATGGCATTGTTCTAAATTTAAGAACATGTTTCAATACTGTGTGTAATTTTGAGCGGGGACGCAGGGCTCTGGCGGTGAGAGCTAGGTAATATGCTCGCCCGCAGGTTCACACGATGCACAAGAGAAGTGAAAGTTACGCTATTCAAAGCTTATTGCCAGTGCCTACAGAGCGCACTCAGTACAATAATGCGTTCAGGATGTTGTTGGGTCTGCCGTGAAGATGCAGCGCATCTGGGATGTTTGCTGAAGTGCGCACGGATGGTTACCAAGCCATCATGCGCAAAACAACAGCTTCTCTGCTAGCCCGTTTGCGGGGTAGCAACAACGGCATTCTGAACGCTATAACTGTACGTTTTGACTGTCCCTTTCAAAATTAGTGGGTCATGACTTGTGTTGGTGTAGCGAGTCATGCCAAATTAAAATGTAAACCTACTTTACTAGGTTAAAGTTTTTATGGGTCTATGCCACCTGAAATAAAGTTTTTATAATCTATGTTAAGTGATTTGAGGTACACTCCTTTTTTTTTAAGGATGGGAAATCATCAAATGACTCCTCCCACTCTGGGTGAAACAGGAGGGAGAGACAGACTCTTACTGACTTAAACCCATCCGTGTTCCTCCTAGAGCCCTTTGCGTTCCAGGGCTACGGTACCACTTTCGAACACAGTCCGCAGCCCCAGCAGGCACCGGCCCTGGCGGGCCCCGTCTTCTTTACTGACAGCTCTTTGAGTCGCGCGTGGAACACAGCGCGCCGTCGACCCGGGCCTGGTTCTGATCAGACGGCGAGCCACTTGAGGTACACTCCTACCAACTTATCTGTGAAATGGCGAAGATTGGAACTACGGCCGTCATGTTGAAATGTCATTCGATTGTCAGTGTCTACTACATTCGGGTTCTCTGGTTGTTTTGTCGTGATATTGCTAAATTTATAAAGTTAAATATGCCGAAAGCTATTAAAAGTGATGCTCGAAACATTATTCTAAAGGTTAAAACTAATTAAAGAACTGTATTTACTACCTATGTTACACAAATAAAAATGATTATTATTGATTATTATTGAAAAAAAAAACCTTTTTTGAAGAAGAAGCTCGGGCGAGGTCTCCGATTATTCCATTTAATCAAATATACAAACGAATTTCGGCGACAGGTTAGTGTTGTCAACTTTCTTGTTATAAATCACTTAACTGATTATTTAAGTCCACAAAATATTCGTTTCTATTCTTGCTGCAGGTTAGCGTAACGGTAACGTACATTGTACATCTATTAGTTAACCTGCTAAGTGAGTGAGCCAACTAACCTGCCAGATTTCAAATTTCAACTAACATTTATTTTATTATCTTATATTTCAGGTGTCAGTCAAGGACTAATAATTTCAAAAATAGTTAAGGAAAGGCACGCAGCAGAAGAAACTGGTACAAAAAAATCGGACACCAGGCAAGGACAGAAAACGTAAAAGTGGATTTGTGCATGTTGATGATTTCGACATGGGAGTTATACGGAGGAAAGTACATGAATTTTATTCTGCTAATAAAGAAGTCCCTACTGTTAAAAAGCTTCTAGAGGTCTTAGAGACAGAAATGAATTGCACAGGACAGCGAGAGACTCTGCTTCACAAGATGGGATTTCGTTTTAAAAAATCGCAATCCAGTCGGAAGGTTCTTATGGAGCGTAATGAAATATCAGCTTGGAGAGCTAAGTACTTGCATGTAATGGATAAAAATAATAAATCTGCCCAGCCCCGGCCCATAATTAATTTAGATGTATATTCACTCTTCGCATACATCGGGTAAATGTTGGCAAGGAGAGGGTAAAAACGGAGTATTGGAGCCTGTATCGAAAGGGAGAAGATATATTATTGTTCATGCGGGAGGAGATACTGGATTTGTTACAAATGCACTACTTGTGTTTAAACCAAACACAAAAAGTGGTGATTATCATGACGAGATGAATAGTACCAACTTTAAAAAGTGGGTTATTGAAAAACTTGTGCCTAATTTACGAGAGCCATCCATAATAGTTATGGATAACCGATTTTGTGTGAATAAAGTCCCAAATACGAATTCCTTAACAAAAGATATATATATATGGGTTGACCCAAAACAAAATTGACTACGGGGAGGATTTGACTAAAACTCAGCTTTTAGAAATAATTAAGAGAAACAAGCCTGAACCTGTATATGAGATTGAAAAAATTTTAGAAGACAATAGACACAAATGCTTATATTTACCACCTTATCAATGTAACCTCAATCCTATTGAACTCATATGGAGCACAATGAAAAGAAAAGTTGCCGATGTAAATATTGAGCACAAAAATGCTGAAATTCCCCGCCTAGTTAGAGAAGCTTTTGACGCTAGGAAATGGCTTCACAATCAGGATGAAGTTATGTATGCAGGTTCATCTAAAGATCACAATTACTGTAAACCTGGTGTCAATAAATTATTGTAAAGCAATTTGTTTTTTTTTTATTACACTACACTACCACTAGTACCACTGCTAATTATAATTAGTCAAATCTGGTGTTAGGGGTACCGTACCTACCTAATACGGTCATAACTAAATGCTAGACCTCCAGGTACCTCTTGCAGGGTAGGTACCTTCTTAACTTCGCATTAAATGAAACTTGTATCCCCCCGTGGAACATTATATCTGCTGAATTTCCACTTCATTGTATTACTTTTTAGATAAAACCATTGTTTATTCCTGAGAGACTAAACTGTTAGCGTACCTACGCAAATGTAAATTATTTTTATTTATTTTATTATTTTTACATAGGTACAATTATTTTTAATTTGTAAAAATTGGAATTTTTATTGAACGATTATGTCTAATGTGAAATTTCCTTCTTGAAAACTTACTCAATTTTGGGCACCTTATATTAATTAGCAACACTGAATCGACGGTGCCGTCCTTTTTCAGTTCACAAATAAGTTGGTAGGACTGTATGATTCTATGAAAAAATCCTTTTCTTCGTCGTGTCATTGTTCTGAGCCTAAGAATGTGAGCCGCTGTGCGGGTTAACACCTTATTGCTTATTTACGTCGTATGAGTTGGGGTCGCTTTCAATCTAACCAAAATAGAACTAGTTTTTATTAACAAAAATTGAGTAATTAATCAAAATGTAATTGTAACAGGAATTTGATAGAAAGAAAAATAATGTTTAACCAAACTTAAACAATATTTTTTTTAATAAAAGGTTAATATTTAAAGCTGCAAAGTTTGTTTATTTGTTTGTTCGCTTGAACGCGCTAATCTCAGGAACTACTGGTCCGATTTGAAAAATTCTTTCAGTGTTAGATAGCCCATTTATCGAGGAATGCTATAGGCTATATATCATCACGCTAAGACCAACAGAAGCGGAGCAGTAACGAAAATTGTGACGCAGACGAGAAAGTACCGGGAAGAGATCAATAATACACAAAATGTCTGTTATTCATCCAAATTTATTTTATCACCTTCAAAGTATGCTCCTTTAGAAACGATACACTTGCGCCAACGAATAATCCATTCATCAAAACATTTTTTAAACGCTGCTTCCGGAATTCTCCTTTATGTCTTCTATCGATTGAAAACGGGTGCCACGAAGTGGTAATTTGAGTTTAGGAAAAAGAAAAAAGTCAGCAGGAGCCATATCTGGTGAATATGGTGGTTGCTGGATGGTATTTGTTGAGTGTTTGGTTAAAAATTCGTTCACAATGATAGCCTTGTGCGAAGGTGGATTGTCGTGGTGCAAAATCCAAGAATTTTCTTTCCACAAATCTGGCCTTTTTCGTCGAATTTGCTCTCTTAAACGCCGCATAACGCTCAAATAATATTCTTTATTTACCGTTAGACCTTCCAGTAAGAATTCAGAGTGCACAACACCGCGATAGTCAAAGAAAACAGTCAACATGACTTTGACTTTTGATCGACTTTGGCGTGGTTTTTTCGGTTTCGGTTCAGTTGGAAGGCGCCACTCCGAAGCTTGTTGACTAGTTTGCATGTCAAACTCGTAAACCCACGTCTCGTCACCAGTAACAATGCGTTTCATGAATGTTGGGTCCGAACTGACTCGTTCTAGCATGTCCTCAGCGACTTTCATGCGATTGAGTTTTTGGAGAAAATTCAGATCTTGTGGGACTAGCCGAGCAGCAACATGTTTCATACCCAAATGATTAGTTAAAATGGTACGGATCGACTCGTGAGATACAGAAAGTTCGGCGGCTATCTCTCTCAGAGTTGAATGGGGATTTTCAGTCACTATTTCCTTCACTTTTGCGATGTTAACTTCAGTTGCAGACGTTGACGGCCTACCAGAGCGAGGCAAATCTTCCATCACATCTCGACCGCTTTTGAACGCTTTGAATCACTCATAAGCACGAGTTTTTGATAAAGTCGATTCACCGTAAGCCTTCTGTAACATTTTCAGTGACTCCGAACACGAAATTCCATTGGCGATGCAAAATTTAAGACAAACTCTTTGTTCGATATTTTTGTCCATTATGAAATTCGCAATACACACTATATATGATATTACTAAAACCAGCACTGTATTTGAAATAAATAACAGATGCAACTCAAACTCCGCGCCAAAATGGAAAACAGTTGTGCCAATCTAACAACTACAAAAAAACAAAAATTTGGAACCATAAAAAAATCATCCATTCCCGATACTTTTTTGACTGAATTGAATACACACAACAAAAAAAGTTTGTCACGGTAGATTATATTATGGTTGCTTATTTATTTATTTATATATACTTTATTGTACACCAAATTAAAACATATGAAGGAAACTTTAAACTAAAACAAATACAATTGGCGGCTTTTTTTAGATTTTTATTTCAAAATTAAAAATAAGAATACAAAACAATAAAACAGTTCAATTGTTTTTCAGCCCTTCGCTCGTTCAGAATTCTGATTTCGTCAATTTTAACGGATTTAAAATACTTTTTCGCGGAAATTTGTAATTGAAAAAATGCCAAGAGGATTATCAAAAGTTTTACGAGCAAGAATAGTAATTATGAGAAAAGAAGGATAAGCAACGAGAGAAATAGCACGCATAGTTGCGAGTTTGAGTTGCATCTGTTATTTGTATTAAATATAGTGCTGGTTTTAATAATAATAATAATAATAATATTCCACACAACTATCACACAACGCCATCTAGTCCCAGGCTAAGCAGAGCTTGTGTTATGGGTACTAGACAACTGATAAACATACTTATATATTTCTAAATACATACATATTATAGATAAACTACACCCAGACACAGAACAAATGATCATGCTCATCACACAAACATTTGTCCTGGGTGGGAATCGAACCCACAACCTCTGGCATAGCAGTCAGGGTCACTAACCACTAGACCAACAGGCCAGTCAGGTTTTAGTAATCTATATATAAAAATGAATCCCTATTTCCCTTGGTCATCGCATCACGCTTGAACGGCTGGACCCAGTTCGATAATTCTTTTTTTGTTGTGTGCGTTCTGGTCACGAGAAGGTTTTAGGGTATATATTATCACGCTGTGTGCTTTGGAGGATGAGCAATATTCAAAAATGTCCGATTTAACGACAAGCACAAGGTTCGATCCCCGGCCAGCAACAGCTATTATTTTTGTATTTATTTTATCTTTGAATTTTATTTTTGCACCTAAGTATTTTCCTAAAAATAATAAAATGGGGTTTTTTGGCACTTAAAATAACATTTAAATTTATATTTCACATTTTGCAAACATTTTAGTGGGATAAAAGCCACAACTTAATATAACTTTGCAGATACTTATGCGTTTAACCTTAGCAATGTTTATTAAACGCTATTCTTTCAAGGAGCTGAGCAGCGAAAAACCCTGACATAAATAAGGTCGGCTATTTCAACCAATCGTCAACAGTACCCATAGACCATCGGTTTAGAGACTGCCTTTCTAACGACTTGGTGTGGGTTCGAGTTCAAACAGTTATGATTATTTTTGAATTTTGTACATATTTTTAACGTATTCATTTTCTTTCTTTTTTATTTTTGCTAAAAATTTATATATTTATTATTGTATTTTTTTTTTGGCATTTATTTATGTCAAAATATAATGGCCCACGTGTTAAATGATAATTAACAGAATGCATCACGTTCAAAAGTACAAAACCATTGTAGATAACTTTTACACATAAACCGGATAGAAATTGTGGCAATTTACATGAAATCAACATGACATAATGCAGATACCCATAATGCCATCTATTGACCTCAAGACAACATGAGAATTACGTCAAAACATATTTTTTAGTTATTAGTGGTACTTTTAAGACGTCTGAAAAAAGGGATTCTTTTAATACCTTAAAATATCGTTCTGAATGAATTCCTATTACTAAAAAAAAACAAACTCAGATCTAATATTTAGAGAAGAAACTTTGCAAAGGCAGTTGGCTGAAAGTCACACGTATCCAACAAACTGGCATAGTAGCTGAAATAAGATTTCGGTTGATTGTTCCAGCATGGCTTAAAACTGTTCAATTCCCAGTGAAGTAACAGCTCAGGGCAAAAATTATCCGTTGCAGGTTTTACACTCCAGTGGATCATGGGAAACTGTAGATCCCCAA
Organism: Lacanobia oleracea; assembly: GCA_950371165.1. Taxonomy (NCBI): domain Eukaryota; kingdom Metazoa; phylum Arthropoda; class Insecta; order Lepidoptera; family Noctuidae; genus Lacanobia; species Lacanobia oleracea. Next base: position 17,852,401 of record OX493387.1, on the reverse strand, counting down.
GCAATGACGTCAGAGACGAACTAGCTAAGAGAGTTTCCGAAACGATACTGTTGGACCTGTACCCACTTCTTCTCTTACCTTTCTTACTGATTCGTACATAAATTTGCCAGAGATCAACTGAACTTCAAGACAGCAAATGATCACGGGCTACAAATTACAGGCAGTCAAAAATGAAAATATTAAGCCTATAGCCTATAGACTTCTCAACCCAAGTAGAAATATCCTCCGAATAATTATAGTTATAATTCCAGGTCAATCCCCCCCTCAAAAAATATCTTTTCAACATAGGCACTTCGGCACGATGGATCGATCAACAGTGAACGGAAATTGGCTGGCATCATCATTTGATGATGATAGTCGCTATATACAGCCCAATGTACAGAGGTTGCTTTGATACCGAGAAATCAGTCGCCGACTTTATTTAGGAAATGAGGCCTTTGCTACCGGACGTGCAAAAATACTCGGAACGATGAGGACGCTCAGCGAAACCTACATGCGTAGCTTCGCTGGCTAACCTAGCCAGGACTCCTAAGCACAACGGCGCGAATGGGAGTCTAAGTGCGGATAACGTAATCTGAACTGTACTCTTTCCGTTGCGGGGGTAGTCTTTTTGTCTGGATAGAGTTTCTCATTTCAACTTTATGTAGCTCTATCGCGTGTTAACAACCCTAGCAACTTTCTTCAACATCGTGAATAGAAAAGCGTTATCATTAAAACGTTTCTCATTACGAAAAATTACTAAAGTTGGTCGGTGTTTTGAATAGAAGAGGTGATACAGCCAATGCCTTGCATTCTAAGGGGGTCAAGCAATGCTAAAAGTTGACTGTTGGTATATCGTCACAATGCAGGTTGCTGGTCGCTCACAATAGACCTCATCAGAAGGCTTAAAGGCACTCAAAGGGCAATGGAGAGGGTAATTCTTGGAGTTTCCTTGCGTGATCGAATCAGGAATGATGATATTCGCAGAGAACCAAGGTTACTTACATAGCCTGAAGTATCGCCAAACTAAAGTGGTAGTGGGCAGGGCACATTGCTCGCAGAACAGATGGTCGTTGGGGCCGAAAATTTCTGGAGTGGCGACTGCGTATCGGAAGACGCACTGTTGGAAGGCGTCAAGGTAGACCGATGACCTGGTGAAGGTCGCGGGTAGCGGATGGATGCGAGACGCACAGAACCGGTCGTTGTGGTAACGCTTGGGGGAGGCCTATGTCTAGCAGTGGAGGTCTTTCGGCAGATATGATGATATCTAATCTTAGCAATGTTATCTAGCTACATTATTTTACTACACACACAAAAATCTTCTAATCTATTAAAATCTCGGATCGTTTTTGTTGTCGAACTCCTCCAAAAAGGCTTGATCGATTTTTATGAAATTTTTGTGTTGATTTATATGGCAAAACAACGTTTGCCGGGTCAGCTAGTATCATATATAGTGTGTATTGCGAATTTCATAATGGACAAAAATATCGAACAAAGAGTTTGTCTTAAATTTTGCATCGCCAATGGAATTTCGTGTTCGGAGTCACTGAAAATGTTACAGAAGGCTTACGGTGAATCGACTTTATCAAAAACTCGTGCTTATGAGTGGTTCAAAGCGTTCAAAAGCGGTCGAGATGTGATGGAAGATTTGCCTCGCTCTGGTAGGCCGTCAACGTCTGCAACTGAAGTTAACATCGCAAAAGTGAAGGAAATAGTGACTGAAAATCCCCATTCAACTCTGAGAGAGATAGCCGCCGAACTTTCTGTATCTCACGAGTCGATCCGTACCATTTTAACTAATCATTTGGGTATGAAACATGTTGCTGCTCGGCTAGTCCCAAAAGATCTGAATTTTCTCCAAAAACTCAATCGCATGAAAGTCGCTGAGGACATGCTAGAACGAGTCAGTTCGGACCCAACATTCATGAAACGCATTGTTACTGGTGACGAGACGTGGGTTTACGAGTTTGACATGCAAACTAGTCAACAAGCTTCGGAGTGGCGCCTTCCAACTGAACCGAAACCGAAAAAACCACGCCAAAGTCGATCAAAAGTCAAAGTCATGTTAACTGTTTTCTTTGACTATTGCGGTGTTGTGCACTCTGAATTCTTACCGGAAGGTCTAACGGTAAATAAAGAATATTATTTGAGCGTTATGCGGCGTTTAAAAGAGCAAATTCGACAAAAAAGGCCAGATTTGTGGAAAGAAAATTCTTGGATTTTGCACCACGACAATGCGCCTTTGCACAAGACTATCATTGTGAACGAATTTTTAACCAAACACTCAACAAATACCATCCAGCAACCACCATATTCACCAGATATGGTTCCTGCTGACTTTTTTCTTTTTCCTAAACTCAAATTACCACTTCGTGGCACCCGTTTTCAATCGATAGAAGACATAAAGGAGAATTCGCGGCGAGAACTGAACTCAATTCCGGAAGCACCGTTTAAAAAATGTTTTGATGAATGGATTATTCGTTGGCGCAAGTGTATCATTTCTAAAGGAGCATACTTTGAAGGTGATAAAATAAATTTGGATTAATAACAGACATTTTGTGTGTTATTGATCTTTTCCCGGTACTTTCTTGACAGAGTAGTATAACGCGCCAATTTGTACAATCGTTTAGTTCGAAACAAAAAAAAACACAATCACGACACATTTGGTTTGGTAGCAATTAGCAGGACGCCACCGCGGTAAAATTTCATAGAAATTATGGTCGTGGTGACCGTGTGACGTATTATTACGGAATTCACGATAACTAATTAATTATAAAGTGTTGACAAAGCGTGGTGACCGCTTGTTATGATGGTCAACAATTGTACCGATATTTTATGTAACACTAACTTTCCCGCGATTTCGTACGCGCACATCCCGTTTTTTCGTTCCCGTAGGAATATCTGGACATCCTTCTTTGCTCCCCTACGGAGTATAAGGACGCTACGTGCCAAATTTCAGCTTTCTATTGCCAGCAGTTTCGGCTATGCGTTGTCTATCAGTCACTCACTCAGTCACTCAGTGGCGGAAGAATTTTATATATATATTTTTTTTTACTTTTTTTTTTATAAATAAAAAACTTATCGGGCGTCGAGGTCGACTACGATTAAGGTAATAAGATAATCTGATCACGTTAACGGGTCAAAATTTGTCAGACATCACAGAGGAGAAAGAGGTATGAAAAGAAAAAGCCTATGCTCAACAAAGGAACACAAATATGAGCACTAAAGAAACATGACGCCTACAATAATCCACTGGATACGGAATGGGCCAACGGAGCAAATCATGTTGCTGCTGTCATGGAGCTCAGTGTAACAAATTCTCAACAAAGATACGGAGTTTCCAAGTAAATGGATTAGAAGAAGCAGCATACAGTTTCAAATTTTAGTCGATATCCACTGCACAGTGACGTCACTCGTCAGATAGTTCTAGAGATTCGCCACTCAAATACATCACTCAGAGTAGTCAAATCGCTTCGATGTGGAACTACCTAAGTTTCCATAGCCACATTTTGATCCCTAAAATAGATTTTATTGAAGTCTGAAATCGTTTAGACATTAAATAAAGTTCGTAGCACTGTAGCACGCTACGATATTTTGTAGCAAGTTTCGTAGCAAGATAACGCGCACGTTTTATTTACTATACGGCTTGATTATTCTTTTTACCTTATGTGTAAAATAGACCCTCCACTGCTACTTCGGATGTGCACGGAGTGGTTTGCCTCGTTAGCTGTGCGACTTGTTTGTTTTCCCGCCACACATTCATGCGTAACTTTGCCGTGTGCTGCTGTAGACGATAATTTTCATACAAAATAACACTAAGTCTGTAAGATGCGCGTAACTTAACCGTAGGCTGGTGTAGTGTAACGCCACATCCACACATTTGTGAAAATTAACACGAGCTTAGACGGAAAGGAACACGTGATTACCAGGAAGTTTACAAGATCATTCAAAGATTATGTTTATTTTTCTAAGAAATCTTCAAGGATATCCACCGTCTAGGGAGACACGAGGGCTATAGAGCACGAAGGAATATACCAGACTCCTACTAACTGGAAAACCTCGTGCACATGGTATTTTTTTTTTTGGCTATTGATAGGCACGCGCTTGAACACCATCTCACCTGACGCTAAGCGATGATGTGGTCGGAGATAGAGCAGGCTTGCCTAGAAGTAACCTATTCACTCTTGCCTTAAAGACTCTCAGGTTGTAGCTATCTGGAAATACAGACTTCGGCAGGGAATTCCACTCCATAGCTGTACACATTATGAATGTGTTCCCAAAACGTTTAGTGCGCGTGGGTGTGATGTCCACCATGTACCGGTGGCGCATCGCAGTTCGTCTTGTGGTCCGATGTTGGAACGGGCTTGGCGGAATTAAATTATGCAATTCCGTCGCACATTCCCCAAAATGCAATGGTAGGTCAACGAGGACACTTTTAGTAAATCCATAACACTAGTATTTTATCTATACAGTTTATCGAAAAATGTTATACTATCAGTGAAAATAGAATCAAAATTGCACGAAAAAAAAACGAGATATAATTATTTTAAACAAATATCCGTCTCTCGCGCGAAACCGCGGCTGGCAGTTTATATGGCAGCTGTAACCAAAAAAAAACATCGCTTAAATCATAGAAAATGTCGGTCATGTTTTTGCTCGAACAAATAAAATAAAATTACAAAGCACACCAAAGTTCAGGAGTTAGGCTTGCATGTGACGTCGCTTCCAGGTAAGTGTAACGGTTTTATTTATTTTTTGTTCATGTGAGAACAGAAGAAGTACGTATCCAAATTTTTTTTCGGCTTCAACAGGATAGGACCAAATAAGGTTTTTCAGAAATCTTCCTTAACATAGTAAGTAGTAACAAAGTATACTTAGTATGTAGCGGCAGGCTTGCGGGGCCTTACTCTCTGTACCGCATAGCCTTAGAGTACTGTTCAACTTCACAAATAGATCGACTTTATCTCATTACTTTTGGTTTGTAAAGTGTCATTTCCGATATCCAACCTCTGTCATTTGTATATCTGTGTGCCAGTCTATATCTAAAACCAACCGCCAAATTAACGCTCGGGTACTTAAATTGCCATCACTTGCACCGCGTACGCACAATTCATAGCGCTAGCTTTGGCTAAATTCAGACAATTCAAGCCCACTGTCGGAAAATTGTGTGCCCTCAATACTTTATGGTTAGGTAGGTACAGTCGTCAACAGCATAGATAACTTAAAATCACTCAAAAATCAAGAGTAACTAATAGTTTACTTATAACTTTCAGATACGGATATATTTATCAAATATTTATACCAGCTTTTTTATTTCGAGAATAGTACAATTTTTATCAATATTTTGAGAGAAAGTTTGATTTTAAATATTCTATGATCCTATTTCCTACTATTTAATTTCTGTAAATAAAATTGAAGTGTCTTATTATGTCAAAATAACAGATATTATATAAAAAATAAAAATGATCATGGTTTAACGTATGCCTATCAATAGTAATAAAATATGCATATGAATGTTTGGACGGTACCTACTTATTCCAAATATATGTTTTTTTGCCTCTCTATCAGTTTGGGTAACTAAGGCTTATTTCCGGTTTCGAGCTGGGAAATTAAATCCTATCTTGTAATGGCATAAATATAAAAATCAGGATGTTTGTAAATCAATCACGCTTCAATCACTGAAAGGATTTGAACAAAATCTGGCACATAGGTCATTTAGACCAAGTCCTGGATTAGAGCATGGGATACATTTGATCCCGATAGTGTGAAAATATTTACTATCTCGCGGGCGAAGCCGTTTCTAGAAACTAGGTAGCTATTTATATTCGTGATTGTACCATTAATTTCGTTTCCCATTTGTGCGGACACCGGCTTATATTCGTAAACGACAGAGCTTCACAAAATCCTAGTTATACAGGTGAAATTCAATTATTTGTTTTCATTAATTAAATAACATTATTTGCTTTCCAATTATGCCATAATTTCCGTTCAGCACCATTCATTAAATGGCAGTCAGATTCGCTCATTAATTTGTTTTATTAGTTGAACTTTGTGCACTGAATGCAATTAATAAAAGTAACAAAATTGTAACTAAATAACTTACTATGAACTGAAATTCCTAACATGCATCTTCTTTGTTGTCTGAGACATTAAAAATAGAAAGAAAAATCAATGTTTTTATACTAGGTCATTAAAGGGGATCTTCTTCTCTATAGAGATATACGCTTAGGAACGAACAACTAGCTTCATGTTTTTTACCTTGATAATTCAAAAGTGCCTTTAAATGGCTTATTTGAAATAAAAACTTTAATTTGATTTAATTTATCTAGGATGGCATCTTTGTAAGTTATTTATTTTTAACGTCTTTTATTTCATCTTGATCGTTCGCAGCACGATACTTCCGTTATAAAAGTATGAGAGCTATAAATAGTGTGAAACCTCTGGTACAGTCGTGAACCGCGGTGCCTCGCTCCTTATTCTCGGCTTGGCGCTCTCGACATCTCGAGTGAGTGCTGTGAGAGCAATCCTAACAGATGGCACATTGTAACGGAGTTCTCGTGATTTGAGGGACTCGATCAAATCAAGAATTTATGCGTATCTGCAGGTCGACTATATTCAATTTTAAGTATCTTTAAAAAAAAAAACGACTATGTACGGACTCTCACATAATTTCTTTTAAAGAATTTAATTTAATTTTTATTATCTGTTGTTATAGCGGCATTAGAATTTTAAATTTTAACACACTCTGTGAAAATTTTAAATGTTTACTTCTTACAGTTCTTGAGATACAGCCTGTTGACAGACAGACAGACAGACAGACAGACGGACGGACGGACGTACGGACGAACAACGGAGGCTTAGTATTAGGGTTCCGTTGGTTACCGGTTACAGAACCCTAAAATGTGAGTATAGGGCCTTCCGAACGTATGCTTGTATACTGTCGCTTTACAATAAACTTCGTAGAAAGCTGAAATTTGGCATGTAGGTTCTTTGGGGAGAGTAATGAACACTAAGAGAGGACTTCCCAAAATTCCTACGGGAACGGGAAACAACGGGACATGCACGTACGAAGTCACGGGCAAAAGCTAGTTTTAATTATTTCATAGAATTGTTATTTCTTATCCTGCTCGTCCTTTACATCGTTCTCACATATATGTATAATTTCAACTTAATGTAAACAAAACATAGTAACATTTTATTATTTTTAAAAGAGTGTCCGTGGTGTTTCTTTTTCTTTCCGCTTTGGAACGTGCAAATAGCTTCATCTTTTTTGTCAGACCGACCTTGATAATTCAAAAGGGCTTGTAAATGGCTTAATTGAAATAAATGGTTTGAGTTTGACTGCGACTGCGAATGCAAACGCTGCTTAAATTTAGTAGAATTAATACTCACAACCCTCCTGATTCTGATCATGCCTTGTCTCAATCCGTCCAAGGGTGCAGTCGTGGTTGGGTAACACCATCCAAACCTACAGATTTTCACATTTTATAGTATAAACTAGCACTTCGCCCGCGACTTCGTTCGCGCGGTTTTAGTTGGTACTCCACGAACTTTATCTCCCATCTAACCTCAGGGTAGGTATATGAAAATTACTTATTAATAAACTAAACGTATGGCAGTTTGTTTAATAACAGCCGCATGGGTCGATCTTTAAAGTTAAGTAACGTTTGCCAAGGTTGGTCTGTGGATGGGTGACCATCTTAACACACCGAGTTTCCTCCATGCCTCAGAAAGCACACTAAGCCGTTGGTCCCGGCTGTCATTTGTAGATTTTTGGCAGTCGTTACGGATTGTCAGAAGTCAGTAAATCTGACTCCAGTCTTGCCAAAAGTACCGTTTTACCCAGTTAATGAGTTGTAGAAGTCTGGTAGGCCACCGCTTCACGTAAAACACTGGTATTCAGCTGAATCCGGTTTGCCGAAGCCGACCCCAATGTAGTTGGTAAAAGGTTAGGCAGATGATGTAGGGCAGATCGTTCACTCGGAAGATTTTTCTTAGTTAGAGTATTTTTAAAACCGTCGTAACTTTTAAACGAAAGGTCCGTCTGGATAATTTAAAGTGTAATTTACATGCAGATAATCAACCTTAATTATTAACCAATTTCAATAGATAAGGATTAATATTATGATACTAAAATCACCACTGTTCCATTTCACCCGGGTTTTAATTGAATAATTTGAACAAAATGCGGTCATTGTGACTTAACCATAATAGTGAGATACAAAACCCTCGCGGATTTTTTTTTGATTTTTTTGTTCTCTTTAAAAGTGAATTTCATCACTTTGCACTATTGTCAATAGTTTCCACAGCGTACGCGATTTAAGGGTCTTTTTTGGTATTTTTTTCACACCTTGGGTTACATTATCAAAGTTTTCATACGGATCCCTAACGTTTTTGAAAATATTGTTCATCAGGAATAATGTAGGATTCTAATGGTGAAACAATTTTTCAAATCGGTCCAGAGTTTCGGAGCGTATTCAATTCAAACAAGCAAATCTGTCTCCCATCCGGTGTCTCTGAAAAGAACAGTCCGGTCTGACAGCTATCATTTTCAGGATGCAGTTGTCACTACCGTGCAAGCACAGTAGTAAGGAGGCTTTTTTTTCGCTTGATGGCATCAAACCATCTGTGCGAACCTCCCCGTACATTCCCGATGCGCTATAACGCTATGCCAGTCCCAACAGCATCCTAAAAGCATATACAACCTGTAACAGAATAAACGCAATATCTATGAACAACTTTGACTATGGGAGCAATCCCGAAATCGCGAAAATAAAATCAGCTGTTCATGCAGTACATTTTGTCGAGTTGTGCGCACATAAGTGTATGGGGGAGTCCTCAAGAGAAAATAAATATAGTTTTCATACGCAAATGGAAAAACTACCGTTCTTCATTATTCATGTTATTTTCTTCTCTTCGTCCGCTCTCTCGTTCGTCTTCCTAGAATTGTGAAAAAAGCAAAATAGGTTTGTGGAAAGCTTACTTTACTACAAAGACATGCAGTTATTGCCCTTATATACGTACATATTTTATAAGCTCTGACTTTACCGCTTATTTATAAAAAGTGCCTTTAAAGATAGGTTACCTACATGTAACTTGTAATTATTAATTCAATTAAAACCACTTTTTGCCCTCGACTTCGTACACGCAGATTTTTTATTTTCCATTCCCGTAGAAATTTCGGGAAACCTGTAGTTTCGGCTGTGCGTTGTCTGTCAGCCACTCTTCAGTAACGGAAGAATTGTATACATATTGTTTTGCATACTTTAAGTAACATTGGGATAATAAAATAAAATGAATTAATTTAAAACAGCATCGCGTTCGCGAGTGATAAAGTAATAAAGCTTCAAATATTACAATTTTATTAGAAAGAGTAGTCCGATATGAACTTTGACGTCACACAAAGTCTATGACGCCTATACAGCTGCCATATAAAACAGCGTTTTCCCGAGAGTGACAGATATATTTGTTTAAAATAATTACATCTCATTTGTTTTTCGAGCAATTTCGATTCTATTATCACTGTTAGTTTTATATTTTTGGATGAACTGTTAGTCTATTTTTCATCTGCAATCTTTTTTTAATGCATATTCCCTAAAAATTTACAGAAAATATCCTTTCCGAACTTTCTGTTCTTTTCCAGTCAAATAGTAAGTCTAAATCCAAAACCTCTGCGAGAAACATGGCGGCACTTACTTCCAACAAAGACCGAATCTATCCCATAGGTACCTAAGTACCTACGTTCAGAACGTTCCATTTTACGGAAACGCGCAGCTGAAAATCAATGAGTGGTTTTTGATGTCAAATTGATTCCGCCGACTAGACTAACAATGTCGATATGGTTTATAGGAAATGCCTTACTATGTTCGGCTTTAAGACCTCGGTTCAATAAAACTAGGTTGCATAAAAGTATTTTTAAATGGACTTACGTAAAGATTTATGATGGTGACTTCGTTGTTTTAAACTAAAAAAAAAGAGAGCGTTTCAGATTGCTATTTGGTTGGAACCATTATAAGTATGCGTATTTTCTGAAATCTTCACAGAGTGTGTATTTCTGTAGCCGCTATAACAACAAATAATGAACACACTTTACTCATTTATCGCTCAAAAAATTTACTTCTCATTCAGAATTTATTTATTACGATTAAAGGTTAGGTACGCGTCCGAATTTGGGTTTGGATTGCATTGACCTTCATAATTATGTGGATCAGTACAGAAAATTCAGAGCAAATTGGCTGTGGCAGACAGACCTATAAGAGTTCTTGTTATCATTCGAAAAATAAATTAAAAGGATAAAAAAGTCGTCGCGAGATTTGATTAATTAATTATAGGTAGTTACTTACGCAAACCTCGATACGACCTACGATAAGTATTCAAAATTGAGTAGCAAGATTCCACCCGAACAAACATACATACATACATTGCAAGTTAAACAAAAGCTTTTAACAAGAACTCTTATAGGTCCGTCTGCCACAGGAAAAAACCAAAGGAAGATCTGTTAATTAGGCAAGTAACCTATAACAGCTCCTCATCTAACGCTTACTTGAAACAGATAAGAGAAGCTTCCTATAATTATCACGAGTTTCGTGCAGCATCCCAAGTACTCGTAATAGCTATCAAGTGGCCGTATCTGATCGTCTCGCCAAGTGACTGAGTTAAAATTACTTTTGAATGAGTTTAAGCACATTTTCAATCATAGAATTTTGAGAAATCTTGAGTAAGTTTGGCGGGTAAAGAATTTCCAATCGAGTTAAAAAAAAATGATCAGTGTTAAATGTCAAAATATATTTGTACAATCTTTGGAAATACGTTGTAAACATTAGGTACTGGTTTCTGGATATTATAATATTAGGTACCAATAAGATGAGATTCCAGATTAACATGAGTAATGCTGCTGTATTGGTTGTCTTCTTCTTTTTCTTACACCTGGCGTTAATCCCATTGCCATTACCAGGGTCCGCCTTCCGACTGAGCTTCCTCCACTTTGCCCGATCTTGAACATTCTTCTCAGTCAGGCCATTGGCTCTCATGTCGGACTTGACGACGTCCAGCCAACGCTAGCGAGGGCGACCACGGGAACTAGCCCCAAGGACAGCCATATTCATGCATCTCCAACCAACGTACTCCATAGGGCGGCGCAAGATGTGACCGTACCATAGCAGACGACACTCTTGCAGTTTTTCCCTCACGTCACGGACACCAACACTACGTCGGATGAAAGAGTTGCGTATGCGATCGAATCGCGTTATCCACCTCAGCATCTTCATCTCCGTGACGCGAAGCTCCTGGGTGTGCCTGCCTAGTGCTGGCCAACACTCGCCGCCGTACAGGAGGACAGGCCGTATGATGCATTTATATACCTGCCCCTTGAGCTTCGGAGGCATTTTGCGGTCGCATACAACGCCCGTTACCTCGCGCCATTTCGCCCAAGCCGCGCCTATACGTGCTTGGACATCGTCGTCCACGTTGCCAGACTCGTGCAGAACGGATCCAAGGTACCTGAAAGTATCGGACTTTGTGATCAGGTCCGAACCTATTCGGATGGTGTTTGAATTCGTGCCGCCACAGGACATGTACTCAGTCTTCGCCACATTTAGTCTCAGACCACCGTTTTCAAGCGTGTCCTTCCAAATGTTGACTTAGCGGTCAAGATAGGCTTTGTTCTAATTAACGAGGGCGATGTCATCGGCTGCTGTATTAGTTGTAATACCAATTAATTGGTGTGAAGTTAATTCTGATTGGATATAGGAAGATTATATTCCTAACTTGCAATAGAACAATGAGCGAGTACGTTTTTTTGTTGTTGACCAAATTCAATGTAAAACTTTAAAGAACAAATTAGACAAACCGTGTAAGTCAACGTCAAAACGTTTATTTCGATTAGGTCATTTACCTAACTGAAATAAACGTTTTATTTATTTAAACACTTTCAGCACAAAAATGTACAGAGGCGCACTTAATGCCATAGGCATTCTCTACCAGTCAACCTTTGGGTAATGCAGAGAATAGTCGTAGGTGCAATAAAGAAAATTTAAAGCGATTCAAATACAATAATGAACAATATACAAATATAAACCATACATACAATATAAATATGTAATAAATATACAAATCAACAAGATAAATATACAAACGAAATACTAAAACAATTAAGGCGAATAAGTTAACGGGAAACATTAGCGCTGTGATGATACAACTGCCAACCTCTTACGAATGTGTTCACGAACCTTAACTTTGAAGGATAATCACTAACGTTTTGACTTTGAAATGTAAATGATGACGTTCAAAAATGCCGTTTACTGCACTTTTGAACGTCATCATTTACATTTAACCTGTGATCATCTGGACGCAATAGCCGTCGCGACGCCACAACAATTGAATAGTTTTATTGTAAAAAAATCGGCGCCCGCCATGTTTTTTTGGTCGATCGGGGCCATAAGATATAAAACACTACGTTTTTTTAAAAAAGAAGTTTAAACTGCGTGATTTGGTATGGGATGTGGGATGCCATTAAGCGTCTATTTTCGATGTCCCCCAATGGCACACACGTGTGCGGACGACGAACCACAGGTTAAAATAATATATAAAAATTAATAAAGTAACTCTACTGTCCATTCGGGAAGGTAGATTCTTATGGAGAAGAACGGACAAGAAACTCAATAGTTACGCTTTTTAAATTAATGGTTTTACAATATCTGGTACCTATACAAAAATTTTGTTAATATATCGTCGGTGCGCTTGCCAAATCTGAGATGTGTTTTAATGTAATTTTTCAGAAGGAAGAAAAATCATTCTATTCTATTGATTTTTCATCTAATCTAAAACCGTTAAGTGCCATATTATGGCAAAAATTCTGTTTCATTTAGTAACAAATATCTTTGTTTTTCCCGCTCTCCTAGAGCATATTATTTTTTTTTTTAAATTTCGAGGCACATATGTGAGAACTATCACTCAGTATTCTTCATATAGGAACAAGAAATGCCCAGTTTATGCATTTATGAACAAGTTTTCGTTTCAAGTTGTTTAAAGTACAAAAATAAAAGCCCCTTATAAAATTAGTTAAAAGTTGCATTCAAATAAAATCAATAAGGAACAACGAACAACAATGAGTTACAATTTTATTTGCATGGACTTTTTGTTATTCATAATTGAAAAATGTACCTACAGTTCCCAACAGCGGTCTAGTAGCAAATTCATGTGAAAGCGGGAAGGAGGACGTCCTTCACAGACATCATTAAGTTTGATTCGACCTGTAAAAGAGAGTCGATTCTTTAAATCTTGATTTATAGTGCACTTACACTGACATTATATCCCAGAACTTAGTTTTCAGCTACAATAGAAAGCTTGGTGCTTGTGAAGTGGAATACTCCTTCAAATATTTTACCGGAGAAAATGGCGCACCTCTATTCCGCAATATCTTTCCCATTGGTTGCTGTTACTTATCTAGCTTTACATGGTCTTTGAGGCGTTCCATTCATGCTCTGCAGATTCACTTTGAACGCTGAAGGATTATGCAGCCAATCGAGCCTGTGCATTCATTCAACACATACTGAAAATATCTTTCAATATATGTGGTCGTTACGTGACTTCGGAGCAACCTGAGGGCCCATTTTCGTACATAGAAATTTTTAATTCAAGTCACAATATCATTCAGCAATAATGATGATAATAAGCAGAGATCTTGCTTTTTAAGGTTCCGTACCCAAAGGGTAACCAACGGAACCCTATTACTAAGTCTCCGCTGTCCATCCGTCCGTCTGTCCCTCCGTCTGTCAGTCAGCGGGCTGTATCTCAAGAACCGTAATAGGTAGACAGTTGAAATTTTAATTTTCTTTGATAGGAATCATCAAATGACATTTCCCGCTCTGGGAGGAGCGTAAACCTTCTGTACCTATCTCCTTCTCTAATCCAAAAGTGGTCTTTAAAAGATCACTATTAGTGATATGACCTCTCTGGACCTCTCATTGTGACACCTTTTTGGGCTAGACAGAGTGTGACATTCAATCACCAAATCACCTCACCATTATCATAACAGCCGAAAGACATCCACTGCTGGACATAGGCCTCCCCCAAATGAGGGGACTTTGCCATAATCGCCACACTTGGCAAGCGGGTTGGAGATCGCAGTGTATGGTGTTCCGTTTTACAGAGAACGCTGCTGCCCATTCTCAGGTGAGTCCCTCAGTCGCCTCTTACGACACCCACGGGAAGTGATGGGATGGTATTATTCTCTTACGGCACCATACGGCACCGGCCGACACCATACGGCAATCACCTAACTATTTTGAAACTCAAAAACATTTGGGATTGAACACGTGACACGTTTGTACCGCATGTCAATCCCAAACATTTAGTAATTTTCAACAGTCGTTATTACGGATAGAATGTGGCTTTGTTTAGGAGCTTTGGACATATTAATTGTTACATAATGGAATATTTGTTGTGCTAATAACTAATGTACGCGTTCCGTCGTGTTTTGTTGGCGAACGCGCCGTGCGTCCGTCAGATGTCTAATTATTATAATAGAGACAAAAGCTCTCGCATTATAATGAGACAGGGAACAATATTTGGACTGGTTATGGTGATGATGCTATATAATGTAGGTAAACAAATAGCAACTTTTTCCTTCTTTATCTTAACCAAGCTACAGAACGGGACCGATGGAGACACGGGTTGACGGAATCAAACGGAGTCACGATTCTCAGCAGTGTGGGATCGATTGAAGAGAGAGAGATTGTAACCTTTTTTTAACCGCCTACGTCGGAGTCGACAGAGTCGGATATTTCCGACAGCTCGTTAAGACCAAATTTGGGTAGGTATTGCACATCTGTCATTGTTGTTGGTGCTTATTTTTAGAGTTATTTTTTTGTGATGGGCGCTGGGGGCACGACACCTGATTTGAAGTCGGGCGGTTAAAAGGTTAAATTCCAAGCAATTATTAGGTATAAGCGAAGCGAAGCGGAAGATGATGCGTTGCAAGGCCTCTATAAGGTGTGTTCATGACCTAGGGAAGGCCGCGGGGATCGACTAGCTAAGCCTATGTCCTGCAGTGGACGTCTTTCAATGAAGATTATGATGAATTAGGTATACGCACAATAAGTATTAATATAAAGAAAATATATTTTTCTCCTCTTATTTTTTTTAATTTAGCTTTTACATCAACCTTCCTAAGTATAAAATTTAAAAGCCCATAATTTTAAACACATATCAATTTAGAGGCCCTGATCCATTTTAAACGTTAATACGATCAAGGTATCTTGCTTTTCCACTTTGTGGCGACTGACAAGATACACAAGGGAATAACAGAAGGGATTTTACCATAGGAAGCAGTGAGCGTACCTCGTCTAACGAGGCATTAGCTAGCCAAGAGTTGAAATTTTCATACATTCATTCACTAGTGCCTGTTTTCTGTGGGAATTTATCTGTCCGTTAAACACTTACCAACCACAAACATTAATGGACATAATCATCATCAGCATCCAGAAGACCTCCACTGCTGGACAAAGGCCTCCCTCAAGCGTCGCCACAACGACCGGTCCTGCGCGTCTTGCATCCATCGGCTACCCGCGACCTTCACCAGGTCATCAGTCCACCTTATGGGAGGCCTTCCAACGTTGCGTCTTCCGGTACGCGGTCGCCACTCCAGAACTTTTCGGCCCCATCGACCATCTGTTCTGCGAGCAATGTGCCTTGCACATATAAGCCGAGCGTAAAAACTGTCTTACGCCCGGTTTCTGAGGTTATATGTCCGTATTATTTTGTTACCTAACTAACTGTAGTTAGGTAACAAAATCATATATAATACGTATGCGCACATAGAATAGAACTCTCCACTCATTATTACACCATATAAATTAAAAAAAAAAAACAAAAAAAAAACTTTATTTCAATTACAACAGGAATTTCGATACATATTATTGGAGATCATTTACTATTAACTTAATTAATATTTACTAGTCAAAATACATAAAAACCACTAGAAATTAGAAATAGTTGTTTTCTTTTGTGACTTTTATCCTGCGCAAAATTAATTAAACAACTGTTTGCAGTACACACAGTAATAAAAGATACAAATCGAACGCTGATATCAAAAAGATCTATTATTTGTTACTCATCGACCTCTTCTTAAACCACTGCAACATATTTATTTCAGGTAACTCAGGCCCATAAACACAAAACAGACAGGGTTATTTGTAAAACACCAACAACCTCTTAGGCAGTGAAAGTCCACATGATTATAAACAACTTTTACTTAGAGAATAACCCCGAAAACTCGAAAAAAATATCAGCTGTTTCATACAAAATGCAATATTTAGCCAATGAAAATGTATGAAACTGCGTTGGTGTTTTACAAATAACCCAATAAACAAAAAAAAAAAACAATAACTATAAACTAATACCTACATAAATTATACAAAAAACTTAAAAATTACTGCACACAAAGTACAACATATATGTGTAGTACAGCATAGTATGTGTAGTAGACCATATACATGTAAGAACTGATTACCTTAAACATACCTTCATATTATGTTCTAAGCACCTACATACCTTCTCTCTCTCGATTCTCATTGTACCGACGAACTAATCTCAGGCATTGCACACATACTAGGTAGCTTCGGATAGATCTCATGGCGGTATGGAGACAGCGACTGTCGCAACCCAGCGCTGGGCACGCAACAATCCAGGCAATAAGTCCCCTCTTTGAGGAGTGGCTGGAGCGGCGCCACGGCGTCCTCACCTTCCGCCTGACACAGGTACTCACCGGACACGGTTGTTTCGGGAGATACCTGTTTCGGATTCGGCGGGAGGACGAGCCCGGGTGTCATCACTGCGAGGATCGCCCGGAGGACACGGTGGAGCATACGGTGGAGGTCTGCCCTGCTTGGGCGGAGCACCGCCGGGTCCTCGTCGAGGCGATCGGCGGCGGCGACCTCTCGCGACCGGCCTTGGTTCAATCTTTGGTCCGGAGCGAGGAGGCATGGGAAGCGATCACCTCCTTCTGCGAAGCAGTAATGCTAGCAAAGGAGGAGGCCGAACGTGTGAGAGAGAGGGAAACCTCACGTCCCAGTCGCCGCAGCAGAAGAAGACGCCCCAGGCGTCGGGAGTCGCAGGACGATTCCCGGCCGCCGTAGGCGCGGGCCTGCGGACGGCGAGTAGTGGGTGGCTCGCCGTCTGATCAGAACTAGACCCGGGTCGGCGGCGCGCTGCTATCCCAGCGCGCCTCAAAGAGATGTCAGCGTGGAAGACGGGGCCCGCTAGGGCAGGTGCCTGCTGGGGCTGCGGAATCTGTTCGAAAGAGGTGCCGTAGCCTTGGAACGCAAAGGGCACCAGGAGGAACACGGATGGGTTTTAGTCAGTAAGAGTCTGACACTCCCTCTTGCTTCACCCAGAGCGAGAGGAGTCATTTGATGATTTCCCATCCTTGAAAAAAAAAAAAAAAGGTAGCTTCGGATGCAAAATGTAGGCGTTACCCGTGGTAATATTCTCTATTCCCGTTACCGAATACCACTCTGGCCATTCAATTGGTGAATGTACTTTATTATGCTAGTCCATGTGAAATCAATACCACTTACAGCTGATTGCACAAATTTGGGCTAATTGATGATTTAAAAGTGAGATGGTTGCTAATTGGAAGTGTTGGTTGATAAATAAGCAGAGAAGATTCTATTTTAGGATTAGGCTAAATAGCTTTACTTATAGCAAAAGGGATCGGAAACTACGTAATGTTATGTAGCATGAAATAGAAATACTTTTTATTGTACACCAAAACTAATTAGAGCTTAAAAAAATGTACGGATTTCACGTCACAAAACAGAAGTATAAGCCCGAATTGGGCACAAAATCGATTGTGGGCTGCTACTGAATAATTAGTATTTATTCCAATATAAAAAAATAATAATTGAGAATTAAGAGAGCAGTGGTGGCCCGGTGGTAATGGCTGCGACTTACGAGTTGTAGGTCGTAGGTTCGAACCCAGGCAGGTACTGGAACGCAAAGGGTACTAGGAGGAACACGGATGGGTTTTAGTCAGTAACAGTCTGACACTCCCTCCTACTGTACCCAGAGCGGGAGGAGTCATTTGATGATTTCCCATTCTAAAAATAAAAATCATCGTGACGAAACCGGCTTGTCCTAGAACCAAAAATTCTAAGACATCTACCAACCCGCACTGGGCCCGCATGGTGTCCCAGCAGTGGGAACACAATAGGCTGATTATGCTTATGCTAATTGAGAATTCATTCATTTATTTTCATTGTTTTTCATCTGGAATCAGATGGAAAAACTCAATAACACTTTGGCTCGGTTCGAACCAGAGTCCATGCTCAGTAGAAGCGTTTTCCAACCACTGAACCTACGAGGTTCTCTTGATCAACGGGGATGGGAAATAAGAAGTGTGTGAGAGGTGAATAATGTGTCTTCCTAACTATAAAATAATTATCCAATTTGAAGCATTCGTAACGAAAATCTGCTCGTACATACATTTCGGCGATTCATTTTTATTTACGTAAGTAAATAAAAATGAATCACGAAATAAAGAAGATAGATGTAAAATTGATTTTCATGAATTTTGGTAAAAAAAAAAATATAAAGATGTCACCCTTTTTTATAAGGATGGGAAATCATCAAATGACTCCTCCCGCTCTGGGTGAAGCAGGAGGGAGTGTCAGACTCTTACTGACTAAAACCCATCCGTGTTCCTCCTAGTGCTCTTTGTGTTCCAAGGCTACGGTACCTCTTTCGAACAGATTCCGCAGCCCCAGCAGGAAAAATGTCACCCTGGCTACGGTTATAGGCGTTTTTAGCCAAAACGAAGTCAAGGGCTAATCCAGCATTTTATAAGGCATCGAAATCACGCATTGCACAAGTTGGAAGAGTTTCCCGGAAGAGAATTAACCACTACTGAAAATCATACAGCCAAACAAAGTAAAAGCATGTTTATTGATTATTTCCCAGGTACAGAGGCGTAAATATTTAAATAGCGTAATAATGTAACATTTATTATTGGCATCGACGTTAATGCGTTATAACCACAGACAGCGTTTCACTGGCAGTCGCGGTGGCTCTCGCTACCTACTCACGATATATACAGCCTCTAATAACAAGATATTTATGCTAAAATACCACTGAGGAGTTTATTTTAGTTCCATCGCGGATTCGATGCCACCGCAGTATCAGACTGCTTGAAAAGTGCCTCGTTTGGAATATTCCTACTTCACTTGTTTGGTCGAGTTGTTTGAAACTTTTTTAACCGACTTCAAAGGATCTCAATTGTTTTTGCTCGTTCTTAACTATTAATAATAACAACAAGTTCATGAAAATTAAAATAAAAACTATTAAACTAGAATTTGAAATGGGAAAAAATTAACATACCTTTTCATTATCCACATTTAAATTTAATATGCACAAGTGAATAATTTGCATCCATTGGTATCTTACCGGCCACAAACCTGGCCCTAAAAAGGCCACTATAAGAGAATCATATTAGAATCATAAATTCATAATATTAATCACACAACGACCTGTCAAATTTAATTTTCATCTTTATCACTAACGTATTAGGCTCAAGGTTGATTGGGAAAATTTGACAGTGAGGGGGAGCAAAATTTGCTTTTTGCGTCTGCTAAAGTGGCCTTTCTAGGCCACCTGTATTCATAAAAATACTAAAGAACATTAATGATTCAGAAAGCATCACAAAAATTTGGTTTTTAATCTCTGCTTGCGAGCAATTTAAGCTATGTGCCGTCGCGCGAATATCAATGACAGCAGTTTGCAACCAGTTTGGACTGTGGTAAATGTCAAAATCCAACATTATATTAATAAGCGTTTTCCCGCGGCCCGTGGCCTATGCCACAAGAATCGTGCATTTTGAAGGGACAACCAATTAACCTATGGCGCATTTCATGGTACTCGTGATAATGCAGCTTTGTACTTGTGTTTGGATCAGTACTTCCTAAAATTGCCTCCTACAAAAAATTTATCAATTCTTTATCTTTTTTTTAAGTATATTCATTTCGATTATGATTGTTCAATAGCAACTTCACCTATAAAACGTGTAACAGAATTTACGCTATACAATAAAAAAACTAGCCAAGTGCGAGTCGGACTCGCGTACAAAGGGTTCCAAACCAATTTCAGTTTTGTAAAATGTTAGTTTAACAGTAGAGACTTTTTATATTTTCCTGTAATCTGTAGGTTAAGAACTATCATCTGTAATTTTTTCAAAATTTTAGGCTCAGTAGTTTCAGAGATAAAGGTTGGAGTGGTCATTTTTAGTCTAATTTCTTGAATAACTTCTTAAAAGGTAGTCTCCAATAATATGTATCGAAATGCCCATTGTAATGAAAATAAACATCTTATTATTATAAAATAAAAATTATTAAAATTATTATTATCTTATTATGTTTTAATAATAAAACATTTGTTTTACCTAAATATTTGTCGATCCTGACGACCAAATCACCCTCATTCAAGAAAGCTGTAGGGAAACCAGCACTCTCAAAAAAAGAAACAGACCGCGTTCCGTTTTCCGACCTCGCCGCCAAGGTCCTTCGCGACGAACCAGTAATGCTCCCCCCTGTCTTTTGCCTAACGAGCCAGCCCGCGAAGCTGAGCCTTTAGTGATAAATAATTCCCCAAATAATGTCACGACCCTGCCAGTCCCTTGCTGTCTCCCCAAAACGACGCCGTTGAGCCGAGGTCCGGTCCACCCCACAGGGGGTGCCCTCAGCGAGCCGAGTTTTAGTTTATAAGTTTTTTAAATTAATTTGGCCCACACAGGCAAGTCCGGTTTAGTAGTTACAACCCTTCTAGAGGTTGAAACTGCAAGTAGCCATCGTCAAAAAAAAAAAAACTTAACATTTTTCTTTCAGTCGGAATCCCGATGATTTTTACAAGAACAACAAATAAAACTTGAGAGGTGTCAAGGGACACCCGGATGGAACGAAGTTCCTACGCCGCATGGCTTACAACTATAGCAAAAAGTGTCGTTACAACTTTTGGTCTTAATGTGTCGTTACAACTTTTGGTCTTAATTTTTTCCGTCTAGCCCCCTTTCTCAACGCGCGAATTGTAATAAAACTAGAAACATAACTGTGTTTTACGACTTTATCCTTTTCCCTAAGATGGTATCGTATCGTTGGCAACTAATGACCCACTGTTTCTCATCTCAATCAGTCCCTATTGAGATGAGAAATTCTATTCCATTCCATTCCATTCCATTCCATTCCATTCCATTCCATTCCATTCCATTCCATTCCATTCCATTCCATTCCATTCCATTCCATTCCATTCCATTCCATTCCATTCCATTCCATTCCATTCCATTCCATTCCATTCCATTCCATTCCATTCCATTCCATTCCATTCCATTCCATTCCATTCCATTCCATACCATTCCATACCATTCCATTCCATTCCATTCCATTCCATTCCATTCCATTCCATTCCATTCCATTCCATTCCATTCCATTCCATTCCATTCCATTCCAATCCATTCCATGCCATTCCACTCCATTCCATTCCATTCCATTCGCACAGCTTACAATAGCTTACTATAGCAAAAAGTGTCGTGACAACTTTTCGTAAGAATTTTTTCCGTCTAGCCCCCTTTCACAACGCGCGATAAGGAACTTCGTTCCAATAAGTTGATACCTACTTAACATAAAGAGCAACAAAAGTGAACAGAGTCCTATAATGCAGTTGGGAGAAAGTTTATAGAACAAGCGAAACAACTTGAGACTTGTAGTTGGCACTCCGTCTACGAAAACTTTACTTGTCTCATTACTCATTACTCACTCTCAACCAAATGAAATAACAAAGAAACATGATGTATGTATAACTACTCTATACACCTACACATTGTTGTATCTTCTCGCCACTTTCTTCACTCACATGCAGTTTACACTTCACATTCAACTGAGTTCTTCTTCGTTCGAGCAGCACATTCGTATTCATTTTTAACCGACTTCTTCATAAAGGAGGAGGTTCTATGTTCGGCTGTATGTATTTTTTTTAATGTATGTTCACCGATTTCTCCGCCTATTCTGGACCGATTTTAAAAATATATTTTTTTATTCGATAGCCTATACTCCTGAGGTGGTCCCATTGTCGCCAAGTTAGAATCTGATGATGGGAAGCCCATGAAAATCGAGGGAAACCATCAAATTTTGTAAGCACATACAATGTTTTTCATAAACTTTCTATCGCAATCCAGATATTTTTGCCTGGTGATCATCATCTCATGTTGCTAAGTTGATGATGGAAGGTATAAGTCAGGATCTGATGATGGGATCCCATGTAAAATGTTTGTTCTGCGATATTTTCACCAATTATGAACCGATTTGGATTATTCTTTTTTTGTTTGGAAGAGTATTTTCTCGGACTAGTCCCATTTAAATTTGGTGAAGATCTGATGAAGAACTTCGGAAGTAGCCAAAGGAACTCTTCAATAAATGATAGCAAATGGATCGGGATTTCTGAAATCGCATGTCTGTTGTTTTTAACACCAGTTCATAACATAACATTACGCCGGCACGCTGTGTTTGTGGTATTAAATAATTTCGGAAGTCGGTGTTCAAAAACGAAACAACCAAAAAGACCGACTTCCAAAATTAAAGTTATTTTTTACTTTGTAGTGTTTTGTTTTTGGAAGTCGGTTTTATTTTTTTGGTAAAAAGTTTTTTTATAGGACCAGTTCATTGGCCATATATTCAATCAATTGTCTGTTAATTATCACATCGGTAACATGTAGTCTAAATTGTCAAAAAGATTGACGAGTTATTTAAAAAACAAAAACATATCGGTACAATGTTCTGTATTTATTACATAAAATACCACAAATCCAGTCAGTGGGAAAAGTTTAATAAACATTTTTCTACGATAACATAATGGCAATTTTATTTTTCACCGTCTATACGAGTATTATTGCAGTTTATAAATTCTTTTCGTATCCAGCAATGATAATTTTGAATTCATTTGAACATGTTAGATCTTTTTGAAGAGTTTCAGCTATAAACATATGGCTAGTAAATATATATCCAAATTTCAAATTACAAACAGTAAGTTGCATCAATGATGCCTGGTTTCTGAGGCTTTTATTGGTCGTTCATCCGTTTTTTCAACCAACCAAAGGTGTTATTCATATCGACATAAATAGCGTCAAATAACTTCCCCTCACGCGCTACGCCGCTACCCGCACTTTTAATTTTTTTACAATAAAAATAATACATGTTTTTAAAAAGTAACACAACCAAATCATTTTCATTTTCATTGCAAAGCAGTAGATATTTTTTATACTCTTTTGATATAAAATGAAGGAATAAAATGGTTTCATCTCAACGATTTGAAGGTGATTTGGTGGTTTTTTTCCTATTATGTGACCGATAGATATATATTCTGGCTTAACCAAATTACGTATCATATCATATAGATTATAGGAATCAGGAAATATCGATGAAAAACTGCTTCATCTGTACGCTATTTTTAAGCTGTTTTCGAGAGAGCAGCCTTAATTCTTTATAGCTCCAGTCGTTACTCGTCCCAGTCATATAATGCGGTATCTATGTGGATACATATTTTTATAATGTGAAGGTTCACACCCCAAGCAAATTACGTATCATATCATGTAGATCACTAATTTTTTTTTGCAGGTGTAATTTCTCTGTCAGTGCCGACGAAAAGTTGCTCCATCTGCACGCTGTTTTTAAGCATGTCTCGAGAGAGCAGCCTTGACCGACAGATAAACGAAGGATAAAAACCTCAGACACAGGACATGAGTCATACATGAGAGAACAGACAAGACAAGTGACATTAGGTCAGCGGTTGCTTGGCGAAGACGATGGTCTAAACTTCATATGTGGAACTAGTTGACCCGCGCAACTTCGTTTGCGTCACAATTTTCATTACTGCTCCGCTCCTATTGGTCTTAGCGTGATGATATATATATAGCCTATAGCCTTCCTCGATAAATGGGTTACCTAACACTGAAAGACTTTTTCAAATCGGACCAGTAGTTCCTGAGATTAGCGCGTTCAAGTAAACAAACAAACAAACAAGCAAACTCTTCAGCTTTATATATTATTATAGATATCACGGTCTCAGTCCCTTGTATTTCGGAATTTCGATAATCATTTTCGCTGACAGAATAGAATCTCGGATTGGGAAACATCGCGAGTGTAGCATAGGAACATAATAATTATACATATATATCGATATTAGAATTCATCATAGTCTGTTAAGTGTCTATGTGAGATTCACGAAGCCCGGTGAATCCTAGAACAAAGCGTTCCTAAGAGGTTGTTCAGGCCCCACTTGTAAGTTTGACAAAGATGTTTCGGCGCTAAGTTTTCGGAACTCCCCCCTATTATTATGAACGATATTCTGACGCTTCTCAACTTCAAAACAATACCTACTAAACATCTATATCCTCTCGCGCGTTTCTCGTACAGTTCCCGTCACGCAAGCTTGTCTCCGCAAAGTACGCCGCAATCGGCTGCGCAGGACGTCAATTTGACAACAAACATACAACCGCGCATGCGCGGGTAGCTCGCGCATGCGTGGATTAGCACAAACGCGCGGGTGTAATGGCATCTCACTCGCTCGTATACGTTCGATGCATAAGCGTGTCCCGCTTGCTCGATGCAATACGACTGTGGATGCGAAAAGTGTTACAGGTTGTCATTGTTTTTAATGATTTATTTTGGTTATTTCTTACAGTTTGATTTGTGTTCTTGTGGTGTATGTGTTTGTTGTGTTACTTTTTGATATTTTATTGTTACTGGTAGTCTTTGTTACTTGTTTATAGTATAATACGTATAAACAAAAAAATATTTTAGGAACGTAACACTTTTTTACGCGATTGCACCTGCGCGGACTTCACTCAAACCTAACTTCCGAGGGGCAAGCCACGCTAACGCGAACTGTACACCCATGTGTACGAGAAACGCGCGAGAGGATATCTACACTAATCTATACTAATATATATAGCTGAGTTTGTTTGTTTGTTTGTTTGCTTGAACGCGCTAATCTCCGCCCGATTGGAAAAATTATATCAGTATTAGATAGCCCATTTATCGAGGAAGGCTATAGGCTATATCATCACGCTAAGACTAATAGGAGCGGAGCAGTAATGAAATTTGTAACGCAGACGAAGTTGCGCGATCAACTAGTCCCTTTGTAAATGGTGTTGCCGCACTAAAAATACATGCGAGAGATTTTAATCGTGCTGTTTTAAAGTTGTAGTTTTTGAGCGACATATAAATCGTGTTTTTTCCACAAGGTAGAAAACGTTACCAACTGATTTTTAATCGCTTTACTATTTGCCATGCTGAAGGCAAATAAATAAATTATTTATTTAGAGACCGAGCGCAAACGTGCAAATAGGCATTATCTACCAGCAGACGCATTACCTAAGTACTAAATACATGTACGTATATGTAATTTCATTTAAACTTAAATCTATAATTTTACCTCATTCCTATTCGGATTGCGGTAAACGCACATTTGTTAAATTTAAATCAATGTATGACGGTATTCTAATCACCAATCACACATATATTCTGTTCATAAGGCATGTTTTCCACCAACTGCGCATACATTACGTTCTTCTTCGAAAGTCGTTAAGTCCCGTGACTACACATCACTCATAGCGATGGCACCGACTTGAAAGGGACTTGCCAAATTTAAATCAGGAAGAAGGGGAAGAAGTATCACACTGTTTTAGTAAGCTCTCACTTATCATGGTGCGAAATGTGAAAATGTGGGTGGAGAGGAAATCGCTGTTCTGCTATTCGATTAATGTTAATATCTTATATAACCTAAATGGTAGATGCTTAGGTACTAGTACATGCTATCAGCGTATCAATACCATAATTATCGTGTGCGAGAGAGACGGAGCTATACAAAATGAATAGCACTATCTCTTTTTCATGACAGAATCGTGACAGCAATGTAGGGGGCAAGTAAATAGCTTCCACGTATCTAAGCTAGTCTGTACTGTTATGCATATGTTTTAAAATAAACAATATCAAATTAACTTGAGTGGGGCCACAATCGCACTCAATATTAGTTGACACTGGATTGCCTATAAAAGACAGAGAAGCCAAAGCATTAGGTACACATCTGTTGAGTGATATTTAGAATGTTAGCAAACAACTAAATATTAAATGGCACAAGTTATTAATGCCCGTCGTAAAGGTTCAAACCGACGTGCTTCTTAATTTAATCATACGAATATACTGCAAACAACAAAGTGCATATTATATTCTCCGTCGTCCTTGCTACGGTTATCGAGTTACGGGTCTACGGCGTAGGCCTACGCCGTAGCTCCTCATCCCTTTGGCGAAATTACCGTGGAACTCAGCGCTGTAGGGTTGTTGAAACGGAACCTAGACATCCGCAGGGGCGGAACTACGTCGCCTTCTTCTAAATAAATTATAATCTAATTTCAGCTGCTAAAGGTTTTACTGACTGGATCTGAGTAGATACTGTGTAACTTTTATCTACTTATTTATTTTATCCTAATGACTGGCTTGTTTTGTTTTATAAGTACCTAATTTATTTATTACAGTAATTTTCAAAAGATATTTTTTTATATGTTATATATAAAAAATATCTTTTGAACATATATATGATTCAGTCATAAGCATATAATAAGTATGCTTATGACTGACCTAGTTTGTTAATTTAATCTGGAATCAAAAACCTCCACTAGTGTCAACCACATGCACACGATGTAACAGCTTAGTACCTAACTTCATATATATAGAAGATTGCGCTTGCACAATTCTTCTACCTATCCTTGATTATGATATCTAAATAAGGTTCATGAATTTGGTTTGCGCTAATATAACCATGTTTCAGAATTCCGTGTTAAACTCAAGTGGTTGCCAATTCGCCTGGAATGCTCGTATTCTTTCTTTCCCTCTTATACAATGTGCTTTTTTCCCCAACCACCCCCTCTTTACCTCAAGAAGCGTTTTTAGTATCTTTGGGACCCCCTCACAAGATTCCTTAGGTCATCAAATAACTTGAAACTTAAAATGCCAATGCATTAAACAGCTTTCTTAGATAAATCTTTTACAGTGCAATCAGGCCACTCGTTTATGGAATGCGTTGCCTGTGCCAATAAAACGCGCGCAATCACTGCCTGTTTTTAAAAGACTAGTTAAGGAACACTACTTGTCACTATGATATTCTATTATTAGTAAATTCTCTTGCTTATATATTAAGTACTAGTTGACCCACGAAACTTCGTTTGCGTCACAATTTAACTTACTGCTCCGCTCCTATTGGTCTTAGCGTGATGATATTTAGCCAAATAATTTTTCAAATCGGATCAGTAGTTTCTGATGTTAGCGCGATCAAGTAAACAAACAAACAAACTCTTCAACTTTATAGGTAGAGTTTTTGCTTCAAAAAATACTAATTAGGGGGGCGCTCGCGAAAATAAGTTATTTCACGTGCGCCTCCATATACCCCTGCAAACCAAAGGAGAGCTCGTGGCTAAATAATTAAAGCCGCATGGGTCGAACTGACCGAAGTCTGTCTATAACATACCATTGATAACATACCAAGACACCTCTCATTATCATCATCTGCCTAGCCTTTTCCCAACTACATTGGGGTCGGCTTCCAATCAAGCCGGATTCAGCTGAATACCAGTGTTTTACTTGGAGCGGCTGCCTACCAGACCTCCGCAACCCATTAACTGGGTAACACAGTACATCTTAGCAAGACTGGAGTCAGATTTACTGTCTTCTGACAATCCGTAACGACTGCCAAAGATCTACAAATGACAGCCGGGACCAACCGCTTAACGTGCTTTCCGAGGCACGGAGGAAACTCGTTATGTAATGACAGTCACCCA
Source organism: Lacanobia oleracea (assembly GCA_950371165.1). NCBI lineage: Eukaryota > Metazoa > Arthropoda > Insecta > Lepidoptera > Noctuidae > Lacanobia > Lacanobia oleracea. The sequence goes on along the minus strand of OX493387.1, from coordinate 17,824,554 downwards.
TCCACAGACCAACCTTGGCAAGCATTGCTTAACCTTCAAGATCAACCCGTGTGGCTGTTATTATTTAGCCACGAACTCGTCATACCGAGACACCTCTGTGCATCGGAAAGCACTCTCATTTATCCATCTTTGACAGGCTAACCATGGTTAGCCAGATGCCAGGAAATTTCCAGTCTTGCCAAGAGGTATCATCGCCTAGTTGCTGAGCTGTAGAGGTTAGAAAGTCATTCCATTTACGTACATAATATCACTCGCATAAATGCACTGGTACTTGGTTGCATCAGGTTACACAGGAAACAAAATCTAAGAATTTTTTTTATTTTTAGTTGATTGCCTCCGTAAACCTTCACATCTTTAACGATAGCGGCATCGATGCCACCACAAGAAAAAACATCGTAACAAAGAGTACCGCTACGCCATCTCCCAATAGCAGCAAACTACTAATGATATCCTACATCGCGGTATCACAGTGCGATTTTAACAAATACAACAGTCCGAATATCAACTATCGGGTATTTGCCCACCAGATACAATAACCGTCCGGTCGGACGATCTGCCCGTTTCAGTGGAGGTTTACGGGACTTTGTTGTCTGTACCGCATACCTTTACACATCCGCAAAAGCATACAACACGGCCGCCGTCACATCCCTAGTTGCAGCGATGCCATAGTAATAGTGCGGCGATATTAAATTCATGTCCTGCCAGGAACAATAAGTTGGCGGCGTTTGTATGGCTGCGCCAATTTCATGGAAAAACTTTGTTTCCAAGATTAATTTCAAAAGGAAGAAAGAAAACATGCAATCTTGTTATTTATTTTCCCTTCTTTACCAGGGTAAAAAAAAATCTGCTGTTCATTTATGTTCGTATAGACAACATGACAGGGAGATTTTTCCCGACCGTGACACCACCCCCATTCCTAACTAAAAATTGGTTGTAATAGGAAAGGTGGACGGAAAATCCAAGGTCTGATCAGGTCAAGGTGATAACGAGCTCGCAATTCATCAGTGAATCCATCTAAGTTTTCAGGCCGGGCACGACCTTCGGCAGTAAAGAACATGATTAAGAGTAAACGGGCCTCGCTAGAGCCAGTGCTTACCAGGTTTGCGGAATTTGTTCTAAAAAGTCACCGTGGCCCTGGAACGTCAAGAACTTCAGGAGGAACATGGATGGAGCATGGACTGCTCCGCACAGAGCGGGAGGAGTCATTTGATGATTTCCCATCCATAAAAAAAGAGCCAAACAGCTGATATTTTCCCGATTTCGGATTTGGACAGAGCCCCACATTAAAAGTTGTTATAAACATGTGTACTTTATCTTCTGAAAAAAAAAGAAACCAAAGAAAAACCAATAAATTAGGAAGAAGAATGTTTGCTGAAGATTACCAATAAATCCCTACAGGGTGACTCCTACACCCTGTAGGGATTTCTATGCAACAGTGTATCTGTTATTGTTAATAAATTGGGCATAATCTTATCTTACATAAGTATGTAGGTACCTACTTCATATTATTATGTTTGCTTGTGTACTAAAACTGATTAATGAATTAACTTTAGGTACACAAGAAAATGTTGACGTGGTCAGTCATGTGCTTTAGTTTATTTATAGTTAGAATTTTTTTTTTATCAATAGACAAGTATTATCGGAGATTTTAAGCTGCGTTTAGATAACGGGGACACGGAATCGATATCGACTTTATTGCAGTGTGGATAAAAATGATAACTTTATTTTGTGTTTTATTCAACTTGGAAACAGCTAATTAGGTACTCGTAGTTTATTAAAATATTCCAGCCATTTGGAAAGTTTTCTAAGATTGTTTATTTACTCTTATTATAAACTCTTTATTGATTGGCTAACGTTACCTCTATTGACTTTCTCATTTCTTTCTTTTTATGGTTTCGTTACCGATGGGTAACCAACGAAACTAGAGCCACCGAAGGGCGCGCATTTTATAAAATTGTATTTATTAAAAGATCAACTTAAAAATCACACTTTGTACGTCTTATTAATTTTAAGCTTTGGTCATTCAGGAATACAATTTCAAACTTCAATCAAGGTAAAATAGTCTCAAACATAATACTCGTCGCTTGCGCACTCTTAGGGTGCTCTGTTGCAAAGAGTACGCAGTGACAACCCTTCATACAAGCTAAGATTGCGCAAGAGATCCAAGTTAAGACAATTATCACAAGTGAAGGCCCCAAATCCCATGTAGTCTGTGCATTCATCATGCCACCAAGCAGTACATCGGCCACACTGGATCCAATCTTCTGGCGGCGGCTCAACGTAGACATCAAGACAAAAGGGACATCTTGTGATTTCTTAACCTGTATTTGTATTCAACAGTTGTTGATTATTTCTAGTAGTCCTGTTTATTTTGTTACTCTCATCTGCTATTAAAAAGCTAAAAACCCAAGCGTGCTGTTTATTTTAGCTTCATACAAGTTTAGAGTACGCATGCGTACTCTTTAGGTGCGTACTCTTAGCTAATACGCATTATTGGGCATGAACCGTATTATTTTGGAAACTACGTATAATGGCGACATAACCTCTTATAAGCATCAAAGTTAAAAACACAAATGTCTAGTAAAATAACAGTCGATGGATGCAAATTAATCACAACCCTTACAAATCATGGTTTAAAATGTTGAAATTAAGATCAAACACCTCAAAAATCTATTTTTAGATGCAATTTGCCGTCCCGTCCGTTTCACCTTGACATCACAAATGCCACTGACATGTGTTAGTGGTTTTGCCATTTCAAGACAAAATAAACCTACGAAAAGAGTCTGCGTACTCTTTGGTGGCTTTACCCTTTTTTTTTTTTAGAATGGGAAATCATCAAATGACTTCTCCCGCTCTGGGTACAGCAGGAGGGAGTGTCAGACTCTTACTGACTAAAACCCATCCGTGTTTCTCCTAGTGCCCTTTGCGTTCCAGGGTGCGGTGCCTCTTTCGAACGAAGTCCGCAGCCCCAGCAGGCACTGGCCCTAGTGGCCCCGTCTTCCGTGCTGACATGTCCTTGAGGCGCGTTAGGATCGCAGCACGCCGCCGACCCGGGCCTGGTTCTGATCAGACTGCGAGCCACCCAATGCTCGCCGTCCACAGTCCCACGCCTACGGTGGCCGAGAATCGTCCTGCGACTCCCGACGCCCGGGGCGTCTTCTTCTGTTTCGGCGGCTGGGGCGTGAGGTTTCCCTCTCTCTCACGCGTTCGGCTTCCTCCTTTGTTAGCATTACTGCTTCACAAAAGGAGGTGACCGCTTCCCATGGCTTGAACTAGGGCCGGACGCTAGAGATCTCCGCCGCCGATCGCCTCGACGAGGACATTTCGGTGCTCCGTCCAAGCAGGGCAGACCTCCACCGTATGCTCCACCGTGTCCTCCGGACGATCCTCGCAGTGTTGACACCCAGGTGTATCCTCCCGCCGTATTCGAAAAAGGTACCTCCCGAAACAACCGCGTCTGGTGAGTACCTGCGTCAAGCGGAAGGTAAGGACGCCGTGGCGCCGCTCTAGCCACTCCTCAAAGAGGGACTTATCGCCGCAATTGTGGCGTGCCCAGCGCTGGGTTGCGACAGTCGTTGTCTCCATACTGCCATGAGATCCTGCCGGAGTTCCGTCCGCCGTGCTGCAATTTGCCGCGGCAGAGGAGTCTCGCCCCGGCGTAGCGCCTCCACGCGCCATTCGTACATGAGCGCGAGGGCTCTCGCCTCTAGATCCCATGGCGGCAGTCCGGCAAGTGGTGGCTTTACCCTACCACTAAGCCTCCGCTGTCCGTCTGTCAACGGGCTGTATCTCAAGAACCATAATAGGACAGAGAGACTAATAAGCTAAAGCACCCTGACCAACCTTCTGTGAGGCCAGTGAACGCTACATCCAAGTTGCTCATAGTTCGACAACAGCTTATTATTTTTAGGAAATTAAAATGGTAATTATTTGGATATCGATTATGTAGATCGATGAAATCGCAGGGTAGCGGAATTTGTTCGAAAGAATCACCGCAGCCGGGAACGCAAACGGCATTAGGAGGAACACGTATGGGTTTTGGTCAGTAAGAGTCTGACACTCCTTTCCCCTCCGTCCAGAGCGGAAATAATCGTTTGATGATTTCCCATCCTATAATAAAAGACTCCAGCCCAATTAAACCTGCAATAATTGAATTTGTGAGATGAAAAAATTAAAAATAAATAAATGTTTTACTTTTTTAATGTTTAAATACATCAGTGCCTACTTCATCGGGAGTAAAACTGTTAAACGGTATTTTTTAAAATAGGTAATGTCGGATTACTATGACGTATCGTTTCATGGCGCCTTCCGACGCAGTTGATTAGCTACAAAACGCGTAAGGTAGGTTGATGAGGGCCTGAACATTTCATTGGTATTTTCCGCGACGTGACATATTAATGTGCCCGTAGCGTTATTCTTGTTGATGCTTTAGTGTATGCGTACCCCGCAAATGTCACGAACCGTAGATAAACGAAGTTTTTTTTTTTTTGTAGAATAAACATTACAATATTTGATTATTTATTTATCCGCGTGTATTTTGTACTCTGCCTCGTTGGTCTAGTAGATAGTGGCTACAAACGCAACTGCTGAGCATGAGGTCCTGAGTTCAATTCTCGGGTTAAACAGTGTCATTGGGTTTATTCGACCGAAATTTATTTAGTTTAAACCTGGACTCTGAATAAGTTTACGGTTGCTGCCCCATAGGACTTAGGGATGATTTATATTAGACTGAGCCGTGCCTGGGGCGTGCCGCTCGGACGGAGCACGAATTTGAAACGTTACATACATTTTTTATGAAGCAGTTTATATTACACAGTGCATGATCCGTATCCCGTCCGAGCCCGTACAACGCTCGTCTACACCACGGTTGTTACTGCTTCATACAAAATGTATGTAACGTTTCAAATCCGTGCTCCGTCCGGGCCACGTACACGGCACGCCCCGGGGACGGCTCAGACTAATATAAATCATCCAAATTAACTGGCGGAATGTGTGAACATACTTTTATGTCACCTCTACCTATACGGACAAGCTGTTTTATTTTGCTAGCCTAATTTGTGTCCCGCTGCTGGGCAAAGCGATGGGCCAGCGATGACCTGGCAAGTTGGATTCGCAAATGTCATTACATCGTCACGCCACTTTCGCCGCGGTCGATGGCGACGTAGACGGCATCTCGACTTGCCATTATGTTTTTACAACTCAAAGTGCTTAACCCGTACATATTACGTAGAAAATTCCTGCACTGGAACAGTAAAATTGTTCAGTGATTTAACAGAAACTTTTCACGTTCAGCTGTGGCTGAAAATTTCAAACATTTTTGTAGTTTTCTATAAGTATAGCGACACGAACAGTTGGGTTAAGGAATTACGGGCTATTTGTGTTGGCTAGTTGTGTCCTTGTTTTGGGGTGAACGTGTAAATAGCTGCGCGTAGCATTGTTTGCATCGTTAGTAGCACTGTAGTCAGAGCCACTTCGCAGTAAATAGGTTTTTTTATTAGATAAATACCTTTTATAGGTAGGATGATACTGGTACTTTTCGCTGAAGATATTTTGCTTTTTTTTTGGTGTGAAATTATGCTTATATAATGGTTATTTTTCTAATAGGAGAAAGCATGTTGACTTTAAACCAATCTACATACTATAGACGAGCATCATGGAAAAATACTATCCTCTTTTTGGACTCCGCTGAAATCGGATAAATAACGAGTAAAAAGATTTGATTAACATCTTAGGGCGCCTTCAAATTAGTTGCAAGGTGCCGCGCGGCAGCGCTGTAGCGGTTTATTTGTATGGATTAACAAAGCAGCGCTGTAGCCGCTCTACTGCCGCGCGGCACTTTGCGACAAATTTGAAGGCGCTCTTAACATAATAAGTGTTGCAAAAATCAAATGATTTGCTTTTCAAGACCGAATATAAAATGTTTAAAAAGATTCGATTCCATCAAGATAAATATAATTTAGAATCACCCTTTTAGCAAACCTAGTTTCATCAAATGTATTGCTACATCTAGAAATGAAAAAAAAACGTTACTTCAAATAAAAATGAAAAAATAAAGTTTATGGCACTATGTATATTTCAATTTACAGTTGTCGTCTGAAAGGCTGTTTGTCATATTAGTTTTAGCGGTCAAAGGGTGTAAGAGCACGATGCTCTCCTAATAAATCTCATGCGAGACTCAAAATAGCTTCGTATTTTTTTCAACAATTACTTTTACACAGCAAAGCCTAAAAATCTTCCATAACTTCAATAGTACTATTCTGTATAAACCTGACGTGAACTTAGGTGAAGTGAGCTGTTAATCCATAACTTCAGCAAAACTATTCTGTATTAACCTGCTGTGAACTTAAATCACGTGAGCCCACTTGTGTACTTAGGTGAAGTGAGCTCTCAAACCATAGCTTCAGAAGAACTATTCTGTAAAACCATCCGTGTACTTAGGTGAAGTGAGCTCTCAAACCATAGCTTCAGCAGTACCATTTTGTAAAACAATCCGTGTACTTAGGTGAAGTGAGCTCTCAAACCATAGCTTCAGCAGTACCATTTTGTAAAACAATCCGTGTACTTAGGTGAAGTGAGCTCTCAAACCATAGCTTCAGCAGTACCATTTTGTAAAACAATCCGTGAACTTAGGTGAAGTGAGCTCTCAAACCATAGCTTCAGCAGTACCATTTTGTAAAACAATCCGTGTACTTAGGTGAAGTGAGCTCTCAAACCAGAGCTTCAGCAGAACTATTTCGTGAAAATTTCCCGATTTGTTCACAGAATAGACTAGCAGAATAGAATCCCTGTAAAATTGCTGCCACCACTCGAATACCTATACCTACACGAATACATATACCTTGTACAAGTAATTTCTCACACAGACCAAACTACTAAAGAAAGTAACAGACGTACTTCTAGCAAATGGATGGAAGAAATACTGGTCATTGAAAGAGATTTTGAAAACAAAGTATGACAACAAAAAGAAAAGTATTTGATAGTTGTGTCTTGACTATTCATCAAGAACGAAACATGGTCGCTCACCAAACATTACAGAGAAAAACTGAAACGCTGCCAGAGAGCCACGGAGAAAAAGTCGAACTCGTACAATCAACTTTAATTATTTGTTGTTATAGCAGTAATATAAATACAAAACCTGTGAGAATTTAAATTGTCTAGCTATTACAGTTCTTGAGATATAGCCCGCTGACAAACAGATGGACGGATGGACGGACGTACTGTCGGACAGCGGAGGCTAAGTAATAGGGTTCCGTTGATTACCCTTTGGGTACGGAACCCTAAAAATGACAGGAACAAAGAAACGAGTTATAGTGAGAAGTTACAAAATTAGAATTAAACCAAAATAACAGATATGCTTACCCGAATACACCAACACAAGTGGAGATGGATCGGGCACATGAACCTGGACATACAAAACAAATAGAGCTTAATCAACTCAGACTGGTACCCCGAATAGGGAAAGCACAACAGAGGGCACCAGCAATCTAGATGGGAAGACGATCTGAAACTCAGTGGAAAATGTTAGAGGTGGCAAAAGGCGCACTGAATTGCGTGACATTTTGTAACGCATAAGAATCAAATATGTACAGACTTACGAGTACTATCCTACTTCCTATCCTACTATATTAATATTATAAATGCGAAAGTTTATGAGGATGGGTGGAAGCTTTTTACTCTTTCACGTCAGAACGCCTGTTAGGATCTTCAAGAAATTTGGCACAGAGGTAGGTTATGGTTGAAATATCACATAGTTTTATTTTTCGTCGTTGTTGCGTCGATAGCTAGTATTATTTATTATTAATAGTGCTGCACAAGTGCGCACGTACATGGCAGACAGGTGCTGTGTGCGACGAAGTTATAATAATTGAAAACAAAGATAATAGGAATACGAATTACTTCCTTCGGAGAACTAAACTTCTTCTTCGTAAAAGTTTAGTTCTCCGAAGGAAAGAAAAAGGTAAGAAAAATTACAGACGTGAGTGGGTTTTTCTTAATAATTTAAATAATATACTCGTATTAAATTAATTTAGAAATTACCTTCTAAATAGATTGAATTCGATTATGATCAAAAAGTTGATTATACATTAAACTACTGTGTCGTAGTCATATTGTAAGAACATAGCTGCTTAGGTACTGTAAGGTACAAGGATCGGGGCGTAGCGGTAGCTAATTATAAAAATGAAAAGCTGATGGAACTTTTAAGGATCAAAGTTAAAAATAACTTTAATTTCGGAGGTCGGTGTTTTTGGTTGTTTCGTTTTTGAACACCGACTTCCGAAATTAAAGTTATTTTTTATTTTGTAGTGTTTTGTTTTTGGAAGTCGGTTTTATTTTTTTGTTAAAAAGTTTTCTTTTTCAAACACAGCGTGCCGGCGTGATGTTATGTTATGAACTGGTGTAAACAATCAACAGACATGCGATTTCAGAAATCACGATCCATTTGCTATCATTTATTGAAGAGTTCCGTTGCCTACCTCCGAAGTTCTTCATCAGATCTTCACCAAATTTAAATGGAACCAATCCGAGAAAATACTCACCCAAACAATAAAAAAACCATTCGATTCGGTTAACAATTGACGAAAATATCGCTGAACAAACATTTTGGGATGGGATCCCATCATCAGATCCTGACTTGTACCTTCCATCATCAGCTCAGCAACATGAGAAGATGATCACCAGGCACAAATATCTGAATTGCGTTTGAAAGTTTATGAGAAACAGTGTATGTGCTTATAAAATTTGAGGTATTCCCACGACTTTCATGGGATCCCATCCATCATCATTCTGGGATGACTATGGGACCGCCCCAGAATAAAAAAAAAATAGTTTTTAAAATCGGTCGAGAATTGGCGGAGAAATCGGTGAACAAACATAAAAAAAAATACTTACAGCCGAACATAGAACCCACCTCCTTTTTGAAGAAGTCGGTTAAAAATAGCAATACATTCAGTCAAAAAAGTATCGGGAATGGATGATTTGTTTATGGTTCCAAATTCAAATTTTTGTTTTTTTGTAGTTGTTAGATTGGCACAACTGTTTTCCATTTTGGCGCGGAGTTTGAGTTGCATCTGTTATTTATATTAAATACAGTGCTGGTTTTAGTAATATCATATATAGTGTGTATTGCGAATTTCATAATGGACAAAAATATCGAACAAAGAGTTTGTCTTAAATTTTGCATCGCCAATGGAATTTCGTGTTCGGAGTCACTGAAAATGTTACAGAAGGCTTACGGTGAATCGACTTTATCAAACTCGTGCTTATGAGTGGTTCAAAGCGTTCAAAAGCGGTCGAGATGTGATGGAAGATTTGCCTCGCTCTGGTAGGCCGTCAACGTCTGCAACTGAAGTTAACATCGCAAAAGTGAAGGAAATAGTGACTAAAAATCCCCATTCAACTCTGAGAGAGATAGCCGCCGAACTTTCTGTATCTCACGAGTCGATCCGTACCATTTTAACTAATCATTTGGGTATGAAACATGTTGCTGCTCGGCTAGTCCCAAAAGATCTGAATTTTCTCCAAAAACTCAATCGCATGAAAGTCGCTGAGGACATGCTAGAACGAGTCAGTTCGGAACCAACATTCATGAAACGCATTGTTACTGGTGACGAGACGTGGGTTTACGAGTTTGACATGCAAACTAGTCAACAAGACCACTTCGTGGCACCCGTTTTCAATCGATAGAAGACATAAAGGAGAATTCGCGGCGAGAACTGAATCAATTCCGGAAGCAGCGTTTAAAAAATGTTTTGATGAATGGATTATTCGTTGGCGCAAGTGTATCGTTTCTAAAGGAGCATACTTTGAAGGTGATAAAATAAATTTGGATGAATAACAGACAATTTGTGTATTATTGATCTTTTCCCGGTACTTTCTTGACAGAGTAGTATGTACATCACGGATAGAAAGGTCACTTCAAGAGATAAGATATTAATACAACATAATTCAAGAAATATAACATATTTATTCGGATAAAAAAATGGCGAAAACAAAACAGCATTAATAAAAATAGATATTCTGTTGCTAATTTGTACGACCTTCCAGGTATTTATTTGAACAACAAACGTCTTGAGTTCATACATTTTGACAGAAACGTTACATTACACACAATGCTTGAGTAATGAGTTACAAATCTATTTAACATTTCTTGGAACAAGCTGGATGTCAACATTTCCCAGTTTAACATTAAATGGGTCATGAGCGAACGCTATGTCAACATTATTTTGTTTTGATTTGACAGTAAAGTTCCGGAGCACGTGCACCATACCCGCTAGTACTTGCAGCTTGGCATACCTGGCGCCGATACACGTCCTGTTGCCCATCCCAAATGGCATGTAGATGTCGTCATTGGGTCTCCTCTCCTTAGTGAACCGCTCCGGGTCGAACACCTCCGGGTTCGGATAGATTTGAGGATCGTTATGTATTTCATAAATTGGAGTAATCATTTTTGTTCCTTTCGCCACTTTCACATTGCCAACAGGCAGCAAAGTGTCTTGACAGCACTGTCTTGTCAAAAACCCAATAGGAGGGAACCGTCGCATAGCCTCACTGAGCACCTTATCCACGTACTCCATTTCACTAATGACGTCGTATGTTATATTGTTCTTGTGTTTCTCAAAATGCTCGTCGATTTCTTGATGAACTTTCTCCAAGATTTCTGGGTGGCGACAGAGAAGAACTAACGTTGAGAAGATGGCATTGGCACAAGGTTCGACACCAGCGGTGAAGAAAAACAAAGCCTGCGCGGACAACAAGCCGGTAGTGGGTTCCATCTCGTAGCCTGTCTGTGGGTCCTTCATGGTGCCGTTCTTCTGTAGAGTCGTACAAATGTCTGCGAAATCGTGCCTCTTCACATTTTCCTGCTCCCTCTTCTTAATAACTGCATTGATTGAACCGATGAAGAAGTCCTCGTACTCTTTAAACAACGTTATGCCCAATTTCTCCATAAGCTTCGGACAAAGATTGAAGAATACAAATTTCAGCTGGTTCTTCCAATTCGCTTGTGATAGATTCTTCGCCATCTCAAGGAATGGTGAATCAAAAATTGATTCTGTTCCGATTCTAAAGATAGCACCACAAACAGCGGCGTTGTTAAACATCATCAAAGTACTATAGAAATCTCCTTCCCATGTCTTAGGGTTGTTTTTCAAAAAGATCACGAAGTCTTGGGCGCTTTTGTCCATAATGTAATACATGTTCTTCAATTTGTTTGCCGTGAATAATGGGGTCATGTTTTTCCGCATCAGCTTCCATCTCGGGCCATTCATTAAGGTAATGTTATCTGTCAATTTGTCACCTTCAATACTTTCTACTCCTCGGTGGTGGAACGCTTGGAAGTCGCCTGACAGCACATGTTGCACATTCTTTTTGGGTGAATAACAAACAATGTAGGTGTCTTGAATTGACCGATGCCAATAACTGGTTCATCCCTATGTTTCTTGTACAGGTCACCGTAGATCTCGAACAGAGCACGTCTCGAGATCATGAAGTCCCAAAACGGTCCAATCACTTTGTTTTCGCTGTAAAACTTCACCCCACGTGACTTCCAATAGGTTTCATTGTACCTTCCTAATAAGTACCAGCCCAATAATATGGCTACTAATAATAAAGTTAATGGTAGAAACAACATGCTTTTTACTTTTCGGACGCTACTCACTTCTGAATGAAGACTGTAACTTGGTATTGGTTTAATAACGAAATAAATGAATGTGAACAATTGTCTCTCACAATTATAGTCGGCTGTTATCAGTCATTTGTTGTTGAGGTTATTCTTTGGTTGGCAGCATCACGATTACGTTGCACATTTCTCATTTTCTTATGTTGTCCTGACATAGCCATTTGAAAGATTGATTGCAAATCGAGTCTTGTTTGAGCACTGTGTGGTGTGATGTTCGAACAATAAAATTAAATTTTGTGTAAAAAAAAAACTGGCCAAGTGCGAGTCAAACTCGCGTGCAAAGGGTTCCGAACGATTTTTTTTTTTTTTTTAATATGTTATTTCAACACTATAGACTTCTTATAGTGTGTATCATTATTTTCCTGTAATCTATAGGTAAAGATCTATTATCTCCATTGTTTTCAAAATTTTAGGCTTAGTAGTTTCAGAGATAAGGAGGGAATGGTAATTTTTCATCCAATTTCTTGAATAACTCCAAAGCCATTACTTTTAAATTATGAAAAAAATATAATTAAATCCCTAACCGTAAGCCCTTTCATTTGATATATCACACGATATTGTTCAAAAATCTTTTATTTTAATTTTCTAGTTTGACCCCCAAAAGTGACACCCATACTAAAAAATTAATAATTTACCTCACGCGTCCGTGTTTGGGTCACAGAAACCCATATGTATACCAAATTTTAACAGAATCTGGTTAAAACTGGCTGTGACAGACGGACAGACAGATACCCGAGTGATCCTATAAGGGTTCCGTTTTTTGTTGCTCGACCACATCATCGCTTACCATCAGGTGAGATAGTGGTCAAACGCGTGTCTATCAATTGTAAAAAAAAAATACGAAAATTTTTGTGGCTCTACGGCGAAGTAGACAAAATATTCGATGACTTTGAAACACAAATATTATTCAATTAGAATCTGAAATTAATTACCGTTAAAGCACAATGCATTTGAATGAAAATATTAGCTGTTGACTTATAAAAAATATTGACGATTCCTCCAACTTCCGTCGAGCCTGAACGCGCTTTTTCAGCCTCTTCATGTTAGTGCAACAAATTGAGAAGTATGCTTGCAGATGAGACTTTGGATGCGTTATTATTCCTTAGATTTTGTTTTTGTGGTTTATATAAGTTATTTATTAAGTTTCTGGTCAATTTAATTTAAATATGAGTACGTATAAACATTAATCTCTTTAGCATATAGTCATAGGTACAAAGAAGTTGATTTTTTGAAGTTTATTGTTAGCATCATAAACTATTTACAGAAGTGTCTAGTTTGTTTATTTTATAAGAAGAAAGTATAATTTTGTTAAATCGGCTTTTTGAAGATTAAAAACTTAAATATTCTATGCCCTCACAAAACTAAAACAGAAAATGAAAAATTGATTTTAATATGTTGTACTGTCTTTTTGTTACCCCTTTACATTACCAATACAATCCCGGCACTATCCCGGAATCCAGGGATTAGAAATATCGACCGGGATCGAATCCTGTATTTGCAATACAAACGAAAATAATTTGGATTTGTTACTTTTTAAAAATATGTAGGTACTATTTTTATTATAAAAAAATATTAAAACATGGGTAGCGGAGTGGCACGTAGTAGAGGTGTAGTTAGCTCCTTTTGTATGCACAAGGTCATTGGTATGTATACAAGCCTTAAGAAGAAAGTCATGTTATTATTTATTTATTAGGGACAAAAAACAGTTAAATGCTTCAAATAAACAAGAAATCCTTTAAAATAATAATAAAAGTGAAGAACTGTGGTGTGAGTTCACAGATGGAAGTTCTGTGATAGCTTCATATCTTGCCTCATATAACACAAACAATTCAATTTAATTTCAGTTCTGTCAGTCACAGATTACATATCTCTGTGACAGGTTAATACAACATAAATCAACTCAATGTTATTACAATTAATATAATTTAATTTTGTCTTATTGAATATTTTCATTCAATTTTATTTAAAAATATCATATAATTCTGTCTAATCATTTAACTCAAATTCAGTTTAATTCAATTTTGCAATAATTTTAATTTAATTCCGTATCCTTAATTTAATTTAGTTCAATATCACTAAACTTTAGTTTAACTTCTAATTTCATGCTCTCTCGACAAAACATCTTTAGCTCTCTCTTTGAATAAATGGCCAGATAGACTAAACATGTCAAGCTCTATAAAGTAGGTGTTGTATGTCTCAACAAGGTGACAAAGGGGCGCACGTACTCCAGCGTTAGTCTAACACATGGCTGTGTGGAACAGTCGAGGCACGCGCACCCCTCGCTGGATGACAGTTCTGGGCACTGTGTAACATAACTGACCAATACAATAGCTCGATACAATCGAACTTATTGTTACATAAGCCATATAGCTTAGATTCCAAACTAAGAACTCCGTATCGTTCAGTAGCTGCACGTAGTATTTTAGGTCCTCCGTTGTTCTTACATAAACGACTTTCCTAATGTTTTAAATGACAAAGTACTATTTGCGGACGATACTACGATTGTTATACAGGGCAATGACAAAGATATGTATGAACAAGAAATAAACGCTGCTCTGCAAACATCTATAGACTGGCTAGAAGCTAATAACTTAAAGGTCAATATTGGTAAAACAAAATTTATACAATTTCATACGTACCGAGGTAAGCCGTTAAACCTGAATGTAGCTTATAAAGGGGTAGCCCTGACAGAAACTGATTTAATCAAATTTCTTGGGTTTACGGTAGATAAATTTTGCTCTTAAAAGAATCACGCAAATGATGTTTGTGGTAAATTTAATAGTTTTATTTACCCTCTAAGAGGTATAAGCTGTGAAATATCTAGAAACGCTGCAATTACAGCGTATCACGGCTATGTTACTTCCATATTGTGGTATGACATCATTATTTGGGGTCGCTGTGTTGAAATTGATCAAGCAATCATAATGCAAAAAAAAGTGTTTAAGAGACATATTCGGGTGGAAACAAATAATCTTGTCCCTTTCTTTAGAAAATATAAAATATTGACTTTACCGTGCATCTAAATTTTGGAATCATGTATATTTGTTTACAAACATAAGGGACTTTTTGAGAATGCGAAAAGTTATTATGCCCCTCGATCACATAATATTAACAAGTTGCATCGACCAAAAACAAATCTCACGCTAATATCCAACAACAGCTATATAATGTGCATCAAATTATATAACAAAATTCCGAGTACCATTAAAACATTACCATTAATTAATGTTTTACCAATGTTTTCTGTGCTAGCGGTGTTAACCTGTAATTAGATGTTGCCTGTTGCACCCGCAATTGTATCTTATTATATTATAAGCTGTTTATGTACTGGTGTAAACAGTTGCTGGTTACTGAATAAAATAAATAAATGTTTTAAGTATTCTCCTTCTAACCTGCAAACGTGTTTACAATGCTGTGCCCACTCATGAACTGTAATAGCGTCAAAAGCTTCTCTAACTAGGCGGGGAATTTCAGCATTTTTGTGCTCAATATTTACATCGGCAACTTTTCTTTTCATTGTGCTCCATATGAGTTCAATGGGATTGAGATCACAGTGATAAGGTGGTAAATATAAGCATTTGTGTCTATTGTCTTCTATTTTTTTTTAAATCAAAATCTCATATACAGGTTCAGGCTTGTTTCTCTTAATTATTTTTAAAAGCTGAGTTTAGTCAAATCCTCTCCGTTATCAATTTTATTTTGGGTCACCCATAATTATATATCTTTTTTTAAGGAATTCGTATTTGGGACTTTATTCACACAAATACGGTGGTAAGGATCATTATCTATCATTATTATGGATGGCTCTCGTAAATTAGGCACAAGTTTTTCAACAACCCACTTTTTAAAGTTGGTACTATTCATCCCGTCGTGATAATCACCACTTTTTGTGTTTGATTTGAACACAAGTAGTGCATTTGTAACAAATCCAGTATCTTCTCCCGCGTGAACAATAAATAATATCTTTGTCCTTTCGATACAGGCTCCAATACTCCGTCTTCACCCTCTCCTTGCTAACATTTACCCGATGTATGCGAAGAGTGAATATAGGTCTCATCTAAATAAATCATGGGCTGGGGGAGATTTATTATTTTTATCCACTGCATGCAAGTAATAAAAAAATATCAGCTCTCCAAGCTGATATTTCATTACGCTCCATAAGAACCTTCCGATTAGATTAAGATTTTTAAAACGAAATCCCACCTTGTGAAGCAGCTTTCACAGACTCTCTGTCCTGTGTAATTTATTTCTGTCTTTAAGACATCTGGAAGCTTTTTAACAGTAGGGACCTCTTTTTAGCAGAATAAAATTCATGTACTTCCTCCGTATAACTCCCATGTCAAAATCATCAACATGCACAAATCCGAATTTTTGTACCAGTTTCTTCTGCTGCGTGCCCTTCCTTAACTATTTTTGAAATTACTTCTTGACTGACACCTGAAATACCTTTGGGATGGATCTGCCAGATACCAACTTGATGCCCTTGAGACAATTGAGAAACGAGCCAAGAGGATCATCGGCAATGAGAGGCTTGTCGCGACGAAGCTTCAAAGTCTTGAACATCGACGACGAGTTGCTAGCCTGTCGGTTTTTTACCGGTTGCATTTTGGGGAATGTGCGACGGAATTGCATAATTTAATTCCGCCAAGCCCGTTCCATCATCGGACCACAAGACGAACGGCGATGCGCCACCGGTACACGGTGGATATCCCACCCATACGCACAAAACGTTTTGGTAACACATTCATAATGCGTACAGCTAAGGAGTGGAATTCCCTGCCGGAGTCTGTGTTTCCCGATAGCTACAACCTGGGAGTCTTTAAGTCAAGAGTGAATAGGTTATTTCTAGGCAAGCGTGCTCCATCTTCGACCACATCATCACTTACCATCAGGTGAGATAGTGGTCAAACGCGTGCCTATATATAGTAAAAAAAAAAAAAAAAAAATATATAAGATAATATGTTAGTAGAAATTTTAAATCTTCCAGTTTAGTTGGCTCACTCACTTAGCAGGTTACCTAATAGATGTACGTTACCGTTACGCTAACCTGCAACAAGAATAGGAACGAATATTTCGTGGACTTAAATAATTAGTTAAGTATCGGGTAATTTATAACAAAAAAGTTGACAACACTAACCTGTCGCCGAAATTCGTTTGTATATTTGATTAAATGGAATAATCGGAGACACCGCCCGAGTTTCTTCTTCAAAAAAGGTTTTAACCTTTAGAATAATGTTTCGAGCATCACTATTAAAAGTGATTATTGAAACATTATTCTAAAGGTTTTGGCTTTCGGCATATTTAACTTTATAAATTCAGCAATATCACGAAAAACAACCAGAGAACCGGAATGTAGTAGACACTGACAATCGAATGACATTTCAACATGACGGCCGTAGTTCCAATTTTCGCCATTTCACAGATAAGTTGGTAAGGAGTGTATACAAAATCGCACAGCGGCGCTAAGGCGTTCGGTATCTATGGTAGGCGCCAGATAAACATGCAATAAAGTACATTGACCTTTCCTTACTATCTCTTCATAGATACTCGAATAATAAATTATGAACAGTTTTTCATTACTACGAGAGAACGTAAAGGATCACGATTAATGTCGATTCAGGGCAGCTTTATATCATTACTAGCTGACCCGGCAAACGTTGTTTTGCCATATAAATTAACACAAAAATTTCATATAAATCGGTCAAGCCATTTCGGAGGAGTTCGATAACAAACACTGTGATTCGATATTTTTATACATTAGAAGATTAGAAAAAGATAGCTGTTGCACGCGACTTCGTTTGCGTGTATGTCATATAGTTTGATGTCGCTAGGCAAGATCGCTAAGATAAGATATCATCATATCAGCCAAAAGACCTCTACTGCTGAACATAGCGTCGCCATAGCCCCAAGCGTTGCCACAACGACCGGTTCTGCGCGTCTCTCATCCATCGGCTACCCGCGATCTTCATCGGTCCACCTTGCGTCTTCTGGTACGCAGTCGTCACTCTTGAATTTTTCGACCATCTGTTCTGCGAGCAATGTGCCTTGCCCACTGACACTTTATTTTGGCGATGCTTCGAGCTATGTCGGTAACCTTGGTTCTCTACGAATATTATCATTCCTGATTCGATCACGCAAGGAAACTCCAAGCATTGCCCTCTCCATTGCCCTTTGAGTGACATTAAGCCCTCTGATGAGACCCATTGTAAGCGACCAGCAACCATTGTGGCATAAGATATACGAACAGTCAACTTCTAGTATTGTTCCCCTTAGAATGCAAGGGAAATGCTGTATCACCTCTTGTATTCAAAACGCCGACCAACCTTAGTAATGTTTCGTAATGAGAAACGTTTTAATTTGAAAAAAGTTGCTAGGGTAGAGCTACATAAAGTTGAAATGGAAAACTCTATCCAGAAGGAAAGACTACCCTCGCAACGGAGAGAGTAGGTACAGTTGAGATTCCGTTATCCGCACTTAGACTCCCATTCGCGCCATTGTGCTTAGGAGTCCTGGCAAGGTTTACCAGCGAAGCTACGCATATAGGTTTCGCTGTGTGTTCTCATTTTTCCGAAGATTTTTGCACGTTGGGTAGCAAAGGCCTCATTTCCAGAATTAAGTGGGCTACTGATTTCTCGGTATCGAAGCAACCTCTGTACATTGGGCTGTCTATGGCGACTATCATCATCATTATTTTAGCCAATTGCCGTCCACTGTTAAATGTAAGCTTCCCACAAAGCGCCAACCATCCCGGTCTTGTGCAGTCCACGTCCATCCACTGCCAGCCACCTTTTTTTAAATCATCGATCCATCATGCCGCATTGCCTAAGTTGGAAGATTTTTTTTTAACGGGGAAATGACCCGTAATTATACCTATTATTATTCGGAGGATATTTCTACTTGCGTTGAGAAGTCGCTTAGTTAGTCGCATGTATAGGCTGCACTGTAATTTGTAGACGGTGTCCATCTGTTGTCTTGAAGTTCAGTCGATCTCTGACAAATTCATGTACGAATCAGTGAGAAAGGTAAGAGGAGAAGTGGTCTCGGAAACTTTCTTTGCAAAGTTCGTCTCTGGCGTCATTGCCTGGGGATCTACAGTTTCCCATGATCCACTGGAGGGTGAAACCCGCAACGGATAGTTTTTGGCCCTGACCTGTTGCTTCACTGGGAATTGAACAGTTTTAAGCCATGCCGGAGCAATCAACCGAAATCTTCTTTCAGCTACTATGACAGTTTGTTGGATACGTGTGACTTTCAGCCAAGTGTCTTTGCAAAGTTGTTTATAAATTAATTACTTAAATAGAAATCATAACATTTGATCAGATGGTAATATAATTTTCTTCCTTTGCGTTTTCATGGAAATATTTTCCCTATTTTTCCAAAAAACATTTGTCAATATAATCCGTATTAATAGTCTGCTTGGTCGGTGGATTCCCCGTTCACAGAAGTAATGAATTAATGCTGAAGCAACGGAGAACAGGCTATATTCTAAAATAGTTGACCCGCGCAACTTCGTCTGCGTCACAATTTTCATTACTGCTCCGCTCCTATTGGTCTTAGCGTGATGATATATAGCCTATAGCCTTCCTCAATAAATGGGCTATCTAATACTGAAAGAATTTTTTAAATCGGACCAGCAGTTCCTGAGATTAGCGCGTTCAAGCAAACAAACAAACAAACAAACTCTTCAGCTTTATATATTAGTATAGAATTTGTTTTCGATATTTAGAAAGTCAATCAATATATGGCGGTCATGGCGGACAATGACGGGTATTTGACATCTATCATAACATGTTTTTTTTTATACGGGAATAAGCACAACAATGTGAAATACGAGTATTAAATTATTAAATTTTTCGTATTTCAGCATTCGAGACGCGTAAAAAAAACAGGAAACATTCCGCAAAACTACAAATAAAAATTGAATTTAGTTAAATGTTAACATGTTATTTAACTGAACATAAAACTTAACCTACCTACACCATTTTATTAATTGTTTTGACTGAGGGAATATAAACTTACCTTATTTTATATTACAGTAAAAGAATATTTACTTACTCTAAAAAATAGTAAACAAGTACATTAAAGTAAACTTTAATCGCAAAACGACAAACTAAGTATTCTTAATTAAATAACGTCGTAAAAGCTCTTGCTGTACTTTTTTTTTTTTTGAATGGGAAATCATCAAATGACTCCTCCCGCTCTGGGTAAAGCAAGAGGGAGTGTCAGACTCTTACTGACTAAAACCCATCCGTGTTCCTCCTGGTGCCCTTTGTGTTCCAAGGCTACGGTACCCCTTTCGAACAGATTCCGCAGCCCCAGCAGGCACTTGCCCTAGCGGGCTCTTTCTGCACTAATAAGATAAAATACAAGTTTTGCTCGCAAAAAGCATTTTATACAGTCAACATATTTATATCTCAATTTCAGCTTTATTTGGGAGTCAAAATATTTGGTTCTGGGATATTGTGTTAGTTCATAAAATTCGTTGTACCTACACAAATGTTCATTATGTTAAAAGTGTGTGTGGTGTTGATTCTTCCACTGATTCCGTAAATAGCAGAACGATTGGGAGGAAAACAACATATTGGTAACCTGGTAATTATTCATACCTATGGACATGTCGACTGGTAGGTACAGAATAACGGTGAAGAGAAGCATTGTTAACAAACTTTATGTGCTATTCTGGGAACTGGAGGTCTTAAAAGGCCACTTTAGCAGAATCATAATATTACGCACACAGACTGTCACATTTAGTTTTCATCTGTATCGCTAACGCGTTAGGTTCAAGGTTGATTCTGATAAAGTGGCGTTTTTAGACCTTCGTGAAAACTTAGGCCGACTATAAACGGACTGCTGGAATAGCAATCAACAATCAAACTCCACGTTGGACTGCTCGAGCAGTCGCAGTCAACGGCTTGAAGTTTGAAAACTTTTGACACGGCGACAATAGTAACAGCTGAAAAACGTTAGTCACTATCGAATAGATTACGTTAGGTTTTTAGCCTATCGAAATCTGTAGTGCTCATGGAACGAATTTTTATTCTTTATGTGACCGCTAGGGGCGCTGTACATTATCTCATATAAATAAAAATTAACGGAGACGCTAGCGAGTTTAAGCTGCGTAAACTCATGGTATAGGTACAGGAAAGAATGCCTGTGGCCTTAGTGCGAGTTTTTTTAACGTTTTCGATCACTTTAGCGTAAACGGCAATTTGTATTGAAACTGAATAAGCAACAATAACGGATAAACTTTGTTTATTCTATATAATTATCTAAAATTTTATATTATAATAATTATAATTATTAAAAATAATTAACCTATCTGAAATAAATGATTTATTATTATTAGTTTTAAGCTTCCTGGATACCCGGTGGTTTGCTAGGCGTACGAGGGGCCGAAGCCAACTCGCAGAGGCCCCTTTAGACACTTCAAATGGAATGGGACCCCAACCGACGATTATCCCTGTATGCACTGTGAAAGTATACCCAAGGACAATCCCCGGTTGGAGCAGGACTATTGCAGAATACGGAAACAAAAGATGAAATGCTATGGATTTGGGTGGTTTAGTGGACTGATCATCGTTTACTATGGAAGACCTATTGGCCCCTGCCTGACCACTGACAATTAAATCGACTTTAAAATGGCAGGGGTTGACTTGCACGCTCTATAAATGGGCCCCCCGACAACGGTCACTAGCACAAAGTGACGTAGCGCCAAGGGGGCAACATATCCTGAGGAACTAGAGGAGTGGCTTTTAGCGATAAGGCCGCCCGTTCTGTAACCTTATGTAATGTTTTCTTCATCTACATTTTCTGTAACTTATATGGTGTACATAATAAAGAGTATTCTATTCTATTCTATTCAAAGGGTGCCTGTCTATTTGCACGAGAAACGGAGAAATATTAACTTTTACGATTTTACGCAATTCCTTGGTTAAAATTTCACCATTTCCCTAAGCCCACTGAACTAGCATGTTCTCGATTCGACGAGGCCTTCTCCATGCAGTGGGACATTTAATAGTCTGGTATTGTTATTATATTAACGTGTTATTCTATTTTTGGTACTAGTTGCGCACTTCATATACGGATAAACAATGAAGTAGGTATCAAATGATGTGGATTCATTCAGTTAGCTGAATGTTTCTACATCTATTAGATCATACTTCTCCTCGCCGAGATACCTCACAGCGTTCTTTTTTTAAACCCCGACCAAAGACGGGTGTTATAAGTTTGACCGCTATGCGTGTCTGTCTGTGGCACCGTAGCTCTTAAACGGGTGAACCGATTTGGATGCGGTTTTTTTTATTTGAAAGCAGGTTTTCCAGCAGTGGTTCTTAGTAAACTTTTATCAAAATGATGAAGGCATTTAAAAGTAAAAAAAAATAATAAGTAGGTATCAATATCCACATATTATTTGTTTCACTTCCTATATCAAACCTTACCGTACCTATATTAAAGTAAAAATACCAATCCTTTTATTTTAATATAGGTACGATTCTTTGGGCCAAGCGTCATCGCGTCGGGGGACCGCTAATAATATAAGAGGTACTTATTAACAAATACAAAAATTTGCAGTCTCCCGAGGCGAAAACGCTTGGCCCAAAGAATCGTACCTATATTAAACTAAAAGAATCAATACCGACGTAAATATTATTTTGTTCACTTTTTAAAGTAATTTTTTGTCGGGGGTTTTTTAAATTTTTAGTTTTTGTCAATTCCCGTTGGCTCAGAAACTGGAACTTATAATACTTACTTAGGTGTGTTATAGTCTTTAGGTTTGACATCCCTGAACAAGTAAATATTCTACTCCTCAGAACATGGATTTTTATATGATCCACAATTATTTATTCTCAATTATAAATATCGTCACACAACTCACACAAGGAACACGCAACGTTAGAGCGAGGCCCCATTAGTGCGTTGCGTCGTCGCAGCGGTGACGCTGCGTCGATTTCCATATATTTCGATTTATTTCTAGGCAGATGGATGGACAGACTGTCCGACCAAATCGTGTTTGTATCGCGTCGTGAAACATGGACATTAGAGCTCTGCCTCATTGGCACACCATATCGCATCGCCGCAGCGGCGACGCAACGCAACGCAGCGCAACGCACTAATGGGGCCTCGCTCTTACCTGTTATCTCGCTTTTGACTCATTCGCGCTGTTGCCGCGCGGCATTTTGCGGCTAATTGAGGGGATTTACCAAAATTCCAACGGGAACGAGAAAAAACGGAATAGGTATTTATATGGGTACGAAGTCGTGGGCAGAATCTAGTTTGTGTATAAATGTGATTGAATCGTAAATAATAGTAGAAAATCTCGTTTGCCCTGTCTGTCTTTACATATAGCGTTGTTATTAAGCATTTTGCATGTTTTAATGATTTTCCATGTTTCTTATCAAATCAAGTTTTGCTTAAAAATAAATTTACACATAATTTCGGATCTATTTTATCCAGGAAAGTTAAAAGTCTTATTCAGCACGGCACACAAAAGCTACGTCATTTGTTTAAATGTGTAACTGTAGTTGTGTAAAGTGTATGTAACTTGAACCAGAAATATAATCGAGGTTATCTCCAGGTTCTTTCCAGGTTGCCTGGAAGAGATCGCGGGATGCGATAAGGCCGCTAATCGTATATTTTTATTATAAGGTTTTCTTTATGTATTTTTAATTTGGTGTATCTAGGTACTACCGGAAGATGCGGTCTTTTTTGCGAAGATTACAAATAATTAACTAGTTAATACATTGCGTTCTTACTACTTCTACTGTTTTGTTTACCTAAATATGAATGTATTTTATAAACCTATTGGTATATACCTACCAGTTTACAATGGCACAAACAAATAAGTAGGACCTACTTAACTATGGTTGGTACCTCTACCTACATATTAGATAACAATAAACTATGTAATAATAGTAACCTAAATGTAAATTGCCTAAGGACTATTCGTACGACTGTGGTAAATACTTAAATAAAAAGGAATTTATCCTTGTATTAATAAAAAAACATTAATTGTGATACTACAAACGTTGTATTTTTAAATAATAACAATTTAGACTTAGCGTTGGTATGTACAATAGGTTGCGGAATTTGTTCGAAAGAGTTACCTATTCCCGGAGGAGCTCGTGGCTAAATAATAACAGCCGCACGTGTCGATCTTGAAGGTTAAGCAACGCTTGCCAAGTTTGATCTGTGGATGGGTGACCGTCTTAACATAACGAGTTTCCTCCGTGCCTCGGAAAGCACGTTAAGCCGTTGGTCCCGGCTGTCATTTGTAGATCTTTGGCAGTCGTTACGGATCGTCAGAAGCCAGTAAATCTGATTCCAGTCTTGCCAAGATGTACCGTGTTACCCAGTTAATGGGTTGTGGAGGTCTGGTAGGCAGCCGCTCCACACACACACACAAACACTGGGATTCAGCTGAATCCGGTTTGACTGGAAGCCGACCCCAATGTAGTTGGTAAAAGGCTAGGCAGATGAGTTACCGCTTCCCTAGAACGTAAATGGCATTACTAATTATTAATGGGGGAACACGACGGGTTTTAGTCAGTAAGAGTCTGACAGCGAGCCATACGTATGATTAACATAATATGTAAATATATAACATAGGCTTTGTTGTTTCTGTTTAGAGCTTTAGACGTTATAATCAATTATTGACTAAATCTATACTAATATATAAAGCCGAAGAGTTTGTTTGTTTACTTGAACGCGCTCATCTCAGGAACTACTAATCCGATTTAAAAAAATCTTTCAGTGTTAGATAGCCAATTTATCGAGGAAAGCTATAGGTTATATATCATCACGCTAAAACCAATAGGAGCGAAGCAGTAA
The DNA here is from genome assembly GCA_950371165.1 of Lacanobia oleracea. Taxonomy (NCBI): domain Eukaryota; kingdom Metazoa; phylum Arthropoda; class Insecta; order Lepidoptera; family Noctuidae; genus Lacanobia; species Lacanobia oleracea. The sequence goes on along the minus strand of OX493387.1, from coordinate 17,800,049 downwards.
AGAATTTTGTGACGCAGACGAAGTTGCGTGGGTCAACTAGTAATTAAATAATTCTCCCGAGCACGTTTGATCTTGCGAATATTCACTCATCAGAGCGGCCATTCAAGACAAGAAAGATGGGAGCTCTGTTCTTCGGCCAGCCAAAGAAGGAAATCCCGGGAGATCAGGTCCATGGTGTCGCGAGTGCCCAACGCGAGTTCGCCACAAAACTGCCCTGCGGGTTGTGTCTCTCTTTATCTGGCACCTCACCAAGTTGCACTAAGTTTTTGTGCGTTCTTGTAGCACTTGTCCGCGAAAGCAGCGGAATACCACATCCTGTGGCCAAAAGCTTTCCTCCATCACCTGAAGCAGGTAGCATGTCGGTACGCGGAAGTATGTAAGTAAGGAATTAAGTTTTTATATTTGCAAAAAATGTGGTAAAGAGATGTTATGTACATTATATAGTTCGGTGCATGACACATTCCGCCATTCTATGATGGCATGCAAATATTTATACATAACATTATGCTTATCATAAAACAAATTTCGAAATAATATTAACATACATTATTAATTATCAAACAAATAACAGTAAAAATTACAAATATCTAAATAATAGTCGTAATTTTATGAAATAAATTTAAAGGGAAAAATATAAAATTAGTAGTGGTTATTATTATTTGGTAAGGAATAAGTACTTGCAGCGTTGTGCATCCATGTTTTAAAAATGTAAATTTGAATTTGAAAATTAGCACCATCTGCAGCTGCCTGACGAATAAATTGTTAAGTACCTACTTTAAAAATATTGTAAACTAGGTATGTAGAAACAATGCGGAAATTTGACCGCGAACGTGTGCGTCGGATAAAGGCTATGACGCACAAAAGTGTAATACTGACGTAATATCGCCTACTATAGAGTAGAATGAAGCAGCAAAGTTGATACGGCACAGCAGGAAGAAGTTGCCCGCCTCGTCGGTTTTCAAAATGCTTTCTATGATTCCTAAAAGATTAGGTTTATTAGGTCGTCTTATTTTGCCTCCCAGAGCCCCGACAGGCTAAATTTACCACTGTTCCTTTATCTTTTTCTACATCAGTCATCATCTGCCTAGCCTTTCCTCAACTATATTGAGGTCGGCTTCCAATCAAGCCGGATATTTTACGAGGAGCGGCTGCCTACCAAACCTTCACAACCCATTTACTGGGTAACACGGTACTTCTTGGCAAGACTGGAATCAGATTTACTGGCTTCTGACTATCCGCAATGACTGCAAAAGATCTACAAATGACTGCCGGGACCAACGGCTTAGCGTGCTTTCCGAGGCACGGAGGAAATTCGGTATATTAAGATGGTCACCCATCCACAGACCAACCTTGGCAAGCGTTGCTTAACCTTAAAGATAGACCCGTGCGGCTGGTATTATCTAGCTACGAGCTTCTCTCTTTTTCTTCATCAGTCACTAAACTATAACTGAGGCATGGTGCGAAGAAGAGTCCATGATTACGCGAAGCACCGCAAAAAATCTCGCCCAGAGCGACTCTTACTGAAGGTTCGCCCAGTTGCTATCACATAACGCCGGCAATTGTATTTTTTTTAGTTTAAAGTTTCCGTCATGTGTTTTAATTTGGTGTACAATAACGTATATAAATAATAATGCCTAACGTGCTCTACTTTGTAGATCTTTGACAGTCGTTACGGATAGTCAGAAGCCAGTAAATCTGACTCCAGTCTTGCCAAGAAGTACCGTGTTACCCAGTTAATGGGTTGTAGAGGTCTGGTAGGCAGCCGCTCCACGTAAAACACTGGTATCTGAATCTGGTTTGACTGGAAGCCGACCCCAATATAGTTGGGAAAAGGAGATGATCATGTTCTCTACTGCATCTCATAAACCACTATTTCGGCCCGCTACTTGTTGATTTGAAGCACTGTTCTAAATTTTTTTATTGTACAGCCATGCTTTCGGATGATGAACATTCCTAAAGGCGCGAAAATCTTTAGATTATGATGATAACCATTTTAAAAGCATAAAAATCGTACATAAAATTCGATCAAGTTGCAACTCGTTTAGTTTGGATCAACAAAATCATGGTCAAAAGTACCTGACGGCATTGATTTTGTTATTCATTTAAATAATTACAGCTGTTGGGAACCAATTTCAGTAAAAAAACACTTGGGTTTTTTCAACAGTAAAAAAACAAGGATAACATAATCTGACATTTTATTCATACAGATTTTTACTCATTTATTTAATTTGTATGTATTAACAGTGGTACTTGGACGGAGTTAATGCAACAAGGCATTATCTTTCAGTCAACGTTTGTATTTAAAAAAAAAAACTGTGGTTGGTAGGTGTGCAACTAATAAATAAAATGTTTAAATAGAATATATGGTTTAATTCTCACACATATTTTATATAGATTACATATTTTTCCTTTATATAGGTAGGTACTCGTACATAATATAACACCAATATTTTTAAAATAGTTTCATTTTAATACAGAACGAGGTGTATGTGTATAAAAGTATGGGCACCTTTTTATTTAAATTAATAATATGTGTGGTAGAATCCACCATTGGAAGTCGATTAAGGAGTCAGTAAGTATTCCCAATTCTAATTTCAAATTATCTCTCTTCTACTTAAAACCTATGTTTACGTCTTCATATAATTTACGTTCATGTTAGCTAGCGCTAACGGTGCCTGTCCATTTTTGAGGAGCGAGGCAGCGGAGCGGAGAAACGGAGAAATATTAACCAATCATGTCAATCAAAATGTCAGTGTCTCACGTGGTGCGGAGATTTTATGCAGTTCCATTGGTTAAAATTTATCCGTTTCTCTATTACGCTGTAATGGACAGGCACCCTAATATTGCATAATACGTTTTCGTCCAATTTTAACAAGCATACTATGTAAAAGTCTTTAATAATAATACATAATTATGTGCAATCTATTTATATTTATCGAATTCGAAAAGTTCTTAAGTTAAAGGTAAGGTTACGTCACCGTCGGAGGATGTCTCACAGCTGGCCAAATGCCTCGTTTCACTATCAGAGGATGTCACACTGTTGAGCAAATACCTCGTTTCACCCTCCGAAGATGTCGCACTGTTGGGCATATGCCTCACGTCACCATCCGAGGATGTCACTCTGTTGAGCAAATGCCTCGTTTCACCATCCGAAGATGTCACACTGCTGGGCATGGGACTCACGTCACCATCCGAGGATGTCACACTGTTGAGCAAATGCCTCGTTTCACCATCCGAAGATGTCACACTGCTGGGCATATGACTCACGTCACCATCCGAAGATGTCACACTGTTGAGCAAATGCCTCGTTTCACCATCCGAAGATGTCACACTGCTGGGCATATGATTCACGTCACCATCAAAGGATGTGACACTGTTGAGCAAATGCCTCGTTTCACCATCCGAAGATGTCACACTGCTGGGCATATGACTCACGTCACCATCCGAGGATGTCACACTGTTGGGTATATGACTTACGTCACCATCCGAGGATGTCACACTGCTGGGCATATGCCTCACGTCACCTAACGTCAAAATATTTGTCCTAGGCTTATTGATCAGCATTCTAGCGCGTACAAGAAATATTATAGTTATTGCTGCCGCTTGAAGAGAATCAAAAATATAAAAAGTCTCGTACACTGCATGGTGCTCACCGACCTTAGCATAAGCTAATATATCTGCTACCAGCAACTGAAGAACAGTACCGAAACATGTTATGCACAGCAAAATAAATGAAACAACACTTGATAAAAACAAATAACTGAAGGGACATCTACATCTAGTCAGCCATAAAATCGTAAAGCGACACTTACATTTCATGTTTTTAGTGTCGTAGAATATTTTACAGAATATCCACATGTTTACCAACAAAATAAATAATTTTATCCACATATACGTATACATGACGAATTCAACAAAGTATTGAGATGCAAATAAGCCTATCATTCCACCTACTGATACCATCAGAAACCAGATCACCGTGGACAGTAGTAATAAGTTCCACCTTTTGAACGTAAATACCATTTTCACTTTATGGTATAATATTCTCGCGTACACGGACATCCAGCACAGTGACATGGCGTCTGAATGACCATAACAAACCAATAATATAATATTTGTGGTCTCGTTAAAATATCTATGGTACAATATGTATTCAAGCAGTGTATTCGTCATTCTCGCCACTGTCAGCTGTATGAGTACATTCGGCTCGATCTTCCTTATCTGTGGCAAGCATGTTAAGAGCAGCAGCTGCAGCATCAAGCAAGCTGCAGACACAGCAACCCCCGACAGCCATATGTATTTGGCCACCTTCGTATCCCATTTGAATTCCATACTCGTTTGTATATTTGTAAATGATGTCGGTTAAATATTCTTCGTTTTCGTTTGACATTGTTTAGATGTGGTGTAGCAGCTGAAGTGGTCGCTTTCGGACTTTGGTTCATATTGATTTTCCTTAAACCGACTTTCTACCTGCGGTGGAGTTCATCTGTTGAGCTTCATGCATTTACTGCGTCATGGTAACGGCGGCCGATATTGCACAGCCAAAAAGGCCAAAAAAACTGTTTTTCTTCTTCTGAGAAGGTAAAAGTTTTCCTGGTTTTCTATATTACATTTTAACTGAACACTAGAACAATTTCTCAAAAGTATTTTGTTTTTCCTCAAGGCATGGAGAATTTGACAAATATCACGAAAATCACAGAGACGTAGAATTCAGCACTAGTATTGAAGCTCTTTCCTCTTTGATATTTGACATCGAATAAAACTTAGAGATGCTGATTCTATGAGACTCAAAACTGAACTAAAATATTCCCGTTTTACAAAAAAATGTATTTATTTTCCTTGAGTAATTCGGTTTAGCAAAAGGAAAACTTTGTTTTTGTAATCAATGAATACCTAAAAAGCCATTTATGTGATTTATGGAGTAACAGGAATTATGTGAAGTCTGATCAGGATAGGTAGAAATGGGTTATAGTATTGGCAACCGCAGTTCCAGACCTAAAAGTTCAAGACCTGTGCATTATCGAATTCGGGTCAGGTTGCCAATCTCAACAGACATTAGCCAAGTAGGTACGCAGAAGACATTATTTGTGCACAAGTTAGTGCACAAATTCATATGCACTCTCTGATAGTCCGACGGTGACGAGATCAGAGGGTCTAAAAAGGCCACTGTCTAAAAATGTCTAAAAAGGAAACTGTCAAAATTTCCCAATCAATCTTGAACCTAATGATGTAGCGATAAAGATGAAAATTAAATGTTTCGTCATCATACAAATGACCAAATATCATTTAAATTAGTTAACGGGCAACATACAATGCTCCTATCGATCTTCTGTAGTGTCAATCACAACTGTCTTACAGTTGTCATACGTGATTTTAATTCGGTGCTGCTGTCAGTCAACTGTCAATTCATTTCTCCGTTCCCGCCACATTGGACGCGCACGCGATCTCATTGTCATTTTGCTAAAAGTTCGTAATCTGCTAATTCATAATGGTCGATCACTGGTCGGTCAATGGTATCGTAATAGAATCGTGGTAAAAAGACATTTTCGTGTTGCCATTATAATGAAACCCGCAAGGGTATATGTTTAACTGTCGCAATGAACGCTTTTTGTTCAAATAATTAAATCAAAACCCGGGCGGAATAGAATAGTGGTGATTTTGGTATCATGATATTAGTCCTTATCCATTTTTATGGTTTGAAAATTAAGGTTGATTACAAAATTATTTAAATCTGACCTATCGTTCAAAAGTTACTAGAAAATGTTGCGTTTAAAGCGAACTGCCCTACGTTGAGTCTATTAATAAGTATTTTACTCAAAGAGGGAGGTAGAAGAGATGAAGTTCGTGGAGTACCTACTAAATCCGCGCGAACGAAGTCGCGGGTGACGTGCTAGTAATATTATAAAGCTTGTTTGTTTGACCGCGCTAAACCCAGTAACTACTAGATCGAATTGAAAAAATCTTTTAGATTTGGATAGCCCATTTATCGAGGAAGGCTATATATAGGCTATATTGTATAACATCACGCTTCTACCAATAGGAGCGGAGCATTAGTAAAAAATGTGACGAAGACATAGTTGCGCGGGTCAGCAAGTAATAATATAAAAGAATAACAAAACTGAAACTTCCACGAGAATGCCACAATTTAATGGAACACGTCGAAATGCTTAACCGCAACACGAGATGCTGCAGTGGATAAAAGGACACAGAGGATAATAAAGATCTGACGCAGCCGACGAACTGGCAGGAGGGTATCTGGCAAGGTGACCTTCAGGCTAACCCGTTATGCTACTCCCCTTCAATCAGCTACGCAGATGGCTGCAAAAATACTCACAAGCAGAGAGTTCGTGGACTTTGGTACCGTATTGCAGGTAGTCCAAGGAGGCCATGCAACCCGGATCAGAACAAGACAAGGTAGAAGCTAGATAGTCTTTCAGAAGTCTATATTAAAGGACAAAGTTTAGGCTTGCAGTCGGAACCTTTTTAGACTGCCGATTAATCTTTATACTGAAGAGCGAATGTCGACCAACTCTACAAACGATTATTAATGAATTAGAAATTGAAGAAATTTAATGAATTCGATTCTGATCAAGATGAAACCTAATACTAATTCAATTTGAATACGAACCCAGGTTTGGCACTGATGCAAATTATATACACAAGCCTTTCTCGTTTGTAGCTCTTACATAATAAGCTATTACTTATAAGTGACCTTACCAAAATCTAAAGACTTCCACATAAATTATTCCCTCCCATTTCCCTTAAATTTAAAGCTTGCGTTATAAATTGAACCTATTCCAAATATGCGTTGATAAACAGTCAAGGAAGACAAACGATGCTATAAGTATCAATAAGTTAATACCTACTCAAAAAAACTCGTTCATTATCTTGTGAGGTAGAACAAACATCATCTAAGATCAAAACAATATATTCTAAAACCAAATTATCATTTTTTATTAGCATACAACAACTGGTTATCGCTATGGTTATTTAAACGAATACATACGCAACATAAATCACAGACTTCGATTTAAGCATTAAATCGTTACTTAAGTATTCCTTACAATTAAATTTTAGTAAGTAATTACAAATATTTACAAGAACAACTAAATACAAGGCACATTAATTTTGATATTAACACATTAGTTTCTCACTTTACCTATAATAAAATATTTATTTCTATTTCTTCTACTTAATATTTCTAGGAACAAGCATGACATCAACATTTCCCAGTCTGACATTAAGCGGGTCATGAGCGAACGCTATATCAACATCATTTTGTTTAGATTTGACAGTAAAGTTCCGGAGCACGTGCACCATACCTGCGAGTACTTGCAGCTTGGCATACCTGGCGCCGATACACGTCCTGTTGCCCATCCCGAAGGGCAAGTAGATGTCGTCGTTGGGTCTCCTCTCCTTACTGAACCGCTCCGGGTCGAACACCTCCGGGTTCGGATAGATTTGAGGATCGTTATGTAATTCATAAATCGGAGTGAACATTTTTGTTCCTTTCGCCACTTTGACATTGCCAACAGGCAGGACAGTGTCTTGACAGCATTGTCTTGTCAAAAGCCCAATAGGAGGGAATCGTCGCATCCCCTCACTGAGCACCTTATCCACGTACTCCATTTCACTAATAACGTCGTACGTAATGTTGTTCTTGTGTTTCTCAAAATGTTCGTCGATTTCTTGATGAACTTTCTCCAAGATTTCTGGGTGGCGACAAAGAAGAACTAACGTTGAGAAGATGGCATTGGCACAAGGTTCGACACCAGCGCTGAAGAAGAACAAAGCCTGCGCGGACAATAAGCCGGTGGTGGGTTCCATCTCGTAGCCTGTCTGTGGGTCCTTCATGGTGCCATTCTTCTGTAGACTCGTACATATGTCTGCGAAATCGTGCCTCTTCACATTCTCTTGCTCCCTCTTCTTAATTACTGCATCGATTGATCCAATGAAAAAGTCCTCGTACTCAGCGAATACTTTAATGCCCAACGTCTGCGTCAACTTCGGGCTAAGACTGAATAATAAGAATTTCAGCTGGTTCTTCCAATTCGATTGCGATAGATTTTTCGCCATCTTAAGGAATGGTGAGTCAAAGATTGATTCTGACCCGATTCCAAAGATTGCACCACAAACAGCAGCGTTGTTGAACATCATAAGTGTACTGTGGAAATCTCCTTCCCATGTCTTAGGGTTGCTTTTCAAGTAGGTCACGAAGTCTTGTGCACTTTTGTCCATGATGTAATACATGTTCTTCAGTTTGTTTGCCGTGAATAGTGGGGTCATATTTTTCCGCATCAGCTTCCATCTTGGGCCATTCATGAAGGTTATGTTATCTGTCAATTGATCACCGTCAATACTTTCTATTCCTCGGTGGTGGAATGCTTGAAAATCACCTGACAGTACATGTTGCACATTTTTCGGGTCAATGACGAACAATGTAGGTGTGTTAAGTTGTCCGACGCCAATAACTGGTTGATCTCTATGTTTCTTGTACAGGTCACCGAAGAGCTCGAACAGAGCACGCTTGGATATAAGGAAATCCCAGAACGGTCCCAACACTTTGCTTTCGCTGTAAAACTTCACCCCACGTGACTTCCAATAGTTTTCATTGTATCTTCCTAATAAGTACCAGCCCAATAAAATGGCTACTAACAATAAAGTTAATGGTAGAAAAAACATTTTTACGTGTGAGTCGCCAGTCACTTTAGAATAAACACTACCGCAATTGGTATTTGGCTTCTCAACCAAATGAATGAACACAAATGTTTGACTCTTGATATATATAGTCGGCTATTATCAGTCGCTTGTTGTTGTGATTAGTATATATTACCACATCATTATTAGCCTATCTCACTATCTTGTTTTATCCTGACTCAGCAGTTTTAAAACCAGATGTTTAAAATTATTTGTCTGCTTTGTTTTTGAAAACACTAGCTGTGTGTCACGGTACTTAGTGAGTGAAAAGTTTATGAGATAGGTATCTGCAGGTAGATTTAAACTTGGTGGTTCTTGTGATAACGGGCGGGGAGAAAGGGGAAGGTACCCCATTACCCTGAACATCATTTTTGCTTTTATTATCGCGTTTAGAACAATCGATAGACTACAAATTTGCCTCTTTACGTAGGTATAGATTGGTGCATTATGGCAGAACGGGGTGCCAAATCTTAAAACTATTAATTGTTCTAGTCTATGAATGAGGGAGGCGTCATCAGCTGTCAATAGTAGAAAGATCACAAACCGTTACTACCGTTACCGTTAGTATACATACTTGATTTATATGTAATCCAATGCTGATTTAAGTGCCTAAATCAAAATATGTGTTTTTTTTATAAAACTACATTATAGCTTAGGGAAAACAGCATGGAGACAAAGCCGCAAGACAACTCTTGTATTAATTAATGAATCGCTCAAATAATAATATCTCTATCTATAGTTACTTATAAAATTAAAGATAAGTTTTATTTGTAACTCCATAAGATTGAAATTACAGCATAATGAAATAAGTGTCGAGATAAGACCTCTAACGTGTAGGTAGAAATCGATTTATCATAAAAATAGCGTGAGTCGGTTCCGCAGGCAGAGAGGGTTCCATACGTCGCCTTTCTAATCGTATTGGAAGCAAGTTAGCATCGTGGTGTAGGAACAATGGTATATGTTTCCCGATTAATAAAATTAAAAAAAAACAGCTTAGTGCAAGTCGCACTTAGTTTTAAGCTCGTTATAATGTTCCTTCATAGTTAGCTTATGACAGTTTCTATGTGTTTATAATAAACTGTCCCGCTAAGTTGACCCGCGCAACTTCGTCTGCGTCACAATTTTCATTACTGCTCCGCTCCTATTGGTCTTAGCGTGATGATGGCCTCGATAAATGGGCTATCTAACACTAAAAGAATTTTTCAAATCGGACCAGTAGTTCCTGAGATTGGCGCGTTCAAGCAAACAAACAAACTTTTCAGCTTTATATATTAGTATACTAGTTGACCCACGCAAGTTCGTCTGCGTCACAATTTTTATTACTGCTCCGCTCCTATTGGTCTTAGCGTAATGATATATAGCCTATAGCCTTCCCCGATAAATTGGCTATCTAACACTGAAAGAATTTTTCAAATCCTGAGATTAGCGCGTTCAAGTAAACAAACAAACAAACAAACAAACTCTTCAGCTTTATATATTAGTATAGATAAGATAGATAAATATAGATATATTTGTTTACTTATATGTCCGTAGAGGTCAATTATTTGTTTTTCATCTTATTTTTTTAATGTATTGACATGATACTCTCAATACAATGTTTTTTTTTATATAATTGAGTTAACATGTGATCAACTAGTGACTTAGACAATTGTTTGATATTATTGTATCCTGAGCAACCGGCAACAAGTTCGTTATGCTCCCTTAGATTTCCCTTAGGTCGGCCAACTAGCACCAAAGCGTTAAAAAAACCTATATAAGACTCGTATATCAGTTCCATTTGAGTATAAAAGTGTTAACGCATACCTGTGCAACTGAGTTAGAGCATGCTCTAACTCACTTATAACCACGAAATAGGCCCACAGTTTTACAGGTAAAAGTTATAGAAAGCCTATAGTACGGTGTCACAAAGATATTAAAGCTGCACAAGAGCGCTTATTCATCGTCAGCTACTACTTTAATCTGTATTACCGTTGTAAAATAGAGTTGGTAAACGCTACAGGTGCTATAAATCCTATAGTAAGGTGTCAAAAAGATCTTAAAGCTCCACAAGAGCGCTTATTCATCGTCAGCTACTACTTTAACCGGTATTACCGCGATAGTGAGCACTACAGGTGGGTAAAAGCGCACGTCAAGATAAAAAAGCCTGTAACCTTACTAAAATTAAATCTGTTCGTAATGGAAGTGTTATGTCATCCATTATTCAACACAGCAGAATAATATTATGGAATACTATGTTATTTAAGTATGTGAAGTGAAAAATGACTGCCCTTATGATTTCACAGTAAATGTATACCATGTTTCTCATCTCAATTTTAACGCGCCTAGGATTTATTAAAGATTTAAAAGAAAAATTATGATAACAAAATAGGTACCTCAAGCTAAACATTACTATTCATTCCTGCTTCTTGAGCAGTGGTATGTAAAATTAAGTGGCATTCATGGAATGCTTCAAATAATGTAAGAAATTTTGTTTATTGTAGTCAAATGTTGAATAACTCGAAATAATATTAATTGTTAGGTTACCAAAACAATGGCGAACTTTACAAAAGTGAGGTTAGTGTTAATAACGACCCATACTTGCGTTGTTTGACACCAATACCTTTAGAACGTCTGTAAAAGAGGACTGCCTAACACAATAAGCTTTAGTTAAACCCTTTATTACAGGTTAAACCTAGATAGAGGAGTTGTTTGACACCTTTAGTTTTTCTGTTACTAAACTCTCGATAAACTCTATTTTATAGCCTATGACTGCAATAATAGTCAATATAGCACCTTAAGTGGTATAAAAGAGTTCATTGCAATAACTATACAACAATAAGTGTTCAGAGGTGTCGGCGAACACTTTTATAAAGACTTGGGTGTTACAAAAAGGTTAAAGCTATAACGTATTAAGTATACTTGCTGCTACTAGCGCCATTATAACTCTCAAAGCTGTATTACATCATCCATTAACGCTATAGTGCTGCGATTGGGGCTAAAACTTGTTTGTTAACTCCTCTATATCGTCTTTAGTAATAACTGAGATAATTATAACCCTGTTATATTACTTAAAGTCATAAAAAAGCCTGTAACTGACACCAAAATGTTAGTTGTACCTCTTTCCCTCAAATATGGCGTTGGGGGTAGTGGCTGATCTTTGGTTTATGCTCGTGAACGGATGCTGCTTATGGTTAATGGTCGTCTTGTTAGCCATGGTTTGGTTTTTTTTTTAATATTACGACGATTAACTGCTCCTTGTTTTATTTTTTACTATTGATAGGCACGCGCTTGACCACTCTCTCACCTGATGGTAAGTGATAATGTGGTCGAAGATGGAGCACGCTTGCCTAGAAGTAACCTATTCACTCTTGACTTAAAGACTACCAGGTTGTAGCCATCAGGAAACACAGACTCCGACAAGGAATTCCACTCCTTAGCTGTACGCATTATGAATGTGTTCCCAAAATTAACGTTGTTTAATTTTGGTGGTCCTAGTTTATTTACTTGTGGCGTCTAGTCACAGATATATTGTTAGGTTTTACCCCTGCACGTGTAGGCGGGCACGCCCTTTATGTCTGGAGGCTTACTTATTGAGTTTGGATTAGGTACATTCTTTTCATGCTTGAGTTGTCTGATTATGATGGCGTATGTATATACGTATGTGTGCTAGCTTACAAGTGGCAAATGATTTAGTTTTTAGGTTGTACGTGTTACCCATGTTATATTATTTTCTTCGTAATATAACTTTGCATACTACTTTATAAATGCGAGTTCTTCTAACTTAACAGACAGATATGCTGCTGTGAAGTTTGTTGCGTTACTTCTTCTAGTTCTCCACAGCTAAAACACTAGGAAGTTTTGGGCGTTTTGGGGGACTGTCTATTTGTAAACGTTGACGTTCAAAAAGTGCTGCCACTCAGCCTAATTTGAATAAATGACTTTTGACTTTTGCGCTCGCACTCGAAGTGTTCCGTACCGAAAACCTAAAAATCACAGTATTTTTTACATTTTATTTTTTATTTGATGTCATTACAGCAAAAGAAATGAGGTACACACTCAAATTTGAATCTATTACTGTTCATGAGATACAGCCCGCCGCCGATAGGTAGGAGCCTTTGTAAGGTTTCCGTTGGTTACTCTTTGGTCACGGAATCCTAAAAATAAACACGGTTCACCAATGAAATTTAATTTATTGTAGTTCTGATTACCTTACTACTAGATTACAACAATTTTCAATAGGTACTTAGCATTTAAAGCTCACAATTAGGTCTGCTGAAAATAAAATAATTACACGACAACAAACACAATCAAATTGTGATATCTATGTTGAGAAATTAACATAAAACGCTTTGTTTTGTTTTTCCTGCCCAATCATAAACTCGATTTTGCCGATTTTTGGAGACATTCTGGTAATTATTTAAAAAAAAACTGGCCAAGTGCGAGTCGGCCTCTCGTGCAAATGGTTCGAACTATTTTTTTTTTAAGATATTATTTTAACACTACAAATCTCTTATAGGTTTTCCTGTAATCTTTAGGTATAGAACTAATATCTGCATTTTTTCCAAAATTTTAGGCTTAGTAGTTCCGGAGATAATGGGAATGGTCATTTTTGGTCTAATATCTTGAATAACTTAAAAACTATTTATTTTAAAATTATGACAAAATACAATTAAAACCCTCACAGTAAGCCCTTTCATTTGATACTTCACACGATAAAGTATGAAAAACTTTTTTGTAATTTTCTAGTTTGACCCCCAAAAGTGACCCCCATACTGAAAAAATATTTATTTACGTAACGCGTCCGTGTAAGGGTCACAAACATCCATATTTATACCAAATTTCAACAGAATCGGTCCAATAGATCCAGATAAAACTGGCTGTGACAGACGGACAGACAGACAAACTCCCGAGTGATTCTATAAGGGTTCCGGTTTAATGGATGTTCTAAAAATATATATTATGGCAGGATCCCCACATAATAAAAAAAGGAAAAATACACCATAATCAATGACTTATTGACGTAATTGTATTTTTTTTTTTGCTTATACAAAATCGTACGTAACAGCTTTATAATTATTTTTATTTTTCAACTCTTTCCATTTATGCTATACCTAATTAGTTGGATGCAACATGTTGTGGTTGTATAGTAGCTCTTAGATTGTGCAGTCAGGGAAAATATTTGTTGAGGATAACTGTTTCCAACAACTATTTATGTCACGGAACCCTAAAAGGAGAAAGATAAAAGGTTGATTCATACATGTGATTGGTTGCCGACGCCACCTAAGCAGGGCCCCAAGTCTGCTATTACAATAGTGTCAGAATGGTCTATCATTGATCTCATAATTGTTGATTTTGACAAGTTTGGTAATCTACTAAAATAATAGCGTCACTATGACTTTCCAACGGTCAACCACTGACACTCCACTGAACGAAATGGCATAAAATGGTAATCTCGTACCTACATAATGACAAATTAATAACATACGTACCTATGCGGTAATATTATGCTAAAATTTTGACAGTTCCATCGATCAGTGACTAACTATCAGAATGTAATTGTGCAGTCATTACGCCATTCTACCGGCGTTTTATATTCAATATATTTTGGACAAACTTCGCCCTTCATTGGTGCGGCTGCAGTAGCCAAGCGCTAGGTGTCAGTGGTTTTCGAGAAACTCAATGAGAGCCGAAAGGAGAAACCCAAACTCCATAGAAACTTGGGCCTGGCGTTACAGGGCTGGATTTCGCCATAAATTAGAGCATTTAGGATGGTTTTAATGAGCCCAATTTTGACCCACTGACCAACTCAATAGGTTGTAATTGACCATACAGATTCAGTCTGGATTGGTGATGTTTTGAATATGAATTTATTTGTTGTACATTCTGGTATTATTTAAAAAAATAAAACCATTAACATACAACTAAACAGAACCTATTACACCATTTTAATTTGTTTACACTATATATTACGTACAAAAATGTTAAATGTTACGATATAGAAATATCAGATACTACAATAGAAAGAATTGATTCATTTTCCAATAATTACCTTCCTATTGTATTGCAGCGGTCCGTTGCTATTCCGCAATTGATGCACAGTCTCATGATGTCGTTATTGAGAAGTAAAAAAAGAGCAATAAACAAATCTATAAATTATTTGATTTTTTAATGAAGCTCACGTTAAAAATCAGTTAGCTATTTGCAAAACACCGGTCGCTACAAAACAAATAAAAACAGAAGTCGACGTCAGTAAGCAGTACCTAATGTCACTAATGTCACATTTGACTTTTGACAGCAAAACGGATAAAATATTAATGAGTTTCATCACGTATTTGCATAGAACACTAATAAATAATATGTAAAAATATATACAAAAGCCATCTGGCATAAATTGTTCAAATTTAAAATATCAGTTTTACGAAAATCATTTCTCTAAACGGGTTTTATAATAATGGCAATACAACACTGTCATTCCATTACGAGACCACTGACATGCCACTGACCGATCAGTGATCGACCATTATGAATTTAGCAGATTACGAAATTTTAGCAAAATGGCAATGGCATCGTGTTGGAATGACGAATTTATAAAAATTATCAGACCCTGGTGTTTCGTCGCTCCAATAATGTTGCATCGTCATTGTTGCCTAATTGCTAGGTTCAATCATGTTCAAGTGCTTTCGTACACAACACACCAGATTGCGATAAGACACTCACATTTCTCGCCGAATAAGGAAAATAGTCAACAAACTAACAATCTAAAGGCATACTATGCACACGTTTCCTTTCTTGTGTGTAGGTACGTGGGTTAGGTTAGACGGACAACGAAGTGATCCTTTAAGAGAGGACTCGAGTCGGTAACTCTTGGGCCTCTCTCCATACAAACGCATTCCGCTGTTTTCTTCGTGGATAATGCTGCTAGAGCAATGTTTTTTTTTTCAAAAAATCTAGATCGAATTAATACGTGCCTCTATCATTTTCTTTCCAAAACATAACTACTTAAAGAATTATAACATCCCAAAAAAATAACAGCCCCTTTTTACCGCCATGTTCAAACGACTGTCAGACAAATTTGATAAGTTTTTAACAAATAAAAAATTATGAAAGCATAGATATAGGTAGTCTTATTTTTTTAGATCAGTCTGGGTTTGAAAAAGAAAACAGCGGAATACAAAACGTCTTTTGATGATGGTATTTATAGGTAAAATCGCAAGCGACAACTGCAGCTCAGCCTGAGCTGCAGTTGTCGCTTTCGCACTTTACTTGGTATGGCCGTATGGCGCAGCGCGACGGCATTGGCCATAGAAATATAAAAAACATGGGGACCCGGTATAAATAAAAACCCGGCCAAGTGCGAGTCGGACTCGCACATGAAGGGTTCCTTACTATAAACCTACAATTTTATTATTTTTTGTTTTAGCGGCAATAGTAATAGGTACACATTCTGTGAAAATTTCTCTACCTAGCTATTACGGTTCTTGAGATGGTTCGATCTTCGAGATTAGGCAACGGTTTGAGATCGGTCCGTAGAAGAGTGACCATCTACATACCTACACATAGCATAGGTAGCAAGAATCCTCCGTGCCTCGGAAAGCACGTTAACCGTTGGTACCGGCTCTCATTTTTACAAATTTAAACTCAAGCATTTATTTAAATTAAAAAATTTAAATGAAAGAAAAAATTGAAAATTTCAGATTGTGTATTACTATTGCGGTCATAACAACAAATTTTAAAAAATAAGGTTTATGGAACCCCTCTTGCGCGAGTCCGACTCTCACTTGACCGGGTTTTTTGAAGGTACAGATCTACGCGCAATAAAAATATCGACGCGACGCGCAAAACTACTACATACCAACCAACTTCAACGAGGTGTTGTTATTGATAACCTCCGTATCAACTTAAAACGTAGTAGGTAGGTACCTACCGAACTGTTAATAATTTTTGTTTGGCATGGATTCGTTAGTAAATTTTATTATTTTCTACTAGCATTTCAACCTTTCACATGGATTTCGTATCTTTCCCTCATCCCTGTGACACTAACGCCCTCTAAACCACCTTTAAATAACAGGTACCTTTGGAATAATCGTTATTAAGATCCATATACTTATATAAGTACTTGTGCCAAGTTTGTGCGTAGTCTTCAAAACCAGAGTGCGTATCTGAATAGCCAGACGTAAGAACATAAACGTGGCACCTTAGCAGGTGACCTTCTGTAGTTTCTACAATCCCGGAATTATCTGGAAAATAGTGTGGTTTACGTACCTATTACTTATTTTGTGCAATCCTAAGGGTTGTGTTACCTGGCTTGCAAGTCGAGTTGTAGTTTCCTTCAATTGATGAGTCTGATATCCTCATGTCCTGATCCTGATACAAGCACGCGATGGGAATTCATGGACATATGTAGTCAGAGCAAGCAGATTAATTAGTTGGTATTGACCAACTAATTAATCTGCTTGCTCTGACTACATAGGTCAATTTGAGTTCTGAATTACATAATTCAGAACTCAAATTGACTACACGCCGGAAGTTACGAGGCTCTAGGAGGAACACGGATGGGTTTTAGTCAGTAAGAGTCTGACACTCCCTTCTGCTTCACCCAGAGCGGGATGAGTCATTTGATGATTTCCAAATGATTTCCAATCCTTAAAAGAAAAAAAGAAAAAAAAAAGGGTTGCTTTTCAAGTAGGTCACGAAGTCACGTGCACTTTTGTCCATGATGTAATACATGTTCTTCAGTTTATTTGCCGTGAATAGTGGGGTCATATTTTTCCGCATCAGCTTCCATCTTGGGCCATTCATGAAAGTAATGTTACCTGTCAATTGATCACCGTCAAGACTTTCTATTCCTCAGTGTATACTGTCCTTATCGATATGTTAAGTTTATCTAGACACGCGGTAGCGTGTCCAGCCAAAGTTCAAAGAACAAGGAATAGGCGACGCAACAGCCGTGTGTAATATCACCATAACTTGACACATTTAGATCAACTTGCACCTCGGTATCATACTCACTATAGGTATTGTATTTGATTTGTGATAGTTGATTGAAAATCAAGAATTCATGAAAACTTTGGTTAAAGTCCAGGGCGAGACTCTTTGGCCTACCAAAAGCCACCTTGGTACCGTTATATTATTCTTAGTTTTTAGGATTCCGAACAAAAAACGGAACTCTTACCTATAGGATAGGAGTTTCCATATGACTTGGCTAAGTAAGTTATTAAACGATATCGAATCAATTCATTTGCCTTGCTGTTCAATTAAATGCGGGGCATGTCACTTAGGCCGCTAATTAAACGGCTGATGAAGCTAGATGATTGCGACATACTACTCTGTCAAGAAAGTACCGGGAAAAGATCAATAATACACAAAATGTCTGTTATTCATCCAAATTTATTTTATCACCTTCAAAGTATGCTCCTTTAGAAACGATACACTTGCGCCAACGAATAATCCATTCATCAAAACATTTTTTAAACGCTGCTTCCGGAATTGAGTTCAGTTCTCGCCGCGAATTCTCCTTTATGTCTTCTATCGATTGAAAACGGGTGCCACACACACAGCTTGTTGACTAGTTTGCATGTCAAACTCGTAAACCCACGTCTCGTCACCAGTAACAATGCGTTTCATGAATGTTGGGTCCGAACTGACTCGTTCTAGCATGTCCTCAGCGACTTTCATGCGATTGAGTTTTTGGAGAAAATTCAGATCTTTTGGGACTAGCCGAGCAGCAACATGTTTCATACCCAAATGATTAGTTAAAATGGTACGGATCGACTCGTGAGATACAGTAAGTTCCGCGGCTATCTCTCTCAGAGTTGAATGGGGATTTTCAGTCACTATTTCCTTCACTTTTGCGATGTTAACTTCAGTTGCAGACGTTGACGGCCTACCAGAGCGAGGCTATCTTCCATCACATCTCGACCGCTTTTGAACGCTTTGAACCACTCATAAGCACGAGTTTTTGATAAAGTCGATTCACCGTAAGCCTTCTGTAACATTTTCAGTGACTCCGAACACGAAATTCCATTGGCGATGCAAAATTTAAGACAAACTCTTTGTTCGATATTTTTGTCCATTATGAAATTCGCAAGACACACTTTATATGATATTACTAAAACCAGCACTGTATTTAATATAAATAACAGATGCAACTCAAACTCCGCGCCAAAATGGAAAACAGTTGTGCCAATCTAACAACTACAAAAAAACAAAGATTTGAATTTGGAACCATACACAAATCATCCATTCCCGATACTTTTTTGACTGAATGTATACTCGTTCATTGACAAATAATATTAATTTTACACATTGCCGGTGGACCAGCAGGTATTCTATACAATCCCTTGGAATACATTACCTAGTATACATTACCTAGGTAAAGTATAAAATCGTCAATAATCTTATACTAATATATTATTATAAAGCTGAAGAGTTTGTTTGTTACACGCGCTAATCTCAGGAACTACTGGTCCGACTTGAAAAATTCTTTCAGTGTTAGATAGCCCATTTATCGAGGAAGGCTATAGGCTATATATCACGCTAAGACCAATAGGAGCGGAGCAGACGAAGTTGCGCGGATCAACTAGTCAAAGAATATAATTCATTACCCAATTGTGCTCGAGTTCCAAAACAAACATCTCATGGTTAATGCGCGCATTCGAAGGCCTTCGAGAGGTTGCAAATTATACCAATGGCGTCTTATGAATCTTTCCAGGCGTTATTTTTTTTATTATTGTGGTGACACCGGTCTGTTAGGTATAGTACAAAGCCTTTTGGTGAAATATTTTTTCGAAAACCAGTGAAAGCAGTTAGCAATTACCGAAAAGGTTAAGGACAGTCTTCTGAAAACAATTCCTTGTTAAGACTACGGTTATATGACACCAGAGCTACTTTCGTCCGGTGCCATAAAGCTACGATTAAATCAACGGCTTCCTTTTGCCCTAGCAAGCAGATAAGGCAGAGATTTTTGCATTGCAAACCTTACCCTAATGTGTAATTGAGTATAATTCCTCTACCCTAATAATTGTCCGTCTCAAAACCTACCATGTGGTCTTTGTTATTGTCACTCGTATATTGTTATTTTTAAGATTATATAATATATATCACCATTGCAAGACAGATTTTCTAAGATTTGCTGAGTAATGACTACTGCTTATAAACAAAATTCTTACAAGTCATTGTTATTTATCTTTTTTAGAGAATCTGATTGTATTAAGGGTATTGTTACTATGGCCATAGTCAAATAAATCCATGGTCATGGTCGTACAAAAATACGTACGGTGTCATCATCTGCCTAGCCGTTTCCCAACTACATTCGGGTCGGCTTCCAGTCAAACCGGATTTAGCTGAATACCAGTATTTTACGCGGAGCGGCTGCCTACCAGACCTCCACAACCCAGTAACTGGGTAACACGGTACTTCATGGCAAGACTGGAGTCAGATTAACTGGCTTCTGACTATCCGTAACGACTGCCAAAGATCTACAAATGACAGCCGGGACCAACAACTTAACGTGCTTCCCGAGAAACGCAGGAAACTCGGTATGTGAAGATGGTCACCCATCCGCAGACCAACCTTGGCAAGCGTTGCTTAAAACCTTTAAGATCGACCCGTGCGGCTGTTATTATTAAGCCACGAGCTCCTCAATGATACTTACGGTTTGGCACAATAAAACCCACTAGGAGAGATGACAACAAATATATTAGGACAATAGCCAGGAGAAAGAAGAAGATGGTGAAGGGTATTGCACCATTATTGTGGCATAGCCCCCCGGCCGCCATTTTTAGGGTTACGTAACAAAATGGTAAAAAGGAACCCTTATGGTGTGACTAAGTCTGTCCGTCTGTCACAGCGATGGCGATTTTACCTCAAAATACCGCAACGCAACACGACACGGCAACATGACACTTTAGGGCACTAAGTTGCTAACATTTATTATCCACTACCCATACATGCATGTTAGATCGTGCGCGGCGATTTTGTAAAAATATCTAAATGGCGGCGGAGGGCTATGCCAGCTCCCATAGAAATAAGCTTGAACCCCCTTTGCCCCCCATTTTGTCAACCCATTCCAATATTGCTGTTCCCTCAAAAATATTTTGTAGTTAGCAATAAGGTTGGAAGTAGTCGACCGGTAATATTTGCAAGTAAAATGTACATCTTACAAGCAGTCAATGGACACAAGAAGCCTATCATCCGACATTTGAAGATAATTACTCGTAGTAAATTACCCACGAATTATATTTCAATTATGATAAAATGATAAGGCCCATGTCCAGCACGTCTTTTGGCGGATATGATGATGATGATAAAACAATATTTATTTCTAACCGTAACCTAATAATAAAATAATTTGTTAATAGCTACGAGCCTTTTTTTTTTTTGTTGCCTGGTTGGAAAATCCTCATGGACGTCCCTCGCCTGGGGCGGGCGAAGGGGTCTGTCAGACTCTTACTGACTAAAAACCACCCCGGTGTTCCATCTCACGTCTTGACCGAGGATTGTGAGAGCTAGTACGCCTTCCATAATCCCCGGCTATTGCCCGCGTATGCGGGCCACCTCAGGCCCGCGGGAGGAGCAAGGTCCCCCCGCAACGTCCAGAAGGGGCGCGTCTGGAACAATACGCGCCACCGTCTCGGGTCCTGCTGGATTAGGGGCGGCGGACGACCCCGAGTCCACCGTCCCTCCGGACCTTTCTACGGGGGCTGGAAGAGGGCGTTGTCCGCCCCCCGCCGACGCCCGGTTCGCCTACTGCGGCACGGGAGAGTGGCCACGGCCTCCCTCTCCCTCTCCGCAGCCTCCTTCTGCGAAATTACGATTTCGCAGAAGGAGATCACCGCAATAGCTACGAGCCTAGGCCAACACCTCAGGAGGCTCTCGTTAGGCAGCTTGATTCAGAAATCGGTACTACTGGACAAGGCTCGTATTGTTAGGAAGTTCCTCTCTCTGGAGCCCTGACTGCCGGTAGCTTGGACCCTGTTCCCGATTCCGGTGGGCTACTATTTTTACCCGACTGCGAAAGAAGGAGGGTTATGTTTTTCGAGTGTATGTATGTATATTTCTTTGGCACGCCCTAGAGCCTAGACGGCTCGTTACATTTTAGCTTGAGAGGTGTCGTTAGATTCGTATTTACTGTGAGAGTGAGACTGGGTATTTAAAAAAAACATGCCAGATTTTTGGCGCCAAATTATGCCTTAAAAAAAATATATTTTCAAAACCTATCAAGAGGGTATCAAGATAAAGGGCTCGAGGAGACGATTCCAAAAATGTAACACACTAGGTAAAATGTAGAAAAAAAAAAATACTTGGTTAAAAAACCCGACCGATTTTCAAGCAGTCTGATGCAGTTCAATTACTATCTGATGCCACCAACTGCATCAGACTGCTTGAAAAGCGGTATGGTTTTTTTACAAAGTACCTAGTATTTTTTTTTTTAATATTTAAAAATGTAATTTATAGGAATAAAGTGAATAAAGGAAATAAATTAAATATAAACTATAGCAGACAGCACTGGATTTAAGTGCCGAACTACTAGAATTGAACAATAATGGTTCGGTATCATATGTTACGCATTTCCAGCTTTTATTTTTACTATTGATAGGCACGCGCTTGACCACCATCTCACCTGATGGTAAGCGATGATGTGGTCGAAGATGGAGCACGCTTGCCTAGAAGTAGCCTATTCACTCTTGACTTAGACTCCCAGGTTGTCGCTATCAGGAAACACAGACTCCGACAGGGAATTCCACTCCTTAGCTGTACGCATAATGAATGCGTTCCCAAAACGTTTTGTGCGTGTGGACTGTTTTTCTAGGAAAATATTTTTAGAAAAACAGTCCATGCTTTATTTTTAGCATTTGTTGAGTACCGGAGATAGACAATGGAACCGACCAACACTTTCGGAGATTGACAGTAGAACTTTCCAGTATTAGGTACTTTTTAGGCATACTGATGCATATTATGCTGACAATACCTACTGCGGTTTAAAAACCCCGGTTTCGTCAAGCCACCAAGTCATGTGTTTACTATCTTATAACTCATTATAAAACTTAATAAATTAATGTTCAGTCAAAACAATCATCATGGTGACACAGACAGATTCCGATAGTAACAAGAATTTGTTTAGTCATTGTTTTGGTTAGTGTCGTATTAGAGATAAATAATATGTATAGGTACCTACTTCTAACCAGTTTTATGTCGCAATATTATAGATTTTGTATTTTAATAGATACACATGTGATACAGGAAAAAATATGTTTTTATTTTTGCGAGTTGGACTCGCACACGAAGGATTTCGTACCATAAACCTTATTTTTTATTATTTATTGTTATAGCGGCAAAATAAATACATAATCTGTGTAAACTTCTCTACCTATTATGGTTCTTCAGATACAGCCCGTTGACAGACAGACGGACGGATGGACAGACGGACAGCGGAGGCTTAGTAACAGGGTTCCGTTGGTTACCTTTCGGGTACGGAACCCTAAAAATAAAGTTTGTAATAAAAATAAGGTACGAGTTGGTATGGGATACCTCATGCCGCGGTTAGAGCGTACCTTCGTCATATCGGCCTGGAATTACCCACTGCTTGGTAAAGCCTCATTTCTTTTCCGAATCTGTTAAGAATGAGGTAACATTTTAATGTACTGGAAATAATGAAATAAAACAATTTGATTGTCTTCGTCTATCTATATTTCCATCACATATAATTAAATCTTATCTACTTAAATAGTAAATCTACTGTAAAAAGCATTATCCTCAGCATGTATTTCTAATACAACACAATATTGTAAAATAAATCATTACATTTACAAAAATAAAAATTAACTTCCAACTTAGTTTTAAGTATGCACATTAATTTAACATAGACAAATTTAGTAATACCATTTTGAGATTATTCCACGTTGACAATCCTTATGCAGATTCAATTGTTCTCTTCGACATCCTGTAGAACAGAAATAAAAGAAAATTTTATTTGTGAAATATTTTTTTTTTAAATAAATACTGTACACAAAACCATGTCCACAAAACGAAGATGTGTCGCATTGTCGCATCATCGTCGTAAGCCTTAATGTGAAAAATAAGACGGCTCAAGGTGTCATGCGTATTTCCCACGATAGGTACTATTAGCGGAAAATTAAAACAAAGCGATTGATAAAACCTCTTTTAGATAGCAGGCTTAAGCAGCACGGTAGCTCGATTGATTTAATCCGACTTAATTTTTCTGCTACGTCATCGTCATAATCCAGACAACTATCGCTAAATAATCTCGTTAGTACGAGTGTGATCTTAATTGTTTTTGTTATTACGTAAATCTATACTAATATATCTAGCTGAAAAATTTGTTTCGTTTATTTGTTTGCTTGAACGCGCTAATCTCAGGAACTACTGGTCCGATTTGAAAAATTCTTTCAGTGTTAGATAGCCCATTTATCGAGGAAAGCTATATATTATCACGCCAAGACCAATAGGAGCGGGGCAGACGAAGTTGCGCGGGTCAACTAGTCTTAAATATTCTAATATTATGAAGAGGTAAAGTTGGTGAGTTTGTGAGGTTGTAGGGAGTAATATCTGGATCTACTGAACCGTTTTTGAAAATTCTTTTACCAATAGAAATCCACGTTACTTGTGTGTGTCATAGGCTATATATTAACCCGAAAAATACCGCCCAACGAAGTGGGCACGGGTCATTTAGCTTAATATATACATAGAAATACTACACCCTATTAATTCCCGCTCATGGGACACAGGCCTCCTCCGCTCTGTGAGAGCAGCTGGCCATAACCCGCCACGCAAGCACACTTCGGGCTAGTAGATGTCACATGGCTTCGAGTTTTTGGTTCTAGACACTTGCCTGCTTCGTCACGATGTTTTACTCACTCTTTTGAGGCATTGCAACACTCGATTACTTTTTTCAGAAAAACATGCAGGGCCTCTTCATCATAATATTAAAAATGCTAGAAGCCATACCAAACGCAAAAAGTAATTCACATTAACTACTACTTCTTAAAATACTACCATTTATAAAACTACCACAATTTATAAAACTACCACAACTTCTAAAACTACCTTTACTTGTAAAACTACTTAATACCAAACAAGTATAGTTTGTTAACTTACAGTAGGATCGCAGTCGGCGCAATGCCACGA
Source organism: Lacanobia oleracea (assembly GCA_950371165.1). Taxonomy (NCBI): domain Eukaryota; kingdom Metazoa; phylum Arthropoda; class Insecta; order Lepidoptera; family Noctuidae; genus Lacanobia; species Lacanobia oleracea. The sequence goes on along the minus strand of OX493387.1, from coordinate 17,775,227 downwards.
ATATCCACGCTTCTTGGGATTCTTGTTCAATGGCGGCTCTAGACACGTGAAGTGGTACCTTTTCGAGCATTCATCGCACCTACACAAACATGCATATTGAGTATCAACTACTACTGGGTAAAATAAATGGTGCAAATATTCATTAATTTAATTAATCGTGGAACGTCTTAGCGAAGCCTGTAGTGTATAAAAATTGATAGCATTAATATTACGGGCACTCTCCCTACTGAGCATCAGGGCTTCCTATCTACACATTAGGGTCTATATCATTCCATAGCACAAAATCCAAGCATTCATCTGTTGCTACAAAAGAGTTTTCTCTTGGTTCGTTCGACGCATCGTCGCTTACCATCAGGTAAGATAGTGGTCAAACGTATGCCTATCAATAGTAAAAAAAAAAGATCTACTATCTTCCACACAATTAATCAATCTGCCTAGCCTTTTGCCAACTATGTTGGGGCTGGCTTCTAGTCTTACCGGATACAGCCGAGTACCAGAATTTTACTAACTATCTGACCTCCACGCATTCCCCTTAGCAAGATAGTGTGTCAGATTTTAAGGCTTCTGACTGCCATAACAACTGCCAAGTTCCTCAAATGACAGCCGGGTCAACGGCTTAACGTGCTTTCTGAGACATGTAGGAGGCTCTGCATATAATTTACTTGGCAAGCATTGATTAATCTGGAAGATCGACTCATGTGACCACGAGCTCGAGTCGAATACTTTGTGTAAAAATATTAATATTTTTTATGGCAAGTCATGGTTCATCTTCAAAAGGTATTAGTTTGTTAATTTCTTTAAGTACTTATGGTAAACAAATTGAACACAGATTTGACCGACATCAAGAAACATGACAGGGCACATTATTATTAGTTTTGCCCATAATAATGACGCGCAAAAACTGTTGCCAAGTGTATACCAAGCTTTGAAGTACTTTTGAACGTATGTATGTGGTAACGCTCTATATTAATTATCTATGTATCACAAGCATTGGCGGCAGCTTATGTATTACTCAGATTGTTTACTATTACCTAAGTTTACATTCTATGTTTTGAAAGCGGCAAATGACTAAGCCACAGCCACATATTGGTTGCAAAAAAAGACATCATAAAAATGTTAATAATGATGTCCTTCTATTTACGTTTGCACTCTCACGATCATCTATCGAATTTATTTAGAGTAGGCGCAGCGTGTCTTCTTCTTCCATACATGTCCTGGCCCTCACCTACTGTCTAGCGATAAACATCATCTTACAAGAAATCCATCCATCGTTTCATTAGTCTTTCCAACCACAATCACATAAAACAAAGCTTTTCTCCTTCCTTACTTTCTTTTTTTACATTTATGTGTCTTGTGCGAGTCCCAAACAAAGATTTTTCTTTCGTTCTCCCTTCCGTCAACTTTTATGCATCCATCTCCTTTGAGCAGTTATCAATAGATAAGAAAAGAAGGAGCGTATATGTTCACTTCAAGGCTTACCGTACGAGGTTGCTGGGGTCTCCGGGCTGCATGCACACGTCGCAGTGCGTGAGGGGCGAGGGCGCGGCTGCAGCACCGCTGCTGTTCACTCCCGAGCCGGCGCGGCGAGACCGCTCCGTACGACTCCGCTGTGTCAACAAATTAACGCTTTTTTTACTTCATACATGTCTTCTATATACATGTCTTCTATGAGGCAGAAAGTTTGATTTTAACCATTATATACCATGGCGACATCAAAAAATGCTGTTTAACTGCACGAATTTATTGTCAAACTAGCTTCTGCCAGCGGCTTCGCCCGCGTGATCCCTAGGGAACATAGGTGCTCTTGGGATAAAAAGCCTCTAATGTACCTCTGTGCTAAATGTCATGAAAATCCTTTCAGGCGTTCTGACGTGGAAGAGACAAACATCCATCCATCCACACAAACTTTCGCATTTATATTATTTTGGTAGAAAACGAGTTTTAAGCAACAACCTGGCCAGCTCTAATCCCGACTTCATAGTGGCTCATGCCAAATGAGAATTAGTTATGCAAAACGCAATAGCACTGACCGTCCTGGGGATCGAACCCAAAACACTCTGCAGTTACGCTTTCAGTCACTAGAAAAACTAGGTAGTCAGCATTTATCCTACTCAATAAAAGAATACTCCATTTTGAATATTTTTCTTATCAAGTGCTTTAAAGTGTAGGAAACGCCCAAATGTTAGTTAAAACTATCGAACCAATCACTAAAGCCGACACGCCTCAATGATAAGATTAAACGCTGTCGTTTACTTAAGTTATCTGCTGATATTAAAGCTCTTTGCTGTAGATTATACTTGTTTCCGTGCCCATTTTAGTGAAAATTACTTTAATGATAAATAATCACTTTCCTGGAAGTACTGAAAAAAGATTTTCAGTTTGTAAAAACAAGTTACAGAATATTTACCTTAGGTTTGGGTTCAATGATCTCAGCTGGTTTTTCCTCCACAGGTTTAAGCTTGCGTGAAAAGTTACATAGATAATATTATGACAAACCTATTACAAAGAATTTGTTACTGCGGTAACCACAATATAACTTCATGATGACTTTACAGAATTCAATGCGACTTTTGTACTCTGCGGAAAATGTATACTGATAAGACAAAGGAGTCATTGGGTCACGACTAGCTTTTGCTCGCGAATTCGTACCAATCATCACGTTTTTTACCGTTCCTGTGGGAAATCCGGGAAATCCTCGCTTAGTGCTCCCCTACGGAGTGTAGGGAAGGTACACAATGAGCGGCCTTGTCGCTAAAAGCGATTTTTTTCAAAACAGCCTTTGGATGGATTTCTAAGAGAAAGGAAAAACAGTACTGTAGGTAGTCTTAGGTGTCGGTGGTTAGGTGAAGAACCATAGAGATGGTACGAAGCACTAGAAACGTGACAATATAAGTTACAACACTTTTCTTAATGCGATGATAATAGAGCCCTTACTAAGAAATACCAAAACGTTATAACTCTTTTTCTTTCCTTTTTTTGTTTTCAGTCTTAATCTGTTCGTCATAAAACACAATTTTGCACTGGCAGACGCGAAATTTTTTCGGCTACGTGTTCGCGATCCAGTGTATGATAGACGACTGAAGCCCTGAAGGGCTGACTATGGTTAGTCATGTAGTCATGGTGTGGGGGGCGTTGAACTCTGCAATATCAGCATGACTGTTACATTGCATACATTGCTCCCATAAATACATACAACCACTTATTTAACAATGTTAAGTCAGAGAAATTTCACATAGACGCATAGACGTTGAGCACACATTCAAGCTTATAGTGATCAACAATTAAATTAATATAACTGACTGTACCTAAATTAAGCAGTAATTTCGATTATTATTTCCACTAGCTTTACAAATGAGACTTTTTTTGCAATCGCGAGTTTTCTACTTAGCGTGTATCATGTTTTGTTTTATTTAATTCAACATAATTACATCAAGTCGAACAAAAAGCGGTCGGTTATACGTTTTTTGTCTGGGTTAGACCATAATCAAGAATGTTATTTAGTATTTATTATAGAACAAATTACCCGTGATAGCTCCGAAAAAAACACAGTCGTCAATCTTAGTCCGTAGCTGTTAAAGATTACAAGACTTTACAGAACAAAAACTGAAGGTTCAGAATACTCCGCGAGTAGCTGTGCTTCACGGACGCCATGAAGTTGGAATCGTTTAATTAATTGTCTACAGCAAATTATAGCAATATAAACTCTTGACAATTTCTCACGTTTATTATTCTCTAATTTACCTATCAGAGTTGCAGTTTTATTAAAGAGCGTGAATTATGTAGATGAGCCAAAACAAGTACCAATATAATTTTACACTCACATTAGCAGCGTCGGGCGTCTCTGGCGCAGGAGTAGCTTCTGTTTCAACAGGCGGCGGAGGTGGCTGCTTGGCTGCTTCGTGATCCACGTGCTAGCCAGAAACAAAGATCATGTGTTTATTTTAAAATCTAAGAGGTTTATCAATATTAAATCGACTGGAATTTGAATTTGTGATGCAAAGGAATGTGGGACATATCACGAAAAAATGGCGATAACAAGCATAGAGGAAGATGTGAGCATGTGAGATGTATGGAAGAAGACATGTTGCGCAAACCCTAAATAACTAAGAGACAAAAGAGCAGGAGAATTTTGAAGATAATGATGCACGAGGTTCAAACACCTGCTTAGCCTTTTCCTAAACATTTTGGAGTTGGAGTTTCATATCGGTATAGAAATGGAATGAAATTTAGGAACAGTTACTACAATTACAAAACCGCAACTTCGAATGTACCTATATTATCAAGCAATGGTTTAATATTATTAAGTTTGAAGTCAAAATGGATTCGAAAAAATATGAGATTTTTCGGAGATTTATAAATTAATATTACCTTGGCTAATTTCTTCATGACTGCAGGTGGCGGGCCATCGTTGCTGTCCGTCGGTACGTAGAACATTTGCGTATCGAGCGACCCATCGGGCTTTGGAATAGGCTTGATCTACAACAATAAACAATATATTATTATACACAGACCATCATCTGCTTAGCTTTTTCCCCAACTATATTGGGGTCAGCTTCCATTCAAACCGGATTTAGCTGAATACCAGTACTTTTTACATGAAGCGGCTGCCTACCAGACCTCCACAATCCATTAACTGGATAATACTGTACTCCCTGGCAAGACTGGTGTCAGATTTTCTGGCTTGTCCGTCCGTATCCGAATCTCGATATGTTAAGATGGATCCACAGACCAACCTCGGCAAGCGTTGCTGAACCTTGAAGATCGACTCATGCGGCTGCTATTATTTAGCCACGAGCTTCTCTTTGCACACAGTCATATAATTTGAAAATAGAATGATACAGAAAAATATTATTATTACCTTGATAGTAATTCTAGGATGTGGAATTTCAGGATTTTCTAAGTCTTGAGTCTTCTTCTTCCTTTTATGTTTGTGCGATTTCGACGGCGAACGTAAGAGGTCCGGAGAATATCTAGACCTGTGCTTCTCTTTCCTCCGCTTCCTATTAGCTTTATACGTCGCTATATCCGACGATAAATTCGCTAATGTACTTTCTATAGAACTCTCAATGGCTTTGCTGTCTCTTTCTTTACCTTCAACAAGAAGGGATGAGAACGATAAATTCTGGGGAACAAAGCTGTTTTCTTGCTTGCTGGAAGCTACGTTGGTGGAAGCGTTCGAGTTTTCGTTGTGGGAGTCATTTGGACTGTCGGCGACGATGGGTGTTATGGACATCAATGGAGTGTTCGTCAAGGTAGGTGACGTAAAGCTGCGTTTATGTATCTTCTTGCACGGAGAATCGGCCTCACCCGCAGACACCGACGCGTGTTCCCTTTGCTTAGACTTCTTTATTTTCTTCTCCTTTCTTAGCTTGAGTTCGGAGCCCTCATTTTCGCTGCTGAACTCAAACGGCTTGATGGTCACTTTGATTGGCGATATACTTTCAGGGGTTGTCAACTTAGATGATTTTTCAATTTTGTGATATTTTTCCGAACCAAGCTTGGGTGGTGATGATGGGCTGTGTGGTTCGGTGATGATCGCACCGTCTTTACTGTAGCGGATTCTAGATCGTCGTGGTACTTTCTTCTCCAACAGCTCTGGTTCAGAATCCGAGGTTTTATCGCATTCGGAGCATTGCCTGCGAAACATTCGTGTTAGTTTACCGAAGTAAATTAGATTGAGTAATCTAAAACAAATAAATTAATGCTGTAAAATAATTTTATTGAACTGGCATTCTAAGATTTTTATTAAATATTCATGGAGTAATTACAGTACGACTGAAATAAACTTTTATACATGATTTTATCGTTGACATCGCTTTATTGTCAATTATCATGCATAATCAGCAGTTCGCAATAGTTATCAGGGAAGTTTTCGAAAAATAAGGATTTGGAATTCTCAGCCTTTTGTTTAAAAATATGCACAATTATGTAGCTATTATATCAAACCGATGAAACAAAACATTCAATTGTTTACTACTAATCCGATAAAACTACTACTCATGATACATTGTGTTATATTTAGAAAAAAAAACAATAGATTGCAGATAACATTGTTTATACCTACCTAACAGAACAAACAAATGAAAAAATATGCATAGCATTTGTATGCTTTTAATTCTTACACTCAATCATAAGAACAAACATGCCTGAAAAACCATAATCTTGGGTTAAATATTTGTTTCAATCGCTCATTGACTGAGAGGTAGGCTGTCATACAGACTAACACGCATGTGCAGGCATGAAATATTGCACGTGACCGTTACATTTTGAAGGTAAACAGAGCAGTACTTTTTAAGTTATTAGAGTTCTGTTTATACCAACGTGAAGGCTGGTTGTAACTAAGGGAGATTACTACGGGATAAAAGTTGGAAAGGGCGACACGAATCTATACTTCTATGCTTAACTAGTCGACCCGCGCAACTACGTCTGCTCCTCTCCTATTGGTCCTAGCGTGATGATATATAGCACGTTCAAGCAAACAAACAAACTCTTCAGCTTTATATATTAGTATAGATACAGTTCCCATCACGCAAGTTTGCCTCCGCAAAGTACGCCGCAATCGGCTTCGCAGGATGTCAATTTGACAACAAACATACAACCGCGCATGCGCGGGTAGCTCGCGCATGCGCGGATCAGCGCAAGCGCGCGGATATAATGGCATCTCACTCGCTCGTATACATTCAGTCAAAAAAGTATCGGAAATGGATGATTTGTTTATGGTTCCAAATTCAAATTTTTCTTTTTTTGTAGTTGTTAGATTGGCACAACTGTTTTCCATTTTGGCGCGGAGTTTGAGTTGCATCTGTTATTTATATTAAATACAGTGCTGGTTTTAGTAATATCATATATAGTGTGTATTGCGAATTTCATAATGGACAAAAATATCGAACAAAGAGTTTGTCTTAAATTTTGCATCGCCAATGGAATTTCGTGTTCGGAGTCACTGAAAATGTTACAGAAGGCTTACGGTGAATCGACTTTATCAAAAACTCGTGCTTATGAGTGGTTCAAAGCGTTCAAAAGCGGTCGAGATGTGATGGAAGATTTGCCTCGCTCTGGTAGGCCGTCAACGTCTGCAACTGAAGTTAACATCGCAAAAGTGAAGGAAATAGTGACTGAAAATCCCCATTCAACTCTGAGAGAGATAGCCGCCGAACTTTCTGTATCTCACGAGTCGATCCGTACCATTTTAACTAATCATTTGGGTATGAAACATGTTGCTGCTCGGCTAGTCCCAAAAGATCTGAATTTTCTCCAAAAACTCAATCGCATGAAAGTCGCTGAGGACATGCTAGAACGAGTCAGTTCGGACCCAACATTCATGAAACGCATTGTTACTGGTGACGAGACGTGGGTTTACGAGTTTGACATGCAAACTAGTCAACAAGCTTCGGAGTGGCGCCTTCCAACTGAACCGAAACCGAAAAAACCACGCCAAAGTCGATCAAAAGTCAAAGTCATGTTGACTGTTTTCTTTGACTATCGCGGTGTTGTGCACTCTGAATTCTTACCGGAAGGTTTAACGGTAAATAAAGAATATTATTTGAGCGTTATGCGGCGTTTAAGAGAGCAAATTCGACGTAAAAGGCCAGATTTGTGGAAAGAAAATTCTTGGATTTTGCACCACGACAATGCGCCTTCGCACAAGGCTATCATTGTGAACGAATTTTTAACCAAACACTCAACAAATACCATCCAGCAACCACCATATTCACCAGATATGGCTCCTGCTGACTTTTTTCTTTTTCCTAAACTCAAACTACCACTTCGTGGCACCCGTTTTCAATCGATAGAAGACATAAAGGAGAATTCGCGGCGAGAACTGAACTCAATTCCGGAAGCAGCGTTTAAAAAATGTTTTGATGAATGGATTATTCGTTGGCGCAAGTGTATCGTTTCTAAAGGAGCATACTTTGAAGGTGATAAAATAAATTTGGATGAATAACAGACATTTTGTGTATTATTGATCTTTTCCCGGTACTTTCTTGACAGAGTAGTACGTTCGATGCATAAGCGTGTCCCGCTTGCTCAATACAATACGACTGTGGATGCGAAAAGTGTTACACGCTGTTATTGTTTTTAATGATTTATTTTGGTTATTTCTTACAGTTACATTTGTTTTCTTGTGGTGTGTGTGTTTGTTGTGTTACTTTTTGATATTTTATTGTTACTGGTAGTCTTTGTTACTTGTTTATAGTATAATACGTTTAAACAAGAAAATATTTTAGGAACGTAACACTTTTTTACACGATTGCACCTGCGCGGACTTCACTCAAACTTAACTTCCGAGCGGCAAACCACGCTGACGCGAACTGTACTACTCTGTCAAGAAAGTACCGGGAAAAGATCAATAATACACAAAATATCTGTTATTCATCCAAATTTATTTTATCACCTTCAAAGTATGCTCCTTTAGAAACGATACACTTGCGCCAACGAATAATCCATTCATCAAAACATTTTTTAAACGCTGCTTCCGGAATTGAGTTCAGTTCTCGCCACGAATTCTCCTTTATGTCTTCTATCGATTGAAAACGGGTGCCACGAAGTGGTAATTTGAGTTTAGGAAAAAGAAAAAAGTCAGCAGGAGCCATATCTGGTGAATATGGTGGTTGCTGGATGGTATTTGTTGAGTGTTTGGTTAAAAATTCGTTCACAATGATAGCCTTGTGCGAAGGCGCATTGTCGTGGTGCAAAATCCAAGAATTTTCTTTCCACAAATCTGGCCTTTTACGTCGAATTTGCTCTCTTAAACGCCGCATAACGCTCAAATAATATTCTTTATTTACCGTTAAACCTTCCGGTAAGAATTCAGAGTGCACAACACCGCGATAGTCAAAGAAAACAGTCAACATGACTTTGACTTTTGATCGACTTTGGCGTGGTTTTTTCGGTTTCGGTTCAGTGGTACGGATCGACTCGTGAGATACAGAAAGTTCGGCGGCTATCTCTCTCAGAGTTGAATGGGGATTTTCAGTCACTATTTCCTTCACTTTTGCGATGTTAACTTCAGTTGCAGACGTTGACGGCCTACCAGAGCGAGGCAAATCTTCCATCACATCTCGACCGCTTTTGAACGCTTTGAACCACTCATAAGCACGAGTTTTTGATAAAGTCGATTCACCGTAAGCCTTCTGTAACATTTTCAGTGACTCCGAACACGAAATTCCATTGGCGATGCAAAATTTAAGACAAACTCTTTGTTCGATATTTTTGTCCATTATGAAATTCGCAATACACACTATATATGATATTACTAAAACCAGCACTGTATTTAATATAAATAACAGATGCAACTCAAACTCCGCGCCAAAATGGAAAACAGTTGTGCCAATCTAACAACTACAAAAAAACAAAAATTTGAATTTGGAACCATAAACAAATCATCCATTCCCGATACTTTTTTGACTGAATGTATAAAAAGCTGAAGAGTTTGTTTGTTTGCTTGAACGCGCTAATCTCAGGAACTTCGATTTGAGCAATTTTTTCAGTGTTTTTTAGCCCATTTATCGAGGAAGACTATAAGGCGCACGCTAACACCAAAAGGAGTGGAGCAGAACAAGTTGCGCAGGTCAACTAGTTATAAATAAATGATCTTACCATCCATAAAGCTTGCTCTTCTTAGGCGGTCGCTGCAGTGGCGGCTTGAGGCAGTGCAGGTGGTAGTGCTGGCGGCACGTGTCGCACGCGGCCATCAGGTGTCGCTCGGAGCTGCGCCCGCACGCCGCGCACTCGCGCCCCGCCAGCGAGCCTGATGTGGCTGACGCAACCACACACTTAGCAACACGGTATAACAACTACGTAGCCTTACTACTCACATTTATTCAGCTCTATTCACCTTATGCCCATAGAAAACAATTTTGTATGGAGACGCCTACGCATCCGTTCAGCTTTCCGAGTCTATTCAGCTTTCGTGGCAAGTATAAAATGAGGACAAATGTGTTTTTATTATGGGAGTGCTATAGATAGAGTTCAGCGCTCTTCAGCCGCTGCCGCCTTCTCATTCTTAGGACGCTGTACGCGGCTGATAGAAGCAGAACTGTATAAGTGTGACCAAAATCGTTCAGTGAAAAGCGAATGGAGCTGAATAAGTGTGACTAGCCTTACTATGGTACGTGCCAAATAAATTTGCAATAGCTGTCATTCACCTACGATTTTTGATGAAATGAAATTACTCCTCCCGCTCCACCCAGAGCGGATTTAGACTCTGACTAAAACCAACCCGTGTTCCTTCAAATGCCCTTTGCGATCTAAGGCCGCGGTAACTCATCATGAGCCTAGCCTTTTCCCAAATATATTGGGGTCGGCTTCCAGTCAAGAAGGATTTAGCTGAATACCAGTATTTTACGAGGAGCGGCTGCCTACCAGACCTCCACAACCAAATAACTGGGTAACACGGTACTTCATGGCAAGACTGGGGTCAGATTTACTGGCTTCTGACTATCCGTAGCGACTGCCAAAGATCTACAAATGACAGCCGGGACCAACGGCTTAACGTGCTATCCGAGGCACGGAGGAAACTCGGTATGTTAAGATCCGCGGACCAACCTTGGCAAGCATTGCTTAACCTTGAAGGTCGACCCGTGCAGCTGTTATTATCTAGCCAAAGGCTCCTCTTGCCCTAGAGCCGCGGTATTTCTCTCGTAATATTCCAGGCCCTGACAACTATACTGACACCTCTTTGATCCACCTACTTTTATTGAATAAATACAAACCCCTGATGAATGGACATCTTCTAGTAATAAAAAACGAAGATACATTTTAGAAAGTCAATGTACTTTATTGCAATTTTATCTGGCGTCCACCATAGCATAGGCGCCTGCTCAGGCACCTAAGCTTTTATCTTCAATAGCAAGAACGTCAGACATCGGAGATGCGCCATTTCTGAGACATAGGTCTTACAACATAAAGATGAGGTTTCCTATACGAACGGTGTCCTATATTTATTTTAATTACACTTTTTAACTTTTGTAAATCAAGCTTTTCACAACTCCCATATCTAACAGCCAGATCGTGTGTCCGATTTTCATCACTTTTCATAATCAGATTAGGTTAAAATATTACGCAGTAATTTAAATCCGATGACAATGCATTAAGCGCCGCACGTGACTCTCTGTCACGTACGACACTTAAGTTATTTTTGACTATTTTTGTGATCTATTTAGCTGATAAAAATTTTAAGCAAGTCATACCTACTGCTATGCAAATCGGTTGCTGTTGTCGACTGGTGTAACAAAGGTTTAACTGCACGCGTTTGTACCGTGATAGGGACGTGGTCGGGCCGTTCCACTTTGACGCATTAGCTCAAACTCTGTATGGGCGCTGACATGCACGGACGCATTTAAATTATTAATTGTATTTACTATAATTATGTATTTTAATCATTTCATATTAAAACATAAATGCACCGATTTCTCTTACACACATACATTTGTGGACTTTATAACTAACTAGGTAGTTTTTTATTATTTTATTTATAGTTTATTTTAGTTAAGACTTACTGACTCTAGACATGCACAGACGCATTTAAATTATTAATTGTAATTACTATTATTATGTATTTTGATTATTTCATATTAAAACATAGATGCACTGATTTCTCTTACACACATACATTTGTGGACTTTAAAAAGTAACTAGGTAGTTTTTTATTATTTTATTTATACTTAATTTTAGTTAAGACCTACTGACTAAAACCCACCCGTTTCCTTCAAACGCCATTTTCATTCCAGGGCTGCGGACTTTCTAACTCTTTCGAAAAATTCCATGGGAAAATTCTAGGTACCTACTGAACATTTCTTTCACAATTTATTAGCCATCCCACGAATTTATTTTCCAATTGAAATAGTAGGGAACTATTTGTAACTTTGTCCGACAGGTGTTGCAGGCTACTTCTGAAGGTATCCGCATCCGTTTCCGCACCGATGGCAGAATTTTAATTCAGCGAGGCTCAGGGCCCGCACCTGCATGGCTTTCTACGCAGTAGTTACTGAAATCTTGTATGCGGAAGACTTGTGTTTTGTGGCAGAAACCCCGTCTGAGGTTTCTGCCGTCGTCTAGGCCATCTGGCCTGCAATGGAGAGAAACCTTATCTTTTTATTATGTCTGAATCTATAAGTTGTTTTGATGTACAGTAAAGAATTAAAAATGGTTATTGTTTTATCTCGACGAGTCTTGCCGGAAATTCGGCTTGAAAATCACTAACAGGAAGTCAGAGGTGATGTTTTTGGACATCGACGTTCACGAGGCCACACTTTGATGTCAACGTGCTCCCCAGATAACGGAACTGGTCGACCTGGTTCAGCTCATCCTCACCGATTGAGATGAAGCAAGTCGACCAGTTCCGTTATCTGGGGAGCACGTTGACATCAAAGTGTGGCATTGATGCAAAGATCAACAGCAGGATTAGCGCTGCGGCGTTTGGTGAGCTGGATACCAAGGTGTTCAGGTCGCATGACTTAAAACTAGCTACTCAGTAAACATGGCGGCCGTGCAGCTTTTATATTCAGCTGAAACCTGGACCGTGTACCGCCTGCACATCCGCATGCTGGACCAGTTCCACCTTCGATGTCTTAGGAGAATTCTGAAGATTCGATGGTCTGATCGCATGCGGAACACCAAAGTGCTACGCAGGGCTAATGTTGGTGGCATTAAGTCGGCATCAACTTCGATGGTACGGACATGTGTCGCGGATGATGGAGCAGCGAGTGGCGAAGCGCATATTATATATATTATTGTGAACTCGAGGAGGGCAAGGGCAAGCATGGCGGACAGCTCCTCGGGTATAATGATGTGTTAAAGCGTTACATTAACAAGTGCGACTTAGAGCCGTCCCGGTGGGAGCAGCAAGCCGCCCAAAGACTTGAGTGGAGTATTTTGGTTAAACAAAAGTTCATGATTTTGAGTACCAGCGACGCCTTGAGCTTGATGCCAAGCGTGACCAATTGTAAGCCCGACCACCTGCGGCAATTAACTATAAGTACATAGACGGTGTGCTCACGTGCCCGCAATGTGCGCGGATCTTCACAAAGAAGATTGGTTACAGAAGCCACATGCGAGCTCACAAACGACAATTACAGCGGAGCTGAAGCAATCGCCTTGGCCGAAATCGGATCACATCATCATCATCATCATCATCATCATCTAGAGACCCTAAGGAGACCTTAGTTAATTAACAGCTTGAAACTTTTTTATGGTGTATAAATCCTTACTAATATTATAAATGCGAAAGTAACTCTGTCTGTCTGTCTGTCGCGCTTTCACGCTATTGAACAGATTTAAATAAAATTTGGTACACAGATAGTCTAGAGCCTGAGAAAGGACATAGGCTATTATTTGTTACTTTTAATCCCGGGAGTATGTTCCCTAGGGACCACACGGGCGAAGCCGCTGGCAGAAGCTAATATTGATATATTTGGCTGATTCCGCTTAGACTAGGACCCGAACCCAACATGGTTGGAAAAGGCTAGATAGATTTGTTGTAGTGTAGGTATTTGATAGATCTGCCCACCATTTACCTTCTAGAAAGTCGGCTAGCAATGAAGTGAGAAGAGTTATGTTACCTAAAAAGGTTTCATGGATTGTGGCACCAATCAATTAGGAAACCTTAGCTTTAACCTTTGTTATGGTGTATTGCCAAATATCAGCGAGTCAGGTAACACTAGGGTTGCCATCCGTCCGGGTTTCCCCCGGATTTGTCCTAGTTTAGAGGGCCGGGGAAGGTTTCATTTGTAGACCGGGTTTTAAAAAATAAATAAATAAAAAAAATTTGGGCCGCCCGCGAGACACACACTATGCTCGCACACCACGATCAACCGACGAACCAAGTATATTCACCGACGAACCAAGTAATTATGTTTTTGCCGAAAATTAATAACAACACAGAGTGGACTCTTATTGAAGACACTGTCCTCTATTTAAAAGATAAAAACATAGACATTGACGACGCAAAATTAATTAACGAGTGGGTGAATTTAAAGGCTTTTTGCCAAAAAGTAACTGAACAAGATAAGCTTTTAAATTCCAATCAACTTTGGGTACAATTATTTAAAACGCCAAATGCGAATTTATATTCGGAATTGCTGAAAATTGCGCAAAATTTTGCATTCCGGCGCAAAATGCCAACGTGGAGAGGGTATTCTCATTAATTACACAACAATGGACTAAAGAAAGAAATTTACTAAGCGTAGAAACAATTTCTTCAATAATTAAAATTAAATTAAATTTCCAAGAATACAGCTGCACTGATTTTTATAAATTACTTTTAAAAAGGGAAGATATTCTGAAAGCTATCGGAAAAAATGATAAATACAAAAAAAAACTGAGAAGTAAAAAGGCAAGAGGCTGAGGAAAACGCTTTAATAGCTAGATAGACAAATCGTGTACCTAATTATGAGTGCAATAATTGCTTTTTTATTTTTGTAGTTAAATTTATGATTGTATTCATTGAGTAAAAACTATTTAAAATATGGTTGTTGATCAAAACTTTAAGTTGATGAAAATGAGTTTAGGATTGATAATTTTGTTTTAAAATTTTAATAATGTAACTTACATTGCTGTAGGTCTAAACTTTAAAAATGTTCTGTTTTGTTGTTTAATATTTAAGAAGACTGAATTTAGTTTATATTCTGCTAAAATACATAGGTATATTTTGTTATATAAATGACTGCTGATAAAAAGTAAAGCAGATAATAATTATAGAACTATAGCTAAAAGAGTTCCCTCAAAAATTGTAAGACTGAATACTAGAATGGTCTAAGTAGGTAGGTACTTTTAAAATTATAATTATGTTTTTAATATATGTTTTTGTTTAATATTTTAATAAGGTTTTGTTTTCTTATTTCAAGAATTAAAAAAGCTGATTTATATAAACAATTTGTAACAAATTGTAATATGATTATGTTTTGTTAAAATAATGAATGAATAAAAAAGGTGATTTATGACATTTTCAACTGTTTTTTATTACATTGAATATGTCTAAAAGATCTTGTTGACATGTCCGGCTTTCGGACTCTAAAATCCGGGGTTTTCACGCGTCTTGTCCTGTTTTCCAAATTTTAGAGATGGCAACCCTAGGTAACACTAATGTCGCAATAGAATACAGTTTTCAAACTTATTTCTATTTTTTATTCATTATTTAGGAACCTGTTCGTGGCTAGATAATAACAGCCGCAAGGGTCGGTCTTCAAGATTAAGCAACGCTTGCCAAGGTTGGTCTGTGGATGGGTGACCATCTTAACATACCGAGTTTCCTACGTGCCTCGGAAAGCACGTTAAGCCGTTAGTCCCGGCTGTAATTTGTAGATCTTTGGCAGTCGTTACGGATAGTCAGAAGCCAGTAAATCCACACTGGCACTGCATTTGGAATGGGTGGTGAATGCCTCATGCGACCAGAGTATTTTTTATCAAGCTTAGATTATTTATATTTATTTATTAGTCCTTAGCTTCTCCCTACGCCTACACCCTTAAAATTCAAGTAAAGATGACTTAACAAAAAAAATATTTTTCTCTATTTACATAACCCTCACGATGATTGTCGTTTTTAGAAAGGCATCATCATTACTACGCACAAGTATTTTAAACTTTACTTAAGACTTTTGATAACTGTTACTACAATAAAATAACTGCGCAAATTGTTGCCTATCTAATTAATCGAATTATTACGACTTAATGGCTCAGATAGGAGGTTTTATTTACGTAAATGGCTATCAGATCAGCTTATGACTGTTTGGCGTCATCTCCGAAGTCTTGGCACGTGATGTCTTAAGCCCAACTTGCCTTGTATTGTTTCGAAAACGGTAAAGGTACAAGTTCTTAGCCAACTGCAGGCAGCAGCAGGCAACGTGTTACTACTGATTTCTATGTGTACATGTCGCCTGCCGCTATTTCATACAAATACAAAGAAACCAGAGCTGCGCTGCGACAAGTCGCCTGCTGCTGCCTGCAGTCGGCTACGAACTGTACCTCAAACAAAGCACTATAACCTATAATAACATATTAGCTAAGAAACTTCCAGGGCAATTATATTGGCAATGGCATTCATGAATATTGGTCTTCAGTTAAATCTTTTGTAGTCTTTTAGGTTTAACATTCTTCTTTGTCTGTGACCTATGTTTTCCGAAAATTTTAGAATCTTATTCTTTCTTTTTGAGAGTTAAGATAATAACAGTACCAAGTCACTTGTAACTGTCTCACAGATAAATTTTAATGAGAATAAATATTGGGAAAGTATGTTTGAGATTAGGTCGTACATGAAATTGAAGAGTCTTTCAAAGACTTTGAGTGCCATTGCCAAATAACAGACCAGCACTAAAAACAATGACGTAGAATGATACTTACCTTCCAAAGAGGTTGATAGAACTTTTCCTTGGCGAGCGTCCGGGTTGTCGCTAAGAGGAAAACCAACGCCCATCTTAAGTGCAGCCGCGGTTGGCACAGACATTGACCTGCTGGTCGACACTCGATACAGTACATCAAGTATTACATATGGGGGTAATGATAAGTACCTGTAGCACGAACATCGAGTGATGTATAGACACAGTTGCTCAGCCATTGACAAAGGACTGACCAAATTTAGTCTATGAACCAATAAAAATGTTTATTCTTTGGAATCTGTCTCGGATAGTTTTAGAACAAAAACTAGTGGCCGTAAGCTCTTTCAAAATACAGAGTCAAATTAAATCAGCTAGCGAAACTCCGAGCGTATCACATTCATCTTTAGATAGTATCAATATGCATCATTGCTGCGGAGTTTTGCAATCGATTTAATTTGACATTCATTGGTTCAAAGACCACTTTATCACAACTTTGCCAAGTTCTTAGTATCGACATTTTAACTGTATCATGGTGATATTTTTGTTTCTTAACAGTGATCTTTAAACTTATTTATTACGTGCTATACAAGGACTTGATAAAGCTAGCGAGTAACAAGTGGTTATACAGTGACGTCAATCCATATGTTCGTGCTACAGGTTTGCATGTCTTTAAAGGTCCATATCCACTAAGTTCGCGAACCTAAACAAGTGCGAACCAAGTTCGCAAACGAATCCACTCTGTGGAGCAGTTGCAAGAGCGCGGAGCGACAGAGGTTCGCGAGCATACTGGATACCCACCTTTAAATACATATCGCTCAAACTGGCATTTAATTTTAAATTGCCCTAGGAACATCAGAAAGACTACTAATAAAGCGAGTTGCAAACCATGAGCTAAAGCTACATAGAGAAGATGCAAATACAAAGTTTATGAGAATGTTGTTACTAAAATGATAAAAAAGTATAAATAAAGGCCATTGCAACGTTTTTATTTTAGTTAATATCGATTTTTAACAAAAGTAATGAATAAAGCAACCTTATGTCTTTGAGTTAGGACAGTTCATGACAAGTGTCAGACAGAAGTGACTCAACTTCCTTTTTCGAGCGTAATGTCAAACCGTCAGTTTAAAACCGCAATTTTGGAAACAAATTAAAGCGCTTTATTTTTTAAAATTTATGTATGGTCTATTTTACATAGAATTCTTTAAAATGGAAGCAAGATGAAAATATTGCATGTTCCGTATTAGTACAAGCTCGGCTCGTACGGCTGAGGTTCACCACACGTGTGCAGACCGCAAACTGTGTACTAAGCCGTGTAAGTATGAAAAATTTGGTCAGCTACGCGAGCTAAGCTAAACCAACTTAGCTCTTGGTTTGTAACCGATTAGGCCTTTAGAGGTGACTGCGGAATATACGCCCAGTTCCACATTTTAGAAACTATTCTTTCGTAAAGGAACGATAAAATCGATGAAAATATTAAAATTGATACGGGAAGGTTCTGGCCTAGCCACGGAGTTCTGAATCGCTCACAAACTCTAGAGACTCTTAGAGTACTTATAAAAGTACATTAACGCACGATCTTGTAACAGACTGAACGCAAAACCTGAGAAGGGATTTTTGCACTCATCACTATGAACAACCTTTATTATCGGACCAACCCTGAAAATGTGAAAAATCTACTGCCCCATACAGCAGATTTTAATCGTACGAGTGAGTACAATGACCCTTTTTCAGGTTTTGCTGTTATCCAGTTCGTTGTATATTACGACATTTGTGTTGAAGTACATGTAAGGTGAAAAGTTTGTGCATAAAGTATTAACACTGCCGCCTCAACTAACGAACGGAGGCCTCCGAGCTCTGTGAGCCCAGGCTTTACAACTACCTTCTCATATAACCCCTCCCAAACCCCGTCCAGTAACCAAAAACGTGCACTAACCGTTTCTGCAGCTGTTGCGGCGTCACTTTGGGTGTCGATCTCGGCAACTCAGGCGCGAGGAGCGGCTTGTCCTCCAGTATAGGAGGGGCAGTCCTCTTCGGACACAGCGCTATTATAGCGTCGTATATCTTCTGCAACGCTTGTCGCGTCGATGTTAAAGCTGCCAAAGCGTCTGTGTTTTCTTTTGAAGCCTAGATGTGGAGATGAGGTTATGTTATATGTGTTTTTTAGCTTAACCTTGTACTTGATTCGGTTTGGTTTACAACCCAAACCACCACCAATCAATAATTATAGATAGGCTTTGTTTTCGCTACTGAGACTCTCTAGGCTTTTGCCCTGTGAGAGCGATCTATCTATAAACTACTAAAGCAGCCTACTATTCGTTGAAGGAGGACACATATACTTACGCCTTTTTCCGATGACGGTAAGCAGAAGCTATAGAATCCCAGCACAGTTTGGTTTCAGGAAAATATCCTCGCAAAGTTTTAAGTTTTAAGCTTTTATTAAGGACAGTGATGTGGAAATAAGTTGATAGACTAAAATAAAAGTCATAAAGTTCCTAACAATGGTTGCCCGAAGACAGAAAGATGAGGAGGGACGACCTGGACGCGTACCGTGAGAGCTGTAACGCAGTGGCGTGGGAAAAGTTTCTAGAAGGACTTGGGGGAGGCCATTGCCCAGCAGTGGGACAGTATAAGCTGAAATGGGAGCAGGCCGGGAAAATACTCTTACAAACAAAAAAAGAATCATCCAAATCGGTTGACAATTCGCGAAAATATCGCTGAACAAACAACCTCCTCCTTTTCTAAGATATTCTGATACCGATTTAGGTATTAAAATGTATGCAGTACAATGATAATATTTTTACTTCCCTAATTACCATCAAAGGCATTAAGTAATTTAGTGTAGGTATCAAAAAGATTAGTAACAGGTTTTTCCTTATTCTTTATAAAAGCATAGTGCGATAAAATCAATACTTTTGTGAAGATAGGTGACTCGCAACTTTAATATGAAGTAAAATAAAAACGATTGATCAATACATTACTGGGAACGCCATCTGTGAGCCGTGCCGGGCAGTTTAGCGATAAGTATCCGGCACGCCATCATTCCAATGTTACCATATTTAAATCACATAAAGCACACTCGTGAATAGCAATATCTATTTAACAACAAAAAGACATTGGAAATGGCCCCTGGTTGCGCCCGAAATTACCTAACAAATAGACCAGTAAGTTGATTTCTTTTTCTTTATTTTTTTTTAAATGTCCCACACTAGGAATTTCTCTTGTATCGTGAGTGCGTTGACAAACATAAACTCACATACTCAAACAGCCAGACCTGTAGTGCTATTCTGTAACATTTTCGTGTCTCGAAAACGGAATCCGAGGTGAGTATCAATTTCGTATAAATATAAGACCTTTATGTCATGTGTAATAAAGCTCACTTTGTGAGCTTTGTCACTCAGCTGAAGATCGATACGGAAAAGGTTGTTTACAGAATAGACTAGCTGGAACCACTATCGGTAGGCTATGAAAACATTTGTTCCGTGCAGGAATCGAAACCGCGACACGCAGCGCAGCAGCCAATCGCTCAACCACTGCGCCAACCGTGTCGTCAATCGTCGCCATTTATTTGAATTTGAGTCATTTACATTTTATTTTGAGATGCAGAAAGGGCCGAACTTTGTACAGCAGCGAAAAACAAAAAAAAAATGGAAAACATGTGGATTGAATTTCTGCTCAAAGATCTCCAAAGTAAAAGTACATTGAGCTTACCTCATCATAGTCCAACCTCAACTGGTCGTCGTCCGCCAACAGTTTCTCGTTCTCCTTCGTGAGCCGCTCGAGCGACTGGCGCAGTGAGGACACGCGCGTGTTCCGTTCCAGGTAGTAGCCGACGAACTCCACGGAGAACGCGGGCGGCACGTGCCAGCGACGGGACACGTCTTTTAGAGCTGCCATCTAGGATAGCCATAGAGGAAATTATTTTGTTATCCTAATCTAATATACCTGTATATTTTAAATTAGGATAACAACATAACTTCCTGGTCAGAACATTGACGTCCAAAACTAAAATTTAGGTCCCTCGTATCGTGGGGTATCCGAATCACCCCCATGTATGTTCCGCAAATTTTCATAGTTTTCGAGCTATGAATTTTTGAGAATTATCGACCTGGTAGAAGATTTTGTTGAGATTTCTTTTTGCATCTGAACTTTCATGAGTTGTACTTTCATGCATACACTTATCAGCTTCGTAACTGTGTTGTGTAAATTATGAACTAAATTTTCAACTTTAAATTAAAAATCTAAACAGGTGATTTCATGGATCCTAAGTAAGTCTCGAGAATGCGCTTGACTTTCAGCTTTCGTAATAATTATAAAAATAGTACTTTTATAGGGCTACGTTTGCTGAAATTGGCCTCTAAAGACGGCGAGGTGCAAAATTCTTAAAATTAGCCATCTGATTAAAAATATTTTTTGGCAATTTTACCGTAATTACTACATGTGGGCGATTGAAAATCCACATGAAGTGACAGCTTCAACGTTTCAGCATCGTTTCAGCGTTAACTTATCTCTGGTATCCTCAATACGAACGAATTGGTCCGTTTGAACTGCAGTCCAGACTTAATGTAACCTACAGAAACTTCTTGGAAAATGGGCTATTTTTTATTTTGCAAAACAACGTTTGCCGAGTCTGCAAGTAAGTATACAAAATTCTTCCGTTACCGAGTGATAGTGTGCCAACGATTTAGTGAAGGTTGCACACTTGAAGTCATTGGTAGCTCTCATAACAAAAGTTACTTGCATTTTTTTAATATGCTGATCAAGGTGCAACTTAGCAATCAACAGTAGTCTTTTATTGGCGTAACTCTTTTGAACATAATGTCATGTAGTGTATAACTATTATTTATAATATTTCTATTTTTATGTAAATGTAATAGATAGACCACTTAAGATGAACTCAACTGGATATTATTTTCTGCACAGTAATGATAAAATCGATTAAGGTCCTCTTGTAGTTATACAGTATCAGTGTGGTTACGAATTGGTCTATAGATTTTAAGGTCATCCGCGTATAGCAAATATTTTGAATGTTTGAAACAAGCCCCAATGTCATTAAGGAAAATTATGAAAAGGAGATGACCTAAAATTGAACCCTGTGGAACACCAGACGTGACGCCGACTGAATTATATCGATAGCCTTCAATTACAACTCTTGGTGTCCTATTTGAAAGATAAGATGCAAACCAGCGAAGCAGATTTTCACGAATGCCATTATACGCCAGCTTTTGAGAAGCAGCTCATGAACCACTTTATCAAAAGCATTACGAAAGTCTGTATACACAGTATCTACTTGTACCTGACGATTCATGTTACTAAACAAATAATATAATCTGTAAAAATAAGTAAATTTGCTATAATAGGTATGTATTTTTTTGAATAAATCCGTGTTATTCTGTAAGGATTATATTATGAATGGTCGGGTATATTGCTTTCGCTCTATGGACACATCTCTAGAAAATCTTGGAAATTTGACATGTAGGTTCCTTGGGGAGTCTAGGGGAGCACTAAAAGAGAAGTTTACGAAATTCCCACGGGAACGGGTAAATATGCGCGTACAAAATCGCGGGCAAAAGAATTATTTTGTAGTATGCCGTTTTTTAAAGTGTTCTACAATGTCGAGATTTTCAAACTCACTGAAGTCAAAACTGATATTGAATTTAACTAATCATAACAAACACTAACCTGTTCAAGAGATTATAATAGGTCTTTACCTATGAAATTGCCGTTTTGTATGAAAAAATTTAGACGAATTTTTTTCATGTATTTTTTATTTGTATTAATTGAAGTAATCACCCATGCAATCAATGCATCTTTGCCAACGCAGTGGCAGTTTATTGATTCTTAAAGAAATCAGCTGGACGGGAGGCAACAAATTCTTCAAAGGCATTTTGTACTGCCTCTCGGGTATTGAATTTTTTTCCCGCCAAGAAGTTATCCAAATTCTGGAAAAAGTAGTAGTCTGTAGGCGCAAGGTCTGGTGAGTAGGGCGGATGACGGAGAGCTTCCAACCCCAGTTCTTGCAACTTGGAGACCGTCTGCTGTGCAGTATGAGGTCGCGCGTTGTCGTGCAGGAGCAGCGGAGACGAGCGATTGACCAATGCTGGTTGGAGATGTGCCAGCTTCTCCATCATTGTGTTCAGTTCTTCACAGTACACATCTGCAGTAATGCTCACCCCGTTTGGTAAGAAGCTGTGATGAATCACACCGGCGCTAGACCACCAAACAGTGACCATCACTTTTCTAGGGGTAAGTTTTCGTTTAGGGCATTGTTTAGGTGCTGAACCAGGATCCAACCAACTTGCTGAGCGCTTGCGGTTATCAAACAGAATCCATTTTTCATCGCAGGTAACAATGCGGTTCAAAATTCCTTCATTTGTGTGTCTGTTGAGCAGTGCAAGGCACGTCTCGACGCGTACTTCGCGCTGGCGATCATTGAGTTCGTGGGGCACCCATTTGTCAAGCTTTTTTACCTTGCCAATTTGACGCAAATGGACCAATATTGTTTTGACGCTAACGTCGAAAGCTGCTGCTAATTCAGCCGTAGATTGTGTATCATCAGCTTCCACAATCGCCTTTAATTCGTCATTGTCGACCAAAGTCTTCGGACGACCGCGAAGTTCATTTTTCAGGTCGAAATTTCCAGAACGGAAGCAAGCAAACCAATAACAGGTGGTGCGTTGGTTTGTAGTGTTAGCTCCGTAAACGTCGTTGATGTTGCGTGCCGCTTGTGCCGCGTTGCTGCCACGACGGTATTCATATTCCATAATTACTCGAATTTTTAACGTATGTAACACTAATCAATAAACAAATGACTACTTTTGGAAAAAAAAACCATGTTTTTAAAATAAAATTAATTTGAAATTAGAATTCTTAGCCAAACAAAAATTATTTTGATTTGAAATGGCCAGTACTGCAGAACGGCAATTTCATAGGTAATGACCTAATATAAGGTGCCGTAATGAACCTAATGTTTACTGACATAAATAACACATTATATTTACGATTGGTTACACTTCAAAAAAAATACGTTGTCTCGCTACCAAACTAAATAAAGTGCGCCGCATTAATTTACTCATAAAATTCACACGTGGTGGTGGTCATTATTTCTGTAACGTTATGGTATAACTGTCATTGTCATTACAATCTATTTCCATTTGAAATAAATCCATATCGCTGTCATCATTGCCATAATAATCCATTATTAAAAGAAAATACACTGCTACAGCTATTAATTTTCAAACGCATCATATGTTGATGGAATGAAATGGCGTTACTAGAGTTATCTCCGTCTATAGCGTAACTTAAAACTTTTATTGAAACTCAAGGAAGAACGACTTGTATGAGCGGTCCTATCTCTAGTAGACTATACGTCTTCCCGGCGATGATAGACAACTTAGGTAGTCAACAAAGCTATTGGGTATGCAGGCAGCTAACTTGCAACTATGTACTTTTTAACAATGTTGTGAGTGTGCTAAGTAGACAATTATTGTACACCACACTCATAAGTGTATCATAAGCTAAAAAAGGTATAATGCATACATGAGAAATAAAATTGGCAGTGCAGTGGAAAAAATATCATTTTTTGCCTGTATACCAAATAGCTTTGCTGACTGTACCAAGATAATAAATAATTTTGCGAACCTCTACATAACTCGGAAAAGGCATGTAACTTAACATGCAAATAGATTGTATGCGACTATTACCTGCGCGTCTTGAAACTCCAGGGCGTGAGTATCGATGCCCATACACTCGGCTTTTCGCTGGAACTTCCTCATTGCTGACGCCGAGCTGTATAACAGGCGTGCCATCTTCTGTGTTGGTACTGTACAAACAAACATTCGTTATTAGTCTAAGGCCCGCTTGACCAGCCAAAGTTATAAACTCCGAGTTACTTGCTAACACAAGCCCATTATGCATAAAATAATTGGTTTTTATACTTGTGTTTTTTTTTAACTTTCTGAAGCAATTGGTCTTATTAAAACAATCAATTTATTTGAGAACACAGAAGAGATAAAACACTTTTGATTGATTACTATGATTGTGGTCAAATTCATCATCCCCAGTCAAATCGGATTCAGCTGAATACCAGTATTTTACGTGGAGGGGCTGCCTACCAGACCTCCACAACCCATTAACTGGGTAACACAGCAGTTCTTGGCAAGAATGGTGTAAGATTTTACTGGCTTCTGACAGTCCATAACGACTGCCAAAGATCTACAAATGACAGCCGGGACCAACAGCTTAACGTGCTTTCAGAGACACGCAGGAAACTCGGTATATGAAGATGGTCACCCATCCACATACCAACCTTGGCAAGCATTGCTTAACCTTAAAGATCTATCCGTGCGGCTAGTAATCTTTAGCCTCGAGCTCCTCTTGTTTGATTGTGATCAAATTAATTTAGCAATATTCATGCATGTATAGTAAAATTAAGTAAATACAAATTACTTGCTTTGCTACTTGAAACAATGCATTAATTTAGAACTGCACAAAAACGCAAAAGATTGTGAAAACTGGAGGGCTTTTGTCCTGCAGTCTGCAGTGGTACTATGGTTAGTTAGCTTAGCAGAACTGCACGCAAAATACGCGCTTAGTCGTGGAGTTGCGGAAACAAGCCCGATTTACATACATAGCTTAGCAGAAAACCGGTAAATGAAGCGATTCTATTTTTCTTACTTCGCATCCTCGCACATCTTTGGTAGAAAAGCAGCCTTAAATAACATTTTATTATTCTTACCCCAAGGAGGATTTCTATTCTCCTTCTGTATCAAATACTTCTTCCTGTATTTCACCAGTTTGCGCTGAATTCTTAATTTCTCTTCTGTACTTAAATTGTTTATTAACTCCAGTTTTCTAAAACAATGTAAAATAACATGTTATTTACAAAATATACTGTTTACATTCGTGGCAATCTCAAGAAGCCGGATTCTGCAAACGCACACCATCCACTGTGGAGGATGGAGATTTAAAAGGAAAGGGGTAAGGCATTAGTTGATAACCTGTTCACAACTAACCTATCCCTACTAAACACAGGTTCGGAACCAACTTTTGTAACCAGACGCACAGACGTACAATCATAGACCATACTCTGGCAACGGAGGGAGCAACGGAACTCATCACCCCAGCACACCTGCTTCTAAGCTGTAGTTTCCAACTTCTGACTTCCCTGTTGACATTTCATTCGAAAAAAATCCCACCCTCGTAACCAATTATATAAGACAAAATTAGAGGCAGCTTGCATGATAAATTGTTTATTGACTGAAGACCATTGTCTATGATCCTCAACTCTATGATATAAACTCGGTGTGGCCACAAACACAATAATTTTCAATGGTTTACCTTTTCTCAGTTCTCAACTGCAAAGCAAGCCAGTTCCTCTTGCGTTTCTTGACTAGAGCCTTATCAGAATGTAGCTTGCAGTGAGCATAGAAGGGGTCCGCTTGTTCTGCTTCTTCAGAATGGGCTTCCGCTAACAGTCCGGAGCGTTGGCCACTGTAACAAATGTTATTTAAATAAGATTATAATTTAAAAACCACTAACAAGAGATGGATTACAGTAACTCTTAAATCATCTCTAAAAGCAACTTACATTAGGGTATTTGGCGGGAGTACGCCATCTCGAACGTCAGGCCCGACAGCCGCTCTACCTGTACAATACTCAACTTACCAAGTGACATGGAAGAAGGTCTTGCAGAGCCCGGCGTCGCAGCCGACACACACGCCCGTGCGCGCCAGCGTGGCGTCCTCGCACAGCGCGCACGAGCGCGCACCCCAGCGGGAGTACGCCATCTCGAACGTCAGGCCCGACAGCCGCTCTACCTGTACAATACTCAACTTACCAAGTGACATGGAAGAAGGTCTTGCAGAGCCCGGCGTCGCAGCCGACACACACGCCCGTGCGCGCCAGCGTGGCGTCCTCGCACAGCGCGCACGAGCGCGCACCCCAGCGGGAGTACGCCATCTCGAACGTCAGGCCCGACAGCCGCTCTACCTGTACAATACTCAACTTACCAAGTGACATGGAAGAAGGTCTTGCAGAGCCCGGCGTCGCAGCCGACACACACGCCCGTGCGCGCCAGCGTGGCGTCCTCGCACAGCGCGCACGAGCGCGCACCCCAGCGGGAGTACGCCATCTCGAACGTCAGGCCCGACAGCCGCTCTACCTGTACAATACTCAACTTACCAAGTGACATGGAAGAAGGTCTTGCAGAGCCCGGCGTCGCAGCCGACACACACGCCCGTGCGCGCCAGCGTGGCGTCCTCGCACAGCGCGCACGAGCGCGCACCCCAGCGGGAGTACGCCATCTCGAACGTCAGGCCCGACAGCCGCTCTACCTGTACAATACTCAACTTACCAAGTGACATGGAAGAAGGTCTTGCAGAGCCCGGCGTCGCAGCCGACACACACGCCCGTGCGCGCCAGCGTGGCGTCCTCGCACAGCGCGCACGAGCGCGCACCCCAGCGGGAGTACGCCATCTCGAACGTCAGGCCCGACAGCCGCTCTACCTGTACAATACTCAACTTACCAAGTGACATGGAAGAAGGTCTTGCAGAGCCCGGCGTCGCAGCCGACACACACGCCCGTGCGCGCCAGCGTGGCGTCCTCGCACAGCGCGCACGAGCGCGCACCCCAGCGGGAGTACGCCATCTCGAACGTCAGGCCCGACAGCCGCTCTACCTGTACAATACTCAACTTACCAAGTGACATGGAAGAAGGTCTTGCAGAGCCCGGCGTCGCAGCCGACACACACGCCCGTGCGCGCCAGCGTGGCGTCCTCGCACAGCGCGCACGAGCGCGCACCCCAGCGGGAGTACGCCATCTCGAACGTCAGGCCCGACAGCCGCTCTACCTGTACAATACTCAACTTACCAAGTGACATGGAAGAAGGTCTTGCAGAGCCCGGCGTCGCAGCCGACACACACGCCCGTGCGCGCCAGCGTGGCGTCCTCGCACAGCGCGCACGAGCGCGCACCCCAGCGGGAGTACGCCATCTCGAACGTCAGGCCCGACAGCCGCTCTACCTGTACAATACTCAACTTACCAAGTGACATGGAAGAAGGTCTTGCAGAGCCCGGCGTCGCAGCCGACACACACGCCCGTGCGCGCCAGCGTGGCGTCCTCGCACAGCGCGCACGAGCGCGCACCCCAGCGGGAGTACGCCATCTCGAACAACGTTACGCCCGACAGGCGCTCTACCTGTACAATTCAAATAATTTAATTATTATTTTATTTTCAGACTATCGTGTGCAACTGTAGGGCTGTAGCTATAGGACTTACTGGCTAAAGTACACAATTCTTTTATGGGGTACTGTGTTAAATTTTATAATAAAATACCAGTTGATATTCTCGAACTGAATGAGAGAAAATTTAAAGCATGCATAAAACGCACACTATGTAGACAAGCGTATTATAACCGGAAGATTATATCCTTAATAAAAACGCTTGGCTTAATGCTGGTCCTGCTCCTCAGTCACAGCTGCTTGGGTCCACTTGTAAGGTTTTAATATTTGGAAGAGATGCTCACCCTCTTTTTTTTATAGGTACTTACATAATTATTATATTAATTTACATATTATTTTTGAAGTATGAACTTAATCGTTGTTTTTATTCATTTTTTTTTAATTATTTGGTCATTGACAACCATAATTTTGTGTAAAGTAGAAGCATATTTTTTCCATCTTATTACAAAACACGATCTCAATTTAGTACTGGCATTAACACTAGGTTTAAGCCATGAATTATGCTGTGGAGAAAGTAAGCTGTAGCTAAGTTATACGTCTCCAGGCCTCCAAATGATACTATAGTGATTATAATTTCCTTAATTGTAAGATTAACACAAAAACATACTCACACAGAGTGATTCATTACACAATCCTTTGATTAAGATTGTTTGTACTCTGGTGAACAAGCCATGGCAATAACTCATATATTATACAAAAAATATTTATACAGCATAAGAGCGCATGTGCGCGCAGCGTTTACTGATTGAAGTGTGCCATATTGCATATTTGCATTATAATAACACAACATTTTTAACGGGCTGTTATCCGAATTTTTAGCTGTTTTCGAATCAATTGGAAATGGTCAAATAGGTGAATTTAAGCCCGGAAAAAATATATGTCAGGGATATATATATCCCCGGGGTGAAAGTGAAAACACGAAATAATGACATTTTCTCGATCAAAAAAGATATTGAAAAAGGGTAGATTTGAAAAAACTATTTTCAATCTCATTTCCTAATTACAGTACAGCACAAAACCATTTGAAAATTGCACGAACTGAAAGGTAATCGTATTTCGGAGGGCCAAACGCGGCTAGATTTTTGAGTTTTCTAATAAAAATTTTGATAAACATCGAATTAGTGGAGAATAGCTTGCCTTTGAACCCCGCAGAGTCCCACGGGACGTGTTTGGAGCCAGACCTATGTCACTTTTTTAAAAAAAATCGCGGCACAATTGTGTAAAATATAAATGGCCTATAAAAGGAACAACAGGAAAAAGATGACACTCACGAAAATTCAGAAGTTCGGGACAAATATGGTGATAGTATGTTATTGTTTTAATACACATTGTTTTAATTAAAAATGTAAATATTTTAATTTGGTGTGTTGACATTTTTGACATTTGACAATAGGGTTGGACACATTTCAAATTTTTATCGATAAATTAACGTAGCTATCATAAAGGAGTTTCAATACCTCAGCTCTCCAATCAATCTCCTATTTTTCAAGACTGATAGTGAAGACCAACCAAAAACTACTTGTATGAATTTTGTATTTTTGAGTTCATAGTCATGGCACTATACCGACACCGCAACGGCATCGCTCCAACCCAGCAATTTACTTGTAATTCAAATTAGAGCCTTATATCGTGTGTCGTAAAATGTTTATCATAATTTCAATATGAAAAAGCCAGCAGCGGGCAGTCAGTCCGCGCACTGTTGCGTTCTGAAAGTGTGTCGACCGCGTGCTTGCAGCGCGTCGCTAGCGAAATAACGTCGTTGCGCTGTCGCTCGCGCACTACCGTCGCCCTCGCGGCTCGCCTCGCGCCGTAGAACGAGCTTGCACCTCGCGGTTGATGCGAACTGCGAGATTACACCTTGCGGCCGGTGCGGACTGTAAGCTTGCTCCTTGCAGACGACGCTTATTTAGCGCGCTGGTGGCAAGACGTCGCCTAAATTCAAGGCGACGTCATGCTTCTGCTGTGCCGTTGCGGTGCCCTTATAATGTGCCATGTACTATATTCATCACAGGATCAGGGCCTGCGGAATTCCATCACAGAATAAGATATTTTCCTCTTGAAACCAGAGTAAAACTGCTTAATCAGATTACTCACAGGTCTCGATTCCGCACAAACAACGGCGGAGAAACAGAAAAATATGACTGCTTTTAAGTAGATACTGCTTTCTTCTTTGAGCTTTACCGTTACTATCAGAATAAAGATACATCTAGTACCTACCTAGAGACAGACCTTGCCTAAACCGGACCAGATGCAATAAAGCAAAACACAAATCTAAAGGTAGCAATAAAATCGATCACCAGCCGCCTATTGTGAAAATGAAAACAATGAAAATCCACCAACTACATAACATTAGTTATATTTAATGAAATATCATTGAATAGGTATTTGATTTGTTTTATTTTGAATGACGGTTTACGATTTATAACAATTACCAACTCCTATCAAGATCAGAGACTACACTCGAAGTTGTAGACAAGTACGTCTATCTGGAACAAACGGTCCAGTTAGGTTGAGCTAACTTCGAGAAAGAGGTGAACCGTCGAATCCGACTCGGCTGGGCGGCGTTCGGGAAGTTGCGTGGTCCCTTATCGTCTCACTTACTACATTGTTTCAAGACGAAAGTCTATGACCAGTGCGTGTTGCCAGTGATGGGTGACTTATGGAATCGAAACTTGGTAGCTCACAATGGGCCTCATCAAAGTCTTAAAGACACCCTCAGGGCAATAGATAGGGTAATTCTTGGAGTCTCCTTGTATGATCAAATCAAGAATGACGATATTCGCAAGAGAACCAAGGTTCACGACATTGCCTGAAGGATCGCCAAACTGAAGTGGTGTGAACAGAACATGCCGAAAACTTCTGGAGTGGTGACCGCGTACAGGAAACACAGCGTTGGAAGGCTTTTCACAAAGAGGACCAGGTCGTCCGACCTGGGGGGGCAGGTGTCGCGGGTAGCAGATGGATGCGAGGACACACAGGACAGGTTGTTGAGGCGACACTTAGGGTAGGGCTATGTCCAGCAGTGGACGTCTTTCGGCTGATATGATGGACGATTTATAAAGTTGGCTTGCAACCATTTTCACTTTGAAATTTTCGTAACATAGGTAGTCAATGTACCACAATGGAGACAATTCCAAAAATGTTTTAAAACATTTTTATCGATAAATCTATATATATAAAAGAAAGTCGTGTTAGTTACTTCACTTATAACTCAAGAACGGCTGAACCGATTTAGCTGAAAATTGGCAGGGAGGTAGTTTAGAGCCAGGAGAAGGACATAGGATACTTTTTATCCCGTAGGGTAGGTAGGGTAGGTAGGGTAGGTAGGGTAGGTAGGGTAGGTAGGGTAGGTAGGGTAGGTAGGGTAGGTAGGGTAGGTAGGGTAGGTAGGGTAGGTAGGGTAGGTAGGGTAGGTAGGGTAGGTAGGGTAGGTAGGGTAGGTAGGGTAGGTAGGGTAGGTAGGGTAGGTAGGGTAGGTAGGGTAGGTAGGGTAGGTAGGGTAGGTAGGGTAGGTAGGGTAGGTAGGGTAGGTAGGGTAGGTAGGGTAGGTAGGGTAGGTAGAGTAGGTAGGGTAGGTAGGGTAGGTAGGGTAGGTAGGGTAGGTAGGGTAGGTAGGGTAGGTAGGGTAGGTAGGGTAGGTAGGGTAGGTAGGGTAGGTAGGGTAGGTAGGGTAGGTTGATGGACGGGAGCGAAGCCGCGCGGGTCAGCTAGTTTATATTATAACTGTAGCAGCACGACTCTATTAGCCAAAAAGCAATAGAATATGGTTACAGTATAAGCGTAACAGTAGAGCCATTTAGCTCATTAAAACACTACAAAGTAAAAAATAACTTTCATTTGGAAGTCGGCTTCAAAATACGAGGAAACTACACCGACTTCCGAAATTAAAGTTATATTTTACTGTGTTGTATTTTTTTGTATTTGGATGTTGTAAAAAGTTTTATATTTTTCACTTTTTAGTGGTACGCCACACCTAAAAACATCAGTGAAAAATAGCAGGTAAGCAAAATACGCAATTTCGTTTACGTTAGATGACAAAAAACGGTCATCCAAGTAGACGAATTCCAGTCGTTTATGCCGCAAAAAACGATATTTCGACACTCCCAACCCCAAAGGAATCAAATAGGGAGCGTGCACAAACTATAAGTGGCAGCACAGAAATGTCACTGTCAAGTATGTTTCAAGTAAAAGATTCGAAATAGCTATGCTAAATGGCACAGTCTTATTCGCGCACGTTCCTTTAAACTGAGCGTAGGAACTACAAGTGGCAGCACAGAAATCATCAGAATCATAAAAATATATACATAGTCTTTATTTAAAGTAATTCGTAGCTACAAATTTGTACGGAACCCTCGGTGGGCGAGTCCGACTCGCACTTTTTTTTCACCCGGTTTTTTTTTATATAGTTTTCACATGTAGAAGCAACAATAATAGTGAAAGAAACTTTTCACTTTCTCTATGATCCACGCTAGACTTCTGAGGTCATCAGATAATTTAAGACGCTAATTCGTTACCGGTGTTCAAAAGACTCGTGGTATTACCTGTCGCTGTATATGTTTGTCATTTATTTATTGTTAAGATATGTTATCCACTCCAGGTTGCCTGGAAGAGATCGCGGAAAGCGATAAGTCCGCAAATTGTACTTATGTGTTTTAGTTTGTAGTTTTCTTTTTATGTTTTTATCGGTGTACAATAAAGTATATAATAAATAAATAAATAAATAATGTAACTATAAGGATGTAAGCTTTGGAACTGACTCCCGGGAAATTCAATAGTAAGTACCTGTTAATAGTGTTGTTGTAAAAACTGCTTTGGTTTCGAGATTTTATGGAAAACGTTAGGTTTTTTTTCTGTTATCACTATGTTAACTTACTTTTTCTCACATAGCTATATTGTGTTATTAAAAAACGTGTGTGAAATTGTTGCGGTTTCATTTGTAAAATCATGATGCAAACTACATCATTATCATTACTACACTAGATCACTACATATTATAAAACTAAGTCCGCCGCCTTGTCTGTCATGAGTTACTGCCATTAAATGTAAAACGTAACGATAAAATGTAACATAGATGAAATCATATCTAAAAGAAAAACAATTCAGTAGATCAACTGCAAATATTTTGCACTGTGGTGTATTTATTCTGCGAAGTCGGCGGTCATCGGCAGGACGTCGTATAACATCGTCGTGTTAAACATGAGGGGTCGCGGGCGGAGGTAGCATTTTCATTGCCAACAGGCCCGAATAACCCAGCCTTAAATGTTTCGATTCGCAATTTATCTGTGTTTATTGTTTGTTATTGATAATTTTGTTCAGTTAGGGTTTGGTTTCCAGGACGAAGGCAGAATTGGTAATGGATAGGTCACATTGCAAAGTTCGACCTTCCTCACAACTAAATGGCTGGGCCCAGTAGGCAAAAGATGCATAAGACAGAAGAAAAGATGGGCCAAAAATATTGTGGATGCAGCAGGAAAAGGCTGGATGGACATCACAATAAACAAAAAGGAATTCAACATCGTTTTTACCCTCACATTGCAAAAGAACCAACCAAATAATAATGCATCTTAATTTGGAAAGTATTTAAATGTATTGAGGAATACAACTATCCTGTCAGTGAATTAAATGAACATATCTCACAAATCTATGTTTTTAACTAGTACATGTAAGTTACCTCTGAAAATGCCACTCCTGGAACGTACAGCGCACATACTAAATGCACCCAAGCACCAACTTCAGTCTCCTTAAAAATGCCACCTGAAATTTAAAGATTAATTGACATTACAAATCAAACTCATTAAATTGTAGCCATGATTTTCATTCTAGTTAACCAAATTGGTTGTCGTGACATTTAAATGCTCTATTAACGGTGCCATTTTAGATGTCTTACAACGGCAGCACACTTCATCCATCCAATCAGTACTAATCATTCGAAACACAAAAAATTATATTTATTATATACTTTAACGTACACCGATAATAATATATTGAACATTTGAATTATTTAAAATCTTATTCATTATCACGACGTAAGTTGAAGCAATCAGCACAAGCGCATCCTGAACCTTGTGTTCCACAAACAGCACAGAATGGAACTGAGACATTAACAGGGTGTTTCATAATTCTAATGCATTTTTATTGTATGCATTATCTTAATGAATTATACCAAAAAAAAATCGCGCCTGGAGGTATTTATATTGGGTAAATTAAGTGGGCCATCTTTATAAGTCGATTGAAATTGCATATTATGTAACACTCACAGAGCAAAATTTGTGTCCGAGTCCAGTACACTAAGGTAACCAACAGGTTGATGTGCATAATTCAGGTGGTATAATTGCAATTTATAATAATATTAATAAACCTTACCTTTGTTTGGACATAGCTCGCAGCTGGGGTCAGTGACACCTGCTTTGCAAGCTTCACAAAACCAGGGTTCAGTGGATGCCGAGCTGACTGTACTGGACTCACTAGTTGTGTCTGACACTCCATAACAACCTGCAATTGAAAACTGCATTTAATTTATCGTCCACAAAATACCTTGTAGAAAAGCCTTATAAATAACCATGGACCATACAGATAATTACACTATTTCAAACACTCTTCTCATTACAAAAATACTCTCCCCAGTGTTCTGAAGACATTTTTGGCCGCTTTGTACAATAGAGATGCGTAGATATTATACAATACACTGATGCACTTCTAAAGTAAGATCAGAATAATTGATTCTGATTACAATCACAAAATTTCGGCTTACCTTCATGAACAGTAACACCACACCCATCGCACTCCACAATTTCATTAAAGTCATCACTCCTGGACCCAAGACACCCTGCACAAATCAGCAAATTCGCCAACTCCACTGGAAACTGATAAAAAAAACAAATGTTCGTCAGAGGCTCATATAGAGACAAGGTTAAACATTCCAACTGAATTATTTCTACAAAGATAGTAAAAAACCAATTTGGAACTGGATGACTAAAATTATATAGATTACCATGCTATAAACATAGTAATCACCCAAATTCCTATTATTATTTGTTTACATTTGATATGCTCCCTTTCAACCACTATATCACCTGATGGTAATCAGTGATGTGGTTGAATATGGAGCATGCTTGCCACGAAGTAACCTATTCACTCTTGACTTAAAGACTCCCAGGTTGTAGCTATCACGAAACACAAACTCTGCTATTGTCATTAAGCACAGTAAAATTAATGTTACCAAAATGTTTTGTATGAAAATTGCTGACATTAATGTGATCAAATGCATGGATCAGGTACCTTAAATTCTTTATGTTTGGTTTTGTCCAGGACATCATTATCTGGCTTATCTTCTCCTATCTTGTTGGAGTTCTTGAAGTCATCATCATCATCATCAGACCCTGATTCCTCTGAAGATTCGCCTTGTA
The DNA here is from genome assembly GCA_950371165.1 of Lacanobia oleracea. Taxonomy (NCBI): domain Eukaryota; kingdom Metazoa; phylum Arthropoda; class Insecta; order Lepidoptera; family Noctuidae; genus Lacanobia; species Lacanobia oleracea. The sequence continues at coordinate 17,740,270 of OX493387.1, read as the reverse complement.
ATGCAGCTCCTGTAATGAAAATATGTACTGGTTAATAACGTACTGTACACAAATGCATTTCAGATTGAACACTCACTGGAGTCTGTTCAATTTGAAATGCATTTTTTCTGAAAATCTGTCTTTTCACCGGAAAAGACAGATTTTAATGAGTAGGGATCACCTGTGAAACTTGTAACTTCCAGCATTTTAAGTCTATGCATTCTACAAACCGCTGCAAATTCTAGGATGTTCTACTTTAAATTTACTGTAAATATTGTAGCTTTCAGAGCAAAGCTCACAGCCAGCTCTTGAAAATTTAGCAGCTTATGGACAAAATAATGCACACCAAAGCTGAGTATATTGGAATGTAGAGTCATTCATTAGGCATACACACGTTAAGAGCTACAGTGAGGCATTAATTAATTAGAAATACTCGTAATAGCGAATAAACAGAACCAGAAATACATACTTTTCTCTTCATCGTCGGTGTTTATGGAATAATCATCGCTTTCATCGGGGTGGTCCTCTATCCGAAAGTCCGAGTCATCTGAGCTCTCGCCTTCAAGATCAAAATCTAATAGCGACTGGGGCTCCACCGGCTTCACTCTGCGTTTAGCCGGGCCTCGGGTCTCTGAAAAGGTATAATTTTATTTTATTACAGATGGAAATGCAATGTGAATAGCATCGGTCCAGTTGCAATATGAGACAATAAGAAACTGATAATACTTACGGTTGCTCATTTTTGGATAGAGTTACCTAAATTGTTTAACATTTAGTTCACAAATCATTATTTCTCGAATATAAGACACAAAACAGATCTAGCTACTCCATGAAATAAAGAAATAGTGTTGCCAACCTCCCTCGTCAAAATCAGAGACCATGCAGAGACTAGCACAGATTATGCAGGCATGAAATGAGATTCTCGTTACTGGCACTGAATCACTAGAGATGCACATAAATATATGTCATGGATTAGTAACCGATGATGAATGAATGAATGAAAGTATCAACGATACTCATGAGTCTATGGTGAACAATTACAATTTTAAGCATGCACTTGTTGCTATCTCTTCTACACACATAATTTTTGGGTTTTCTATCCTGTTGTCAAATTCAGAACTATTTTGTTTTCAGTTTTGTCAATGTCATTTCAAACAAAAGCATTCGTATAATTATCAAAATATTGTTTTAATAGTTTTATTGCGTGAGTAATCGTGAAATTCATCGTTTCGTTTTGTTTAAAAAGTAATAAAATTAACAATTTTAATTTCGCCAAAGTGTCTTTGAATAGAAGACTTTGAAACAAGTTCTTTGTTTTTAGCAAAACGCGGTACTTTGGAAAATGGTTGGGCTCGATACCGACGTGAATCGGGACGATGAATGTGACAATATTGGCCTGGGGTGCGCTTTGGAGCACTTTTCAGAAATAGAAGATGTGTTGCATATGATCGACAACGTTAAAAATATTTATAACACGCCAGCATTTGAAGTAGAATATGATAAACTTTACGCTATCTTGAAACAATACTATGAGCAGCCACATCTGCTTGATCCTCATTTGGACAAGATGTTATCAAAGTTTCTGGGCCTGATAAAAGATAAGGACTCGCCGTTTGAGTTAAAGCATGCTACATTCAATTACATGTATCAAATTATCAGAGTTAGAGGGTACAAAATTGTTATAAGACATCTGCCACATGAGGTAAGTCTTTTCCATTCAAAAATTTATTAGCACTATAGTTTTATGATTAGGCACTGTACTGACTCATTGATTACAAACTTAAAACAAATAATAAATTAATTCGTGCTAAATCCACTGACCAAATTGATCAGTTTTTCACATTTAAATTAAAAAACTTCCATAAGTCATAGTTTAATTTTGATGGCTGCATTGCAAAATTCTTTTCATATTACAGGTTTCAGATCTCCTAACAGTATTAACATTTCTGGAGGCTCAGGATCCAAAAGACAAAGAGACCTGGAGGAGTAGATTTGTTCTGCTGCTATGGCTCTCTATAGTGGTCATCATTCCTTTCCACATGAGCCGGCTTGATGGCTTTGCACCTGGACAACCAGGTACAGGTTTCATGATTTTTAAAATTAGAATAGAATAGCTACCTTTTGTCTATGACCTTTGTATCTATTCAGATGTCTTAAACGTTGAGCTAAAGAGCTATAGCCATATTTCTACCATTTTAAATTAGATAAAAGAAAAATAACTAAATTATTATTTACTTTAAATAAATTATGTTTTCAATTGTTTAGAGATTTGCTTATTATAAGTACCAAAATATTTTAATGACTTTTGCCCAGCAGTTCAACAGTGGACAATACAGGTTGAAAAAAATATATATTTTATCACTTGAATGCCTATTTAAAAACTTTGAGAAACAATAACATCATTAAATTACTTCTTTTAGATGTTGCTGAGGGAGCAAAGAAATTAACAGTGATGGAAAGGATTTTCAATATTTGCAAGACTTATGCTATGAGTAAAGACTCTTGCGCTGAAGCCAGTGCTTATTTAGTTTCCAAATTTCTGATAAGGTAAAGTAGGATGCCATATCTATAGAAATCATTATTAAAAATGACATAAATTCAGTCCCTAGCTGGCCTGTGTCACATTTTTCATTAATGCTCCGCTCCTATTCATCGTAGCGTGATGTTATGTAGCCTATAGGAGAACCAATCACCTTTCCAATTTTTTATTGATCGAATTTCATTTTACCGAAAACTATTGACTGATGTCTTATTTGCTATAATTATGCATTATTTGACATATTTTTAGATCATCGAAAACTTCACGCAGTCTTGTCTGCCCTGCCCCTAGAGTGTAATTGCGTGCTAGCGTGCATGCCTGCTTGCACGCTGCATGCCTGCTAGCATGCTTCATGCCTGCTAGCATGCTTCATGCCTGCTTGTATGCTGCATGCCTGCTTGCACGTTGCATGCCTGCTTGCATGCTGCATGCCTGCTTGCACACTGCATGCCTGCTTGCACGCTGCATGCCTGCTTGCATGCTTCTAACTGGCACCACTTAAAACCACTTGTTAATCATCACCACCACTACCACACCACCATTACACTACTTAAATTAAAACAGTGGTATAATGAATGTTCAGAAACAAAATACTTCGGACAAATGTTATTTCGGCAAAGTGTTACTTCGGTAAAAAGACTTTCGACCAAATGAAACTTCGGAGTGACGAAAAAAATCGAATTGATAATAGGTGGCAGATGTGACTTCGTTAAAGTAAAAAAAAAACGAAACGATAATAGTTGAAAAGTTTTAGGTGACATGAAATTAGGTCGAATGTTTTCGAACTTATGAAAGGTAACCAGCCTATAGTCTTCCTCGATAAAATATTGGTATTCAGCTGAATCCGGTTTGACTGAAATCCAACCTCAATGTAGTTGGGAAAAGGCTAGGCAGATGATGATGAGTCCTCAATAAATTACACTGTCCAAGAAAATAAATTTTCAATTCGAACCATTTGTTCCTGAGATTAGGGTGTTCAACCAAACAAACAAACTCTTCAGCTATGTAATATTAGTATAGATTATCCTTTGATTCAGTTGTTATGAGCAGGAAAGTTAAAGAATCCTTTTTATTATAGAACTGTCATCAACTGACATTCAAGCAAACTTAGACCTTATTTATTAAGGGTTTACAACAAGGGATATTATAAATACTAACCACATAATAGATAGATTGATAGAATATAATTTATTGTGTATATGTCACCAGCTAATTTCAAACTCCGTGAGATTGTAATAAATCTTTTTTAGATTACATTTTCTCGAAAAATTTGTCGAAACAGTTGTCTCATTTGGAATGCAATAAACCCCATCCCAATTCAATAGTTACCAATGTATATGTGCCTTATTGAGAAAAATTATTATATAATGGCTGCTATTTTCCAGTGACATTTACCTACATCAAAATAGTTACTTAAATCTTTTACATCAATTAATTCTATGGGTACAATGGTGGTCTTCAGTATTTAGGTATATTATATATTCAATTAGTATACCCCTTCACTTATAGGAGACCAAAGCATTCACAAAAAAAATCCACAACTAAGATAATAAAATTTATTTTGAAAAATACGTAAAAAACAGGCCATTGCAACAACAGGAAAAAAATTTGAAAATGTTTACAAAAATTGTAAAAAACATAAATACTGTGTCTCATCTAATAATACAGTATCTCGAATAACAGTCTTTCACTAAATCATATAATCATTTTTAGGTCTGATGTAAAAGAACTTTACATGGCTCAATTCTTTGGCTGGGCTAGTGATCTACATTCCAATCTTAAAGAAGAAGAGACCATTCACTATGGTGTCTTGGCTGGAGTTGCAGCAGTACTGAAACATGGCAAAAGAGATGATCTCCTGCCATTAGCCCCTAAGTTACTGGCCTGGGTCACCAACCAGAACTATCATCAACATAATGCTATGCTGGTCAGGAAGTATGGTGTGAAGATTGTTCAAAGAATTGGTGAGATATGAGTTGAATTTGTCAATATTGTATTTGTATGTTGCATTTAAAATCCAATTCTCAAACATATTTCGAAAACTTAAAATCTTGTGAAAATGTAGGGAAATGAGTCTTTTTGTTACCGCAATGTGAATGCTGTTTAAAACTACGCGAATTTCCTTACAGGTCTTAGGTGCAACTTGGTTCATTGTTACTAGAAGTAAATTTAATTATAAGTTATTAAATGTATTATAGTCATGAACCACTTTATGGGGATATTGCTTCTGCAGTACCAAGAGTTTTGTGTTAACAAAATTTACACAGGGTTTTAACAAGCAAAAGTATAGTCAAGGTGTGCAATATCTTTCTGTTTCATAATCTTTTCCACTGAATGCTAACATTTGTGGCATTTGTGTTGCCAAACGCTTACAACACTAATCTCTTCAAAGTTAGAGTGAACAGGCTCCTTCTGGGTAAGCTCGCTCCATCGTAGACTTTGTCTCTGTCATCTCTGACCTAGACTATAGTCAAGAGCAAAACCATAAAAAAAAAAAAATTGTGTTCAAAGAAAATGTGAGATTGTATTATTTTTTACATTTAAACTGTATTTCTATATTGTACACCAAAGTCACAATTATTTTACACAAGCTTAATTCTATGGGTACAATGGTATTTTAAATGCTGACAGCAATATCTACCAGAGAATGTCTATTGTGTTTGTCTTTCTTTACCTTCATGAATATTATTGAATACATGCAGGTCTAACGTTCCTGCGGCCGCGCGTGGTGGCGTGGCGCTACACGCGCGGCTCCCGCTCGCTGGCCGTCACGTTGGGCGGCGTGGCGGCCGCGGGGGACACTGAGCCCACCACCTCGCCGCCCGACGATGATGATCAGGATATTCCTCAGGAGGTATGATCTGTTAAAGGCAAAGAGAAAAATTGATTGATCCCAGTAAGACTGATAAAACATTTTCATTGGAACAAAAACATATTCATACCATTTGTTAGAAACTGTTTGTTTACCTCCAAGCAAAAGACAACAACGTTCCAGAAGCAAGGAATTTCAGTAATATTTCTTTGTTTAGGGCAATTTTTTTTCAACTGTGTTCTGCAAATCATCTTCGTTTTGGAATCCTGCCGTCGTATCAATACTTTTTCACAAAAACTACAACATTCGACTTGATTATGTTCACGGCGGTGACTATGCCATCTAGTGTCGCATGTTCCAAGTTTTAAGGGTCTGAATACTTGACACTGACACTTCTGTGTTGCCACCTGCGGTTCCTGCACTCTCAGTTCAGGGGACCGTGCGCGAAGAAGACTGCGCCATCTAGCGTAGCTATTTCGAATTTTATACTTGTAACATACTTGACAGTGACATTTCTGTGCTGCCATTTATAGTTTCTGCACGCTCATATCATTTATAAAAAACTCATTTTATCAGGTAGAAGACGTAGTAGAGCTCCTTCTATGTACCCTCCGCGACGACGACACGGTGGTGCGATGGTCGGCCGCGAAGGGCGTGGGTCGCATTGGCGCGAGGTTGCCAGCTCTCGCGGCTGCTGACGTGTGTGACAGCGTGCTGTCGCTGTTCGCCGAGAACGAACGCGAGACAGCCTGGCATGGAGGCTGCATGGCGTTGGCTGAGCTAGGTAAAATTTTAGTCTATTCAATTTTTCATGAGCATTTTGAAACTCAAAACTTAGTATTTCTTATTCAATTTCTGTCTCAGAATGGAGACGAAAAACTTGTCTTGAGAGCAGTGGTGGCCCGGTGGTAATGGCTGCGGCTGCGACTTACAGGTTCGAACCTACGACCTACAGGACGTAGGTTCGAACCCAGGCAGGCGCTTTACTTTTTGTAAATTATTTCATCACCTCTGTTCTCAAAACGGTGAAGGAAAACATCGTGAGGAAACCGGCATGTCCTAGAACCAAAAATTCGAAGACATGTGACATCTACCACCCGCACTGGGCCCGCGTGCTGGATTACGGCCCACTCCCTCTCACCGAGAGGAGGCCTGTGTCCCAGCAGTGGGAACATTATAGGCTGATTATGCTTATGCTTATATATTTTGTCTGTATCCCACTTTGGATAACAACTTACTGGCTACTGACGCTACTGTCAGTCTGCATCATCCCATTGTTGTTCGAAGTCTTCTCCCATACCTTCCTCTTTCGATTCTAAGCTAATTTATACCACTGGCTGTACGTTCGTCTAGCTCGTTCCATCCTTTTTTATAAAACCCTCAGACCCCCCCTACCACACCCTACCACAGTTTAGTCTTTTTAACCCAAAGGTTGACTGGTAGAGAATGCCTTTTTGCAATAAGTCCGCCCATGTACCATAATTGTACACAAAGTTTAAATAAATAAAATCAATAAAACAATACATTTTGAACGTGGCTAGCTCGTCGCGGGCTGCTGTCCCCCGTGCAAGTGGGGCACGGCATCGCCAGCGTGTGCGCGGCGCTGCGGCGCGACGAGGCGCGCGCGGCGGCGGGGGGCGGCGGCGGGGGGCGCGCGGCGCGGGACTCGGCCTGCCACGCCGCCTGGGCCTTCGCCAGAGCTTACGATGCTACTGCGCTGGCGCCCTATTCGCTCGCGCTTGCTAATGCATTGATTAGTACAGCGTGTTTTGATCGAGAGGTAAGATTTTTTTATCAAATCAAATCAATTCTGTTTATTTGCCAGAATGTACCTAATACAATGTAGGTACAAGATCTTAAAACTATAATGGCTCCTTACATTCTACCATTATAATATATGGTGTGCAAATATTATATTTTTAACCGACTTCTCCAAAAAGGAGGAGGTTCTATGTTCGGCTGTATGTATGTATTTTTTTATGTATTTTCACCGATTTCTCCACCACTTGTGGACCGATTTTAAAAATTCTTATATATACTCCTGCGGTGGTCCCATTCAGAATCTGATGATGGGATCCCATGAAAATCGACGGAAACCCTCAAGTTTTCTAGGCCCACACAATGTTTTTCATGACATTTCTAACGCAATACAGATATTTGTGGCTGTTAATCATCATCTCATGTTACTGAGCTGATGATGGATAAGTCAGAATCTGATGATGGGATCCCATGAAAAATGTTTGTTCAGAGATATTTTCGTCATTTGTTAACCGAATTGGATGATTTTTTTTTTGTTTGGAAGAGTATTTTCTCGGACTGATCCCATTTTAATTTGGAGAAGATCTGATGAACTTCAGAGGTAGGCAACGGAACTCTTCAATCAATAATAGCGAATGGATCGGGGTTTCTGAAATCGCATGTCTGTTGATTGTTTACACCAGTTCATAACATAACATCACGCCGGCACGCTGTTTGTGGTTTCACTTTTTAGTGGTACCTGCATACCATTAAAAAGTGTATTATTGTATGTGTACAGTATATTTTGCAAAAAAATAAAACCGACTTCCAAAAACAAAACACTACAAAGTAAAAAATAACTTTAATTTCGGATGTCGGTGTTCAAAAACAAAATAACCAAAAACACCGACTTTCAAGTTAGTATTTTAATCATTCATATGGATTTACAATAACAAAATACATAAATGTATATAAATGTCAAAATTATACCTTAGATCCTTAGACCTTTAAAACCTCCTTATATATTAAATAAGCAATGTTATTGTATCTCTCTGTGCTATCCATAGAATAATATAATTGCGAAATTCAGTTTGTTTGTGTTACGCTTTCACACATGAGTCACAGACCAATTTTGATGACTTTCGGTACCTATAAAGATGGGACCTTCGAAACATGTGCCACTAGCGGCTCTAACATCAATCGGAAAAGAGTAACCAAGAAGATTTTTGACCGCTATTGTCCATAAACTTTGAAAGGATTTCCAAAATGTTTGTGGTATCTTCATAACCTCATTCAAACCATCTTCCGCAGATCAACTGCCGCCGCGCAGCCTCAGCCGCCTACCAAGAGAACGTAGGCCGTCACGGCATGTTTCCGCACGGCATCGATGTCCTAACAACAGCGGACTTCCAGTCAGTAGGCCCCAGGAACAACGCCTACCTGGTCATAGCCCCGCAAGTGGCTTCCTACCCGGAGTACACCCAGCCGCTCATAGACCACCTCGTGGATCTGAAAGTGGAGCATTGGGACTGTGCCATCAGGGAGATAGCAGCTAAAGCGCTGAATAAGTTGACTGATAAGGTTTGTTTTTTACTGTTTAATTTTGACTTGTGTTTAAACACCGCCCAAAAAAGTACCTATTTTACTACCAAAAAAGTTCTAAACGGTTACCAAAACGGATAAATGGTCACCAAATAATATTCGAGAAGTAGCGCTCGCCGGCCGTTGGTTGGTTGGTCACAATTCTAACCTAACCTAACCTATTTTATCCAGTTTGTAACCCCAAGCCTACATTTTATGGCAATCACAGTTGAGTTGGATAGAATTTGGTGACCGTTGATCCATTTTGGTGCCCGTCTAAATTATACCCTTTAATTTTTACTAGTTCTTGCCCGCGACTTTGTACACGCATATCACGGTAGCAAACGTGTCAGCTTTATTGCAAAGTATCAACTAGGCGTTTAGAAATATCTTTATAGTACATGAGCACTGTTACGTTAGTTTGAAAGGGCATAGAATCATTGTGGCATAGCACCCATTTTTTTTTTTCAATGTTGTTGCGCAAGATCTAACATGCATAATTACATGAGTATAGTACTAACACTTCAAAAAAGCATTTTTGGAACATGGTGCCCTCAAATTTCACGTTGTTGCCGAGATAAAGAAATTTCTAAGTAAAGTCACCTTGTGACAATCATGAATATAATTAAAAATTACTTAATTATGTTTAAATAATAGAAACCAGATTGATCGTGCACCGCAACTTAAAAAAAATGGCCCCAGGGAAAGCCATATGCCCTAGAAAAAAGTTCGAACCCCTTTGTTTTTGCTACTTCGGTAGCTTCGCTCAATGGAATTTTAAGGCAGATTTACATTGAGTCAGTAACTGACGTCAATCCACTGACGAGTCAGTGTTGACCTGGTACTGCCATAGTGTAAATTGATTTCAAGTCCAGTACAGTACTGTCGCGTCAGTACTGACTTCAGTAATTTGCGCTTCAATATTTTCGGCGTCAGTTCGCTCCCCCGCCACCCGCGCCAGTGCAACTGACGGCGTGTAAATATGCCCAAGTCAGTCGCCGCCGCTCTGTTGTATGGTGACCACGCTTCCTTGCACCGCATCACAAAATGACGCAAAAACTGAGCGACATGAAAACTTAAAACTTGTTCATCTATACCGAGATAATGAATACCTGTGGGATCACAAATCACAAAATTATAAAAATTAAGAAATGCGTGCAGCAGAATATTGCTCAAGAAATGAATTTAGATGGGTTTGGCCCTACCGACGTCAAAAATAAAATGAAAACCTTTCTGCACTGACTTTATGAACGTGTGTACACCAAAGGAAATATTCTCGACTACTGACTGCGTATAAATAGTATGCGTCAGTTTTCGGCGCCAGCACTGACGACAGCCACTGACTCAATGTAAATCTGCCTTATATATTTTGGATTCGGGCTCAAACTGGCCACCTACAAACTGCAAGAATATTTTTAAAATGTAGAATGGTCAAATGCTTGACAGTTTAATGTCTTAATTTATTACTCTGATGTACTGCTTAGGTTAAGTAGGATTAGTTTTTATTTTATTTATTTTTAATTTATGTTTAACCCGTATTTTCGTACCGTAGTTTATTTCAAACCGTTCACAATTTTTTGAATATCTGAAAAACCAAGGATGCGTGATGTAAGTTTCTACCATCAGTCTTACTAAAAAGCGCATGAGCCTGTAAGGGTCCGTGCCCACCAGAGATGTGCGAGGATGCGTAGCGAGGGATGTGTTTGTTAAGAAACAATAGCTAGCTTGCGTTGAGCAAAGCTAGGTAAACGATGCGATTTTACGGGCTCTCGCAAACACATCCCTCGCTCGCACATCTCTGGTGGAAACGCGCCCTAATCCCCAAACCTACTCTGCCCAAGGCCAACCAAGTTAATATGACCTAATTTTTTCATACTATCATCATACTATAAGTTTTCATTCACCAATCAGAAAAATCTACGCCATTTACATCTTACTGGAATAATATAGTGATCCCGATATCCTGGCCACAAATAGCACTGATTTTTATCAAATCTGATGAATGTTAAGGCGGATCTGGCCTTATTATGACAGGTGTTATTAATTTATAAATAACTTATTATAATAAACCCTATTGAAGAAATCACAATATGCCTGTTTTCTAACCACGTTGGGTTCGGCTTAGTACATACTAGCACTTTTCATTAAACGAGAGACTTGTTTACTGAAGAAACCATATTATCTGTCTAGCCTTTTCCCAAATAATATATTGGGGTTGGCTTCCAGTCAAACCGGATTTAGTTGGAATACCAGTATTTTACGTAGAGTGGCTGCCTACCCGACCTCCACAATCCATTAACTGGGTAACACGGTTCCTTGGACTATTTTCTGGCTTCTGACAACTTGTACCGAATGCTAAAGATATACAAATGGCAGCCAGAACCAACGTTTTAATGTGTTTTTCGAGGCACTGAGAAATCTCGGTATGTTAAGACGAAAGGGTACCGGCTCTTTCTCCATACAAACGTAGTCGACGGTTTTCTCCCTGAATAATGACACTAGAGAAAATATTTTTGTACCTCAAAACCTATAACTGCCATGACCATGCCCCTATGTTTTGATTTTTTTCATATTCTAATTAGCATAGGAAATATGAGTCTACAAAAACTAGAAATTTTGCCTAATTTTTCAAACATTTTCAAAAATTCATTAAAAAAAAATTACGCATATTTACAAAAATACGAGAACATAGAGGCATAGCTGAAGGTTTTATTTAATTATTAAAAAAAAATATATATATATTATAAAATTGGCCATGTTTTGGGGGAGAAAATAGTCGACTACGAAATGCTGTTTTAGTCAATAATTATGTACCTACCTAAAACGGTCTGAGCTGCAGTTGTCCCTTTCTTACTGTTTGAGGAGAGGTCTGGGGGAGGGAGGGGTCGGAGCAATATGTATACTGCCAGCCAAGTGATGCCCCATAGTCGATAATTTTATCGATACACTAGTGATGTAATTGTTAGTCGATATTTACTAAACTTCTTCGGATTTTTAATATTGTACAACATAATGGCGCTGATTCTGTTGAGCAGCAACTAAACTTATTTTAGACTATCGCTCTCTTTTTCTAATCGTTAAAACTAGAAAGAGATAGCAAGAATTTTACTCCTGTCAAGTTAGTTTATGTAACGCACTTCTTTGTATTCTGCCGTATTTTTAATCCACGTTCTGAAATCACCAACTAAAATTGCATGGTAACGTAATTCTGACTAGTTTGACAGGAATAAAATTTTTGTTATCTTTTTCTAGTTTCAACGATTAGTAAAAGAGAGCGCGATAGTTCTAAAATAAGTTTACTTGCTGCTCAACAGAATCAGTGCCAATATATGGACTGGGACAAGTAGGTAAATTAAATAAAAGTTAAAAAAATTAAAATAAGGAGGATTTATTTATTTACTACAATTATGAAACGAGTTATTTACGTATTTTCTTTCCTTTCCCTTACTGGTAGATTTCTCGGAGTACGACCGTCGATTATTTCTGGCAAAAGGCAATCATAATAAAAAAAATCTAATAACGGTTCCATTTGATTCCAGAAAGCATCGTCCTTTTCAATTCTTTGGTAAACCATTCCTTTAGGGCTCCACAAAATAAAATAGCAGTAACTTCTGCGGGTTATATGCAACTGGCCTTGCACTTGGTAATAATAATTGTGTGTTTCTTTTAGTTTTAACTGATTGCCTTCAAGTGTACAGAAGTCTATTATTTTTGTTCTATTCCTTGTATAGGCGTTATTTCCGCAATTTTGTACGGACATTTAACTTCCACGATTGAGTCTTCTCGATTAGACCATCAGGACTAGCTGCTAAAAATCTTTTCTGATCATCGACAAATAACCCGCAGTTCGATACTTGTAATCCCGTTTCAGCCATAAATTGTTCTACTGCTTCCTGTTCGTTTTCTTTGCCATAATTTGTAGCTTGAGTGCCTTTAAATTCTGAGTATAGTAAACTCTTTAACATTCCTGTTACTGATGTTTCTTTTCGTAATTTACATATTTGCTCAAAATTGGATGCTGTTAGTCGCTTGCGCCTTTCAATAAATAACCCACAGACTATTTTCACTGTCTTACTGTATTTCGTTGAATGTTTTCAGTATTTGACTGGAGTAATTCTGCTAGAAATTCTTCTTTTTTTCTTTCAAATAATTCGTCATATCGGGTTCTAAGTCTAACTGTCCATAATTCTCATCGGGCCCTAAAACTTTCTTCCTTTTATTGTAATTGTCTTCATTCATGTCTAATTTTCGTTTACGACATCTCTCAGTATATTTTATAGAACGCTTTTTCCTCTCTATAAATTGTTTTGTATATTTCCCGGGACTATGATCTTGAATTTTTTTTTGAAGCCGATGATGGATAGCTCTTTCACTGTTCCATGAAGTTACAGCACCAAAACACCTCGTTTGGTATGACACTCTTGCAGTGAAATTCACTCTTTTGCCTCCGATGAATTTTGCTATAATATTGTTGACTTGCTCAACTGTGTTATTGGTCACATCTAAGATAAGGCTGTCACTATTTGTCACCAAATTTGTAAGACATTGCTGAATGTCTGACCATAGTCCACAAGCTTGTAGTTCAGATACCAAATTTGCTTGGTTGATATAAGTTTCGGGCTTGCAAAAGTATGACGCACAGTTTTTGTGGTCGCCGAAAACGTGGTTGGCGGAATTTTTAATATCCATTTTCAAATTTTTATTTTTTTCTAGATAGGTAGTATCTTGTTCTTTTCTGTAATTCATTGCTCCGACTATGGCTTTTCTCATTCGTAAAATGTTGTCCTCAACTTTTTTTCTCAGTGATACTGGTACATAGCCTTTGTGGTTATTGGTTTTTTTACCCAAAGCTTTTAATTTATTGCAAAAATTACGCAGTAAATGATTTTTGCATTCTATTTTTTGGATAAAAAAGTTTGGTACATAGGGCTTCTTTAATATCAATTTTTTCATAATGCTTGAATCTCCATCTCCAACCAGTTTATTAAATTTCACGCCGTGCATTTCAACACTTTTTGAAAACCCTTCTGCAATTATATCAGCCTCCATTGCATTTGCGCTATCGCACCAGTTTTTAAAGCACGTGTGTTCTGGTATATCTAATTTCAATTTTGCATATCTCGCACATATACTGCAATATGTTCCTCACTCCAAGAAATAAGACCTTTTTAGTCTGCAGTCCGACTATGCATCCTGCACCCGACGGGGAACTGAATCCACTTTTGTAGGACCTCTTCGCCCAAGATCCATCAGCCACCACTGTTATCAACGGAATTCCATCGGTGTCCACGTCACCATTTAAAATAGCCAGCCTCTTCTCCTCTTCTCCTGCTGCGATCATTTCGTCCAAAACACATTCATGAATTGTTGGCGTTAAATTTTGTTCTATGTTTGTGTAAGTTTTTCTACTCATGGTAGGCATATTTAGCACACTACACAATTCATTCAACTGTGAATAGCCGTTACCAGAACACATTATTCCTTCAACGCAGGCCGTATTCACAGAGAGTTTCGTCTTCGGGTCTTCAGAATGAATTCTTTCAACTTTTTTGCACATTTTGCATACAAAAAAAAAACTCGTTCAGAAATCCATTTCGTTGTTCTTTTGTAAATTGTAGTTCTGCGAATGAACAATTGGTATGTTCGTGCTTTATACTCGAAATTGCCGAAAAAAAATACCTGATATCAACCAGTCTGCGTCCTTCTAATTGGTCATTAGTATTGACTTCTTCATAGTCTACAGTTAATTCTTCTTCGATATTTAAATAGTCAAGCGATGACACCGACGATGGCGATAAATTTTTGTCACGATCACTTGTATTGTTTTCACTCATTTGAGGTTGAGGTGAACTTTCAGTAACAGCGTCTTCGACATCAACTGCACTGAAAAAAAAAACTGTTTGAACATCATAAGCCAGAAACCAAGGAAAAATTTATAAATATCCCCATCATATACCAACTAAGTACCCTACTTACCATAATAATATACCGACTTTTTATTTTTATTACCTAAAATTCATCGGAATCGGTACAGCGGTTTAGGCATGAAATAGCAACAGACGGACAGACAGTTACTTTCGAATTTATACCCAATAGTATGGATGGATATGGCTACTCGTATAGTAAGATAAAAAAAAACTTGGCTGCATAGACCAAGCTTATAGTTGAGTAAATACTAAAAGATTTTTCGATTAGTAAAAGAGAGCGATAATCTAAAATAAGTTTAGTTGCAGCTCAACAAAATCATCATCAAAAACACTTATACTAATATTACAACGTATCATTTATCAAAAGCGGCTGACGCGTTTCGGTCGTATCAAACTGATACATAGACTGAGAAACACGTTACCCTCCTTTGCAAAGTCGGGCTCGTTATGTAGGTAGGTTTAAAAAAATGAAGAAAACAGGTGGGATAACATACCTGGAGATCATATGCTGTTCATGAAGCTGGCGTTTTATTTTAAAATGATGTTTCTTCCGTTTAGCGCCAAGAAATAAACGAGATTTGTTTCCTTTTCTTCCACCACCCATTGTAGGTTCAAGGAATTTCGCTTTGTTTAACTGGAAAAAAATGTATATTAGACAAGCATTTCACCGCATTGGGGTGCTATAATGACACTCCTCAACCATGTTATTACATAATTCATGAGTTCACTTATAAATAAAGTACCTGGGTAATTACTCACCAAAATATAGTTAGGCAGGTTACAGTCCTGTCAATTTAAGTATCCAAGTCACAAAGAGTATCCAAAGTCCAGAAAACGTAAGCCGAGTCACAGGAGTAGGAAGCCGATCAAAAACCATATACCAAGCCAAATTCAGAAAAAGAGATCACTATGCGCTATAGTAACAAACGAACGATGCGAACACTAAAAAATGCCGTCAACGACTGAAACTGAATAAATAGCGTCGGCGTCGTCACAAGTACAAGCCGCGGCGGGCGGGGTGCGGGGCGGGGTGCGGGGCGCGCGTGCGGCGGCGCATGCACCTACCTGCGCACGCACACTAACTCCACGACACCTACACATAGACAAAGCTGAGCGGGGATGAAGCGGGGCGCGGCGACAGCGTGCAGCGAGACAGGAACATTTTATTCAAATACCTATTTTTCAAAAGTCTCTCCGGTATCCTTTCCTCTTAAGATGGTCACCCATCTACAGACCGTCCACGGCAAGCGTTGCTCAACCTTGAGGCTGTTATATTTTAGCCACGACCTCCTTTACTGAAGAAAAATCCATGCCATTATTAATCATCATCCCGTTATATTTTAGATTCCTGACTACGTGGCCACCGAGGTCCTTCCAAAACTGGTGAAGAAGACCGAGTCTATTGACCTGAACGTGCGGCATGGAGCTATTCTTGCTATCGGTGAAGCCATCTATGCTCTCTCACAGGCGAAGCTGGAAAATGGTATTATGACCTTCTTTCCACAATCCCATAAAACCTACACAAAAATTGCTATATGGAACGTGCACTGCGTGGACTGGAATGTCACAGTTGCAAGTTTGAAACTTTTACCTTATAATAAATTGACACTGACCCTCGTTTGCTGCGACCTAAAGTTTCAAGACTCAAGCTCCCTTTAGAGGGGATCATGCAGGGCGTACACTGCAATCTAGCGTTCTTAATTCGCAACTTTTACCTTATAAATATTAGACTTTGACATTGCTATGCTGCTGTACTTCTTTGACCAGTCCTGCAGGTCTAAAAGGCTATTTTAGCAGAATCAGAAAGCAAATGACGCTACCCGTCACTGTATTTTTTTTTCCAATCAACCTTGAACCTAGTGCATTAGCGATAAAGATAAAAACGAAATTTGACAGATTGTTGCGTGATTAACGTTATAGCTATAATATGATTCTCCTAAAGTGGCCTTTTTAGCCCCCTGCACGCTCCCTATCCGAGTTTACGAAAAACCAGTCATAACAATCATTTACTATACCCCATTTTTTCAGGCAAGACTGCGGACACCCTAATATCAGAAGACGTGTCAGTGTCCGTGCGAGGGCTGGTGGCGTCGCTGCGCGCTCGCCAGCAGTTCCGCGGGCTGGGCGGAGAGCTGATGCGTCAGGCGTGCTGCCACTGCATCGCTTCACTAGCCCGCGCCGACGCGCCTTACCATGGACATCAGATCATTGGTGAGTTGTGTATAAGAGCTGATATCAGAAGACGTGTCAGTGTCCGTGCGAGGGCTGGTGGCGTCGCTGCGCGCTCGCCAGCAGTTCCGCGGGCTGGGCGGAGAGCTGATGCGTCAGGCGTGCTGCCACTGCATCGCTTCACTAGCCCGCGCCGACGCGCCTTACCATGGACATCAGATCATTGGTGAGTTGTGTATAAGAGCTGATATCAGAAGACGTGTCAGTGTCCGTGCGAGGGCTGGTGGCGTCGCTGCGCGCTCGCCAGCAGTTCCGCGGGCTGGGCGGAGAGCTGATGCGTCAGGCGTGCTGCCACTGCATCGCTTCACTAGCCCGCGCCGACGCGCCTTACCATGGACATCAGATCATTGGTGAGTTGTGTATAAGAGCTGATATCAGAAGACGTGTCAGTGTCCGTGCGAGGGCTGGTGGCGTCGCTGCGCGCTCGCCAGCAGTTCCGCGGGCTGGGCGGAGAGCTGATGCGTCAGGCGTGCTGCCACTGCATCGCTTCACTAGCCCGCGCCGACGCGCCTTACCATGGACATCAGATCATTGGTGAGTTGTGTATAAGAGCTGATATCAGAAGACGTGTCAGTGTCCGTGCGAGGGCTGGTGGCGTCGCTGCGCGCTCGCCAGCAGTTCCGCGGGCTGGGCGGAGAGCTGATGCGTCAGGCGTGCTGCCACTGCATCGCTTCACTAGCCCGCGCCGACGCGCCTTACCATGGACATCAGATCATTGGTGAGTTGTGTATAAGAGCTGATATCAGAAGACGTGTCAGTGTCCGTGCGAGGGCTGGTGGCGTCGCTGCGCGCTCGCCAGCAGTTCCGCGGGCTGGGCGGAGAGCTGATGCGTCAGGCGTGCTGCCACTGCATCGCTTCACTAGCCCGCGCCGACGCGCCTTACCATGGACATCAGATCATTGGTGAGTTGTGTATAAGAGCTGATATCAGAAGACGTGTCAGTGTCCGTGCGAGGGCTGGTGGCGTCGCTGCGCGCTCGCCAGCAGTTCCGCGGGCTGGGCGGAGAGCTGATGCGTCAGGCGTGCTGCCACTGCATCGCTTCACTAGCCCGCGCCGACGCGCCTTACCATGGACATCAGATCATTGGTGAGTTGTGTATAAGAGCTGATATCAGAAGACGTGTCAGTGTCCGTGCGAGGGCTGGTGGCGTCGCTGCGCGCTCGCCAGCAGTTCCGCGGGCTGGGCGGAGAGCTGATGCGTCAGGCGTGCTGCCACTGCATCGCTTCACTAGCCCGCGCCGACGCGCCTTACCATGGACATCAGATCATTGGTGAGTTGTGTATAAGAGCTGATATCAGAAGACGTGTCAGTGTCCGTGCGAGGGCTGGTGGCGTCGCTGCGCGCTCGCCAGCAGTTCCGCGGGCTGGGCGGAGAGCTGATGCGTCAGGCGTGCTGCCACTGCATCGCTTCACTAGCCCGCGCCGACGCGCCTTACCATGGACATCAGATCATTGGTGAGTTGTGTATAAGAGCTGATATCAGAAGACTTGTCACTTTTTTCCATTTTATGCAGCAAAAGCACAAGTACAAAAGTTGATAGAATAGTGTCAAGTGTGCATGGCACGTCGTATTCTCTCTCTCCCCCCTCTCCCCCTCACCTCTTTCTCTTTCTCTCTCTCCCTCCCTCTCTCCCCATCTCACCCCCTCTCTCTCCCTCTCTTTCTCCTTCTCTCTCTCACTCTAATCTGGAATACCTGATTAATTTATGTTATTAAATCATACTTTGATATTTTACCCTCAAAATAACCTCTTATTACAGACGAATGGCTCAGTCTGATCGAAGAATGCCTATCGCACGAAGTCCAAGTGATCCGCGAGAAGGCTATCTACGCTCTCCCGCTAGTGTTCGACCACTACCTACGTGACGACAACGTGAAGTACGGCGAGCTGACTGCCAAGGACAAGCGCAAGCAGCTGATGGACAAGTACTGCGAACAGTTGAGCAATACGGGGGTTAATGGACTGGTGCTCAGGATGGGGTATGCTAGGGCTGTTGGTGAGTATAGAATATATGTCTATGTATGTGCATAAAAGAACAGAAAAAACAAAGCACAAAACTTATGCTATCTTTCTTTTACATTTTTGTTTGCTCTCCATAACCTACTCTCATATCTTGATGAGCGCAAACTGCGCGAGGATCGCATCGTTAGCGATCCATTGCAGCTTCAATAAGAGCCTGTCCACTCTTTTTAGACCTAAATATTGCTACCAAATTATGTGTGTGACGCTCCGCAGCAGCAAGTGTTTTCTGACTGCCATTAATAAGATCTTTATCACTTCTCTACACGGATATAAAAAAAAATATAGACTCATGTAGTTTCAAAAAGCTTTAACCACAAACGGGGAGGAAAGACCAGTATAGTTGACATTGTTTTTCTTTTCAGGATCACTCCCAAAATTCGTCTTAACAGAGCACCTACCAACAGTGATCCAATCACTAATAAACTGCACAAAACTGACGGAAGGCACTCAGAAGTGGGCCGAAGGTCGTCGGGACGCGGTCGTCGGTCTCACCGAAGTGTGTCAGACGCAAGGAATAGTTGGCGGCGTTCAGCATTATGTGGCGGATATCGTAGCGGCGCTGCTCAACTGTCTGGCGGAGTATACTATAGACATGAGGGGCGATATCGGAGCCTGGGTCAGGGAGGCTAGCATGACAGGTTAGTGTGAACTATTTCCAAGTTGGAAGTACGATGAAGCCTCGACCATCTATGGCTAGTGTTTGCTAGCCAATATTGAGGTTCTAAAAAAGCTTGTCAGCCATTTAGACTACGTACTACTTACATAAGGATGGGTCTCAAAATGAACATGGACAAAACCAAGATCATGGTAAATACCCATGTAGCACCCACTATCAAGATCGGCGACTACACTCGAAATTGTAGACGAGTACGGCCCGTATTACAAAACCTTACTCAAGTACTACTTAAACTGCGTTCAACCGATTACTACTTGAGCGAAAAATCTCGACTTGAGCATTCAGTTTATTTTAGAACTGTCCTCAAACTCAAATCAAACAAAACTACGCTTGAGTAGAGATTTTGATCTCTGATTACGTGAGTAAGCAAGCATTATGGTAACCCTGAACAATAGTTTGTTTTCTATTGCAAATCTTTTTTTTCGCACGAATAATCTGGATCAAAACAGGATGACGACGCGGACGATATGACGTTAAAAATTCGATGTTAAGATAAAAAAATAAATTCATTGATTACTATTATACAGTTGGGTAATATTGGTACTTACAAACCATTTTGTGACATTTGAATGCACCTACCTGAAATGAAGCCGTCGCATAAAAACGTTAACACACAAAAATTTGCAATTCTGGGGCTATTGGATGCCCACGGCTGTGTGATTTTCTTAAATCGTGATTAATCATCGGTAAAACTAAATGTTTCCCCGACATCTTGTGAAAACCTGTACTTCTTCTTAAAGTTTTCACAATTATAAGGGTCCAGCGTATCTCTTAAATATCTCATAGGAACATTTAAGTTGAAACGTTCGATTTCTCTTATTATTAAATAAACTATTATAAAAATCTACTTCTGCAAATATATCCATTTTGATTAAGTAGGTACTCGATTTACTCCAAATCCACAACAATTTTCATGAGCATCTATGCTCAAGTGTGGTCTCGACTACACTTGCGAAAACAAAGATCAAATCTCAACTCAAGCAGTGATTCCGAGCTGATTGTGATTTTAAAATAAGGACACAATGAGTGGAGCTCAGCCAAGCCTCAAGCACTGTTCTATAATACGTAAAAAATTACATTTTAAAATAAAATTGCTCAGTTGATTATTGATTGTAGTTTCTCTGCTCAAGTGAAGTTCTAAAATTAAAACTCCAACTGAGACTAGTTTTAAGTAATGCTTGAGTCTTGATTGTAGTTCTGTAATACGGGCCTACGTCTACAAACTGTCCAGTTAGGTAGGGCTAACTTCGAGAAAGAGATCAACCGACGAATCTGACTCGGACTTTATCGGATGCGATGATTCCCACGGCTTGTCGGCTTGTCCTGGCGCGATTTGGCCTGCGAGAAACCAGGTCGTGGGACCGTAGTTTTATAGGCCCGCCCCCTGTTACATGGGGCTAGCTAGAAAATAACATTACAGCGCGTTATATTTATGTACGCAACCCCTAGGGCTGCTGTCGATCTGCCGCCAGTGCGCCGCGGAGGCTCCGCAGCTGATCGGTCCGTCCGTGGTGAAGCAGATCATGTGCGGCGTGGCGCAGCAGGCCGTGGAGAAGATAGACCGCACGCGCGCGCACGCCGGCCGGATATTTACCTCCTTGATATACAAGTAAGACACGATTTCTTCTAACTTTGAGTGTAAATTGTAAACTTATTTTATTACTTTAACATCTAAATATTGACATTATTTCATTACATAGTATAAAACAAAGTCGCTTCCGATGTCTGTCTATCCCTATGTATGGTTAGATCTTTAAAACTACACAACGGATTTTGATGCGGGTTTTTTTTTATTGAGTGGTTCTCGAGGAAGGTTTTAGTATATAATTAGCGGGTCTTAGCGACCCGCCCCGGCTATATAATATTTGAACATTTCCATTATTCTTCCTGTTTTATATTGACATGACATCACTTTTATCGTTGACTATGATTAACACTATTTTTAATATAAATTATTATTGAAATGATGAATGGAATTGTATTTAATTTTATTAATTGCATAGAAATCTTAATTAAAATGATGAAATTAATGTTTGTATTTTTATGTTATTGCGAATGACTTAATGTGTACTGCATTATATATATGTATAAAAAACGAGATATAACATCTAAAAATCTGCACGGCGGAAATATGTATAGTAATACCCATAGGTTTTAAGAACATGTTAGCTACCTATATTCTTGCAAATAAATATAACGTTCATTCATTCATTTGAGTGGCCGAACACGTGGTGTGTTCGGCCAAGGTGGTCTGACACCCGTATTCACAAACGTTACTATAAGGCCTCACAGTGCACGCGAGCAAACAGGGCCCCTAAAACTTATTCATAGACAATACTTGAGTGGCGGCTAGCACTATGCGTCCCTTAAAATGAACGCACAGCTAATGTAGCCTGCTAGCTGTTTTAAGCAACGCATAGCTAATGTCTCTCGATTCTCTGTGGTCTATTATGTGTTACAAGAAATATTTTTTGGGGTTGGATTTTACTCATCATCATCATCTGCCTAGCCTTTTTCCAACTACATTGGGGTCGGCTTCCAGTCAAACCGGATTCAGCTGAATATCAGTGTTTTTTTAAGTGGAGCGGCTGCCTTCCAGACCTCCACAACCCATTAACTGGGTAACACGGTACATCTTGGCAAGACTGCATGGAGTCAGATTAATTACTGGCTTCTGACAATCCGTAACAACTGCCAAAGATCTACAAATGGCAGCCAGGACCAACGGCTTAACGTGCTTTCGGAGATACGAAGGAAACTCGTTATGTTAAGACGGTCACCCATCCACAGACCAACCTTGGCAAGCGTTGCTTAACATTCCAAATCGACCCGTGCTGCTATTATTATTTAGCCACGAGCTCCTCGGGGTTTGATTTTACTGTTTGTGATAATTTTCCATTTTTATAGCGTCCTTTAATAATGGTTATAGTAGTGAAGAAGAATTTGATAATTACTACTCTGTCAAGAAAGTACCGGGAAAAGATCAATAATACACAAAATGTCTGTTATTCATCCAAATTTATTTTATCACCTTCAAAGTATGCTCCTTTAGAAACGATACACTTGCGCCAACGAATAATCCATTCATCAAAACATTTTTTAAACGCTGCTTCCGGAATTGAGTTCAGTTCTCGCCGCGAATTCTCCTTTATGTCTTCTATCGATTGAAAACGGGTGCCACGAAGTGGTAATTTGAGTTTAGGAAAAAGAAAAAAGTCAGCAGGAGCCATATCTGGTGAATATGGTGGTTGCTGGATGGTATTTGTTGAGTGTTTGGTTCAAAATTCGTTCACAATGATAGCCTTGTGCGAAGGCGCATTGTCGTGGTGCAAAATCCAAGAATTTTCTTTCCACAAATCTGGCCTTTTTCGTCGAATTTACTCTCTTAAACGCCGCATAACGCTCAAATAATATTCTTTATTTACCGTAGACCTTCCGGTAAGAATTCAGAGTGCACAACACCGCGATAGTCAAAGAAAACAGTCAACATGACTTTGACTTTTGATCGACTTTGGCGTGGTTTTTTCGGTTTCGGTTCAGTTGGAAGGCGCCACTCCGAAGCTTGTTGACTAGTTTGCATGTCAAACTCGTAAACCCACGTCTCGTCACCAGTAACAATGCGTTTCATGAATGTTGGGTCCGAACTGACTCGTTCTAGCATGTCCTCAGCGACTTTCATGCGATTGAGTTTTTGGAGAAAATTCAGATCTTTTGGGACTAGCCGAGCAGCAACATGTTTCATACCCAAATGATTAGTTAAAATGGTACGGATCGACTCGTGAGATACAGAAAGTTCGGCGGCTATCTCTCTCAGAGTTGAATGGGGATTTTCAGTCACTATTTCCTTCACTTTTGCGATGTTAACTTCAGTTGCAGACGTTGACGGCCTACCAGAGCGAGGCAAATCTGCCATCACATCTCGACTGCTTTTGAACGCTTTGAACCACTCATAAGCACGAGTTTTTGACAAAGTCGATTCACCGTAAGCCTTCTGTAACATTTTCAGTGACTCCGAACACGAAATTCCATTGGCGATGCAAAATTTAAGACAAACTCTTTGTTCGATATTTTTGTCCATTATGAAATTCGCAATACACACTATATATGATATTACTAAAACCAGCACTGTATTTAATATAAAAATAACAGATGCAACTCAAACTCCGCGCCAAAATGGAAAACAGTTGTGCCAATCTAACAACTACAAAAAAAAAACAAAAATTTAAATAAATACCAGAAAAATGATACGGGATTTCCAAAATCCTTTTGATTTGATTTCAGTTAGAGTGAATTTAGACGACGCTACAGGTTTTCCAAAGATGTGGTTCTTTTTATACTCTTGCCACTGATAAATGAAGACCTATAAAGAAACGTCAAGTAGCGAAGTGAACTACGCAACACAAACGAACCAATCACAGAGCTCTATTCAACGCTGTGCGTTTGCTTAGTCAAAGGTCGTTTGAATATTGTTTATGAATTGAAAGGCTTGCAATATGCAACGCAGTGAGAAATGCCTTACTTCGCATAGCGTTGCTACTTTACTGAGATAAGTATTGTTTGTGAATACGGGTGTTACTTCGCATAGCGTTGCTACTTTACTGAGATAAGTTTTGTTTGTGAATACAGGTGTCAATGTCCCGCAAATCATAAAGAAAACATTTGTCACCCACCTATTCAATAAACTCCAACAAGTTGTTGCTTTGTGCTACAATCATATCATCATCATATCAGCCTGAACGTTAGCCTCGCCCAAAGAGCGCCAACCTTAGGTCTTGAGCAGGCCGCATCTATCTGGTGCTACATTCTTCAACGCGGTCTCCACTCTATCGATTGTCTCATGTCTGCTCCATCGACCGTCTGTCTACAGACATGGCAAGGTCAGATCCACTTTAGCATGCTGATTCCTACGCGCAATTTCGGTGATTTTTCTTGCGAATGACTTCGTTGTCTATCCACCAGAGAAATCCTGAGCATTGCTCTTTCCATTGCTCGCTGAACACAACAAAAACATATAATAATTCTTCTTCTTACCATGTGGGCAGTAAGGGCTAACGACCCCACACACCCTAGTGTCGGGAGTTTCTAAACCGCCTCAAGGGCCTCTGATATGGTTTATTTGACGACCGCCATTTGGAGGCCGGGATCACCGGCTAATACGTGTCTCCTGAAGCACAGAATCATCTTTTAACCAGCAAAACAGGTGATTCAAGCCTGCAATGTCCTAGCCAAACTAACAATAATTTATAAATAATGCTTTCTCCACAGCGACCCACCAATAACCAACATCCCCCACCACGAAGCCTTAAAACGCATCTTCCCCTGCGAAGAGGTCGAACTGAAGCCTCCTTCCAAAGAGGTCGAAGACACTGACCAGCCAATCACGAGCGAGAACTCTAACGTCGTACTGTGGTTGTTCCCGGGACACACTATGCCGAGATTCGTGCAGCTGCTGAACTATCCCGACTATAGATACAACGTTATCAAGGGATTGATCGTCAGCGGTGGAGAGTTGACTGAGAGTTTGGTAAGTAAACTGTGGTAGTTTGGCCTGTTACTTTAATTATTCTTATCGTGTGGGCAATAAGGTCTAACGAACACCTTTAATGATCCTTAGACAGAATAAGTTGATACTTACGACACTATCCCTAGAGTGATGGAATAAGGCTTTGACTTTCTTGATATTATAGTCTGTAAAAGATATGGGCCGTCGTATATATAGAGGTAGATTGGTGTTATGTGCTCACCAAGTATTCACGGAATAGGGAATACGCATGCGACTTTTTTATTTGCATAATGAAATACTTATTAGCTCTAGTAATCAATCATGAAATTAATATTTTAAATATCTTCATCAGCGATGAAGTTATAAAGCTTCAAAGATTACAATCTATATTAATATATAAAGCTGAAGAGTTTGTTTGTTTACTTGAACGCGCTAATCTCAAGAACTCCTGGTCCGATTTGAAAAATTCTTTCAGTGTTAGATAGCCCATTTATTGAGGAAGGCTATAGGCTATATACCTATCATCATCCTAAGACCAACAGGAGCGGAGCAGACGAAGTTGCGCGGATCAACTAGTTAGAAAGAAAAGTCCGATATTATGAACTTTGACGTCAAGTCCATGACGCCTATATAGCTGTCATAGAAAACAGCGTTTTCACAAAAGGGACAGATACATTTGTTTAAAATAATTATACCTCGTTTATTTTTCGAGTAATTTTGATCCTATTTTGACTATTTTTGTAAATTATATTTTGTATATTTTTGAAAAATGAATAAATATTTATTACCTATACAAGGTAATAAATATTTTTTTTAATGCATATTCTCTATTCACGAAAACCTATAGTGGTGAAACTGTGAGACTAAGTTATAATATCGTATTTATTGCCAACAGAAATTAGTCCCAAGATTAATATTGTCTTTCATTCACAGGTAAAACACACAACTCAGTCCCTCTACGCGTATCTAAACACACTGCACAGCGACAAAGAAATGCTGACGTCCATCTGTGACACTATAATCAAAGTGTTCGCTGACAACTTGCATGTCAAAAGGATAACTGGACCTATCTTCAATTTCTTGGATAGGCTGTTGAGTTCTGGTAAGATATACAGGGTGAATTTGTAGTGTGTGTGGATGGCCAAATCTGAAACTATGACGAATATCGAAAAAAAATCTGAAAGGCCCCGATTTATTTATTTATTTAACAGTTTATGTACACACATTTATTAAGAAGATAAGAAGAAAGAAACAGAAAAATAAGTACAAAGGTGATACTTATTTCTATAGAAATCTCTTCCAGCATACCTGCGAAAGAAGAGTAGAGTAAAAAGAGATGTAGACATAGTGTGTAACAGTAAGAAGCTAAAATGAAAACTATACATGTTAAATATAACATACCATACATAAATAATATACTATAATTATGATATTAAAAGATAAATAATCTCCATTTACAACAATGACGAGAAGGGAAGTGTTCTTTCACTCTTCTCTTAAAAAAATCAAGACTTACATTCCCTTATGTCAGGCGGTAGTAAATTCCACAACCGTACCGCATGTGCAGTAAAGGAGTAGGAGTAAAAATCGGTAGAGTGGGGAGGGGATTTAAGGAGATTTCTAAGATGCGACCTGCAAGGCGCATCCGAAGGACGGGAATAGGAGAAGCGTTCTCGCAGGTAGGAAGGCGTTTTAGGGTTGTGAAGGATGTTAAATAGCAAACACAATATCCGAGAGTTCCTGCGAAGTCGAATAGGGTGCCACTTGAGAACCTTGCGAAATCCGGAAAAATTATCATATTTTTTAGATTTAACACAAAACGAATACAGATATTTTGCTAACGCTCAAGTTTATTTAAAAGCTCCTCGGTGGCATCCAAATAACAGGCATCAGCGGGCTATGATGGGCTGAATGAGAGTTTGAACAAGGGAAATTTTGGTTTTCAAGGGCAAGAAACTCTGGAGGCACTTCAGCGAATGAAAAGTGTAATGGACCTTACGACTGACTAAACTAAAACTTTATATTTCGCAAACGGATCCTTGCATAGAAAATAGTTATCCTCCATTCATCATCCTCAATTTTTTTTTTTTACTTTTCATAGGCACACGTTTGACCTCTATCTCACGTCGAAGATGTAGCACGCTTGCTTAGAAGCCACCTATTCATTGAGTTAAAGACTCCAAGGTTATAGCTATCAGGAAACACAGACTCCGGCAGGCAATTACACTCCTTCATTCACTTCCAATTACTTACATAAATATTTTTTTTAGGTTCCATATCACCGATACTAGATGATCCAGAATCGACATTCGCCATGGACATATTAAAGCATCTACAGCTGGAGCTGCGAGCAGGGAAGAACATTTACAAGCTCTTGGATTCCATCAACGTTTTGTGTCAGTTAATTCAGGTAATGTATTCCTAATACTTTCAATCCGTTTATATATTGGTCCGTATTTATTTACGTTAATGCGTCAGTATTTGGGTCACAGAAGTTCATATCTGTACCAATTTTAACAGAAAAGGTCTAGTACATTCGGAGAAAATTGGCTGGGACAGACGAACAGCCAGACATGCACCCGAGTGATCCTAGACGAGTTCCGTTTTTTACGGACGTTCGGAACTCCAAAAACGAATGAATCTTACTCACTGTTGTTTAAAACTAGCTCATTCCAGTAAATTTACCATGGGCTACGTGAGTATGCACCAATACGAATATGTCTATAGTTGCAATATGAGAACTTGGGATATAAGCCTGCCGGTTGTCACCTTAAATCTGGTACATCAAAACGCCGAGTGAAATGGTTGTACTTAACCTCTCGCGCGTTTCTCGTACACATGGGTGTACAGTTGGCGTTAGCGTGGCTTGCCCCTCGGAAGTTAGGTTTGAGTGAAGTCCGCGCAGGTGCAATCGCGTAAAAAAGTGTTACGTTCCTAAAATATTTTTTTGTTTATACGTATTATACTATAAACAAGTAACAAAGACTACCAGTAACAATAAAATATCAAAAAGTAACACAACAAACACATACACCACAAGAACACAAATCAAACTGTAAGAAATAACCAAAATAAATCATTAAAAACAATGACAACCTGTAACACTTTTCGCATCCACAGTCGTATTGCATCGAGCAAGCGGGACACGCTTATGCATCGAACTTATACGAGCGAGTGAGATGCCATTACACCCGCGCGTTTGTGCTAATCCACGCATGCGCGAGCTACCCGCGCATGCGCGGTTGTATGTTTGTTGTCAAATTGACGTCCTGCGCAGCCGATTGCGGCGTACTTTGCGGAGACAAGCTTGCGTGACGGGAACTGTACGAGAAACGCGCGAGAGGTGTGAAACTGCCATCAATCTGTCAAATTATTGATTAGTAAAGTCTGTTTTTAATCTCAGACTAAATTGACAAGTAAAAATGGCATTTAAGTCAGTTTTCACATTTGAAGTTGTCAAATTTAGTCTCGAAATAAAAAAACAGACATTACATAGTTATTTCTCTGTACCAAATTAAAACACATGCTTTCATATAGATTTATTTGTGACCGTAAACGGCCTTTTAGAAAATCTTTACGTTCATTTGAGTCTGTTTAAAACTTATGAATCTTTCACGCAGGTGGGAGGAACAGTCTGCAGCAAGTCCCTAGGGCAGCTGGTGATCTACCTGTGCTACGCCGACCGCTACGTGCGACGCTGTGCCGCCGCGCGGCTGTACGAAGCGCTCACGTTGTACGGCGACGTGTGCTCAGTGCCGCAGGACAACATCGACCAGGTGAGACTATCATACAGTCTGCAGTCCCTAGGGCAGCTGGTGATCTACCTGTGCTACGCCGACCGCTACGTGCGACGCTGTGCCGCCGCGCGGCTGTACGAAGCGCTCACGTTGTACGGCGACGTGTGCTCAGTGCCGCAGGACAACATCGACCAGGTGAGACTATCATACAGTCTGCAGTCCCTAGGGCAGCTGGTGATCTACCTGTGCTACGCCGACCGCTACGTGCGACGCTGTGCCGCCGCGCGGCTGTACGAAGCGCTCACGTTGTACGGCGACGTGTGCTCAGTGCCGCAGGACAACATCGACCAGGTGAGACTATCATACAGTCTGCAGACCCTAGGGCAGCTGGTGATCTACCTGTGCTACGCCGACCGCTACGTGCGACGCTGTGCCGCCGCGCGGCTGTACGAAGCGCTCACGTTGTACGGCGACGTGTGCTCAGTGCCGCAGGACAACATCGACCAGGTGAGACTATCATACAGTCTGCAGTCCCTAGGGCAGCTGGTGATCTACCTGTGCTACGCCGACCGCTACGTGCGACGCTGTGCCGCCGCGCGGCTGTACGAAGCG
The DNA here is from genome assembly GCA_950371165.1 of Lacanobia oleracea. NCBI lineage: Eukaryota > Metazoa > Arthropoda > Insecta > Lepidoptera > Noctuidae > Lacanobia > Lacanobia oleracea. Next base: position 17,710,916 of record OX493387.1, on the reverse strand, counting down.
CTCACGTTGTACGGCGACGTGTGCTCAGTGCCGCAGGACAACATCGACCAGGTGAGACTATCATACAGTCTGCAGTCCCTAGGGCAGCTGGTGATCTACCTGTGCTACGCCGACCGCTACGTGCGACGCTGTGCCGCCGCGCGGCTGTACGAAGCGCTCACGTTGTACGGCGACGTGTGCTCAGTGCCGCAGGACAACATCGACCAGGTGAGACTATCATACAGTCTGCAGTCCCTAGGGCAGCTGGTGATCTACCTGTGCTACGCCGACCGCTACGTGCGACGCTGTGCCGCCGCGCGGCTGTACGAAGCGCTCACGTTGTACGGCGACGTGTGCTCAATGCCGCAGGACAACATCGACCAGGTGAGACTATCATACAGTCTGCAGACCCTAGGGCAGCTGGTGATCTACCTGTGCTACGCCGACCGCTACGTGCGACGCTGTGCCGCCGCGCGGCTGTACGAAGCGCTCACGTTGTACGGCGACGTGTGCTCAGTGCCGCAGGACAACATCGACCAGGTGAGACTATCATACAGTCTGCAGTCCCTAGGGCAGCTGGTGATCTACCTGTAGATGCTAGCCGTATTTCCATCGGGTAAAACGATAGACTATCGCTCGCTTGTTAGGCCGCTCCGTCACTGAGTAAAGATAAGGAAAAATTCACCAGAAAAACTCAATAAAAAAAATCCCAATAAGTAAAATGTAGTCATTTTGTTGATGAGAAATGGGAATTTCCGGTTTATTTAATAATTAGAATGGTACTGTCGCCATTTTAGAATTTTACCGTTCCAAATTTGAGAGCTCCTTTTATTACGGGAAAGCTGAATTCCAGAATATTAATGTCGCCTAAAACATGATTTTTACAAACATGTCACATGCAACAACACGTGTAAGTCTGCTGACCTCAGAAGTAAATAGAAAGAACGTGCACGTAGATTGTGGTTATATAACAAAAACAATCATATTTTGACTCGACAAAACATACTCGTCATCGGTCAAAAGGTTATACGCAAAAAAATGGCGTACTTATTGTTTTTTTTATTCATTTTTATTTACATAATCAAAATATTGATTGCGTATAAAACTTACATTTGTTATGTAATGTGTTAATGGCAGCCGATGAAAAAATCGTTAGTAAATCAGGATTTATTTACCTTTGAAAAAAAGGTGTCGATGTAAATCCATCTTTGCTGAAGATGAAATATGTAATCGTCATTATTAATTTTCTTAAGATTCTTAAGAACCTATACTTCTCAGCAGTTTTCCGAAATTATTCTCAAACAAAAAACTTGCTATGGTGGTGAAAAAAAAAATTGGCCATGTGTAAGTCGGACTTCCGCGCAAAGGATTCCGAACTAATCATAATATCATTTATTTATTTATTTAGTCACAAAATCCACAGCTCTAACAATTTTACTTAAAATAAACAAACCGATCTTACAGCCAATTACGGATTTACAATTTTAACTATTATATGCATCAGAAACAAACAGAATGACATGCTAGCACCATCTAAGCATATGAGAGTGTGTGGTGTGGTGTGAGTAGATGTGTTGTGTAGGAATGTGTGTTAAGAGTTAAAGTGGTGTGTGGAATACCTTTAACAATACTAGTTAGAATTCTTAGTCCTTTTAGGTAGTCAATTCTTCGCACACAGTAGTTACCAAAAGTCTCCTAAAAGTACCTTTTTTGGTGTTAAATATATCAAGATGAGAGAATTTATTGTTAAAATTTCTTAATAACCTACCGACGACAGAATTTTGAGCGTAGTTTGTCCCACTGCGCGGTACATCGAAAAAATCATATCATATGCCTAGCCTTTTCCCAACTAAATTGGGGTCGGCTTCCAGTCAAGCCAGATTTAGCTGAATAACCAATATTTTACGCGGAGCGGGCTGCCTACCAGACCTCCACTACCTATTAACTGGGTAACACGGTACTTCATGGCAAGACTGGAGTCAGATTTACTGGCTTCTGACTATCCGTCACGACTGCCAAAGATCTACAAATGACAGCCGGGACCAACGGCTTAACGTGCTTTCCGAGGCACGGAGGAAACTCGGTATGTTAAAGATGGTTACCCATCCACACACCAACCTTGGCAAGCGTTGCTTAACCTAGAAGACTGACCCGTGCGGCTGTTATTTATTATCTAGCCACGAGCTCCTGAGTCGGATTTCCACGCATAGGATTCCGAACGAAAATCATATGATTTCCTGCAATCTATACGTAATAGTAAAAAACCGTATCCGTAACTGTATCTGTAGTTTTTCATTATTATAGGTAGTTTCGGAGATAAGGGATATCGGGATTTCGACGATGAGTTGCTGGCTTGTCGGTTTTCTACCGGTTGCATTTTGGGGAATGTGCGACGGAATTGCATAATTTAATTCCGCCAAGCCCGTTCCATCATCGGACCACAAGACGAACGGCAATGCGCCACCGGTACATGGTGGACATCCCACCCACGCGCACAAAACGTTTTGGGAACACATTCATAATGCGTACAGCTAAGGAGTGGAATTCCCTGCCGAAGTCTGTGTTTCCTGATAGCTACAACCTGGGAGTCTTTAAGTCAAGAGTGAATAGGTTACTTCTAGGCAAGCGTGCTCCATCTTCGACCACATCATCGCTTACCATCAGGTGAGATGGTGGTCAAGCGCGTGGCCTATCAATAGAAAAAAAAAAAGGTTGGTTAGGATGTTCTAGTTCAGCCGTACTCAACCTGTTTTTCTCTCTGGGCTGCATTGCGCTTTTACTATTTTCATGAGAGGCCACAGTAACTTGCAGTAAAATAAAATTCTACAAATTTTAGTAGTATCTACATGAATGGGACTTTTGAATTTGTGACAAAAATACCGTTTTTATGACATAGGCCAACTTTTTCACGTTGATAGTTAGTGAGGAATATAGTCTCAGCACATCGTCAAGGAGTGAATCGGCACAGTACAGATACATACACATTGATACACTGATTAAAAATAAAACAAAATAGTAAATATAGCATCAATAATGTGCTAGGTTACAGGGCCACGTGGGGAAGCTTGACGGGCCTCAAGGTTGAGGATAGCTGGTCTAGTTTCATCTTTTTTCTTAAAAAGTCTTTATTTTATTAATAAGCCCGATCAGTTGATATCACATGGCACTTTTTTTTTAATTTTCGTGTTTGTCCCCAGGCTCCTTCTGGGTAGGCTCGCTCCATCGTAGACTATGTCTCTGTCATCTCTGACATAGACTAGAGTCAACAACAAACAAACCCATAGAAATAAAAAAAAAGTGACACCATTTATTTACGTTACGCGTCCGTGTTTAGGTCACAGAACTTCATATGTGTACCGAATTTCAACTGAATCGGTCCAGTAGATGCTGATCAAATTGGCTGTGACGGACGGATAGATAGTCATACACAGGTGTGATCCTATAACGGTTCCATTTTCTATTTGGACCCTAAAATGGATATACGTATCTAATAACAAAGACGGTTTACACGTTCATTGTCTTCTATGACGTCTTTTTTAAGATAAATGTATGGTATTTCATTTATTGTCACGCCATTTACTATCTATACTAATATAAAATTGAAGAATTTGTTTGTTTAAAAATAATTTTAGTGTTAGAAAGCCCATTTATCGAGGAAGGCTATAAGCTATATAACATCACGCTACAACCAAGAGGAGCGGAGCAGTCCGGGTCAGCTAGTAGGTACCTTATATTTTGTCAACTCCAAAATATCTTAAATGTTTTTCTCTATTCGCAGATAATGTCAGTTTTGGCAGAAACCGACTGGGAGAGGGAGGTATCTGAACTGAAGCCCATCAGGAATGACCTGTGCGATCTCATGGACATCAAGCGACCGGTCATGAAACAAAAGACGGGTGCCTAAGGTTCTACCGAACTAGGATTGGTATCAACACTAACGCTTAATAAGTAGCTTTAGTCTAAGAGTTATAAGAGACCGGATTATTTTATGAATATGCGTCTTTTAGCGCTCTTTTTGTATTTTAAGTTGTTTTCTGAAATTAGTATTTATTCATTCAACTATATACGTAGAGTATTTTTTGCGATATTAGCCTCTATGGTTATGATCTTATGATCTGATTTATGGGCCAGCTAGTTTAATTCGCTGTTCAGAGGGCTTAGTGCGAGTTTTTTAACGTACTCGATCGCGTTAACGTAAACGTTCTCTTGTCAAATTGTATGGGAAAAAGTTTTCTGTTGTCTGTTAATGTCACCAGACGGCGCTTATTCAGTTTCAATACAAATTGTCGTTTACTCAAACACGATCGAGCACCGAGAACACATTTTTGTTCGCATAACTCTGCAAAATATAGGAAATCATCATCATCATCATTTTGATTTTTTTTCGTTACTTTTTTTAAATAATGTCTTTATTTCCCAAACTAACACTAAAGCGTTAAAAAACCTATATAAGACTCGTATATCAGTTCCATTTGAGTATAAAAGTTTTAACGCATACCTGTGCAACTGAGTTAGAGCATGCTCTAACTCACTTATAACCACGAAAGAGGCCCACAGTTTTACAGCTAAAAGTTATAGAAAGCCTGTAGTACGGTGTCACAAAGATATTAAAGCTGCACAAGAGCGCTTATTCGTCGTCAGCTACTACTTTAATCTGTATTACCGTTGTAAAATAGAGTTGGTAAACGCTACAGGTGGTATAAATCCTATAGTAAGGTGTTAAAAAGATATTAAAGCGGCACAAGAGCGTTTATTCATCGTCAGCTACTACTTTAACCGGTATTACCGATGTAATACCGCGTTAGTGAGCACTACAGGTGGTAAAAAGCGCACGTCAAGATTGAAAATGCCTGTAACCTTACTAAAATTAAATCTGTTCGTAGTGGAAGAGTTATGTCATCCATTATTTACCACAACAGATTAATATTATGGAATATTATGTTATTTAAGTATGTGAAGTGAAAAATGACTGCTCTTATGATTTCACGGTAAATGTATACCATGTTTCTCATCTCAATTTTAACGCGCCTAGGATTTATTAAAGACTTAAAAGAAAAGTTATGGTAATAAAATAGGCACCTAAAGCCAAACATTATTATTCATTCCTGCTTCCTGAGCAGAGGTGTGTAAAATTAAGTGGCATTCATGGAATGCATTAAATAATGTAAGAAATTTTGTATATTGTAGTCAAATGTTGAATAACTCGAAATAATATTAATTGTTAGGTTACCAGAACAATGGCGAACTTTACAATAGTGAGGTTTGTGTTAAAAACGATCCATACTTGCGTTGTTTGACACCAATACCTTTAGAACGTCTTTAAAAGAGTTCTGTCTAACGCAATAAGCTTTAGTTTAACCCTTTATCACAGGTTAAACCTAGATAGAGGAGTTGTTTGACACCTTTAGTTTCTCGTGTTACTAAACTCTCGACAAACTCTATTTTATAGCCTATGTCTGCAATAATAGTCAATATTGCACCTTATATAAAACAGTTCATTCCAACAACTATACAACAATAAGTGATAAAAGGAGTCGGCGCACACTTTTATAAAGACCTGGGTGTCACAGAAAGGTTAAAACTATAACGTATTAAGTATACTTGCTGCTACTAGCACCATTATAACTCTCAAAGCTATATTACGTCGTCCATTAAAGTTGTAGTGCTGCGATGGGGTCTAAAACTAGTTTGTTAACTCCTCTATATCGCCATTAGTTATAACTGAGATAATTATAACCCTGTTATATTACTTAAAGTCATAAAAAAGCCTGTAACTGACACCAAAATGTTAAATGTGAGTTGTGACTTGGAAAAAATATGCCTATTTAATTGAAAAAATACCCTCTTTTATAATGCTGCGTGAAACATCCAAAGACTGGTCCACACTTGCCTAAAACCGATAGACAGAGAGCAGACATGACGGAGTTTGCGTTGTAGTGGGACAACATAGAACAAAAATAAAATAATAATTTTCTCATTAAGGTGTCTCTCTGTGACGCAAATGTTCGATGAATATTTCAGCAGTTTTTTGTTTAGAAAATAATTCGGTCTCTAATAATGATTGATGATTGCGAGCTTCAGTGGCTGCATATTATTCACTTTTTTATTGCTAAAGAAATATATTCTTATTAACTTGCTAATGTGATAATACAACGTGCTACGAACTTCTGTATTAAGGTACGTTTTTACTGAGCGACCATAATATTTTTACGATCGAGCAAATGAGCGTAACGAATAAATGTGATTCTACTTCTTTCTAAATAAATAAAAGGAGAGACTGACTGACATATAATCCAAGGCAACGAGACTGGGAGCGTGAAAGAAGCGCAAGGTTTACTTGCTAATACGCGAGTGCTAATGAGGAGGTCCTTGGAAATTCTACCTTTAATTGGATGAATAGAGAAGGGAGTTTCTGTTTATATGTAAATCCTATTCATTCGGTTAAGACACCTGAAAACTGTCAAGAATACTAAGCTTTGTGGCGAATTAATTGTGAACTTGCTCGTACTGCCGATAGATTTGCGTTTATGCGTACTCATTTACCGTTCGATCGTGAAGCAAATGTTTTTTGTGAAGGATCCGTTCTAAAAGGAAGTCTTTTGGACTATCACAGAATATATGTCAATACATTTCTTCAAAACAAATATTGCATGATCTAGCCAGTGAGAACGTATCTTTACAGAAATATGAAATTCATATTTTTATACAGCTTTATCAATAACGACATTTGACACTATAATGATATTTTAACACGTAGTCAGATAATGGTTTGAACACGTTTTGCTAATTTGTGATAACTGCGAGATTCTCTCTCAAATGTAATAGTTTATCTTGATATGAAATGATGCATTTATGTAACTCAATGTAATGTTCTAATATAGTTATGTATTTATTTATATTTAGTTTTATTTACAATTATTTTAATCCTAGAAAGAGTATTATACATGTGGGTTAAAGCAACTACTTTCGAAGCAAAATTAATTTGTATCAAAAGTACTGAAAATGTCAGTTGATGTTTTCAACTGCTGGGATTCTGTTCAGCCAAGTGCTTGTAGTTGTGAGGGATCCTGTGGCGCATCAGCGATGAGGTTCGACCAAAAAGTCCCGTAGTTCTTCAGCACCGTACCTCTGTAAACATAAACAGGCATTTTTATAAAGGCACTTCAACTGGCTTATGTGTCAAAATGTTTTCGTTACTTAGATTATAGAAAATATACTCTCAATTCATCGGGATATTGTTCATTTTTCAACAAGTTAGTAATGTGAATATTTGCACAAATCGAAGAGGTGTTAGCATAAAAATATACAGCATCATATCAGTCTAAATACGTCTACTGCTGAACATAGGCCTCCCCAAGTGTAGCCACAACAACAGTTCCTGCGCGTCCCGCATCCATCGGCTACCCGCGACACTCACCAGGTCATCGGTCAACCTTGTGGGAGACTTACCAACGCTAAATAGGTATACAGATTGTATTGGATTCTAAATTCAATCTCTTTACAATATCATAAAATAATCTTGAAATCATTTTTTAAATAAAGCATACTGTTACAAAGTTTCTTGGATAGGGCTGAAGCTTGTTATTGTAAATCCTACTCATGCAAGTCATACCAGGAAAATAGAGTAATAGCGAATGTTTACAGAATCGCTGTGATTACATGAGACTGTGTGACGGTTGTTGTTTGGGCAGAGAGCCCGAGGCCCCGAGATGACTAGTGAAGCTTTGTTTACTTGTTCACGCGTGCATTGCGTGCGTCAGATGACTTGAGGTAAATAATTTACCTCAAGTCATCTGACGCACGCAATGTCTACTTAGTCTACTTATTGCATGAAGATATCGATTTTATATAGGAACATTTAAACTATGAACTTGCCAAGGAGTTTTATATATTAGATTTTAACATGAGCTTCAGCTGCCAGTATCATATTTCCACTTATTGCATTATCATACACATTTTATAAGAAATGTATTTAGATCCAGGCAATATTAACCAAACACGCGCAATATCTACTAGCTTTATAACTGACTGACGTAATTGGCTTGATTAAATACACATGAGCCCCTATTTTATGGAAAATCCGCAGTGCGATTCCGTTAACATTCACCGTGTAAACTGACCCAAGTTTGCACAGCAATGGCAGCTCACTAACGTTCTCTTCACCAGAAGTTCAGGTTAGTGAGCTGTCATTGCTGTCAATCCATACAAACAAGATGGAATGACAGTTCACTTCATGCTCACTCCTCCTAAGTTTACACAGGGACATTTTGACAAAATTGACCGTCTGTAAACACCCCACCTGCACCGTGGAAACTTGAAGTGAACTGTCAATCCATGGCTTTGACAGCTCACATCACCTGTGTTTTGTTTTCACGATGAGATGTTTAGTGTGTATCTACTAGCGACCGATTGCCGATATTTAAGTTATGTTCTAGAAGCAAATTATTCTCATTTGTTTACTCAAACTTCAAGATTGCTTCTAAGATTTTAAGTGCTAAAGCACGGAATCGGATAACACATAATTTATTTAATTCATACATACAATACAGTTGACCTATTACGCCATTGACACACTTGTTGAATCTAGTTTTTACGACAATGATCTCCGGGTTATCACTTGTGCCAAAAGCTTGTGAAACAGCCAAGGTACGTTTCAATATCATAAAAACTTGCTGATTAATGTCCAATCGAAACATTACAAAACTGTGCATCATTATAAACATGGTGATTATTTATTGACAAGTCACCGGATAGCCGACATCGCAATTACTTCAGAATAATAAATTCAAGGCTAATTATGTCTACGCTTTAAATCTAGTACGAGTAGTATGATCATTCTCGATTGATACACATTTTACGTAGCCAGGGTTTATCTTAAGGTCAGTTCACGTTGACTTATGATCATGACAGCACATTGGTGTTACGAAACTGCACATATGTATGTAGCTACCTATCTGCAGTGAAAGGAGTAGTGCTATTAGGGCATGGGTCGACAACCTCATTATCACGCTTAGACTCAAAATCCAAGTATGGCCCGATCTAAGTATGTACTTCAATTAGATTGACAGCTATAATTAAATAAATCATTTGAGGATGTCGTAAGATCTTAGCAGGAAAATCGTAGGGCTTAGTTCAGATGCGCTGTGAACCAAAATTATCTACTGACCAATAAATCGTGTTTGTTGGAATTCCGCAGTACAAATGTTGATTATTAATTAATAATACGTCGCTGTAATTTCCTTAGTTTTCTATAAGGAATATACGGTTTTATAACATCTATTTCTAATTTTTGTATGAACCACAGTAGAAAGACAGGTGGAATTATTGTAGTTTATAACGATTTTTAAAAAAAATACACTCATGTCGATATCTTTCATACAGGTGACCTTAATTCACTTGGAATCTGTCAGGGAGTGGTATTTATCATTATAACTAACTAAGCATGAAACAGTAACAAAACTGTAACATGTTGGCGAAATGCGAAATTGTTTGTGCTGAAAATGAAAAGCTTATCTTTTCAGAACAGTGTTCCCATAGCAAAAGTGGTGTAAAACACCAGTTTTGCTATGGGAACATCATCTGCCTAGCCTTTTCCCAACTATATTGGGGTCGGCTTCCAGTCAAACCGGATTCAGCTGAATACCAGTGTTTTATGTGGAGCGGCTGCCTACCAGACCTCCACAACCAAATAACTGGGTAACACTGTTTTGCTATGGGATGGGAACACTATTTGAAATATTGAAAATGATTAAGTCACCCTGCCTGTAGTGTAGTACCATACCTAATTTGTGTTGCCCTAATTCTGTTGACGCAGTGGTTGTGCGATTGGCTGCTGGAGGTCTAAAAAGGCCACTGTTGGAGAATTATATTAGATTCATAATATTAATCACACAATAAAAAATCTGTCAAATTTCATTTTCTTCTTTATCGCTAACACATTAGGTTCAAGGTTGATTGGGAAAATTTGACAGTGACTGGTAGCGTGATTTGCTTTCTGATTCTGCCAAAGTGGCCTTTTTAAACCCGCTGCGCTGGGTTGCGTGTCACAGATTCGATTCCCACGCGGAAAATATATTTGCATGGCCTACTACAGATAGTTGTTCCGGGTCTAGCTATTTGTGTACCTATGTCTTTTTAATCGTGTTTGTTATGCTTATTGTACGGTCAGCAACCGCACATTGTACTTTGGCCTAGTTAAAATACTGCAAATTTTGTTAATTTATAAAATGTAGCTTCGTCACGCACACAAAAACGTCAGTCTTCGGTTTAATATCGAGCTCGCGCAACACTCAACATTTTGTAATCTTTTTTATAACATTTTTTAAAACATTTTTTATAACATTTTTATTGTTGTATGTTACGTTAATTTAGTGTAATTTCGTATTAAATACCCTTTTTAATAATAACATTTATTTTATTAACATTCAACATTAAGTGTAAAGGCTCCTGCCCTTACAGTTATGCTTATTTTAAATATTGATTTGCAGATTCAAATTCCAAATTCTCCTTATAAATACGACTGCAAAAAACTTACGTGAAATAAACCCTCCCCTGGCTATCCGGCGGTGCTCTCCACAGCAACGTAGCCCTTGTCTTGAACTCAGGGTCGCCGTGCGTGATGCTCGCACATTCCGGGTGCACGGTCGTGTTGGGGGCCGGTTCCCACGCTCCGATCCAGTCGTCGTGTTCAACTGAGCGCGCTTGGATGAAGAACCCTTTGAAGGGCTCGGATCCTTCTATTGTTACTGGAATTATAAAGATTTTGATATTAGTTTGATATGAATGTTCACTAGAGATGTAATTTATATCTCAAGTAGTTTCTGACAACGGCTTCTCCCGCATGATCGTTGAAAATTATCCCAAGGAAACATCAAACTTTCGGGATAAATGTCATATTTAGATCCGAATGTACCCCTCTGCCAAGTTACATTTAGAATCGTTTAGCCGTTAAGACGTGAAGCGCCAGAGGTAACCATCGAACTCTCGGATACAAGTTACGATAGCTACCTACTTCTTTTGCGTAGAACAATTACTTCCAGCGACGGATCCAGGATTGTCGTGGGGGAGGAAGCTTGACCCCGCTGAGGGTAAGTTTTAGCAAAGTAGCAACACGTGACTATAAAAGCACAAATCTTTTTCTTTAGCTTAACGCATAACTATAGCCTCCTTGAATTACTTTTCGTAAAATCCTCAAAGAAATCGTTAGCATGTAGACTACAAAAGATGTTTCGGTTTTTTGGGAGAGGGGCTTGAGCCCCTTAGCGCGCCTTCAATTTAGTTGCTAAGTGCCGCTCGGCAGCAGTGCGACTGTCGCACTGCTTTGTTAATCCATACAAATAATAGTCGCGCGGCACTTAGCGACTAATTTGAAGGCGCCCTTAGATCCCCACCTGGATCCGCCAATGATTCCTTCGAGTAGCCCGTGTCCTAAAAGTTTTAATCTAAACCTAAAGTGGTTTTTAAGGCCTGAAAACATTAACAGACAGTTACTTTCGCATTTATAATATTACTATGGAATTCTTGGTCAGGGATTGAAAGGTTTTGTGTTCAACTTAATTCTACGCATTTAAACTTAATGATAAGCTTGAATACTCAAGCTATGAGTCATATGCACACACCCGATGACCCTACGTTTTCATCACGCCAGAGCGTAAGCTAGCGGCCCCGTTCATATACAACCGTGCCATAAGGGTGGGTTTTCACTAGTGCGTAGCGAGGTATGTGTTGGTTAAGAACCATTAGAATCGCTTGCGCTTAGCGAGGCTAATTAAATGAAGCGATTCTGTTGGTTCTTAACAAATCCCTCCCTCGGTACGCACCCTCGCAAATCTCTGGTGGCAACGCAGCCTCACTAAAATCTAAGAAATCCGATTTGACAGCTGTGTTCCGCTGTCCGTCCGTCCGTCCGTCTGTCAGCGGGCTGTATCTCAATAACTGTAATAGGTAGAGAGTAAGTCAACCTTGAACCTAATGCTTTAGCGCTAAAGATGAAAATTAAATTTGACAGATTGTTGTATGATTAATTAACCTTTATGATTCTACTAAAGTCACCAAAATCTAAGAAGTTCGATTTGACAGCTGAGTAGAGAGGTATAAAAGATTGCTTTACCACTAAGTGCGAAAGAGATTTATTTTTATGTCTCTTTCATACTTACTAGTAAAGCAATGTTGTATCCTGCTGTCAAATCGGACTTCTTAAATTTTGATGACTTTATCTTCTTTTGTAACGTTCATGAGAACCCCAACTTAGTTATCACTATCACACTTCACCCGCGACTTTGCCCGCGCTACAATTTTCTTAAGGATCCGTATTTTTTTTTAGACAAATTACTTTTCCTGAGAACCACTCTATCCATTGGTGAAAACAGCATGAAAATAATAGTTGGGGATCCTAGCAAAGGTGAAACGGTACTTCACGCCGGAACACAGCTGCTCAAACTCTATCAAACGCAAGTTCGATTGTGTATGGAATACTGTTCTCATCTTTGGGACGGATCTGCCAGATACCAGCTTGATGCCCTTGAGTCAATTGAGAAACAAGCCAAGAGGACCATCGGCAATGAGAAGCTCGTCGCGACGAAGCTCCAAAGTCTTAAACATCGACGACGAGTTGCTAGCCTGTTGTTTTTCTACCGATTGCATTTTGGGGAATGTGCGACGGAATTGCATAATTTAATTCCGTGAAGCCCGTTCCATCATCGGACCACAAGACGAACGGCGATGCGCCACCGGTACATAGTGGACATCCCACCCACACGCACTAAACGTTTTGGGAACACATTCATAATGCGTACAGCTAAGGAGTGGAACTCCCTGCCGAACTCAGTGTTTCCTGATAGCTACAACCTGGAAGTCTTTAAGTTAAGAGTGAATAGGCTACTTCTAGGCAAGCGTGCACCATCTTCGACCACATCATCGCTTACCATCAGGTGAGATGGTGGTCAAACGCGTGCCTATCATCAGTAAAAAAAAAAAAAACGGTGCAGTAGATTTTGAGTTCATCGCGAACAGACAGACGCGGCGTAGGACTTTATTTTATAATATGATATCATCCTCTGATACTTACCTACCCAACCCTCATACCTCAGGTGTCCATCAACAGACAGTTTTAAAGGCCTCAGTTTGTTACCCTATTAGGTACCTTAATAAGTTTGGGGTCAAACCGGTTAAACCATAAGCCGTCTGACGCTGACCTACAAAACCATACACATACATACGGTTTGCGTAATCGAACTTACGAGAGTTACGCACTCGCTACCCACCGGTAGATTTTATCAATGAACGCTACTTTATAGTAACTTTATCGTCTAATCTTGTTATATCCGTTTTGTTATGTTGTAACAGTATCGCTTGCTTGCTAAAATAATTAGGAGATACGAAATATCGAATGATAGTTTGGTTGCTGCGATTGTGAAACGCTGTCTGTAGAATTTGAAGTTCACTACTAGCTTTTGCTCGAGGTTTTGCTCGTTATGTAGCCTATATCCGTATCCAGGGTCCTAATCCGTGGTCGAGTGGTTTAGGTGTTTGCCTTGTGACCGTGATCGTGAGTTCGATTCCCACGAGAAGCATACTTTGTAAAGTTGTTTCCAGTTTGGCTCGGACATTGCAGGCTTGAATCACCTGATTGTCTGATAAAAAAAAGATGATTCCGTGCTTCGGAAGGCACGTATAAGCCGGTGGTCCCGGCCGCCAAATGGCGGTCGTCAAATAATCTATGTCAGAGGCCTTTGAGGCGGTTTAGAAGCTCTGACACTAGGGTGTGTGAGGTCGTTAGACCATACTGTCCACACGATAAGAAGAACTATCTCTGTACCAAAACTCATCAAAATCAATTTGGCGATTTAGGAGTGAAAACGTAAAAACTAACACACTTTCGCTGCCTTCATCGCTTCCTCGGAATTTACTGGCTCGAGACGTAGCTCAGAGCTGTTTTAAAAATGCCACGAGAGCCCGATCGACCGCCAGATCAAGCGTCGTAAGTGGAATGGGATTGATCATACGCTCCGGAAGGATCCTGATCACATTCCCGAACAAACCATGGACTGTAATCCTCATGGAAACAAGAAACGTGGCCTTCCCCGTCAAACCCGGCGACGCACCGTGGTGGCAGAAGCAACGAGTATCGAAATAACGTGGTGTGAAGTGAAGCGTGAAGCCCAAGATCGCTCGCGATGGAGGACTACTCTGCCCTAGCTAGGGGGCAAAGGACCTTAAGTCAAGTAAGTCAAGGTCTAATTACCATTTGTTTGGTGCATCATATCATCACCAAAACCAAAACAGGGCTTTCTGGGCGAAAGCTTAGTAAGCCTCCTTGAGAATTCCATTAGTATAGGTACCGATCGCTTACAAACGCAGTTAAAAAAAATCGGCTCGGATAAAAATAAGAACAGGGTCACAAGGTATTGGGTCACTTCAATTAAATTTTCGAGCCAAACTTCACAGAAGGGCATCATGATTGGGGTTTGATTCCCACATTAACAGAGAGGTGCTATTTTTTAAGCAACGTTCGCATTCGCATCTCATTCGCGGTCTGTCGAAAAATTGATTGCGACTGATATTGGACCATTTAATCGATTTCATCGTCAACGTTAACTGTTGGCTAAACCTGTCTTCTTTTTAGGGTTCCGTACCCAAAGGGTAACCAACAGAAACCTATTACTAAGCCTCCGCTGTCCGTCCATCCGTCCGTCCGTCCGTCCGTCTGTCTGTGAGCGGGCTGTATCTCAAGAACCGTAATAGGTAGACAGCTGAAATTTTCACAGATTGTGTATTTCTAATGCCGCTATAACAAAAAATAATAAAAATTAAGGTTTGTAGTACGGCACCCTTCGTGTGCGAGTCCGACTCGCACTTGGCCGTTTTTTTCAGGTTCGAAAATCATTAAATGACTCCTGCTCTTGATGGAGCGGAAGGGAGTGTCAGACTCTTACTGACTAAACCCATCCATTTTCCTCCTGCGGTGACTCTTTCGAACAAATTCCGCAATCCTGGCAGGGTATTCTCCTACTGTTAACTGCTTCTCGTTGGTTTTGCCAATTTTCACGCTCTTGTTCTGTTTATTTTTCTCAAACAGCAGTTTCGGTAAATTCTGATTGAGATTTTCAGAAGGTGAGCTCAAAGATTCCTAGTATAAGTATGTAAAACACAGTAGATAGACCTACAGGTGGTGTAGGTAGAAGTATCTACCTATTAGCATTTAATTTTGAAATTAACCTCAATTCCAAAGTTATCGCAATCACAACTATTATTGCTCCAAATTATCATCCTAATTACTCTTTCCAAAAACAACAACAAGACAGTATCAGACAATAATGAAAGTGTATTCACCTGTGACGGGAGTATTTGGCCCGTAAACCAGGGCAGAAGCGGCCACTCGGTACGGTAGAGTGGACAAGGGTTGCGTCCTATGTTGCCCGTGATTAGGCTGATTAGCACGGCTCTTCACACACGTGTCTATCGGTGCCCCGTCCGGGAAACTTTGCACACCCCAGCACAAAATTAAACCTAACAACAATTTCGAGAACATTTTGACTCTCTTCGTCTGTACGTTAAATTTGAAAGGTAACACAGCACACCTCGCGCTCGACTGTGCGTGTGTATGTTGCCGCACTCAGTTTTGTAAGCCGACTTCGAAAGGATCTAGATCTTTGTACAAGTTGATAGATCAATTAATGCTGTAGGATGTCGAGGTGTGCCGAAATGGGCATGTCGGTACTGTGATTGCACACATGACCACGTGCAATGGCCAGCTGTGAATGAAAATTGAAATTAAATTAAATTTTAATTATTAATGTTTATTTATACAAATGTATTTGTTACGACATTAGTTATTAACTTAACCTTACATGAAGTATCGCTTACATTACTTCAGTATTGAATATTTACTGCTGAGAAACGGTGAATAAAATTATCATCAATAAGATATTGCACAAAAAACACCGACTCTTCTTGGTAAAGTAATTTTTAAGCTTATTATTACTATTAGTTACAAGTCGTGAGATTAATTAATATAAACAGAAATTTCAATGTGTGTAGTAATTTTAAGCGATGTAATTACAAAAACAACTGTGTATTTCTGCTGATCTGATTTCGATTAGGAAATGATAAAACGTTATCCTGAACATTTTCAGACATCAAACTTTACAGATATAAAAAGCAAAGGCAACTTCATGATATTGTTAACACGATGTTCATAATCATTCGTTTAGGAATACAATCTTGTCTCCGTCGGGCCTGTTCGGTGCAAGAACGCTGGGGTCTAACGTGTCTTTGGGTGCTGTGTCCGTAACCTCGATGTATTGCATTATCTCTTCGAGCATATTTTCACAGTCATCGTATTCAACTTTGTCCGGCTTCATAGTGACGGGCTCTTTTTCAGGGCCAATCTCTTTCTCAACGCCTACATAAGGTGCATCACTTCTTTGTTTAAAACTATTCAACTTCGGAACTATTTGATCAGAATTCTTTTCTCGATCTTCAGAAATGTCGCGTAGTTTGGATTGGTTCGGATATTTCTTGTCTATATATTTGGTTTCGTAATCATTGAAGGAGTTGTTGTAAACGCTACTAGAAGGTGTTGAAGCGCACTGGATCCAGTCTTGGCAATTGATCGAAATGCTGGAAGCATTTGTGAAGCCGTAGTAATCGTCCACTTTGTTTTCTCTGTTGGCTATGAAACCGGAATCGTCGTCCACGTCCGACCTATCTAGTGAGTCGTATCCTTCATTAACGGTACCATTTTGTATAGTTTCGTAGACTGGTTCCAAGATCTCAGCCAATCTTTCGCTAGCTTGTATCGATATGATTTCAGCGACATGTAGTTTTGGTCTAATAGTAGCGTAATCTTTGGCGTCGTCGGATGGAGTCGGTAGTCCGGTACTGCAGGTGATTCTTCTTTCGGAGTTTGGGCCCATGCTCATTCTAGGGTAGGAATCTCCTCTAATTCGGGACACTACTGCATTTTCTGTTTTTCTATATGTTGCTTTGATTAACATGTGAACCTGGAAGAAATAAAATTCAAAGTATTAATTGTACATAATATGGAATTTTAGAATGTCAGTAAGTATAAGATTTGGTTGGTGAAAAATATTGAAGTCCTACCTCTTTATTAACGTAGCAGAACAGTAAAGCCACGACGAGTCCCTGCAGTCCTTCCACGGTGTATGAGGCGTAGTAATAGATCTGTTCTTCAATGCAATTGTCGGTGGACGGTCTGAAGGCCGTCAGTAGGAACTGTGTCCCAAATAGTGGCATCAGGAACAATGTTGCTTTGGCTGTGCTTCTGCAACGTAAATAGCATACGGAACATGATGTTTTATCCATCTGGAATGTTGTCAAGGCTCTAAGTTATTGTGTTTTCGCAAACAGTAACCTTCTCCATGATTGTCTTTTATCTAGGTAGATACTTGGGGGTGTGTTGTGCGATCATGTCTTCCCATGTTCAAACACTGGGAAGTATTAAAAGGGTGTTCCAGCAGGTTAAATCTACTGGTATACAGTCTTTGGAAATACAGAAGTTTGCAGTGTGCTGACTGAATCATGTAAAATATTGCTACAAATACTTTGCTTGTAAGTTTAGAGTAATTTTGGCAACAAGATGCAGTTCCGCTCTAATTAACTCAGCCACACGAATTATTATGAGGCACTTAAACTGTTATAAACATCGCCAAAAATGTAGATGTCTGAATCATAACACCAAATGCATATTTTAATATCTAGACACAGAAACCTTATTTCTTTATCTTAATCTAGCTTTGGATAATCTCGGCATTACTTATGATTTAATGTTCTACAAATAGTATTAAAAACAGTTATTTGGTAAACATAATTTCGAAACATTGCAAAAATTTGGATGGAGCAAAATGCCTTTGGGCAACAGGAGACGTAGTTGCATTTCAAGAGCATCATTTATTATTATTGCAATTCAAACAGTAAATGTCAATGACAGTCACATGACGTGCTCTCGAGATTTGCATCGACTAGGGAAATTAATCCATACTAATACTAACTTTTGCCCGCACATAACCAGTTTTTTCGGGAAATCATCTCTTAGTGCTCCCCAAGGAACCTATACACCAAATTTCAGCTTACTACGACCACTAATTTCGGCTGTCAATCAGTCAGTAACGGAAGAATTTAACATGATTCTTGATTATAAAGCTGAAGAGTTTGTTTGTTTGGTTGAATGCACTAATCTCAGAAACTACTTTGCACTACTGCTTATAGGCAATATAAAACTTAAGAGCGGAGCATACGAAGTTGCGCGGGTCAGCTAGATGTTTATAAAGATTGATCGCCACTTGCAGGTTATAAATCAATAAGGTTTATGTGTCCATGTGTCGCAAGCTGCTCGCATGCAAGTTGCATAACATTGCGGGCTTCTGTGGTATATTTTTAAATACACTATACAAGTTGCTGGCAAGCACACAGAATACCTACGTCCCCTTACTAAGAGACAGTTGGATACCTCCAAAACAACTTAGAAACCCCCACAGACATTAGGAAATAAGTAAGTAAGTTAAAACCACTCACAGCTGATTAGCATTCTCAGAGTTCCTGATCTTCGTCAAAAGCACCCTGAGCACATCGATGAAGAGGCCAGTATTGATCAGCAAGATGGCGATGCGGGGCACGTCAAGTATCCACTGTATATGCGGCACCGTGTAGATTAGCCAGCAGGAGTGGTCGTTGTGCACGGCCATCACTGCGGCCCACGCTATGGCGGGCGCTAGGGCTATCACTGGGGAGCAAATGAAGGTTTAAGTCTCTATATCTACTCCACACACAAGCACTCGCACGGTAAAAATGTTTGTATGGCCTACTGATAGTTGTTCCGGATCTGGCTGCTTGTATACCTATGTGAATCCATACTAATATATAAAGCTGAAGAGTTTGTTTGCTTGAACGCGCTAATCTCAGGAACTGGTAGTCCAATTTGAAATATTCTTTCAGTGTTAGATAGCCCATTTATCGAGGAAGGCTATAAGCCTATAGGTATATATCATCACGCTAAGACCAATGGGAGCGGAACAGTAATGAAACTTGTGACGCAGACGAAGTTGCAAGGGTCAACTAGTTATTTATATGTCTGGAAACTCACCCACGATACAGGAAAATTCCTAGTGTGGGCCAACGTATAAAAAATATCTAATGTAACTCCATGTAAGTATCTGTACCTAGGTACTCCATTTAATCGGAGGTTGCGGAATTTGTTCGAAAGAGCCACCGCGGCCCTGGAAAGCAATGGGCATTAGGTGAAATACGGATGGGTTTAAGTCAGTAAGAGTCTGACACTCCCTTCTGCTTCACCATCCTTAAAAAAATTGCGCTATGACAAATAGCGTCAACGGATAGACAAACGACCGATAAAGTACCTCGTAACAGGGAATTATGTAAGTAAGTTATAGTTATTTCCTTCGGTAAGTTCCAAGGCAATGATTAGTGGAAGTGGAACCCTTGTTCATTATGCCATTTTAAAGGATGGGAAATCATCAATTGACTCCTCCCGCTCTGGGGAGCACTCTTTCGAACAAGTTCCGCAACATGTTCAGTACGCCTAAAGTAAAACCTGTAAAAAAATGTAGGGCCACGGACAACGGTGGGCACAAATTCCTATTGTCTTACACCAGTCTTTGAGCTTGAATCTTCCGAAATTTCAATTCCCTGAACTACTGGACTTCCGTACAAATGAAATTGACATTTATTTTTAAATTAGAATGGGTATCATTATGAGAGAAGCATGATGAATGAGAGAAGCATCGATGAACAGGCTAGTGATGCCCAAGATAACGATACGGGGCACGCCCAGTAGGTACCAACTATATGTACCTACTTACTTTACGTTACTTTCTTCCAAGAAAATGATTAGTGGAACCCTTGCTGATTGGTGGTGAAGTTACAAAAAGACGGTCCCCCAAAACATTGCCGTTCAAAAATTGCTGGCACTGACTTTTGATTTTAAATTACTTCCTTTTCAATATTTTTGTCTACCAAAGTCTCTCGTAATATTGAAAACTCAGTAAGTTTAGTACTTCAGTAAGTAACTGAAGCTGTGTTTTTAAATACGCAAATGTTTCCTAGGTTTTTATTGTTATGTTGTACAATGAATATTGCGGTTTAAAACAGCTTTGTGGATACGCCTGAGCTACAACTTATGGCAATTTTGAGAAGAACACGGTTCAAAGTACGTATTCCAATCGACTTAACCCACCAAGCCTTGGATCAGCTTAATGTGTTTTAATCATCATCTGCCTAGCCTTTTCCCAACTATATTGGGGTCGGCTTCCAATCAAGCCGGATTTAGCTGAGTACCAGTGTTTTACGAGGAGCGGCTGCCTACCAAACCTCCACAACCCATTAACTGGGTAACACGGTACTTCATGGCAAGACTGGTCAGGTTTACTGGCTTCTGACTATCCGTAACGACTGCCAAAAATCTACAAATGACAGCCGGGACCAACGCCTTAACGTGCTTTCCGAGGCACGGAGAACTTAATGTTTTTTTTTAATAAATAAGTACCTACAAATGACAACGTTCTCCATTTGCTTGTTTTTCTAAAAGGATAAGTATATTTTTATGCGGTTGTCTTGGGTGACTTTAATGCAAACTAAAAAAATAACGAATTCATCATATACATACCTGCAGCAATACTATACAGCCACTTCATATTCAGCTTCCGCTTGAAGACGGCAACGATGGACCGGTGTAAGTACAGGCCTTCGACCAGCATGCACACGAACACGGCGTTGCCTGCAACACGTTCGGCGAACGCCAGGATACGACATGCAAGGGCATGCGATGACATCACCGTCTCCCCAGCGTTTGTGAGCTCGTCTATGTAGATCTAGAGGTAAGTAGGTGTTTGAGGATTGCCGTTTATATAAGCCTACCGTTTTAATAAAACAGTTACACATGCCTGGAGGGTGCTGTGATCGCTAGATAACTCGGATGCTGGTTTGGTCAAAACCCCCGAACCACGCAACTATTACCTCAACTAGATACACTCTCAGTAAAATTACGGGCCAGTAACTTAACCAGTTTTCATAGGTTCACGAGCTTCCCAGAAATAAGACGCATTATATCGTCTAACGTCTATCTAAAAATCATTAGGCAGATTTCGTAGTAAGGTACGACATTACGAGGTCATCATCATATTCCTGCCCTTATCCCATGTTACTTGGGGTCGGCGCAACACGTTTTTTCTTCCATTCTGTCCAATCAGCCGTCACGCTATTACTAATTCCCTTTTCTTTCTTATCACTCCGACCTTACGAGGTCATTCTCTGGCAATACACAAACAGTTTATGAGGACGTAATAAAGAACGGGGAGACCGTTCCCCTATACCTATTTTGATCTTCATTGACGTAATACAGATTACGTAACCGGGCTCTGATGGACACAAATTTCCAACGTAAACATGTTAAGCATCCAATTCCGAAAATATTTTCACACAACAATAGCAAATCATTATTTTGGTCGAACAATACAAGCACACCCTATCCATGTTGCTACTATGGCTATGATGTCAGTCTATTGTCTCTGACTTACCTCACTTCTGCTGACGATGACTAACGCGTTCCTAATAACGATGGCAATAAGAAGGTTCCTGTGTAGCGCTACGCGGGTGATTCTGAGTCTTTTGTAGAAGCAGAAGATGAAGACTGCAGGAAGACAAGCAACGATCGAGATGGACAGCACGGCGATGTAGAACTGGTAACGGCGAAGCAGACGTGGGGAGATGCTGCAAGTGCTGTAGTCTGTTTGGAGCTCCCAAGTGGCGTTTGAGTGGCATTGCTTGCTGCTGTAGTCTGGAAAGATGTCCACATGAAGGACCATTGTTTTAACTGCGAGGGAATTTGGATATGCAAACTAATAGGAGCCTAATAATACTTAGTTGTAGTGTGATTAACTTAAAGGTAACTGGCCGGTTGATAGCTCTACCTTTAGACAAAACAAAGGGACGTTTAGTACGTGAGAGATAGTGTAGGTAAGAATGTAAAGGTCGAACAAATCACCAGCCAGTTTTAATCGATTTAATGTTAACAAGGCGCCCTGCGTCAAAACAAAGTTATAAGTACGTAGGAAATGGTGATAAGCTAGATTTAAATTGAACTCCACGTAGGTATCTGATGATTAATTGGTATTTTAATGGAATAACATACGATGACACGAAGGTCCGGTGCTGGAGTACGCGAATTCTGAACAAACTTCGGTGGCCAAATCCCCCCTGAACGCTTCCTGCCAGCACGTCCAGCCATCGAACGTGGGTTCACACTGGCTCACTAAAAAGTAAATAATATTTCAGGTTATGTGTGCTTATTGTGAGTGTAAAGAAACAATTGAATCACAAATGCTCAACTATCCAATTCAATAGTCTTGTTGATGTCGCCTCCTATCGCAGTTGGTCTTAGCATTGCTAGTAGATAAAAACAGTTGAATCATTGCTCCGAGAGTCGTTGCTTCGGCGCTTTTCAGGTACTACAGTAGATTCTGGCTTCCAGTTGCAATGATTGGAAAAAGTGTGTAGTTCTGCAGGTCTTTAAGCTACCTACCCAAAATCATAATTTTGTTAGATCGGTGGATAGAATGAGATCATGATACGAGGGCATCACCAGTTATGCTTAGAATTTTAAGTTAGTATATTAGTATATGTAAGTTTTAGGAGCTCGTGGCTAGATAATAACAGCCGCACGGGTCGATCTTCAAGGTTAAGCAACGCTTGCCAAGGTTGGTCTGTGGTTGAGTGATCATCTCAACATACCGAGTTTCCTCCTTGCCTCGGAAAGCACGTTAAGCCGTTTGTCCCGGCTGTCATTTGTAGATCTTTGGCAGTCGTTACGGAAGCCAGTAAATCTGACTCCAGTCTTGTCATGAAGTATCGTGTTACCCCGTGTTGGCTAGGCAGATGAGTATAATTGTAAGTTTTACCCGAAGTGTTGAAGATTTCCGGCATATAATGACTGCAGCAGTCACTGGCCGCGTAGAAGCATCGCTCCCACCTTCCTTGCGCTGCTGGTATCAGAGCCTCGCGCACCGCGGAGGCCACCTCTTCCAAACCAGGGTCGAAGGGATAGCAGCCACATGAACCGTCTTCTTTTGCCTGTCCCAACAGAATTCTTTGAAATCTGATGGATGAAGTACATCGGTCTGTACTAACGCTTCAATGCAAGAAAGACGAGCTTAGAGAGCGTGGAGTTCCAGATTTATTCGGTAACAAAATATAAAGTGCCTAAGTTCAAAAATACGTCTAATATTTTCTCAGAACCATCTACAAAACCAAGGCTTTCCATAGAAAGCCTTCGGTATCATACACACGACTTATGAATCTACTTGACTTCAGGAACACCCACAGCTGATTTATGTTTTGGGTACAAGGTCACATGATCAAGATATCATTACTAAAATGTATATATATACAAGACTATCACAAGTTCATATCTTTGGCAGTGATCCACTATCGCTTCGATATTCATCGCTACAATCGCTTCTACGTTGCTGGTTATTAAAGAGTTGGAGACTAATAATAGCTAATCGAATACGACACTTAGGTAGATAGAATCTTTCTTTTTGGAAATTTTCAGGATTTGTCACTGAAAATTTCCAAAAAGAAAGACAGTCAAACAAAGACAACATGAGATGGAATATTTTCTCTTTGGTTTTTTCATTAGTTGCTGCAAGGCATCTTTGATACCATCTAAGCTAAGCTAATAATATAAAGCTGAAGAGTTTGTATGTTTGGTTGAACGCGCTAATCTCAGGAACTACAGGTTCGAATTGAAAAAATATTTTAGTGCCGGATAGCTTATTTGTCGAGGAAGGCTATAGACTACATAACATTACGCTACCCTACAACCAATAAGAGCGAACACAGTAAATCTCTTGTCTCATATTTGAACACAATAGGGAAAGCCAGCTGACATAGCTGTGGGTTGACCAACGTGACCCTTTCTGCAGGAGAACCAATTAACATGGGACGGGATCGAAGATTGTAGAACAGCAAACGCAACCTCCTCAAGATAGACGACTGCATGACAGATAGATGATATTTGACTAATTGGGAAAGGGATTTTACGTAGGTAAATATTTAGCAGACGTCTAGGAAAGTTAGTTTGAAAATAGTGGGATATCAGCTTGGTTTGGTATCACAAACTGCGTTGTAGCGATCTAGTTATGCGATAAGTCTAAGATTACCATCTAAATGCTGGTGTTCTACGTCTAGGTACCTACTGTATCATGTTTTATTTAAGTGGCTACTGAATGTAGAACTTATCTACGAGTACGAGCCGTATGGAAAGTAGACACAGAAAAAAAATACGGTTTTGTAAAACAACGTCGCTGTAGAATGTGAGACTTCTCTCTAAATGTCGACTAATGCCTTCTCAACTTTTGCCTCTTAAAGGTGGATACCACAGAAATATCTATGGTGGATACAGACATTGTGAGGTATGCGCAGCGCACGGGCGCTCATCGCATGCTTCGCAATGTGTGGACATTCATATTCGTGGTGAGGCACGGCTACGCAGGCAAATTTACATCGAAACGGGTGCACTGCGAGGCGTGCGCGGCGCATGCCTCGCAATGTCTGTATCAACTTTAAGATGAGAACACGATTGAAGCTTACAACTGGTCCAAATTGGAGAGGAGTTGCGAGAGACAGGAAAGAGTGGAAGTTGTTAGATTAGGGCTTTTGCTTGGCACTGAACGAAGAGGGAACTGTACTTACAATAACAACCTTAAAGGGTGAAAAATGTGGCTTCCGTATAGTATACAATACAGAAGCCACATTTTTGCGCTGATCGTGGTCGCAGCGGTAACCTATCAGCACTCGTAATATGACATAGACTTCGTTTGATTTGCGTATCCGGCCGTGTCACGACAGGACACAGTAAGTGCCCGTAGCTAGAATGACTCACGATCTCAAGACAAGGCGCGAACCAGTTCCCGTAGAAGCATCCAGCGTTCAGATTGATGGTGTTGGTGCCGGCTACGTAGAGGAAGTCAGGGGTATACAGCAGGCATCCTCGACCTGCCACCCAACGGAACACCTGCTCGTGGTAGCGAACATTCCGGTAGTTGCAGGTCTTCCGCGCGTCTGCAGGTACGGTTTCTGGTGGCTCCTAAGGGATAAGTGTTAAAAATGAGATGAATGTAAGCTTTACATGTTATCATCATCCCGAAAGAAGGCACTGCTAGACATAGGTTGGCGATATCTAGTCTCCGCTTGAATTGGAGCATTGGAACAACAACTGTATAGATAGACAGTTGAAATGCAGGTGTTTTAGTAGACTCTCCGATTGTACATTCAGCAACTCACGGTGAATTACATACGGTCAACTCCCTCTCACACTGTATCTAGGTCTGGTCTAGTATCCCAGCGCTGAAAACATTAACACTAAGTATAATGCTTATGCTTGTATGGCTTACCTCACAAATGTAGATGTTGGGCCTCTCGCAAGCGAGGCGGTCATTGGCCCGGATGGCGACCCTGGTGTCGCGCTGGTGCCACACATCGAAGCCTACGTTCACAGGGTTCAGGACATCAATGAAGAGATAGGCCCCCACCTACAATTTAATGGTAGGTATATATTCTACCGTAGTGATTTCGGTCATGGTAGCAAATCTCAACGGATATTAGGCTCGGTGCAAACTGACCACAGCCACCGGTGATGACCGGTGGCCAGCGACTCAACATATTTTGTATAGACGCATACACACTTTTAGCCGGTGGCGGCCACTCGCTACAGCAGCATAGTCTGCGACTCGCCACTTGTGATCGCTGCGGGCCACACAAGATGCCAACACCAGCCACTCGTGCTGCTCCAGTAACCGCGTTAGGCGCCATGGAGCACGACACCTCAATGGATATCGATACTTAGATCACATTAGACAGACTGCCAAGTAGTACCGTGTTACCCAGTTTAAGTGTTGTGGAGGTCTGGTAGGCAGCCGGTCCACGTAAAATACTGGTATTCAGCTGAATCCGGTTTGACTGGAAGCCGACCCCAATATAGTTGGGAAAAGACTAGGCAGATAGGAGAGACTTCGCAGCGGAGAGCTGGTTATAAAATGTGGCGGCTTCCGAACACCGTTGTCGCGCACTTCTGCCACTGTCCCAAATATGGCGGTAGCACGCGACAGCCACCGCTGCACCGGTGGCTGTGGTTGGTGGCCCATTTGCGCCGAGCTTTAGCCTCGTTTGATACCTAGGACGAAGAACGCCATCTTTCTTCGTTACCCAAAAATTTAAAGACAACGAGCATTAGGTACTTGTATGTAGGTACCTACATTCAAATGACATCGAAATGAAAGCCTAAATGTTATTTAAAAGAAGATATGGTTTCATTTCGGTGACTAAGTTCCTTCAAATGTGATGTTCTACAGCTAATATGCAATGATTTCTTTTCCCATGAACTCTCCCACAAAGACCATGCATAATTCCGTTACAAAAAGTAAGTTTTCACACCACCTGCACGAAAAGGTCAGATTGTATGATGTCATGCAAGCTCAACCTAAAAAGTCATTATTGTCGTGTGTTATAATGAAATTCAGTATCTACAATATTATTTACCGGAGGTCAATCATGTGATTTAAATTTGGAACTCAACTTGGAGAACGACGAGATCCGCTCGCGGCCAGCCATCTCTTTTCATGCCTAGCGAACAATTTTCTTGCAGTAGGTGTGAAAAGTAGAGTGCTCCTCTGGCATAAAGGTGTCTCCACCTTGGTTTAGCTTGAATCCCTCGCTGCATTCAGTATTCTTGCATTAACTTGAGACGGGAAAGCGGCAGTCCGATCTTCATTTGTTTTTTCGCAAGATTTGTATTGTCACGTTGACGAGTTCATCAAATTCAGATATGGATTTTTTCTTTGGCTGATTCGTGTTTTATTTTTACTTTCCTTGTATTCGTCATGAAAAGCACTGTGTTTTACCTTGGGTGAAAGACTTATTTAGTTCCTCGAACTATTGGCACCCTCGCTTCGCTCAGGCACCAAACGCCGTCTCGGTACTAAATCAGTTGCTTTCACCCCCAGGATAACAATTATGTGGCCGGCCCGGTGTACCTACCCTTGTTTCGCAGACAGAAATATCATAGGATTTCAATTCGCAGTAAATGTTTCACATAATATTTGGTCCTTGTAATTTTATGTCGAATATTATTGTTTCAAAGCCTATTTACTGAATGAAACCTATTTCACACATTTTTAGATTTTTTGAAGTTGATCATGATTTTGGTCTTTGTGATGTTCATTTCTAAACCCACTTGTCTGCTCGCTTTATTAAATGTAAAGTAGGTACATATATTGTAGTTGGAGGCTCGATTCTGACAGTAAAGCCAAATCGTCCGCAAATCGTAAGTGGTTTAGGTAATTACCCTGTATATTTAAGCCACAATTTTTCCAGTCTAGTTTGCTTATGATGGATTCTTATACTGCGATAAAGTTTTTTAGCGATATAGGGTCTCCTTGTCTGACTCCTCTCCCGACCGGGAAGCTTAGGCCTGTAGTTTCCAGTTTAACTCTACTTGAACTATTTACTATAAAGGTGTTTGAGTATGTTTATGTATTTTCCTCTACATTTTGAGCTTTCAAACTGACCCATATACTTACTTTTGTGTGAGATTGTGTCAAAATGTATCTATATAGTAGATTATTTTTATATAGATATCGTAGATACCTTATATTACATCTATGATTTTTCCAATAAGCCCAATCTATTCCCCATTCTCTCACAAACGGAATAACTCATAGATTTGTCATCATTAATTTCAGGCAATTAAAAGGAAGTCATAGATTTGTCATTATTAATTTCAGGCAATTAAAAACAATGACTAGATAACAAGCAGAAACATGTACTTGGTTATCTATCTTATCTTTTTTATTAGAATTCAAAAAAATTAGTAGCGCGAACTAATTTTTATCAATAGGATATCTTTCAATGCAGGCGCAGCTAACTCCCGATAACGAGTTTTATTCTTAAATGAAAGTAAATAAATTAATCCGTCTGAATCCAATTTGTAGATCTAGTGGTCACATCCGGTACCACTGAGCATGAGGTCCTGGCTTCGATTCCCGGACCGGGCAATGTTATGGGCTTTTTCGACAATGAATCCCTCTCCATCCTATTCTGCCTTACCCATTACCCTTGAAATCGTGATGTGGGAATTATAAGGATGCAAAGACATTCCCTTCCCTTTAATTTTATCTCTCGTGTGCTTTGTTGCAAGAATGGCTTGCTAATTCAGATATTGGAAGAAATGTTACAAGCGTTGCCTCTTTATGTTCGAAACTCGAAAACTGCAATAATACCGGTTATAATCTATCTCTTATCACGTATTTCCATTTTCCAGACGTCCCTAATTAGGGTGGGTACTACATACTTATAGACCTTATCTATAAAAATACAATGACCTTTCGAAAACATCGAAACAATAGATTAAAAATCAATCAATTATTTTTATTTTCGTCTCCTCTACGTAAACAAGTACGTCCTTTATCAGTTTTAATTTTCCAACTGTCCATGCGCTTTTGTAAACTGTACTTATTCGCATGCAATAAGTTGGTATGTTCAATACAAATCAAACAATTCATGTATTTTTTGAAATAGCAGTAAGCATGCCATAACTAGTACTTTTAAACACGGTTTTCATTTGGTTGACTGAAATTTCGGTTATGGTTTCGGAACAAAAAATGGTTTCGGCCCACAGTTTCGGCTTAGGTCATTTAGTGGCCGAAAATTCTGCTTATTCGACTGAATGAAACCAGCAATCTTGTGCTGTTTGTGCTTGTGCGGTTTTGATAAAAACTGGCTGTCTAGTTCGTGGGTCGCCCAGGTACGTGTTAGATACTAATATACTCGCCCAGACACAAGATTGTATGCAGATAATGTAGAACTGGTACGTGACTAGCTAAATTGCTTGTATGTACTTACATGCTCATCTGCCTATCCATTTGGGGAATCCTTGTATGATATCACCAACTACAGAAGTGCCCAAGGATATAAGATTTTATCAGTGTTTATGAATTAGCTAAGTTTCGGTTTTGGTTTCGGTTTTGGCCAACACTACAAGGGGAGCCGAATATTCGGTTACGGTTGTAGCTGAAAATCATATTTTGATTGGTTTTCACCTTCTTTTTTCTTCTACAATATTTTCAGTCTAAAATGGTGCACCTATATCTATCAAAGTTGTCCTAAATTCGTGCGTAGGTGAGGTAGTTAGCAAGCCAATCATAACGTAGATAAAGAATCGCTATGCAAAATCCATCCTGTCATTTTTCCACGTGATATTTTAAAATTCTTAATTAATTACATGTCCTAGTATATAAAGAAAATACCTGCGTCCCATGTAAAATTAAAATCCATGCGAAACAGCGAACCAACTTCAATATTATATGACGTTCTTGCATAATTTTAATGAAGCACTCCTTTTGTACTCGTAAAACATAATGAGATAAAAGTATTATAATTGATTTTAAAAGCACTATCACTTCAAAAATCACAGATTTTTGTCACTGTATAATTGAGAGCGTTTGACACGAGCCACTACACAAAAGTGTTTGGAAACCGAATAGCATCCAACATTCCGGTACGGAGAAAATCCATAACAGCTTTGTTGATTGTCTTCAGCACAGAATGTATTTTCATTCGTGGCGACTGCCGCACTAATTGTGCTAAACAACTCACTGTTTACAAATTATCTGCGGCCACAATCAAATTGATATCTATAGATTACTCACGTTATGGACCTATCTCTGTATTCGGCTGTGATTGAAATTGGTGAAAACATGTGTTATAGGTACTTACAGAAACAATGCGCATGAGATCATTCGTCGTCGAATTAAATTTGACGAAATTATCGATTATTTTATTTAGACTTCATGCACAAGGTACAAACATTTTCCGATCAGTCTGAACAAGTATCATTGTCATAGTTGTCTGAAATAAAGGATTAAATTAATTTAATTACCTATGCATAGTATGGGTTAACTTAAACCGTAAGAATAACGAACGTATTCGGTATTCCTCAGTACTTAAAACAAGCAGTAGGTAGATTTGTGGAGATATTAAATTTTATAACAATTTAATGTTTTTATGGAGGCCAACCGCGTGCCGTGATTTGCGTCCGTATCTTATCTTGGAATTAAAAATGTTATTCATCATCAAGATAACTTTTACAACTGATGACGGGAATACGAAGTAGGCAGGTGCCTACTTCGAAAATATTCTGCAGTGTAGGTAAAGTATTTAGTACTGGCGTATCTAAGTACTTAGATAGGTGATACGCCAGTACTTAATACTGTACACTGCAGAATATAAATTTTCTGCACAAAGAAAAGTTCTGGAGTGGCGGCCGCATACTGGAAGACGCAGCGTTGGAAGACCTCCCATAAGGTGGACCTGGTGAGGGTCGCGGGCAGCTGCTGGATGTGAGACACACAAGTTGTTGCCCAGACACAGGACGCAGGAGGCCAAAAGCCTGGATGATCAAAACATGATACCCAACGTTGATCGTCAATTTAAAAAAACAACTTCCCTTAAATATAGCACGTATAATCCTAAAAATAAAATTCAATCAAAATCAGATTTAAACTTACGTACGTTGATAATAAATACATACATGATGAGAAATACAAGATGAAAAAGCTAGCCAAATTCGAACTGACATACAAAGCTTTAATATTTAATTTATGTGTGGACCAAGGAGTCTTTCCGGATATAATGAAATATAGTAAGGTTATACCACTATTTAAATCGGGCGACAGCAAAGACACCAATAATTATAGACCTATATCTGTATTGCCGGTTTTTAGCAAAGTGTTTGAAAAAGTAATGCTCAATCAGATGCTCAATCATTTTAACATCAATAAAATCTTACACGACCAACAGTATGGTTTTACCAGGGCTCGTTGTACGACTGACGCTGGTGCCACGTTGTTAAAACACATATATTCAGCGTGGGAAGAGGCGCAAGATGCCATAGGAATCTTTTGTGACCTCTCCAAGGCATTTGATTGCGTAAATCACGAAACCTTGCTCCTAAAGCTAGGACATTACGGACTAGGTAAACTTGCACTCAGTCTAGTAAAATCTTACTTAAATGATAGACAGCAGCAAGTTCAAGTAAATGTCAATTCACGGGGTTTAAAAGTCAAAATGGGGGTACCACAAGGCTCTATTTTGGGTCCTTTCCTCTTTCTAGTATATAATAATGATCTACCCCATCTTTTAAAAATTCAACCTCATATGGTATTATTTGCTGACGATACGTCCTTAATTTTTAAGATAGATAGACGTTCCATAAATCTTGACGACGTAAATAACGCCCTACAGCAGGTCCAAAATTGGTTTACTGCTGATAATTTAGTATTAATGGGGAAAAAACTAAATGCATCAGATTTGCCTTACCAAACGTTAAAAGAAATGATTGCGACATAGTATTGAACAAGGAGAAACTTGAATTCGTCGAAAACACGGTTTTCCTGGGGATTACGCTTAACTCAAGGCTACAATGGGGTTCTCATTTAGCATCTCTTGCGGGACGGCTAAGTTCAGCAGCATACGCTGTCAGAAAAATCCGTCAATTTACTGATATAGATACCGCGAGGCTGGTCTATTTTAGTAACTTTCATAGTATCATATCTTACGGTATCTTATTATGGGGACGTGCTGCAGACATCGAGTCTATATTTATCCTGCAGAAAAAAGCCATCAGAGCCATTTACAATCTCCGTCGGCGTGATTCCCTAAGAGAACTGTTTAAGGATATCAACATCATGACGGTACCTTGTCAATACATTTACGTAAATATTATGTATGTTCATAAAAATCTTCATCTTTTGAGCAAGATTAGTGACAGGCATAATTTTTACACTAAAAATAGGAACAAATTAGATCGACCCCGATTCAGATTGGCCAAAGTACACACTTCTTTTATGGGGTACTGTGTTAAATTTTATAATAAAATACCAGTTGATATTCTTGAACTGAATGAGAGAAAATTTAAAGCATGCATAAAACGCACACTATGTAGACAAGCGTATTATAAACTGGAAGATTATCTTCTTCAACCTGGCGTTAATCCCGGCTATTGCCAGGGTCCGCCTTCCTACTTAGCTTCCTCCACTTTGCCCGATCTTGAACATCCTTCTCAGTTAGGCCATTGGCTCTCATGTCGGACTTAACGACGTCCAACCAGCGCTTGCGAGGGCGACCACGGGACCTAGCCCCAAGAACAGCCATATTCATGCATCCCCGACCAACGTACTCCATAGGGCGGCGCATGATGTGGCCATACCATCGCAGACGACACTCTTGCAGTTTTTCCCCCTCGTCACGGATACCAAGACTACCTCTGATGAAAGAGTTGCGTATGCGATCGGATCGCGTTACGCCACTCATCCACCTCAGCATCTTCATCTCCGTGACGCGAAGCTCCTGGGTGTGTCTGCTAAGTGCTGGCCAACATTCACCGCCGTACAGTAGGACAGGCCGTATGATGCATTTATATATCTGCCCCTTGAGCTTCGGAGGCATTTTGCGGTCGCATACAACGCCCGTTACCTCGCGCCACTTCGCCCAAGCCACGCCTATACGTGCTTGGACATCGTCGTCCACGTTGCCAGACTCGTGCAGCACGGATCCAAGGTACCTGAACGTATCGGACTTTCTGATCAGGTCCGAACCTATTCGGATGAACCTATTTGAATCCGTGCCGCCACAGGACATGTACTCAGTCTTCGCCACATTTAGTCTCAGACCACCGTTTTCAAGCGTGTCCTTCCAAATGTTGACTTTGCGCTCAAGATGGGCTTTGTTCTGATTAACGAGGGCGATGTCATCGGCATACATCATTAGCCATGGGGGCTTATCTTGGATGTTTGCCGTAACTACATCGAGCACTACGTTAAACAAGAACGGGCTAAGAGCCGAGCCTTGGTGAACGCCAACAGATAAACTGGAAGATTATATCCTCGATAAAAACGCTTGACTAAATGCTGGTCCTGCTCCATAGTCACAGCTGCTTGGGTCCACTTGTTAGGTTTTTATATTTGGAGGAGATGCTCATTCTCTTTTCTTTTTATATAGGTACTTACATAATTATTATAATACTTATTTATTATTTTTGATGTAAGAACTTAATCGTTGTTTTATTAATTTATTTTCATTATTTGGTCATTGACAACCATAGTTTTGTGTAAAGTAGAAGCATATTTTTCAAATTTTGTAAATGTGAGTACCATGAAGCCAGTTTACATTTTATGTGATTACTTATAGTTTTACTTGTTGGACATGAACGAGCATGGTGTTTGAGAGCATGTCATTTGCTCACTCAATATCTCGCTGATGGCGGCGCGTGGGTTGGATCATTCGGTTCCTTTCGAAATGGTTGAGCTGAAAGGTACCGATTCACGCGTCATGTTCGTGAACGGGCGCCGTCGGTTGAGACTGGTCATCTCTTAACTGCCATTGGCTCATTTTAATCTTTATATTTTAAATTCTTATAATAAGCTTTTTTTATTTTTCCTTTGCATTGTCCTCACATGCAGAAGCAACAAGTATATGTAACTTAGAATTTTGTAAAACAGAACATGATTTAAAAGAGTGTCCGTGGAGTTTCTTGCACGTTCTTCTCCATAGAGATCTACGCTTTGGAACGTGCAAATAGCTTCCATGTTTTTGACTGACCGACCTTGACGTTTCAAATTGCCTGTGAATGGTTTATTTGAAATAAAATGCTTTGAATTTGAATTTGAAAAGGGTTCCGAATAAATTTCATTTTTGTTAAGTACATGTTACTTTAACACTACAAACTTCTAATAATGGTTTCCTGTAATCTATATGGAAATAACAATCCCATCAAAAACAGTCAATGTGAAAAAGGGAGCCAAAGTGTTGAGCTAAAATGTTAATAATATCCATGATTGTCGACTTCAGCGAAAAAAGAATTGAGATCTAATTAAAGTCCTGTAGATAATCCTGAAATAGTAGTACACGGATGTATTTCTCTCTTACAATTGCTCGCAATGATGTCAAAACGCTGAGCCGGGGCTTCCAGGAGCAGTTAGTGTTATTATTGGTTGTCTTAGTTTTATAAATAATTCGTAAGCACCTTTAAAAACGAACTTTCATCATGGAACTTATTCTCTTACGAAGAAAAAAGCAGTTGCTCTTATAATTTTGAAAGGCGAAAATATAAGAGCAACTGCTTTAATTAAATGAAAAATTTAAAATCTTATGAATTCCCGGTTTTCAGATTTTTCCTTTGTATAAACACAATTACCTAGCCGCATGCCAAATTTCAACTCTCTAGGACATCAAGAAGTGGGTTAGGTTTTTGATCTTTATGTTATCTATCTAATCCTATGTCAGTGAGTCAATCATAAACAATTTTAAACGTTAACATATCAATAATCAGAGCTACATTTATGAAATTTTGGATTTTAGACAAGCTAAGGAGTTTTAAAAAATGTGCCAAATTTCATGTATGTACGAGTAGGTTAAATAAGTTTCAGGATACACACGCTACTACGTCGCCAGTTCCTTTTTCTTTGATCTTTTGACTGGACGCGTGTCTAGATTAAGTATCTGCATTTTTTCTCGTTCTCCTCATTTTGAAGAGCTCGGTGGCTAGATAATATCAGCCGCACGGGTCGATCTTCAAGGTTAAGCAACGCTTGCCAAGGTTGATCTGTGGATGAGTGACCATCTTAACATACCGAGTCTCCTCCGTGCCTCGGAAAGTACGTTAAGCCGTTGGTCCCGGCTGTCATTTGTAGGTCTTTGGCAGTTACGGATAGTCAGAAGCCAGTAAATCTGACTCCAGTCTTGTCATGAAGTACCGTAGGTCTGGTAGGCACCATGGTCCGGAGCGAGGAGACATGGGAAGCGGTCACTTCCTTCTGCGAAGCAGTAATGCTAGCAAAGGAGGAAGCTGAACGTGTGAGAGGGAAACCTCACGCCCCAGCCGCCGCAACAGAAGAAGGCGCCCCGGGCATCGCGAGTCGCAGGGCGATTCTCGGCCACCATAGGCGCGGGCCTGCGGACGGCGAGCTTTGGGTGGCTTGCCGTCTGATTAGAACCAGGCCCGGGTTGACGGCGCGCTGTGTTCCACGCGCGCCTCAAAGAGCTGTCAGCACAAAAGACGGGGCCCGCTAAGGCCAGTGCCTGCTGGGGTTGCGGACTTCGTTCGAAAGAGGCACCGTACCCTGGAACACAAAGGGCACTAGGAGGAACACGGATGGGTTTTAGCCAGTAAGAGTCTGACACTCCCTTCTGCTTCACCCAGAGCAGGAGGAGTCATTTGATGATTAAAAAAAAGGTCTGGTAGGCAGCCGCTCCTCGTAAAATACTGGTATTCAGCTATATCCGACTTGACTGGAAGCCGATCCCAATAAAGTTGGGAAAAGGCTAGGCAGATGATGATGATGATGATGCTCATTTTTGTCTAATTTCTTGCATTACTTCAAAACAATATATTTAAAATTTATGAAAAAAATGTAAGTATATTTAAAATAAGCCCTTTCATTAGATATGTCACAGTTTGAAAAACACTACACTTAAACCCGCCGCCGCCCCCTCCGATAGCTTCACCCCTACGCACCAGTACTTTTAGTATTGTTGTTATTTTGAACCCCTGGCACAAAAAGGACGGGATGTTATGAGTTTGACGTGGCTGTGTGTCTGTCTGTCTATGGCATCCTAGCTCCCAAACGAATGAACCGATTTTGATTTTTTTGTTTGAAAGGTGAATTAGTCGGGAGTGTTCTTAGTTACGTTTGATGAAAATCGGTCCAAGATGACTTCCAACACAAAATGGTAAATTATTATTTTTTTTCACAACTTCCCCTATATGGGTATCAAATGAAATGAAAATCAAGTTTAAAAAGCATGAAATAAAAATATAATTAATAATTTAAAAAACCTCCGATAAAAAAAAAACTTTAAAAAGAAAAAAATAATTTCTATTGAATCTTTTTTTGTCTATATATGGTACGATCCTTTAGACCAAATAATATTTATACTTAGTAAATACAAAAGATTTGCGGTCTCCCGAGGCGAAGACGCTTTGCCCAAAGAATCGTTCCTACATTAAACTAAAAGGATCAATAGAAATTTTTTTGTCAGGATTTTTTAATTTTTAATTACATTTTCATTTCACGCTTTTTAAACTTGATTCCCATTTGTTGCCACTAGTAATTTCTCCAGTATCGTGGGTGCGTTAAACAAACATATAAATACACATAGGTAATGATAGGTAGGTACACAAACAAACAGTCAGACTCAGAACAACTCTCTGTAGGCTATACAAATATTTGTTCTATGCGGGAATCGAACCCTTGAAACACCACTCCTCATATATTTGCCAAAAAATTCGCTTTAAACACACAAATTATTTGCCCTATTTTGCAGTTTCGTGAGGGTTCCACTAATCATTATCTTGTAATGCACAGACCAGAGCGATTGCGACACCTAGCGGGCAAAAATAACAAAAACGTTCCCCATTTCCTTGTAAGAACAGGTTGTGTATTTTTTTATAAATGTACCGCTGAAAGCAAATACACATGATAACACATTCTTCTTAACAGGAACAGAGTTATCAACGTGTATATTATTCAGTGACCTTGCCGAAGCAAGGGTCAATGTCTTGACTCTTCGTTTTCCTTAATCAAAAATCACGTACGGCCATTACTTATTCGTCATTTCAGATAACAAGTTGATGTCACTTAGGTACACTAGTTCCACTATTATTAGGTTCGGCTTTAGAAGGCATATAAAACAACTCCGATATGGTATAAATAAACAATTTGTGACATATATTGTGTTGTGTTTGTATTACAGTTAGAACCCGTTCTTAGTTATAACGCGTTTTCTCTATAAGTTAAAACTAGTTTTCACTCTTTCTGTCTTTCTTTCTAGTTACAACAATATTTTCACTGAATATTGTTGTAACTAGAATTAACTAATAAATTTCTATCAGTGAAAACTAGTTCTAACTAGACAAAACGCGTTTTGTCGAAATGATTCAGTTAAAACTGTTTCAACCGAAGTCAAAGTTCATCGTGCTTTATTCTGATTGGTCGAAAGAGCTCACCTGGTTTGAGATTATATGGTATCGGACGTAAAAGAATAGCACCATCCCATCACTTCTCGTGGTGTCATAAGAAGCGACTAAGGGACTCACCAGAGAATGGGCAGCAGCATTCTCTGTACATTGCAATGCTACACTGCGATGGCCAAGCGTTGCGATTATAGCAAATCCCCCGAATATGTTAGGCACAGCTAAAAAAATGGCACCTAGTGCCCGGCAGCCCATTTATCCTTGACTCCGGTAGCGGTCAAGGTCACGGTGCTAAGAATCCTGGCGACAGACGACTGGACCTGGTAACACGTGATAACCGAACTTGAGTGAGGAGGAATTAAGCAAGTTACGATGGAGTATTGTGGGATTGCCCTTTTTTATGGATGGGAAATCATCAAATGAATGAAATCATCCTCCTTCGTTAGCATTACTGCTTCGCAGAAGGAGGTCACCGCTTCCCATGCCTCCTCGCTCCGGACCATAGATTGAACCAGAGCCGGTCGCGAGAGGTCGCCGCCGCCGATCGCCTCAACGAGGACCCAGCGGTTCTCCGCCCAAGCAGGGCAGACCTCCACCGTATGCTCCACCGTGTCCTCCAGGCGATTGTGGGATTGCCTGAAGTCCAAAGAGAGGGGGTGGACACGGTAATTCTCAAGTCCGGCAATCTGCTCTCTTTCCGGGAACCCTCCCGGAAACAGAGCAGATAAACCCCAACAAGTTTCTTTAGTACTATTTTTAGCTAAGATCCAAATTTAGAACTAGTTTTATCTAAAACATAAATATTTAAAGCAGTAAGTTCTAGTTACAACTAGGAAATTCTAGTTATAACAAAGGTATTTAGTGAAAACTGATTTCAACTAGAGAGAACGCGTTGTAACTGAGAACGGGTTTAAACTGTAACATATACAAGTAGGTACAGCTTAGTGCTGAAAGTCAGAGAAAATAATTTTGTTAGCTACCTATAAATACTTAAAATTATTTCTTTATACATATATTAATTTTCATTCCAAAATAACTACTAAAAATAACTATATACATTAAGAATATACAAAACCAAATACGATCAGGCGTCGAAAAATTCCTCCGCATCGCTGTCATCCGGAAACGTGCCCAAATAAATACTGATAAAATTAGTTATGTCTGTTCGTCTGTGTCATATCGAGTTTATTTTTTTTATTCATCAATATGAAGTGCCCGACCGAGGGTTTAGTATCGCTTTCGGCGAAGAAATCTAGTTTCGGACACAGTCCGACAGGCCAATTTTATTAGCCAAAACTTCGGTCCCGTTGAGTCTCGGTATTCGTGAGGCTATCAATCCCTAAATCCCTAGCATTATCAGGAATGATAATTGCCTTTAAACTTACTTAAATTTTAATTGGTGATATCATCTAACCTACCATCTGAGCTTTTCCATAGGGAGGTGCTTTACTTTGAAGTGAAGTTCGTTAGTTCCACGTAACGCAACTGTAAGAGTACACTATCTACAAGTACCTTTTTTATAGATGGCAAATCATCAAATGACTCCTCCTGCTCTGGGCGAAGGGAGTGTCAGACTCTTACTGAGCAAAACCCATCCATGTTCCTCCTAATGCCCTTTGCGTTCCTTGAATCTTTCGAAATTTTGCAACCCTAGCAGGCACTGACTCTAGCGGGCTCTTTACATTGAAGTGAAGTTCGTCAGTTCCTTTTAATGTAAGACTATCTTACCTACCTACTTACTGCTTATTATGCAAATGTTTACGCTACTTTGTATTGTATCGACAACAACACGTTGTAAAATGCAAATGCGAGGCCTTGCGTAGTTTATTTTAGGCCACATTTAGCTATACGGGAATAACCTACTTCAACTGCCTACTCCAGCCTATTTTCGTTCAATCTAGATTTGAAACTCGACAATGCATATTGTGATTTTCATCTTAAAGATTCACAAAACGTAGAAGCCTATCCATACACGCTTTTACATTGTAGGCAATAGAAAAAAAACTACGTTTCTAGATTAAAAAGATAGTACCTAGGTAGGTAAAGGAAATAGATAAACTGTAATGTAAATGAAATAGCTCTAGTCTATCTGAAAGATAAAATGCAAAGAGACACGTGTTAGCAGCACCTTTAACCCCACTTTCTATTATGAGAGTAAATATCAGTGTGTTCTTGATTAATTTGAATCAATCATGGTTTTCTGAGTATCAAATGAATTTAACCCTATTTACATATTATTCGTCTCCCCTGCTTGAGTATTGCTTTTATTCCATGTTACGAGAGCTCGAATTTTAACAAACTTTCAATGACGGAGTGTCAGACTCTTACTGACTAAAACCCGTCCGTGTTCCTCCTAGTGCCCTTTGCGTTCCAGTGCTACGGTGCCTCTTTCGAACAAAGTCCGCACCCCGGCAGGCACTGCTAGCGGGCCCCGTCTTCTATGCTGACAGATCTTTGAGGCGCGCGTGGAATACAGCGCGCCGTCGACCCGGGGCTGGTTCTAATCAGACGGCGAGCCACCCAATGCTCGCCATCCGCAGGCCCGATGATGCGGTACCTACTTTGCGAACGCTTATTAGAAACTTCGTCTCTACTTTGATTAAAATCTAAATAGTTACGACAAAGTTTCCGAAGACAACTGATTTTATTATACAGGTAGAAACCGACTGACATACATAAAGTCATGCCTTTTTTAATAACCTGTCGAGCAGTGCATTGCTATAAACAAAACACCGTGTAATCTTACGTGAAGTGAAGATGAAGTGTGCTGTCAATCCGTACAAAAACATGGAATGACAGTTCACTTCAAGCTCCGCTACCTCCAAACGGTCAAGATGTTGACCGTTTGGAGGTAGCGATACAGAGAGAAAAGTCTCGCACGCCTCCATTGAAAAGGGAGGTTCCTCCCACCAGACGGATGTTGCCTGGCAGGCAACTGCCCGATAGCTGATATTCAGGCTGATGTATTATGTTCAAATTGCACGGTAAACTCTGCCTGCGCGATGCAGGATTTCGACGTAGTAGTTCGCTGCTAGTTGGATAGATGGCGTTGCGGTTCTTTTTGTTGCGATGTTGATTTGCTCCGTTTTTTCTTGTGGCGGCAGTGATGCCGCTACAACCGAATAGACCAACATTATTGCCATTCTGCAACAATGTTACCGTGATATCGCAAGCGAAGTGAGCTGTCAATCCCTAGCATCAATGAACGTGAGCACCTGTTGACAGTACTGAGGCATCAGTTCCAAGGACCTGTCAAAACGCTAATGATTTCTGACATTTTTTAAACTGCGTCATATTTACGTCAAAGTAACTTTTTCAATGAAGAGTACCTCTCGCCTATGTGGCGCCAACTAGTGGCGTAAATTTTCCAGGAAACCCTCAAGGAAATATCAGCTTTAGGTACTTATGTTTTCACTGTGAGTTTTTGGCAGGATCGAACGGCAGAACAGAAACTACAAAACGTCATCTAATCGTATAATCGTAATCCAATAGCTGCCAAGACCACACACTCTGCTTTTGCTCCGTTTTATAATACTTACTAAAATATAAATAATTCCTCCGTTACTGCGCGTCTGAGTGAGTGACTGATAGACAACACACAGCTGAAAATACCAGCAGTGCTAAGTATTCTGTAAGTAACTGTTTCGATATCGAGCTTCACCTGAGTGACAAAGCTCACTAAGTGGTTTTTACCTGTGGACACACGAAAATGTTGTTATAGAATAGCACCTTTGGTTGTAGAAGGCTGATTTT
Source organism: Lacanobia oleracea (assembly GCA_950371165.1). Classification (NCBI taxonomy): domain Eukaryota; kingdom Metazoa; phylum Arthropoda; class Insecta; order Lepidoptera; family Noctuidae; genus Lacanobia; species Lacanobia oleracea. Next base: position 17,670,124 of record OX493387.1, on the reverse strand, counting down.
TTTTTATGTAGCTTCCCTACACTCCATAAGGGTGCACTATGAGAGGATGAAGTCGCGGTCAAAACGTAGTTTAAATTGAAACCAGTTAATACTAATAGGTAAATAACACTATTTTGACAACCCAGTTACACTATCTTAAACTGTTTTAAAACAATGATAATTACCTGCCTAATGAAATTTTATCGAATATTGCAATATAAATATTATTGATTGTAAAATTGCAAGCAAAGTGCGAGGTCATGACTTTATTATTGAGCATGATACAGCTTTTACCTAAAGTGGAAGTAACACAAAATAAACCCAGAATTTAAGTTCTTGCTTTGATCTTTCCAATACTTTCATGACTAGCCATAATAAAAAAAAAATCTTGTATTTTTCTTCAATACATATTAGGTAATATGAGTAGATAAAGGCATTACTAAACAAACAAATGTTATTTACAAGAATTGACAGCTTTGACATGATTTTTTGGATGATCGTACAGGATCGAACCGGCTTATGTGCATACATTTAATTACATATAGTGCATACATCGTAGCCTCGTAGTCCGCCGCGTAGCCCGTAGCGAGTTTCCAGGAGTTTCACCCATTTATTCGGAATTTTATTTTTTTCCGAGTTTCCTTGTTGTTTGCGATCGGGCTACTAACTACTACTACTATTTGTTTTATTATTGAGATTCATAAGTACCTTTATGACGTACAGTCTGTGACCAACATTATCTGACCCACTTGACTATTATTCGCTAATAGTCAAGTGGGTTAGATAATGTTGATCACAGACTGTACGATATACCGTACTGCGTACTATCCATGTTCAAATGCTGGCTCCGATTTTTCTTACTTATCTCCCAAAACGTCATTTGCGTCATCATAGTTTTAATCTTAACAAAAACAAAGATTTTTGTGATAAACGCTACTTACGTAAAAAATAATTTGTTCAACATAAAAACCGTGATAAGAATAAATTTTAAAAGTACTAAGTACCCGGACTTTGTTCTCGATTTTTTATATTAACATAATATATTTTTGTATTTTATAAAGAGAATAATTCTGAACCAGTGAATTGTAAAAGTGACTGTTATTTACACAGAGGGTTATTTTTTAATAGTTAGAAAAATGCTATCAGTAGAGTTACTTTTGTATTGAAATTAAGTATGTTAAGTATTATGTTATTTATTCTTCCGATAAAATTTACGTATTTAAGTTGAAACCCATCTTTAAGTGAAACAGAAACCTACAAGTAAATAAACATGATGTAAGTAAATTACTTCCAGTAGCTACCAACGAAGTTTAGACTCACATATCTAACGCAAAGCGATCGTGCTATTCGACGCAACGACAAACTAAAGAATCACGGTAAATGGAATCTCACAGTTCAAATTACACATCTACACCGATGGACTGACCCGACGTCATACTGAAATACATATCTACTTAATGCTTACGCACTGATAAAATCTTGATAGCAACGTGTGAACTATAACAAAAACTTCACATTACTCGATTAGAGGGGCCAGCCACGAGAAGTGAGCAGTTGACAACACTGACGTAATAAAATATTATGATTTGTGTAACCCAACCCTTACAATAACAGCTTCAAGCGATAACTTACCAAAACTATCATTAATGTAAATAAGAAATATAGTTTTAAGTAAAACCTTTTTTTAAACCAGCGGCTGTGATTGTTTATTAATCGGTCGATTAATAAAAAAAATTGAAATTCCAAAAAGCAAAATGTTTGTTTTTCTGACAGCTGTAGTTTTAAGTGCGTTGATATCGAGTTTCTGTGAAGCCGGATGCGGCTGAAAACCAGCGTAATAATCGAACTGATTGCGTTCAGACGGCCTCTGCCAAGACTCCGGCGACATTCTAAATTTAGAAGAGTAATCAGATTAGAGTTCAGATTCAGACTGCCTATGATCGAAAAGCATTCTAGCATGTCGGGAAAAAATGAAGGCTTTCCATGCTCTTCGAAACAGAGACCGATTGTATTGGATACAGATACACTTCTGCCTTCAGAACGAGTGACGCAGTAAGTATTTTTTTTAAACATTCTGCCGCATTTCGAACGGTCCATGGGCTGAATCAACCAGAGAATGTCGACCCTGTATGTAGACCCAAATGAAAATGACGGGACGAGATTGGCCAAAGCCGGTAGAAGTGGAAGGAAGAGGGGGAGGCCTTAATTGCCTTACAGTGGGATAGAATAGGCTAAAAACAAATGAAAAGTCTGGATTCAGCTTCCCCATAAGTAACCCTCGGTCTGCTATCGATCGATTCACGAAGCCGGGTAGACTTTACGTGTTTCAGAGCTTGGTGCGATTCCTCCAATTTTGTGGTAGCATCCAATTTTGTACAGATCGAACAAAGAGGATGCTTTGCAGACTCTTCTCAGACATTACATTTATCATGTCTGGATACAAGTTTAAATTATGGTTTCTATACATTACATCGTTGGTATTTTTAACCCCTTAGGCAACCTTATTACATAAGCCATCAGAATTCTCGCACCGTGCATGCATTTTAAGGTAGAAAATATAACATTTTACAATCTTAATCAATTGCAAGTAAAGTTGCGTCAGAATCAAAATATTTAACTGTCGCAGTAGCTCTGTATTTGAAAGTTTAAAGTTTATCGCTATCACGGTTGGCTTTAATCAATGAACCACTTGTTTTTCTATGATACTAGATTATCTCTAATGACGGGTCCTATTTGGACTACCTACTTTGAACTCTTATATTAAGGGTGTGAATGCTAGCAGCAGCGGTTACGTATTCTTACTCGTATTATCAAATTGCGATGCAATGAAAAGAGCCCCGTTTTTACACCAAAGAATAACAAAATTACATAACCGCAACATAACATTACAACTACTACAAACACGGTGGCCAATCTCATCGGAGATTAGCCAAGTAGGTACGCAAGAGATATATACCTACTTAACTACGAAAAAACTAAGTACCTAGGTACTTACTTTTTAGCAATAAGGCCACCCATTGTGTCATCCTATGTAATGTTTCTCATCTATCTTTTCTGTCACTTATATGGTGTACATAATAAAGAGTATTCTATTATATTCTTACATAGAGCACAAGTGTAAGCTCAATAGTTATTTGTGCAACAAGAGAGCAAAGTCGTTTTTTGCCTCGAGTGCTGATTTTGAATCCTGAGTTTGGCGAGGGATTCAAAGGCATGAGATGCAAAAAACTTTGCTCTCGTGTAATACACATAACTTTTCACTTCAGCAGCGAGAACAATAAAATTTCGGAGATCAAATAATAAACAGGAATAAATTGGAATTAGGTACTATTTATTGTGAATCAAAATAATTAACAATGTAGATAGAGGTGCTAATTCAATAAAATGGAACATTTTAAAAGTTAAAAGTAAAATCACTACAATTCTGCAAATTAAAAGTAACAGATTTATTTGGCAACGTTATAGGTAGTTGCATTGAGTTGAGTTTGATTATCTGGGGTTAAGGTTTCTGTTTGTTTCGGTGGCGGATTGAGAAGGAACAACGGTGAACGTTGGTGACTCTGATCGGCTTTCTGTATTAAGTACACTGTGCGTCGCCGTCGTTGGATGTGGATGGGCGTGGATGAGACCAAAGATCCGAGGTCGAATTCAGACTTATTGTTTCTACTATACGCTTACAGATTTTCGACTTATTTTCTATTGAGTCTTCAATATAGCCTTCTGCAACCGTATTGGACTTCCACCCGCCGTGACGTTTTAAAGTGGTGAGATCGGCTCCGGAATCAGCATAGGCGTATATAGTTCGGGTGGGCCGTGGCGAAATTAGCTTTTCTGAGTCATGGAATTAAAATTTTTGGGGCTTGCTTCGCTCGCCCAAGCATCCTTAGCTCTCCGGGTTACGCTTAAGTCTACAAAAAAAACATACGTATGGGTGATAAAAAAAATGTAACGTATCCGAAGCAAGGTATCGTATTAATTTATTTCGAGCTCGTTTCGCTCACTCTAGCATACGTCCTCGTCCACCTTAGGCATCTATTTGTGTTATGATGGAAAACAAATCTAAGATATCCCAGACAAGTTGCAAAAAATTTTCGAGCTCGCTTCCCTCGCTCATACATTGTACGTCCTCTTCTGGGTAATGTTTTTGCAACAGTCACAATAACAACTTTTTTGGACTGGATTCGCGTTCGCCCCAGTCGTCTCCCGTTAGTTTCATAACTTTATGAGTTTCTAATTTAATTACATTTTTGGTCAAAAATCCCCAAATTTCTCGACTCAGTTAAGGTACTATTCATGTGACCTGACCCCCCCCCCCCCTCCCCAAAGTTTATGGCTGCGACCGCGCCAGTTGGTGGGGAGTTGGGTCCTGGGCCTTCTGACTATGACTGGCCTAAAATTCTATTTTTGATCGTACACATCGCATCGATTTTTCTTGACATGTAAAAGTGTTTAATAAGTCTTTACCTATGAAATTTTCGTTTTGTATGAAAAAATTTAAACGAATTTTTTTAATGTATTTTTTATTTGTATTAATCGAAGTAATCACCCATGCAATCAATGCATCTTTGCCAACGCAGTGGCAGTTTATTGATGCCCTTCTTAAAGAAATCAGCTGGACGGGAGGCAACAAATTCTTCAAAGGCATTTTGTACTGCCTCTCGGGTATTGAATTTTATTCCCGCCAAGAAGATATCCAAATTCTGGAAAAAGTAGTAGGTAGTCTGTAGGCGCAAGGTCTGGTGAGTAGGGCGGATGACGGAGAGCTTCCAACCCCAGTTATTGCAACTTGGAGACCGTCTGCTGTGCAGTATGAGGCCGCGCGTTGTCGTGCAGGAGCCGCGGAGACCAATGTTGAATGAAAATGACCAATGCTGGTTGGAGATGTGCCAGCTTCTCCATCATTGTGTTCAGTTCTTCACAGTACACATCTGCAGTAATGCTCAACCCGTTTGGTAAGAAGCTGTGATGAATCACACCGGCGCTAGACCACCAAACAGTGACCATCACTTTTCTAGGGGTAAGTTTTCGTTTAGGACATTGTTTAGGTGCTGAACCAGGATCCAACCAACTTGCTGAGCGCTTGCGGTTATCAAACAGAATCCATTTTTCATCGCAGGTAACAATGCGGTTCAAAATTCCTTCATTTGTGTGTCTGTTGAGCAGTGCAAGGCACGTCTCGACGCGTACTTCGCGCTGGCGATCATTGAGTTCGTGGGGCACCCATTTGTCAAGCTTTTTTACCTTGCCAATCTGACGCATGGACCAATATTGTTTTGACGCTAACGTCGAAAGCTGCTGCTAATTCAGCCGTAGATTGTGTATCATCAGCTTCCACAATCGCCTTTAAAGTCATCGGACGACCGCGAGGTTCATTTTTCAGGTCGAAATTTCCAGAACGGAATCGAGCAAACCAATAACAGGTGGTGCGTTGGTTTGTAGTGTTAGCTCCGTAAACGTCATTGATGTTGCGTGCCGCTTGTGCCGCGTTGCAGCCACGACGGTATTCATAATCCATAATTACTCGAATTTTTAACGTATCCATGATGACGAAAAAGATTGAAATGCGATGAAAATGTAACACTAATCAATAAACAAATGACTACTTTTGAAAAAAAAAACAACTTTTTAAAATAAAATTAATTTGAAATTAGAATTCTTAGCCAAACAAAAATTATTTTGATTTGAAATGACCAGTACTTCAGAACGGCAATTTCATAGGTAAAGACCTAATATTATTCAAAATATATATCATTTTTCATTGGGCTTCGCATCTCAGGTTGGGGCTAGACAAAACCCCTAGATACGCCAATGGGAATCAGCCAAGAGCGTTGCCGAAGTTCTCCGAAAGCAGTAACCCGTGTATAGCTGAGGCTCTTCCAATTTTAAGAAACTGGAAATTTTTCGCGGTATAGCACCTAAGTATTTTATTTACTCCCATAGGCTGTCTTGAGCATTTATTATTTTGGTATTTTATGAAAAATCTGTCGGTTTTCATATTGGCTGGACGTTTTTGGTATTTTTCTACAATAGTTACCTACATATTCTTCGCGTACGACAAAAGACCTGCCAAGGTTCGTTTACGTATTTTTCAATTTTACTAACAGTAATTTATCTGAATGCTTTTCGATATTATTAACTGTTAGTTGTAATAGCTCGTTATTGCGACACGCTCCACTAATTCCTATGATCACACTACACAAAATAAGTATTACATAATTAATATGCATAATTTAACATGTTTTACATATCTTAATAAATATTTTAACAGTATTGCTAAGCCAGACTAGGATTCATTTCGCCTCCAAAAATTAGTATCTAGTAGATAGTAAGTACCTTTACACATAACAGTCTACACACAAATTTTAATAACTAACAACATAGATTCATAGATGCTAGTCCGGAGCTTCATTAAATTTTGGACTTTTTAGCCTTATGCCCAACTGACATTATTTTTAGAAAAGATACGAGTTTTGCGTATGTTTCAATATGCACGTTATGTTTTGTTTTTAAAGTAGCTTTCAACATTGAGTAAATACTCTACTTACATTGTAGATGATCGCCTCGTCTGTGATAAATCTAAAAGATAAGATAGCAACACCGTCTCCGAAAAACTGCTTGCGCCCTTTGTAAGTCTCTATTCATTGAATGCACATGGTAGATCAGATATTTCTCGCGAGACTTCTCAGGTAGGAAACTTAATTCTGCATTAATAACTTGTTGTTTTAACTCTTCCGGTGTTAAAATACTGTTCTTGTCGCTAGTTTCACTCATATTTTACGATTATTTTAATATTTTTTAATTTATTCAACGCCAGCCACGAAATTTAATTTCCGCTCTTTTATTTAAATTAAGCCGTGCTCGGAAATAGCACCCATGATATTTTATTATTCAAAATATATTACGTAACATTATTGAAACTACAAATAAATATTTACAGGTTACATATCAGTTTTATTTGCAGTAAATACTTATTTTCGTTTAAATACAACAATAAGTTAAAAAATCAATAAATTACATTAAAAGACATAATTATCTTTTTGCAAAATTTCTTTAGTTAGTACGAAATTCCGAACGTGTTTGTCTTTGAGGTCGAATTCAAAATCGGAACTTCGAAAGGGCTGGTCTTTGTCTCTCTCTCTCTTTCTAACGGCGGGAAAGAGATAGTGTGAATGCTTCGAATTGTATATTAATTAACCCAAGGCTGAATAAGATATTCGCGACTTTCTGAAAAAAAAAGTTACTTGGTCTCACTCAGTGAGCAAAATCGCATTTTGCTCACTGATTTCAGGCAGCAAAACCTAGATGATTGAGCTACTGAAGTGAGAACATACCTAATAGTGCACGTCACAGATCTAGCCTCAAGTTTACTCTCATACTTTGACGGTACGGCGATCCAAGACAACCGGGGCGGGGAGGAATCTTACGAATATAATAAACAAGCTGACCCGTGCCCACTTCGTTGGGCAGTGTTTTTCGGGTTGTAGGTACCTAAAGCCTTTGACACTCACAAAAAACGTGGCTTTCTATTGGTAAAATAATTTTCAAAATCCGTTCAGTAGATCCACCCTACAACCTCACAAACTTTACCTCTTTATAATATTAGCATAGATAATTATACTAAATTAATAAATCAGTGACTTGGCTGATCACTGCACTTTTCCGAACTAGATCGGTAATAATTATAAACGCGCTGCGCGTGAAACACACTGCATAGCGAATAGCAATCTTAAAAAAGTTCCGAAGCCAGTTTTTGTGCAGCAGTGTATCAAAAACATTTCTTTTCAGTTTTCATTTCACTACATAGGTTACTTTTTTTTAAAGTCTGCTATTAAGAAAGATAGAAAGAGTTTGCTCAGAGCTTTTTTCAAGTGTTTCCTCAATTGATGCAAACATACATACGTTGCTATTTTTAACCAACTTCGAAAAAAGGAGGAGGTTCTTGTTGTATATACACCGATTACTGTGTGATTTTTTAGTTCGATTTTTAAACAATTATTTAATGTATCAGTACCTACGATAAAAATAAATGTTCAATAGAATATTCAAAGCACCCTGTTAATAATGTTTACGTATCAAAACAATGTCACCGTTCCATGCCGCGCCGTCCCTGGAACACAAGGCTCGTCATGATAATCCTTACTTCCTTACTAATATCCTTAGGTACTAATATTATAAATGCGAAAGTAACCAACTCTGTCTGTCTGTCTTTCGCGCTTTCACGCCAAAACTACAGTAACGATTTCAATTAAATTTGGTAGGTACACAGATAGTCTAGAGCCTGAGAAAGGACTAGGCTACTTTTTATCCTGGAAGTATGTTCCCTAGGGACCACGCGGGTGAAGCCGCTGGCAGAAGATAGTTAATAATAATATTGATTTTTTTAATAAATAAGTTTTTGATATATAGGTTTCTTAAATAGGAAATCTTTTTTTTTCAATGAATATGTAGTATAGTCATTGGTTAAATGAAGTGGGTTCCCGTTGTAAGAAGACTAAAATTGTACCGTATATATTGAACCGTATTTGATTGGTAGATACCCGTTTTAAGTAACCGAAATGAAATCTATTGCCAAGTTCCAAACCACGGATTTCGACATTACAAGTAAAAGTATATATATGTATATTGAATTGAAGGCTAAATTAAACTAGGCAACCCGAAGCCCGCCCTAACCCAAAAAGGGTTGAAGGCGGCAACAACGTTTGTTATTAATACCGAGGTAATATTACGTCGTCGGTCTATCGATTTGCGATACCGGTGAAGGACCAATTTAGACTGGGCTTTCACCTTACGGTACGAGCCAATTCTTGACAAGAACCAGGCAGCTTAGATTCAGAATCCTATCCAATAAGGAACCGCCTCACGGCTGGGCCAGGCCGGTTAAGAACACACTACAAAAAAGCAACCGGGTGCCACCACTGGCGACATATTTGGTGGACCCCGTAATAAACAGGCGCATTTTATGTGAAATCGCCATAAGATACCGCTGCACACAGTCTGACACGACCTGAGGGTCTAAAAAAGCCACTTTAGGAGAATACAACCTTTCAAATTTCATTTTCATCTTTATCGCTAACTCATTAGGTTCAAGGTTGATTGGAAAAATTTGACAGTGACGGGTAGAGTGATGTGCTTTCTGATTCTGCTAAAGTGGCCTTTTTAGACCCGCTGAGCCAAGCTGGGCAAAACGGCATCAGTACTAACTAAGGATGGGTAAATGAAAACGACTGGAATTCATACTAACATTTTAGAATACGAAAATAACTCTGTGTGTTACCTCTTCACGTCCACCAACAATCAAGGGTGACGGGGACCATCACCAGGCACTGAACAACCTTACCGCCAGGTCCTCGTCGAGGCGATCGGTGGCCGCGACCTCTCGCGACCGGCCCTGGTTTCAATCTATGGTCCGGAGCGAGGAGGCATGGGAAGCGGTCACCTCCTTCTGCGAAGCAGTAATGCTAGCGAAGGAGGAGGACGAACGTGTGAGAGAGAGGGAAACCTCACGATCTAGCCGCCGCAACAGAAGAAGACGCCCCGGGTGCGGGCGTCGGGAGTCGCAGGGTGATTTCCGGCTACCGTACGCGCGGGCCTGCGGACGGCGAGCATTGGGTGGCTCGCCGTCCGATCAGAACCGGAAGTCAGGAATCCGTTCGAAAGAGTCGCCGCGGCCCTGGAACGCAAAAGGGCATTAGGAGGAACACGGATGGGTTTTAGTCAGATGATTTCCCATAAAAAAGGCACTGAACAACTACTTCCACACGATACGTATCAGACAGTTCTCTGTATACAGGGCATGTATGGAGACAGAGTTAAGCGAGAAACATACGTCCGGTCCTACGTACGTAACGTATGCAACGCTTTTGTATCGTATCGTATGTTGCGTTGCATACGATAGGTGTGTTTCCACTGCATAGTTTTTCACATAAAATCAAGAATGCAAATATCATAATGCGTTACATACGTTGCGTACGTGGGACCAGTTTGTCTCTAGCTTAAATGGTGGCGCACGTACATTTTTCTTGACTGCATAGGCGTCACTGAAATACGTAACCAAACATTGGATCGCCGAATTTTCTTACAGACATCCTGAATAGATATGCTAGGAAGTCTAATCCATGCTTCTGGATTGAGGTAGGATGAATGATATTATAACGACCGCCATGGTCCCAGGCACAATCGTCCAATATAAGGACAAGTGCGGAAGCAAAACTCTTTAATAGAGACAGAACATCTGATCGGATCGGATAAAGTGTAAGCCGATGAGATTATTTAGAGACCCAACAAATAAAATGAAGTAGGTATCAAATAAAATTGAGTTTATAAAGAAAACTTATCGAATACGTAAGGAAAGGAACCTACGCGTATTTTTTTGTCAATTTGTACCTACATATTTATGTATTACGAAGGATCAAAAAAACTCACATTCATATGTCATGTAGGATAGGATGGCAGGTGTTTCGCTCCACGTTAATATTCACTAGCCCGTACGCGTAAACTGTGCCCGGGGTTTTCCGACTACTACAATGCATGATGTCAAATAATATGTATGTTTCTACGAGTAGGTACTTAAACTATGAGCTATAAAACTGTTTACTTGTTCAAAATATCTGAAGCTGCTCTACGAGCGTTATGCAGGACAAGAGATAAATTACATCAGAAATTATCGTGAATTGCCCTCGATCCGGTTATTATCTCTTCTCTAATGTAATAAAAGAGAACTTACAATATGGATACAGGTCAAAAACACATAATTTTTCATAAGAAAGTAGACTTACGTCGGTACTTATCCTAAAAGACCAGTTTTTTGGGGGTTGCCTATGCACATCTTACTATAATATTATAATGCTGAAGAGTGAAGAGTTTGTTTGTTTGGTTGGACGCGCTAATGTCAGGAACTACTGGTTTGAATTGAAAAAATATTTTAATGTTGGAGAGCCCATTTTAACGAGGAATATAACATCACGCTACGAATAATAGGAGCGGAGCATTCACGAAAAGTGTGACGCAGACGAAGTTGCGCGGGCCTGCCAGTAAAATATAAAGACACTAGCTTTTGCCCGGGACTTTGTACGCGCATTATGCCGTTTTTTCCCGTTCCCGTAAGAATTTCAGGAAATCCTCTCCCCTATACTCCCCATTGAACCTACATGCCAAATTTCAGCTTTGTAGATAAGATAAGATCATTTATTTGTCCTAAACATGAGTATACACACATGGCCACTACCAGAAGTTTCGGCTGTGCGTTGTCTGTCTGTCAATCACTCACTTCCTCAGTAACGGAAGAATTTTATAATTAGGATTGATCGTGTCAGTCTGTGTGTATATTGTTTCTAAACTGTACAACGCATTCTAATACGAGTTTCGTTACAGAAGATCGCTTTCAAAGTTAGGTATCGCTTGTATCGCCAATTCAATACTGACCCCAGTCGTCGGATGTCCATCCTTTTATACCGACCGTTATTTCTAGAACCTTTAAATGATTTCAAAATAATAAAAGGTTTTGTCACTTCCCAGTCTTCAGCCACAATACCCGCAACTCCTCTATGAAGTGGTCTATGCTCTGTTTCTTTAAAAGGCGGAAAACACACCTCCACCAATGATTCCTTCACCTGCAGCGCTCGGCAGGGATGTCGTAGAAATTGATAGTGTTGAGGAGTCAACGACTTGCCTAAGGTGACCGAGCTAGAAATGAGAGCAGGGGCCAAACCAAAAACACTGTCTACGGTGCGGGATGGTATACCAGAACTTGTATTAGCCTTGTCACTGTGGGTTCTTTGCCGGCCTCTTTAGCCCGTATCCGAGCTCTTTCCATAGCGGTGGACAATTGGAAATCTGGCCCTGCTAAAAAATGAGAGATGATTTGCACTCCTTGTTGTCATAGCGGCCTATTGTGTTTCTTCTGGACAAGGCGAGTAAGTTCCTACAGAGAATTATTGCTAATCGCCTCGCCCAGCACTTGCCCGCGCGTAGGACTAGATCGTATCTGGACTACCAGTTTAGTTTGACGGGGGTGCTGTTGACGCGATCATGCGTGGAAAGACTAGCAGAGGAGGCAGTGGACCCGGGTGAAGTAGTCGTGGAGGTTTCCCTGGATATCACGCCAACGCCTTCAACACCTTGCCCTGAATTTGCATTAAGCAGGCTCTCGCCTGACATCGTGTACAAATCTACGAGTACCTCCATCGCATTATCCGGGACTATTTGACAGAGAGAGCTACCTAGGTTGGGAAAATGGAGTCGGCGAGAAACATCGTGCGATTTTCTACAGGGCTCGGTTTCGCAACACAAAGCATTGTCGTATTCTGTTATGGCAATGGTGACACTAGTGTTATCAGTAGGCAGCGCTACTGACCACGGCAGGGGTTGCGCAGGCCGTTAGGAGGTTCCAGAGGCTAGATCACGAAGTGTTTTTGCACTAGTCTAGAGGATGCTTACATGGACCTCATAGCGAACCACCTCGGGATTCACAAATTGAGGTAGGAGGCATCCGCATCGGCGTCAAACCAATTATTAGTTACGTGGGACTCGTCCTGAACAACCGATGGGGCAGGAATGACTTTGGGCTTCACATGTAGCCGGTCCCCAGGTTGATAAACATTGCGGCTGGTCTTCCGCGACTGCTACCCAATTTTGGACGCCTTCTACGGGTCGTGCGGTTGACCTGACGGCTCGAATTCTCGCATAATTCCGAAGACCGCTGAGAGCGATGATCCCGGCGATATGGGGATACTGGTCAATTTCCTATGAGCCTGGACGCAAAAAAAACCTTGCACCGTTGTATCACTGGTGGAAGTAGAAGTTTGAGCGCAAGATTGATTGCCAGTTATTTAGGAATTGGAGGCATGAGAAGTGATTCACGTCCGATCCTACTTGTTGAATATATGAAATGGCTCGAGTCTGTGTCGTCGTTCGATACTAGACAATTTCTTAAGAACCTGGACGCAAAAAAGCTTTGCGTCGTTGTAAAGTCGTCTCGAAAACTATGAATCTTCTTGATAACTGCCACTACGATCAATGGATTTAAGCGTAGTACCTTGCTTTCTCTAACAAATTACAAAAAGAAAACAAAATGGCTGATTACTCTAATAATAGCAAATTTAGGACACATATAAGTAGAATCTTACCTATAAAAATCGGAGGGCATGCTAGTTTGGTGCTAACTGTCGATTAAAAGTCACGACTAAGACAAATCAATCCTTTAATATCCTTGACCTATATAGCAGCTATATCTAAGATGTTTTTAGAAGTTCATGTCTTATAGTAGAATGAAACAAATGTAGTCGTCGATTCAAAGATTTGGACGGGTCAATTTAAATAAAATAATATCCCCGCTTGGCATTTTCGCAGATTTATCCAATCTGCGAAAATGCCAAGCGGGGATATTACCCGGACCTTCCCCCCCCCCCCACCTATACACACCTATGGCATCCCTAAGGCAAAACTTTCGAGCGCTCTGTGTAAATCTATACTTCTATAATTAATACTTAATGATACTTAAATTACGTAATTATCTAATTACTTATCTATCTATCTTATACTAATATATAAAGCTGAAGAGTTTGTTTGTTTGTTTGTTTACTTGAACGCGCTAATCTCAGGAACTACTGGTCCGATTTAAAAAAATATTTCAGTGTTAGATAGCCCATTTAAATAGGCTGTATTTATCATGCTAAGACCAATAGGAGCAGAGCAATAATGAAACATGTGACACAGACGAAGTTGCATGGGTCAGCTAGTATAAGTATAAATCGCGCCCTAGTTATTTGCAACCTACCTAAATATAAGTCACCTAAGTGTATTTACTTTGTTTCAGTGTTTCCCTACCATTGAAAAGAAAAATAGGTAATAATTAAAGTTTTTGGCAATAATTTTTTTTTTTTTTTTTACTATTGATAGGCACGCGTTTGACCACTATCTCACCTGATGGTAAGCGAGGATGTGGTCGAAGATGGAGCACGCTTGCCTAGAAATAACCTATTCACTCTTGATTTAAAGACTCCCAGGTTGTAGCTATCAGGAAACACAGACTCCGGCAGGGAATTCCACTCCTTAGCTGTACGCACTATGAATGTGTTCCCAAAACGTTTTGTGCGTATCTGGGTGGGATGTCCACCATGTACCGGTGGCGCATCGCCGTTCGTCTTGTGGTCCGATGATGGAACGGGCTTGGCGGAATTAAATTATGCAATTCCGTCGCACATTCCCCAAAATGCAACCGGTAAAAAACCGACAGGCTAGCAACTCGTCGTCGATGTTCAAGACTTTGGAGCTTCGACGCGACGAGCCTCTCATTGCCGATGATCCTCTTGGCTCGTTTCTCAATTGACTCAAGGGCATCAAGCTGGTATCTGGCAGATCCATCCCAAAGATGAGAGCAGTATTCCATACACGATCGAACTTGCGCTTGATAGAGTTTGAGCAGCTGTTCCGGCGTGAAGTACCGTCTCACCTTAGCCAGAATCCCCAACTTCTTTGCAGCCACTTGAGCTTTTGCCTCTATGTAAGGGCCAAAATTGAGAGTAGATGTTAATGTAACCCCAAGAAGCTCAATATGGTCGGTTATCGGCACGGTTTCACCGCGGAAAGATGGAGCTGGGCGGAATTGGCTCCTTTTGGCGGAAAATAGATACGCTTGGGTCTTAGCAGCATTGAATTTGACCAGATTGGCATCGCCCCAATCAGAGACCGCCTGTAGGGACACGTAAGCGCTCAACCATTGCCTCCCGGAGAGACCGGATCTGCGACCCACCAGCTCGTGCGTCGGACACGTATCTTTCAGCAACAGTGCTGTCGTCTGCATACCCAAAGGTACCGGGTTTAAGCAGATCATTAATATGCAGCAAGAACAGTGTTGCCGAAAGCACCGACCCCAGAGGAACCCCGGCATTAATATCCAGCAGTCCAGACGAGCAGCCATCTATGACCACTCGGATAGACCGATCCCTCAGGAAATCTGCGATCCAATCACACAAACCGGCGGGCAGACCGAAGGAAGGAAGCTTACTAATAAGGCCATCGTGCCAGACCCTGTCGAAGGCCTTCGAGATGTCAAGGGAGACCGCCAGTGCCTCCCCGTGCTTCTCTATGGCCTCACTCCAGATGTGAATGGTATACGCTAGAAGATCCCCAGTTGACCAATTTCGGCGAAACCCGTATTGCCGGTCACTAAGGATATCATTCGCTTCTAGGTACGCCAGGAGCTTATGATTCAGCACGCGTTCCATAGTCTTACAGAGTATGGACGTTACAAATATCCCCCTAAGTCTCACTGACCCTATTCTACTTACTTAACTACAAGATGTCATTACTTTTGAATATCCCAAAAATCTCAATGAAATGTAAAAATTTACTCATCTCTATCTTACTTCATACCTACCTACCCCCCAGGTATTATTGCAAATCACTATTCTACTTGAGCAGGGGCGTACCCGGCTTCTGGCCTAGGGGGGCAAGTCAGATTGTTTAGGTCAGATCGTCTGCGGCTATTTTGTCATACACACTACACAAAGACACCTACATGAAACATTGGGTAGGTATAATTATATGTAGTGTACAGAAGACGTACCGGGCGTCGGGAGTCACAGGGCGAGTCCAAGCCACCGTAGGCGCGGGCCTGCGGACGGGCCAGCGTTTAACTTTAGTGGCTCACCGTCTGATCAGAATCAGAACCATCGGGTCGACGGGACGTTGTGTTCCACGCGCGCCTCAAAGAGATGTCAGCATAGAAGACGGGGCCCACTAGGGCCAGTGCCTGCCAAGGATGATTTGCCCTATATTTTTGGCGGCTTGCTGTCCTTGGAAGACACAGCTCAAGATTCATAGCTTTAGCAATTTCATTACAATTGATTTTAATAATTGTTCAGTGCCTTCTTCGGCAGAAAGCCAGTGTTCCGTAACTGCTGATGTTATGGTGAATATGCTCTGCACACTGCACACGACAGAATGAATATTTCAGAAATAATCATTCTGTCGAGCTACATGAACTTAGAGGGCTATATTGATGATTAAAATGGTTATAATTCTTTAGATAAATACGCGTTACGGTCGCGGATCGCATTTGGTCCACATACAGCTTCACACTGACCGGCAAATTGCAAAAAACATAAAAATATTTGAATTTCGCGGGCTACCCTGGAGCATCCAATGTTACGGGTTGCTCATTGCCATTTTCCCGCGAGATGGCGCTGTAGTCAACATTTTCAGTTTTATTTTGTTTCGAGTGTAATTGGAACAATATTAAGTCAGCTCCCCTGCCCCCCCCCCTCTCCCTGGATACGCCCATGTATTTGAGTGGATCTCATGGTAAGTAGGTACTAGTTACCATGAGATTACGCAGTTTACTCTACGTGCCCCCTATTAGGTAGTTACCTATTAGGGGGCACGAAGACATACAACATCATAATTCGATTCACCGAAGTGATTGAATAACTAATTGTCCCGTTTTGCTCATTTAGACACGGAACTCTAAAATATAATCTTATTATGATAACCGCTGACAAAAAACAATCGAAAAAAAATACCTACCTTAATTTTTCAACATAATGACTCGATAAAACTCGCGGGCTCTTGAACAAATAAATAAATGCATAGCGCCTATTTAAGTACAGATGAATCAACAAACTTGCTCTCAGTTGACGACGAGATTTCTCTTGGGAAACTGTACCCAGCTTTTTTGTACCTAAGCAAAGAAATAAATATTAACGTTACGGATATTGAAAAGTGGTGCTAGTTTTTGTCAGTATTATTTTGTGGTGAATATTCCGAGTTTACATAATTGAGCTCAAAAGGTTTAAGGTAAGTTTTTTTTTTTTTTTGTTGGTCTTTGAAATCCTACCAAATCCAATTTAATATTTTTGTTCAGAAATTTAATATCATTAGAATGTGTTATTTGGTACCTGAATGTGATTTCTTTATTAGTTCAATGTGTGTTCCTTAATATAATTACCTAAACGAATAAACAACTTGCTAAAAAAAGTGCTAACTTATTGTTCTATATACAGATGTCTTAAGAGATGTAAGGTGACAAAAAACTATAAAAATATAATAAAGTTCAATAAAATAATCTTTGACTTCCAACTTTCCCGTGACCTAGTGCCAATAAATACAATAACACTTATACTGCATGCCTGAAACTTTATCCTTGTTTGATGTTTATTCACCCAGTAATCATATTAAAACAAGTGCATTTTTATAGCAATCAAAAAGACCGCCGTTTATTTACATTTAAAAATGAATTTGAAACAAGGAGGCCACTGTTTTTATTTTATTTTTATGTGTTTACTGTTTTTCCTATAAGATTTAACTTATGCTAATTGGGTACAACTTTAAACTATTATTTTTAAATTCCTTTATGAGCAAATTAATCAGTTTATTCAGATAAAAATGTTTAATTACAAAAGTCATAGTGGCATATTATGTTCAAATTTTACCGCGTTTGCATTCCAGATTATACAAAATCAAAACAATATTTTTCAACCAATAGCAGCATTCAGCACCATCGGCTGCGAGAATTCTGATTGGTGAAAAAGAATTGCTCTGTGGCGCCTCTCCGACCTTATAAATATCGGCGCGATCACAAATCAGACCTCTTTTCCACAGTGTTAATTCAAGGGGACTCTTTCGGGTTATTTTTGTGAGCTAACTCTAAATTCAGAATGCCGGAGACCTCAAAAATGAATGGATACGCTAAAACAAACGGACATAGCTATGATATGGAAGAAGGATCAGTATTTTTATTCACATCAGAATCCGTCGGCGAGGGCCACCCAGGTTAGTTTTCTTCAATAACTATTGCAGGAATTGTTCATCGAAAAATGGCCGCCTTAGCATGTGCGTAGATGAAGTATAAATAGGATTCCTTTTGTTTACAATATTACTTGTGCTAGGCTTCGAAAATCATTGATTGTCCGGCAATAACAGACACGGATTGACATGCTTTATTCAATGGCAATGTTTTGTTACATCATGGTCTTCGCAGCTATTATCGCAATTTACATTTGTCAAAATAATCGCAACACGTGGTCCGAGCCAAACAACGTTGAAATTTATGATAATATACACTTGCACTTTTATTTACAATTTATTATGTACCTATTTCAGACAAAATGTGCGATCAAATTAGTGATGCTATCTTAGACGCACATCTGAGACAAGACCCTGATGCAAAAGTAGCATGCGGTAAGTGTCATGAAATACCATGATGTCAGTGTGTAATAACTAGAAATAGCGATACTTTTTGCTAACTACAGTGCTTTATTATCAGAAACGGTGACAAAGACCGGAATGGTGTTATTGTGCGGTGAAATCACATCCAAAGCCAATGTTGACTACCAGAAGGTTGTCAGAGAGACTGTGAAGCACATTGGTTATGATGATTCCTCTAAAGGTATGTAAACGTTATCCTTGAATTAGTATCTGTTACCAGAGGTATACAGATGCAGCTCCTTGGCTTGAAGCCAGTTCTATGTAGACAAACTCTAAATTCTAATTTAACTTCCCTCATAGTAATGGATGAATATTATTCCGTGCACACTAGGTTTTGATTGGCGAACACTAAATTTACTAGTGGCTATTGAAGAGCAAAGTTCAGACATAGCTAATGGAGTATATCAAGATAGAGAGGAAATAGATGTTGGGGCTGGAGATCAGGTATAAATTACACAAGAATTTGTTGCACGGAATAACTCTTGGGTCTATTGGCTATTTTGAAGATTTACCTGGGTTCACATTCTGCATGATTTACAGAATGAAAAGCGTTATCCATAACTATGGGATTCCATTTCACCAATGTCATAAATCTCATATTTGTCAATCTTCAATGCATCTGGGTGGTCAGACAGCACATGAACAGTTGTGCATGTATATTTCAAATCTTTCTTATGATGATGTCTGACTGAAGTGTCACTTGATCCTCTTGATAATCATAGTCATAAGGCTGCCATTAATTCGTACTAAAATAAGCATGTTGGGATCAGGGTTTGATTACAAGACCTGCTGCGTGATGCTTGCCTTGGACCAGCAGTCACCAAACATTGCCGCGGGAGTGCATGAGAACCGCAATGATGACGAAGTTGGGGCTGGAGACCAGGTATGTCAAAACCATCATGTTTAACTTGAGAATTATATATTCTTGTCTAAAATTGGGGACAAAAAAAATAATAACAAACAATAGCAGCTGTGCATTATTTAATATACATTTTTCATTTCATGGGAATACTGAATTCATTAAAATTCATTTCCATTGTTAAAATTTACTTATTAACTTGTCTTTTGCTTTTGGTATATTTCAAAACCATTATCTTCCACAAAAATGTTATCAGACAATATCACTAAAACACAAATCCAGGAACTGTTAAAATATGATTGCTATTTCATTACACATTTGAAACAGTTATTGTGAATGGGCATGATTCACACAAGTATGATTTCTCACCTCCACTTAGGAAAAATCCATTAAAAATTTATTGCTATGAATTGTGCAATGTTGAGGATAACTTAATTTCCTTATTTTATAACTAGCATGTGAAACTTTCTTTTGTTTTTTTTTTTCAATTAACATTTTTGTAACAGCTGTGTTTAACTATATTATACCTAAAACTTGCATAATTATAACAAAAAGCCAAGGTCATTATTTTCAAGAAATACCTACCCTTATCATCAATTCCAATTATTTGAACAATGCTCCATCATGAAACTAGAGTTCAGATTGAATGTTGAGTATTTCATTCAACCACCTGGTTTTTTTTCATGACTTCCAATTTTTTTATTTACTTCCAGGGTTTAATGTTTGGTTATGCAACAGATGAAACTGAAGAAT
Source organism: Lacanobia oleracea (assembly GCA_950371165.1). Classification (NCBI taxonomy): domain Eukaryota; kingdom Metazoa; phylum Arthropoda; class Insecta; order Lepidoptera; family Noctuidae; genus Lacanobia; species Lacanobia oleracea. The sequence continues at coordinate 17,650,329 of OX493387.1, read as the reverse complement.
GCATGCCCCTTACAGTAGTACTTGCACACAGGCTCAACCAAAAAATCGCTGAACTACGACGAAACGGCGAATTCTGGTGGGCTCGCCCGGATTCTAAGACACAGGTAAATATGCACATGCAATTCTTTGTTACAGTTGTTTATATACATGTAGGTACCTCCCCACTGAACTAGATAAGGCAATTGCTTTAGAAAATTTCACAATAATATTAATTACATAAATATTTGTCACAAATGGTCTGATTAACCCCAACAGATAGTTTATCTGACCTTTGCAGCTATTTGGTATGCTCACTGATGTCAAAGGCCAAATGTGTTATTTCATTCAAGATTATTTTATTTTTTTAAACTTTTATCTTGACAAAAACAAGAATGAACTGTAGGCAGATTACATTTTCCGGTATTACACCATGAATCAAAACAAAAAAAAAACAAAAAAAAAAGCAAATGTATTATTAATCTGAAATCCTGTTTGATCTGTCTGAATATAAGAAAGTAATATGTATAATAAGAAAATATTTATTAAAAAAAGCTGAAATTGAAAATATAGTTATGATCTGTTCAGGTATCTAAAATGGCTACAGGTCATTTCAATAGCCAAAGACCAATGCCAATCTGCTACAGTGTAACGATACATTGTTTCGATCTATGACCCAGTGCTGTGCAACATTATAAGTAACTTTGATTGATGCATATTGGTGTTGAGACTGTTAGGTATTCATCAGGTCAATTAACCCTTGTAAATCGAAACAAACGCTTCGATGTAGCCGTCTTGTTACATTACCGCCGGCGATCGGACTGTTGCTAAGCGCGAAAACCTAGCAAGAAGAATATGAACCAGTTGAGATTGTAATGTTCTATTACTAAAAAGTCTGTAAGGTCGCCCCCTCCCGCACAGAGCCAAACCCACATAATTATCGTCTATTTTACGTCTAGTCTTGAAATAGTCTGTTTTAAATACCCTACTTTTAAAAATAATACTTAACTTAGTATAAGTTATTATAGGTAACTAGGAATCGAAACTCTTGAGAATATCCTCTTCAATGCTGTTCCTGTCTAAAGATCAAATGACGTAATCAATGTCTAATATATCAATTGTTGTTTAATGACTGAGTGATAAAACTGACACCAGTGTCAAGCGACATTTGAGATCAGTCAATTAAATACGTCTGGAGCATTTGCATGTAGAACACAATATGAACGTTAGTCTTTATAATTTTTTCAAGGTTCTAAGCTATAATTTATTAATAAAGGTATTTGGGGACTTGATTTGAAGGGATTTTTTTTTTGTCATTGTTGCCATATTACATTAACGGCGTGAACCACTGACTAATCAATTTGAGGCATCGCGACGTTAATTCCTTATCACGATCAAAGTTGCCAGGTGCTTGTATATTGGCTTTCATTTGTAATTGTTCGTAGTTAATTTTCTGGGTTACTAGACCAATAAAACACTTTAGTGTTAAAAACTAACTGTAAGTAATCATCATGAACATTTATTATTATGAACATAAAAAATAAACATAATTATGTGTAGCATTTTTAATGTTATCAGGAATTATTAAAAATCCCAGACCAGTTAAACCAATAAATGTCATCTAAAATTTATTAGTCTACTTTTAGATACGAGGAAATAAACATTATTTGATTTGATAAGTCAATAAGAACAATGATTAAAAAAAAAAAACAAAGTAGTAAAAGTAACTTTTTTGTTACTCATTAATTAGGCGGGTAATTTCAAAGATCGTTCGTCTGATATGCATTGGAACTTGATGACGAATGAAGTCATTGGCCTTAGGGACCGTCTTCACGAGCGAGATAATCGCGACGATATTATCGTCCGTGCCACGTATTTCTATAACGATGACGATGCGGTTGGCACAGCGATTGGCTGCTGCGCTGCGTGTCGCGGGTTCGATTCCCGCACGGAACAAATATTTTTATGACCTACAGCTGGCTGTTTGCGTATGTTTCTGAACGCACCCACGATTCAGAAGAAATTCCTAATGCGGAGAAACGTTTTTTTTTTTTAACTTCAACTTGCAGTGATTCTCTATGCAATAGCGTAAACGACAATTTGTGTTAAAAAAGAATCCGTCTGTTGATAATAATTGAAAAGTTTTTCTTTTTTTTTTTCTTAAAATTTAACATAAGCTAACGTTAACGCGATCGAGTAGGTACGTTAAAGAACTCGCACTAAGCCCTCATTATTCTCTTTCGACCTATTCTGTAAACAAAACTGTCTGGGGGGTCCGATAGCAAATTGCTGGGTCGCATTTCAATCACGTTTTGTAGCCGTCATGGTTTACATTGCATGATCTGACTATATTAGTAGAGCGTAGCAACAAAAATAACTTACAGAACAGATTTGAACCTTAAACATTCGTGTTTCCTTGTGGAGGAAGGAAAATAGGATACCAAGGCATATTTGAAGTGGTTTTTTTTTTATAATTATCATGTGTTTGGTTTCAGGTGACATGCGAGTACGTTTTCGCTGGTGGTGCCACAGTGCCACAGAGAGTTCACACACTCGTCGTCTCCCTGCAACATTCAGAGAAGGTAGGCTTCCCATCCTGCCTAAAGTTTGTCATACAGTCGAGATTACTGTATGGCATGTAGTTCGTGCTAATTCGGAAACACGAAGACTCCCGAAGCTCATTCTTCTCGTAGGATATTCTGTACTTGAACATTACACAATCAAGACACGGAACATTAAAAGAAAAATCAATTATTCCTATAACAAAGTGCATACCACGGCATTTTATTAAATATTTCGTCATTTAAGTTTTATCATCTGTGAATAATTTACTTAGCACACGAGTAGTTTTCTTGATAAAACTTACGCGCAACTGAATCATAGCATCACTAATGTGACCATTTCATGGAGATAATTTTTTTAGGTTACATATCAACAAATCACGTCATGCTTTTATGTAATAAAAAGATACGATTCCGTAGGTAAAGTTATATACATACTCAGATAATAAAGTCAGATATAATTGGGCCATGACCTATGATGACAGTGATTCATATTTGTTAATTATTAACTTGAATTTGTAGATAACTCTGGAAACGTTGCGTGAAGAGATCAGGGAGAAGGTAATTAAGGAAGTCATCCCCGCTCACTACATCGATGACAAAACCGTCATCCACATCAACCCTTGCGGTCTGTTCATCATTGGTGGACCACAGGTAAGGACATTATTAGTTTTAGATACTTAAAAAAATCGTCCAGATCCAGCATCACTGACAGTAACATCGTAAAAATCTATACTAATATATAAAGCTGAAGAGTTTGTTTACTTGAACGCGCTAATCTCAGGAACTACTGGTACGATTTGAAAAATTATTTTAGTGTTGGATAGCCCATTTATCGAGGAAGGCTATATAACATCACGCTAAGGCCAATAGGAGCGGAGCAGTAATGAAAATTGTGACGCAGACGAAGTTGCGCGGGACAACTAGTAATGTTATAAAATCATAGCTAGTGCTGTTTCCAATGTCAATTCAAATGCCATTCTTGTTCACGGCATTTAAAGATTCCCATTTTACAATTATTAGTGTTTAATTAATATAAATGTTTAAATCAAACTCAAAACTGTTATTAGAATACAATCTATCTATACTAATATATAAAGTTGGAGAGTTTGTTTGCTTGCTTGAACGCGCTAATCTCAGGAACTACTGGTCCGATTTGAAAAAATATTTCGGACCAGTAGGGTCCGATTTGAAAAAATATTTCAGTGTCAGATAGCCCATTTATCGAGGAAGGCTAGTTATCATCGCGCTAAAACCAATAAGAGCGGAGCAGACGAAGTTGTGCTGGTCAACTAGTCTCGTATAAGCACATGAAAGTTAATTTGAAATGATTTTCATTGTTCTCACATGGCGACTTTACCTTCAAATATCTTGGCAACGTGACACTTTATAGGGCACCACGTTGCTAACATTTTGTGTGTTTAAGTGTCCTCTACCGAAAGACGCAACTTTGAAAAAAAATGGCGGGCTATGCCAGCATCCAAGAAAAATGTTTGAACCCCTTTTTCACAGTACTCATTTTATAAAGATATAATTCCTAAAAAAATAAATCTATTACGTTTTAAGAGAGGTCAGGTTCGCATAAAACTAGGTCGATAAAATAACATTAGTGAGAACTAACAGTTTTATTTTGCTTTCCCAGTCGGACGCAGGTCTGACAGGGCGCAAGATCATCGTGGACACGTACGGCGGCTGGGGCGCGCACGGCGGCGGCGCCTTCTCGGGCAAGGACTTCACCAAGGTGGACCGCTCCGCCGCCTACGCCGCGCGCTGGGTCGCCAAGTCGCTCGTCAAGGCCGGGCTCTGCCGGCGCTGCATGGTCCAGGTAACTGTCGCGCCTCCTATCTCTTGACATTATGCTACTACTGGCTTCTGGCAGCGGCTTTGCCCGCGTGATCCCTAGGGAACATACTTCAAAAGTAGTCTATTATTCCAGAATATAATCTAGGTAGGTCTGTGCCAAATTTCATGTAGATCCTTTCAGGCGTTCTGACGTGAAAGAGTAACTATCATCTATCCATCCTCACAAACTTTCGCATTTATAATATTAGTTTAGTAGTCTTCATCATATCAGCCGATAGACGTCCACTGCTGGACATAGGCCTCCCCCAAGTGACGCTACAACAACCACTCCTGTGCGTTATGCTTATTTAATGGAGCCAAGTCCATTGCCATCACTTAGATACAATCTGGGCTTCTACCTGGAAATACCTAAAACATTGGCTTAACGGGGAAACAAACCCACTGCTCTAGTGGCACTTGCAACCATCAAAACTTTGGCAAAAGAAAGCTGATAGGACTTCACAAAACCCATATTAACCAATAGACTACTATGATATGGCATTGACATCTTTATTCCATTGACATAAAGGTTTTTCTGATCAACATAGTGCCAAGTAGATATAAAGTAAATAACAGAGCCCTTTTCTCACAGTCATCTCAACTTGTTCGGAAATGTGTGTGAAAATTCATGTCATCCTCCTCATCACTTACTTACCTATGATGTCTTTGAAAATACCAAATAAATGTTGCGTCGAGTCGACGCGATGATTTATCATACGTAACGATGACGTATCGCTGGCGCCGGGCTTCCGTTGACGTATGCGTCGCGACTGTCTATTAACGCCGACTTGTACTTTACACCACTCAATGATCTGTCCTTTGACTCCTATTGATTATACAGATGCAGATGATGATCTCGAATGTTCTATTTTCTATTTGTGTTTATATTGTAACGTATTTTTTTTATCTTATGCCCAAATATAACTATTTCTTGTATAGGCTTGTTGTTGGTGACAATACCACCTAATCGCTCATCATCTTCCGGCTCATGTCTCATAATACGTGAGGTGGGCGCATCGCTTTATTCAACGGTCGCGCTATCACTGACTCCTTATATTGTTTCATTTAAGGTAATTCTTATGTATTTACTGTTATTTACAGGTCGCATACGCCATTGGTGTGGCTGAACCGCTGTCGATCACCGTGTTCGACTATGGCACCTCACACAAGACCCAGCAGCAACTCCTCGCGATTGTACAAAAGAACTTTGACCTGCGACCGGGCAAAATTGTCAAGTAAGTTGTTATTGTTACATCATTGTTTTGAAATCTTATCATGTAACAGTTCTGTTTTGAATAATTTGTGATAACCTAATACTAACAAATAAGTGTTTCTGTTTCAGGGAATTGAACCTCCGAGCCCCAATTTACCAGAAAACCAGCACTTACGGTCACTTCGGACGAGAAGGCTTTCCGTGGGAGAATCCCAAACCATTGGCTGTAGAATGACTTGCAACTTGAGCACTAGACCATTGTAAATATTTTCACCAGTATGTTATAAACACTTAATCTACGTGTGTAATTGTAGCGAGGGCGCAGGGAATGTCGCTGATGTCTCTCTTTAGACATTAATATGTACGACGAACCTCGCCAGTGGAACTGATAACGCTGTAACACCACGTGACGGTTGCATTTACGAGGTTCACTCTATATTTAAGTATTTTCTAGATTTTAGAAGCATAGGTTTAACATTGTGCCGTCATTTCTGAATTTGAGTTAGTTCAGGGGTTTAAATGGCAGTCCTATTTATTTAAGAATACGTGTTCAGTTTCCTATAAATAAATTTGTTCGTTTTTTACACTGCCTAATTGTTTTTATAGTTAAGTAAATGAACTTTCCAGTGATTATGAATTGATTTTATATTTATACAACTTAAATTATGGACTGCCTACACTCTCGAATGTTCTTCACTTTACGCTTTATGATGTAAGTGCTATGATTTATCGGTAGAGTAGACTACTTCTCTGGTGGCGTCACAGTCGAGCGAGAGGCGGTAGGACGGAACAGTTCCACTGCCCTTCGCTTCACTGCAAATATATTTATAGTGCTGCGTGGAGACGTTTCCCTAATGCTTTTATTAGGACTTCCTTATATTAGCTGAAATATACTGCCTTACTTACTGTGAAAAGTTAGTGCATGAGAATGTTGGTTACCCTCACGCGCAGCACAATTTGTGTTGTGTTTCCGAAAAGGATTGCCGTGGAAAAGAGCCATTTTGAAAACACACCGACTAGACCAGGGCAGTAGTGCACTGTGCATTTACTCCTTAATGTAATTGTAATTCCGCCGGTAGTTTTAATTAGGCGAAATGCTAACCGTACATTTGACATTAGGAATAACATAGTTTTAAACTATTGCTTAGGACGGTTAGTGAGTATTTCCGATTATATTTTTTGATCTGTTTCATCTTCGACCTGTTAAAGTTTCTGAATAACTTCTGTGGACTATCAATTTGTCAGATTATGGTGATTTAAACTTAATAAAATTATGTCCTCCTGGTTAACTAGCGGGAGAAAAAAATGCTTTTTTTTTATTAATCGCAAAGAAATTTGCTTCTATCCTACAAAAAAAAAACAATGCTGTGCCAATTCCCGTTGCCATGCAAACGAAACGTAAACGTGTTCGTCCATGTGGTTTGTGTTGCTTTGAAATTATAGTTTACATAATACCGCCGCGCCGCCAATCGCTACAATTCTCGTGCCGTTTTTTATATTGATAAAACATTCACCTTGAAAATATTGAGAACAGTTTTTGCTATCTTTTTGTTAACTTCCGAATTTAAGCATGACTCATGCGAATTATGGTATTTGAACTCCCTTTATTTCGTTCTTCAAAATTATAATTACTAGCTGACCGTCGCTTTTTTCATTAATGCTCTACTTCTATTGGTCGTAGCGTGATGTTGCCTTCCTCGATAAACGGGTTATTCAACATCAAAATAATGTTTCATTTCGAACCTGTAGTTCCTGAGATTGACGAGAGCCAAACCTCGAATTATGACTTTTTACATACAGTCTCGCCGCCAGCATTTCCTCTAAGTTATCTTTTAACTAATAACTATAAGCTAAGACTTAAATAACTCAGGCTTCTGCAAGAGGGCCTAAGATCTTTGTTTAAATTATTTCGATGTCTGCCTGAATCTTGAATATGAGCTTCTATTCAAGATTCAGACTAGCTTCAGATGCTATCCGTACGAGTTGCCTGGATAGTTGGATTCAATATCTACAATTTATTCGCTAATATTTTTAAATGTAACATATTTGCTTCAAGTTGAGGAGCTCGTGGCTAGATAATAACAGCCGCACGGGTCGATCTTTAAGGTTAAGCAACGCTTGCCAAGGTTGGTCTGTGGATGGGTGACCATCTTAACATACCGAGTTTCCTCCGTGTCTCGGAAAGCACGTTAAGCCGTTGGTCCCGGCTGTCATTTGTAGATCTTTGGCAGTCGTTACGGATAGTCAGAAGCCAGTTAATCTGACTCCAGTCTTGCCAAGAAATACCGTGTTACCCAGTTAATGGGTTGCGGAGGTCTGGTAGGCAGCCGCTCCACGTAAAACACTGGTATTCAGCTGAATCCGGTTTGACTGGAAGCCGACCCCAATAAAGTTGGGAAAAGGCTAGGCAGATGAATGATGATGAGTTCCTGAGATTGACGCGTTTAACCAAACAAACCCTTCAGCTTTATAATATTAGTTAAGACTACGCCCGTGAACTCGTGCGCGCGTATCCCGTTCCCTTGGGAATTTCGGTAAATCATAGTGCTCCCTACGCTCCCCAAGGAACATACATGCCAAATTTCAGCTTTCTACGACCAGGAGTTTCAGCTGTGTCTGTCAGTCGCTCATCAGTCAATAATGGAAGAATTTTATATACTTACAGTGAAACTTGGTTAAGTGGGACCTGGATAAGTGAGAAACCTCCATAACTGCTGAATTACCTCTGTTAGTGAAACGAAGCAATCCTCTATAGGTACCTGAGACAGCGAGTGAATTTTATATGCCTTAACCTCTGTAACTGAGATAACATCGTTTTGTTTGTTTACTTATTCTTACTTACATAATTCTTATTCTACCCGCAAATTCCGCACTTAAGGTGAATGCTCCAGGGTAGCCCGCGAAATTCAAATATTTTTATGTTTTTTGCAATTTGCCGGTCAGTGTGAAGCTGTATGTGGACCAAATGCGATCCGCGACCGTAACGCGTATTTATCTAAAGAATTATAACCATTTTAATCGTCTATATTGCCCTCTTTGTTCATGTAGTTCGAAAGAATGATTATTACATTTGGTCCACATACAGCTTCACACTGACCGGCAAATTGCAAAAAACATAAAAATATTTGAATTTCGCGGGCTACCCTGGAGCATCCACCTTAACTAATTTTGAGCCTCGGATGTTCATTTGAAAAATGCCGAAACGAAGGCTCAAATCGTTATAAGTACGTGAAAAACTGAAGTTAGTATCCGTTTATGAAAGTGGAAAGACACGCGATAAAGTCTGTGTCAGATTTGATGTGCCAAAATCTTCTCTTTGTAGAAAATCTATACATATAATAAAATCGTAGACCAACCGTGTCTATACATTGAATATTTTTGCATAAAAATTACATTGAAAAGTTAGGAAAAAGATACAATACACAAATATGCTATTTTTGAAATTTTTGTCGTTTGTCTGCGTTTGAGGGAGCATCACGCATAAACCACAGATTGGTTTCCAAATCTAGGTATTTAAAAATATTAAGTGATAATCCGAGTAACATTTAGCGTTTATTTCATCAAAATCGACCCACAAAATCAAAAGATATTAACCTTTTAAGCGCTTGGCTAAATATCAGTTGCCGTGCCCCTAGCGCCCGGCTACAAATCGACAAAATAATACGTACAATAATTAAGGAGGGGCAATCATTGTATCGATAAAAAAAAGTCAAAAGTTTTTTATGTTTTTATTTTAAATCAGCCTTATGGCTCCTACAAATAGGCGAGACACAAAGGAACCGCTCATGTCGCGACACGAAGGTACCGCTCATGTCTTTGTGTCGCGTCGCGTGTCGCGCCTGTTTGTAAAGAGCCTTTAACTTAACCAACCTAATCACTTCGTATCACAATCGTTCATCTCAGTTACTAATTGTTTAACCTTACTAAATTCTAATAGTTTATATCACAATAATCTCTTATTACTTAATCACTTTCTTCGTATCACAGTCGTTCATCTTTAAGCTAACAAGTAAATGTTGTACCAGTTACTAATTGTTTAACCTTACTAAATTCTAATTGTTCACATCACAATAATCTCTTATTATTCGACTTTTTCCTTTTCTCATAAATCAAACTATAATAAATCTAGGTAGGTAGGTAGGTACTTATTGAAGTGTAAATCGGGCTGTAAGGACAACATACAACACGGTTCCAAATTTGAACAATCAATAGGTATGTAGATATGTAAGTAGGTAATATAATAACAGAATTACATCACAATATTTAAAATAGGTAGGTAGGTACTATTTCGATCCATCAAGGAGTTACCTAAACCCAACCCAAGTGTTTGCGACAACTCTTCGAGGCGCGCGTGGTCACCGCGCGCCGTCGACTACTCGGGCTCGGTCCTTATAGGACGGCGAATATCGAGCTACCCAATGCTCGGCGTTCGCAAGCTCGCGTCTACGGAGGCTGGAGATCGTCCTCGTCCTGCGATCCTCGCCAACGGCGTCTGTTGGGTCATGCGACAGGTGAGGACGCCGTGACGTCTCTCCAGCCACGCCTCAAAGAGGGGACTTACCGCCGCAATCGTGGCGTGTCCAGTCTTATTTATACCTATACCTACTGAATAATATATGCAACTAACATAAGAAGAAATTGAAATAGGTACTTACCTCTCCATCACTTCTAAGTTCTTCTGTAGATTCTAATAATAATTCCTCTTCGTCGTCACCTTCTAATATTCTGATTAATTCCTCAGTAGTAGTCATTTTATCGACAATGCAGAAATAGCCACGAACAACTTTAATGGAACTTTCCATTCGTTTCACCCGCTCGTGACGTAGGCAGCCGTCGTATTAATGCGACAGCGGCGCTAGACTAACTAGAGAAATATTATTGCAAGCATAGGGGTCTAGGGATGGGAACTAACGTCAAATATTGGCATTATACAAAGATCGTGAGGAATATTTTTCTTTTGAATAATAAGGAAAAGAATTAATACACAAAGTAACAATTATGTTAAATTTAACTTTATTTCGTATGACACTTTATTTTATGCTGAATGATGCACTATACCTGATTATTTACTGTTTTCGTTTTAATGCGCATTGCATTGTATCCCATCCCTATGGTCATATATATGCGACGCGCGCGATAGACACCGAAGAAAACTCCAAGCTGCCAATTACTTATTTTTGTTTAAGTTTTTTCAATGCTTAGAGCTATGAAACATAATTTTAAGTAATTGTTATAAATAATAGGTCTATTTAATAATAGTTTTAGTTGTACCTCGTAGTTAACAGGACGAAAATGGAACGAAAAAATCATGCATGATCTCTGTCGCAGAAATGCGACACGAGCGGTAGGGACACGGAAACGTGTGTCGCATATATGCGACACAAGCGGTTAAAAGGTTAAATTTTTAAGTTTAGCAAGAAACTTCCTAATGTATTCTGTTTCTCATGTATTCTGACTACAGCGCCATCTATTGAAAAAGATTAAATTCACGAACGCAATGTATAATCCAAAACAAATTGTTGAGTTGTGTGTGAAACTTTTAACACGTGGCAAAATAAAATTGAACATTTTTACACCATATCGGTATTTATCATAACAACCGATCCACAAATCAAAATATATTGGATTTTTAAGTTTAGTAGGAAACTTCCTAATGTATTGTGATTAGGCAAAGCACCATCTATTGAGAAAAATAAAATGCATGAAAGCATGAATATTACCCTAAAACACATTGAGTTATTTGTGAAACTTTTATACGTAGCAAAATAAAAGTGAACATTTTAATACCTTAATGTTGTCACACAGGCTCCTTATTTAACGTCTTCCAATTTTACATTTTCAATTTTTACATTTTGTCAGTTTACTGACTTGGTCGATAGATGGCGTTGCACTGATAACGCGTTTTTCTGAATTGCGGTGTTAAGATTTTCTGCTAGAGAACCACCCTCACACGATTTTCGAACACAGTCAAAGTCAAGTTCGTTGGGTGCTCCAGGTTCGGTCTCAAATAGGTCTTTGTTAAGGTCTAATTTACCAATATCGCTATTTTCTCTGAGTTGCCTTAATTAGATTCGTTAAATGTCCGTATAACCAGTATTTTTATATCATGATATAAAAGACTGTTCGTGGAGTTTCTTGCACTTTCTTTTTCATAAAGATCTACTTACACTTTAAAACTCGCAAATAGCTTCATGTTTTTGACAGACTGATCTTAACATTTCCAAAGTATGAATTGTTAAGATCAGTAAATACCTGTAAATAAATGGTTTGAATCTTGAATATCTCCCAGAGTAGGTACTCCCGAGATAAGAATGCTTATATGGTATTCCAGACTATAATCTACCTCTGTGCGAAATTTCATCCAGATCCGTTCAGCCGTATTGTCATAATTAAGTAAGAAACAAAAATTAGAAGTAAGATAATAGGCTGGCAACGATCTAAGCGCACGCGAACGACGTCGCGGGCACAGCTAGTTCAGAATAAAGATAAAATTCAATTACAATGTTCTGAAGGACAAGGAAAACTTAAACGTGTACGTTTATCAGAATATCTTGAACTTGAACAGTGTTTGCTAACATGGGTCAAGTCAAAGTCGGTCCACATACCGGAACGTTTTTGTTACGAAGTTCGTAACAAAAACGTTCCGGTAAGTGGACCGATGATTAAATAAAAGGTACATGATTTCGCGCGAAGGCTCGATATTCATATTTTTTGTAACAGCAATGGTTGGTTGGTTCTTTTTTTAAACCTTCCAAGGGTTTAAAAAAAGAAACTGTATGGTTTTCAAAACAATTTGTGGAGAAAGTAACGCTGTTGATATTAACAAATGCAGCCAATGGATTGAAGACCTGCCAGTTCTGCGTAATTATTCTGTTGATGAAATTTTTAACGCAGACGAAGCGGGTTTATTTTATAAGTGTCTGGCCGATAAAACTTTCACCTTAAAAGGTTAGTCCTGCCATTGCGGAAAACTTATTAAAGAGAGTGTTACAATACTTTTGGGTGCTACCATATAAGGAACTGAAAAGTTGCCTATCCTATTAATCAAAATCTAAAACTTCAAGACGTTTCAAAGGTGTTAAAACTTTGCCTGTGAATTACCAAAATAATAAAAAAGCATGCATGACATCTACAATTTTTTCCGATTGTTTGAAGAATTTGAACCGCCCGAACTATTAAGCCACATTAAACTCGTGTATCTGCCTGCGAATACGACAAGTAAATTGCAGCCAATGGATCAAGGCATCATCAACAATTTCAAAATTTATTACAGAAAGAAGTTGTTCAACATGTTATTAAATCTATAGAAGACAATCAGTGCCCACAAATCAATGTTCTTCAGGCAATGAGGTTTGCTAGGAAAGCTTTGTTTTCTGTGACCAAATCTACTATAGCAAACTGCTTTAAAAAAATCTGGATCTAAACCTGAAGTAACTGTATCTGAAAGCTTACAAGAGGAGGAAAAGAACTTCATTGTTGATCCTGAAGATTGGAACCTAGCCACCAGCAACGACAATAATCAACAGTCAACATTCAAAGATTTTATAAACGTCGACGACGATAAATAGTTTCAGGAGAACTTACTGAAAGTGTCATTGTTCATGCCTTCTCCTCTTCTTCATTGAAAAATGAAGAAGATAACGACAAAATAGGCTCGGAAGTAAATTTAGTAAAAAATTCTAAACGCGTAGCAGTAAAAGCACTAGAAACTTTGCTCAGTTATTTTGAAATGACATCAATTGGTGACCAAAGCCAAAATATTTGATAAAATTTATAACATCGAAAAACTGGCTGATAGTTCCAAAAGACAAACTAAAATGACAGATTTCTAAGGCGGGTCCACACAGAGCGAGCAGCCTCGCGAGGAAACTATCCCCAAACGAGCGCGGCAGCCTCGGTATCATCGCGAGGCTGCCGCGCGCGGCAAGCCCGAGCCATGTTCGTTCGTTCAGTTGAGAATTAAGACATCATGGCACCAGACGTACGTGTTGCGGTGGCAGCTGTTGCTTTTATCCTTATAAATAGGATTATAAAAAAGAGAAGACAACAAAAACTTAAACGAAGACGATATTGGATCCAGACTTTATACAAAAACAGATTATTATACAATGGGAACGAACTGTACCAAGAATTGATAAATGATGGAGTGGAAAAAAAATTTGCACGCATTAGTACAGAGGAGTTGGATCTATTGTGTTCAGACTTGCAAAGCAGACTTCGAAGAAATGATACGAACTGGCGTCGAGCGATAACCGTGAGAGAAAGGATACTTTTGACATTACGGTTCTTAGCGACAGGAGATTCTTATACCAGTTTGCAGAGTATCTCTTTCGCATTTCCAAACAATCTATTTCGAAGATTTTTCCTGAAGTTTGCGATGCCACCATCGAACATTTAAAGGATCATGTAAAAGTAAGTAAAAAAAACCAATATCTTGTCAATTTAGTCCAATCACTTTAATACAACTTTAAAATAACCATAAAAAGAAAGAAAGGTGAAATTAATTTTAATTAGTGGCTCGTATTACGTTTTAGCATAATTAGGAGGCAGGAAGCCGAGGGAGAGGAGGAATGTCTGATAGATTTTGAAAAGTCATCGGAGGGAATGGGGGAGTAGGAATGTCTGATGAATTTTGAGAAATCATCGGAGGGGAAGGGGGAGGTGGAATCTCTGATTGAATTGGAGAAGTCATTGGAACGGTGGTAATAGATGGTTGAGGAGTTAGTGGTGAGGGGGACGTCGGATCGTTATAAGATGAAGCATGGACGTTGCGTAGACCAACATAGCTTTGCGTATAATAGCCATATTGTTGATAAGCTCCTGTGTCGGCTTGAAATATTATTCCGCATATATCTTTTTTTTAGTGCGCCAGAGTTACTGGATCATATTTTCTCAATTCGTTGGCTATGTATTGTCCAAATGCCGAGTATGAGTCACAAGGCGGTGGGATTGGCTGTGGTTCTGTGCACTGTTGGAGAATCCTGAAAGCTTCAGAAAGAGTTTCGTCCGATAAATCGTCTGTGTCTTTCGCTGGTCTTCTTTTGCTTCGTTTTCTGGATCTCTGGTCTTGTGTTCCAACTCTAGATTGTGTGTTATTGGCGCCATCTTGTTGTTGTTGCTGATTTTCCATAACTTGAATGTTGTCATGGTCAAGTGAAGGGTCTTGAGTGACTTGAGTTGCTCTTACTGTTTCATCGTTAGTATCGGTTTCATTCTGTAATAATACATACTTTTTTATATCTGGTTTAGGTACCAGGTACAGAACAAGAATGGGTTGCAATTTCAAACGGTTTCCTAAATAAATGGAATTTCCCACATGCTGTAGCAGCGATGGATGGAAAGCATGATGTTTTACAGTCTCTCCCATAAACAGTGGCAATGACTACGATAATTATAAATCTTTTTCAAGTATAGTTTTGTTTGCCTTAGTAGATGATAATTACAAGTTTTTATATGTAAACGTTGGGAGTAAAGGACGGATTTCTGATGGAGGTGTATTTAAAAATACAAAATTATACCAAAAGCTTGAAAAAAGGGAATTAACATCCCATCACCCACAATTTTGCAATTACCGTACTATCCCAAAGTACCATTTTATATATTAGGTTACAAAGCTTTTCAGCTAAATGAATACACCATGAGACCTTACGAGGGTAATCCAGAAAGAGGTTCAAAGGAAAGAATTTTTAATTATAGACTCTACAGAGCACGAAGAGTTGTAGAAAATGCTTTCGGAGTGTTAACTTCTGTTTATAGTTTTGCGTAAACCAATTTTATTGGAACCCGAACAAGCAACAAAAGTAGTCTTAGCATCAATACATTTGTACAACTATTTACGGAGAACATCTTCTAGTAGCTTTGCAGCTCCCGACTTTTTTGATGCGGTGGGAAATGACGGGGAAATCGTAGAAGGAAGTTGGCGAAATGAATCAGAACCAACATCATTATTACCAATTCAACAAATACCACGACGTGGAGGAAATAATGCTAAAGAGATACGTGACCACCTAGCAAGACATTTTATTACGAATGGAACTGTCTCATGGCAAGATGACTATCAATAAAAACTATAATAAGTACTTACATTCTCCATAGTATCCCGCGTGGTACCTGGCTCGTTCCTATCAGACATAAATGCAAAGGCATTATATGCAAACCAGCTAGATCTGTAAACCTCATCACGACCTGGAAAATAAGTTACAAGTTTTTATAATAGATAAATAGTTTTTAGTAGTAACTGTGAAAGCAATTATTATTAATATAGGTATATCTTACCTGATCCTGTTAAACGACTTTTCTTTTCTCGTGATTTTTCCCGCCGGAAGGATCCCATTAATGACACCATTTTTTTTTTAAATCAGGAACCGGTACATTCATCTCGCGGCTAATATTTAACCAGGCGTCTTCCCTAAGTCCCCTATTTGTATAATTAGGATCACTTGCATTCCATAGCCAGGTGTTTACACCATAGAGAGATATTAATTTAAAACACTGATCTTTATTCATTTTTTACTCTCATTATACTCAAGCGAGGCACGAAACAATATACGCGAGCGTCCAGAGTGCGCGCCAGGGTCATCAATCTTCTAACCACAGAGTACTTTTTCTATATGGGCATAGAGACCTAACTTCACGGGTTTTTCAAGCAATAGACATCAGCGCCACCTAGTTTTTTCCGAAGGAAACTTTGTATGTTTAACCTTGAACCTATAGTACCTACTCCTACCTAGTCCTCAGGTTATTAAATTTAAATTTGCTTATTCTTTATTGTATTTTTAAGTAATCAATGTATGGATAATATAAAAAGTTCATTAAATCCTTTATTACAATAATTAAGGATTTAATAAAGCCCATACATTAAGAAAATAAATAAAACAACAAACTCATTAAGTAATTCTATTTATTATATCCACTATGAGGCCTTTTACAATGTTTTTTAGAATAATTTCTAGCCATTAATTGGTATTTATCGGTGTCGTCACTGATAGTCTCTTGCTTTCCAGTAAGAATTTTATTAATTTTTTTGCAATAATTAAATACAAAAATCGAACATGGGTCTGAACGTACTCAGTTTGTAGCAAGTTGAAATTGGTACCATTCGAAAGGTCTTTGAAAACGTAGATATTTTTTGTATGGGAGCAACTTTGTAACTTATGTAGGAAAAAAGATATTCGATGTTGAAAATACCGAAAATCCTTAGTAAAATCGACCCACGCACGTTCAATTTTTTTTTATTTTATCGATTAGGTGGGTAGTTCGAACTATTTTGTGCTAGCGTCGGTGTGTCGTCAGTTGTTAGTACCTGTTAGGAACTGATTTTGAGCGCGCGCGTGTTATAAAATATGTGTATATGTACATGTAGATATGTAACTAGATTCATATGTTATTCAATCTTCGTTACTTTGTTGTATAATTATGTAGATATGTAGCTATGTAACTAGATGTATATGTTATTATAATCTTCGTTACTTGTTATATAATATGTAAATATGTAGGTATTAAGGGAAATATAAACAATAGGATCCAATTCATAATAACATTATATTATCTTGTATCCTTTAGTATTATAACAATTTAACATACATAGTAGTAGTGTATATAACACAACGTTACATTAAAATAAACTAACCATAATCAATAATTAAGTTATTACGACCCGTGTCTTAAATACACCAATCACCATAATAATATAACATTATTCATAAATATAACATAATATACATCAAAATAATATCATACCTTAGATGTTAACGCCTTGAAAGTCGAAGAGCAACTGGCCCAGGGCTGCCAGCAAATAAATCGCGGCTATACGTTTAATTATCTGCAATTATACGAAATTGGATCGCATTATACATAAATATTGTATAAATCGATTTTGTTTCATAAAACTAACATAGGTACTGACTTGCGGGTCTAAAAAGGCCTCTTTAGCAGAATCAGAAAGCACATCACGCTACCCGTCACTGTCAAATTTTCGGTTAAATATGACAGATTGTTTGGTGATTTACTTATGCAATGATTCTTATATGATTTTTTTTTTAAGTGGCCTTTTTAGACCCACTGTACGTTAAAACTGTTTCGGTTTTAGGGTTCCGAACAAAAAACGAAACCCTTATAGGATCACTCTGGTGTCTGTCTCTCTGTCTGTCCGTCTGTCACAGCCAGTTTTCTCCGGATCCTCTAAACCGATTCTGTTATGGATTTGATATATGGTTACACATGGATTTCTGTGACCCAGACACGGACGCGTTATGCAAATTAAGTATATTTTTGCATAACGCGTCCGTGTCTGGGTCACAGAATTAAGAATATTTTTTTAAGTATGGGGGTCACATTTGGGGGTTAAACTAGAACTAAAGCCACATTGTAGCCACACAACACAATACGACACTCCATCATAGTTGTAAAATAAGCAATATCTTATCTCCATCTCTGTTCATCCTATACAGAGTCAGCTTTTTTCGAAGTGGTCCCACTTCGAAAAAAGCAAGAGGCAAACTCACGTTCCATTTCATGTCGTATTCTTTTGTATCGTATTATACAGAATGATCATGGATACAATACACCGCCCGATTATACAAATTTTGTATCCAAATATACAATCTGGCAGCCCTGACTGGCCTGCTCCAGTGTGGCTCCGCTCTTTTATACCCGTTAACAAACAAGTATGATTCACAAGTGACAGTTGAGTCAAAACAGTGTTTGAAAAATAAGCGTTATAAAAATCAGATCGTAAATTCATTAATTCATTTTAACAATTGAGTTTACAATATTAAACAGATAATAATCACATTTATAGGTATATCAACTTATTTATTTTTAAGTATTAGACACATCATGATTACATTTATATATCACGCGCATATCTTAGTTTATTTTATTCTTACTTTTATTTACAACCTCGGCTTTCACAACGTACTTCAGTGTATTTTATTATTATTACTCATCTGCTTCAAAAAAATGGAAGGTGAAAGCCGTATACAGTGTGTTACATGTACAAGATCAGTAATTCGTGACCGAAACCGGCATATACTGACGCGAACCTATTTGGAAGACAATCCAGGCTTCACAGAGTATGTGATGGCACGGATTAACATAAATGAGGTTAGTATAACAATAGCTTTTGATCATCGAGTACACGGTGTCTTTTTGTTCACTCTTTATTAAGTTATTTATTGTTTTAGTTACTTGAGGATTTGGTTTTTCTTTTAGATGGCCCTGAATCAACTTCAGGCTATGTGTCATCGTTGTTGGGTAGCTGGAAGACGACAGCAACCTAGGTTCGAACAAGAACAAAACCAGGAACTTGCAAACCCAGAGCACCCAACGTCTGTTCCGACTTATAGAAGGGTTGCAAATACGGCGCGTCACTGTTTATTTCATGGGTGCATCAATCAAGAACTTCACAGAGTGTCCAGGTTTATAAAAGTATTCTTGTTGGTTAATCATAGCGTGTACTTTCCTGAACATGCACGCGTTTGTACACATCATATCAACACAGAAGATTGGAGCTCCCTGTATGATAATGGAGAGACAATATTCACACCAGACCATCTCAAAGATATGATTGATACGTTACGAGATGCATATAAACATAAGACTAATATAGATTTTGACAATGTAAACAACATTTTACCAGAGGATCTATATTACCTAACTGGCTTAACACACCAACAATTCGAAATCCTTTTGAATGAAACACCGTCTCTTTTAAATCAATGTAAAAGACCAAAAACTGCACAAGGAATATATTTATTAAAACAACGGTCTGGTGAACCAAATACACGTATATCCTCCCAAATAGGTGTATCTCGTAAAACGATCGGTATTTTGCTTAAAACTGCTAGAAACTGCTTGACCCAAGACTTTGTTGTTCGCCAT
Organism: Lacanobia oleracea; assembly: GCA_950371165.1. Lineage (NCBI taxonomy): Eukaryota > Metazoa > Arthropoda > Insecta > Lepidoptera > Noctuidae > Lacanobia > Lacanobia oleracea. The sequence goes on along the minus strand of OX493387.1, from coordinate 17,630,856 downwards.
TTGGGTTTCAATCATATAAGTCGGGATGAAATTATAGCTCACAGCCTTGCAGTACCATCATCAATATATTCCAACCCTATAAACCCAGTGGCTATAGCTATTTGTGATGGTTCGTATATACACGTACAGAAAAGTAAAAACTTTTTATTTCAAAAAAAGTCTTACAGCTTACACAAGTATAAAAACTTGTTAAAACCCTTTGTGATTACTTGCCCAGATGGCTATATTATAGATATATGTGGACCATACGCTGCAACAAAGACTGATGCCCAAATCATGACTGAGATTATGAATGATCAAACGTCCCCAGTGCATATAACGTTACAAACAGATGACGTTTTTATATTAGATCGAGGTTTTAGAGACTCTATACCAGATATAAAAAGTGCTGGCTATGTTGCCCATATGCCACCAAGTAAAAATAGGCATGCCACACAGCTTACAGATATTCAAGCCAATAAATCTCGAGAAATCACCATAGTGCGTTGGGTCATTGAAGTAATAAACGGATGGTTCAAAAGGGACTTCAAAATATTTAGGCATACAGTTATCAATAAAACACTCCCTCACTTATTTGAAGACTTCCGTATTGCGGGAGCCCTTATAAATGCATTTAGGCAGCGTCTGACAGATAATGAGCATGCCCACGCTTTTATCAATATAATAGCGCAAAGAAGAAGTGAACCCAACAGACTGGGCAATTATGTAGTCGCAGAACATATGAACAGACAGCGGGCGGTGTTCACAACAGTGACGGCTACGTCAATACCATTTCCACAATTGACAGAAGAAGACGTCATTCTACTCAGTTTACGGTTTGGGCACATACCATTTAAAGCTCGCTAGATCATATGTTGCCGAGCATTTGCGAGGTGGAGATGGTATATATAATATTGAGGTATCTTCGAGCCGTAGCCCTAGTATGTCGCAGCATGGGCTGGTAACCGAAAACTGCTCGTTAATTAGAGGCCGCATATTATCGACGCACGTGTCGAATAAAATATATTACACATATATTTTAATCAAGGTTAATGTCCAGGGCAGAGAAGCCATCGAAGCGTATTATTGCTCCTGGATGACGGGTATGAGAACTCTAGGTGCTTGTGCCCATACTATTAGCATAATATGGTACTTAGGTGTTGGCAGGCACCTAGATAACTTCGTAGGTCCGGCAAGTGCCTGGGATGATATAATCATTGAAAGTAACAATACAATTTAATAAAACTGTGCTATTTAAGTTCTTATTTAATATTTTTTCTGTACCAAAAACCAACGATAGGAAGCTATATCGCTCTCTAAAGACAGAAAAAATTACTGGTTACCTATTTCTTTAGTCCAAAAAGCAGAAAAAATGCGATTATTGGCAATTAAAAATGTTACAAAGAAGTTATCATAACTTCGGTCTTTCATTCATTCATTCATTCGTTCGCTTATTTTCGAGTTACTCAATTAGGCCTCTTCTAAATTACACCTAGTCTAAAATGCTACAAAGTGGGTACGGGTTCCATACAAAATTACCCATTGTTCAAATGTTAAATATTCTTGTAAATCTTTTTTATGTTTATTACATTTAATAAAATTAAAATCAGCAGAAATATATAGAAGTGTTTTTATATATTCTCCGATATTCTTAATTTCTAAATTTTCTTTCATTTCTTCTGTAATGATGTCCTGGAAAGCAGAAACTAGCGTGATTACCGACTTAGTAGGACTGCAAAGCCAACGTTTCTTTGAGTATTCTCTGTACCTTATGTATTCCAATTCGTTTTCGTCGATTAAATCTTTTTTACGTTGGGAGCAATTTTTATAAAAAAAATATTTTTTTTTATTAAATATCCATTGACGTACTGCAATGGAGCCATTATTTTGGGATCAGTCTTGTCCTCCAAAGGCAGCACGTTTGTATTTAAAATACTATTTAAATTAATATCGTATCTCACTTTGTTGGCTTCGCAGTCCTTAAGGCCTCACAATAATCTTTTTGGAAATTAGCACCCGGGGCATGAACGCTGGAGAGGTTATTTACCAATAACGCCGCATAGGCAGATTGGAATGCATCCGGAGTTGGATTAACATTGCGGCACCCATGGCTTCTGATTGCGCCAAAAAGTTTTCTAGAGGATCTTGATTTAGGTGCCGCATCCAAACTGACGTAATATTGTATTCTCTCTCTAGTTTTTTTACAAGTATTTGTATACCTTCCAGCGTCCACACCCAACTATTTAAGGTCGGTACATTTTCTGAAGACTTGCCCTTGTAGAATTTCATTGATTTCAAAATATTTTTGAATTCCATCCATTTTTTGTGGTGTGCGGTTTTTTTTTTTACTATTGATAGGCACGCGTTTGAGCACTATCTCACCTGATGGTAAGCGAGGATGTGGTCGAAGATGGAGCACGCTTGCCTAGAAATAACCTATTCACTCTTGATTTAAAGACTCCCAGGTTGTAGCTATCAGGAAACACAGACTCCAGCAGGGAATTCCACTCCTTAGCTGTACGCACTATGAATGTATTCCCAAAACGTTTTGTGCGTACGGGTAGGATGTCCACCATGTACCGGTGGCGCATCGCGGTTCGTCTTGTGGTCCGATGATGGAACGGGCTTGGCGGAATTAAATTATGCAATTCCGTCGCAACCGGTAAAAAACCGACAGGCTAGCAACTCGTCGTCGATGTTCAAGACTTTGGAGCTTCGACGCGACGAGCCTCTCATTGCCGATGATTCTCTTGGCTCGTTTCTCAATTGACTCAAGGGCATCAAGCTGGTATCTGGCAGATCCATCCCAAAGATGAGACCAGTATTCCATACACGATCGAACTTGCGCTTGATAGAGTTTGAGCAGCTGTTCCGGCGTGAAGTACCGTCTCACCTTAGCCAGAATCCCCAACTTCTTTGCAGCCACTTGAGCTTACAATTTGGTTTTACAGATTGTAAAAGAGGCTTCGCAAACTTCTTTTTGTTTGCGTAACTGCCGTTGACCGAATCAAACAACTCGTCGAAAATTAGCAGTAAATCTGCAGTATGTTTACAATTTTCTGGCAAAATTCGTTTATCTGAAAAGAAAAAAAAAACAACTGAAAAATGAGTGGGAAAACTATCAAAAATATCTTCCGGATGTTTTATTTTAAATTAAAATAGGGCCTACTATGAGATAAACTCTTTCTAATTAAAAAAAGTTTCTTTACAATCGACGAGTGACGTGTGGATATAAAAAAACGTGCAAGTCGAAAATGATTAATTATTATAACTAATAAATAACCGTCCTTCTCGAGCAGTCGGGAAAAAATTTTTATGTACCAACCTGCCAAGTACTTATCCCATGTTCAACGCCACTGTTTCACTAAATACTTGAGCTGCATATTTCACTTTCATTTTGCTAATTTTTTCACCATCAATAGGTATGGTTTTCGGTTAATTTCGGCACCAGTCGAATACCTTTGTATGCTGGATTTTCCTTCATGAGGATTTCTAAGTGGTGCCACTCTGTGGTTTTAGTTTCGCCATTTAGTTCAAATTTTAAACTTTTTGTTAACAAGTTGTTACGTATAATAAATAATTAATTATATTATAACGCCCTTTAATAAATGTGGTGGGTCTTTTTTTTTTTTTTTTTAAGGATGGGAAATCATCAAATGACTCCTCCCGCTTTGGGTGAAGCAGAAGGGAGTGTCAGACTCTTACTGACTAAAACCCATCCGCGTTTCTCCCAGTACCCTTTGCGTTCCAGGGTACGGTGCCTCTTTCGAACGAAGTCCGCAGCCCCAGCAGGCACTGGCCCTAGCGGGCCCCGTCTTTTACGCTGACAGCTCTTTGAGGCACGCGTGAAACACAGCGCGCCGTCCACCCGGGCCTGGTTCTGATCAGACGGCGAGCCACCCAATGCTCGCCGTCCGCAGGCTCGCGCTTACGGTGGCCGAAAATCGCCCTGCGACTCCCGACGCCCGGGGCGTCTTCTTCTGTTGCGGCGGCTGGGGCGTGAGGTTTCCCTTTCTCTCACACGTTCGGCTTCCTCCTTTGCTAGCGTTACTGCTGCGCAGAAGGAGGTGACCGCTTCCCATGTCTCCTCGCTTCGGACCATAGCCTGAACCAGGGCCGGACGCGAGAGATCGCCGCCGCCGATCGCCTCGGCGAGGACACGGCGGTGCTCCGCCCAAGCAGGGCAGACCTCAACCGTATGCTCCACCGTGTCCTCCGGGCGATCCTCGCAGTGTTGACACCCGGGCGTATCCTCCCGCCGTATTCGAAACAGGTACCTCCCGAAACAACCGTGTCCGGTGAGTACCTGCGTCAAGCGGAAAGTAAGGACGCCGTGGCGCCGCTCTAGCCACTCCTCAAAGAGGGGACTTATCGCCGCAATTGTGGCGTGACCAGCGCTGGGTTGGGACAGTCTTTGTCTCCATACTGCTATGTGTGTGTATGTGTGTGTGTGTGTGGTGGGTCATACAGTGGGATTATTTCATGTTCATTTATTTTAATAACATTAAAATTATCCTTAGGGATTTCTCCTCTTAACAGACATTTTCGTTTAGCTTCGTCTGTTAAAATTTTAACAGCACTTCTCTTATTGGTCCCCTAATCACAAACAGTAGCCACCACTATAAAACCAGCATCTTGCAGTTCCTTTATAATAGCTTTAATTTGTTTTGCCAGTTCTGGACCCTTAGTTGCTCCTGATGAAAATGTATAAGCAACTGGCTGCTTATAATTTCTAATTAGGCCACGTACCATGAAAACATGAGCATGATCGGCAAAAATTGGTCGCGTTTCTTCTCCATCAGTAACAAAGCCCATCACTACATCTTTTCTAGTGTTGAAACTGAGACTGGGTTTTAAAGACATTTCATCAAAAAGAAAGACGCATAAACGGTCTTCAGTCTTCATTTTCTCTGTTCTTGCCTTTAATTGGGCAAACACATTCTTATTTAAACCAGGACCAATATTTGCTCAACTTAAAAGGGTCCCTAAAGTTTGCGGGGAAGGCAGTATAAATACTTTCCTGAGAAATCTGTATGCCTTTGGGCTTTGTTTGTATATGGACAAAGAGGCAATTTTTTCTTTTTCCGAAAATCTTCGCCCCCTGTCCTTTTTCTTGTTCTCCCTGAACTGCATTAAGGGCCCCTTATCCGAAATTTACGTTTCTAGATCGAGTTGTTTTCAGAGAAATCACCATATATAAATTCGTAAAAAAATATGTAGTATAGATACATGTGAGATCTAGTGACTTTTTTGGTTAAAAACACGATATTTAACATTTTGATCGATAAAAAAAATCAGGAAGTAAAGTCGATTTTGAAAGTATTTTAAGCTGTATGAGACTTGTGGGAACGCAATTTTTATGACAATTTAACATTTCATTTACTAATCGGGTTTGACAGGTATATTATTGGATAGATTTATAATATGGCACTTATTTTTTTTTATATTAAATAAATACGTGAAAAACGGCTCGCGCGCACCGCGCTAGTGTCCTGCCGGTGCCGGACGTCATCGAGGGAGGACCTATGCAATTTTTGCTCGCGACCACATTATCGTCGTCGCGCGCGTAGTAGTACCTACTTACCTGCATAAAAAAAAGTATTATAAGTAATTAAAATGGCGAATAAAAAAAACTAAATTAAGAAAAAAAAGGTAGGTATCTGAAGTGAAGAAAATCCGAAAGTGTATTGCGTAAGTACCTACTTATTCTATAAATACGTCACAATAGATATAATTACTTCTCTACACAGACTAGCGAAGTCAGTATGACTAGAATTATTTACAAGGTGCAGTTTTGCAATCAAATGTGAAATTCAAAAAGGAGGTGGTGTTTTGGTTTTATTATTACATTTTTTTATTATTCAGATCTAAGATTACTTTTTGGGATTGTCCGTTCAGCAGGATTGCAAACGAAATAAGGCAAAACAAACATTTTATCACTAGGTCACTAGTACCTAAGTACTACTTTCTACTACTACTATTTCTGTATTGTAATGAACTAATGAATCTTTAAAATTAGTTAATTATCAAGAAAAAAACCATGACAATAATGTAACTGATTTTATTGAATAATTTAAAAGAAATTGAACATGTCTATCGGTTATTAGATACCTAGCGCACGGTTTACGGTCGCGCTACGTTTAGTAGGTAGAAATTGGCCGACCGCGCGGCGCCTCGCACAGACCGTCGACACTCACGAATGATTCTGTTTATTAGGTACTTTCGTGTTATTTTGAAATACTGTCAAAACATTTTAAAATAGCAGCTTTATTATATTGACCAAGTACCGTGAATAATATTTAAGTTCCTGAATTTTGATTAGGATGCAAAACTGCACCTTGTATTTTCATACTAACTGACGATCCGAATGGCGCGACGGTAGTGAGGCTGCCTTACGTTCTTAGGGTCCCGGGTTCGAATCCCGGTAGGAGCAAATGTTTGTGACATGATCATTTGTTTCCAAGTCATGTAATAAGGTATGTGTTTACAAACAAAAAAAAAGTATCTATGTATTATAGTATCTAAGTATTTACATGTATATAGTAACTAGCTGACCCGGCAAACGTTTTGCCATATAAAATTAACACAAAAATAAAATGTAAATCGGCCAAGCCATTTCGGAGGAATTCGATAACAAACACTGTGATCCGAGATTTTTATACATTAGAAGATTAGAAAAAGATAGCTGTTGCACGTAAGTTCGTTTGCATGTACCTATATCATATACTTTGATGTCGCTATATAGGTAAGATCGCTAAGATAAGATATTATCATATCAGCCGAAAGACCTCTACTGCTGGACATAGCGTCGCCATAGCCCTAAGCGTTGACACAACGACCGGTTCTGCGCGTCTCGCATCCATCGGCTACCCGCGATCTTCATCGGTCCACCTTGTGGGAGGTTTTTCAACGTTGCGTCTCTGGTACGCGGTCGTCACTCCAGAATTTTTCGGCTTCATCGACCGTCAGTTCTGCGAGAAATATGCCTTGCCCACTGCCACTTTAGTTTGGCGATACTTCAGGCTACGTCGGTAACAACTAAGGTTACTCTACGAATATTATCGTTCCTGATTCGATCAAGTAAGGAAACTCCAAGCATTGCCCTCTCCATTGCCCTTTGAGTGACTTTAAGCCTTCTGATGTGGCCCATTGTGAGCGACCAGCAACCATTGTGGCATAAGATATACGAATAGTCAACTTCTAGCATTGCTTGACCCCCTTTGAATGCAAGGGAAATGCAGTATCACCTCTTCTATTCAAAACGCCGACCAATCTTAGTAACTTTTTGTAATGAGAAACGTTTTAATTTGAAAAAAGTTGCTAGGGTAGAGCTACATAAAGTTGAAAAGGAAAACTGTATCCAAACGGAAAGACTACCCGCAACGGAGAGAGTAGGTACAGTTGAGATTCCGTTATCCGCACTTAGACTCCCATTCGCGCCATTGTGCTTAGGAGTCCTGGCAAGGTTTCGCTGAGTGTCCTCATCTCACGTCGGGTAGCAAATGCCTCATTTCCAGAATGAAGTGTGCTACTGATTTCTCGGTATCAAAGCAACCTCTTACATTGGGCTGTCTATGGCGACTATCATCATCATCATTTCAGCCAATTGCCGGCCACAGTCAAATGTAAGCTTCCCACAAAGCGCCAACCATTCCGGTCTTGTGCAGTCCACGTCCATCCACTGCCAACCTTTTTTAAATCATCGATCTATCGTGCCGCAGTGCCTATGTTGAAAAGATATTTTTTTACGGGGAAATGACCCGTAATTACCTGTTATTATTCGGAGGCTATTTCTGCTTGGGTTGAGAAGTCGCTTAGTTAGTCGCATGTATAAGCTGCACTGTAATTTGTAGACGCTGACCATCCGTTGTCTTGTAGTTCAGCTAATCTCTGGCAAATTCATGTACGAATCAGTGAGAAAGGTAAGAAGAGAAGTGGGTACAGGTCCAGCAGTACCGTCTCGGAAACTCTCTTCGCAAAGTTCGTCTCTGGCGTCATTGCTTGGGTATCTACAGTTTCCCATGATCTACTGGAGGGTGAAACCCGCAACGGATAGTTTTTGGCCCTGAGCTGTTGCTTTACTGGGACTTGAACAGTTAATACTGTTTAATTCCCAGTGAAGCCATGCCGGAGCAATCAGCCGAAATCTTATTTCAGCTACTATGACAGTTAGTTGTATACGTGTGACTTTCAGCCAAGTGCCTTTGCAAAGTTTCAAATCAAGTTTGCCGATCAAATTTTATGATTTCTATTTAAATATGATATTTAAATAGCAATCATAAAATTTGATCGGATGGTAATATCATTTTCTTCTTTTGCGTTTTCATGGAAATATTTTTCTTATTTTTCCCAAAAACATTTGTCAATATTATCCGTATTAATAGTCTGCTTGATCGGTGGATACTCCGTTAACAGAAGTAATGAATTAATGCTGAAGCAACGGACAACATAGGCTATCTTCTAAAATAACCTAACCATCCTTTGATTGTGGTGTATACCATCGGCAATTTTTAACAGTATTCGTAAAATAATGCGCATTTGAATGGCCTCCTTATATCATGTACGCATTTTTTTTCACATCCGTCGTTTCTGGAATGCTGAGGATCGCGACCACACACGCCGCGTATCCATGCGGTCTTCTGCAGTGTGGACCGCTCTGTGCATGCTGCCTTTAACAGCCTTCTTTATATCGTCGGGCTATTAAAAGGCAATATGTTTGTATATTTGATCATTAGTACCTACCTATGTTAATATTATTTTGCGCTATATGAATGGTGCTATTCTTCAAACTACTAAGTTAAGAAACTACTTGAAGAATCAAGTTAATTCTCAATAATTTAAGTTTTTAAAATCCAGTTAGACATCCGATTGACCAATCTAATTCAACTCTTTTCGCGACTTCTACCATGGGACTTCGCCAGCTGCTCACGGGTGGTATGACGTGATCCCAGGCCCGTAAAGATTCATTTTTGAGCAACTCAAGTTAAGCTTAGCAAATGTAAGCGGTCGCCTGTTGACGATTAAAAAAAATTAGATCAAATACATAGCGCCATCTATGGAATCTGAAGTTGAACTGTCGAAATATTAGTTCTGACTTTGTTTTATTTTTATGAATAGGAATTCATTCAGAACGATGTTTTTAAGGTATTAAAAGAATCCCTTTTTTCTGACGTCTTAAAAGTACCACTATTAACTAAAAAAATATATTTTGACGTAATTCTCATACTGTCTTGAGGTCAATAAAAGGCATTATGGGTATCTGCATATTATGTAATGTTGATTTCATGTAAATTGCCACAATTCCTATCCGGTTTATGTGTAAAAGTTATCTACAATGGTTTTGTACTTTTGAACGTGATGCGTTCTGTTAATTATCATTTAACATGTGGGCCATTATATTTAAAACATAGATAAATGTCAAAAAAAATGCAATATTAACATGTTATAAATATATAAAAATATTAGCAAAAATAAAAAAGAAAGGAAATGAATAATTTAAAAATATGTACAAAATTCAAAAATAATCATAACTGTTTGGATTCGGACCCACACCAAGTCGTTAGAAAGGCATTCTCTAAACTGATGGTCTATGGGTACTTTTGACGATTGGTTGAAATAGCCGATCTTATTTATGTCATAGTTTTTCGCTGCTCAGCTCCTTGAAAGTATAGCGTGATGATAAACATTGCTAAGGTTAGACGCATAAGTATCTGCAAAGTTACATTAAGTTGTGGTTTTTATAACAATTCCCTACTAAACCGTTTGGCAAAATGTGAAATATTAATTTAAATTTTAGTTTAAGTGTAAAAAAACCCTTTTTATTATTTTTTGACAATACTTTGGTGCAAAAATAAAGTTCAAAAGATAAAATAAATACAAAAATAATAGGGATCGAACCTTGTGCTTGTCGTTAAAACAGACATTTTTGAATATTGCTCATCCTCCAAAGTACATAGCGTGATAAAATATAGCCTAAAACCTTCTCGTGACCAGAACGCACACAACAAAAAAAGAATTATCGAAATCGGTCCAGCCGTTCAAGCTTGATGCGATGAGAAATAGGGATTCATTTTATATAAGATAAGATAAGATAGATAGTTGACCCGCGCATCTTCGTCTGCGTCACAATTTTCATTACTGCTCCGCTCCTATTGGTCTAAGCGTGATGATATATAGCCTATAGCCTTCCTCGATAAACGGGCTATCTAACACTGAAAGAATTTTCAAATCGGACCAGTAATTCCTGAGATTAGCGCGTTCAAGTAAACAATCAAACAAACTCTTCAGCTTTATATATTAGTATAGATGAAATTTATTCCATTCCAGTGCTCTGAGACCTTGTACCGGAAAAGGTACTTTGATGTCCAAAAAGAGTACCGATGGGCACTCTAAAGGGGGGCAGTACGCGTAAGTATATTATGTACATATTACACAGTATACAAGGGCGGAGCAGTTCTACCTGTCCGCTACAAGTTTGACGTTATCTCCCGTTGCGCTTTAGCTTTCTTACTTATCACGTGTCATAAGTATCTTATTAAGGGATGTAACATGGCAGTAAATGATTTTTCGTTTTTATTTCAGTGACTTTGAAACCAAATCCCTTTCATTACTTTAATGACATTCCATTGTTGCAGAAAAACTAGGAATGATGAAGATGATCCCCTTATCGTTGAAGCTGAAAATCAAGAAGACGAGTTTCAAAGGACAACTGGAAAAGACGAAGATGATTCCCTTATTGTTGAACCTGACATTCAAGAAGACCAGTTCCAAACAGTGACAGGTTGACGCGTTATTGATATCTGTATATACTTATTTAGTCAATTACAAGAAAAAGCATAAAGATCTCCAAAGGACTGCCGTGACCAACAACTTACCATGCTTTCCGAGGCACAGAAGAGGCTCGATATGTTAAGAAGATGATCATCCACAGACTAACCTCGGCAACTGGCTGTTATAATTTAGCCACGAGCTCATAATATATGAAAAATAACAATGTTTAAACATCCTGCGCATTTCCTACACATAGGTATTGAATTTCTTTTTGGAAAGTGCGATTATTATTGGCAGGCTGTCCTTTTTTAGGGACCCTATTACTAAGACTTCACTGTCTGTCCGTCTGTCTGTCTATCACCAGGCTGTATGTCAAGAACTACGATAGCTAGACAGTTGAAATTTTTACAAATGATGTATTTCTGTTGCCGCTATAAATATCTACTAAAAACAAAATAAAATAAATATTTAAGGGGGGCTCCCATACAACAAACATGATTTTTTTGCCATTTTTTTGCTCGATATCAATAAGTAGGCACTAGGTCGCCATCGCTAATAGAACACTTTGTCTAGGGCCTCTGTCCATACAAGAAATGTCAAAAGAGATAGGAACTCGACTGGTTGGCAAATAGATCTATGGATAGGTAGATTATTGAAAATGAGCGTATGTTTTTTAATTGAAATGGATATGTTGATTATGAAAGACTAAACCAGCAGAACCCACAAGAACATCTTTTATTCGCAAATTTGGGAATAACTTTGTTTTGGTCCATTTCTGTTCACATAACGTTCCTTAAATCTGAGGATAATAAGTAATTATACCTATTATTATGTTTCAGCCACAATTCATGGCACAGCCACTGCATCTACAGTAATGATGGATCACAGCTACAGCAAGGCTAGCGGACCTTCAAGAAAAACTTTTAGAATGGGTATGTTATTTTTTTATAGTATCGTATCTTATAGTTTCAAAGTTGTATTGAAGTACCTACCTACCTAATATTCAATAATATATCTAAGTATTTTGTGTATAATGCTTTTCCTTTGTTTCAGGATCTACAAAGAGTTCACTAACATATAGTTATGTCCAAGTGAAAGCCGTTCTTCAAAAGTTAAGAAACTGCAGTCCGAGTTAAGTCGCGTGCGGAAGAGGGGGTTGTCTTTCAAATCAAGACTGGCGAATGCTGCTAAAATATCCCAACACGCTGCATTCCAACAAGTTGCGAATCAATTGAAAACTCCTGCCCAGCTCTTTCTCCATAATGCAACTTCAATCGGCAAAAAAATCAAAAGGTAGACGGTTTACTATGGATGAATAAATCCTTGCATTGTCGATGTATAAGAAAAGTTCAAAGGCATATTCCCTACTTTATAAATATTTTACATTACCTTCGACAAAAGCAATGAAACGTTTGCTTAGTCAAATTAAACTCCATCCTGGCATTAATGCCATTGTATTTGAAAAAATTAAGAAAACTGTACAGAAAAAAGATACTGCGGATCGTTTGTGCAGTCTAATGTTTGATGAAATGTCTCTAACACCTCAAATATTTTATAACAAACAAAAAGATGCATTTGAGGGTTTTGCCACATCCAAGGACACCAAATTCGCCGACCACGCTCTCGTTTTCATGGTGAAAGGTTTAAAACACAATTTTAAACAGCCTGTGGCATATTATTTTACTAATGCCCTTGAAAAAGTAGAGCTTAAAACTTAAATAAAATGTGTAGCATCCGAAGTACAAAAATCAGGATTAATTATAATAAACACTGTATGTGATCAGAGTTCTGTAAATGTAGGGGCAATAACAGATTTAGTTAATGAGACGAGAGCGAGGTATTTGCGGCTAGGCAAAGAGTGGCGCCACGATTTTTTCAGGGTCAAAAGATTATACCGTTGTTCGATGCTCCCCATTTAATTAAAGGAATAAGGAACAATTTACTCACCAAGGATATGGCGTACACCTGTGATAATAAAGTAAATATTGTTAAGTGGGAAATAAAATAACTGAGGAACATGTTATCCCTGAAAAAATCAGAAAAATGCGGGTAAAGTCCGCAACCCAAATTTTCAGTCACAGTGTCGCTGTGGTAACAGACCATTTAGTAGCTCGAGGAGATTTACCAGAAGAGTGCAAACAATTAATAGGAATAACTGTATTAATTGATAATTTGTACGACACAATAAAAGTGGGTAGCTTTTCGATACCTAATGGAAAAATTTACAAAGGGCCTATTAGAAGGCACTCACCACACCACAAATTATGGATTAAATCCAAAGAAATTTTAAAAACTGTAAAGTTTATTCAGAAAAAGGTTACTGGTAATAAAGTACGATTATTGGAAACTACTATACCATCTGTAAAAAATTTAATTAAAACTGTTGAAGGCATGGAAGCAATTTGCAAGGTGTTGTTTGATAAATATGGTTATGATGCAATATTAACACGGAATTTTAATCAGGACCCTGTAGAAAACTTTTTTGGGAACATCAGCTATGGTGCCAGAAATAATGCCCCAAATACAATATCATTTGAAGGGGCATATAAAGCACTTCTTCTTCTTCTTCCACCTGGCGTTAATCCCGGCCATTGCCAGGGTCCGCCTTCCTACTTAGCTTCCTCCACTTTGCCCGATCTTCAACATCCTTCTCAGTCAGGCCATTGGCTCTCATGTCGGACTTGACGACGTCCAGCCAGCGCTTGCGAGGGCGACCACGGGGCCTAGCCCCAAGAACAGCCATATTCATGCATCTCCGACCAACGTACTCCATAGGGCGGCGCATGATGTGGCCATACCAACGCAGACGACACTCTTGCAGTTTTTCCCCCACGTCACGGACACCAAGACTACCTCGGATGTAAGAGTTGCGTATGCGATCGGATCGCGTTACGCCACTCATCCACCTCAGCATCTTCATCTCCGTGACGCGAAGCTCCTGGGTGTGTCTGCTTAGTGCTGGCCAACACTCGCCCCCGTACAGTAGGACAGGCCGAATGATGCATTTATATATCTGCCCCTTGAGCTTCGGAGGCATTTTGCGGTCGCATACAACGCCCGTCACCTCGCGCCACTTCGCCCAAGCCGCGCCAATACGTGCTTGGACATCGTCGTCCACGATGCCAGACTCGTGCAGCACGGATCCAAGGTACCTGAACGTATCGGACTTTCTGATCAGGTCCGAACCTATTCGGATGGTGTTTGTATCCGTGCTGCCACAGGACATGTACTCAGTCTTCGCCACATTTAGTCTCAGACCACCGTTTTCAAGCGTGTCCTTCCAAATGTTGACTTTGCGCTCAAGATGGGCTTTGTTCTGATTAACGAGGGCGATGTCATCGGCATACATCATTAGCCATGGAGGCTGATCTTGGATGTTTGCCGTAACTACATCGAGCACTACGTTAAACAAGAACGGGCTAAGAGCCGAGCCTTGGTGAACGCCAACAGATATTGGGAAGCCATTCGATTCGCCAACAGCGGTCTGGACAGAGGACACGGAATCGCGGTACATGTCTCTGATAATGTCAATATAGGCCTCGGAAACGCCCTTGAAGCGCAGTGCCCACCAGATGGACTGCCGAGGTATACAGTCGAAGGCCTTCTGCAGGTCTAAAAAGGCCATATGCAAAGCTCTCCTTCTCTCTCTGTAAGCCTCAGCCAGATTCCGTAAGGCGAACACTGCGTCCATGGTGCTGTTACCCGCCCGGAAGCCATATTGACACTCAGAGACAGTACACTCGCTACGGAGCCGTGTGTCAATGATGCGCTCGAAGAGCTTCATGGTGTGGCACATGATCTTGATACCGCGGTAGCTACCACAATCCTGTACGCTACCTTTGCCTTTGTAAACAGGGATAATCAGGCTAAATCGCCACTGGTTCGGCATTTCCTTGGTGATCAGGATGCGGTTAAAAAGATCCGTCAGAAGGTCCACACCATGTGGGCCCATCGCCTTCCACACTTCAATTGGCACATTGTCAGGCCCGACCGCTTTCCGGTTCTTCATGTGGCGAAGAGCAATGCGGGTTTCGTCGGGGGAAATAGGGGAAATAAGCCCAAGGTTAGGAGGCGGTTCCGGAGGAAGGTTATGGGGATGCTGTTTGTTAGACAGCTCCGCGAAGTATGTACACCATCTCTCCTTAACAGAGGGGGCATCGTAGAGCAGCTTACCCTGGGCGTCCCTTACACAAAGACATTTGCTAATGTCCCGTGTAGCTTTCTCCCGGCCACGCGCCAGCTTAAAAATAAGCTTTTGCCCCTCCGCAGTTTCCAGCTTGTCGTATAAGGGCGCCAGACTTTTGCTGCGGGCTCTGGCTACAGCTTTTTTGCAAGCGCGCTTAGCCGCTCCATATGCCTCCCTGTCATCCGGAGAGTTGGACCCTTGCCACTGTTTAAATAAAACCTTCTTCTTCCGAGTCGCCTCCTGCACCCCGTCATCCCACCACCACGTCTCCTTTCCTATGGTGCGGCCACCACGAGAAGTGCCAAGGACGCGCTTACCCGCACCGGTGATTGCTGAATGGATCCTACTCCAGATCTCTTGAGCGGACTCATGCGGAGCACTGATCTTGAGATGCTCGACCTCCGCGATGAAGTCCGACTGCCTAGGACCATCAAGCAACCACCACTTAGTGCGGGGTTTGCGTTTCTCGGTCACTCTCTTCTTCGGTACAACCGCAAAGTCCAGGACAAGGAGGCGGTGTTGAGCCGTTAGGCTTTTGCCTGGGATGACTTTGCAGTTGGTAACCTTGCCAATGTGGCACCGTCGCACCAGCAGGTAATCTATTTGGGTTGAGTAGGCACCACTACGGTACGTAATAAGATGCTGGGGCTTCTTCTGAAAGAATGTGTTCGCGATGGCTAGGTCAGACACAGCGCAGGTGCTAAGTATATTGACTCCCTCTGCGTTTAGCTGGCCATAACCAAAACCACCGCGAACACGTCCATACTCTCCAGCAAACTGACCTACGTGACCGTTGAGATCCCCCCCAACCAAAACACCTTCGGAATTCGGGATAGCGCGTAATACGTCCTCGAACTCATCCCAGAAGGCCTCCTTTTCAGACTCACAGCAACCAGTCTGAGGAGCATAGGCGCTGATTAGGTTCGTTACCGACCCTTCGAACAGCACCCTAACTCGCATCAACCGGTCGCTGCATCGGTCTACTTCAAGGAGTCCATCCTGAAGGTCCTTAGACAGCACCACGGCCACTCCGCTCCTACCCGCTGGTGATCCGGTGTACACTAGCCGGTACCCCTGCCCGATGTCACGTGACTTATTTCCCTTCCAGCGCGTCTCCTGAAGGAAGGCGCACTGGACCCGACGCTTCGCAAGTACGTCTGCGAGTTCTTGGCAACGTCCGGTTAGGGAGCCAATGTTCCAGGTGGCAAAGCGGAACTTCTTCTTGGGTACTATCCTCTTTAGCCGTGCCCGTACTTGACACGGTAGCCCTAGCCCACTTATCGCAGGTTTAGGGCGATGTGCCTGCGCGTCGTTATGCGGCGACGCCCTAGACCGAGTACCCTTACCTAACTTGTTTCTCTCCATACATATATGACTGAAGTTGGTTTTACGTGGGGCGACCAGCCGTCTGACCCCCACAACCCTACAAGAGGGAAACCAGGTTCGCCAGAGCCTCGTCCGTTGGACAGCAGGGTGCACCGCTAGCAGGTGAGGTTGGCTTGGGTCTTTAAGATGGCAACGGACCCCATAAGCACTGCTTTTAAATAATTACAGTACCCCGCATTCAAAAAGAGCTAATTGCGAAGAGGATTCCAACGAGTGCCTACAATCACTAAGATTTTATCTAACTGAAAAACCTGCTGCGACTGATGTTCCCAAGGAAGACAAAATTAATTTTACTTCCGATGTTTTGATTGATTACTCCAAAGAGTCTGATGCTGGTCAAAGCAATTATGTATGTGGTTGGGTCCTGACTAAGTGTATCATGTGTGTACTGCAGACAAGACCTATTAGATAATGATAACCAAAATATAGGTAATAATAGTTTTATAAAAGCTAAAGAATACAATAATAAAAAATGGTTATGTTATCCAAAGAAAGCCATACAAAATTATTTCCATGACCTGCAAAATATGACTGAATCTTTTATAAAAACTAGGGTTCCGAAACAAAATGTACTGGAACAATTCCTTTGCAGATGTTTTAGTGGACTCACCTTTTAAATGTAGTATGCATAAAAAAAAAGTTGAAAGAGTTTTTTTTTTAATTTAACGGTTACGGTCATACTACATAGTTGGTGTAGATCCATAAATCGTATTTTAACCGGAAAAGTGACATATAATGGAGATGATGAAACAAAAGTGGCGGCACAAGTTTATTATGATAAACATAAACATTATAAAAATAAAAAATGAATAAAACATTTGACTATCATTTCACGCCATTTCTGTCTCCTATTGGTATAACTCAACCGCATATCAATGGTAACAAAACTAGTAAAAGCAGATCCTGTCTTCTGTAAAACCTATAAATGAAGCCAGTGTCTGCTCCAGGGTAGCCCGCGAAATTCAAATATTTTTCTAAGTTCATGTAGTTCGAAAGAATGAATATTTCAGAAATAATCATTCTTTCGAACTGCATGAACTTCGAGGGCTATATTGATGATTAAAATGGTTATTATTCTTTAGATAAATACGCGTTACGGTCGCGGATCGCATTTGGTCCACATACAGCTTCACACTGACCGGCAAATTGCAAAAAACATAAAAATATTTGAATTTCGCGGGCTACCCTGGAGCATTCACCTTAATATTTTTGTTTATTTGTACGTTTTATTGTTTTTATTATATTTATATACATATGCACAGCCCTGGCTGTAGCAGTGATAGTGATACTTGATTACAAGTAATTCTCTAAGATTCTCGCCACGGGTGTTCTGGGTAGCACGTGTGTTTCGAGGTTTTTTTTAGCTTTCCGTGTTATTGTTAATACTTTTGAGAGTTAATACTTGTGTTAGATTAAGTGTGTTGTCCTTGTGTTCGCTACTAGGTTTGTAGTGTTAGTAGTTAGTTTTATCCAAAATGGATAAAAATAAACCACCCGATCCTGATCCTCCCGACATCCCAACTTCCCTAACTCCTTTTCCTCCCACCCCGAACCCGTTATCGCAGTTTGCTGAGGTAGAATTATAGAGACCTATCTAAAAAAAACATTTTTTTGGGAAACGTTGAATAAAGGTTTGTCTGTTTTAAGTTTTTTTAGAAAAGGGAGATAATTCGGTTGCACTTTAATTAAATTCGTATTATTTAAATTGTATATCCTACTTAAGTTATTTATTTACACGTTTTTGAATTAAAAAAAATATTATTGCAATTACTAATATTTTTTTCTTAATAAACACGAAAATAGTGCACATTTAGGTCTTTGTTTGTCTTAAACCATTGTTTTTTAAAAGACTTTTTATTATTTAGGTCTCTCTAGTTCTGAATTTCCAATCAAAGACTCGTATCATTCCTAAATAAGTCACTGTATTAATACATCTTTAGATAGTTTTAATACAGTGACTTATACAAATACAGATACTTTTAGGTTCAGTACACAAAAAAATACATTGTAAGGTAATAAAAAAGTTTTTTTGTAAAAGTAAACTGACAAAAGACTTAAATGCTACTAATTGTACAGCACAGTATGTCGGAAGGAAAAATAAAACTAAAAGGAAATTTAAAAATAAATGACAATCAAATGGAACTCAGTCTTTTTTGATAGTTAGTAGAAATACTAATTTCTAACAATAAAATCACATAAAATAAAACTATTCAAACATAAAATTTAAAAAAAAATGTTTTAGCAGTAACCATAAATTTTGAAAAACGTAATAATTAAAGTATAGAATTATAAAAATCTGCATAATAACCAGGTATTAAGTTTTTATTAATGAGATCGCGTAAGTCTTTTTTCTTATGTCCACTTAGCTCTAGTCTTTGTAAATATGCTTTGGTTAGCTTTATTTCTTCTAGTCTGACCATTTTCTTTCTTTTATTTCTCATATTGACCATGGTGAACTCACTTTGAGTGTATGAGGTTTTATAGTAAAATGCGAACTGTTCAGCCTTATAAAATTCTAAAACCTTGACATTGTTCCATATCACAGTGTTTTTATGTTCGTCTTCATTGTAATTATAACCCCACTTTTCTTGTAGAACCTTTAAATCGATGAAAAAGTCGTAAGTACATTCAGTCAAAAAAGTATCGGGAATGGATGATTTGTGTATGATTCCAAATTCAAATCTTTGTTTTTTTGTAGTTGTTAGATTGGCACAACTGTTTTCCATTTTGGCGCGGAGTTTGAGTTGCATCTGTTATTTATATTAAATACTTACAGTGCTGGTTTTAGTAATATCATATATAGTGTGTATTGCGAATTTCATAATGGACAAAAATATCGAACAAAGAGTTTGTCTTAAATTTTGCATCGCCAATGGAATTTCGTGTTCGGAGTCACTGAAAATGTTACAGAAAGCTTACGGTGAATCGACTTTATCAAAAACTCGTGCTTATAAGTGGTTCAAAGCGTTCAAAAGCGGTCGAGATGTGATGGAAGATTTGCCTCGCTCTGGTAGGCCGTCAACGTCTTAAACTGAAGTTAACATCGCAAAAGTGAAGGAAATAGTGACTGAAAATCCCCATTCAACTCTGAGAGAGATAGCCGCCGAACTTTCTGTATCTCACGAGTCGATCCGTACCATTTTAACTAATCATTTGGGTATGAAACATGTTGCTGCTCGGCTAGTCCCAAAAGATCTGAATTTTCTCCAAAAACTCAATCGCATGAAAGTCGCTGAGGACATGCTAGAACGAGTCAGTTCGGACCCAACATTCATGAAACGCATTGTTACTGGTGACGAGACGTGGGTTTACGAGTTTGACATGCAAACTAGTCAACAAGCTGTGTGTGTGGCACCCGTTTTCAATCGATAGAAGACATAAAGGAGAATTCGCGGCGAGAACTGAACTCAATTCCGGAAGCAGCGTTTAAAAAATGTTTTGATGAATGGATTATTCGTTGGCGCAAGTGTATCGTTTCTAAAGGAGCATACTTTGAAGGTGATAAAATAAATTTGGATGAATAACAGACATTTTGTGTATTATTGATCTTTTCCCGGTACTTTCTTGACAGAGTAGTATGTCAACTCTATCACATTAAAAGGTTTACCATTCTTACGCGAGTTCTTAATTTAGGGTAACATATTGGTAGGGTGCGTATATTGGCCCAGACTTTTTATTTCTCTTGATCTCTTTTTCAATAAGGCTATGCACATTATCCCCTTCATTCTGGATATGACCTTTAATTAGATATTTATGAGTAATTGTGTGAATATTTTCAAAAATAGATACAGCGTAAGAATATAATGAGGCAATGTATTTATTTTTATTTTGTCCACAACAATTATCGGAATAAAATGTGACATGGAGAGCTTTGTTTGGGTTCTGCTCATTTAAACGGTGTAAATAATCTAAAATGCATGACCCGATCTCGTTAGCTCCCTTTTTTCCCTGAACTTCGTCCCAGAAATAGCTATATACGTTACCGTATGCCCCTATTTCATTTTCATTATCTTCATTTTTTTTACGCTTTTCAACTGTTGCTGTTTTCTTTAACATTTCTACTAATGTAAAATTAAGGCAATTTAGTTTGGATTTATAAAAAAATGATGATGTTTCTCCAGTGGGACACTGCAGAACAGCCTGCAAATCGTAGACTGCGCAAATGTTAGTTTCATTAATATTCTGACGATCTAGACGTTTTTCTTCTCGACACAGAACCTTTTCTTTCAGATGATCATCATATTTTTCTTTAATTTCTATCTTGCGATTTGGATTAGCAAGTTCATAGTCTAAGCACAAGTCACACCTATCTTTTTTTAGTTGAAAAAAACTTATATTAAACTCCTTTGTAAAAATTTCGTAATACAGCCAATAGTCACATGTAGGTTTTTCTTCTTTTTTCTGAGAATTATCGAAATCTCGCCAAAGGTCCATTATCGTCTTCTCACCACTAATATACTCCCCGGAAGTTGAAGCTCTCAAATAATGAGAGGGTATTCTTGGTATGGAATTTATGTGTCCTTTTATACTTTCAATGAGTAGTGGATGTGTAGGTTTTCTTCCAGAGTGCTTACTTCTAATGTCTTTACTTACGAAACCTTGCGGGTCAGTTTTTTTTTTAACAGTTCTGATTTGACGGTCACATATCCCTAGCGTATTAATAAAGAAGGTCTTACAAACACGAATGGTGTTATTATTTATTTTGAAATAGAATGCATTATTTGGTAATCTAGGTTTAGCTGCGTTAGTATACTTGTATCTAGGCTTAACCTCCATCATACAAGATCGTATGTAAGATCTTTGCAGTTCGATGTTGCCAAGAGACCAATATGTTTCAAATAATGTATTTCTATCGGTGCCATTTACATTCTCAGAACATTGGAGTCTACATTTACATGTATCTTTGACAATACGGGCAGGAACTTCCTTTTTAGTCGTCATAGAAACGTAAGCTTTTCCAGAATTCCTTAAACTTTTTGCTACATTTTGCTTCAATTTTGACGGATTCCAAGTGCGCTTTCTAGTTTTTCTCGGAGTTTCCGCGACAGAATTAACAGAAAAGGTGTTATTAGATGCTAAGGTATTGAAAGTAGTATTGGACGATGGCGAAGAACTGGAGCCAGAGCTTGGGCGAGTAGTCTTTCTAAGATTGGACCTAGATCTATCTACAGTATAGGTTGGGTCTGAGTCACTTAAATCCACATCGCTTGCATCTGAGTTGATAGGTGACTGGTGGTAACTTTTTTTGCTGCAGATGTAGTTCTGCTTGCAACTTGACCCGTTAACTTAGACGTTGATGGCCCATCTATGAAATAGTCATTCGCTCTACCTTTACAAGAACTGCTGCTGGAACTGGAAGAGGATGTTGATGATGATCTACTCGAATTAGAAGAAGACTAGATGACGAATCATTAAATTTCTTAGACTGTTGCATTTCTAATTCAACTGACTGAAGAGCTAGCTCAGGAGTTATAGACGCTTTAATCAAGGGATCATCGGTTTTTGATATAGTTTGTACCTGTAAGGTTATAGGTATAATTTAATTTCCAATGATTTATGAAAGAAAATATTAATTACTAATAAATACTGATAATTAAACAGCTATAACCCACCTCATTGGTGTTCTTATGAAACGTCTTTGGATCATAATAAGGAATGGATCCCTCAGGAGAATTTTCTATTATTGATGGACTGAATGATTTATTTTCTTTTTGAGGCGTATTCTGAAAGTAAATACAGTAAGTTAGCAAACACAAAAAATATATCTGGATAAAATATGTAAGTAAGTAAGTAAGTTTTTTTATTTGCAAAAAATGTGGTAAAGAGATGTTAGGTACATTATATGTTTAGTTCTGGTGCAAGACACATTCCGCCATTCTATGATGGCATGCAAATATTTATAAGTAGCATTATGCTTATCATTAAACAAATTTCGAAATAATATTAACATACATTATCAATAATTATCAAACAAAACAAATAAATAATAGTAGCACTTAATTTTATGAAAATTTAAAGGCAAAACATAAAATAAAAGAAATATTTATAGGCAGGTACATAACACTGTAAACAGCTACAGTATCTTATCATTAAACAAACTACGATATGACGTTGACATACATTATCAAACCATGCAGATCAATAATAGTACCTAGTAACCTTTTACGAAATAAAATTCTAAAGGAAAATCATAAAATAAACAAAATTACAACGATATGTATCGAATTTGTAGAAAAAGAAAAGTGTCAGCTCATAATACATTTCTAAAATGGTAGGAATCAGAAGAGTACTTTTTTAGAAATTCATTGACACTGTAAAAATTCTCTTTTATTAGCCATTTTTTTAAGTAAAAACAAAATTTGCGGAAGGGTAGGTCAACTATTTCCTTAGGCAGCGAGTTATAAACTAATGGTGCCATATATAAGCAGCTGTGTCTAAACAATTCAGTTCTGGGTACCGGTAATTCTAAATACGAAAGATTAACTTTGCGTTTGTTTGAGTTATTTTTATGTTGAAAGAGTTTCATATTGCACTTAACAAATTTAGCTATTTCAAAAATGTATATGCTCGGAGCGGTTAAAAGGTTCGCAGATTTAAAAACAGGTCGGCAAGAATCAGTCCACCGCATGTTGAATATTGCACGTAAGCATTTCTTTTGGGCTATTAGTACTCTCGATAACTCTGCTGTGTATCCCCATACGACTATACCATAACGTATTATAGAAGATACATACGCGTGGTATACCATTAATGCGGTACGTTGAGAAGTGGTTTCTTTGACCTTCTTTAACGCGAATACAAACTTATTAATTTTTTTACAAATATTATGAATGTGTTCTTTCCACGCGAGATGTTCGTCAATTATAATGCCTAAAAATTTAGTATTGTTAATCTGCTCTACTGGTTGATTATTAAAAGTTATTTCTAAATTTAAGTGTTTACTTTTTTGCGTTTTGAAATGAATTACTTTTGATTTTCCCAAATTTATTTTTAACTTATTTTTATTTAACCATGACATAATGTCTTTTATCGTGCTATTTATTTCAGCATTAAGAAAACTTTTATTTTTGCAGCCTAAAATTATTGTTGTATCATCTGCAAATAAAACGCTGTCATGTTTGCATATTGCTTGTGGGAGATCATTTATATAAATGAGGAATAGAAGAGGGCCCAAAATGCTGCCTTGTGGTACACCAAGATTATTATTTTTAGGTTCAGAATCAAAGTCTTCTATGCTATTTGTGCTATCGTTATATTTGGTAATTCTTGTAATTTGTTTTCTGTTACTTAAATATGATTCGAACCATTTTAGGGCCGTTCCTCTTATACCACTTTTTTCTAATTTTCCGATGAGAATAGAATGGTCGACATAGTCGAACGCTTTACTTAAATCTAAAAAGAGAGCAGTCGAAAGAATTTTATCATTCACTTTATTTAATATTGATTTGATTAGCTTGAATGTCGCTAATGTGGTTGATCTAAATTTTCTAAATCCATGTTGTTCTTCGACTAGTACCTCATACTTGTTAAGAAAATTTAATAGCCTTTTCTTCATAACTCTTTCAAAAACTTTTGATAGGATTGGTATTAATGCAATCGGTCGATAATTATTTTTGTCAGATCGGGAACCTTTTTTGTGCAAGGGTTTTATTATAGAGAGTAAGTTTTTCCGGGAAGCAACCTTGTTCTAGTGATAAATTCATAATGTAAGCTAAGGGCTCTGCTATAAATTGCGATATAAGTTTTACAAGATCGGTAGTAATGTTGTCGTAACCAGATGATTTAGTATTATTTATAGATTTCATAACATAATAGATTTCGGCTGCATTTGTAGGCTCTAGAAAAATACTGTGGCTGTTTCTCTTAATATCTTGGTTATTATTATCATTATAACCATCGTGATTAGTGATAACATTACTTTTAACTATGTCTATGAAGAATTTGTTAAATTTATTAGCAATATCAATTCCAGATGTTACTGTTACGTTGTTGTCAGTGATCTTGTTGATATATTTACGTACTGTTGGGTTGCCTGTATTACGTTTAACAACCTCCCATGTAGCTTTACATTTATTTTTAGAATACGCAATGTGCTTTAGGTTACATGACGATTGTAAGTTTCTTAGTAGTTTAGAATATGCCTTGTACGTAGATTTATTTTCATTGTTTTTGTTACTATAATATTTGTATCTTAAGTTTCTTTTCATTTTACAACTTCCTTTAAGCCCTTTTGTGATCCATTTAAGTTTGTTAGTTTTATAGTAACATTTCACTCTAATGACAGGAAAGCATAATCTGTAAAATAATCTAAGTAAGTCATGAAAAACATCAAAGGCTTCATTTGCTTCAGTAATATTATAAATTTCAGAAAAAGTCAGTTGGCTAATGTAGTAAACAAATTTATTAATATTCTCTTTACTCATGTCATTTTTTGTAATAAAATAGTGCCTAGTAATATTAACATTTAGGGGCTTAAATTCTACGACTTGAGCAGTATTATGGTCTGACAAACATAAATTATATGTTTTTCCAACGGCATTTGGGATATTACTCACAATATTGTCAATGCATGTATTTAATCTTGTAGGTACTTTTATATGACATTCCATCCCATAATTCGCTATAATTTCATTAAATCTAATAGTGGTAAATTAAGGTAAATTAAGGTAGGTAGGTTAAATTGTTATCTATTAATGAAAATGACAAAGTTTTAAGGTATTGAGAATGTATGATTAATTGATTACTTACCTCAATAATAATTTGTTCAGTTGAATTTAAAAATATTTTTTCTGGAGATGGACTCGATGGTACAATATTTTCCTTATCGGTGATAATCTGAAAGTAATAATACGTTATTGTACACATCAGAAAAAAATACTAGATAAGCATAAATATTTCATTATTTTTGTAGCCTATCTACCATAACATCATCACAATCAGCAGATCTTCCTTGCGTAATAACATTAGTTGGTAGTCCCTTGATGTGAGCACTACCTAATATTATTATGGTCATGCTCCTGTAAATAAATGTTAAGATTATAAAATTTGTTGTTTAAAAAGAATCAAAAAGATCTTGATTTGAAATCGGACCTGATTACTACGCAAAGTTTTTTCTAAAATAAAATCTGCTCTTTTCTTCATTTTCGTATTTTTGTAAGTAAATATCTAAAATCTGGAACGCAGAAAAAAAAATTGGCTATATTAATAATGACACATTTACCAACACAATGAAACGATTTGGTATCTAGGCAGACCCAAGTCTAAATAGTCTGTGGAAATATAATAATATTTATTACAAGAGGGGCATAATCATAAATCAGCTTTTATCAAAAACATTACTTTCGTAATGACATAGACCAAATGATGATTGCGTCTTTAATTTGTAAATTTTTTCAATCGAAGAGTGACTCAATGACAAATAAGTCACCGCTGTATAGAGAAAATTTAGTATAAAATAGACTCAATACCAAATAGGTCTTTACTTTACTAAAAATAGTTACGTCCACATACCTACCTTAATTTTTATTCTTGTAGCGTCCTAATACGTTTTAGGTCTCCAAAATTACAAGCAAGTAACGACCTGCGCATGACACTCGCGGCACATTACTGTATAGTTGTATACTTATCTATGACTAGATGACCCGCGCGGCTTCGCTCCCGTCAACTGGCTACTCTACCTGCCCTACCTACCCTACCTACCCTACCTACCCTACCTACCCTACCTACCCTACCTACCCTACCTACCCTACCTACCCTACCTACCCTACCTACCCTACCTACCCTACCTACCCTACCTACCCTACCTACCCTACCTACCCTACCTACCCTACCTACCCTACCTACCCTACCTACCCTACCTACCCTACCTACCCT
Organism: Lacanobia oleracea; assembly: GCA_950371165.1. Lineage (NCBI taxonomy): Eukaryota > Metazoa > Arthropoda > Insecta > Lepidoptera > Noctuidae > Lacanobia > Lacanobia oleracea. The sequence goes on along the minus strand of OX493387.1, from coordinate 17,604,662 downwards.
ACCTACCCTACCTACCCTACCTACCCTACCTACCCTACCTACCCTACCTACCCTACCTACCCTACCTACCCTACCTACCCTACCTACCCTACCTACCCTACCTACCCTACCTACCCTACCTACCCTACCTACCCTACCTACCCTACCTACCCTACCTACCCTACCTACCCTACCTACCCTACCTACCCTACCTACCCTACCTACCCTACCTACCCTACCTACCCTACCTACCCTACCTACCCTACCTACCCTACATACCCTACCTACCCTACCTACTTTTTTTGTTTTTAAACCTTCCCTGTATTCTGGCGAAACTAACAAAAAAAGAATTATTCAAATCGGCCCCGCCGTTCTCGAGTTTTAGCGAGACTAACGAACAGCAATTGATTTTTATATATATAGATTACTGCTTGCGACTCTCTCGAACTGAACGGGCGCGGAGGGAGGGGACGGAGTGAAAGAGACCGAAGTATAAGTTTGTGCCTTTTTACGCCATATTAAGGTGGATGTTCCAGGTTGCTCATTGCCATTTTCCCGCGAGATGGCGCTGAAGTCAACATTTTCAGTTTTATTTTGTTTTGAGTGTGATTGGAACAACATTAAGTCGCAGAAATAGTTGTGCGACAATCGGATATTCCACTTTATCGAAATTAGTCAAAATACGGCATAAAAACCCTTCTGATTCGCCATACTTCACGAAAATAATATCTAACTCGCTTAAAGTACCGTTTACACACACCAGGGGTAGGACACTTCCATATAATGACCGATTTGGGGTTTTTATTTTCAAAATGCGCCATCTGTTATCGCCATCCAAAACAACTAGTTACTTTATATGATTACAGATGGCGAAACCATCGATAAAAAAATTATTTACTCCTAAAAATAAATACATAGAATATTTATTTAATTACCTAATTATTTCATTAAACTCATATTATAATTATTTTAAACTTTTGTGAAGATTACCAGCTGCGTAATAATTACGATAGCAACACAGTGAATTGATTTCATATTGATTGTCAAATTGTCAGATCATCACAAATATGGCGACTGCTTCTTGCATTTGCGCTTGTTTGTAGTTTCGTTCCATGTTTGTACTGTTCTTCGTGAAATTAATCCGCCGATCCACGTTGAGTCGAGTCCTCTCCTCCGTAGTGAAGTGTACGAATTTCCCGAAGTGTGAGTTGAGCTTTTAGTTCCTCCACCATTCCAGTGCAATCGTTTTTTTGCGACCCGAACGCTACGTTTGTGCTGTTTCTTTGCGATATAGACGCTCGTGATTTGTTTTTATCATGCCTAAACGGTGTGCATTAGGATGTTCAAACAGTAAGTATAGTCATCATATAGGCATCTCTGCCCTTCTGCCTTCTTCATAGGTTTCCAATAAGAGTCTTGTGAACTTCAACTTACATGCTGTTTATTTATGTACTGATCCCAGGCTGGGTCCCCTACAAGGGACTTAATCTTAAGTTGCCAAATGTGGATGTACTTACTTTGGGTACACCTCTGCCCAACCCTTCGTGTTTACTAAGGCTAAGACGACCTACTGACCAGGCTCCGCTATCTGTCTATTATAGAACTGTATCTTTTAAACTGAAATAGGTAGATACATGAAATTTTTCACACCCCTGAGACGACCCACTGACCTGAATTTCTATGGTTGTGGCAACAACAAATAATAAATTAAATGAAGTTGAAGATTAACAGAGGTCCCCATTTCTTGTTAAGAAAGTATTTACCTAAAAGTAGTGTTAGTTCATTAAACCCCGAGCGGAAACCGCTGTCCGCTTGCCATTGTCTTTCTATTGTGTCTCTAATTACGGTACTTGAAAGGTTGCTTTATGCATTGTATGCACTTATATCATTAGTAAGATTATTCACTAAGATGTCAGTACTGTTACACATCATTATTGAGTATAAATGAGTTTAGATCTTTAAACTTTTCATGATCAAAATAAAAAGTGATCTTTTTTTTTTCAGAGAACTCCTACCGTCAATTTCCACATCCAGAAAAGAATCCTGACCGTTTCAAGGCTTGGGTTCATATAGCTGGTGGAAAGTTAGATAGTCCTGCTGATTATGAACTGTATAGAAAGAAAGTCATCTGTGATATCCATTTTACAGACAGGGACAGGAACCGTAATAACCGATTAAATTTTCTAGCTGTGCCATCACTTCATCTTCCTGGTAAGATTTACATAATTTTTAAATTAGGTCATTATAATGTACTACTGGGCTATTTATTATAACATGAATTGAAGTTAGTATTTCGAAGAAGGATTTCAGTTAAATATCCAATATTTGCTAATATTGGATATTTAACTGTAATCCTTCCACTCACACACACAAACATTAGGCAAAACTATGATAATTATTGTTATACCCAGCAACAACATAGAGTATAATATTGGACAATACATGTTTAATTCATTAAACACCAAGCAAATGCCGGCGTTCACTCTCTTATTGTCTTTCTATTCTGTCTCTAATTATGGTATTCGAAAGGTTAATATGACTGTAGGTTATATATTATTATACATATTTTTTAGTTTATGTTGCTCAGTAAATAGATGTAACTTTCTAATAGTGAAAGTATTTTTGAAATTGTTCAAGTAGTTTTTGAGTTAAATTGTATCACATACAAACAAATTTAATCTTTCTTTTTAACATTAGTTTAGTTTAAGTTTTTATTTATTTTTAAAATAAATAATATTATTATTCTCTTATTTTTCAGGCAAGTCTGATGATGTTGGTACTTTAGAGAAAGTTTTAGTTGCACCTGAACCTGTGATTGAGGAAAGCAGCCTTGCTACACTAAAACCGACACTGACAGGTATGTACAGGTTACATATTAATTACACTAGTCTACAAAAATTAACTATTCTTTTCCCAACTGAAAATTTTGCCATATATGGTTTTATTTGGACTCCCTTTGATAGGAAATAGATATAGAAAACAGCCACTTTATTTTTCATGAAAAATATTGATACTTAAATTATAATCAAATTTAAAAATACGTTTTTTTTATAATATGTTATGATTTTCTGAAATATTCAGCTTGAAACTGGTTTACCAGAAGTATCTCACAAAAAACTGCTAATATTCAAGGACTTCTTTTACAATGGTACGAGTTTTTCATGCTGGAAATGACCTGCCGGAACCTTTTTCATTGCGTTGCTCATTGGATGCCAGGTTTTTGATACAGAAATTGAAATATGATTGTAGAAAGTTTATTCTGAGTGGAAATAACTCAATGATTGATACATTTTAATTAGCTCCTATATGAGATTTTTGTAGTAATTTGTTTCATGATATTAAAAAAATTGAGATGACTTTTTAAGTAATTGTTTTAAATTACCAAAGAGATCTAGATCAGTTTGTGTCAGTTATTAGTGTTCCTCTCTTATTAGGTACAAAAGCTAGAACATGAATTTTATCTGCAATTACAATATACGATGATAAATTGATGGTATCAGTTCCTGCGCATTTGTTTAATGGCACTGCAGGTATTGCTACATCAACACTATGAGAAAGTGTTCGTATCGCAGAGCGTACATTTACACATTTCACAGTGTGTGTTTACGTCATGTTTATCACTTTTACCCATATAAGTCAGGCAAAACGACTACAAACACGTTGTGAATCTGTGTTCTTTAGGATTCTGTTCGAAACATAAGGTTTCCGAAGCGCTCTTTTTGTCGTAAGCTGTAAAGTTCTTTAGTCCTGTCATAGAACGCATATGAAGCACTCACATTACTTTGAGGAGCCACGGGAAAACCAAAACTATCACAATAACACCATTTTACCAGGTCAGCAAAATTTCTTCATTGGCTTATAGAATTTGGTTCACCACACACATAGCAGAAACTATTAGGGTGAATGATACACCTTCTTTATGTGTTGAGAAACAAACTACAATTAGCTTATGCATGATAAACTCACAATTAAACACTATCTTTAAGGAAAAATTGTTACAATTTGAGCGAACACAGTGGAAAGTTCGGTAAACTTTTAAGTGGCTGTCACAACAATTCTGTAGCTAATAGCATCAAAGTATATAGGTGTTTTATGATGAGGGTTGATAGCTAAGTAAAAATAAGTATACACAATCTCGTGGGGAAAAACCTTTTCGACCAGTGTTATCAAAGAAGGCTATTAAAGAAAGGCAAAATAAATTTTGTTTTATATTGTAAGGGGATTAGTAGTCTAGGTGGCATTTAGTTATTTGTTGTAACAAATTATATACAATAGTATCATAATTAATTTTGGTCATACTTTGATAAATTTTATATATTATAGTTATTGAGTTCAATACAGATATTGACCATTTAGATTCTAGTAAAACACAACTTCGATGATAAATAAAATCTTCCTATGTGTATCTGTGCTCTGCATTACACTTAAAACATATTCTCTTATTTTTCAGGCAATTCTGATGATGTTGGTACTTCAGAGAAAGTTTTACTTGCACCTGAATCTGTGATTGAGGAAAGCAGTCTTGCTACACTAAAACCGACACTGGCAGGTATGTACAGGTTACATATCAATTATCAAAGAAGACTATTAAAGAAAGGCAAAATAAATTTTGTTTTATATTGTAAGGGGATATTGGAAGGGGTCTAGGTGGCATCAGCATCTCCAAAGGTCTTTATCACTCACAAGTTATTTAGTTATTTGTTGTAACAAATTATATATTATAGTTATTGGGTTCAATACAGTTATTGACCATTTAGATTCTAGTAAAACATAACTTCAATGATAAATACAATCTTCCTATGTGTATCTGTGCTTTGCATTACACTTAAACATATTCTCTTATTTTTCAGGCAATTCTGATGATGTTGGTACTTCAGAGAAAGTTTTAATTGCACCTGAATCTGTGATTGAGGAAAGCAGCCTTGCTACACTAAAACCGACACTGGCAGGTATGTACAGGTTACATATCAATTATCAAAGAAGACTATTAAAGAAAGGCAAAATAAATTTTGTTTTATATTGTAAGGGGATTCAAAATTTTGTTTTATATTGTAAGGGGATATTGGAAGGGGTCTAGGTGGCATCAGCATCTCCAAAGGTCTTTATCACTCACAAGTTATTTAGTTATTTGTTGTAACAAATTATATATTATAGTTATTGGGTTCAATACAGTTATTGACCATTTAGATTCTAGTAAAACATAACTTCAATGATAAATACAATCTTCCTATGTGTATCTGTGCTTTGCATTACACTTAAACATATTCTCTTATTTTTCAGGCCATTCTGATGATGTTGGTACTTCAGAGAAAGTTTTACTTGCACCTGAATCTGTGATTGAGGAAAGCAGCCTTGCTACACTAAAACCGACACTGGCAGGTATGTACAGGTAACATATTAATTATCAAAGAAGACTATTAAAGAAAGGCAAAATAAATTTTGTTTTATATTGTAAGGGGATTCAAAATTTTGTTTTATATTGTAAGGGGATATTGGAAGGGGTCTAGGTGGCATCAGCATCTCCAAAGGTCTTTATCACTCACAAGTTATTTAGTTATTTGTTGTAACAAATTATATATTATAGTTATTGGGTTCAATACAGTTATTGACCATTTAGATTCTAGTAAAACATAACTTCAATGATAAATACAATCTTCCTATGTGTATCTGTGCTTTGCATTACACTTAAACATATTCTCTTATTTTTCAGGCAAGTCTGATGATGTTGGTACTTCAGAGAAAATTTTACTTGTACCTGAATCCATACATGAAGAAAGCAGCCTTGCTGTATCAGAATTAACACTGTCAGGTACTTCATATTAATTCTAATTATTTATATTACAAACAACATGATATACATGAAAACAACAATACCAATATTTCTCATGAATATTTTTCTCACATTACAGATAACTTCAGAATCATAACTTCAGAACACAATTATTGCCAACTGCAGAACAAGGCAATAAATAAAAACAAAAGTAAGTTATTCTTTAGATTGTTAGGAGAATTGGTGACAAAGTGCACTTTTAAGCATAACAACAACAAAAGAGTATTTTTCTAAAAACTCTTTTGTTGTTGTTCAAATCCAACCCAATCAAATAGACAGATTCCTTCAAAACTGGCAAGAGGAGGTGCGGGCCCGCGATTCATTGTAGGAGTGGAGGGAGGCTTTTGCCCAGGAGTGAGACAGAATAGGCTAACAAAAAAAAAAATGTTAATTGTTTTTTAAAAGTTAATGACAAATCGATTAATACATACAGCATAGCATACAAGTGCTAGTTAGCTTAGTTTGACACTAACGGAATTGTGTTTCTTTGTACAGGTAATCATCAGCAGCAGGAGGTACTGTCATTCTGGTTGAATCAGCTAAAGACAACAAGACGAAAAATTAAAATTTTGCAATCAAATTTGAGAAGATCACAAAAGAGAAACCAAACCCTGCATTCTAGAATAGTCAGTGCTGAAAAAATGTCTGCAGACCTTTTGTTTAAAAAACTAACATGCAAAATGACTACAGCAGCAAAAATGTTCACCAAAATGCAGTACACCCAGACAAAAAAGAAGCCTTCTGGTCGCAGATTCACTCTGGAAGAAAAAGTGCTCTCACTCTCTTTATATAAAAAGAGTCCAAGAAGTTACCCTCTTTTAGCAAAATATTTCACATTGCCATCTCCTAAATCATTGAAAAGACTTTTGACGAAAATAGAGGTGGAGCCAGGCCTGAATAAATGTATATTTATAAAAATCAAAAACACAGTCAAAGAGTTATGTCCAGAAGACCGATTATGTACTTTAATTTTTGATGAAATGTCGATTTCCCCCCAAATTCATTATAATGCTGCAAAAGATCAGCTTAGGGGGTTCACATTTCATGGTAAAAATATTGCAGATCATGTATTAGTATTCATGGTGAAGGGACTTAAAAAAAAATTTAAACAACCCATTGCATATTATTTTACGAATGCCTTGAATAAGGCACAATTAAAAGAAATTTTACAAAAGGTCACTATGTATGTACGTAGTACTGGCTTAAAGGTTTTATGCACTGTTTGTGATCAAAGCACAGTCAATGTAAGCGTCATTAATGACTTGATAGAAGACACAAGAAAAAAATATTTAAGAGAACAAAAAGAATGGAAAAATGAAATTATTGAAATAGGGAAGACCAAATTAATCCCCCTATTTGATGTTCCACATTTGCTTAAAGGAGTCCGAAACAATTTGCTCACCAAAGATTTAAAATACTATGATTTTGAAGAGAAGTGTGAAAAAATTGTTAAATGGGAATATCACAAGTTAACTTACGAAGCTGACAAATCATATGGAGAATTAAAGTGCCTGCTGAAAATCACCGATGAGCATATTTATGTGGACAAAATGCGAAAAATGAAAGTGAAACCGGCAGCCCAAATTTTTAGCCATACAATGGCTGCGACTACAGGACATCTTGTGGCAAGAGGAGAAATTCCAGAAGAATGCCAAAATCTGGTAAAGTTTACAAAATTAATGGACAATCTTTTCGATTCCCTAAATTGTAACACATTCCATGTGCCTGATGGTAAAATATTTAAAGGGTGTGTACGTAAAAATAGTTTGCACCATAATTTGTGGAAGAATGCCATTCAAGTTTTAAAAACAGTAAAATTTGTTAAAAAATTAAAGACAATAACAAAATCCGTTTAATTGAAACAAAAGCAATACCATCTGTAAAAAACTTTATACGCACAATTGAAGGAATGCAACAAATATGGAAATTGTTGTCTCAAATGTATTCATTTGATGCTATGCTAACTCGTAATTTTAACCAGGACCCACTAGAGAATTTCTTTGGGAATATCAGAAGTTATGGGGCGAGAAATACGGCACCAGACACGGTTGCATTTGAAGGGGCCTTTAAGTCACTTTTATTAAATAATTTTAACTCGCCCCATTCTCTGCATGCAAACTGTGAAAAAAATGAAGACAATTGCTTGCAGAATTTGGATTTTTTTTTTAAGAGATAATATTGTGTCGTCAACTTCTGATATTCCCAGCCCAATTGATGAGGAAGCACCACAATTTTCTGAAAGCACAGAAGACGAAATTGTGATGCCTTTTATTAATTTAAATACCACAGTAAATGATGTTGGTCAGGGCAATTATGTGTGTGGGTGGGTCCTGACCAAATGTATTAAAAATGTAACAAAAAGCTGCAAAGTTTGCAAAAAAGATATGTATGGCGACCCTGAGAGCACATCAAATGAATACATAAGGGCCAAAGAATATGTTAAAGATAAAAAATCTTTAATATATCCGTCAAAAGCGATGGAAAAATGTTTTATCCAAGTTCAAAATGTAGTGACGGATATTTTAAAGAAAGATGTTCCCAAAAAAGGATTAAAACAAAAAATAAAAATGTTTACTGACATATTTGTTGATTATCCTTTTAATTGTGAAAAACATAAAATAACTTTAAAAAATTATTTTGAAAATACTATAATTCATGTACTTATATACAGTTGGTGCCGTTCAATAAACCGGATTTTGTCTGGCAAAATCACTTATCATGGTGAGGATGAAATAAAAACAGCAGCTCAAACTTATAAAAATAAACATAAACATAATAAATAAATAATATTTTAAAATAAAAGTTGTTTTCATTTATGTATCCACTAACTTTTTGAAATTGATGCTTTCTTACTATTTTACTTGTATTTAAGTTGATAAAGTTTTGTTACAATTTTGTTAAATAAAGAGAAAAAATAAAATTATGTAAAACTTTATCAACTTGAATACAAGTAAAATAGTAAGAAGTTGCAGTATATGCACTATTGATGCATAGGTATATCTATAGCTAGCTATAGCTATACATATCACAAGTTTGTGGATGGCGATAGTAGATGGCGCTATTTATCCCATCAATTGACATTAGCGGTCTTCAATAAATACTGCGAGGGGGCTCTCTATACCCGATATATTATATTCCTCTATGACACACACATAGACATGATTGACAACTTTAAATCTTAAGCATTCAACAAAATTTACCACTAGATGGCGTGCTTTTAAAAGTTATTTAGCTGGATTATGTAGAAATTATAATTATGTCTGGGCACGTCTGGGAGAGTACCTAGCTTGAAATAAAGAATGCGATTTGATACGATTATATGATAAAAATAAAAGGTGGTATTTCAGGTGTAAACTATTTAATTTACTAATTATGGGAATCAAATAAATGTCAGAATGCAATGTAAGACAGTTTTATTTTACTACAACAACCAAGAAGGTGGAAAAATGTTGGAATCTAAGCATCCATCATCACATATTTTTTAGTAAAACCTAAACATAACTAACAAATGGTTATATACATATTTGCTAAAGTATTGTTTTGGAAAGGAAATAAAAAAAACAAAAACAACTTTTCAGAAACCTAAAAAAGGGTCAATGAATTCTCATAACGTGATGAATACATTGACCCTTTTTCATATTATGTTCATCAGGATGAGCACATCATTTCAGGTTTCTAATAACAAGAAAATATGATTGTAAGCATTGACAATGTAGATTCTATACAAACTACTGTAAAAGTACAAATAAAACAAAAATCATTCATGTTGTTTTCACTCTTCCTGAAGTTCTTGTCCAGAAACCACCGCTGCACAGCTGCTGCAAAAGAAAATTACTATAGTTAGTATATTTTGTGTGTAACTTTCGATGTGGAGGTTGAAGAACCATTTCCCACAAGCAAAAAAATAATTTAGACTGAAATTTATGGAAATTATGAAGTAAATAAAAAAGTAATCATTTTGTGTACCTTTCACATCTATATATTTCGCATTTTTTTATTACTCTTCCTGAAGTTCTTGTCCGGAAACAACCGCTACACAGCTGCTGTAAAAGAAAATAACTATAGTTAGTATATTTTGTGTGTAACTTTCGATGTGGAGGTTGAAGAACAATTTCCCATTAGCAAAAATATAATTTAGATTGAAATTTATGGAAATTATGAAGTAAATTAAAAAATTAATAATTTTATTTACCTTTCGCATTTTTTTGAACACGTCTCAAAATTATTTCTGGCAGAATACAGTGTTTAAAAAAGTCTAATAGCTTTGGTACCATATTGCTGATAAATTCATTATCTCTACAAACTTCAATAACAGTCAAAGGTTCATTGACTGAAATAAAATATATGAAGTAGCATTTATCCATGTTACTGACACGCATTTGTCCTTGAACCTGAAATAGATTTTATAGTAAGAGTAAATAACTTGCTAAATTAAATTATATACTTAGTGGACATGCAATAGAATTATTAATTTACTTGATAGTAATAATCATGCTTTTTATTCATAACTAGAACATTATTATCCAATGTTAGAGCAAAGTTTTTCTTTTCTACTGCAGCTGCCTCTAGACTTTGGTTTTTCCTCGCCAGTGATGGAAAGCACTTGATCTCAATTACGGCTCTCTCATTTTCAATTACACCTATAACAAATTTACACAAAGATTATAAAACAATAAGAATGGATCTCTCTATGAGATTTGAAACAGGTAATATAATCGCATATCGTGCTCGTAAGCCTTGGTCACTCGTGATTATAACTAGTGTTATAATTTTCCATATTTATCAAATATTACATATTATTGTACATGAATATTGATAAAGAAAAACTTACCATCTGGACTGCCAGCTAAACATCCAAATTCTTCATCAATAAAAAGACCTGAAGGCCTTACAGTTTTATTATACTGTTGCATAAACATACTTTTAGCCACATTTTCATTTTGCTGTCCATATAACATATATTTGGTACAAATATTCTTTTTATATAGAATATCCTTGACATGATTGTGACATGGTGTTGTAATACGGCGTTTGCAGACCTGTAAAAGTAAGATAAAACAAATGTGTGTTGTGAATATTTTTTAAAGATGCATTGTCTGCATAGATATTGTATAAAATACAGAAATTACTCTTGCACATATGTGATTACATTACCATTCCAAATTGACTAGCTGTCAGACAGTCACGCCTATGAGTAGTATATAAATCATTTTCGTGCTGCCCTACAGTAGACATTTCAATGAAAGCTATGTCTTCTGGTGATTTTTGGAATTCTGCTAACCGTTCTTCACACAATATTTTCAATTGTACTTCATCAATATCAATTGGATCATTGCTTCAGGTCCATAGTCCTTGTCTGGTTTGGTTTTTTCTCTTGGAACAAACAATCGTTTGCGTGTTGACGATTGTTGTCTTATTCTGCTCTGTTCCTTGCGCTTTATGTATTTTTTTAAATGTGTTCCTGGACTCTGTGTAGTCTGCTTTTCCCATGCAGTCTCATGCCATTTGTGTCCAGTAGCAAGCGATAGCCCTGTAAACAAAATATATTTGTACTAGAAAATATTTTAAAAATAGATAGAAATTATATGTTATGTACAATATAAATATAAAGAAACAGTACTGATAAACATAACATTTACTAGTAATCCCAACCAACTTCTGTTCTAATAGAAAATGTAATCTTGACACTATTTACCTGCCACATGAACACGTCGCTGGTATGATCCCCCTTTACCTAGACTAATTCGTTTTCCGCAGCAGAATTTGTTTATTACACTCATAAAGTTTTCTGCCACATTTGTCGTCTCGTTTGACAAACGGCCTGCCTTCAATGCAATTTTTTCATTGGCGGCATAAATCAGAGCCCACACTTCTGGAGCATCCCTTTTTAGAACTTCTACGAGATTTTCTTCATTCTTTTCACTTCGATTGGCATTGCAGTAATAGTCCTTACAGTTTCCATGTACTCCAAATACATGAAGTGGGCCATTTCTCAAATCTGCAGCCATAACAGTATTATCACTGCTATACATTATGATTTTCCGTGCCACCAAGGTAAGCTTCATCACCTTTGGTTTCAAAATATTTCTCCCACAAAGTGGTAGCTTAATATTGGCTAAAATCTGAAAGAGTACAAATGGAATTATGGAATATGATTCAATGATGATATGACACAAAAAAGCCAGACCCAAAACAACTATCTGTGGTCCATCCAAATATTTGTTACTCGCGGGGATCGAACCCGCGACAAGCACAGCAGTCAATCGCTCAACCACTGCGTCATATGTAATACTAGCGACCCGACCCAGCTTCGCACGGGTGCAATACTAATACATTTCGCATGTATTATACTTATAAACCTTCCTCATGAATCTCTCTACTTATTAAAAAAAACCGCATCAAAATCTCATCTATCTCATCAAAGTCTCTGTTTTATTAAGATTCGATGAAGATGGTCGTGTAAGGTAATTTTATGAGTCAAAGTTGAAATCTTCAAATTTCGAATTAGGTCTCAATAATTCTAAAGGTGCGACGTGGTCGGAAGCCGTCACTAGAATAAAATGCGCCTTCGGTGAACACGACCTGCCACATCGCCTTTACCGGAAACTCTTTAGTCTTATTCATCAAGAAGATGAAAACACAGATTTATTTATTGCTAAGGTACGTGCAATATTAGCCAAGTTCCCAAAGGACGACCTCTCAGAGAAAGTCCAATTGGATAATAATATGGCGTACGGTCTACTTAACACGCGCATCAGGAAACGCGTGACGAGAGAATGCGTGAATAACTTCGACGAGCTGCTCTACAAGTCTCGACAGGTCGAAGATTCGGTAAGAAAAATGCATAACAACAAGCACACAGTGTCGAATGCATCGTCATCGTCACCGCGGGATATACCTACAGTCGCTAACGCGTCGAGTACCTACCGCAGGCCACGCGTCGGCGGTCGAGTCGTCCGCCGGCGCCAGCGGCGGTGTCGTCGCCAAGTCAAAAAAGCCGTTTTGTTTGTACTGCAAGCGTTTAGGACACGATAAAGAAACGTGTGAGAAGCTTAAACGTGTTAGTGATAAGAGTGATAAAAGCGTCAATAAAGAAAAATCGGAAAGTGAAGTGAAATGTTACGGTTGCGGTGCCGCGAACGTAATAAAATCAAAGTGTAAAAACTGTTCACCACAAGGCCAGTCGTCGTTAGTCAACCCGTCAATGCCAATGTCGACGCAAGGTAACCCTACACTTGCTGTAGGGGATTTTTGTAACGATAATGTTTGTAACCTAAGGTGGTACAGGTCCAACATAAAACTAGAGCCATTAAGTTTGTTATTTTTTCTGAGGCAGACAGTAATGAGAGTTTGCTAGGCATAGACTTTCTTACTATCTTCAATCTTGTTTTTAATTTTGGTAATAGCAGCTGGCACTTTGCTGAAAATGATGAGCATAAATTCGAAATACAGTTTGAAGGTGTGTCACGTGTGTCTTCGTGTGCTGCTGTAGAAGTGCTCCGGGATGACGAGGCGACCTCGCTTAGCGATAGTCAGCGCGAAGTTCTGGCACAGCTCCTTGTCTCAAATCAAGATATCTTCGAGCCAGGGGGAGAAGCGACTCCTTTTGCCGAACACATAATTGATACTGGCGACCACCCCCCCATTGCCGTCCCGCCGTATAGGTTGACCCCTGCTAAGAAAGAGGTCATGCGGATTGAGTTGGACAAGATGTTGGCTGATGACATTGTGGAGGAATGTGAGTCTGCGTGGGGTTCTCCGGCACTTCTCGTTCCAAAGAAAAACGGAAAGGTACGTTTCTGTGTAGACTATAGGAAGCTCAATGCGGTTACTAAGACCGATGTCTATCCCATGCCTTTGATAGACGAGCTTATTCAATCAACGAAACGGCACTCTTTCATGAGTACCATTGATATGCGAAGTGGATTTTGGCAGGTTCGCGTACGTGATCAGGACCGAGATAAAACAGCCTTTTTAACGCCTTTCGGTTCATTCCGCTTTAAGCGTATGCCGTTCGGTCTCAAGAACGCGCCATCTACCTTCCAGCGTCTAATAGATAGACTTCGTACGGGCGCTTCGTTGAAGGACGTGACCCTTCTAGCATATCAAGATGACCTGCTAATAATATCTGAAGGTAGCTTCGAGAAGCATATTGCTGACTTGCACATTGTGTTTGAAAGGTTACGCTTGTTCAAGTTACGCGCGAACAGAGAAAAATGTGTCTTTGCACGGGATAAAGTAAAATATCTCGGCCATGTCATTACCCAAGATGGTGTTTCACCAGATGATGACAAGGTTAGTGCAGTTCTTGAGATGAAGACACCCTCATCGTTGCGTCACCTGAGAACCTTTTTACAAACTTGCTCTTGGTTCAGGAAGTTTATTCCAAGCTTTTCTGCAATTGCTGAGCCGTTAACACGCTTACTAAAGAAGAATCAGGTTTGGTCTTGGGGTAAAGACCAAGACAGTGCCTTTCAGGAGCTGAAGAAGCGCTTAACTGCGGCACCGATTCTTATCCAAGCGGATTACAGCAAGCCGTTCGTGTTAAGGACAGACGCCAGCAATTACGCCATTGGGGCGGTCTTGCTACAAGGTGAAGGTAAAAATGAACGTCCGATAGAATACGCCAGCCGTCTTCTCATTCCAGCTGAAAGGAATTACAGTACTACAGAGCGTGAAGCTCTTGCTGTTGTTTGGGCTGTCGAACGTTTCAGAGGTTACATCGAAGGACATGAGGTATAGGCAGCGATCATCAGCCGTTAAAGTGGCTTCTTACCTTAAAGTCACCGTCCGGTAGACTCGTTCGTTGGGCTTTGAAGCTACAGTGCTTTAACATTCAATTTCAATATACGCCTGGAAAGGCTAATGTTATAGCTGATACGCTCAGTCGCCCAACCTGTAAAGAAGATAACAAGGATCAATGCGGGGTTTGCTCTGTTGTCGTGGACTTACCTGCCAGGAGTGCTTCGGATCTACGGCGCGCGCAGCTCGATGACCTGGAACTAAAGAAAATCATTAGTGAACTAGAAGATACATCTGATGCTCAGTCTATAGGTGCTAAGTGGTGGTCCGAAAGAGGGTATTTCATGCAGCACGGTGTCTTATACAGGTATAATCCCGATTTCGATACTGAAGAGGCGCAGCTGGTTGTTCCGGCTTCACTGCGCCTGGAAATTCTAAAAGAATGTCATGATTCTGATTTAGGTGGTCATCATGGGGTTGATAGAACGTACAATCGAGTCGCTCAAGATTTCTATTTCCCAGGTATGTATAGAGCTATAACAGAGTATGTCAAAACATGTGCGACTTGTCAACGGTATGGTACGGATAAGTCTTCAAACAAAAAGCCATCGGGGCTGTTACAGACTCCCGTTCTGAACCAAAGAGGAGAAGTGCTAGCAATTGACCTGTTTGGTCCGCTTCCCGACAATGGGGAGCGGTGGGTACTGTTGGTGGAAGATACAGCAACTCGTTGGACTGAATTGTATGCTCTGAAGGAGGCAACTTCAGAAATGTGTGCACGCACTTTGATAGAGGAGTATTTTCTCCGCTACGGACTTCCTCGACGCATTATATCAGACAATGGCGTCCAGTTTGTGTCCGCCGTCATGCAACAATGCAACATGCATTGTTGCATGATGTTTTAGGTATTAGTCAAGAATTGTTGCCTTTCTATCATCCGTCAGCTAATCTAGCTGAGCGTAAAAATAGGGACTTAAAGTTTCAGCTGTCACGTTTAGTTGAAACAGATCACTCGTCATGGCCGCATCACCTACCTGCGATAAGGTTCGCCATGAATTCAGCTGTTTGTCAGGCTACTGGTGTATCTCCAGCATATCTAACGTTCGCTAGAGAGCTTCGCTCACCAGTCGACGTTCAACACGACATCCGGTCGATACTTGATAAGGACAATTTCGTTCCTCAAATTACACCCTATTTGAAAAGTTTTGTTAACGCCTTATACCTACCGCTGTTAGGGAAAGAGTCGAAACACAGCAGGATCGACGTAAGGAATGTGTTGATAAGGCCAAAACCCCTGCCGAAGTCTTCGAGGTCGGAGATCAGGTTCTTTTAAAATCACATGTTCTTAGCAATGCTGCAAAGAACATAACAACGTTCCAAAGAAAGATGGTCCCTATGTGATTGTAAAAAGGGTTAGTCCTACAGCCTACGTTATCGCGAGTTTAGATAACCCTGAAAACGTATTAGGCAAGGATCATGTGTCAGATCTTACGCGGTTTCATAACAGGGAGAGTTCGTGTGAGGTATTTTATTTAATAAAATATATCATGACCATCAAATCGTTTTTATTTGACACGACAGTTATTTCGTAACTAAGGTAACTACATAACACGACATGCAGTGTCTATTGGTACTGGATGGCCAGTACTCACAGTTCACCTCCTCGTCCCGTGATTCCTAAACGTCAGAGAGGGCATCCTCGAAAGCATATTTGTCCTGTTTGTTAAGTTTAAGTTTAGTATAGTAATTAAGTGTTCCTTTGTGCGAGTTCACGAGCGAGGACGTTCTCTGGAACTCGAGGGGGAGTGTATAGCGCGGCAACCCTAGAGCGTTATTTCTGTGCCGTCCGCTAGAGCGCGTTTAGTGGATTGACATCACATTTACACAGTGTTGCCATATATACAGATTTCTCCGTATTTATACAGATTTTTGATGTGTAATACAGATTAGCACTGGATACAGATTTTTATACAGAGTTTTCTAACTCGATTGATTAAACTACCATAATATTCAACTCAAAACAGAACGAAGCAAAAAAACACATGATTAGTACATACATCATTGCATGATTCTATTGTTTATGGTAAGTTTTTTTTCACTAACGTAATTTTTTAGTATGGCAGCATTACAAGTGCAATCGCTCTGCTCGGGAAATCTCCCGAAGATCTTTCATTGCGTGATGACCAAGGTACTTCGCTCTCGCTGCGAGAGTGAAATACGCAGTAGTGCGCACAGAGTACATTTTTATATAGGGTAGTAGTGCGCATAGAGCGAGAGTGTTGAGTGCAGACTTAATAAATTTTAAGTGACAAAATAAATTTTAAGACAACAGAGGATACCAGCGACAGAATAGTTATGCCTACCATTAACAAGGTATCTTCTTGCTCTTTAGTAAATAGTTGTCAAAAAGGGAGTCAGCAGCATGCCTTGAAATTATTTCATCAAAATATTCAAGGTGTCTCTTCCAAATTATTAGAAATTGAAATGTTTTTAGAAAAAACCATGTTTGACATTGTATGTTTTAGTGAGCACTGGTTGAAGGATTACCAGATGCTAATTAGTTATGAAAATTATAATGTGGGCAGTTGTTTTAACCGCAAATCTATGTTACGTGGTGGTTCCCTCATCTTATTAAAAAAAAACTTAAAATTTAAGCAACGTAATGACATCGTTAACTTATCAGTGGAACATTGCATCGAGCTGTCCTGTGTTGAGCTAGATAAGCATATCATAGTGTGCGTGTACAGACCCCCAAACCCTCAAAACTTTATTTTATTTGAGTCAACAATGGAAGATATCCTTGCGAAACTTGCAGCAGGTAACAAGCCCGCGATTATTTGTGGGGATTTTAATATTAATATTTTAGAAATTAATTCAAATAGCAGCAGATTTATAAGCCTTTTTAAATCGTTTAATTTGTCTAATGTGTTTACAGAACCGACTAGGGTAACACCAACTTCTTCAACCTGTATCGATAATGTATTCTGCGATTGTGAATATTTAGATAAAGCCATAGTTAATTACCTTCCCTCTGATCATAGTGGTCAATTGGTAACATTTCAGTTTAAAGCAGCCTTGGAAAAAATTCATATACAATATAGGCCAATTACAACTGGAAAACTAGCTAAATTCAATGGTACCTTACAAAATAAGTTAAATTTTCTAGGCCATAACATTGAAGATGCTAATAAATTTTATGATAATTTCTTTTCAGTGGTTCTAAAGGAATTCAATGCAACTTTTGAAAAGAAGTCTAAGGATACTTTCCCTGCGAGCAGTGGGTGGCTCGCCGTCTGATCAGAACTAGGCCCGGGTCGGCGGCGCGCTGCGATTCCAGCGCGCCTCAAAGAGATGTCAGCGTGGAAGACGGGGCCCGCTAGGGCAGGTGCCTGCTGGGGCTGCGGAATCTGTTCGAAAGAGGTGCCGTAGCCTTAGAACGCAAAGGGCACCAGGAGGAACACGGATGGGTTTTAGTCAGTAAGAGTCTGACACTCCCTCTTGCTTCACCCAGAGCGGGAGGAGTCATTTGATGATTTCCCATCCTTAAAAAAAAAAAAAAAAAAGGATACTTTCCCTAAGTATGTATTTAGTGACTGGGCGACTAAAGGCATTAGGATAAGTAGGGAAAGACTATATGAGCTATATGGCCTTAAGCCTGTCATAAACACTGATTCTTTTAATAAGTTTGTAAACAAATATTCTAAAGTGTTCAGAAATACTTGCAAGGTAGCTAAAGCCCTATATATTAGCAATAAGATCAAATCGTCAGAAAATAAAATAAAGACAGTTTGGAAAGTTATTAATAATGAAACTAATAGAAATAAAGAACGAAACACTGATTATTTACTGGAGACTACACATGGTGCCAAAAGCTCTAATTTAGAAGTAGCTCAAGAATTTGTAAATTTTTTCACCAATATACCAACTAAAACTACGGAATATTTAAATTCTTCACCTGAGGTCTCATATAATTTATTAAAAGCTAACGTTCCAGGTTGTACGGTTGAATTCCAGTTCAAACATATCAACCCTGTGACAGTCATAAAAGCTTTCCGGCAAATCAAAATCAAATTGACCGAAGACATATGAGGAATGTCTATTAAAGTGTGCACGTCCATAATTGAAACTATAGCACCATACTTGGCTTTAATATTTAATTTATGTGTGGACCAAGGAGTCTTTCCGGATATAATGAAATATAGTAGGGTTATACCACTATTTAAATCGGGCGACAGAAAAGACACCAATAATTATAGACCTGTATCTGTTTTGCCGGTTTTTAGCAAAGTGTTTGAAAAAGTAATGCTCAATCAGATGCTCAATCATTTTAACATCAATAAAATTTTGCACGATCAACAGTATGGTTTTACCAGGGGTCGTTGTACGACTGACGCTGGTGCCACGTTGTTAAAACACATATACTCAGCGTGGGAAGAGGCACAAGATGCCATAGGAATCTTTTGTGACCTCTCCAAGGCATTTGATTGTGTAAATCATGAAACCTTGCTCCTAAAGCTAGGACATTACGGACTAAGTAAACTTGCACTCAGTCTAATAAAATCTTACTTAAATGATAGACAGCAGCAAGTTCAAATAAATGGTGTCAATTCACGGGGTTTAAAAGTCAAAATGGGGGTACCTCAAGGCTCTATTTTGGGTCCTTTCCTCTTTCTAGTATATATTAATGATCTACCCCATCTTTTAAAAAATCACCCTCATATGGTATTATTTGCTGACGATACGTCCTTAATTTTTAAGATAGATAGACGTTCCATAAATCTTGACGACGTAAATAACGCCCTACAGCAGGTCCAAAATTGGTTTACTGCTAATAATTTAGTATTAAATGGGAAAAAAACTAAATGCATCAGATTTGCCTTACCGAACGTTAAAAGAAATGATTGCGACATAGTATTGAACAAGGAGAAACTTGAATTCGTCGAAAACACGGTTTTCCTGGGGATTACGCTTGACTCAAGGCTACAATGGGGTCCTCATTTATCATCTCTTGCGGGACGGCTAAGTTCAGCAGCATACGCTGTCAGAAAAATCCGTCAATTTACCGATATAGATACCGCGAGGCTGGTCTATTTTAGTTACTTTCATAGTATCATGTCTTACGGTATCTTATTATGGGGACGTGCTGCAGACATCGAGTCTATATTTATCCTGCAGAAAAGAGCCATCAGAGCCATTTACAATCTCCGTCGGCGTGATTCCCTAAGAGAACTGTTTAAGGATATCAACATCATGACGGTACCTTGTCAATACATTTACGAAAATATTATGTATGTTCGGAAAAATCTTCATCTCTTTAGCAAGATTAGTGACAGGCATAATTTTAATACTAGAAATAGGAACAAATTAGATCAACCCCGATTCAGATTGGCCAAAGTACACACTTCTTTTATGGGGTACTGTATTAAATTTTATAATAAAATACCTGTTGATATTCTCGAACTGAATGAGAGAAAATTTAAAGCATGCATAAAACGCACACTATGTAGGCAAGCGTATTATAAACTGGAAGATTATATCCTCGATAAAAACGCTTGGCTAAATGCTGGTCCTGCTCCACAGTCACAGCTGCTTAGGTCCACTTTTTAGGTTTTTATGTTTTCATATTTGGAAGAGATGCTCGCTCCTTTTAGAGGTTCTTACATTATTTCGTTTATTTATTCTTATATACATACAAATTATATTATTATATTAATTACTTATTTATTCTTTTTGATGTAAGAACTTAATCGTTCTCTTTATTAATTTATTTTTCATTATTTGGTCATTGACAACCATAGTTTTGTGTAAAGTAGAAGCATATTTTTCAAATTTTGTAAATGTGAGTACCATGAAACCATTTACATTTTATGTGAGTAGTTATAGTTTTACTTGTTGGACTTGAACGAGCATGGTGGTTGAGAGCATGTCATGCTCACTCAAATGTCTCGCTGATGGCGGCGCGTGGGTTTGATCATTCGGTTCCCTTCGAAATTGTTGAGCTGAAGGGTGCCGATACACGCGTCATGTTCGTGAACAGGCGCCGTCGGTTGAGACTGGTCATCTCTTAACTGCCATTGGCTTATTTTAATCTTTATATTTAAAATTCTTATAATAAGCCCTTTTTTTTTCTTTGCATTGTCCTCACATGCAGAAGCAACAAGTATATGTAACTTGGAATTTTGTAAAACAGAACATGATTTAAAAGAGTGTCCGTGGAGTTTCTTGCACGTTCTTCTCCATAGAGATCTACGCTTTGGAACGTGCAAATAGCTTCCATGTTTTTGACTGACCGACCTTGACGTTTCAAAAGTGCCTGTGAATGGTTTATTTGAAATAAAATGCTTTGAATTTGAATTTGAATTTGAATTTGAATATTGATTGTGTTTTAGTGAACCATTATGGCATCTAAAAAACCCCGAGTGATGCAAAAGTTTAATCGGAACTGGATGGAAGTTTTTTTTTAATTTAATATATGACAATCATACTTTATCACGTTAGTAATTACCCCTTGTTCTTAAAAAAATATATTTTGGTTTATTTGATAATACAGATTTTAGCAGTTTCTACTACAGATAAAAGGTTCAAGCCATCTGGCAACACTTGACATAACGAGTTGTGACACGTTCGAGCGGCAACGGCGCGCGCGCTAAGAATAAAATCGTTGTATCTCTTTTAGTTTTAACTTCTGGAGTCTGTGAATAAAACCTAGATACGAGTGTGAGAGTCTTAATTCGTTCCCCACCGACGCTATACTTTGTTGTCCTGTGCCAACTGTCGGAAGGATGTTCAGCTAGTTTGGATACCTAGTCATTGTGGTATTAAGGGTAACGATTGTGTCGACGCCCTGGCTATAGATGCGTGCTCATCTGCAACGGCTGACCTCTCACACAATTCCCATCAAAGTTACGACCTGCTGGCGCTCTCAAAATTGAATCTCCGCTGTTCCTGGCAGGAGCAGTGGAATTCGTCCAGCTAGAAGAGAGGTAGGTTTTTCTTTGCTGTTCAACCCACTATAAACCCAAAACCATGGTTTTTTGGTTTGAGAAAGGTCTCCAAAACTGTTGTATCTGTTCTCTGCAGAATCCGTTTAGGTTTTTGCTGTACCCCCGTTTTTCTACATAAACTCCGCATACGTGACTCCTCTCTCTGTGAGTGCGGATTAGGAGAGGGTACCTTAGATCATATATTTTTTGAATGTCCAAACAACATCCCCCCACTATTCCGCTCCCAATTAATTTCCCCTCTCTTCTAACATTTTCCTCCCCAGACCTGCTTGTGGCGCTGATGACTTTCATCCGCCACAATAGCATAAAACTATAAGCCGTTCATAACTCCAAATCGTTATTTGTATCGCGGTGGCATGCATATTTATGTTTTTAACAATTATAACAATATAATATGTACTTTTATTCTTTGTTTGTTTCAGTCCAGTACTAACACAACAAGTAATCAACTGTATCGATTGACGAATCTAAATCGTTTCTGCAGGAATCGAAGTTCTCTAGCAGTAAAATATTGCACACCTGCTTTTCCAACCCACTTTAGACATTGGCAGAATAGTCGAAATTGGCTTTGCGCTCCATATATAAAAAATAGAATAGAATAGATAGTGATACTTTTTTTTCTTTGAATAGTAATGATGAAAGCTTCGTAAGTGTTTCTTCCTTAGCCGACACGCCTGTCTCTGTATAACTCTGTGTAACTTGAAATTTAATATCATTAGAATGTGTTATTTTGTACCTGATTGTGATTTCTTTATTAGTTCAATGTGTGTTCCTTAATATAATTACCTAAACGAATAAACAACTTGCTAAAAAAAAGTGCTAACTTATTGTTCTATATGCGGATGTCTTAAGAGGTGTAAGGCGACAAAAAACTATAAAAATAGAATAAACGTCAAAAAAATAATCTTTGACTTCCAACTTTCCCGTGTAGTGGCAATAAAACAATAACACTTATACTGCACTAGTGGCAATAAAACAATAACACTTATACTGCATGCCTGAAACTTTATCCTTGTTTGATGTTTATACACCCACTCTAGTGGCAATAAAACAATAACACTTATACTGCATGCCTGAAACTTTATCCTTGTTTGATGTTTATTCACCCACTAATCATAATAAAACAAGTGCATTTTTATAGCAATCAAAAAGACCGCCGCTGATTTACATTTAAAAATGAATTTGAAACAAGGAGGCCACTGTTTTTATTTTATTTCTATGTGTTTACTGTTTTTCCTATAAGAATTTAAGTTATGCTAATTGGGTACAACATTAAACTATTATTTTAAATTCCTTTATGAGCAAACTAATCAGTTTATTCAGATAAAAATGTTTAATTACCTACAAAAGTCAGTGGCATAATGTTCAAATTTTTCCGCGTTTGTATTCCAGATTATACAAAATCAAAACAATATTTTTCAACCAATAGCAGCATTCAGCACCATCGGCTGTGAGAATTCTGATTGGTGAAAAAGAATTGCTCTGTGGCGCCTCTCCGACCTTATAAAAATATCGGCGCGATCACAAACCAGACCTGCAAATCCGGTTCAGTAGGTAGTGAAAAAAAAAACCAGACCTCTTTTCCACATTGTTAATTCAAGGGGACTCTTTCGGGTCATATTTGTGAGCTAACTCTATATTCAGAATGCCGGAGACCTCAAAAATGAATGGATACGCTAAAAAAAACGGACATAGCTATGATATGGAAGAAGGATCAGTATTTTTATTCACATCAGAATCCGTCGGCGAGGGCCACCCAGGTTAGTTTTCTTCAATAACTCTATTGCAGGAATTGTTCTTCGAAAAATGGCCGCCTTAGCATGTGCGTAGATGAAGTATAAATAGGATTCCTTTTGTTTACAATATGACTTGTGCTAGGCTTCGAAAATCATTGATTGACCGGCAATAACAGACACGGATTGACATGCTTTATTCAATGGTAATGTTTTGTTACATCATGGTTCTCGCAGCTATTATCGCAATTTACATTTGTCAAAATAATCGCAACACGTGGTCTGAGCCAAACAACGTTGAAATTTATGATAATATACACTTGCACTTTTATTTACAATTTATTATGTACCTATTTCAGACAAGATGTGCGATCAAATTAGTGATGCTATCTTAGACGCACATCTGAGACAAGACCCTGATGCAAAAGTAGCATGCGGTGAGTGTCATGAAATGGGTTCCTTCTATTTGGCAGAATCTTGATACTCCGATTTTTATTTGGCATAACTCACATGGCATAATCTTATTTAATCGAATATTATTTTAAGGCATAAAAATTATTTAGCATAACTTTTGTTTGGCAGAATATTTACGTGTCCGAATTTACAATGGCATACTTTTAATCTTAGCAGAATTTTGTTTCGCATAACATTTATTTAGAGATACGATTATTTGGTATGGGTGCATATTTGAACATCAAAAATTAAAATAGATGTATCTTCTTGTAAAAATTAGTGTTCAAAACATCAAAAACTTATAATAAAACTGATAATTTAAATAAAGTAAATTTATGCTGTCGAATGGTTAGATAACCTACGTGCAATGTATTTAAAATCGAATGGTCTGCAAAAGTGACATAGAATGTTCTAAATATAGCATGTATTGGTAGCATTTTCAATATTAAATTAAATTTGTGTCATAAAAAGTCAATACGTTGTGCTGCAAAATTTTGTGACAGAAACGAATCGCTGCGAAACCGACTTTACGCAGTCTTGTCTGCCCTACCCCTAGAGTGTAATTTAAACCCGCGTAGGCGCGGAGGGGTAGGGCGGGACAGAAACAATGCTTGCTGCATGTTGCATGCCTGCTTGCATGCTACATGCATGCTGCATGTTGCATGCCTGCTTGCATGCTACATGCATGCTGCATGTTGCATGCCTGCTTGCATGTTGTATGCCTGTTTGCATGCTACATGCATCCAAGCCGACAATATTTTTGTAATTAGCATTTAGGTTAGGTGGTGGTTATGTGTGTGGCGAAAAAAAACAGTTCTGCCTTTTAATGACTATCGATATAAAAAGTATGCCAAAAGACGATTCTGACTGTGAATTTTCTGCGATATGATGGTTCTGCTTTTTAATAATTAAACATTATGCCTAAAGATGATTCTGACTAACAAAATTATGAGTTTTGAATGTACACAGAATGTGAATGTTTTGTTTGTGTTTTGAATGTGTTACAGAACCGACTAGGGTAACACCAACTTCTTCAACCTGTATAGATAATGTATTCTGCGATTGTGAATATTTAGATAAAGCCATAGTTAATTACCTTCCCTCTGATCATAGTGGTCAAATGGTAACATTTCAGTTTAAAGCAGCCTTGGAAAAAATTCATATACAATATAGGCCAATTACAACTGGAAAACTAGCTAAATTCAATGGTACCTTACAAAATAAGTTAAATTTTCTAGGCCATAACATTGAAGATGCTAATAAATTTTATGATAATTTCTTTTCAGTGGTTCTAAAGGAATTCAATGCAACTTTTGAAAAGAAGTCTAAGGATACTTTCCCTAAGTATGTATTTAGTGACTGGGCGACTAAAGGCATTAGGATAAGTAGGGAAAGACTATATGAGCTATATGGCCTTAAGCCTGTCATAAACACTGATTCTTTTAATAAGTTTGTAAACAAATATTCTAAAGTGTTCAGAAATACTTGCAAGGTAGCTAAAGCCCTATATATTAGCAATAAGATCAAATCGTCAGAAAATAAAATAAAGACAGTTTGGAAAGTTATTAATAATGAAACTAATAGAAATAAAAAACGAAACACTGATTATTTACTGGAGACTACACATGGTGCCAAAAGCTCTAATTTAGAAGTAGCTCAAGAATTTGTAAATTTTTTCACCAATATACCAACCAAAACTACGGAATATTTAAATTCTTCACCTGAGGTCTCATATAATTTATTAAAAGCTAACGTTCCAGGTTGTACGGTTGAATTCCAGTTCAAACATATCAACCCTGTGACAGTCATAAAAGCTTTCCGGCAAATCAAAATCAAATTGACCGAAGACATATGGGGAATGTCTATTAAAGTGTGCACGTCCATAATTGAAACTATAGCACCATACTTGGCTTTAATATTTAATTTATGTGTGGACCAAGGAGTCTTTCCGGATATAATGAAATATAGTAGGGTTATACCACTATTTAAATCGGGCGACAGCAAAGACACCAATAATTATAGACCTGTATCTGTTTTGCCGGTTTTTAGCAAAGTGTTTGAAAAAGTAATGCTCAATCAGATGCTCAATCATTTTAACATCAATAAAATTTTACACGATCAACAGTATGGTTTTACCAGGGGTCGTTGTACGACTGACGCTGGTGCCACGTTGTTAAAACACATATACTCAGCGTGGGAAGAGGCACAAGATGCCATAGGAATCTTTTGTGACCTCTCCAAGGCATTTGATTGTGTAAATCACGAAACCTTGCTCCTAAAGCTAGGACATTACGGACTAAGTAAACTTGCACTCAGTCTAATAAAATCTTACTTAAATGATAGACAGCAGCAAGTTCAAATAAATGGTGTCAATTCACGGGGTTTAAAAGTCAAAATGGGGGTACCTCAAGGCTCTATTTTGGGTCCTTTCCTCTTTCTAGTATATATTAATGATCTACCCCATCTTTTAAAAAATCACCCTCATATGGTATTATTTGCTGACGATACGTCCTTAATTTTTAAGATAGATAGACGTTCCATAAATCTTGACGACGTAAATAACGCCCTACAGCAGGTCCAAAATTGGTTTACTGCTAATAATTTAGTATTAAATGGGAAAAAAACTAAATGCATCAGATTTGCCTTACCGAACGTTAAAAGAAATGATTGCGACATAGTATTGAACAAGGAGAAACTTGAATTCGTCGAAAACACGGTTTTCCTGGGGATTACGCTTGACTCAAGGCTACAATGGGGTCCTCATTTAACATCTCTTGCGGGACGGCTAAGTTCAGCAGCATACGCTGTCAGAAAAATCCGTCAATTTACCGATATAGATACCGCGAGGCTGGTCTATTTTAGTTACTTTCATAGTATCATGTCTTACGGTATCTTATTATGGGGACGTGCTGCAGACATCGAGTCTATATTTATCCTGCAGAAAAGAGCCATCAGAGCCATTTACAATCTCCGTCGGCGTGATTCCCTAAGAGAACTGTTTAAGGATATCAACATCATGACGGTACCTTGTCAATACATTTACGAAAATATTATGTATGTTCGGAAAAATCTTCATCTCTTTAGCAAGATTAGTGACAGGCATAATTTTAATACTAGAAATAGGAACAAATTAGATCAACCCCGATTCAGATTGGCCAAAGTACACACTTCTTTTATGGGGTACTGTATTAAATTTTATAATAAAATACCAGTTGATATTCTCGAACTGAATGAGAGAAAATTTAAAGCATGCATAAAACGCACACTATGTAGGCAAGCGTATTATAAACTGGAAGATTATATCCTCGATAAAAACGCTTGGCTAAATGCTGGTCCTGCTCCACAGTCACAGCTGCTTAGGTCCACTTTTTAGGTTTTTATGTTTTCATATTTGGAAGAGATGCTCGCTCCTTTTAGAGGTTCTTACATTATTTCGTTTATTTATTCTTATATACATACAAATTATATTATTATATTAATTACTTATTTATTCTTTTTGATGTAAGAACTTAATCGTTCTCTTTATTAATTTATTTTTCATTATTTGGTCATTGACAACCATAGTTTTGTGTAAAGTAGAAGCATATTTTTCAAATTTTGTAAATGTGAGTACCTACCATGAAACCATTTACATTTTATGTGAGTAGTTATAGTTTTACTTGTTGGACTTGAACGAGCATGGTGGTTGAGAGCATGTCATGCTCACTCAAATGTCTCGCTGATGGCGGCGCGTGGGTTTGATCATTCGGTTCCCTTCGAAATTGTTAAGCTGAAGGGTGCCGATACACGCGTCATGTTCGTGAACAGGCGCCGTCGGTTGAGACTGGTCATCTCTTAACTGCCATTGGCTTATTTTAATCTTTATATTTAAAATTCTTATAATAAGCCCTTTTTTTTTCTTTGCATTGTCCTCACATGCAGAAGCAACAAGTATATGTAACTTGGAATTTTGTAAAACAGAACATGATTTAAAAGAGTGTCCGTGGAGTTTCTTGCACGTTCTTCTCCATAGAGATCTACGCTTTGGAACGTGCAAATAGCTTCCATGTTTTTGACTGACCGACCTTGACGTTTCAAAAGTGCCTGTGAATGGTTTATTTGAAATAAAATGCTTTGAATTTGAATTTGAATTTGAATTTGTATGACAACTGAGTGTATGCGAAATGATTTTCTGCGAAATGAAGTTTATGCTATCCGTTGTTATGCAAAACAATATTATGACGTCAAAAGTTCTGCTATAAAAGGTAGACCCTCATGAAATACCATGATGTCAGTGTGTAATAACTAGAAATAGCGATACTTTTTGCTAACTACAGTGCTTTATTATCAGAAACGGTGACAAAGACCGGAATGGTGTTATTGTGTGGTGAAATCACATCCAAAGCTAATGTTGACTACCAGAAGGTTGTCAGAGAGACTGTGAAGTACATTGGTTATGATGATTCCTCTAAAGGTATGTAAACATTATCCTTGAATTAGTATCTGTTACCAGAGGTATACAGAAGCAGCTCCTTGGCTTGAAGCCAGTTCTATGTAGACAAACTCTAAATTCTAATTTAACTTCCCTCATAGTAATGGATGAATATTATTCCGTGCACACTAGGTTTTGATTGGCGAACACTAAATTTACTAGTGGCTATTGAAGAGCAAAGTTCAGACATAGTTAATGGAGTATATCAAGATAGAGAGGAAATAGATGTTGGGGCTGGACACAAGAATTTGTTGCACCGAATAACTCTTGGGTCTATTGGCTATTTTGAAGATTTACCTGGGTTCACATTCTGCATGATTTACAGAATGAAAAGCGTTATCCATAACTATGGGATTCCATTTCACCAATGTCATAAATCTCATATTTGTCAATCTTCAATGCATCTGGGTGGTCAGACAGCACATGGACAGTTGTGCATGTAGGTACATTTCAAATCTTTCTTATGATGATGTCTGACTGAAGTGTCACTTGATCCTCTTGATAATCATAGTCATAAGGCTGCTATTAATTCGTACTAAAATAAACATGTTGGGATCAGGGTTTGATTACAAGACCTGCTGCGTGATGCTTGCCTTGGACCAGCAGTCACCAAACATTGCCGCGGGAGTGCATGAGAACCGCAATGATGACGAAGTTGGGGCTGGAGACCAGGTATGTCAAAACCATCATGTTTAACTAGAGAATTATTTATTCTTGTCTAAAATTGGGGACAAAAAAAATAATAACAAAAAATAGCAGCTGTGCATTATTTAATATAATTTTTCATTTCATGGGAATACTGAATTCATTAAAATTTATTTCCATTGTTAAAATTTACTTATTTACTTGTCTTTTGCTTTTGGTATATTTCAAAACCATTATCTTCCACAAAAATGTTATCAGACAATATCACTAAAACACAAATCCAGGAACTGTTAAAATATGATTGTTATTTCATTACACATTTGAAACAGTTATTGTGAATGGCCATGATTCACACAAGTATGATTTCTCACCTCTACTTAGGAAAAATCCATGTGAAAAATTTATTGCTATGAATTGTGAATGTTGAGGATAACTTAATTTCTCCTTATTTTATAACTAGCATGTGCCTTTGAAACTTTCTTTTGTTTTTTTTTTATTAACATTTTTGTAACAGCTGTGTTTAACTATATTATACCTAAAACTAACATATAACCCTATCATCAATTCCAATTATTTGAACAATGCTCCATCATGAAACTTAAATTACAAGTGTAGATAGAGTTCAGATTGAATGTTGAGTATTCCATACAACCTCCTGGTCTTTTCATGACTTCTGATTTTTTTATTAATTTCCAGGGTTTAATGTTTGGTTATGCAACAGATGAAACTGAAGAATGCATGCCCCTTACAGTAGTACTTGCACACAGGCTCAACCAAAAAATCGCTGAACTACGACGAAACGGCGAATTCTGGTGGGCTTGCCCGGGTTCTAAGACACAGGTAAATATGCACATACAATTCTTTGTTACACTTGTTTATATACATGTAGGTACCTCCCCATTGAACTAGATAAGGCAATGGCTTTACAAAATTTCACAATAATATTAATTACATAAATATTTGTCACAAATGGTCTGATTAACCCGAACAGATACGAGGGCGGGTCAATAAGTCCGTGACTTTTCGATTTTTCCGCCTCTTAATTGAAATGGCAACACTGCTCCCGTCAACAGTCATCTGTCAGATGACTCCTGGCAAAAATTGAACAAGCTGTGACCACAGAGTACATTGAATATACTGAGATAGTCTTCAGTCAAGCTTTTCACTTGCAGCGCCATCTCTCGACAATTTATCGAGTTATAAAACTCTACAACATAGCTATAAATATACGTAGAGCTAAAGTATGAATAGTTAGCTATATATATGTACATTGTAGTTTGTAGATATTTCGTAATTCTTTAATGTATTTCAGTTTGGGAGTCATTTAATTACAATAATTAAGTAAAGGAAAACAATCACATTATATTTTAAATCATTTTTTATTTCTTTTCACAAAGTATTCCCGTGCCATTTCTTGTACCTTGTCATTCTCATCGAAATCTGCTCTAATTCCCTTTATTATTTTATTTGTGTCCTTACACCAATTACATAAAAAAAATCTACATAATAAATCTTGCATTTCTGCCACCACCAGACTTTTATGTTCGGAACATTTAATAAAATTGTAATCGCAAACTGCGCACAAAACTGTCTTTATGTACTCATTTATTTGACCAATACTGATGTTATCTTTTATAATATACATGATCATATCTTGTTGTTGTGAAAAGCATTCCATGGCGTTTTTGGTAGGATATGTTAAAAATTTATTCTCTCTTGAGTAATCTCGCATTTGTATGTACTCTAAATCGTCCTTATTTTTTGTAAAAAAACAAACATTGCAAACCTTGCAATTCTTAAAAATACTTTTTAGTTTTCTTACTACATACCCTGTCACATAGGAAATTAATGCCTTAATTTTAGCATTTCTTATTTTATTTTCAAAATTTAATATAATATGATCACTATTTATAAAATGATTATAATCAATTTCGACAGGAGCACAAGATGCTTTCTTAATAAAAAATAGTCGGCCTAATGTTTTAAACAATGATATGTGTCAAGATAATATCTTTTTCACAATTAGAACCCGCAGAGTGAACGCTATTCAAATTATTTATTAACAGAGCAGCAAAAGAATTTTCAAAACCTGCACATGTGGGGTTAGTGTTTCTTGCCCCGTGGCTGCGAACACAGCCAAAGAAATTCTCCAGCGGGTCCTGATTGAAGTGTCTGAGCCATAGAGACTTACACTTATGCTCCTGAAATAACTTATTGGTCAAATATTCAAAATTTTCTAGTGTAAAGATCCAGTTTGTTATTGATGGCACAGCACAAGATTTATCTTTTTTTGACACAAATTTCGATTGTTTTTAATAATGATCTAGCTTCTCTCCAAGTAATAAAATCTTCCCCGAGCGCTTCTTTGAATTTTCGTAACTACCATTTACGGAGTCAAAAAGGTCATCAAAAAAAATTAAATTAAAGCTGTCTCTTTAGCTTCTTCAGGCAAAATTCCTTTTTCTGAAACATAAAAAGGCAATTATAAATTTTTTAAATGTGTTTGGCAGGGGTGTAGGTATAGTACATCCTTATTACGCTAGTAATGTTTAAGTCTCATGTAACAGGGGGCCAGCCTATTGCTATTAACTTAACAATTCCAGGCGCACAAAGAACTTTATAAAAATGTTAAAGTTACAAATACTGTTACTTAAATATATTTAGAGAAAACTCACCTGCTAGATATCCCATAGCTACAGCAACAGATTTGCTGAAGACCTGAGTTGCGCATTTCACTTTCATCTTTTTTATTTTATTAGGCATTATATGTTGGTCAGTTAGTTTAGGCAACATCCTTAAGCCCATAAATGAAGGATTCTCTTCTTGTAGTTTTATCAGGTGATCCCATTTAGCTCTTTTCTGTTGACCATTTTTGGTAAATATCAAATTTTTGGTTAATAAATTGTTTCTTATGCCTTTTATTAGATGTGGTGCATCATACAGGGGCACAATTTCATTGCCATCAATTTCGAATGTATGTTTGTTCCACTGACCGTTAGTTTTTAAATATTTCTCTTTTGTTTCTTTCACTAAATAATTAATTGCACTTGTGTTGGAAGCACCTTGGTCACAAACAGTTGCCAAAACTTTCAGTCCTGTTCCATTTAATTTTCGGATTACCCTCTTTATCTGGCAGACCAATTCTATTTTTGCAGTGCTTCCAACACAAAAACTGTAGGCTACAGCTTGCTTATAATTTTTTGATATTCCTCCTTATCATAATACCAGAGCATGGTCAGCAATTTTTTTTTCCATTTGCTGGCCATTATTAACGAAGCCCACTATTTCATCTTTTCTTCTATTATAATCTAAGTGGGGTGCAATTGATATTTCGTCAAACATCAAAGTACATAATCGATCAGTGGGTTTCATTCTCTTAACTCTTATTTTTAAATATGTTTTCATTAATGCCAGCTTTAAGTGCTGCTGTTGAGAGCAATCTGCTTAGCGTCAATGGTGATGGCAGTACAAAAATACGCCTTAACCAACGATATGCTTTAGGCCCTTGTTTGTACAAGGCTAATGCCATAATTTTCTCATTTTTAGTGAATCTGCGTCCCATTTTTTTCTTATTGATTTCTCTGAACTGCAACATAGTAAAAACCAAAGCAAATGATGAAAACTTTTGCAAAGCTCTCTGAAAGGTTGTATTTTGAGATAAGTTTAGGGCCTTTTTAAGTCTGTTGCTATAACTTTCGTTTGCCTTCTGCAAGTAGCTGATTTTTCTTGTTAAGAAACTTGTGTGTGATGTGTGCAACAATGATTGCTTCTGCTTTTGTTTGGAGCGAAGACCTAGAATAAATATAAACAACATTACATCTTTTGATATTAGAGATCATAAAACTATTGATATAAATAAGTACGAAAACCACATTAGGTTGTAAGCCAGTTAGGCCCGATTCACACTCATTCATTCATTGCGTAAATGAAGATTTTTTTTAGTAACTGTCCAAAATGTTTGTACACACCTGCAGAATCCTTTGTTGTCTGTTTTGTTACTGTTCCATCTATTTGAACATTGTCACTTTTCATAGTGGTGGCATCTTTCAGTCCAGCAGAAGTTGAAGGTTCAGGATCGGTGCAACTTTGATTTGTATTATCACTCAATAATTTTCTTTTCCGGGATTCTGAAATTGGTATTAAAAGTCAATATTTACATTACTTACTTACTATTCTATCATAAAATGAATATGCTAATAGTAATAGAGAATTAACATGGATGAAATTCAAAATAAAACATTAAAAAAGGATTTTTGAAATAATAGTTTTAAATACCTGAGTAGAAAAAGCCTAAGTTACTTTCATACACTTCTTTCATATAATTTTTTTTAGGTAAGATTCAAATAAAAACAAAAATTGTTTGAGATATATGGCCAAAGTAGTTTTTGTAAACCCCATAATCATTAGAATCAGTAGTTTGTCCTGTATTAATTAACTTATGGTGTACAATAAAGTATTTAATAAATAAATAAATAATCAGATGGTAGAAGTAGAGATACAACTACACATACCTATAGAAATCATTGGCTCCTGTATTTGTACTTCCTGAGGAGTTTGGAGAACATTAACATTTTCATTACAACTGCTATCTTCAATACCAGATGTAACTGAAGAAGTTACAGGCACTTCAGTATTTTTGCAGCTTTGACCAGCAAAACAGAATCCTGGAAATATACAATTGTTATTGTCAAACAAGGTTTGTATAAAAGACCCAATAAAAAATAATAATATTTAAAATAAAAGTACAACAACATTTGCATTTGAAGTATTTACAAAATTATTGATTTGCATTTGAAGTATTTACAAAATTATTGATAAAATAAATATAATTATTTTTATTTCAATATTTACTAGCTGATTACTTTATTTACTGACCTGTAACATACAGAGTTGGTACAGCAATAGCACTAAGGCGCTTACTCCTTGTGATATTTTTCTTCAAAATATCTCCTCCAATATAATACAACCAAGTTCTGAATCGATCTGCATCATTAACAGGATCAGGGAACATATGAAGAGCGACATCATCTGCACCTATAAAAAGATAGTAATTCTATTTTCATCCTTAATTCATCAAACCCCGAGTGGTCACATGAGACCGAAAGTCTTTCTATTGTATCTCTAATTTTCTAGTGTTCGACAGGTTAAGTAGATAGAGTCCAGTCTTGTGTATTATTCTTATTTAGTAAATTACCTTATACCCGTGCCTCGGAAAGCACGTTAAAAGCCGACCCCAATTCAGTTGGGAAAAGGCTAGGCAGATGATGATGAGTAAATTACCTTATACATATAGTAGGTAAGGATATTCAGAATTTATCAAAGAAACTAAAGAAGTAGGTACAGTATGCAGTACATAAGACCTAAATGACGTTGCAGCTTGTTTACTTTGCTTGCTTACGCGCAGCCCCCCGCGATGCCGCACGTCATATCGCACTTCGATTGAGACACGAAATTGAAAGTTTGCGCAAGGTTCAACTTATGTGCCGCGATCTGAATAACTACTAGGTCCTAAAGAAAAACTAAACTAACTATTTAGTAAAGACGTCTAGAAAAATAGATAACAGTTGCAATAGATTTTTTTCATGTCACTAGAAGTTGGTACAAATATAATCGATTATAATCAATTAATTTGTAAATAGTAGCATTCAGACTAAGAGGAATTAGATATTACAAACTTTTGAATAAAGAATAAAAGACTAAATAATTGCCGGGTCAAAGGGCTTCATATTTTTAATTAAGAGTTAGTTATTATATATTATTTACTTACGGGATTTTCCACAGCCCGGAACACAACAGATTTTATGAGCCATCTTAATTCAATTTCCGAATAGAAAGGTACCTAAATCAAGAGTCCAGTAAACAATGCCACAATCTTACAGAAAAGCTGAATAATCAGAGTTCAATAAACAAAGCCGTAGTTACAAAGAAACACTGAATCGTCGAAGTCCAAAGTGAAAAGCCAAAACAACGTAAAAATCCAATAAAACCGAATAAAACACAGCGAACAAAAACAAAAGCACGAAAACATTTGAATTTTAGCACCCGTTTGACACTTAAAATTTTCGCTGGCGCCATATTGGTGTTAGCACGTTTCGTTCCAACAATTAACGAAATAATTCATGGCTTTTATTTTGATCTTGAATTCAGTTTTTTTACACACCAAGAATAAAACTTTAACAAGCTAAATTTTTAATTTATTATGCAATAAGTTATAGAAAATACTCATCAGAGTTACTTTAATTATATTTCGTAGGAGAAATGAAATATTATGTATGCTGCTTGAAATATAACGTATTTCGATTTCCCAATTTAGTGTTGCACTTAGTAAATATCATATCAGTGATACCATATTTAAAGCTTAATTCAGAAAAGTAGTGTACAGTGCCATCTATTGTTGATTTATCAAATAAACAGATTTTGTGGTCACGTGACGTTTAAACACTGTTTTCTTCTGACTGCAATGCCCGTGGCTGTGACATTTAGTTTGATTTTGACAGCCGTTAAAGTGGATGCTCCAGGGTAGCCCGCGAAATTCAAATATTTTTATGTTTTTTGCAATTTGCCGGTCAGTGTGAAGCTGTATGTGGACCAAATGCGATCTGCGACCGTAACGCGTATTTATCTAAAAAATTATAACCATTTTAATAATCAATATAGCCCTCTAAGTTCATGTAGTTCGAAAGAATGAATATTTCAGAAACAATCATTGTTTCTATGGCAAAAATCCATGAATTGGGCTACGAATTGCTCCCTCATCCGGCCTATTCTCCCGATCTAGCCCCGTGTAACTACTTCTTGTTCCCAAACTTAAAGAAATGGCTCGGTGGAAAGAGATTTGCCTCCAACGACGAAGTCATCTCACAAACAAATGCCTATTTTAAAGACCTCGACAAATCATATTTATGTATTTAGAAATATATAAGTATGTTTATCAGTTGTCTAGTACCCATAACACAAGCTCTGCTTAGCTTGGGACTAGATGGCGTTGTGTGATAGTTGTGTGGAATATTATATTATTATTATTATTGCCAGGGTCCGCCTTCCTACTTAGCTTCCTCCACTTTGCCCGATCTTGAACATCCTTCTCAGTTAGGCCATTGGCTCTCATGTCGGACTTAACGACGTCCAACCAGTGCTTGCGAGGGCGACCACGGGACCTAGCCCCAAGAACAGACATATTCATGCATCCCCGACCAACGTACTCCATAGGGCGGCGCATGATGTGGCCATACCATCGCAGACGACACTCTTGCAGTTTTTCCCCCACGTCACGGACACCAAGACTACCTCTGATGAAAGAGTTGCGTATGCGATCGGATCGCGTTACGCCACTCATCCACCTCAGCATCTTCATCTCCGTGACGCGAAGCTCCTGGGTGTGTCTGCTTAGTGCTGGCCAACATTCACAGCCGTACAGTAGGACAGGCCGTATGATGCATTTATATATCTGCCCCTTGAGCTTAGGAGGCATTTTGCGGTCGCATACAACGCCCGTTACCTCGCGCCACTTCGCCCAAGCCGCGCCTATACGTGCTTGGACATCGTCGTCCACGTTGCCAGACTCGTGCAGCACGGATCCAAGGTACCTGAACGTATCGGACTTTCTGATCAGGTCCAAACCTATTCGGATGAACCTATTTGAATCCGTGCCGCCACAGGACATGTACTCAGTCTTCGCCACATTTAGTCTCAGACCACCGTTTTCAAGCGTGTCCTTCCAAATGTTGACTTTGCGCTCAAGATGGGCTTTGTTCTGATTAACGAGGGTGATGTCATCGGCATACATCATTAGCCATGGGGGCTTATCTTGGATGTTTGCCGTAACTACATCGAGCACTACGTTAAACAAGAACGGGCTAAGAGCCGAGCCTTGGTGAACGCCAACAGATATTGGGAAGCCATTCGATTCGCCAACAGCGGTCTGGACAGAGGACACGGAATCGCGGTACATGTCTCTGATAATGTCAATATAGGCCTCGGGAACGCCTTTGAAGCGCAGTGCCCACCAGATGGACTGCCGAGGTATACAGTCGAAGGCCTTCTGCAGGTCTAAAAAGGCCATATGCAAAGCTCTCCTTCTCTCTCTGTAAGCCTCAGCCAGATTCCGTAAGGCGAATACTGCGTTCATGGTGCTGTTACCCGCCCGGAAGCCATATTGACACTCAGAGACAGTACACTCGCTACGGAGCCGTGTGTCAATGATGCGCTCGAAGAGCTTCATGGTGTGGCACATGATCTTGATACCGCGGTAGCTACTACAATCCTGTACGCTACCTTTGCCTTTGTATACAGGGATAATCAGGCTAAATCGCCACTGGTTCGGCATTTCCTTGGTGATCAGGATGCGGTTAAAAAGATCCGTCAGAAGGTCCACGCCATGTGGGCCCATCGCCTTCCACACCTCAATTGGCACATTGTCAGGCCCGACCGCTTTCCGGTTCTTCATGTGGCGAAGAGCAATGCGGGTTTCGTCGGGGGAAATAGGGGAAATAAGTCCAAGGTTAGGAGGCGGTTCGGGAGGAAGGTTATGGGGATGCTGTTTGTTAGACAGCTCCGCGAAGTATGTACACCATCTCTCCTTAACAGAGGGGGCATCGTAGAGCAGCTTACCCTGGGCGTCCCTTACACAGAGACATTTGCTAATGTCCCGTGCAGCTTTCTCCCGGGTACGCGCCAGCTTAAAAATAAGCTTTTGCCCCTCCGCAGTTTCCAGCTTGTCGTACAAGGGCGCCAGACTTTTGCTGCGGGCTCTGGCTACAGCTTTTTTGCAAGCGCGCTTAGCCGCTCCATATGCCTCTCTGTCATCCGGAGAGTTGGACCCTTGCCACTGTTTAAATAAAACCTTCTTCTTCCGAGTCGCCTCCTGCACCCCGTCATCCCACCACCACGTCTCCTTTTCTATGGTGCGGCCACCACGAGAAGTGCCAAGGACGCGCTTACCCGCATCGGTGATTGCTGAATGGATCCTACTCCAGATCTCTTGAGCGGATTCATGCGGAGCACTGATCTCGAGATGCTCGAGCTCCGCGATGAAGTCCGACTGCCTAGGACCATCAAGCAACCACCACTTAGTGCGGGGTTTGCGTTTCTCGGTCACTCTCTTCTTCGGTACAACCGCAAAGACCAGGACAAGGAGGCGGTGTTGAGCCGTTAGGCTTTCACCTGGGATGACTTTGCAGTTGGTAACCTTGCCAATGTGGCACCGTCTCACCAGCAGGTAATCTATTTGGGTTGAGTAGGCACCACTACGGTACGTAATAAGATGCTGGGGCTTCTTCTGAAAGAACGTGTTCGCGATGGCTAGGCCAGACAAAGCGCAGGTGCTGAGTATACTGACTCCCTCTGCATTTAGCTGGCCATATCCAAAACCACCGTGAACACGTCCGTACTCTCCAGCAAACTAACCTACGTGACCGTTGAGATCCCCCCCAACCAAAACACCTTCGGAATTCGGAATAGCGCGTAGTACGTCCTCGAACTCATCCCAGAAGGCCTCCTTTTCAGACTCACAGCAACCAGTTTGAGGAGCATAGGCGCTGATTAGGTTCGTTACCGACCCTTCGATCAGCACCCTAACTCGCATCAACCGGTCGCTGCATCGGTCTACTTCAAGGAGTCCATCCTGGAGGTCCTTAGACAGCACCACGGCCACTCCGCCCCTGCCCGTTGGTGATCCGGTGTACACTAGCCGGTACCCCTGCCCGATGTCACGTGACTTATTTCCCTTCCAGCGCGTCTCCTGAAGGAAGGCGCACTGGACCCGACGCTTCGCAAGTACGTCCGCGAGTTCTCGGCAACGTCCGGTTAGGGAGCCAATGTTCCAGGTGGCAAAGCGGAACTTCTTCTTGGGTTCTCTTTAGCCGTGCCCGTACTCGACACGGTAGCCCTAGCCCACTTATCGCAGGTTTAGGGCGATGTGCCTGCGCGTCGTTATGCGACGACGCCCTAGCCCGAGTACCCGTTATCAACTTCTTGTCCATTTTATTTGGCTGAAGTTGGTTTTACGTGGGGCGACCAGCCGTCTGACCCCCACAACCCTACGAGAGGGAAACCAGGTTCGCCAGAGCCTCGTCCGTTGGACAGCAGGGTGCACCGCTAGCAGGTGAGGTTGGCTTGGGTCTTAAGATGGTAACAGACCCCATGCACCCCAAAGGCCAAATGTTTCCATTCAAGATTATTTTATTGTTTTAAACTTTTATCTTGACAAAAACAAGAATGAACTGTAGGCAGATTACATTTTCCGGTATTGCCTTTAGTACATAATGAATGAAAAGTTTCTGTAAAAGCAAATGTATTATTAATCTGAAATCCTGTGTTTGATCTGTCTGAATATAAGAAAGTAATATATTTAGTAAGAAAATATTTATTAAAACAGCTGAAATTGAAGATATAGTGAAGATCTGTTCAGGAATCTAAAATGGCTACAGGTCATTTCAATAGCCAAAGACCAATGCCAATCTGCTACAGTGTAACGATACATTGTTTCGATCTATGACCCAGTGCTGTGCAACATTATAAGTAACTTTGATTGATGCATATTGGTGTCGAGACTGATAGGTATTCATCAGGTCAATTAACTCTTGTAAATCGAAACAAACTCTTCCATGTAGCCGTCTTGTTACATTACCGCCGGCGATCGGACTGTTGCTAAGCGCGAAAACCTAGCAAGAAGAATATGAACCAGTTGAGATTGTAATGTTCTGTTACTAAAAAGTCTGTAAGGTCGCCCCGTCCCGCACAGAGCCAAACCCAC
This sequence comes from Lacanobia oleracea, assembly GCA_950371165.1. Taxonomy (NCBI): domain Eukaryota; kingdom Metazoa; phylum Arthropoda; class Insecta; order Lepidoptera; family Noctuidae; genus Lacanobia; species Lacanobia oleracea. Next base: position 17,565,052 of record OX493387.1, on the reverse strand, counting down.
ATGTCGTCTATTTCACGTCTAGTCGTGAAATAGACTGTTTCAAATACCCTACTTTTTAAAATAATACTTAAGGTGGATGCTCCAGGGTAGCCCGCGAAATTCAAATATTTTTCTGTTTTTTGCAATTTGCCGGTCAGTGTGAAGCTGTATGTGGATGAATATTTCAGAAATAATCATTCTATCGAACTACATGAACTTAGAGGGCTATATTGATGATTAAAATGGTTATAATTCTTTAGACAAATACGCGTTACGGTCGCGGATCGCATTTGGTCCACATACAGCATCACACTGACCGGCAAATTGCAAAAAACATAAAAATATTTGAATTTCGCGGGCTACCCTGGAGCATTCACCTTAACTTAGTATAAGTTATTATAGGTAACTAGGAATCGAAACTCTTGAGAATATCCTCTTCAATGCTGTTCCTGTCTAAAGATCAAATGACGTAATCAATGTCTAATATTATATCAATTGTTGTTTAATGACTGAGTGATAAAACTGACTCCAGTGTCAAGCGACATTTGAGATCAGTCAATTAAATACGTCGGGAGCATGTGCATAAGCAGAACACAATGAACGTTAGTCTTTATAATTTTTTCAAGGTTCTAAGTTATGCTTTATTAATAAAGGTATTTGGGGACTTGATTTGAAGTAAGTTTTTTTTTTGTCAATGTTGCCTTAATACATTAACGGCGTGAACTACTGACTAATCAATTTGAGGCATCGCGTCGCTAATTCCTTATCACAATCAAGGTTGCCAGGTGCTTGATATTGGTATTCATTCGCAATTGTTCGTAGTTAATTTTCTGGGTTACTAGACCAATAAAACACTAATATTAAAAACTGTAAGTAATCATTATAAAAATTTATTATTATGAACATAAAAAGTTAATATAATTAAGTGTAGCATTTTTTAATGTTATCAGGAATTATTAAAAAACCCAGACCAGTAAAACCAATAAATGTTATCCAAAATTTATTAGTCTACTTTTAGATACGAGGAAATAAACATTATTTGATTTGATAAGTCAATAATAACAATGATTGAAAAAAAAAAACAAAGTAGTAAAAGTAACTTTTTTGTTACTCATTAATTAGGCGGGTAATTTCAAAGATCGTTCGTCTGATATGCATTGGAACTTGATGACGAATGAAGTCATTGGCCTTAGGGACCGTCTTCACGAGCGAGATAATCGCGACGATATTATCGTCCGTGCCACGTATTTCTATAACGATGACGATGCGGTTGGCACAGCGATTGGCTGCTGCGCTGCGTGTCGCGGGTTCGATTCCCGCACGGAACAAATATTTTTATGACCTACAGCTGGCTGTTTGCGTATGTTTCTGAACACAGCCACGATACAAAAGAAATTCGTAATGTGGAGAAACGTTTTTTTTTTTTTTAAACTTCATCTTACAGTGATTCTCGCAATAGCGTAAACGTCAATTTGTATTAAAACAGAATAAGCGCCGTCTGTTGACAATAATTAAAAACTTTTCTTTTTTTTTTTTCATAATGACATAAGCGAACGTTAACGCGATCGAGTACGTTAAAGAACTCGCACTAAGCCCCCATTAATCTCTTTCGACCTATTCTGTAAACAAAACTGTCTGGGGGGTCCGATTTGCTTGGGTCGCGTCAAATAGCAAAGTGCTGGGTCGCATTTCAATCACGTTTTGTAGCCATTATGGTTAACATTGCATGATCTGAGTAGAGCGTAGCAACAAAAATAACTTACAGAACAGATTTGAACCTTTAACAATGTGTTTCCTTGTGGAGCAAGGAAAATAGGATACCAAGGCATATTTGAAGTGGATTTTTTTATATACAATTCATGTGTTTGGTTTCAGGTGACATGCGAGTACGTTTTCGCTGGTGGTGCCACAGTGCCACAAAGAGTTCACACACTCGTCGTCTCCCTGCATCATTCAGAGAAGGTAGGCTTCCCATCCTGCCTAAAGTTTGTCATACAGTCGAGATTACTGTATGGCATGTAGTTCGTGCTAATTCGGAAACACGAAGACTCTCGAAGCGCATTCTTCTCTTAGGATATTCTGTACTTGAACATTACACAATCAAGACACGGAACATTAAAAGAAAAATCAATTATTCCTATAACAAAGTGCATACCACGGCATTTTATTAAATATTTCGTCATTTAAGTTTTATCATCTGTGAATAATTTACTTAGCACACGAGTAGTTTTCTTGATAAAACTTACGCGCAACTGAATCATAGCATCACTAATGTGACCATTTCATGGAGATAATTTTTTCAGGTTACATATCAACAAATCACGTCATGCTTTTATGTAATAAAAAGATACGATTCCGTAGGTAAAGTTATACATACTCAGATAATAAAGTAAGATATAATTGGCCTATGATGATAGTGATTCATATTTGTTAATTATTAACTTGAATTTGTAGATAACTCTGGAAACGTTGCGTGAAGAGATTAGGGAGAAGGTAATTAAGGAAGTCATCCCCGCTCACTACATCGATGACAAAACCGTCATCCACATCAACCCTTGCGGTCTGTTCATCATTGGTGGACCACGGGTAAGGACATTATTAGTTTTAGATACTTAAAAAAATCGTCCAGATCCAGCATCACAGACAGTAACATCGTAAAAATAATGTTATAAAATCATAGGTAGTGCTGTTTCCAATGTCAATTCAAATGCCATTCTTGTTCATGGCATTTAAAGATTCCCATTTTACAAATAGACAAAAGGGGGATACAATATCATTTATTGCAAAATAATAGTGTTTAATTTATATAAATGTTTAAATCAAGCCCAGAACTGTTATTAGAATACAATCTATCTATACTAATATATAAAGTTGAAGAGTTTGTTTGTTTGCTTGCTTGAACACGCTAATCTCAGGAACTACTGGTCCGATTTGAAAAATTCTTTGTGCTAGATAGCCAATTTATCGAGGAAGGCTACATATTATCACGCTAAGACCTAAGAGCGGAGCAGACGAAGTTGTGCGGGTCAACTAGTCTCGTATGAGCACGTGAAAGTTAATTTGAAATGATTTTTATTGTTCTCACATGGCGACTTTACCTTTAAATATCTCGGCAACGTGACACTTTAGGGCACCACGTTGCTAACTTTTTGTGTGTTTAAGTGTCCTCTACCGAAAGACGCAACTTTGAAAAAAAAATGGCGGGCTATGCCAGCTCCCAAAGAAAAATGTTTGAACCTCTTTTTCACAGTACTCATTTTATAAAGATCTAGTTCCTAAAAAAATAAATCTATGACGCATTAAGAGAGGTCAGGTTCGCATAAAACTAGGTCAATAAAATAACATTAGTGAGAACTAAGTTTTATTTTGCTTTCCCAGTCGGACGCAGGTCTGACAGGGCGCAAGATCATCGTGGACACGTACGGCGGCTGGGGCGCGCACGGCGGCGGCGCCTTCTCGGGCAAGGACTTCACCAAGGTGGACCGCTCCGCCGCCTACGCCGCGCGCTGGGTCGCCAAGTCGCTCGTCAAGGCCGGGCTCTGCCGGCGCTGCATGGTCCAGGTAACTGTCGCACCTCCTATCTCTTTACATTGTGCTACTGCTGGTTTCTGGCAGCGGCTTCGCCCGCGTGATGTCTAGGGAACATATTATTTAAAAAGTAGTCTGTTATTCCAGAATATAATCTGGGTAGGTCTATGCCAAATTTCATGAAGATCCTTTCAGGCGTTCTGACGTGAAAGAGTAATTATCATTCATCCATCCATCTTCACAAACTTTTGCATTTATAATACAGAGTTGATACGACAGAGGGGCATTAAATTAAACTACGTATACTATACGTGTTCAGTATTAATTCGATACGGTACAAAAACAAAAAGCGCCATAAATGAGAAAATATTTTTTGCAAACAAACTAAATAGCTTGCAAATCCGAATAAAACGCAACCACCCTTTGTAAAAAAATTACACTGACCTTAGATACCGCTAGGTAACAAAGCGGCAACGTCGCGCGCGCGCCGGAGCGCGGTGTGCGGTATCTCGTGTGCTCGGCGGGGGCCGGGGCGGGGTGGCCGCCGGCGACTTAGGCCTCCGCTCGCACTGGCTTTTATGTTAGGTAACGTTTCGAAGTACGCGCACAAAAACAAACACACTAAATTTTTAAATTTTCGGTGTGTCCTCCATTCACATTGATGCACAAATTATACCGACGGAGAATATTGTTATTTATTTTTCTAATTAGATCACTGTCCGTCGCTAAGCACTTTAATTTGTGGAATGCTAAAATAATCCTATTTTTTAACTCATCAATTGTATTTATCTCTGAGGCATACACTTCACCCTTAATGTAACCCCACAAAAAGAAATCCATGGGAGTGAGGTCCGGAGATACTAATACTAAATAATAATAATCCCAAGTTACGTGTCCTATCACCATAAAAAACAGTCAATCACAAAAAAAAAACACTAATACTAAATAATAATAATCCCAAGTTACGTGTCCTCTCACAATAACAAAATAAAATTACAATTGTTTGCGCGCGAATTCCACAAGCCGTACGTTCCGAAAAACAAGCGTCGGCGCACTGAGGGACTTACCGATCGCAAAAAACAAGGATGCAACAAACTGACCTATCTCTATTTCTTTCGCTCGCTTTATGTTAGTCGCTTTCGTAGTGAAAGTGCAAGTGTGTGTGTATTGATTGCTTCCTTGTTTGCATTGCCAATTTTTAGTGAATGTCCTTCGACATGCGTCAGAGCGGCAACAACGCATCGTAAATTTATCGTTGTAAGGTGCATGACCTATGCTTAGACGATAATCAGCCGTTAGAAAAGATACATCGTGTTCAAACCGTGCAAAAACTTTAAAAATCATTTGCGACTAAACTACTGCTCCTAATTAATTTATTTTTGGTACAGAGCTTGAAAATGGTACCTAGTATAGGCAGTTTAAAGGAAAGCCCCTCTGTCGTATCAACGTTGTATATTAGTTTAGTAGTCTTCATCATATCAGCCGAAAGACGTCCACTGCTGGACATAGGCCTCCCCCAAGTGACGCCACAACAACCACTCCTGTGCGTTATGTTTATTTAATGGGGCCGAGTCCATTGTCATCACTTAGCTACAATCTGAGCTTCTACCTAGAAATACCTTAAACATTGTCTTAACGGGGAAACAAACCCACTGCTCTAGTGGCACTTGCAACCATCAAAACTTTGGCAAAAGAAAGCTGATAATACTTCACAAAATCCATATTAACCAATAGAGTACTATGATATGGCATTGACATCTTTATTCCATTGACGTAAAGGTTTTTCTGATCAACATAGTGCCAAGTAGATATAAAGTAAATAACAGAGCCCTTTTCTCACAGTCATCTCAACTTGTTCGGAAATGTGTGTGAAAATTCATGTCATCCTCCTCATCACTTACCTATGATGTCTTTGAAAATACCAAATAAATGTTGCGTCGAGTCGACGCGATGATTTATCATACGTAACGATGACGTATCGCTGGCGCCGGGCTTCCGTTGACGTATGCGTCGCGACTGTCTATTAAGGTGGATGCTCCAGGGTAGCCCGCGAAATTCAAATATTTTTATGTTTTTTGCAATTTGCCGGTCAGTGTGAAGCTGTATGTGGACCAAATACTATTCGCGACCGTAACGCGTATTTATCTAAAGAATTATAACCATTTTAATCATCAATATAGCCCTCTAAGTTCATGAAGCTCGACAGAATGACCAGAATCACCTTAACGCTGACTTGTACTCTAAACCACTCAATGATCTATCCTTTGACTCCTATTGATTATACAGATGCAGATGATGATCTCGAATGTTTTATTTTCTATTTGTGTTTATATTGTAATGTATTTTTTTATCTTATGCCCAAATATAATTATTTCTTGTATAGGCTTGTTGTTGGTGACAATACCACCTAATCGCTCATCATCTTCCGGCTCATGTCCTATATTACGTGAGGTTGGCGCATCGCTTTATTCTTCCTTTCAACACTATCAACCGTCGCGCTATCACTGACTCCTTATATTGTTTCATTTAAAGTAATTCTTGTGTATTTACTGTTATTTACAGGTCGCATACGCCATTGGTGTTGCTGAACCGCTCTCGATCACCGTGTTTGACTATGGCACCTCACACAAGACCCAGCAGCAACTCCTCGCGATTGTACAAAAGAACTTTGACCTGCGACCGGGCAAAATTGTCAAGTAAGTTGTTATTGTTACATCATTGTTTTGAAACCTTATCATGTAACAGTTCTGTTTTGAATAATTTGTGATAACCTAATACTAACATATAATCGTTTCTGTTTCAGGGAATTGAACCTCCGAGCACCAATTTACCAGAAAACCAGTACTTACGGTCACTTCGGACGAGAAGGCTTTCCGTGGGAGAATCCCAAACCATTGGCTGTAGAATGACTTGCAACTTGAGCACTAGACCATTGTAAATATTTTCACCAGTATGTTATAAGCACTTAATCTACGTGTGTAATTGTAGCGAGGGCGCAGGGAATGTCGCTGATGTCTCTCTTTAGACATTAATATGTACGACGAACCTCGCCAGTGGAACTGATAACGCTGTAACACCACGTGACGGTTGCATTTACGAGGTTCACTCTATATTTAAGTATTTTCTAGATTTTAGACACATAGGTTTAACCTCCTCACTACAGGGACCACTTTTTATGTCAGATTCAATTCATATTCGGGATTTAAGCTGTTTAGGGGTTACTTTATAACTGAGAAATTACTGAAAAAAATCTATTTCCGTAACAAAGAGTTTTTCCTTATGTCCTGCCACTAGGACAGATGCAGGCTACTTATATTTTCAGGACTATTTTATGTTCTGCATACAAGACAATTACAGCCAATGTGAGTATATTATTGTGTAATGAAATAAGATAAGCCTATAAAGTACTCAATTTTTTATTGAAAAGACATATTATTAAACTTTAAACATAACTTCTTCGTTATTTATTTTGAACAGATAATATTTTTATAACATTACTTATTGATATAAATTGTACATAAAATCAGTCTTAATAAGTCAGTCATCAACAGTTATAGAATCCTATCTAGCATACAAACAATAAAAATTGACGCCATTTGCGTAGCTATAATTGAAAAATAAGAAAATAAAGCCTCTAAAAATAATTATGGATTATGAAAAGCTTCAAAACAGTTTCTCTGAGTCGTGAAACATAAATACACAGCACATTTTTTGCAGGTAACTGTTGTTTTTTTATAGCAACCCTCATTTCTGCATCTATTTTGCTTTGAACTGTGTTGTGGCATGTGATTAGCTTTTTTTTGACAAATAGCTTTAGTTGGTAAAGGAACTATAGTAGTCTTATGTTTCTTGTGCTTTGGTAAAAGTTCTTCGAACTCATCAGCAGGGTCATCTGTGTCTGTAGAATCTAAGTTATCAGCAATCAACTTCTCACCAAGTTCCATCTTAAATTCACGTATGCCTATAACGTTTTTAACGCCTTTTTTCTTCTCTCTCTGTTTGAACTGAAGGTATGAGTTAGCAACAGCCAAGTCTATCATATGAGATATTACTCGTATTGTACACTTTTTTGTTCTGTTACGTGAGGGCATAGAGCTAGCATTCGATCGACTAAATCTACACCCCCCATGTTTTCGTTATATTCCTTTATAACTTCGGGGCGTCCTACACGTTCATACACTTTGTTTTTCTTCGACCATCTTTCACACTCATCTGCCTGTCTATTAGATAAACGCGTTGACAACATCACCACGGGCTTATTGTCCTTCCAACGTGTCACTGCCATCTTGCCATCTGCTCGTGTTTTTATTTCGCAATAACCCCGTTGCTTTTTCATAAAATCTTCTTCCATCATACAGTTTTTGGGCAATCGGTTTCTCATAATTGTTCCAGTCGCGTGAAAACCTTTATTCAATAATTCATCACACAATTTGATAGTGGTAAAATAGCGATCAAAAAAGATGTGGTGACCAGGGACAAGTGCTTCGGTCAGCCGAAGAATAGCTGCTTCTCCAAGACCAAAACCCATCTGTCTAATTTCTGGAAAAGTTGTCTCCTTGATATATCTCAAAATCTATAACCAGTCCCTGAGGCGTTGCTAAAACAAATACTTTTAACCCTAAGGGATTAGGTTTGTTAGGGTTATATTGACGAATACAACATTGACCAGTAAACGGAATGATCATTTCATCAATAGACATTTTTGCTGTGCGAGGTTGAACTAAACATCCTTGTCGTACTTTCTCGAAAAGGGGACGCACTTTCCAAATCTTGTCTTTTTGACGCTCTTCGACAGTAACATCAAGATCATAAACCACTTTTAACGACGTTCTAATTGCGTAAAAACTCAGACGTGTCATAGCTGATGTTATGATAGGCTGTTTCCATTTAGACGACCAATACATGTCTATTTGAGGATATTGTAATGAAGCCATAATCATTGTCACTCCAATATAAACTTTTAATTCTTTAACTGTAAGACCAAGTGACCTGCCTTTTACATGAACTGCTGTTCTGTTTGTACAATCCACAATTTGTAGGAGTATTTGTTCATCTATATAACGTTCAAAGAACTGTTCGTATGACCATCCATGGTCGAAATTTGGCACGTATGTTGGTTCATACAGATTTATTTCGAGAGGTTCAAAATTTCCAGTCCATAAATCCACAACATCAGGTTGAGATTGAGACGGTATTTGTCTGTAGGTTGGCAGAGCTGACCTTCGAGGGCGACGAGAAGATCTTGCTCGGCGTAAACCAGAGCCAGTTGCCTGGCGTATTATAGATCCACTCGATAAAGCCGGCAATGGTGGCTCAACAACATCATGGGAGTCTGAATTTACAGAAGAATCACTAGAATCATACCTTCGACGCTCTTGTGTAGCGATTTCCGTGGGTTCATTATATGTGGGATCTTGGTTATCATCGTCGCTGCTAAAATCGACATCAGATTCTTCTAGTAATTCCAACACAGTATCGTCAGAACAGGCTAAAACAATAATATCAAATAAAATATTATTTACATAATTCCCTTACAGGTACCTATACACAGGACATAACAATATTATTTTAAAAGTAGCAGTCTGCATGATTCCTAAATACAGGACATATAATTTTTATCCCCAATGAAAATAAAATCACGGCAGAATTCGCGTAAATATTGATAAATCAAACTAAATCTGCTATTCGAAAACGTAATTTGAATAAGTTTTGATAGAAATAGCAACATTTATAAAAGATTCAGAAAGATTGAACTTACCAATGCCCGAGCGCGCAGGGTTGACAATCTTAGTAGTGGCAGACGGGAAATTGTCCTCCTATAAATATACAAAATAAGGTTGGACAGCAAAAGTACTGCCGACCCATTAATAATACTGACATTTTAATTTAGTTTCATTATAATATTGTGTTATTTTTATGAAACATTCTAAAAGATGGCGGTATTCTCAAGTTTGTGTCTTCGTAGTTATACTATAATCCACAAGATGGCGTCCCCTCGCTCAATTTTGATGAGCAGAAAATCCATAATAAGCATATTATGTAATAAAAATAATACAGCGAGAAAATATTTTTGTGACAAAAGCTCAATTATATTATTGTTATAAAACGAAATAAAAAGTGTGCGTTACCCCAGCAAGAAAGTATCTCCTAGAGTTATATGAGTAGAACGTATAGTTGGTGCCTTATGTGCTGTAAATGTGCCCCCACATAAAAAATGTGTGCCCCCTGTCGTTTTGGAAAAAAAAGGGAAAAACGATTCTTGCTGGGGTAACGTTTCTCTAGCAGGAAAATTCTAAACGAGTGATCGGAGAGAGGAAAATTGTGCATGGCCAGAGAGCTTATATGTGTGCCAAAATGTGCCCCCAAAAATAAAATCTGTGCCCCTTCAGATTTTCGAGATATTGCGTTTCTTGCTGGAGTAACGTTTTGATGAATCGTATATCTCTAAAACCATTGCATGTGCCCCTGTAGAATAAACATACACGAGTAGCTCTTAATGTGTGCCCCTTAGTGCCCCAATTAGATTTAAGAAAATATTTATAGTTTTCAAGTTATCGCGGTTTTATGGAAACCCGAAAAAACATCGCAGCGCCTAAATGAAACAAGGCATAAGTTCGCTGAAAACTGTATTCGGTCCTTCTTGACGCTAATAATAACCATACAAAGTTTCAAAACTGTTCATGCATGCGTTTTTGAATAATCTTGCTAAAAGTCAAAACGATGGTGTCATAACTTTGACGGCAAAATACAAGGAACTGGCTAAATCTCAGATGTGTAGGTGTAAACCAAAATCTTGTGCCTTTAGTCAAAAATATATGGTGAAAATATTGAGCTTGGAATATTTCGCATTAAGTAAATATAAACAAAAAACCAAATTATGTAAACAACGTCTGGTTATCCGACCAAATTTGAATGACAACTAAAAAGCGACGGATTCATACATATCGATGACCTTCTTTATTGGACGTATTATACCTAAGCTGTTGTCCGTACAGTTGCGTTCAAAAGTTTTGGGGGCTAATTAAAAAATATATTAAACGCACCTTGTGACTATATTAAATACGCCACTTTCAACCAATTTAAAAAAAGTAAACAAACAGTATCAGTGCAACTGCGTGCAGCGTGACTCAACGTAACAGTGTCCTTGGCGTCATAACATAAGTGCAACTGTTTACCAATACCAAGTAATAATCCAAACGCACTTCCTAGTCAATAAACACTTTGTACCTATTATTCATAATGGAGCGACGTTACACGTAACTGTCTCTGTCACACTAACACCGTACTTGTACTAGCTGTCTCACTTTCTCCAAGCTAGACAAAGCGACTCCTTGCGACACGACGTCAGCGGATGCCGCGGGGCCAGAGATATATGCAGCGGTGTAGGGAGGCGAAAAAAGGGAATCTTCTATTAAGGTGAATGCTCCAACCAGCCCGCGAAATTCAAATTTTCTTACGTTTTTTTGCAATTTGCAGACCAGCTAGGTTGTATAGGCCTAGGAACAAAAAAAAAACAGAAAAAGTCATTCCTACAGCTTTATGAACTTACGAGCGTTGTATTGTTGATTTTGATGATTAAAATTCTGTAACTACAGTATGTCTTACAGCCGCGAATAATATTTTAATCAACATACTCGTACAACCTAGCACTGGCCTGCAAATTGCAAAAAACGCAAGAAATTTTGAATTTCGCGGGCTGGTTGGAGCATTCGCCTTAATGATGAAAAACTTACTGTTAATTTATCTAACCTACGGCTTATCAATAAATATATGTATAAAGACAAATACGGGCTTTTTATTTATATACAAAAAAGAGCTACCTCTTTTCAGTAGTAGGTATTCATCATACATTTCATGAACTATATTTTTTTTAAACATCGGGACCATTCAAATTTTGGGTCAAAGACCTGGCAAATGGCAAATATCTGGATGTATTTCTTTCGTTCACACATAAATTACTGGATGTATTTTAATGAAATTTAGAATGGAGAAGATAGCTTACCTTGGAATAGCACTTAGGCTACTATTTATAATGTACTTAATCATGTGTAAGGTCATAGAAACACCTAGTAGAACATAATTCAATAACAACTTTATTTTATTATTTATTACTTTTCTACTTCAGTGTACTCAGGCACAACACGTGTGAACCGGTTAGTGAGTAAAGTAAAGAAGGTCATCGATATGTATGAATCCGTCGCTTTTTAGTTGTCATTCAAATTTGGTCAGATAACCAGACGTTGTTTACATAATTTGGTTTTTTGTTTATATTTACTTAATGCGAAACATTCCAAGCTCAATATTTTCACTATATACTTTTGACTAAAGGCACATGATTTTGGTTTACACCTACACATCTGAGATTGAGCCAGTTCCTTGTATTTTGCCGTCAAAGTTATGACACCATCGTTTTGACTTTTAGCAAGATTATTCAAAAACGCATGCATGAACAGTTTTGAAACTTTGTATGGTTATTATTAGCGTCAAGAAGGACCGAATACAGTTTTCAGCGAACTTATGCCTTGTCTCATTTAGGCGCTGCGATGTTTTTTCGGGTTTCCATAAAACCGCGATAACTTGAAAACTATAAATATTTTCTTAAATCTATTTGGGGCACTAAGGGGCACACATTAAGAGCTACTCGTGTATGTTTATTCTACAGGGGCACATGCAATGGTTTTAGAGATATACGATTCATCAAAACGTTACTCCAGCAAGAAACGCAATATCTGGAAAATCTGAAGGGGCACAGATTTTATTTTTGGGGGCACATTTTGGCACACGTATAAGCTCTCTGGCCATGCACAATTTTTCTCTCTCTGATCACTCGTTTAGGATTTTCCTGCTAGAGAAACGTTACCCCAGCAAGAATGGTTTTTCCCTTTTTTGCCAAAACGACAGGGGGCACACATTTTTTATGTGGGGGCACATTTACAGCAGATAAGGCACCAACTATACGTTCTACTCGTATAACTCTAGGAGATACTTTCTTGCTGGGGTAACGTACACAAATAAAAACTCCATAAAAATAAACGGGATTAAATTTGATTTTAATTTCACATTAAAATACTGGTATGATTTTGGTGATCATTTACTACTTTTGGGTTAACAATTATTTATTTGTAGTCATTTTACTTAAATAGGATAGCGAGACGTTAAAATTTTGGTTATAATTTTAAATTAAAATGCGTGTTTAATTTTGGTGATCATTTACTATTTTTGTCTCCTAAATCTTACTATATCTGGTGGTAAGTTAAACATAAGCCAAAATAAACTCAAGCCACATTCATGAATTTATTTTTGCATTGCATGCAACACTGCAAAATGTGTAATAAGTTCAACAATTTTGGCTGCCGGTTTGCGTTCGCGTATTTTTCGGTGTCTTGATTGTTTTTTCTCTGTTTGTGGATTTTTAACCGACTTCAAAAAAAGGAGGCGGTTCTCAATTTTTTCTTTTTTTTATGTTTGTTACCTCATAACTCCGTCATTTATTGTCTCAAATGTTTGAATTTTTTTTGTCTCATCTGAAAGGGTATACCTCTCGACTGGTCCCATTGCCACAATGTCAGAATCTGATAATGGGATCTCACGAAAATCGAGGGCAACCCTCAAATTTTATAGGCACATACAATGTTTTTCATGAACTTTCTAACGCAATTCAGATATTTGTGCCTGGTAATCATCATCTCATGTTGCTGAGCTGATGATGAAAGGTATAAATTAGGATCTGATGATGAGATCCCATGAAAAATGTTTGTTCAGCGATACTTTAGCCAATTGTCAGCCGATTTAGATGATTCTTTTTTTGTTTGAAAGAGTATTTTCCTGGACTGGTCCCGTTTCAATTAGGTGAAGATTCGACGAAGAAAATCGGAGGTAGGCAACGGAACTGTTCAATAAATAATAGCAAAGGGATCGGGATTGCTGAAATCGCATGTTTTTTTTTAGTGTTTCCACCAGTTCTTAACAAACATAACATTGCGCCGGTACGCTGTTAATGGGTACGCAGGTACCTAGGTACCACTAAAAATTGAAAAATAAAAACTTTTTTACAAAAAATACAACCGACTTCCAAAAACAAAACACTACAAGGTACAAAACAACTTGGGAAGAAAGACAAGAACTTTAATTTCGGAAGTCGGTGTCAAAAAACGAAAAAATAACAAAAAACACCGACTTCAGAAATTAAAGTTCTTTTCTTTCTTCCCAAGTTATAATCGTCTTAAAGTGCTTTTTCCACCTAAATCCGTTGAGGAGAGCCTCTGCTCCTCCGGCCGTGTTGATTTTGTGCTTGTGTTGATTGTTAAAATCTATTGAGACAGGACTCTGACTAGGTACCCGCTTGGTGCTAACTTTTGTGTATGTGACATTGAGAACTATATTTTATGATAAAAGTGTTGCGTCCCCGGATGTTTAAATAGCTTAGGTAAGTTTTTTATTCATATAAGACCGCTGGGCCTATCCTTCGTATTTAGGGGGGCTGTACAGCACCTTTATAACAAAGCCTTGTATGGGCAGAGTTCACCAATCATAAATTTCATGTTAAAGTCAAATGATTTATTTTAACTAGACCATTAAAGGCAGTTTTGAACGTCAAATGATAATAAAATATTATATTGACTAGTCATCCATTTTCAAAAGGAAGATTCTTATGGAGAAGAACGAAGAAGAAACTCCGTAGTTACTCTTTTCAAATATAAGCTTTACAATATTTGCATACATTAATCAATCGATTATAGCTATGTGAACGATACTCCAGGTCATATGCTACTACTAGGTACAACATAGAAATGCCAGTAGAGGTAAAATTAAAAACTTTGCTAGTAAGGGACATGTACTCACATATTTACAAATTTTGCAATTATTGATTTATATAATTAACAACTTTGACTGTCTACTACACCCTAGACTATCCTGTTTCGACTTCCACTCCACTGAGTACCTACTCGATTGTTTCAGATACCAATACGAATTTGCATAAATTCCCTAACCCAACTAAGGATAAGGAGCTAAGGATAAGGAACAACTTTCGAATACACGTAGGGAACCCATTTAATACATGGGTTTATTCTGCTGGTGGTGACATATTGCAATTGGAAAATGAACATATTTTCAAATACCGCCGCGTATTGTACACTTTGAAGAAAAATATTGGTGCCGGAATAATCGACTCAGCAAGGAAGCTGTACCAACAAGAAATATGCCAGGTTAGTTATAATTAAATATCGAATAAACACATAAAGAATACAGATTTGGGAAAAAACAGCATCTGCCTTTTTTAAGTAATATTAAAATGTGTTGGTAGATAGATGGTGGTATATATCCTTATTTTTTTATAAATGTGAAACTATATTTATTGGTTGGTCCATCTTTCACGCAACCACGGAGCAACAAATAAACATTATTTTATGCTTAGGGATACCTAGTTAATAACATAACATAACATATAGTTTATTTCTCTCATAAAGGTACATTAGGTAATTTACTGATAACATACTTTTTTTTTTTGCCTTACGCAAGAACCTTTGTGAGAGCTGGAGTCTGAACTAGGTTCGGGACCTGTATGACAGATCTCCAGGCTCACACCCTTAAAGATTTAACAAATTATACGAATTAGTTATTATTAGTTAATGGGTGCAAAAGTGACATCGGCTACTTGCTATGGGGGCTGCCCCCATGGCAAGTAGCCGATGAATGCTAGTATGCTTATAAATAGGTGTTTTAATGTCTTGCTAATAACACACTACTCACAAAGTGAGTGTACCTAATAAACAAGCTAGTTACTATTCCATCTGTTGCCCTATTCCTATAATTAACAATTATATTTTATCAACCTATTTATGACTAAATTGTTGGGAAAAATTAGTTTTGAACATAGTTCTGACTGAACCAAAGTTAAGTAACTAATCTTTCTAATGGAGTTTTATTGTTATTACAGGATTATCTTTCTTAAAATTAAACCCGGAAACTAGAGTATTGAGATCTCTTCAGACGTCAGAAGCGTCTACATCAAAAAAGTAAATTAATATTCCTATAAAAACACTAAATGTCCCATCATGTGCTCTTATAAAATACCCAGTATCTAATTGCCTCAAGTTGGAAATGAAACCTCAAACCCAGTGGTTGCTCCTGCAACTATTTTATGATGGCAGTTATCCCGTCAAGTGGCACTAATAAGACAATGGAAAACCTGTTGTCTAGTCCCTGAAGCTTATCGTCACTGGCTGAAATAATCATCATCTGCCTAGCCTTTTCCCAACTATATTGGGGTCGGCTTCCAGTCAAACCGGATTCAGCTGAATACCAGTGTTTTACGTGGAGCGGCTGCCTACCAGACCTCCACAACCCATTAACTGGGTAACACGGTACTTCTTGGCAAGACTGCAGTCAGATTTACTGGCTTCTGACAATCCGTAACGACTGCCAAAGATCTACAAATGACAGCCGGGACCAACGGCTTAACGTGCTTTCCGAGGCACGGAGGAAACTCGGTATATTAAGACGGTCACCCATCCACAGACCAACCTTGGCAAGCGTTGCTTAACCTTAAAGATCGACCCGTGCGGCTATTATTTAGCCACGAGCTCCTCATACACTTGTTACATATTACGCGAACCATAGGAAATTACCCAACTCTACACAAGTATTGCATCAGCCTAGCGACGAGAGCGGATATGCTGAGTCGACACATCGCGGCGCACGGTGACGTGTCTGGGCCGCCGGACCGCAGGAATGTAGGGCTCACTTTCGATTCAACCATTGAACGATTGTCACTAGATTTAGATTTTTGAACAAATGTTAATACTGAATTAAACCTGTTCCAGTAATCTCGGGGTTTCCTTGCACCTTCCTGCTGGACCGACATAATTCACTGGCCTCTGTCACTGGCTGAAATAATACATTCTGATAAATTGTCATTCCAGAACCTGTTGCTTCACATTTAGACTCTGTGGATATGCAGCAACACACTCGAAGTGCTGCAGAAAACATACAAATAAAGGAAAATCTTGGTAAGTGAAAATATATATTTGTAACATTTAGAATAGGTACTGCTTTTCTGAATTGTTCTGTATTCTATTAAGTCAATCATTTTACCTACTTTTCATGAGATACAAACCACCTAAAATAGGCAGAAGTTAATTAAATGATAACAGTTGTAGTGATTTTAGTTAGATACGGACCACGAACCAAGTAATGAATTTTATAGGCAAGATTTTGATCCTTGGGGTTACATTGTTGTGATTTTCTTAAGGAAATCTATTTTTTTTTTTTTTTTTCAATAAATTACAGGCTATGCTATGCTACTTCCTGATAATTTAGCTTTCGAATGGTGAAGAAATATATAAAATTGATCAAGTAGTTTTTGAGTTAAATCATAACAAACAAAAAATCAAATCTCTCTCATAAAGATGAGAGAGATTTCAATAATATATTCATCATCATCTGCCTAGCCTTTTCCCAACTATATTGGGGTCGGCTTCCAGTCAAGCCGGATTTAGCTGAATACCAGTATTTTACGAGGAGCGGCTGCCAACCAGACCTCCACAACCCATTAACTGGGTAACACGGTACTTCATGGCAAGACTGGAGTCAGATTTACTGGCTACTGACTATCTGTATTATCTACTGACGACTGCCAAAGATCTACAAATGACAGCCGGGACCAACCTCCAGGGTAGCCCGCGAAATTCAAATATTTTTATCTTTTTTGCAATTTGCCGGTCAGTGTGAAGCTGTAGTGTGAAGTGCAGCTCAAAGTTCATGTAGTACGAAAGAATTAATATTTCAGAAATAATCATTATTTCGAACTACATGAACTTAAGAGGGCTATATTGATGATTAAAATGGTTATAATTCTTTAGATAAATACGCGTTACGGTCGCAGATCGCATTTGGTCCACATACAGCTTCACCCTGACCGGCAAATTGCAAAAAACATAAAAATATTTGAATTTCGCGGGCCACCCTGGAGCATCCACCTTAACGTGCTTTCCGAGGCACGGAGGAAACTCGGTATGTTAAGATGGTCACCCATCCACAGACCAACCTTGGCAAGCGTTGCTTAACCTTGAAGTTCGATCCGTGAGGCTGTTATTATCTAGCCACGAGCTCCTCAATAATATATTATTCATATTTATTTCGTATTGTTTATTATGCTTAATGTATGCATACATTATTATGATTAAACATAAATACTTTCAACATTCCCTGAGGCTGTTATAGTTGATAAGGATTTTATCTATGTATTTACACATTAATATAACCAAGATAATTAATTCTTATTCCAGAACCAATTACTTCACATAGATGTGACACAGCACCCAGAGATACTGTGCCTATGCATCTGCATGCTTCTGCATGCAAGAAAAATCTAGCTAAGTAAATATAAATTTAAGTAAACACCATAAGTTTTTCCTTACATTTCTCATTTAGTTAACTATCTTGATATGTATTTTTTTTATAAATATTGCAATTTAAATTAATTAAATGGTATTATTTAGGTATAGGTTCAACTCAATGTACTTGATACCATTATTGTAATTAGAATGTTTTGTCATCTATGCTTTAAAAATATCTGCAATGGGGGAATACATTCAAATGTTGCATTACTTACACAAAATAAATTATAAATTAATGCTATTTATAACAGCATAATATATTATGTACAATTTCAATAAACACTCAATAAATTTTCACTTAGAAAATTAGATTCATAAGGTATTTATGTATTGTAAGTACTCATTTTTAAGGTTCCAACCATCCATAAGAAACTGAACACTCGGATAGGATCACTCGGGTGCCTGTTTGTCTGTACGTCTGTCATAGCCAGATTTTTTTAAACTGTATCATGTGTCATATCAAATGAAAAGGCTTACTGTATGGGTTTTAAATATAATTTTAATATTATGTATTTTCTTAATATTAAAATTAATAGTTTAGAAATTATTCAATAAATTAGATCAAAAATGACCATATACATTTTATTTCATTACAGAGCATCGCAAAAAGCAAAAGAAAATCACAACTCAAAGGCGGGTGCGACGTGTTGCTGTTACTAAATCAGAGCATGCTTTATACAAAAAACTTGTGGTAGTTGGAGTAAAGCTAAGCAAGTGTCGCAACAAGGTCAAACAACAGGCAAAAAAGATCAAGGTACTGCAAAACCTAACGACGAATCCACAGTTTTTGAAAACACTCGACCGATTGCCTAGCACATCAAAAGTTTTAACATTGCTACAGTTCAGAGGGCATAAGAAAGGTAGCAAAGGCCGTCGTTTTACTTTAAAAGAAAAAAATATTGCTTTGTCCTTCCTGAAACAGAGCCCAAAAGGGTACAGATTTCTAAGAAAAATATTTATCTTACCTTCCCGCCAAACTCTGTTGAAATTACTGAATATGGCAGATATAAATCCGGGAATCAACAAAAATATGATGCAGCAAATAAAGAAAGCTGCGGAAAAATTAAAGTAGAACATAAAATATGTGTTGTTCTGTTTGACGAAATGTCACTCAAACCTAATGTGGCTTACAATGAAAGAAAAGATAAAGTGTGTGGGTTTGTGACAAACGGCCTAGAAACACAACCTGAGTATGCTGATCATGCGCAGGTGTTTATGGTAAGAGGTCTAATTAAAAAGTACAAGCAACCTGTTGTATACACATTTTCACAAGCTGCAACAAAGGGGCCTGAACTTGCAAAGCAACTGAAAGCAGTAATAACTGAGCTACAAAATGCTGGTCTTATTGTGTTAGCAACAGTGTGCGACCAAGGCACAAATAATGTGAATTGCATTAAATATCTTTAACAAGAGACAAGGGGTAACCAGTTGAGAAAAACTTATTAATCATAAACAACCAAGAAATCATATCATAGTGTGACGCACCCCATCTAATTAAATGCATACGCAATCATTCAATTTCAAAGCATTTAAAATACACGAAGAACGGGGAAGTAAAAATAGCAAAATGGGCTCATATCATGGCTTTACACAGAGAAAACCCGGGGCACAAGGGAATCCGATTGGTGCCCACTGTGACCCCAGCAAAATTCCCCGGATGAAAGTGAAAAATGCTACACAAGTTTTCAGTGCAACTGTCGCATCGAATATGGGCTATCTAGCAGGTAAATGTCGTCAGTACCTAATGTTGGCTTTACTTTTTTATCTCTAGTTCTTTCTGATAAATACTAACTATAGTTTTGCATAACACAGATCAGACATAAAACATTATTTAACAAACTATATTTTTTCACAGATAAGGGTATACTTCCTAAAGAAGCCAAAGACACTGCAGACATCCTATTATTTTACGACAAATTATTCGATTCTCTAAACGGAAGCTTTGAAAAAGAAAAAAACATGGTTAACCTCTGCTAGGACCTGCAACGCCTACTTCTATCCACCACAAGACATGGAAGGAGAGTAAAGTTCAGATGAAAAACATGAAATTTATAAATCGCAGAACAGCAAACAATGAACATGTTCCCACATTGAACAATTGGGTATGGACACTAGAAGGAATTTAATTATTATTAAAAAAATTGCAAACAAAATATGGTGTAAATTCGTTTGCAGTTGGCAAAAAGAACTATTACTTAGGGTTCATCATACGCACTATGCGGGTACCCGCATTGCGGCTAGCCGTCCGGCTGACCGCAAGCACAATTATGTACGTAATATTCATTTCTATGCGCACTGCGATGCGGCTACCCGCAGACCGCTCCGGTCGCTCGGAGGGCTGCGGCCCGAGTGACGGCCAGCCGGACGGTTGCTATACGCACTGTGCGGTTCAGTCTGCGGCTGCCCGCCATTGAGTGAGTGTGTGCACGTGGTACGTCTGGTAAAATGGAATTCGATACCGAAAAATTTATCATCGAAATCCAGAGTCGGCCAGCAATTTGGAACACCAAATTACCAGAGTATTCTGATAGAATATTAAAACAAAGAGCATGGGAAGAGTTAGTGCATATTTATCACGGTACGGAATTGACAAAGGAGGAAAAACAAAAACTAGGTACTTATCAAAATCATTTTATTTTTTAAATGTAATTATCCTGCCATTCTACCCTCCCTTGATGCATAAAATATTCTGCAAATAATTCTCGATATCCGAAAGCAGTTCTATTGTTTCTTCGCACGTTATCTCGAGTAATAGTTTCAGTTAGTGGATTACTTAATGAGTCTCTAAAAGAATATCCGTCTCTGTCTCTTACAAAGTTGTGTAAAATGCAAGCAGACTTAATAATATCACTAACTAAATCGATGTGAGCATTAATTGGTCTGTGAAAAATGCGCCACTTATTCGCAAGTACGCCAAAAGTACATTCAATGTAACGTCTAGCCACACAAAGTCTATAATTGAATATTCTTTTTGTAATATTTAAATTATTTCTCGGATAAGGGCGCATCATACTCGTACTTAAAGCAAATGCCTCGTCTCCTACAAAAACGAAGGGGAAACAAGTTGCATTGTTTCCTGAAATAGGTGCTGGTTCAGGAATGTTCAAGCGGTTCTCTTGAATTTTTTTATAAAAGTTTGAGTTTTGAAATATTGCTGAGTCACCGAATCTTCCATATGCTCCAACATCAATCATCACAAATTTGTAGCTGCTGTCACAAATTGCTAGCAATACCAAAGAAAAATATCCTTTATAATTGAAGCACATTGATCCACTATTGTTAGGTGCTATAATTCTAATATGTTTTCCGTCACAAGCACCTATACAGTTCGGAAAATGTGCTCTAGTAGAGAAACCATTTGCAATTTGAAGCCACATATCTTTGGTTGGTTGTGGTAGGCATATATTTTTTAAGCAAAACCATATAGCTGCACATACTTCTCGAACTATTTCGGCGATAGTAATAATTCCAATCTTAAACATATAATGCAATTCTGCGAATGAACAGCCTGACGCCAAATATCTGAAACAATGTTTTTTTTTTAGGTTTGAGTATTCAAAAAAATGGAGAAATATTCGCGACTGTTTTGTGAAGGCCCATAAAGCGAAAGAGACTAAGAGCGGATCAGCGGCAAAAAAAAAGACTTCATATGTTTTCTACGATAGTTTGTTATTTTTAAAAGATACTGTAACTGTCAATAGCACAACGGGGAATGTAACTACAGAAAATGAAGATGGTAACACAGCTATGCAAAATGAAGAAACACTTCCATCAAATACTTCATGGGCACCAAAGAGAAACAAGAAAAATAATAGTGATGATCTTATCGGTAGAGAGTTAGTCGGGGCCTTGAATAGAAATTTAGAAAGAAAGAGTGTTGAAGATGACGAGGATCGCCTCTTTTTCTTGTCTCTAGTAAAAGAATTTAAAAAAAATCCAGAACATATGCAATTGCAAAGTAAATTAGATATTTTAAAGGTAATTAAAGATGCGCAGATTTTCAATTATTCGAACATTGATTATCAAGGCCTAATTCTTACCGGGGATATCAAACGTCACATTATTCTGGTAATAGTCCCTATTCTCACCGTACAAACTTCTCGGAGGTTGGACGAGGGAATACCCATCATGGATATCAAACGGCACAGTATTCAGGAAGTAATGTCTACACGCAGCCTGTGCAGTCTTTGGAGTTTGGACGAGACACGTCTCAAGAAATTGTGAGGAATCCGACGAATGCACAATCGCCAATTTCCGAAAAATCTCAGGAGAGTGATTATCGGAATCCGACGAATGCACAATCGCCAATTTCCGAAAATTCTCAGGAGAGTGATTATATGGAACTTTTTAATTCCATCACTGACGATGATGCTTGAAATGTGTACCTACATTATTTTAATAAAAATTGAATTATACATATTTATTTTACTTACCGTAGCACTATTATTAACTTTGCTTCCGGTTTAATACTATTGCGAAATTGTGTGTCTTGCTTTGTTATAAATTTTTCTAAAATGTTCAATAATTCTTCAAACGTTTTTATGCTCACTCTAGTAAATCCGAAAAACTTATCTTCATATTTTTTTAGTTCTTCGAAAAATATTGCAAAATGCTTGCTCTCATCTCGAGTTTGCAAATAAGGATGCACCCAGTACTTCTTTCTTTGTTTTTTCTTCTTTACGTAACGTGTGTAAATGTAGTAAATAGCTGCAACTTCTTCCACGTCCATCTTTGAAATGGATCGACATGACCGCAAATCGCAACGGTTCTTCAACCGCACGTTGCGGTTGCGAATGCGGCTGCCCGCGATCCGGCTGGCCGCATTCGCAACCGCATCCTGCGGTCAGCCGGACGGCTAGTCGCAATGCGGGTACCCCGCATAGTGCGTATGAACCCTTAAACTGGTAGTAGGAGGCGATATATATACGTAGTTGTATATATGTAGGTAGCTAGCTATACGTAAGATTATGTTGGAATTAGTTTCAAAACTAGCTTCTAGAGGGCGGCACTTAACGTTTCTCACTTTGGTCGTCGAGTTGTACCTCTATGCCATATATGAGGGATATAGAATCAAATGCAGCTAAGAGCACAACCTTTAAATTCTGAAAAATTAAAAAAAAATATTCTGTCCATATAAATATTCATATTTTCCTATCTGTTTGAACATTAAACAGTTTATTAAAATGCAATTTTTATTTAGTGTAAGTATTATATCAATAGGTTAAGAGATGAGACCGCAATTTAAATAAAATGAATTACATAAGCTGCTTTTGATTCTAATTCATTTTGTAAGATGTATTTGTTCCTGACAATTCATCACCTAGCTGTTTTTGATACCAACCGACAATGACATTGACATTTGCTGCGAACCTTAGTGATGTGCTAAAGTTAAATCTTCGTCGATATAGCTCTTTGAATTTTATTATTTTCGACGTTTTAGGCACTTGGACGTTATAAGAAGTTTACACCCTTATTTATACGATCGATGTTTTTTGTCTGTTTGATCATAACATGGATAAATATGATTAAAACACATGTGTATTTTATCAGTTTTAAGTATGCGAAAATAATAAGACCAAGGACCTGTTTATTAATGAGACTTATTTGTGAAAATCAGACAAACAGGTCAGAATTTTTTAAACCACTAATAAAGGCGGTTCTTCGTGAGGTTCACAGGAGAGTTCATCTTCACGATCTTCTTCATTTTCATTTAAAGACTCAGTGGTAAGAATATTCGTATAATATTCAAGGCTAGGCAATGTCTTCCAGTCGTTTCCAAAGTGCTTTTGCAAGAGTTTGTTGACGTCTTCCAGTTTTGCTGTTGATTATTGTAGGATTTATGTCTGAGATGTTCGTATTCTTTTTGCATACATTTTGGAACGTGCTTAGGTCTGCTTTATAATAAAGTTCCCCTCTAATCAAGGCATTACCAAGTCGCTTTGATCGTTTGATTATGAATCTTTTAGAAAGAGTTACTTTGAATGGAAGACTGCCGGGTGCTTTCATTGCCGACTGAACAGCTTTTCGCCAATCGAAAACTTCAATAGTATTTAAATTTGTGACAGTTGCGTGGTTTTTCATTACTTCAGTATACTCTTCAGGGTCTATAACAACTTCCATTTTTCTCAACTCTTTTTCTATGTTGCCAAAAACCCGATCAGCTGGCATAAAAGAATGCCCTGTTACGGGAAAAATAAGTTCTATGATTTTGATATGTGGTTTCGACAACAACCACTTAGATAACATCCCAAGCACTGTTGTATTTTTATTTTGACCAACGCAACCGTCGGCTATTAAGCGGATACGCGTGATATTGGTCAAGTCCGTTTTATTTAAGTGATGAAATACCACCGACGCTATTTCATTTGATCCTTTACAGTGAACGTCTTCTGTCCAAATATAGCAAAACACGTTGTTTTTATTCAAAGGATCCTTTGAGCTACCTTCAACCACAGTTGCATTGTATAAATACAATTGCCTGCTGTAATAACAAATTTGATCTGGAACCTTAGGGAGTGGAAGGTTTTTTTGACAATCAAATGAGAATGTTTTCATGCCTTCCTGTTTTTCCTTGAGAAAAGTATAAAATGCGTTAGCTCGGAGGCGATGGACTCTTTGTTGTATCCTCAGATCGTTTCGCTTTGATTCGTCCTTTTCAATTTTAAATCGCTCAGCAAAATTCAAACAGGTAGAACACACATCGGTACGTGGATTGCCGAAGCCGAGGTTAGAATTATAACCTCGGCTTCGTTAAATATTTGACGAAAGTATGACCTTTTTATAGCCGTGTGTGCAGTTTCCGCAATGAACATTTTATACAGCTTATTTATATTTAGCGTACTTGGCAAATATCGTCTGGCGGAGCTGCTACCACGGCAATAGTGGCTGTCTGAACAATTTAAAGAATTGATGTATGCTTGAATTACATCTTTCTTCCATTCGTATAAGTGAGTTTTATGGTTCCCTCCTCGTCTCTCAACAGGCCCAGTTCCATCACGAAAAAAGTTTGCAATGACATACTGTACTCGGTATTTTGTTATGTTCAAACACCGCAAAAACGTATTTTGACAGACAGGAATAAGTTTTTTGTTGGCATAAATATTTTATTGTGAACTCACGTCCTTTTCTTGATGTGTTTACTTTGCGTCGTTTTACAGATAGACCATTAAACATTTTAAGATAATAGCGTCTTGCGATAATTTGTCAGTGTTTTTATAAAATAATTTATGAAAATGCAATAAGTCCTTCATTTTAAGCATCTTGCACTTCAATCTTTTCTCATGGTTACAGGTGGGTCGCCGTGGCAAATCTTGTGATGAATATCTGAAAGGAGATAGTAAATTGTATTATTTTTAGCACCTATATTGTAGAAAATTTATCAAAAAACTACTGTGACGCATTCGTCACGGAAGTTGTTGATACTCAGTGTGCGTCCCTATAAAGTGTAGTATATGTGAAAAGGGGGGCTAAAATAGCCTAAAATTGTTCGACAGAAAAAAAAAATATTTATAAAAAATAATGAATTAAAATAACTGCAGAATTGAATGAATGCAAATTAAATTACACTGTCATTAAATTAAAAGGAAGATAGAAATTAAAAATAAATTAGATATTAAAAGTAAAAATATCGTGATGGCTCATAAGTAACATGCGGGCCATCACTAAACTTACCGCTCCTTTTTCTTTAGATTTCGCTTCCAAGTCTCTGGGTTTTTTCCTTTTTTTCGCGCAGTTTTCGATGTCACAGGAGTAGGCTGATTTACACAGGGTCAGTAGACAAGTCAGTCGCAGCGCCAATGTCGGCGCCGCGACTGACTTTAACTGTTTACATGAAGTAAGTAGTAGTGGTGCGTTTCTCACGGTGAGCACACGTGTGTGAAGTCAGTGGGAAAAATGAATTCGCGAAAACAACTGAAACGACGATTTAATTATTTGTTGAAAAATTTACTATCAATTTTGCTGTTGAATGAGTTAATAGAAATGGTAAAAAATGAGATAACTAAAAATAAACGACAATGGGTAAGAAAATGGATTGACGATAGAAACGAAACTGGTGGCTCTGCTTTGTTGCTGAAGCAATTGCGATTTGAAGATCCTGCGGAGTACAAACTGGCTATGAGGATGTCACCACAGAATTTTGACGAATTGCTGTCAATGATATCGAGCTCTATTCAACGACATGATACATTCATGAGAGATGCTTTACCAGCCAAAATTAAACTGGAAATAACGCTGACATTTTTGGCTTCAGGAATGTACTATCGGTTCCTTAGTCACTTTTATCGTGTCTCAAAACCAGCAATTTCTCAACTAATACGAGAAGTGTGCTGGGCAATATATACGGCACTAAAAACACATATTAAGGTAAGAATTTTTTTATTATTAAATTATTAGAAAATTAAGAAATACAACATCAAAATAGTATTAAGAATTTTCATAGGCACGCATAATCGTGTTAACAGCAGTGTTATTTTCACTTTCAGCTTCTTCGTTGATCGTGGTGCTGTAATTCAAAACTGAGGGTGTAATAATAACCTGCCTGGGGTTTACAAATGTGGGGTTCGTTGATCGATCGGAAGGATGAAATCCTAAAGAGGTGTTGCTAATGGCAGGCTCGGCAACCTCTGGCGGGTAAAATGTTATGGTGTTGTCAAATTCAAATTCAAATTCAAAATTCAAATTCAAAGCATTTTATTTCAAATAAACCATTCACAGGCACTTTTGAAACGTCAAGGTCGGTCAGTCAAAAACATGGAAGCTATTTGCACGTTCCAAAGCGTAGATCTCTATGGAGAAGAACGTGCAAGAAACTTCACGGACACTCTTTTAAATCATGTTCTGGTTTTACAAAATTTCAAGTTACATATACTTGCTTCTGCATGTGAGGACAATGCAAAGGAAAAAAAAAGGGCTTATTATAAGAATTTTAAATATAAAGATTAAAATAAGCCAATGGCAGTTAAGAGATGACCAGTCTCAACCGACGGCGCCTGTTCACGAACATGACGCGTGTATCGGCACCCTTCAGCTCAACCATTTCGAAGGGAACCGAATGATCAAACCCACGCGCCGCCATCAGCGAGACATTTGAGTGAGCATGACATGCTCTCAACCACCATGCTCGTTCATGTCCAACAAGTAAAACTATAACTACTCACATAAAATGTAAATGGTTTCATGGTACTCACATTTACAAAATTTGAAAAATATGCTTCTACTTTACACAAAACTATGGTTGTCAATGACCAAATAATGAAAAATAAATTAATAAAGAGAACGATTAAGATCTTACATCAAAAAGAATAAATAAGTAATTAATATAATAATATAATTTGTATGTATATAAGAATAAATAAACGAAATAATGTAAGAACCTCTAAAAGGAGCGAGCATCTCTTCCAAATATAAAAACATAGAAACCTAAAAAGTGGACCTAAGCAGCTGTGACTGTGGAGCAGGACCAGCATTTAGCCAAGCGTTTTTATCGAGGATATAATCTTCCAGTTTATAATACGCTTGTCTACATAGTGTGCGTTTTATGCATGCTTTAAATTTTCTCTCATTCAGTTCGAGAATATCAACTGGTATTTTATTATAAAATTTAATACAGTACCCCATAAAAGAAGTGTGTACTTTGGCCAATCTGAATCGGGGTTGATCTAATTTGTTCCTATTTCTAGTATTAAAATTATGCCTGTCACTAATCTTGCTAGAGATGAAGATTTTTCCGAACATACATAATATTTTCGTAAATGTATTGACAAGGTACCGTCATGATGTTGATATCCTTAAAAAGTTCTCTTAGGGAATCACGCCGACGGAGATTGTAAATGGCTCTGATGGCTCTTTTCTGCAGGATAAATATAGACTCGATGTCTGCAGCACGTCCCCATAATAAGATACCGTAAGACATGATACTATGAAAGTAACTAAAATAGACCAGCCTCGCGGTATCTATATCGGTAAATTGACGGATTTTTCTGACAGCGTATGCTGCTGAACTTAGCCGTCCCGCAAGAGATGTTAAATGAGGACCCCATTGTAGCCTTGAGTCAAGCGTAATCCCCAGGAAAACCGTGTTTTCGACGAATTCAAGTTTCTCCTTGTTCAATACTATGTCGCAATCATTTCTTTTAACGTTCGGTAAGGCAAATCTGATGCATTTAGTTTTTTTCCCATTTAATACTAAATTATTAGCAGTAAACCAATTTTGGACCTGCTGTAGGGCGTTATTTACGTCGTCAAGATTTATGGAACGTCTATCTATCTTAAAAATTAAGGACGTATCGTCAGCAAATAATACCATATGAGGTTGATTTTTTAAAAGATGGGGTAGATCATTAATATATACTAGAAAGAGGAAAGGACCCAAAATAGAGCCTTGTGGTACCCCCATTTTGACTTTTAAACCCCGTGAATTGACACCATTTATTTGAACTTGCTGCTGTCTATCATTTAAGATTTTATTAGACTGAGTGCAAGTTTACCTAGTCCGTAATGTCCTAGCTTTAGGAGCAAGGTTTCGTGATTTACACAATCAAATGCCTTGGAGAGGTCACAAAAGATTCCTATGGCATCTTGTGCCTCTTCCCACGCTGAGTATAAGTGTTTTAACAACGTGGCACCAGCGTCAGTCGTACAACGACCCCTGGTAAAACCATACTGTTGATCGTGTAAAATTTTATTGATGTTAAAATGATTGAGCATCTGATTGAGCATTACTTTTTCAAACACTTTGCTAAAAACCGGCAAAACAGATACAGGTCTATAATTATTGGTGTCTTTGCTGTCGCCCGATTTAAATAGTGGTATAACCTTACTATATTTCATTATATCCGGAAAGACTCCTTGGTCTACACATAAATTAAATATTAAAGCCAAGTATGGTGCTACAGTTTCAATTATGGACGTGCACACTTTAATAGACATTCCCCATATGTCTTCGGTCAATTTGATTTTGATTTGCCGGAAAGCTTTTATGACTGTCACAGGGTTGATATGTTTGATCTGGAATTCAACCGTACAACCTGGAACGTTAGCTTTTAATAAATTATATGAGACCTCAGGTGAAGAATTTAAATATTCCGTAGTTTTAGTTGGTATATTGGTGAAAAAATTTACAAATTCTTGAGCTACTTCTAAATTAGAGCTTTTGGCACCATGTGTAGTCTCCAGTAAATAAAGTAAAAAAAATATGTCGCTTGATGCAGTCATTGGGTTGGGCTCCAGGGAGTAAAATCCCATGCTACTTGTGATGCTTGTTGTAGTTGCTGCCGGACTAGGGATAAAATAGTTAGGGGATGAAGAGTGTGCATTTTCTATATACTTCTTTTGTTGTATATCAGCCAATCTAGCTTTGGATAATATTTTTTGGATCTCTTCTTGTGCAATAACAGATGTTTACCGAAAATATCAGCGTCAGACTCTTCTTCAGATGGTGACATATTAACATCATTTGACACACTTTTTAAGTCCTTTATCATGGCGGCCATCTGAGATATTTTGGAGCGTTTTGATCGCGGAGGCCCAGATTGATTGGGAGCTGTCACAGAATTTCGAACTGGCGTCTGGATGGCTAGAGTTGGCGTTTCAGTAGAATTATCATTATTTTCAGTAGATCTTGATACATTTTCAGCTCCGTCACCAACACCCTCAGCTTCACCCAACTCAGCGTCATCGTTGCTGGTTCCTGAGTTATCCTGTTAATGAGAATAAAATGTAATGTTTAATAAATCATTAGTTGATGATAATACGTATTTAGGTTGTAATTTTTTTTTTGTTTACAGATTC
The DNA here is from genome assembly GCA_950371165.1 of Lacanobia oleracea. Lineage (NCBI taxonomy): Eukaryota > Metazoa > Arthropoda > Insecta > Lepidoptera > Noctuidae > Lacanobia > Lacanobia oleracea. The sequence goes on along the minus strand of OX493387.1, from coordinate 17,535,356 downwards.
CAGAACGAGAGGAAGAATGGAAAATTATTGAAGACGGTTTCAATACCAAGTGGAATTTCCCTTCATGTTATGGAGCAATCGATGGGAAGCATATTATAATTAAAGCTCCTCCAAATAGTGGAAGTGAATTTTATAATTATAAAAAAACCAATAGTACAGTATTGTTAGCACTTGTAGACCACGACTATTGTTTTTCATATATAGACGTTGGAGCGAATGGAAACGCCTCTGATGGAGGTGTTTTCAAAAATTCCTCATTATATCGTCGGTTGGAAGATGGATTGCTTCCTACAAATGGAGTAATAGTTGGTGATGCAGCATTTCCACTGAAGAATTATTTACTAAAACCCTATCCAGTTACGCAGCTAAGTACTGCCGAAAAAGTCTTTAACTACAGGTTGTCGCGTGCAAGGCGCATAAGTGAAAATGCTTTTGGTATACTGGTTTCTAGATTCCGAGTGTTCGAAAAAGCAATTACAACCCATGTGGACACAGTTGATGCCATTGTCTGTGCAGCCTGTGCCCTGCATAATTGGTTGCGAAAGCGTTCAAGTTCCTACATAACATCTACTTGTGTAGACAGAGAGGACAATGATGGACAAATAATAGAAGGAACATGGAGATCGGAAATAAATCCACTACCAAGCATTTCAGAACAACAAAGAGGCAACCATTCCATGACTGCTAAAGAAAAAAGAGACCTATATAGGAACTTCTTTATGACTGCTGGAAGTGTGCCATGGCAATTGGATAGAATTCATTAATTTTGCATAGGTACCTAGGATGGAAATAAATAAATAAGTTACAATAAATACTTACCATTGTTTTCCTTTTTACAATAGCATTTTTTATAAAGCCGTCCAGTTCTTGAAACCACTTGACTTTTGGGACATATACGTTCCCACTAGCGCCAGATCTGGTGGATTTTTGTATCTTGTCGAGCTCTAAATAATATGTAGCCCTTATGGCTTTAATTTTATTTTTTACTTCAGTAGAAGTGAGCCCTTCGATTTGCATTTGTTGAGCCATATTTTGCAACGCTGTTGACCGCATTTCTTTATTGCGGTAATTTAGGGATTTAATATCACAAAGGCACTCGTTTTCGCCATATAATTGCCGCAATTTTAAGGTTTCGTCTTCGCTAAGCTTCATTTTTATCGCCAGCGAAAAAAACGTGGTCACTCTACAACGCAGCGGCAGTGACTAACTACGCACTGACTTGTCTGTTTACACGGGGTTTATTTGGCTGGCGCGGGGGTGCGCGGGTGGCGGGGGGCGCCAACTGACTTTAAAATATTCGTGTCCGAATATTCAAGTCAGCGCTGACTTCAAGCCACTGTACTGACTTCAAATCAGTTTACACAGGGTTTTTTTCGGGTCAGCACTGACTTGCCTCGAATTTGTAGTCAGTTACTGACCCTGTGTAGTCCGGTTCAGTAGTTGACAACCCTCTAGGGTTGAAACTGCGAGTGGCCATCGACAAAAAAAAAAAAAAAAAAACTGTAAATCAGCTTTAACGTTTACTTCCATTATAATTATGGAACACAATTTTTCTAACTAACTTCAGAAAAACACTCAAATCTTATTTAAAATCAAGTAAATCTGCAGCACTTCTAGTACGACGAACACCATAGACGCCATAATAGTTTCGACGCCATCGCCTCGCTGTCGCCTGATTGGTCGATTCCGATTTGAGCTGTCTTTGATGTTTACATGCCGTTTTTTAGCTAGCTTTGATCCCAATGGAGATTTATAAACTGGTTTTTGTATTATTTTAAGCTAGGTTTGATTCAAAATTATAAGTTGAGTTCATAGACAATTGACAGACGTTTATTTTTGCATTCATAGTTCAGATTAAAAAAAAAAGATGCAACTAGTTGCTTTTGATTCTATGCCCCTCAGATGTCGCTAGGGGTTTTTATTTGACGTAACGTGGAAAAACTCGCAAGATTTTTTGTATTTTTATGTTCTATAGGTAGTACAAGTTCAATAAGGAGGTTAACATGTTGCCGTCATTTCTGAATTTGAGTTAGTTCAGGGGTTTAAAGGGCAGTCCTATTTATTTAAGAATACGTGTTCAGTTTCCTATAAATAAATTTGTTTGTTTTTTACACTACCTAATTGTTTTTATATTTAAGTAAATGAACTTTCCAGTTATTATGAATTGATTTTATATTTATACAACTTAAATTATGGACTGCCTACACTCTCGAATGTTTTTCACTTTACGCTTTATGATGTTAAGTGCTATGATTTATCGGTAGAGTAGACTACTTCTCTGGTGGCGTCACAGTCGAGCGAGAGGCGGTAGGTTCCACTGCCCTTCGCTTCACTGCAAATATATTTATAGTGCTGCGTGGAGACGTTTCTCTAATGCTTTTATTAGGACTTCCTTATATTAGCTGAAATATACTGCCTTACTTACTGTGAAAAGTTAGTGCATGAGAATGTTGGTTACCCTCACGCGTAGCACAATTTGTGTTGTGTTTCCGAAAAGGATTGCCGTGGAAAAGAGCCATTTTGAAAACACACCGACTAGACCAGGGCAGTAGTGCACTGTGCATTTACTCCTTAATGTAATTGTAATTTCGCCGGTAGTTTTAATTAGGCGAAATGCTAACCATACATTTTTGACATTAGGAATAACATAGTTTTAAACTATTGCTTAGGACGGTTAGTGAGTATTTCCGATTATATTTTTTGATCTGTTTCATCTTCGACCTGTTAAAGTTTCTGAATAACTTCTGTGGACTATCAATTTGTCAGATTGTGGAATTTAAACTTAATAAAATTGTCCTCCTGGTTAACTAGCGGGAGAAAAAAAACTTTTATTTTATTAATCGCAAAGAAATTTGCTTCTATCCTACAAAAAAAAAACAATGCTGTGCCAATCCCGTTGCCATGCAAACGAAACGTAAACGTGTTCGTCCATGTGGTTTGTGTTGCTTTGAAATTATAGTTTACATAATACCGCCGCGCCGCCAATCGCTACAATTCTCGTTCACCTTGAAAATATTGAGAAAGTTTTTGCTATCTTTTTGTTAACTTCCGAATTTAAGAATGACTCATACGAAATATGGTATTTGAACTCCCTTTCAAAATTATAATTACTAGCTGACCGTTTATTTCTTCATTAATGCTCTACTCCTATTGGTCGTAGCGTGATGTTATATAGCCTTTCTCGATAAACGGGTTATCCAACATCAAAATAATGTTTCATTTCGAACCAGTAGTTCCTGAGATTGACGCGTTTAACCAAACAAACCCTTCAGCTTTATAATATTAGTTAAGACTCCGCCCGCGACTTCATGCGCGCATATCCCGTTCCCTTGGGAATTTCGGAAAATCATAGTGCTCCCTACGCTCCCCAAGGAACATACATGCCAAATGTCAGCTTTCTACGACCAGGAGTTTCGGCTGTCTGTCAGTCGCTCATCAGTCAATAATGGAAGAATTTTATAACAGTGAAACTTGGTTAAGTGGGACCTGGATAAGTGAGAAACCTCCATAACTGAAACTCATGCTGAGGTCCCAACACTTTGGCACTGAATTACAATACCTCTTTTAGTACCTAGAACGAAGCAAACCTCTATATCTGAGATTCGTTCTTTCGATTTTTTTTTTTGTCATAGTTACCTCTATACCTGAGACAGCGAGTGCATTTTATATGCCTTACTTAACCTCTGTAACTGAGATAACATCGTTTTGTTTGTTTACTTATTCTTACTTTACTTACTTAATTCTAATTCTACCCGCAAATTCCGCACTGAACTAATTTTGAGCCTCAATGACCTTCAGTTTTAGTTTTGATTTTCTATCGTACGGATGTTTAGTTGAAAAATGCCGAAACGAAGGTTCAAATCGTTTTAAGTACGTGAAAAACTGAAGTTAATATCCGTATATGAAAGTGGAAAGACACGCGATGAAGTCTGTGTCAGATTTGATGTGCCAAAATCTACTCATTGTAGAATAATTCAGAATAAAGATAAAATTCAATTACAATGTTCTGAAGGACAAGGAAAACTTACGTGTACCTACGTTTATCAGAATATGTTGAACTTGAACAGTGTTTGCTAACATGGGTCATGTCAAAGTGTGTCATTACCAGACCCGTACCGGTAAGTGGACCGATGATTAAAGAAAAGGCACAATATTTCGCGCGAAGGCTCGATATTCATATTTTTTGTAACAGCAATGGTTGGTTGGAGTCGCTCACAATAATATGCCCGAATTATTAAGCCACATTAAACTCGTGTATCTGCCTGCAAATTCAATCATCATCAACAATTTCAAAATTTATTACAGAAAGGAATTTGTTCAAAATGTTATTAAATCTATAGAAGACAATCAGTGCCCACAGAACATTGTTCTTCAGGCAATGAGGTTTGCTAGGAAAGCTTGGTTTTCTGTGACCAAAGCTACTATAGCAAACTGCTTTAAAAAATCTGGATTTAAATCTGAAGTAGGTAACTGTATCTAAAAGCTTACAAGAGGAGGAAAAAACTTCACTATTGATCCTGAAGATTGGAACCTAGCCACCAGCAACGACGATTAATAGTTTCAGGAGAACTTACTGAAAGTGACGTTCATGCCTTCTCGTCTTCTTCATTGGAAAATGAAGAAGATGGCGACAAAATAGAATTTTATAACATCGAAAAACGTCTGATGGCTGATACTTCCAAAGTACAAACTAAAATGACAGATTTCTATAATTGATATTCTGTTTACATTTTTATACTATTTATAAAAAAACGTGCTTGAATATATTTGTTTATTACCTTTACGACGTCGTTCGCCTGCGCTTAGATCGATGCCAGCCTATTATCTTACTTCTTATTTTTATTTACTAATAAATGCGAAAGTTTGGCTGGCTGGCTGGCTGGATGTTTCTTACTCATTTACGACAATACGGCTGAACGGATCTGGATGAAATTTCAGACAGAGGTAGATTACAGTCTCTAATACCACATAGGCATTCTTATCTCGGGAGTACCTACTTTGGGAGATATTCAAGATTCAAACCATTTATTTACTTTGAATTGTTAAGACCAGTCTGTCAAAAACATGAAACTATTTCCAAGTTTTAAAGCGTAAGTAGATCACTAAGAAAAAGAACGTGCAAGAAACTCCACGACCAGTCTTTTATATCATGTTATGTACCTATTACGAAAATACTGGTTACGTTGTCCTTGTTGCTTCGATATGTGAAGACAATTTAAAGAAAAAAGGCACCACGTAAAACAATTTAAAATATCAATAAAGATAAGCCTGATAATTTGTGAAACGTGGGCGAAGCCGCTTGCTGGTAAAACATAATGAAACAATTCACATGAATGCTTCTCTGTAAACTATTGTATACATATTAATTATGTGAATAGGGAATATGCATGCGATTTTTTTATTTGCAAAATTAAATACTTATTAGCTCTAGTATACAATCATGAAATTATTTTTTTAATACCTTCATCAACATGAAGTTATAAAGCTTCAAAGATTATAATTAGAAAGAGAAGTCCGATGTAAACTTTGACGTCATCGTCTATGACGCCTGTACAGCTGCCATACAAAACAGCGTTTTCGCGAGAGGGACAGATATATTTGTTTACAATAATTATACCTCCTTCGTTTTTCGAGTAATTTTGATTCTATTTTCACTACTAGTGTTATATTTTTAGATGAACTGTATAGATGATAAACATGTTTTTCATGCATATTCCCTATTGCCAATGCGGGAAAACGCGTTTCGCGTTCTTCCTCAGTTTCCAAAGATCGAGAAGCCGCTGTTCGAGATCTTAGAGAGCTTAAGCGAGCGTCTCAATTTGTGAAAGTCTCCGACACTCGCGATAATGCGTGTCGCAATCTATCTACCGACAAACGCTTTGTGCGTTCCTGGCTACTCTCGAAAGATCGAGAAATTGCCATGCGAGAACGTTGTGTACTTAACTGAACCTCGCGCTGATTACCTAAATATCTAATGTGCGAGTTCTGGCCTGCCCTCTAGCTGCAGCAAGTCTGGCTTTTCGATCTTCTGCCGTTCCTTGAGACCTACTTAGTCTCATATATTTAGTCTTTTTGCTATATTGTGAAAGATTTGACCTTTTTCTAGAAGGCATTTTTAAATTAGCGAACCAGAAATAAAACGTAGAAGGACAGCAGCACTTATTAATGAACAGGGTTCCGTTAGCAACCTCTGTACGGAACCCTAAAAATCGAGTTCGTTCGCACGAATCAAAATCGTACCCGAAGGCTTAATAATAGGGTCCCGTTAGCACCTTTGGTACGGAACCCTATAATTCGCCTTGTACCGCAAGTCGAACCGTCTGATACTTCGCAAGAATCAGAATTCATAATCGATCGCGGAGGCTTAGTAATGGGGTCCCCCCGTCACCGTGACCACGTTTGGTACGGTACTTGTTATTAGCCTTGTTTCGCAAATCGAACCTTTCTTTGCTTCGCTCTTAAGGTGGATGCTCCAGGGTAGCCCGCGAAATTCTCAACATTTGAAGAAGAAGTAATTATTATCAACATTTTGTATCTAAGAGAAACAGACATAATCATTCTTTCGAACTACATGAACTTAGAGGGCTATATTGATGATTAAAATGGTTATAATTGCAAAAAACATAAAAATATTTGAATTTCGCGGGCTACCCTGGAGCATTCACCTTAAGGTGGATGCTCCAGGTTAGCCCGCGAAATTCAAATATTTTTATGTTTTTTGCAATTTGCCGGTCAGTGTCAGTCTTAGAGGGCTATATTGATGATTAAAATGGTTATAATTCTTTAGATAAATACGCGTTACGGTCGCGAATCGTATGTGGTCCACATACAGCTTCACACTGACCGGCAAATTGCAAAAAACATAAAAATATTTGAATTTCGCGGGCTACCCTGGAGCATTCACCTTAAGTGAGTCATCAAGGGACCTGCAAATTTGTCTCACTTAAAGAGGTATTCCACTTACCCAGTGTCTCAGATGATATCCAGGTATAAATAAATATCTGTCTCATTTACAGAGGGTTCCATTAATAGAGGTCAGAATACCTACAGGTTATTTCAGTAATAGAGGTGCGATTATTAAATTATTAATTAAAAAGTTCGAAAGAATGATTATTTCTGAAATATTCATTCTTTCGAACTACTTACATGAACTTAGAGGGCTATATTGATGATTAAAATGGTTATAATTCTTTAGATAAATACGCGTTACGGTCGCAGATCGCATTTGGTCCACATACAGCTTCACACTGACCGGCAAATTGCAAAAAACATAAAAATATTTGAATTTCGCGGGCTACCCTGGAGCATCCACCTTAACCAGGTCTTACTGTATTAGTATATCTAGCCCAAACTGTCTATCTGCAAAGGTTATTCGCAAGCTCCATTTCTTCCACCACCGTTTCGGTCCTGGGCTACTTCTGGTTCTTAAAAATTAATGAAAAATCTGTTCGTATTCTTACAATCTTTATTACAAGGTACTTTTGTATAAAAAAGCTTTCTATGTAGTCTCAGACTTGGTGAGCCAAGAAGCTACAGTCCTCCGTGCTCTTTGCTGTACAGCTGTCATCTCAATAGTGTCTGTCCGTAACCAGCCTTGCATGTCGAAGCAATGAGATGCCCTGGGGATAAAGGAGATAGCACAATTTAAATCCTAGACTAAGACTAAAAATCGTAAGCAAATGAGTTTAACATCATTATTGGCAGAAAGGCGCTTCCGAGTATACCCACCCTAGGGTGGATTCTATGGGGTGGTCAAATGGAAATTCCAAAATTCACCTGTACAGGTCTCCCTTTTGTACCATGCTACCCTGGCCTTATCTTCATCAATTAGTTTATGCGTCAACCTATCCTAGTTTGGATGTGTCTATCATTCTCTGGAGAATCGTTAATCTTTACTAGCTATGAAAGCCAAATTCAAGTACCTACATTCAAGTCTTATCGCCATCTTTTTTGTATTCTACAGCTGCTCTACCGTATCCCATTGGCCAACTGACGTTACCTACAAAATAAAGTGGTAAGTAGGTATTTTTTCACATTACCTGTTCACAGTGTAAGTAGGCGAAGTTTCGGAGATATCGTTTTTGTAAACTCCGAGCGCTCTCCATGGGTCGATGTAACCGTGGATGTTGATAGTGTTGTTCACTACAGGCTCGAGGCCGCCGAAGATCAAGTTGACTCGCTCGGCTCCGGCTTCCACAAAAGCCAAGTCGAACCTGTGATAGAATATTGGTAATATTCTGATCAATTTGTAATATTTTGATCAATGTCGCCATAACTTGCCATAACTTGGAAAATAAGTTAAATTTCGCAACAACAAACAACTCTATTAGGAGTTTTTAATGAATAATGAACTCAATGTCCAGGTCAACAGAGAATAAAATAGCGTACGTACGTAAAAAACATATGAACTCTAGACGCACGTTATACAAAATGTTTAACTTTATTCCAGTTTTAACACAAAGGTTTACAGCAACCCACCTTTCATCGAAAATTCTTTTGCAAATATCGGTATAGAAATCCAAGCTGAGCCACTTCAGACCGTCGAATGCAGTGCCAGAGCGCGGCGCTGTTTGATAATACCCGTATTCCGTGCAGGTTTGATAATACCAGGCACGTGCTGAAAACAAGCGCGGTCAACGAATGTTTGCAAGTTTAAAAGGTGATAAGAATTTAAAAAAAAAAACAATTTCAGTATTGTAGCATGTAATAGCTGGTAGGATTCATATTGCTGGTAACCTTGCCATGAGGAGCTCGTGGCTAAATAATAACAGCCGCACGGGTCGATCTTGAAGGTTAAGCAACGCTTGACAAGGTTGGTCTGTAGATGGGTAGCTGTCTTTACATAACGAGTTTCCTCCGTGCCTCGAAAAGCACGTTAAGCCGTTGGTCCCGGCTGTCTTTTGTAGATCTTTGGCAGTCGTTACGGATTGTCAGAAGCCAGTAAATCTGACACTAGTCTTGCCAAGATGTACCGTGTTAGGTACCCAGTTAATGGGTTGTGGTGGAGGTCTGGTAGGCAGCCGCTGCACGTAAAACACTGGTATTCAGCTGAACCCGGTTTGACTGGAAGCCGACCCCAATGTAGTTGGGAAAAGGCTAGGCAGATGATGATGATGATGATTGCCGGTAACCTTGCCATGGGGGTATGGCAGTATAATAGTGTAGCTAAATAAATATCCCTTACAATTTGTCGTTTGATTGTAGCCGGTCAAGAAACTATCGTAACCAATGCTCCAACAGCTGGTGTCGTTTAACCCACGAATTATCGCTATATAACCGCCAAATTTCTCCATTGGAGTTGAACCTGCAATGTGACATGAAATATAATTTATAGGTCGTGCTGAACTGCACCACGGTCATAAATTAAAGATCCTTGTAAAACAAATTGTTGACCGGCCTAGACAGTGTGATAAATACCTATAATCATTTGAATAGGCGGGGGCTTATCAGCGCACTTTTCTGCACTAGTGCGAAATGCACTTTATTTAACAGCCAGTTTTCGAGAAATTGTTGAAAAGCTAGGGATCATAATCAGGTCTGTGGATAAATAGAAGCAAAGACTTTAAAGTAGAAGGAACTCCATAATGGAAGACTTTTAGATCAGTACAGGTTGGCTACTAGCTTACCATAGCTAGTATGATCGGTGAAATTATGACAAACTGCTTGCAGCGTGCCAGGTCTAGCCTGTTGCACAGAAGTAGAGAACGTCCAACTGATAAGTCCTGCAAAAACGCCTAACTCGTACTCATTGTCGTAGTCCAGTGGTCGACACAACCTGCGGAAAAAAGGTAAGTTCACTGTTTGGTTTAGAATAGGTTGATGTCTTATTATGGCTAAAAGGATGTTCGTTAATAGTTATTTGTGCAACAAGAGAGCAAAGTCGTTTTTTGCTGCGAATGCTGATTTTGAATCCTGAGTGTGGCGAGGAATGCAAAAAACTTTGCTCTCGTGTAACGCACATAACTTTTCACTTCAGCAGCGAGAACACTTTAGGAGATAAAATAATAAACAGGAATAGATTGAAATAACTATTTATTGTGAATCAAAATAATTAACATTGTAGATAGAGGTACCAATTCAATAAAATGGAACATTTTAAAAGTTAAAAGTAAAATTACTACAATTCTGCAAATTTAAAGTAACAGATTTATTTGGCAACGTTATAGTTGCATTGAGTTGAGTTTGACTATCTGGGGTTAAGAAGTTCTGGGGTTCTGGTTGTGGGGTCTGGGGTTTGGGCTTGAGAAGGAACAACGGTGAACGTTGGTGACTTTGATCGGCTTTCTATATAAGTACACTGTGCGTTGTTGGAAGTGGATGGGCGTGGGTGAGACCAAGGATCCGAGGTCGAATTCAGACTTATTGTTTCCACTATACGCTTACAGATTTTCGACTTATTTTCTATTGAGCCTTCTACAACCAAATTGGACTTCCACCCGCCGTTACGTTTTAAAGTGGTGAGATCGGTTCCGGAATCAGCCAAGAGCGTTGCCGTAGTTCTCCGAAAGCCCGTATGGTAGAGCTATGTAACATCTTGTGCATCAATAAAATCTTGTCGACATCATATCATCATGAGAGTATAGGATCTTTGGAAAATGTTCACAAAACTTTTGGCGCGTATTTAAGGATACAGACGGAAAATAATCCATCGTCATGGAGTTCTTGGATTCCATATTGGTGCTTTTCATATAACACTACAGTTAATACTGTGACCAAATATACACCTTATGAATTAGTTTTCGGTAAAATTTGCAGGTTACCAAGTAGTCTTCAAGGTGAAAGTGTTGAACCATTGTACAATTTTAATGATTATCCTTTAGAATTTAAGTTTAGATTGCAGAGGGCTCAAAATGATGCGAAAGGAAATTTGATAGCAAGTAAGTTAGCGAGGAAAAGTTGTTATGATAAGAACCTTAATTCAATAAATTATAAAGAAGGTGACTGGATATTAATAAAAAACGAAACAGGCAATAAACTAGAATGTATTTATAATGGACTTAACCCCTCCTCATCCCCACATCGCATGCGATGTGGGGATGAGGAGGGGTTAAGTAAACCACATGACGTGTATTACTTTGAGAGTCGATTGTGAACAGAGACTCAACTGTAATCAGCTACAGTCCTCAACTGTCCTCTCTCCTTTAATAGGTGGTTTAAATATAAGTACATAGATAGTACGTGACTACGTGCTAACACGAAGTATATCTACCTGAAAAATACGTGACATGCTGATGTATGTACAACATACGTGACACTCACCACATCACCCCTCTTAAAGAAAAAAAAAAACTAAATTACGGTTTTTTTTTTCCTTTTTTTTAACATTTCAAACTTACATTCTAACTCCTACAATATAATTAAGACCGCCCATTGTACACTAGTTTTATAAGCGTTTTTACTGTGCTTGTTATGAGGTGTACAATAAAGTGTATAATAATAATAATAATAGTGGCTCGGCTGTCAAGCCAACTGACGTAAGAAATTTTTCATCCCGTATTTTTATCGATTTTTATTTAAATAAACCATAGAAACAATGCTTTTTATACCGAATACATCAAGAAAAAAAAAATAGAACCACACGAAAATAAAAAACTAACCAATGCGGACTAACTAACGGAAAAACAAAATGACAATATGAAAATAAAATGTTGACACGACGCCGAGCACGACTACAAGCCGCACCAACACCATCTTCGGGTTCGTCGCTGAGCTCCGCCTCGCAGCCGCCGGGACCTGCGCCAGCCGCGAGTCCAGAGATTCCGGTAGCTGCAGTTGCGTCGAGCTCGAGCGACGAATACTTCTCGCCGCCGACGACACCACCACCTGCGCGTCGGCGCGGACGAGGCCGACCACCGGCCAGCTTAGGACCTCGAGGCCCACCGGTCTCTGTCAGGGTCCCCGCTATCGGTGGAAGTGTGCAGCGTATAAAATGGACACAAGCCATGAACGAGAATGTTATACGCTCATACTTTGGGGTGGGGGGGAACTAACCTGACTGCGTACCGTGGTCGGATGCTCTCTCTGTTTCAGGTACTTGAGCCAGCTGTCAACGTTTCAGCCCAACGATTATCGGATCAGGTGCGGGTTATCCAGCGTAACCGTATGTTGGATGACGCCGTACTTGATAGACTGCGTCTGGAATCACGGAGCAGCCGCGTCTCACCCACTTTGCCACTGGCCGCGGTGCAAATACAACCCAGTGCAAGTGTTTCACCGCGACCCAACTACGTCGGTGAAGATGATGATGACGGGGCCACATCCGTGAGTACCCAATGCAATGAGCGATTGAGGAGCGCTTTGGAGGATGCCTTCCGAGAGTATCGCTCCACACCGCCTGGGTTTAGACCTCGTCTACCTCGTTTGCCCATGCATAACAAAAATAGGGCGTTGGTGTGTGCTCTAGATTCGCAGCTAACAAGTTATTTTGATAGCAGCGAAGACCTTGTCGATACCCACTCGATCTTGTACTGTGCGGCTGCAGCGGCATGTCGTGTAGCTCATGTCAAATTTCCTAGTAGTGATAGAGTTACACGACCGGCTGTACCAGCTTGGCAGTGCAGGATCGAGCGTCGTATCGGTGAGGCTAGAGCACTCATTGGCAAACTAATCTGCTTCAGGCGGGCGTTCTCGGGGACTGATATTAGTCCTCGAGATTATCTGACCCGCGTCACAGAGCGTATCGACTTCCTGAAGCAGAAAGTCTATGCATGGGCAAACCGAATACGTCGGTACAAGCGGCGAGTGGAGCGATACACTCAGAATCACACATTCCAAAGCAATGAGAGGTGGGTTTATAGGGCTTGGGAGCGACCAGACCAAGGTGTGACTGATACGCGCCTACCGGATGATGATGCCATGTGTTCATTCTGGCGCAGCATCTGGTCGGTGCCTGTCAGTCATACCGCGAGGGCGATTGGACTCGGGAGGTTGAGTGCGCGTGCGATCCGATACCAGAAATGGGGGCAATTAACATCAGCCCCCAAGACGTAGCTCGTGCAGTCCGTCCGTTGCCTAACTGGAAATCTCCGGGACCGGACGGGCTGCACAACTTTTGGATTAAATGGTTCAAAAGATCGCACGCTCGCTTGGCATCCCAATTCCAGTCTGCGTTAGAGTCAGGGTCGCTGCCCCAGTTCCTAACTACAGGAATAACCCACCTGCTCCATAAATCAGGTAGTACCGCGGAGCCTAAAAATTATAGACCGATCACGTGTTTACCGACGGTCTATAAAGTTCTTACATCCGTTTTGAGAGGAAAGATTAACCATCATATTGATAGTAATTCAATAATGTCTTATTCTCAGAATGGATGTAGGAACGGGTCCCGCGGTACTAAGGAGCTGCTCCTCATCGACATAGCCATTAGCCAACAGGTTCGACGTTCCCGAAGAGATCTGTCGACATGCTGGATAGATTATAAGAAGGCCTATGACTCAGTGCCACATACATGGCTCATGAGGGTGCTGGAGCTGTACAAAGTTGATGCAGTTTTACGCACCTTCCTGATGTCGTGTATGGGGCAGTGGAGGACGGTTCTTCACTATCCAGGGTGTCGACAGACCCAGGCGAACAGCGAACCGATAAGGATCGAGCGTGGCATATTTCAGGGTGACAGTCTGAGTCCACTGTGGTTTTGTCTGGCCCTCAACCCTCTCAGTACATTGTTGGAGGATTCGGGCCAAGGCTACCGGTTGAGAAGAGGTGGTCAGGTCATATCGCACCTCCTTTACATGGATGACTTGAAACTCTTTGCTCCTAACAACTTGCAACTGATGAAGCTACTGAAGGTAACAGAAACCTTCAGTGGCGCCATCAGGATGGAATTTGGTTTGGACAAATGTGCGGTCATGCATGTAAAGGGAGGGGAGATTATGGAATCCGTGGGAACACAACTCTCGGATTCCATAGACCTTAGGTCCCTCTCCTCAACCGAAACTTACAAGTATTTGGGTATGTCGGAAGCGTTAGGCATCAGTGCTACGGACATGAAACAATCGTTGAAGGAGCGCTTCTTTGGCCGCCTGAACAAAGTACTTAACAGTCTTTTATCAGGCGGAAACAAGGTGCGCGCCTTCAACGGTTGGGTCATGCCGGTTTTGATGTATTCTTTCGGCATACTCAAATGGACTCAGACGGAACTTGACGCCCTGGATAGGAGGGTACGTTCACTGCTTACCGCAAATCGGATGCATCACCCACGGTCATCGGTGATGAGGCTGTATATCCCGCGGAAGTGCGGGGGTCGTGGCTTCTTAAATGCTAAGACCCTGCACAACCGCGAGGTATGCAGCCTTAGGGAGTACTTCCTAGAGGCCGACGTGGGTATGCATCGAGATGTGGTAGCGGTGGACAAAGGCCTCACCGCGCTCTCCTTGGCTAACGAGAACTGGCGCAACCCTGTGGTATTAGATACTAACGACCGCAGGGAGGTATGGCAGAGCAAGGAGCTTCACGGACGCTTTTATCGGGTCCTACATGGGCCCGATGTAGACTTCTTAGCGTCCGTAGCCTGGCTTCGTTTTGGTGACCTCTTCGGGGAAACCGAAGGTTTTGTCTGTGCAATTATGGACGAAGTTATGATGACTAATAACTACCGGAAATACATTGTGAAGGACGGTACGGTTGACATATGTCGGGCATGTCACCGGCCCGGGGAATCCATCCGCCACATTATTTCCGGTTGTTCTAGTCTGGCTAACGGAGACTATTTGCACAGGCACAACCTTGTAGCCAGGATTATCCACCAGCAACTTGCTCTTAAATACAATCTTGTGGAATCGGAAGTACCGTACTATAGGTATGTGCCCGACCCAGTTCTCGAAAGTGGTAGTTGCACATTGTATTGGGATCGGTCTATCATCACTGACAGGACTATTGTTGCCAATAAGCTGATATAGTGGTGATAAACCGACTAGAGCGTCGCGCAATGATTGTTGATATAGCAGTCCCTCATGACGAGAACCTCGTGAAGTCAGAGAAAGATAAACAAACGAAGTATCTTGACTTGGCTCGCGAGGTTGTCGACATGTGGGATATGAACACAGCAGTTATTGTGCCGATAATCGTGACGGCCAATGGCATTATTGCCAAGAGCCTCGACCAACATCTCAAGAGGCTCTCGTTGGGCAGCTGGATCAAGGGCTTGATCCAGAAAGCAGTACTCCTGGACACGGCGCGCATCGTTAGGAGGTTCCTCTCTCAGAAGCCCTGACCACCGGTAGCTTGGACCCTGTTCCCGATACCGGTGGGTTACTATTTTTTATATTTTTAAATGTTTTTTGTAATTTTATAGAAATATTTGAAAATGTAATTTGTATGTATATAAATAAATAAATGGAATAATAATTTTGTTCTATTCTTATGAATTACATCTATCTTATTATCATTCTTTTTTACAATTACATTTGGTGACTCGTCCTTTATAACTTCAAATGGTCCATTATAAATACATTCTAGTTTATTGCCTGTTTCGTTTTTTATTAATATCCAGTCACCTTCTTTATAATTTATTGAATTAAGGTTCTTATCATAACAACTTTTCCTCGCTAACTTACTTGCTATCAAATTTCCTTTCGCATCATTTTGAGCCCTCTGCAATCTAAACTTAAATTCTAAAGGATAAGCATCAAAATTGTACAATGGTTCAACACTTTCACCTTGAAGACTACTTGGTAACCTGCAAATTTTACCGAAAACTAATTCATAAGGTGTAAATTTGGTCACAGTATTAACTGTAGTGTTATATGAAAAGCACCAATATGGAATCCAAGAACTCCATGACGATGGATTATTTTCCGTCTGTATCCTTAAATACGCGCCAAAAGTTTTGTGAACATTTTCCAAAGATCCTATACTTTCATGATGATATGATGTCGACAAGATTTTATTGATGCACAAGATGTTACATAGCTCTACCATTACTTTTGAAATGAACTCAGAACCCCTATTTGTAGCAATTGTCCGCGGTATTCCATATCTCAAAACAAAATTTTCTGCCAACGCTTTCGCTACCTCATTTGCGGATTTATTCTTTAATGGATACGCCTCTACAAATTTTGTAAGCTCACACTGAAGTGTCAATATATAAACATTGCCTTTTTCGTCCCTATCAAGTGGCCCCACTATATCTAAATAAATTTTCTCAAACGATGTGGATGCGGTGGTAGTAATTGTCATTGGTTCCTTAGTATGTCTAGAATACTTTTGCTTCTTACACTTATCACATTTATTAATGTATTCCGTTACATCTTTTTCAATAGAAGACGAATAATAATACTTCTTTATATTATTCACCATTCTGCGTATATACCCGTGTATAGCCGAGGCTCTTCCAGCTTTAAGAAAGTGGCAATTTCTCGCGGTATAGCACCTATTTTATTTACTCCCATAGGCTGTCTTGAGCATTTATTATTTATTTATTTATTTATTAATACTTCATGCACACAAATGTATAGAGGCGGACTTAATGCCATAGGCATTTTCTACCAGTCAACCCTTGGGTGATGCAGAGACAAGTAGTGGTAGGTGCAATTTTGAGCAAGAAACGCGATTAAAAGATATTTAATAAATACAAAGATATATATATATATATATGAACTATACATACAATAGGTACTATAATAGATATACTCAATGAACAAACAAATACACGAATATACTATAACAGTTTATGCAAAGAAACAATGACTAAGAACTTAGCGCTGTGACGATACTACTGCCTCCTCTTCCCAACCCAACCTCTTGCGAATATGCTCGCGAACTCTGACCTTGAAGGTCAATCGGTTGGTTGCCATCCTGATTTCCCGCAATCCACAGAGAAATTGATTGAACGAAGAAAGAACAGTGAACGAAGTCAGTACGGTGAGAGGGACAATAAAGAAGACGGTTATGCGATGAGCGTAAGTTTCTATTGTGGTTAGCGCAAATGTATTGAAAGTGGGGTGCTAGATAATTAGGGGAATTAGGAGAGTTAAGAAATGATAACAAGGTAGTTAGCGCCCTCTGTTCTCTGCTCTGGCGTATGGGTAGCCACTAGCCACTTCAGAAGAGACCGATGCGCAGAGACATGGTCATATTTTCGCAAATTAAAAACAAATCGAATGCAGTAATTTAGAAGGCGGTCAAGTTTGTTGAGGAGATCTGCATTCAGGTCATAGTAGCACACGTCACCATAATCGATGATGGGAAGAATCAGGGTCTGTACAAGCATTGTCTTCGTATTCGATGGTAACAAATTTTTCAAGCGATACAGAGCCCGCAGCGTTCCCGTAACTTTCTGACTGACGCTAGCAACTTGAGCCCGCCAGTTCAGGGTACTGTCGATATGCAAGCCTAGGTCCTTAACGTCAGTACTAAATGGAACGACCGTACTATCGAACAGAACAGGAGGCAAAGTTGCACCATCCAGTTTAGCCACGTTTCGAGGACTCCCAATAATGATAGCCTGACACTTGTTAGGATTCACTGTAACACCAAATTTTTCGGACCAGGTTTGAATGGCTGTTAAGTCCCGATTTAACTTGTCACAATGTCAGGTATTTCATCGACCCTCCCTTGACAGTACAGCTGCAGGTCATCAGCATACCTACAGATGATACGCACACTGAAGTTCGGAAGTAATGAAAATGGAAAACAAAAGAGGAGAAAGTATGCCGCCTTGAGGAACGCCAGTTTTGACGGCATTGAAAGAGCAAAAACAAATTAAAAAGCAAATTCACCTAAATCTACATGAAAAATCTAATTAAGTAAACAACGACGGCACAAACTAAGAGAAGAATAATATGAGACGGGAAAACTACATGGTTAGTAACCATTTCAAATCTGTGAAATGATGAAACATCGAAACAATCACAACATAACGACAATAAAAACATTATTTACGTGCTACGTTTTTCAGGGTTCCAGCAGCATCCACACTTCTTCCGCTCGTAGATGGGTTTGCGGCCGGCGCCCTGGGAAACTTCGCTATCAAGGGCTTCAGCTCGTCGGTGGACGTTATCTTGTGCCGACTGCCGTCCGAGGTCTTGATGTGAATGACTCCGTCCTGCGTCCAACACGACCGCATACCGAAGTGCTCACGCGCCCTCCCGAAGACAGACGGCCTGGCCTTAGTCAAGAACTTCTTAATAGATATCTTGGAGCCCTTCAAACCTGTCTTTGCTTTCCAAACTGAGGCCTTGAGGTCAGAACTGGCAAACCGGACTAGAATAGGCCTGTGATGCTCCTTGCTGGGAACTCCAAGTCTGTGACAGGCTTTAATTGAAGATGCTGTGAAATTCTTGAGGGCAAGCTTCTTATTTAGCACATCCAAGATAACCGACGTGCTATCTTCAGTCTCCGCTTCGGCAAGTCCCTGGAAAACTAAAGTCTTTCGTCGGTGCCTGGTCTCCAATCCATCTATTTGTTTAGCACACTCGTTTATCTGGCTTTGCAGCAGTGGAGAATATGAGCTCACGGAAAGCACGAAACTCATCTGCTATCTTTGCAACAGTGTTTGCTTTAGCAGGCCCCGCGCTCTGGATTTGTGCTTCAAGCTCACCCATCTTCCTCAAAAAGTTTTCCTCAAGAGTTTTCTGAGCAGCGAGGACTTCAGCAAATTGAGACATGATTTTGAGTGAAGTGCTGACTTTTGAAAATTGTGATAGTGATGTGACCAGCCGGCAGGTGGTATTTGTGAGGTATTACAGTGTCACATGGAGTCACAAACGTGAGTACTTCAATACCAAAGGTTGTAGACTAAGTACTGAAGTAAACTTGATCAGTTTTTTGACTTATTATAATATTAATAAAAAAATTAAAATTTGAGAAAAATCCGCATGTCTTTACTTTTTTAACACCTACCCGCGAAAAATCTTATTATGGTATTGTATAAAAATCGGTCGGTTTTTATATTGGTTGGACATAAATTTGGGTATTTTTCTACAATAGTTACATATTCCTCGCTTACGACAAAAGACCTGTCAAGGTTCGTCTTCGTATTTTTCAATTTTACTAACAGTAGGTAATTTATCTGAATGCTTTTCGATATTATTAACTGTTAGCTGTAATAGATCGTTATTGCGACACGCTCCACTAATTCCTATGATCAGTACAACCTGTAGTGAAAATATTACATAATTCATATGCATAATTTAACATTTAGCATCTTTTACACATCGTAATAAATATTTTAACAGTATTGCTAAGCCAGACTAGGATTCAATGTGCCAAAAATTAGTAGTAGGCAGTAAGTACCTTAATACATAAGTCTACACACAAATTTTAATAACTAACAACATAGGTTCATAGGTACCACTTACTTTAGAGGCAAGAAAATTGCAGATTTTTCTATGTTAAGGGCCGTGGTGATTTTATGGTCTTATGCCCAACTGACATTCTTTTTAGAAAAGAAACGAGTTTTGCGTATGTTTCAATATGCACGTTATGTTTTGTTTTTAAAGTAGCTTTCAACATTGAGTAAATACTCCACATTGTATATGATCGCCTCATCTGTGATAAATATAAAAAAACAACGTCTCCGAAAAACTGCTTGCGCCCTTTGTAAGTCTCCATTCATTGAAGACATGGTATGCTTTCCGATATTTCTCGCGAGACTTCTCAGGTAGGAAACTTGTGTTGCACTTTTATGCATTAATAACTTGTTGTTTTAACTCTTCCGGTGTTAAAATACTGTCCTCGTCGCTAGTTTCACTCATTTTTACGATTATTTTAATATTTTTTAACTAATTCAAGTCTACGCCAGCCACGAAATTTTATTCCCGCTCTTTTATTTAAATTAAGGCGTGTTCGGAATTAGCACCCATGGTATTTTATTATTCAAAATATATTACGTAACATTATTGAAACTAGAAATAAACATTTACAGGTTAAATATCAGTTTTATTTGCAGTAAATACTTACTTATTTTCGTTTTAATACAACAATAAGATAAAAATTCAATAAATTACATTAAAAGACATTATTTTTTTGCAAAATTTCTATAGTGTGAATGTTTCGAATTGTATAATTAACCCAAGGCTGAATAAGATATTCGCGACATACTGAAAAAAAAAAGTTACTTGCTCTCACTCAGTGAGCAAAATCGCATTTTGCTTTCTGATTTCAGGCAGCAAAACCTACATGTTTGAGCTACTGAAGTGAAAAATAAATTTTCGTACAAATTTTTAGCTGCAGAAATTCTCGAGGCTGCGTGGAGTTTCTCCGAAAGACGTGCAATATGCCTGGATATTCAGCAAAAACTTGCCTGTATGATTGTTCCAAGAGGCGCCTCCCACTTTCTGTCTGCATTGCGGCGACTGTGTCCTCGACGCCTCTTCTAATGTGGCCAATGCATTCCTCACCACCCTCCAACATGAAAGCTTCATGAACAACTTCCAGGTATTCTAAAATATAGAGAGAGATAGTTAGACCTTTGATAATTTCCCATCCCGACCTACATGATTTCCCATACCTGGTGACAGCAAGCAATGAAAACCAAGTGAAACACGGTAGCTATCGATCTTATTTTTGACACAAAATTATTTGATAGGAAGGTACATTTTTTATAATTTGTATTTGCAGATTTTTTTACCGTGTTTAAAAATTATCTAAAAAATGTTCAACGTTGAAATACGGCAGTAACAAAACTCGGTTCCTACCAGGAAAGTCAACTTTCGCCAGGATAGGTCCACTGGAAGCGACAGTGCCGACGACCAAGTGCGGATACCTCTTCTTGAACCACATGACCATGTTAGCGGCGTAAGACCCTCCGTACAGGACCACCTCGCTGTCAGCGAACCGCGGTTGCTTCTTCATATCTGTTATGAAGTAGGCAAGGTCGGCCAATGCCTGGTCAATGTTTAGGAAACGCAAGTTTTCAGCTGTGAAGTTTCTGTTGAAAAATATTGACGTCAAATTACTTTGTTTGTTTGTTTACTTGAACGCGCTAATCTCAGGAACTACTGGTCTGATTTGAAAAATTCTTTCAGTGTTAGATAGCCCATTTATCGAGGAAGGCTATAGGCACTATATCATCACGCTAAGACCAATAGGAGCGGAGCAGTAACGAAAATTGTGACGCAAACTAAGTTGCGCGGGTAAACTAGTATTAAAATAAAACGAAAAGCAAATAAGTAATAGAATCCTAACGCAACCAACAACGTAGACTATATTTTTTAAACTGCGCCAGAAGAGCAAGGCCAACATTTTCAGATCGAACTCTGAGGGGCTACTCTCTAAGTGCGTAGTTTCGGGTTTAGTTGATCTGTTCCGCATCACCGAACCACTAAGAATGAATGAAAACACGATTTGATAGTTACTGTTAAATGGTGATGGTGTTGTCATTCGTTCTCAGTTCAGGTTAGGGACTAATCGTAAGTGTGTAGGTGATACAGAGTAGAATACGCCCGCACGTACCTACGGACTTAGAACTACGGGCTTAGAGAGTAGCCCCCCTGATTTTGCTAGTACCTACTAACTACATTAACATTAACATCTACTCTCAATTTTGGCCCTTACATCTTGAGCTTTTGCCTCTAGGCAAAAGCTCAAGTGGCTGCAAAGAAGTTGGGGATTCTAGCAAAGGTGAGACGATACTTCACGCCGGAACAGCTGCTTAAACTCTATCAAGCGCAAGTTCCGCCAAGCCCGTTCCATCATAGGACCACAAGACGAACGGCGATGCGCCACCGGTACACGGTGGATATCCTACCCATGTGTTTCCTGATAGCTACAACCTGGGAGTCTTTAAGTCAAGAGTGAATAGGTTATTTCTTATAGGCAAGCGTGCTCCATCTTCGACCACATCATCGCTTACCATCAGGTGAGATAGTGGTCAACAAAAAATAAAAACTAGTTGGAGTTTCATACGGATATGAACTTAATATCGAAGTTCTTTAAGGTTCTTATTCCTTTGAAACACTATTTACCAAGGAAAGCTCTTACTTAGCGCGTTATCTAACTGTGTAGGTATAGAAAAACTTCATCGCTATTATACTGCTACAATGCTACGCTACGAATAAGACAAGCTTACTTACGCGAATATTTTAGATTGTCCATAATATCGATGTTCGGTGTACACTTGATATCCCCTGTTCTCTCGAGCCAACTCGTACATGTTACCAGCTAATAACCAGCGATGGTCAATGTCCCACTCTCCACCGACCATAATGAATATAGGAGATCCATCACCGCCGAAAAATTCTTCATTGAACATGAAACGCTTAAATGAAAAAATTAAGAAAATTGGAACATAAAATGTCAGTCAATCTGACTTTTCCCAACAATGTTGGAGCCGGCTTCCAGTCGAACCAGATGTAGCCGAGACCAACAGCGTTTAATGTGCTTTTCTAGGCACAGATCATTCTTTTTATCTGTGTTAAAAGGGCCACTTATCCACGGAGCGGCTTCGGCAAGCGTTGCTTAATTATTTTGAAGATCAACTCGTGCGTAAACGAAGAAGTGCGAAAGCGAAGAACCAAAATGTATTGATGACGTAAGTGGTGGTCAATTTTGTAGGTACCCCAAGTTGTCCCTCGTTGTACTGAGTCACGTCGACAAACCTACCTTCTATTTTATGTCATTCTTCTATCATTAATAAAAAAATTGTTTGGTTGGAAAAGTTGGGTGTGCGGTTTTCTTTAAACAATAGTTTTTGTAAGTACATACCATAAAAAACTGTGTAGGATTTTGCGGATCAAAATGGTCGAGGGGCATCCGTATCCAGGTGACAAACACATTCCTCGCGTTCCTCTCATACACTTCATCGTACCCTTCAGGTGGTTTCATGTCCACCTCTGTCATCTGCACGAGCCTGGGTTCCTTCGCCCATGATGTAGAGAACAAACTTAACAATAGCAGAAACACGATCTGAAAATATTCATGTATAATCAGGCTGATCCCAAAGTAATAAATCGTTTCATATGTTCTATTAGTACTAACAATAAAGCTGAAGAGTTTTTGTGTGTTTGAACGTGAATCTCTGGGACTACCGGTCGTATTTAAAAAAATCTTTTTGCATTTGATAACCCAATTCTTGAAGAAGGCTACAGGCTATTTTACATCACGCTAGGACACATAGGCCTATAAAAATAACCGATTATCCTTACTTTTTGATCAGCCTAGTATAGATTCTCTTTTTCTTTTCGTGTAGATGGACTTTTTTTCGTCCGATCATTTTGAGCAACCTGTACAGCTCTGTCCTTGGCCTCGTTCAGATCTTGTATGGTGCATGTGGTTGTGCACTACTGGTAACTAAGGAGGTGACGCAAATGTCCTGTGAAGGGTCTCCCACTGGCACCTGAGTGCATGAAAGGAGCCTCCCCGAGCGCCATTAAAAAATATTGTACCTATTGCGATCCTAAGCGTCCGGCTTACCCTGGACTACTTACAGCTAGCACTTGGTAAGGCAGCGAGAATAATCCTTTCACCACGATGACTTAAACTAATTTAGATATTTAATTACCTTTGAGCAGAAATATCAAATAAAAATCTCAACTCTTACGAACAAAAAACAATTTACAAGTTAGACAATCAAGAAATAGGATATGTTTTCTTACCATTTTTTTAAAAGAATTTTTAACACAATCACTTACACATACATTTGATAGCCTAATTGAACTATCTTTACGAAATTATTTGATAACGAATACCTACTTATCCTTATCGTTAAATACGATTATGATTATTCCTAATATCAGTTAGTAGGTACCTACAAGTTGAGCTGAAGAAAAAAATAGACTAACGTTTTGTTTATGTGAATCCTAAATAAGTAGGTCTTATCACTTCCCGTGGGGTCGTAATGGGCAGCAGCGTTTTCTGCAAAACTCAGCACCATACAACTGCGATCGCCAACCTGCCTGCCAAGCGTGGCGATTATGGCAAACCTCCCCTTCTTGGGGGAGGCTTGTGTCCAGAGGAAGACGTCTTTCGGCTGAAATGATGATCATGAAATAAGTAGGTACCTAGATAACATACACTCATACCACCCACATCACGTCACGAATAGTAAACTCATATACGTTTTCAAGAAGCTACGTAGCTCTGCTGAGAGTGAGACACTAAAACTTGTATACTTTGCCCTTTGCCGGTCCGTGCTTACGTGCTGCCTTCCTGTTTGGGGTGGTGCCACACAAAATGTATTTATCCGCATTGAGAGAGCCCAGAGAGCTGTCCTCAAAGTAATGTTCTCTCGTCCACGAAGGTATTCCACTGTACAGCTCTATTCCGACTGCAAGGTTCTCACTGTCAGGCAACTTTATGTGCTCCTATGTACCTTACGTAAGCACTCAACGCGTCCCCTAAAGGAACCCACTGGCCGACTTAAGCATAATGTTTTTCCACCCGAACGCCATAGAACTGCCTTTGCCAAACGTCAATATTATGTTATAAGCACTATAATTTATAACCTATTAAACAAAAAAATAAAAATGTATTCATGTCTTAAACGTCAGTGCAAAACCTTAATTAGAGACTACCTTCAGACGTTAAATTATGAAAGTTCTGAGGATATTCTGCTGGGTATCTCGCGGTGTTGATGCTTTAATTCTAATTTGTCCATAGACTGTATATGCTTTACTTATACCTACATTTACTCACTACAAATTCACACACTCTACACATACACCTACACACACTCACCATATAGTTTAGTTTTTCTCATTATATTTGTTTTAGTTTCTGTTTTTAACCACCACTTGCCTAATTTTGAATTGTCCTACTTTTAATATGATCTTTGGCTTTGTTTGTTACGGAGAATCACTGACTCCTAAGTTACAGGCCCACACCTAGTTTAGGAGTCAGAGTACTTAACAATATATTTGTACCTTATAAGCCTATATGTTTATAGTTTTATGATGCAAATGTTGTTTTTGTGTGAAATAAATTATTATTATTATTTATTAATAATCCATTAAAAGCCGTATTTACCCACTCCACCTACTTATAATGATTTTATGTAAAAGCGATACAAACCCACAGGGCCTCAAGTCTGCTATTACAATAGTGTCAGACAGAATGGTCCATTGATTTCATAATTGTTGGTTTTTTACAAATTAGGTAATCTACATAATATGTAAAGCGTCATTATGACTTTCCAATGGTCAACCACTGACACTCCAGTAATCTCGTAGACAATGACAAATTAATAAATAATATGAAAAAAAATATACATAAGAAATCTGGCATAACTTAATGTTCAAATTTAGTAGTAGTTTTTCGAAAATCATGTCTAGTAACGGGTTTTATAATAATAGCACGGAAATGTCTTTCTACCACGATTCTATTACGAAACCATTGACCGACCATTGATCGACCAATATGAATTAGCAGATTACGAACTTTTAGCAAAATGACAATGGGATTGTGTTGGAATGACGAATTTATAAAAATTTGCAGTTTTGGGGCCCAGGTCGATTGACATTATTTTTGGGAGGATCACAAATCATCAAGGCGGTTTCATCGAAATGTGTGAAGCGTAATTCAGGCCAAATCAAATAAAACATAATTAGACAGAAAGCCCAATTTTAAGAAATAATAATTCATGAATAAATGGCATTTCCCAATTAAATTTGCGCAAAGTGGCCAGTATTTTTTTTCATTAATTATTCATTAAGATAAATAATACGTAGGTACCTACTATTTAGTTATAAAGGTCTTAGCTTGTCATTTGGTTCTTTATTCCATAACGTTATGCCTGTAATTCAGTGTTAGATTGTTACCTATAGCCAGGAGTGTACCTACTTATAGGTACATATTCCAAATTATGCAAATAGGTATAAATTATCCATTGTTATATGTTACAGCGAAAGTAATAAATCCGGATACAATACAGTATGTATTGTACCCGGATTTAGATATAACTTATTATTAATATCTACTCAATTTGAATAAAGTGATATTATTTTTTTAAGAAACTATGCCCCACATCATTAATATCGTGGGTGTGTTTACAATCATACAAAGTCACATACACAAACAGCCAGACCCGGAACAACTATCTGTAGGCATCTCGCATGGAACAAATATTTGTTCCATGCGGGAATCGAACCCATGAGACGCGGCGCAGCAGTCAACCGCTCAACCACTGTCCGTGTGCCCTAAAGCTCCCTGTACCCTATGTTCCGCTAATTGGCTAAGCAAGTCACATTGTCTACACAGTTTAGCAATTATACAAAATGCCCAATCATAATAGCTATATAAACACTATGACTGTAACAGTTACAAACGCCAGCGACCTTGAGGGAACAAAACCCGCACTCGTTTAACACCCGCGCGACCAAAAATTCAGTAGTTTTTTGTACATACCTTATTATAAGGCTTTAAAAAATTTGTCGTAAATCAAAATGTAGGTAATTAAATTGTCTTTGAGATAGTGTAAATTCCATTAAAATACGCCCGGCGGTTTTGGTCCGATTGTCGTGTTAATGTCAGTGTTAGACATAAATCTACAAATTAACTACACTATGTTGAACGAATAAAACTCAAAAGTTTCATGTATAAAATTATTGAGAATACAGTCTAATGTTACATTTATTTTTTCCAAAAAATTATAACTATCCGTTTAGACGTGATTTTCATTTCAAATCCGCAACTCTCAGGTATCTCCGCCTTAAAGTATTATCGGATGGCGTGGCGAGCCATCCAGCGTTCGCCGTTTGGGGGGGGGTTGGAAGTGCTCGACGAAGTTCCACCGGCTGTCGCCAGCGCCGGCACCAGCATGTCAGTCTGCTACACTTACGCCGCTAGAGACTTAAGCGCGCAGCACCCAGTCGTAGCCAATGTCCCATAGGAGTGGCCCCAGAATCGATCCCTGTGGGACACCGCACGACATCTCTCACCGGTTCCACTCTTCCCGTTGACCGGGATAGATGACGACCCTGTCAATTACCTACCCTCTAATGCTTGTAGGTTGCACGGATTCCTGTTAACCCTCTAGTTGAATATTTACGGTTAGGTATATTGGTTCTTCCGTTTAATTAGTGTCTTTGTTTGCATGCGTAAATCGCGATCCCAGTCAACAATCAACTTATCATTCGCCTGACAGCTGTGATGACAAGTCTTCTGCAACCTATAAGCGATTTGTAAATGAATACCCTCATTTATGTCACTAACTACCGGGAATTTATGTTAATTGAAGCTAACCACTTGTATCGGTTACCTACAATAGTTTTCCCCGTCAGATCGCGTGCCAGCGTGGTAAGGTCAAAACCGGCCATCTCAGAAAAAACTAAGATACTCGATGATCTAATAATAGAAGCTTCATGATAAAATTACTTAAAACACGTACACAGGTGGTGCCCTCGTGTTCTCGGTTCGTTTCCTCGAATGAGTCCATCCTCCACACCACTCAACGTCACTGTAAGATACAGGCATAGACCGGAAGTCTGTATCTATATCATTATTATCTATTGACTTTTTTTTTCAAACGTTGCTCACTAGGAAGTTTTCTCCTATACCGTGGATGCAAACAAATATACTCACAAATAGACAGACCCGCAATAATCTGTAGGCCATACAAATATTTGTTCCGTGCGGGAATCGAACCCGCGGCATGCAGTGTAGTAGCCATAGATATATTTCATTGGTGACAACTATGTCTTGTACCGTGCATTCATGTGCTCACATTCGGGCTGTGAAAGAAGATCGGTTCCAGAATCTAGCCCCTTATGTGTTTTTTCATGCTGACAGTCGTAAGTTGCAGAGACATGATCACAGATAGTTGCTTCACGTAAAACAGGCTGAAATAAAATCTACGAAACAAAAAATCCAACCTTGGTTAACTGGCAGATAATGCCGAAGGCACTTAGTCCGCCATTATACCTCTATAGTCTATCGGTATATGTAGTTAACCAAAGGTAGTCAATCTTGCTGTCTTTTTATTTAAAACTCAGTTTAAAAATAAAATGCAACTAAAAACCAAAGTAAATACAACAATAACGATTACTAAATCAATTGAACCGTACGTTAGAAAAGTAGTTTATTTGTTTAATATGAATTTGTTTAAAAGACACATCAAGATTGTTACCTTTAGTTAACTACCTACCTAAACAGAAATAGTATAGGTACGTTTGTGCATGAAGTTTTAAATAAATGAAAAAGCAGTAATTGAAAAACCTTTTAGATAACTTTATTTTAATAAATTACGTTTTAAGCTTACACTAAAATACGGCTACGCTGACATCATTCCTTAATTCATTGAACAGTCACTTATAATTATAACATAAAATGTATTCAGTCAAAGCTTCTTCGAAAAATTATGAATTTTTCTTACATTTCAATCCGTATGGACGGTCGCATTTGTTTTTAGCGTTACATACTAGTTTGTTGCTGCGGCCAAAATAATTCTCTTTGTACGGCTTTTCTCCCAAATAGTTACCTCTGAAAATATAAGAAAATATATTGAGACTCTGGACCTGCATGAGACATTAGAACAAGGGTACTCCACGTCCAGGCTGGGTCTGCGAAGCGACAGTTTAATAAAACTTCTAGACGGTTTTCCTAATGAGATATTCAAAACCTAGAAGGCTCTATGTTCCTGGCATTAAGGTGGATGCTCCAGGGTAGCCCGCGAAATTCAAATATTTTTATGTTTTTTGCAGTTTGCCGGTCAGTGTGAAGCTGTATGTGGACCAAATGCGATCTGCGACCGTAACGCGTATTTATCTAAAGAATTATAACCATTTTAATCATCAATATAGCCCTCTAAGTTCATGTAGTTCGAAAGATTGATTATTTCTGAAATATTCATTCTTTCGAACTACATAGACCGGCAAATAGCAAAAAACATAAAAATATTTGAATTTCGCGGGCTACCCTGGAGCATTCACCTTAAGGAAACCTCTTCATTTTTTTATAAATTTAGGATAAAAACCGGCCAAGTGCGAGTCAGACTCGCACACGAAGGGTTTCGTACCATAAACTTTAAGTTTTATTATTTGATGTTGTTATAGCGGCAATAGATATACAAAATCTTTGAAAATTTGGTATTTTGGTTCCTGAGATACAGCCCGCTGACAGACAGACGGACGGACGGACGGACAGTGGAGGTTTAGTAATAGGGTTCCGTTGGTTACCCTTTGGTTACGCGGAACCCTAAAAAAAGGTACTTCAAGAAAGTATAAGGAGTGGTAAACTTACCCAGGTCCGTAGTTGCAGACGACGAAGAATTTATTCCACCCGCTCTTGAATGTTTGAGAGATAGCGCAACCAAGCTTAACGCTGTCCGACCACACCATCTGTTAAATAATAACCGTTTATTTAAATTAGGTTCACATAAATTACCTATACGTAGTTTGACCTATCGTTATCGTTATCCTAGACATCGGGATGCAACATCGATGGTCAAAATCAGGAAGAGTACAAATTAGGTTTTTTGAAAATTGATCTTTACTGACCTACTGATAGAGATACCTATAGAAATATAAAAAGTACTAGCGATCTGAGGGCCTAACTCGAATATTTTGACGTAGGTACAGTAACGTTAACCTACTTAAGTGTATTTTAAATGTGAAAACTACAACCCCATAGTATTTTGTTTTAATAGATAATATGGGACATACACAATTTATATCATTCAAAAATATAGGTATTATGTGTGAAACGAGTGGATATTGTAGCTATGGTAAAATTTTACGTTACGTTCCTATAAGAACTTCAAATATATTCGTGCTAGGCCCTCTGCTAGTCTATTCTGTAAATAACCATTTCGATATCGAGCTTCACCTGCAAAGATCACGAAGTGAGCTTTATTTCACACAACATCATCATCTGCCTAGCCTTATCCCAACTATATTGGGGTCGGCTTCCAGTCAAGCCGGATTTAGCTGAATACTAGTATTTTACGAGGAGCGGCAAGACTGGAGTCAGATTTACTGGCTTCTGACTATCCGTTACGACTGCCAAGTGCCAAAGATCTACAAATGACTGCCGAGACCAACGGCTAAACGTGCTTTCCGAAGCACGGAGGAAACTCGGTATGTTAAGATGGTCACCCATCCACAGACCAACCTTATCAAGCGTTGCTTAACCTTGAAGATCGACCCGTGCGGCTGTTATTATCTAGCCACGAGCTCCTCGAGCTTTATTTCACACAACATAAAGGTCCTATATTTATACGAATTTGATACTCATCTCGTATTCCGCTGTCGAGACACGATAATGTTACAGAATAGCACTACTGGGCTTCGAACCCAGGGTCGAGTAGAGCGTGTCTCAACCTTCATACTAGCAATAAAGATGTTGTCGTCGAGAGGAATAAGGGAGTGGACTAAAAAAAAATCAATTAGGTACTCCGTCAGATGGATTTCCAAAAAATATCCGACACGTTTTTGTTAATTTTTTCACTTGTGCTTAAAAAGTGTACCTACTCAAATCAAATGTCATGTGACGCCACACGAGTTTTCAAGGCACTGTATCGTCTTAATTTTTTGTTTGTGTGAAAAAAGAAAAAAATACGTGTCGGATATTTTTTGAAATCCATCAGACGGTCTAATTAGATTTTTTAGTCCACTGAGTGTTGTGGGTGGCTAATGGGTTTACTATGTCAGTTACAAGAAGTTACACAAATAAGTAGGTGCCATTTTTATAATTTTTAAGCGACTGGTGTTCTCCCAGTTGCAAACGTTTCTATGTGCCTAATATGTTATAGCTCTGTTCTGTATCCTGCAATTATGTTTTTTTTTGTACTTTACCGTTGTTCTATTATAATTAAGACCATTGCGGGATCCAAGATAGTTGAATTGTTTATGGGACTCGTCGAACTTAACTGTCACGGCGCTTTTCTGATGGTCACCGCTTTTGATTTCGGTTTTCAAGTACAAGTTGCAGTGGTTGGACACAGTATCGCGGACTTGTAAAAAAAAATTGAGTAAGTATCACATAGGTACCTGAGTGTAATGTCCGATATCGTAGCCTTTTTGAAAGTCGCTCATCTGCATCAGTCCAAATGTGTAGTTTTCGTTTTCGTTGAACCACGAATCGAGGACTGCGTCCGGATTCAGGACATACTTTGGATTGGTTGTGGAGTACCAGTACAAGTTCTCTCCCGCCGTATATGTATTGGAACCTGTAGTAAACGATGGTAGGTATTAGAATATATTTTATTTATCAAAGTACAGTAGGTACGTATTGCCAAATATCACGTAAACATTAAATAACGCATATATTCCCACAATGGCAGGCAGATGGATTGTGGTAAAGTATCTTTCTTCTCGGTAATAACTGGTGTAGGGTAAATTCGAATACTGTATATAAAATTGTAATTACGAATCTGCTAAACAGTTTTTTAACTAAGTATAATCATATTCAGAAACTTGTTTTTCATATTTGTAAGGCACAGCAAAGTAGGTAATGAGTTGACAGTAGTCATCAGTCTGCCCACAGAACGATAACCTCCTTTATCTGTTCTGTGGGCTGTTTCTCTCCTTTAGCTGAATACCAGTATTTTACGTGGAGCGGCGGCCTACCAGACCTCCACAACCCATTAACTAGGTAACTCGGTACTTCCTGGCAAGCCTGGAATCAGATTTACCTACTGGTTGCTGAATTCTGACAATCCGTAACGACTAGCGACTACCATAGATCTACAAAAATGACAGCCGGGATCAACGCTTAGGTAACGTGTTTTCCGAGACACGGAGGAGTTTCGGTATGTTAAGATGGTCACCCATCCACAGACCAACCTTGGCAAGCGTTGCTTAACCTTGAAGATCGACCTGTGCGGCTGTTAACTATTCTTTAGCCACGACCGCCTCAAAATAGTGAAAGTAGGTAGTATTGAATGATTATCATAGCACTCTCGATTGCTTCTAAGAAGTACGGTAACCTCATTCATTACCCCCAAGTCTCATTGTGTTAAACGATGGGTTTCTTAGCAATACATCAACATAGACAGGTGGCATACTAACGTTAGAGTTAACGGTTTTGACTCTTGAACATGTTCTTGTTTAATTTTTTTTTAGCCACTACTTAGTAACTTTACTTTTTTTCCGGTAGGTAGCTTATGCATTAGGTTCAAGGTCGACTTACTCTCTACCTATTACGGTTATTGAGATACAGCCCGCTGATAGACAGACGGACGGACGGACAGCGGAAGCTTAGTAAAAGTGTTCCGTTGGTTACCCTTTGGGTAAGAAACCCTAAAAAGGAGTGTTATGTTTTAAGTTTCCTTTTTCTATAACCTACTTTTGGTGTACAATAAAGTGATCTCTCATTAATCTATATATATATATATATATAAATCAATTGATGTTCGTTAGTCTCGCTAAAACTGGAGAACGGCGGGCCCATTTAAATAATTCTTTTTTTGTTAGTTTCGCCAGAATACAGGGAAGGTTTAAAAACAAAAAAAAAGGGTAAGTAGGTAGGGTAGCCAGTTGACGGGAGCAAAGCCGCGCGGGTCAGCTAGTACAACGCAAATAAGTAGGTACGACATGTTCACGCTCAATCGGGTTGATTGACCTTATGTTACCTCCTTAGAATAGTTACCTCTTTTTCCCTAAACCGCTGACGCTGATTATTATTTAGGTCCTAAAATACCACCGATAGGTATTGGTGTTTGAAAGATATCAAAGAATGGTAAAAATTTCATTCCCCTTAATTTTAGAATAGAATAGACAAAAGAACAATGGGTAATTTTGTATGGAACCCGTACCCACTTTGTAGCATTTTAGACTAGGTGTAATTTAGAAGAGGCCTAATTGAGTAACTCGAAAATAAGTGAACGAATGACTGAATGAATGAAAGACCGAAGTTATGATAACTTCTTTGTAACATTTTTAATTGCCAATAATCGCACTTTTTCTGCTTTTTGGACTAAATAAATAGGTAACCAGTCATTTTTTCTGTCTTTAGAGAGCGATATAGCTTCCTATCGTTGGTTTTTGGTACAGAAAAAATATTAAATAAGAACTATCAATCTTAAATAGCACAGTTTTATTAAATTGTATTGTTACTTTCAATGATTATATCATCCCAGGCACTTGCCGGACCTACGAAGTTATCTAGGTGCCTGCCAACACCTAAGTACCATATTATGCTAATAGTATGGGCACAAGCACCTAGAGTTCTCATACCCGTCATGCAGGACCAATAATACGCTTCGATGGCTTCTCTGCCCTGGACATTAACCTTGATTAAAATATATGTATAATATATTTTATTCGACACGTGCCTCGATAATATGCGGCCTCTAATAAAATTAACGAGCAGTTTTCGGTTACTAGCCCATGCTGCGACATACTAGGGCTACGGCTCGAAGATACCTCAATATTATATATATACCATCTCCACCTCGCAAATGCTCGGCAACATATGATCTAGCGAGCTTTAAATGGTATGTGCCCAAACTGAGTAGAATGACGTCTTCTTCTGTCAATTGTGGAAATGGTATTGACGTAGCCGTCATTGTTGTGAACACCGCCCGCTGTCTGTTCATATGTTCTGCGACTACATAATTGCCCAGTCTGTTGGGTTCACTTCTTCTTTGCGCTATTATATTGATAAAAGCGTGGGCATGCTCATTATCTGTCAGACGCTGCCTAAATGCATTTATAAGGGCTCCCGCAATCTTCTTCTTCTACCTGGCGTTAATCCCGGCTATTGCCAGGGTCCGCCTTCCTACTTAGCTTCCTCCACTTTGCCCGATCTTGAACATCCTTCTCAGTTAGGCCATTGGCTCTCATGTCGGACTTAACGACGTCCAACCAGCGCTTGCGAGGGCGACCACGGGACCTAGCCCCAAGAACAGCCATATTCATGCATCCCCGACCAACGTACTCCATAGGGCGGCGCATGATGTGGCCATACCATCGCAGACGACACTCTTGCAGTTTTTCCCCCACGTCACGGACACCAAGACTACCTCTGATGAAAGAGTTGCGTATGCGATCGGATCGCGTTACGCCACTCATCCACCCCAGCATCTTCATCTCCGTGACGCGAAGCTCCTGGGTGTGTCTGCTTAGTGCTGGCCAACATTCACCGCCGTACAGTAGGACAGGCCGTATGATGCATTTATATATCTGCCCCTTGAGCTTCGGAGGCATTTTGCGGTCGCATACAACGCCCGTTACTTCGCGCCACTTCGCCCGAGCCGCGCCTATACGTGCGTGGACATCGTCGTCCACGTTGCCAGTCTCGTGCAGCACGGATCCAAGGTACCTGAACGTATCGGACTTTCTGATCAGGTCCGAACCTATTCGGATGAACCTATTTGAATCCGTGCCGCCACAGGACATGTACTCAGTCTTCGCCACATTTAGTCTCAGACCACCGTTTTCAAGCGTGTCCTTCCAAATGTTGACTTTGCGCTCAAGATGGGCTTTGTTCTGATTAACGAGGGCGATGTCATCGGCATACATCATTAGCCATGGGGGCTTATCTTGGATGTTTGCCGTAACTACATCGAGCACTACGTTAAACAAGAACGGGCTAAGAGCCGAGCCTTGCTGAACGCCAACAGATATTGGGAAGCCATTCGATTCGCCAACAGCGGTCTGGACAGAGGACACGGAATCGCGGTACATGTCTCTGATAATGTCAATATAGGCCTCGGGAACGCCCTTGAAGCGCAGTGCCCACCAGATGGACTGCCGAGGTATACAGTCGAAGGCCTTCTGCAGGTCCAAAAAGGCCATATGCAAAGCTCTCTCCTTCTCTCTCTGTAAGCCTCAGCCAGATTCCGTAAGGCGAATACTGCGTCCATGGTGCTGTTACCCGCCCGGAAGCCATATTGACACTCAGAGACAGTACACTCGCTACGGAGCCGTGTGTCAATGATGCGCTCGAAGAGCTTCATGGTGTGGCACATGATCTTGATACCGCGGTAGCTACTACAATCCTGTACGCTACCTTTGCCTTTGTATACAGGGATAATCAGGCTAATTCGCCACTGGTTCGGCATTTCCTTGGTGATCAGGATGCGGTTAAAAAGATCCGTCAGAAGGTCCACGCCATGTGGGCCCATCGCCTTCCACACTTCAATTGGCACATTGTCAGGCCCGACCGCTTTCCGGTTCTTCATGTGGCGAAGAGCAATGCGGGTTTCGTCGGGGGAAATAGGGGAAATAAGTCCAAGGTTAGGAGGCGGTTCGGGAGGAACGTTATGGGGATGCTGTTTGTTAGACAGCTCCGCGAAGTATGTACACCATCTCTCCTTAACAGAGGGGGCATCGTAGAGCAGCTTACCCTGGGCGTCCCTTACACAGAGACATTTGCTAATGTCCCGTGTAGCTTTCTCCCGGGCACGCGCCAGCTTAAAAATAAGCTTTTGCCCCTCCGCAGTTTCCAGCTCGTCGTACAAGGGCGCCAGACTTTTGCTGCGGGCTCTGGCTACAGCTTTTTTGCAAGCGCGCTTAGCCGCTCCAAATGCCTCCCTGTCATCCGGAGAGTTGGACCCTTGCCACTGTTTAAATAAAACCTTCTTCTGTCGAGTCGCCTCCTGCACCCCGTCATTCCACCACCACGTCTCCTTTTCTATGGTGCGGCCACCACGAGAAGTGCCAAGGACGCGCTTACCCGCATCGGTGATTGCTGAATGGATCCTACTCCAGATCTCTTGAACGGACTCATGCGGAGCACTGATCTCGAGATGCTCGACCTCCGCGATGAAGTCCGACTGCCTAGGACCATCAAGCAACCACCACTTAGTGCGGGGTTTGCGTTTTTCGGTCACTTTCTTTTACGGTACAACCGCAAAGTCCAGGACAAGGAGTCGGTGTTGAGCCGTTAGGCTTTCACCTGGGATGACTTTGCAGTTGGTAACCTTGCCAATGTGGCACCGTCGCACTAGCAGGTAATCTATTTGGGTTGAGTAGGCACCACTACGGTACGTAATAAGATGCTGGGGCTTCTTCTGAAAGAACGTGTTCGCGATGGCTAGGTCAGACAAAGCGCAGGTGCTGAGTATACTGACTCCCTCTGCATTTAGCTGGCCATATCCAAAACCACCGTGAACACGTCCGTACTCTCCAGCAAACTGACCTACGTGACCGTTGAGATCCCCCCCAACCAAAACACCTTCGGAATTCGGAATAGCGCGTAGTACGTCCTCGAACTCATCCCAGAAGGCCTCCTTTTCAGACTCACAGCAACCAGTTTGAGGAGCATAGGCGCTGATTAGGTTCGTTACCGACCCTTCGATCAGCACTCTAACTCGCATCAACCGGTCGCTGCATCGGTCTACTTCAAGGAGTCCATCCTGAAGGTCCTTAGACAGCACCACGGCCACTCCGCCCCTGCCCGTTGGTGATCCGGTGTACACTAGCCGGTACCCCTGCCCGATGTCACGTGACTTATTTCCCTTCCAGCGCGTCTCCTGAAGGAAGGCGCACTGGACCCGACGCTTCGCAAGTACGTCCGCGAGTTCTCGGCAACGTCCGGTTAGGGAGCCAATGTTCCAGGTGGCAAAGCGGAACTTCTTCTTGGGTACTATCCTCTTTAGCCGTGCCCGTACTCGACACGGTAACCCTAGCCCACTTATCGCAGGTTTAGGGCGATGTGCCTGCGCGTCGTTATGCGGCGACGCCCTAGCCCGAGTACCCGTTTTCAACTTCTTGTCCATTTTAATATTTGACTGAAGTTGGTTTTACGTGGGGCGACCAGCCGTCTGACCCCCACAACCCTACGAGAGGGAACCAGGTTTCCCTCTCAAGGGCTCCCGCAATACGGAATAAAATAAACTAAGATATGCGCGCGCGCTCAAAATCAGTTCCTAACAGGTACTAACTACTGACGACACACCGACGCTAGCACAAAATAGTTCGAACTACCCACCTAATGTATAAAATCAAAAAAAATTGAACGTGCGTGGGTCGATTTTACTAAGGATTTTCGGTATTTTCAACATCGAATATCTTTTTTCCTACATAAGTTACAAAGTTGCTCCCATACAAAAAATATCTACGTTTTCAAAGACCTTTCGAATGGTACCAATTTCAACTTGCTACAAACTGGGTACGTTCAGACCTATGTTCTTTACATTTTTAACCGGCAGTCGGTTAAAAATCTAAATAAAAATGTAACCTATTAATGTTCGGCTGTATGTATTTTTTTTTCTTTTTAAGAAACGAGTATTTGTTATGTAGGTACCATAAGGGTGCGTTTACACCAGAGATGTGTGTATTGTTCTAATTGTATTGGTTCTCATAAACACATTCCTAGCTAGGTACACATCTTTGCACATCTCATTTAGAAACGCACCCTAAGGCTGACTGTCCACTCGAGCGGAGAGGAGAGGAGCGGAGAAAAATTAACCAATGAAATTACATAAAATCTGCGCTCCGCGTCAGTCACTGACATTTTATGCAATTTTCCTCTACTCTCCGCTTCAGTGGAAAGTCAGCCTAAAGGCTTCTACACACCAAAACCCGCCAGCTTTGCCCGGCGGGTTGATGCCGGCGGGTTAGACCGGCGGCATTAGAACATTGTAAGCCGGAACGACCTTTGCCGCCGGCACGAGGGCCGCGGCACCTGCGGCCCGTAGCGTTCAGCAATTAGTGATTACCGAGCTTACGGAGTGGCTGTGAGAGAACGTCGTAACGCTTTGGTCGTAATGAAAGCCGGCCGGCGATATGAGCGAGCGAACATGAAGTGCCCATCCATGCCCCGCCGAGGAGCGCGCGCGGGCGCAGCCCGCCGGCACGATTACGCAACAAGCCCGATGGCCTAACCCGCCGGGCAAAGTGGTTAGTGCCATCATCATCATTTCAGCCAATATCCGTCCAAAGCTGAACGTAAGCCTTCCTCAAAGAGCGCCAAACATACCGGTCTTGAGCAGTCCACATCTATCCGCTGCCAGCCACCTTCTTTAAATCATCGATCCATCGTGCCGCAGGGCGTCCCACAGTAAGTTTACCCATACGCGGTCTCCACTCTACCACATGTCTGCTCCATCGACTGTTTGTCCGTCTGCAGACATGACCGGCCGGCTTCTACTTCAGCATGCTGATTGTAAGCGCAAGGTCTGTGACTTTAGTTGGAGTGTAGAAGCTTTATTACCGGGTCAAATAAAATAACTGAGAGAAACCCTCGAGTGTGTTTACGGCTGCGAAGCTATGCTAACTAATTTTGTTTCTTATTTAAAGTAAAGGTACTCACCAACAGATTTATCCGGGTTGTGTTGATGCAAGTTTTTCTTTGCCCACTGAGATGCCTTGGCATACAACTCCTCATCCCACATCTGGGAACCAAGTAAGGAATTAGGTAACAAAAACAATAACTTTTTAAAGCATCGGTTACAGATAGTTAGAAAAAAATCCCCCCCGTCTCTTGCCAAACGAGCCAGCCCGCGAAGCTGAGCCAGTAGTGACAAATATCTCCCTAAATAATGACATGACCCAGCCAGTCTCTTGCTGCCCCCCCCTAAACGACGCCGCTGAGCCGAGGTCCGTACCCCACAGGGGGTGCCCTCAGCGAGCGGAGTTTTAATATATATAAATTTTGTAGCCTCGGCTGGGGGCCTTAAATTCTAGAGGCCCACACAGGCAAGTCCGGTTCAGTAGTTGACAACCCTCTAGGGTTGAAACTGCGAGTGGCCATCGACAAAAAAAAAAAAAAAATTTGTGAAAACTGAAAGTCTGTCAACTATGCTATTACCCAGTAACCAGTAAGAGTGAGTCCCCATTAGTGCGCTGTGCTGCGTTGCGTTGCGTCGCCGCTGCGGCGATGCGTTGTGATGTGCTGTGTTGCGTTGCGTCGCGTCGCCGCTGCGGCGATGCGGTGTGATGTGCTAATGAGGCAGAGCTCTAATGGCCATGTTTCACAACGAGATACAGACACGATTTGGTCGGACAGTCTGTCCATCCGTCTGTCTAGAAATAAATCTAAATATATGGAAATCGACGCAGCGTCACCGCTGCGACGACGCAACGCACTAATGGGGCAGAGCTCTAACTGGGTTGTGGGGCTCAGACAAGCAGTCACTCTATTAATAAATACCTAGGTAGGTACTAGGTATTCAACTGCAACCTACTAGACTGCAAGCCGAACAACTAGATAACTTTTTTTTACTTGAGATTTGTTTGCTCTTGACTCTTGTCTAGGTCAGAGTTGACAGAAACATGTTTAGCAAGGCTTGTCCGCCAGGGCCAACATTGCTTTTAAAATGAGTCAGACAGATGATCATACTCAAAATAAATTACCTACCATCAAATAAGTATGAACTGAGTAATCAATATCACTATCACTACATAATTATTATAAAACAAAGTCCTCCGCCGCGTCCGTCTGTCTGTTCGCGATAAACTCAAAAACTGTATCGATTTTTATGCTGTTTTCAACAATGGATACGGTGGTTCTCGGGAAAGGTTTTAGTATATTATTTGTCTAAGAAAAATTAGGGATCCTTAAGAAAATTGCAGCGCGGACAAAGTCGCGGGCGAAGTGCAATATTACATACCATCATCTTCATCTCCGAAGCAGCGGGCTGCCCCGCAACTTTTCCTTTGGCAACGAGCAGGCGACGGTGATTGTGTCCATCCACGAACGCACGAATTTGGTGACAAGACAACGATATCACTGAAACCAACAACTTAAATTCAAAACACAATTTTAGGTACCTACACATGCACAAAAAAAAACGGTTCATTTTGTAAAAACTATAGTTACAAACAAATGAACAATATTGATAACATGCTCACATTTGCATTGTGCGACCGCTACGCAAGTCAAAATAAAAAGCACTTTTAATTCCATTGTTCTAATATAAGCACAACAACTGGCAACACCGACTGTGGAACGACTAATATTCGAGAACGCGATTTGATCGTAAAACATCGCTACTTGTTTTATATACTACTACTATGTAGCCCAGACGTCAATCAAACACTCGTAAAAGGAGGCACGGTTCCGCATATATACTTTAGAAAAATAAAAGTGAATCAGCCATTAAAAAACTGCATGGAGGTCAAGAGCAAAAGAGAGTAGATAGTACGTTTTGATCGGTCATCTCGATATGGAGGGTACCGGGTTAAGTGCATCGGAAAGCAAATACCAAGAACCACAAAATAAAGGTACCTACATGCTACCTTTACATCCGTCCGTGTCAATCAACAGCAAAATAATGGTCGACTAAATATTAGGTCTTTACCTATGAAATTGCCGTTCTGCAGTACTGGCCATTTCAAATCAAAATAATTTTTGTTTGGCTAAGAATTCTAATTTCAAATTAATTTTATTTTAAAAACATGTTTTTTTTTCCAAAAGTAGTCATTTGTTTATTGATTAGTGTTACATTCTCATCGCATTTCAATCTTTTTCGTCATCATGGATACGTTAAACATTCGAGTAATTATGGAATATGAATACCGTCGTGGCAGCAACGCGGCACAAGCGGCACGCAACATCAACGACGTTTACGGAGGTAACACTACAAACCAACGCACCACCAGTTATTAGTTTGCTCGCTTCCGTTCTGGAAATTTCGACCTGAAAAATGAACCTCGCGGTCGTCCGAAGACTTTGGTCGACAATGACGAATTAAAGGCGATTGTGGAAGCTGATGATACACAATCTACGGCTGAATTAGCAGCAGCTTTCGACGTTAGCGTCAAAACAATATTGGTCCATTTGCGTCAAATTGGCAAGGTAAAAAAGCTTGACAAATGGGTGCCCCACGAACTCAATGATCGACAGCGCGAAGTACGCGTCGAGACGTGCCTTGCACTGCTCAACAGACACACAAATGAAGGAACCGCATTGTTACCTTCGATGAAAAATGGATTCTGTTTGATAACCGCAAGCGCTCAGCAAGTTGGTTGGATCCTGGTTCAGCACCTAAACAATGCCCTAAACGAAAACTTACCCCTAGAAAAGTGATGGCCACTGTTTGGTGGTCTAGCGCTGGTGTGATTCATCACAGCTTCTTACCAAACGGGGTGAGCATTACTGCAGATGTGTACTGTGAAAAACTGAACACAATGATGGAGAAGCTGGCACATCTCCAACCAGCATTAGTCAATCGCTCGTCTCCGCTGCTCCTGCACGACAACGCACGACCTCATACTGCACAGCAGACGGTCTCCAAGTTGCAAGAACTGGGGTTGGAAGCTCTTCGTCATCCGCCCTACTCACCAGACCTTGCGCCTACAGACTACTACTTTTTCCAGAATTTGGATAACTTCTTGGCGGGAAAAAAAATCAATACCCGAGAGACAGTACAAAATGCCTTTGAAGAATTTGTTGCCTCCCGTCCAGCTGATTTCTTTAAGAAGGGCATCAATAAACTGCCACTGCGTTGGCAAGGATGCATTGATTGCATGGGTGATTACTTAGATTAATACAAATAAAAAATACATGAAAAAAATTCGTTTAAATTTTTTCATACAAAACGGTGATTTCATAGGTAAAGACCTATTATCTATGACAACTTGACAAGTCTAAAAGTCTAAAAGTCGCGATGAGCTAGACAAAATAAACAAACAATGGTCTATACTAGCCCTGGACCGAACAGCTGGAGCTGGCATAGGGCCTTTGCTCAGTAGCGGGATGATACAGGTTGACAACAACCATGTTACAAGAAGTGAGCTTGAATAGCCAATAGCAAATACTGCTATTGGCTATTCAAGCTCACTTCTTGTAACATGGTTGCATCGGCGCTATTCCCATCGCGTTTTTGTAATCACTAGAGAGAGTCCACTGATCACTTTCTATTTATTCAATAGCACCCGGCACTTAGGTAGTATTTAGTGTCTTTATTTCTTTACATAACAAGATTGATTTTAATTGTTAGTAGGTAGGTACTAAAGGTAGGCCGTTCTGTGCCTTAGAGATAGAAAGCCATAGAAATATATAAAAAAAGATGTCTATGGGCTAAGCCAACAAGTCTGTTGTCTTGACCCTGGATCCAATCAGTCATTATTACTAATTACATCATCAGCCTAGCCTTTTCCCAACTATATCGGTGTCGGCTTCCAGTCAAGCCGGATTTAGATGAATACCAGTATTTTACGAGGAGCGGCTGCCTACCAGACCTCCACAACCCATTAACACGGTACTTCATGGCAAGACTGGAGTCAGATCCGTAATGACTGCCAAAGATCTACAAATGACAGCTGGGACCAACGACTCAACGTGCTTTCCGAGGCACGGAGGAACTCGGTATGTTAAGATGGTCACCCATCCACAGCCCAACCTTTGCAAGCGTTGCTTAATCTTGAAGATCGACCCGTGCGGCTGTTATTATCTAGCCACGAGCTCCTCGATTATTACTTATTACAATAAGCATGCAAAAACTAAGTACGAAAAAACATGAATGCTTTGCATGGGAAATTAACTGTTTCAAAACACGACTCTTGAAGCCTTCAGTGACCTCAATTGTGGCAAAATGTCAAGGAAGGAGGAACAAAAACCATTTCAAAAGGATTCGTCATTCGTCTTGTTTTTTAATCCTGGAAAATCGCATGTGTGCTCCAATCAAGGGTGTAGCTATCGCCGCCCGTATCCACCGTATCAGCCGTTTCAGTGATATGGGGCCCCCGGGCTATAGGGGCCCCGAAATTCCGTTCTTGCCCGGCCACACCATCTTCAGTGGCCGGGCTACAGCGTATCCAGCGTATGTACTAGCACGGCCACGCTTAGATCGGCTGGAATCCTCAACTTAATAAACGATTCGTGTCTGAGATAAAGGACATTGCTCGTCGTACATACATAGCTCGCCTAAGATCCAACAGGGAGGTGTATTTACTCTTTGGGTTTAAGATATATATATATTCGAATAAACCTAAACAAAAACAACGGACACTTTTGAGAATTCTGAAAAAATCAAAACACTTTCGGATTTTGAGGTTATAATTTCGTCAATAAAACAGTCGGTATGTAGCAATAACTTAGCATTTATTACCACTTAGCACACAGCATTTATTATCACACTGGACGGCATACCATTAAAAAAAGTTACTAAATTTAAGTGCTTGGGCCACTGGGTGAGTAAAGACCTTAAAGATAGTTTAGATGTGGAAAGGGAGCGCAGGTCGCTGGCTGTCCGATGCTGTATGTTGGCCCGTAGGTTCGCCCGTTGTACTGCACAAGTTAAAGTAACGCTTTTTAAAGCCTTCTGCTAATCCTTTTACACGTGCAGCCTGTGGGTGATCTTCACGCAGAAGGCATATAGCGACCTGCGCGTCCAATATAACAATGCTTTCCGGGTGTTGTTGGGGCTGCCGCGTTTTTGCAGCGCGTCCGGTATGTTTGACGAATGTTGACAGCTTTTCAACCGTCATGCGCAAGAGATGCGCATCATTATTATATTGGTTTCGTAAGTAGATTGGGATGGGAAAGTCTCTAGCGGGTTTACTTAGTTTGAAATTTATATATACCTGTTAGATTAGTTTATTTACTCATCATCATCTGCCTAGCCTTTTCCCAACTACATTGGGGTCGGCTTCCAGTCAAACCTGATTCAGCTGAATACCAGTGTTTTACGTGGAGCGGCTGCCTACCAGACCTCCACAACCCATTAACTGGGTAACACGGTACATCTTGGCAAGACTGGAGTCAGATTTACTGGCTTCTGACAATCCGTAACGACTGCCAAAGATTTACAAATAACAGCCGGGACCAACGGCTTAACGTGCTTTCCGAGGCACGGAAGATTAGTTTATTTACTAACACTAGATATAAGGCATTTTATACTGGTACTAACAAATTATGGAACTTGATTCTAAATTAAATGTTTATTATTATTATTATTTTTTTTAATGTTTTTTGCTTTCTCGGGTCCCTCTTCCTAGAGACCCGGTCCTTTGGTAGGCGTACGAGGGGCCGAAGCCAACTCGCAGAGGCCTCTTTAGATATTTCAAATGGAATGGGACACCAACCGACGATTATCCCTGTATGCACTGTGAAAGTATACCCAAGGACAATCCCCGGTTGGAGCAGGACTATTGCAGAATATGGAAACAAAAGATGACGAAGACGCTATGGGTTTGGCTGGTTTAGTGGACTAATAATCGTTTACTATGGAAGAACTATTGGCCCCTGCCTGACCATTGACAATTAAAACGGCTCTAAAATGGCAGGGGGTGACTTGCACACTCAATAAATGGGCCCCCCGAAAAGGGTCGCTAGCACAAAGTAACGTAGCGCCAAGGGGGCAACATATCCTGAGGTGCTAGAGGAGTGGAGAGGTATACCACGGCTATCAGGACAATCTCGGAAGTACGGTCAAGATCCCTACCAGCACCTTACTGGATTATACATCCTTCTCCCGAGCACGTTTGCTCTTGCGAATCTCCACTCAGACCGGCCGATTAAGGCAAGAAAGAGGTGGGAGCTCTGTTCCTCGTCAGTTTTCACCCCGGTCAGCCAATAAAGGCAAGCCGGAAATGAGGAACAAGAATTCTCCCTGG
Organism: Lacanobia oleracea; assembly: GCA_950371165.1. Classification (NCBI taxonomy): domain Eukaryota; kingdom Metazoa; phylum Arthropoda; class Insecta; order Lepidoptera; family Noctuidae; genus Lacanobia; species Lacanobia oleracea. The sequence goes on along the minus strand of OX493387.1, from coordinate 17,491,038 downwards.
AGATCAGGTTCGTGGGGTCGCCAGTGCCCAACAGTTCGCCGCAAAACTGCCATAATATTATTATTATTATTACTAAATGTAAGTACGACAGATGCGCGCTTCTTGACAATGAACTTTAGGAGTCGGGAGTCTTAAGGACATGCAAGGGTTTTATTAAGGATTTACTTTTTCATTTTCGTGTGATTATAAAGTAGGTACAGCATATGTAGTACATACGCGCCAAGAGACATTACTACCAAATGTCAAATGTTGTCATCTGTCAATTCGTCAACTGTCAGTGTCGATATTATTGCTCGTTTCAAACAGCGCTTTCAATCGAGTTTTTTGCTAAGGCGTATTATGGTTCCGCGACATCATAGCGGACTGTTTGTAACTAAAAATCACTATCGTACATTCAGTCAAAAAAGTATCGGGAATGGATGATTTGTTTATGGTTCCAAATTCAAATTTAGGTTTTTTTGTAGTTGTTAGATTGGCACAACTGTTTTCCATTTTGGCGCGGAGTTTGAGTTGCATCTGTTATTTATATTAAATACAGTGCTGGTTTTAGTAATATCATATAGGTATAGTGTGTATTGCGAATTTCATAATGGACAAAAATATCGAACAAAGAGTTTGTCTTAAATTTTGCTTCGCCAATGGAATTTCGTGTTCGGAGTCACTGAAAATGTTACAGAAGGCTTACGGTGAATCGACTTTATCAAAAACTCGTGCATAAGAGTGGTTCAAAGCGTTCAAAAGCGGTCGAGATGTGATGGAAGATTTGCCTCGCTCTGGTAGGCCGTCAACGTCTGCAACTGAAGTTAACATCGCAAAAGTGAAGGAAATAGTGACTGAAAATCCCCATTCAACTCTGAGAGAGATAGCCGCCGAACTTTCTGTATCTCACGAGTCGATCCGTACCATTTTAACTAATCATTTGGGTATGAAACATGTTGCTGCTCGGCTAGTCCCAAAAGATCTGAATTTTCTCCAAAAACTCAATCGCATGAAAGTCGCTGAGGACATGCTAGAACGAGTCAGTTCGGACCCAACATTCATGAAACGCATTGTTACTGGTGACGAGACGTGGGTTTACGAGTTTGACAAGCAAACTAGTCAACAAGCTTCGGAGTGGCGCCTTCCAACAGAACCGAAACCGAAAAAACCACGCCAAAGTCGATCAAAAGTCAAAGTCATGTTGACTGTTTTCTTTGACTATCGCGGTGTTGTGCACTCTGAATTCTTACCGGAAGGTCTAACGGTAAATAAAGAATATTATTTGAGCGTTATGCGGCGTTTAAGAGAGCAAATTCGACGAAAAAGGCCAGATTTGTGGAAAGAAAATTCTTGGATTCTGCACCACGACAATGCGCCTTCGCACAAGGCTATCATTGTGAACGAATTTTTAACCAAACACTCAACAAATACCATCCAGCAACCACCATATTCACCAGATATGGCTCCTGCTGACTTTTTTCTTTTTCCTAAACTCAAATTACCACTTCGTGGCACCCGTTTTCAATCGATAGAAGACATAAAGGAGAATTCGCGGCGAGAACTGAACTCAATTCCGGAAGCAGCGTTTAAAAAATGTTTTGATGAATGGATTATTCGTTGGCGCAAGTGTATCGTTTCTAAAGGAGCATACTTTGAAGGTGATAAAATAAATTTGGATGAATAACAGACATTTTGTGTATTATTGATCTTTACCCGGTACTTTCTTGACAGAGTAGTATATCAAGTATTGAGAATACTGACGCTTGTCTGTGTCAAACTCTTATTAAGAGTGCTGTTACAAAGACTTGGCTGTATGAGCTATTATACCTTTGCCTATTAATGACCTCAAATTGAACCAAAAAATAATAGAACTGTCACCGAGGATTATGACGGAAGGTAAGGACGAAAATGAATAGGTACTTTTCTATCAAAATATAAGTTATGTAAATTATTAAAAGAACTAGTAATTATAGTAAATATTTCATGCGTGTTGATTCATAGGCCATTTTTACCATGTCCTTTACGTGTTGTGCAAATAGACCGGCTTATATTTAAAAGACATCCTTTAAAATCTATTTAATAGTCACTTAAATTTTTCAGGTAGAATACTGAATCCAGACGGGTAAAGACTATGCGAAAAATATTAATACAGGGCCCACCTAAGGAGAGCTGGCACTGGCTCCAATGAAAACTTTCGTTATGTCTATTATGCGTATTAACTAAATAAAAGATAAGGCTGCCATGATAAATTGCATATTCCGCATAGGTAGATAAAGAAAGAAAGAAAAAGCGTTTATTTGCGCCAAGCATGACGCATACCAAAAAAATAAAATAGAAATTAACTAATACTTAATTATAAAAAAAATTGGGAAGATATGCGTCATATTCGCGCAAAACGGCCATCGCTCAGCATAATGCTGGGGCTCGTGTGCGAGCTCGTGTGTTATCGAGTAGGTACTTCGTATCTACTCGATAACACTTTGTGTCGACCGTGGAATTTGCAGCATTAAGGTGAGTATAGACTACAACATTTAATTGTAACAGAACTACGAGCCGCTCTATGATATTTTATGTTCTAGTGTATCATCCTTTTACGAACTAAACGTCGAGCACGCTCGCCTCTTTGTTACAAACCAACGAGCATATTGGTGTAATATTTCGTCGAGCGTATTGGTGTAACATTTCGTCGAGCGTATTGGTGTAACATTTCGTCGAGCCACGAGTGCGGGCGATGCGCGGTTGCGGGGTGACGCGGAGGGAGAGGGACGAAAGACGCACGCGGTCCGCGCGGTCGTTCGGTCGGTCATTTGTCATTTGTCGGTCCGACATATCAAAAAAGAATGAACGCAAGGTACAACGAAATGTTGGTAAATGCACACTCGCTGTGAGCATTTACCCGTAACATAACGCCGAGCATTCGCAGGAACGTTACATTATATTGAAATGCTTTGGAAACTGAGCTTTTGCCTGTATTGTACCATTCGTAAGAACGTTACATTACACAGAAATGCTCCAGAAAATGTTGTAGTCTATACTCACCTTTAGACAAATATGCAGTTAAAAATATAGATGACTATAAAAATTTAATTACCTAAGTAATCCGACAGTTAGATTATTGAAAGCTTTGAAATTGAGTAGGTACAAATGTGACGTCACATGATGAAGTTTTAATCAAATGTGGTCTAAACAACCCTCACTCTTTTTATTGATTTGATAAAGCAATTAAAAAGGAAAAAATAAACTTAAAAAAAAATATAACCGACTTCCAAACAAAACAGTACAAAGTATAAAATAACCTTAATTTCGGAAGTCCGTGTTTTTGGCTTTATCTCTTTGTTTTTTAACACCGACTTTCTCGTATACTTTGTAGTACTTGTTAAGAAGTCGGTTATATTTTTTTGTAAAAAAGTATTTTTTTTTAAATGTGGTTTTACTTGGCAATCCTAACCCTAAGTACGTGCCTACTTCCTTCGTATTTGCTCAGTTTCACAGGATTTGTATTTACATGAAATGATAAGTACTTAATGAGTATGACGGTGACTGAAGATGGACACCGCGTCAAGTCTTTACGAGCGGAACGTGCCGCTAAGGTAAATCTTTGTTAACATTGCCAAACATGTTTTTCTTATTTTTGTTATCACGACAATGACTCGTAACTTGTTGACGCAGAACGCTACAAGCCTACAACCAAAATTATATCTATTGTTAAATAATGTCCAGTGCAATTAGGAAAGACGATTATGCTAAATGCCTACTTACACTGAGAACAATGGCCCAGTGGTAACTGAGATCGTGGGTTCGAAACCAGGCAACTACTTTGTTCAAATGGAAGGAAACTTGTTTATTTGGCTCTCATAGAAACACACAATGTTGGTATAATAAGGAACCTCAATTTTAAAACAACATTGACATTATGTGACGCCCCACGGCGGCGATAAATAGGTAGGTCCATCATCATCATCATATCAGCCGAAACACGTCCACTGCTGGATATAGGCCTCCCCCAAGCGTCGCCACAACGACCGGTCCTGCCTGCGCGTCTCGCATCCATCGGCTACCCCCGACCTTCACCAGATCATCGGTACACCTTGTGGGAGGCTTTCCAACGCTGCGTCTGCCGGTACGCGGTCGCCACTCCAGATCTTTTCAGCCCCATCGAAAATCTGTTCTGCGAGCAATGTGCCCTGCCCACTGACACTTCAGTTTGGCGATCCTTCGGGCTATGTCGGTAACCAGATAGGTCCAGTTCAGCAAAATGCCAGACAACTAGAAGCTCGTTACCACAATTTATCACTACAGCACTGAAAACGTTGCAGGAACATCGCGAGTAAATTAGTTACACCTATACAATTTTTTCAAGAGAAGGGGCCGATATAGCCAGCCAAGTATCTTTTCTAGTTGGCTAAAATGAAAGATAGGTTTTTTAAAAATCGGTACATACAAGCATGCAGCTCTAGCAACCGCTCGGTCTAAGCACACCCTAAAAGTAAAAGGGATTCGAACAACAGGATCACAAATAAAGCTTCATACGAATTTGAACCTTTACAGTAAATGAAATAATGTCCATTCTCAAATAAGCGAATTTGAAAAACACCGTTCTTATGAATATAAACTTTATTTATTCAGAGAAAATAAAGTACGATCTATGAATTTGCCCAAGTGTACTACGCAAAAAAATAAACAAAACAAACTTACCAGTAACACCGTTATCCTCTTCATTTAAAGTCGGCCAAGCTGAAGTGACAGCAAAGAATAAAAACAAAGCAAAATATTTCTTCATGGTTGTAGCGAGCGTATTGTACGCACTGCACGAAATAATTTGACGAATGTGACAATCGTTACGTTTCAGGAGCTTATATACTTCTTCAGTTTCATACCTACCCTATTGATAGCAAATTCGAACGTCAATTGGATATTCCCAATTATAACTTTTTACCGTATATTGACCACAGGTACCTACGCAATTATAAGACTGATTCACTTATATCCATGGCTGTGTTTGGTATTCCATGGCAAAATCAAGGAAGAAAATACAAGGTAAGGTCAATAACCCTACTCATCTGTATCCTGGCGTACCTATTCGTAGTACAGGTACCTATTACAGTAATTGCACATTATTATCTATAACAATATTAATTGAGGAGCTCGTGGCTAAATAATAACAGCCGCACGGTTCGATCTTTAGGGTTGTGGAGGTCTGGTAGGCAGCCGACCTCAATATAGTTGGGAAAAGGCTAGGCAGATGATTATGACCTATAACAATATTAATTGGTTACTTTCAAAAACCTCTAAGACTACTTGCTAGAAGGACACGTTGCTCCCAGAACAGATAGTCCATGTCATAGACTATTTGTTCTATGATCTCATATAGACATAGACTATGAGGTCGGAAGGTTCTGGAGTGGTGATTGCGGCGCGCAATCGCCACTCCTCAAGACGCAGCATTGGAAGACCTCCCACAAGGTGGACCGATGACAGTTCGTAATCTGCTAATTCATAATGGTCAATCACTGGTCGGTCAATGGTCTGGTAATAGAATCGTGGTAGAAAGACATTTTCGTATTGCCATTATTATAAAACCCGTTAGTAGTCAAGATTTTCGAAAATTACCACTATTGAACATTAAGTTATGCCAGATTTCTTTTATAAATATTTTTACATATCGATGGCGAAGTCCAATACAACCAAACTGACATTTTCACAAAACGAAAAAAACGTTTAAGTTCTGGTATGTTAAAAGGTATGTATTTACTAATTTAGAATAATAATAAAGTATTATTTTTATATTATTATAATGAGGAATTCGTATATTTTATGATAGCGTAGTAGGTATTCGGTTAGATAGGACATAATGCCATATAAAGAAACGTTGGTTTATTTGGGAGGTATTTACACATTTTAATTTAATGCTGTTGCAACTAATAATACACTCAGGAGATTTTACTAAAACATGCGAATGACGCCTTTAAATTCGAAACGATAAAAAAGTGACTTTCTCGAAAAATGTCAGTTAGGATGTATTGGCACTTCGCCGTCGATATTATTTATTAATTTGTCATTATGTACGAGATTACCATTCAATGCCATTACTTTCAATGGAGTGTCAGTGGTTGGCCATTGGAAAGTCATAATGACGCTTTTTAACCGACTTCTTCAAAAAGGAGGAGGTTCTGTGTTCGGCTGTATCATGTATGTATCTTTTTTTTTATGTATGTTCACCGATTTCTCCGCCAAATCTGGACCGATTTTAAAAATTCTTTTTTATTCGAAAGCCTATACTCCTGAGGTGGCCCATTGTCACCAAGTCAGAATCTGATGATAAGATCTCATGAAAATCGAGGGAAACCCTCAAATTTTATAAGCACATACACTATTTTTCGTAAACTTTCTAACGCAATTCAGATATTTGTGCCTGGTAATCATCATCTTATGTTGCTGAGCTGATGATGGAAGGTATAAGTCAGGATCTGATGATGGGATCCCATGAAAAATGTTTGTTCAGCGATATTTTCGCCAATTGTTAACCGATTTGGATGATTCTTTTTTGTTTGGAAGAGAATTTTCTCGGACTGATCCCATTTAAATTTGGTGAAGATCTGATGAAGAACTTCGGATATAGGCAAGGGAACTCTTCAATAAATGATAGCAAATGGATCGGGATTTCAGTAATCGCATGTCTGTTGATTGTTTACACTAGTTCATAATATAATTATCATACCGGCACGCTCTGCTTGTGGTTTCACTTTTTAGTGGTAACTGCGTACCACTAAAAAGTTTTTTTATATATTAAGTAAGTAGTAGATTACCAAACTTGTCAAAATCAACAATTATGAAATCAGTGATAGACCATTCTGACACCATTGTAAAGCATACTTAGGCCCTGGTTTAGGCCATGGGAATCCACTGGTTGCGAAATGCGTAGGACCAGTCGATGTAGCGACACTTGGAACCTTTGTTAGGAAGTAAATAGGTACCTTTAGAAGAAGTGTTCGTGGAGTTTCTTGCACGTTTTACCATAGAGATTTTTTTTGTTAAAAAGTTTTTTTTTTTTTTTGTGGCTATTATCTACTAATTAGTAGGTACATGCTTAATTTTTGATTAGGTACCTACTTTTAAAATAGCTACCTACCTTACTTTAGCTATTAACTGTTAGATACTCCTACTTTAAATATTGTTTGTTGTATATTATAAATACTTAAACAACAAAACAGGCTTTATATACCGACATGGTAAGGTCTACAAAAATGCTACACAACTCAGCATTAAAATCTGTGAGTGAACAATAAATTTTCCCACCTTTAGGGTAGGATTTTTTTCCCATAATTTATATGGGAACAACTTCGAGGTATACCTATCCACTAAAAAAAGAATGATCAAAATCGGACTATTCTGTAAAAGTTATGCGTGGTCATACCTACATACATTACAATCAGTGAGTGAACAATCAATCATCCCCTGTTTTCCTACCCTTAGGGTTGGATTTTTTTTCAAATTTATATGGGAGCAACATTAGGGTATACCCAATAAAAAAATAATTATCAATATCGGACTACTCTATAAAAAGTTATGCGTGGTCATATATAAATATATGACCACGCATAACTGTATCCGGATCCAACTCCCCCATCCCCAGAATGTGCAGGCTTCTTAATAATTGCCATGAATCAATAGATATTTATTCTACATCACCTCAACAGGGCCCCAAGTCTGCTATTACAATAGTGTCAGAATGGTCGATCACTGATCTCATAATTGTTGATTTTGACAAGTTTGATAATCTACTAACATAATAGTGTCATTATGACTTTCCAATGATCAATCACTGACACTCCACTGAACGAAATGGCATAAAATGGTAATCTCGTACATAATGACAGACGTATGCGGTAATCTGCTAAAATTTTGACAGTTCCATCGATCAGTGACCTACCATTAGAACGTAATTGTGTAGTCATTGCTTTTCCAGTCACTGCGCCATTCTACCGGCGTTTTATATCCAATATTTTTTGGACAAACTTCGCCCTTCATTGGTGCGGCTGCAGTAGCCAAGCGCCAGGTGTCAGTGGTTTTCGAGAAACTCAATGAGAGCCGAAAGGAGAAACCGTAACTGCATAAAAACTTGGGCCTGGCGTTACAGAGCTGGATTTCGCCATAAATTAGAGCATTTAGGAAGGTTTCACGAGCCCAATTTTGACCCACTGACCAAATCAGATAATATTTGCCCATATTTTAGGTTATTATTTTTAAATAAGTTACTAGCTTTAGCTCGCGACTTTATACGCGCATATCTCGAATTTTTCCGTTCCCGAATAGCCTAACAATATAAAAATATTTTTTCAAATCTGACTGATTCCAGAGATTAGCTCGTTCAAACGAAAAATGCATATTTGTGGCTATGTTTCCTACACTAAATATTATCAAACATTCGTCGTTATAGAGATCTAAGACTATATACTCTAGAATGCACTTGCAGCTATGCTGCAGTGCTTGCATCCTATAACGATGATTTTTTATAAAAGTGCTCAGGCTTACAGTTTTCAGAAAACTATATTTTTTAGACAAGGGCCATGTGCATCACTCCTGGCTTGCTTTTGCTTATATTGTATTTAATAGGGTGCTAACTTATATCAGGTACAGTAATCAGAAACAGTATTATATTAAAATAAAAATTAAACATAGCAGTAAGTAAATCGTTTTAATCATCTTCTTCATTAGGATTATCATAATATGTGTGTAGGTAGGTTCTTCTAAATGAGAAATGTCTTGACTGTTCCGCTCATTGACAGCTGATGAAGATGACCCAGATGGTGAGGGGCCTGAATGGAAATACCAGGATGCTCTATTTGCTCGCACCCATCAAAAGAAGCACACTTGAAGCACCCACCTGAAAATAATTTATCCACATTACAGGGTGCCATTACACAGAGACATTGTGTATGTGTGTGCCCATTTTGAAAATGACTGAATTAATGAAATCCTGCAAATGAGAAATGTTGATGTTAAGAGCTTGTTAAATACTAAATACTAATAATAAATACTAATATTAAATACTAATTGACCTGCGCAACTTCGTTTGCCTCACTATTTTCGTTACTGCTCCGCTCCTGTTGGTCTTAGCGTGATAATATAGCCAATAGCCTTCCTCGATAAATGGGCTATCTAACACTAATAGAATTTTTAAAATCGGACCAGTAGTTCCTGAGATTAGCGCGTTCAAGTAAACAAACTAACTCTTCAGCTTTATATATTAGTACTAGTTGACCCGCAACTTCATCTGCGTCACAATTTTCATTACTGTTCCGCTCCTGTTGTTCTTAGCGTGATGATATACAGCCTACCTCAATAAATGGGCTATCTAACACCTCACAACCGTTCCTAAGATTAGCTCGTTCAAGTAAACAAACAAACAAACTCTTCAGCTTTATATATAAGTATAGATAGATAATGAAAATAACACTCTCTATGCCCTCGTTAACAAAACTAAACTAAATAATGTTTTTCATAACCCGTGAATAAAACTAGTAAACTAACCAAGCACGGCAGAATCCATTATATTACACTCTTGCACTGTACCAGTTCTGTACTGTAAAAGTTGATGAGGACAAACTTTTTTCAGAAGACAACATCCACATTGAATAACACTCATTGGTGTCCTAGTGTCTGTTCATTTCCATCTGGTCTACTTTCATCAAGAGCAAGCTTGGAAGATGAAGTCATTTTCATTTATCTGAAACAAACAATTTTCATTCGACTATTAGGTCTAGCACTAGCATTTAGAAATAAACATCTGAGTGGCTATTTTTGGTAAACATAAGTGGCCATATTACATTTCCATTGAAGGGATGCTGGCCTCCCCTCTGAGAGAGAGAATAGGTTGTAATTGACCATACAGATTTAGTCTGGATTGGTGATGTTTTTAATTTGAATTTGTTGCACATTCTGGTATTATTTTTAAAAATAAAACCATTAAAAGAAAACTTAACAGAACCTATTACTCCATTTAGTTTGTTTACATTAAATATTACGTACAAAAATGTTAAATGTTTACGATATAGAAATATCAGATACTAACCCACCCATTCCTGTACAATAGAAAGAACACCTTCCTATTGTATTGCAGCGTTCCGTTGCTATTCCGCAATTGATGCACAGTCTCATGATGTCGTTATTGAGAAGTAAAAAAGAGCAATAAACAAATCTATTAATTACCTATTTGATTTTTTAATGACGCTCACGTTAAAATTCAATTAGCTCTTTGCAAAATACCGGTCGCTTCAAAACAAATAAAAACAGACGTCGACGTCAGTAAAGTAAACAGTACCTAATGTCACATTTGACTTTGACAGCAAAACGGATAAAATATAAATGAGTTTCATCACGTATTTGCTATTTACGACTTTGTTACTACTTCAGATTTCATAGAACACTAATAAATAATATGTAAAATTAAATACAATAGCAATCTGGCATAAATTAATGTTCAAATTTAATAGCAGTTTTTCGAAAATTATTTCTCCAAACGGGTTTTATAATAATGGCAATACGGCACTGTCATTCCACACACGATTTCATTACGAGACCACTGACATGCCACTGAACGATCAGTGAAGGACCATTATAAATTTAGCAGATGATATTAGTATAGGGACTTTCGTTGGTAGCGGTGAAGGTTAATCACGTGCTTGTGTTTGTGTTGCGAATTTTTCGATTTAAGTGAATTTTATTAGTGAGAACTTCAATCGAGAATATTCTTTGTGTTTGTGTTGTATCATAAGGTTGGTTTTAACATAAATTTTACTTAATTTTAAGAATTTTAGCCGTTATCCATCATGGATAACAAAAAGCCCCCAGACCCTCCCGATCCCTTCGATTTTACTCCAGTTATAACGATTACCCTCCCCGATGACAAACCGCTAGAAATCGCAATGGACTCCGAATCTGCTCATAGAAAAAGACCTGCAGCTTCTCCCCCGACTACCCCGATCAATCCTCCAAAGCAACCTAAAACCACAAGCGGTAGACATACATACAACTTGAGGGATAACCCGCCGTTTGTTGTCCACGTTTCGCTAAAAGATGGCCAAACCTCCGGTACTGTTTTACACCCTATTAAGTTCGGAATGATTCTACAGAAGAACAATTTTAGTAACGTCGTTCTAGGTAGTCTTAAACGTGTAGGAAGAAACAAACTAGCAGTCGATTTTAAGTCTCACCAGGACGCAAATAGCTTTTTGATAAGTCCAATATTGGTTCAACACGGTTTCATTGCATCTGTCCCACAATACAATGTTACTCGTATAGGTCTTGTGAGGGATATACCTGTTGAATGGACAGAGGATGAAATCATTGAGAACATCAGGGTTCCCGCTGGATGTGGCCCTGTGATTAAGGCCAGAAGAATGAACCGAAAGGTGAGTTCTCTGGGCGTTACAGAATGGAAACCCACCCAGACAGTTATTTTGACTTTTGACGGCCAAATTTTACCCAATCGTGTCTACTGTTTTTATTCTGCCCTTCCGGTTGAAAGATACATGTACCCAACTATACAATGCTTCAACTGCTGTCGGTATGGTCACACACGCACAGTATGTAGATCAAAGCCCCGATGCTTCAAATGTGCTGAAGACCACCCAGGTGACGGATGCCAGGTTCCCAATGAATGTGCCCTCTGTGTATCTTGTTCTGGAAGCTATTATGCCACCGATAAGGCTTGCCCTGAATTGGGTCGACAGAAAGGCATAAAGGCACTTATGGCTGAGAAGTCAGTTTCTTATGCGGAAGCAAGCCAGGTACTCCCTCCCGTTACAAGATCATATGCTGAAGTGTCTAGAGTACCCCAGAATAAAAGTAAACCCTTATCCAATCCAGCTCAGTCTCCCAGATCACCCACCCCTCCTCGGACTCAAAAATCATACCGCAAAACAGTCTCCCTTAAACCAAAATCCCATGCCCCTCTCTCTCCTAGTTATGACAGACAGGTTCACCAAGCCCTCACTCAAAACTACTCCTTTTCTCCAGTCCAAAATGGTTGTGCTTACCCTCGGGAAAGTGCAAGCAGTCCTAGTCCCAGTCCTATGTCCTCAGAAAACATCCTTAATGTAATATCGAATATGCTCATGACTGTTTTAACTAACCCTGCCCAATCACTACCAGACCACGTTGCCAACAAATTGTCATCCATAGTGAACTATATTCACAATGTTCCGCCCCCTGACTTTTCTCCAGTGGAACGTCAGGAGTATTACTCCCAGGAAACCTGACTTACTCTATATTATTAATAAGTTCAAACCATCGATCTGCAGCATTGCTGAGACATGGCTACGTCCTGGAAGCAATTTCAGGATCCCATGTTTTAGTAATGCTCGACATGACAGATCAGATGGATATGGAGGATGTGCTTTGTTCATCAATAACAAAGTACCATTCTCCCCAATTCCTTTACCCTTTGTAGGTGACAACATCAATGTTGTTGCTGTGAAGGCTGAGGATATAAATTTTTTTAGTTTTTATATTGCACACCCACAAATTGAAGACCTTGACACAATAAAAAGTTTGTTAAGTAGTGTACAGGGCCCATTACTTGTTATGGGTGACTTTAATGGCCATCACTATAGATGGGGTTCAGAAACCTGCGACAACTTTGGCACAGGTCTAGTGGATATATTAGATGAACTTAATTTATGTATTCTTAATGATGGCTGTGCCACACGTCGAGCTTTGCCGGGACAGAGCAACAGTTGTGTTGACCTGACTTTTTGTTCATCTAATATAGCCAGCCTTTTAAATTGGAATCGCCTGGATATGACTTATGGGAGTGATCACTATCCCATCATGGTTGAAATTCCCTCCAAAACTACTCCTGTTAAATCCTCTCCCCCCTTATTAAAATACCAGCTTAATTCAGTAGATTGGGACCTTTACTCAAAAATTTTAGATTTACGTATCTCCTCCCTTCCTTCCATAAATCATGAAACTGCACGCGAGTGCTTTTCGTCATTCTCCCACACCATATCCGCTACAGCGGACGACTGCTTCCCTACCAAAAAACCGCAATCCGGCAAAATTCCATCCCCGCCATGGTGGGAAAAGGATTGCTCTGCGGTGATCAGAGCCAGGAATGAGGCCGAAATGAAGTTCAACTCAGACATGAGCCTGGAGAATGTTATCAACTACCAACATGTGTTGGCTAAGTCCAAGAAACTACTAAAGAATAAAAAAAGAGAAGGTTGGCGCAAGTATTGCGGATCATTGAGTCCATCCACTCCAGCTTCAGCTGTGTGGCGTAGATTGCGGGCGTATAGGAATAGTCTGAAACCATCGACCGGGAGCATACTGTCTGAAGAGCTGGGTCACCAGTTTTTCTCTAAGCTAGCCCCGGCTTATGTTCCCAGTGTAGATGAATGTGGTTCAACAAACTCCCAGCTGGAATCAGATGATCCTCTGGACGGACCTTTTTCTTTAGCCGAACTTAAATCTGTCCTCTTCCATGTAAGAGACTCTGCTCCTGGGGTGGATGGATTCCCGTACTCCTTCATAGTTAAAGCCGGAGATAAGACCCACCAGTATTACTTGGACTTAGCCAATTACTGTTTTCTGTCGGGTTATGTTCCTCCTGAGTGGAAAGTTCAAGTGATTGTTCCAATATTGAAGCCTGGTAAAGATCGTAGTGATCATTGTTCTTACAGACCAATTGCTTTATCGTCCATACTTATTAAACTCTTGGAACACCTAGTTAAAAACCGTATAGAATGGTTTGTGGAGAGCAGGAAACTGCTGCCAAGGACTCAATTTGGCTTTAGGAAAAGTCTGGGTACAGCTGATAGTGTAGGTATCCTCACATCAGAGATCCGGCTGGCCCTCAGTAGGAATGAGTCAGTAGCAGTCGTTTTCTTAGATATCTCAGCCGCCTATGATTCTGTCCTCCTCCCAGTTCTCAGGCAGAAAATGCAACAGCTGAGAATCCCGGCTAGGATGCGCCAGATCATATCTAGTATCTTTTTAAACCGTAGCGTCAAACTTAGGATTCCTGGGGTGGACTCTGAACCAAGGTCAGCTTGGAGGGGCCTACCTCAGGGTTCTGTACTTAGCCCCCCTTTATATAATATCTATACATATGATCTCCCTTCTTGTCTAAATTATGACTGTAAAATTCTCCAGTATGCTGACGATATTGCACTATTGGTCTGTAGCAAATCCATTGAAAGTGCCGCGCAATCTATGAACACGTCTTTGTCCTCATTAAACCAATGGCTGTTGGATCACGGGTTATCTCTAAGTGCTCCAAAAAGTGCAGCAGTTGTTTTTACTCGCAGACGCGTCATCCCTCGGGTTGATATCAATATTGACGGCCAAGCTATCCCAATTAAAGAGAAGACCAGGTTCCTGGGGGTGACCCTAGATTCCAAACTGTCGGGTGTGGAGCATTTTAATAACACCGTCCAAAAATGCGAGCGCTCAATCTCGGTTCTAAAGGCATTGGCAGGTGTCTGGTGGGGTGCTCACCCATACACCTTAAAATTGGTATACAACGCGCTGGTCAGAAGCGTACTAGACTACTGTAGTTACTTACTTGAGCCGTGTAACAAAGAAGCCCTTCGTAGACTAGATGCAATCCAAGCCAAATATCTTAGAATCGTGATTGGCGCCATGAAATCCTCACCCATAAATGCCCTACAGGTTGAATGTGCAGAACCTCCCCTTTCCCTTCGTAGACAATACTTAGCAGATCGTTTCTTGTCAAAAGTCTTTTCCCTCTCGTCCCATCCTTTACTTCCCATTTTGGAACAAATCTATCTCTCTCTAACTGTGTCTTCCTATTGGAACAATAAATGTTTTCCATTGATGAATAGGTACAGAGAGCTTGTACAGCTCTCTTCACCCGTTTGTCAATATCCTACTCTTCCGGTCTTTTCTTCTGCATATGAAGTGATCCATTTCAAGCCAAAGGTCGTTTTGGGACTTGGTATCTCCAAAAATTCCCAAGACGTAAAAGGCGACTTCGATCGGGCTATTAAGAGGTACTGGAACGGTTGGAACTTATTTTATACGGACGCGTCTAAATTATCGGCAACGGGATACACTGGTGTTTCTACATATTACCAAAACTCGAGAATAGCACTTTTATTCCAATGTCCTCCAGAAGCTTCAGTGTTCACAGGTGAATGCATCGGTATTCTTGAAGCCATCAATTTTATTTTATCCCATAGAATACAAAACTCAGTTATTTTTTCAGATTCTAGAAGTAGCATCCAGGCAATAGTTCAAAATCAATTAAAATCTAAAATTCATAGTAAAATCATCATAGATATTCGAAATTTGCTTTACACTTGTTTTAAAGATGGTTTAAACATTGAAATAGTTTGGGTACCTAGTCATTTAGGTATAGGCGGAAACGAGTGCGCAGACTCACTAGCTAAGTTTGCTACGTCCAACCTCGTGGATCGAAAACACTACATGGTCCATAGTTACGACTTACGCTCTGATACCAAAGTTAAGCTGCATAACTCGTGGTCTGCTGAGTGGCAGGTAAGTTCAAAATTAAAGGGAGCGTATTACGCCAGTATCCAACCTGACATCCAGCGGAAACCCTGGTTTTTCAAATGTTCCAAATTATCAAAAATAACTGTTTCGTCCTTATGTAGACTGAGACTCGGCCATTGCTGTAGTCCAGTATTCCTACATAAAATCCGTGTCCGTGACAACTCCTTATGCGAATGCGGCCTTGATGATGGTACCTTAGACCATATATTTTTCTCATGTCCTTCTAATTCCCATTCCTTCGTATTGTATCAAATGCTTCCCAAAATTAAAATTCCTCTCCCTATCAACTTCCATTCCCTCCTGACCAATTTCTCTCCTAAACTTGTCCAACTCCTATCAAAATTCCTAAATGATAATGATATTAAAATGTAGCGTGTGTAATAATTATTATTTATTTTAATTGTTGTTTCAGTTTTAAGATATATATATATATATTCGTTTATTTAAAAAAAAAAAAAAAAAAGTATTCTATGTTAACTAACCATATATTGTATTGTCCTTACAGCTACTAACATTTTAGATCTACCACAAAGTGCAAAGTTCGACGGCTCACCTCACCGGGTTACCGTCTTCACATGACACTGGCAGAATAGTCGTCACCGGCTCAGTTGTCAAAGAAGAAAAAAAAAAAAAAAAAAAAAAATTAGCAGATTACGAACTTTTAGCAAAATGACAATGGCATCGTGTTGGAATGACGAATTTATAAAAATTAGCAGACTAGGGGCCCAGGTCTCCTGACACAGGCAATCATGCTTAAAAGGAGGCTTCAATCACATGCAAATAAACGATTATTATTATTACTATCAAAAATTCAAGCACCAAATCCATCAAAACTAACCACCATATTGACTTCTTCTTTTTCTTTGTCTAATTTGTATCTGCTGCTGCAGCTATCCACTGGTTGTTGTTTGTGGTTGTTATTTATGTCAGCACTCTTATTGTAATTTTATTTGAGTTATAACTTTTTTTTTTTGCATGATGTGTCTATCGCATCATATTGTGCACTATTCTTGTACTGTATTGCTTGTGTTATTAAAATAAAAAGTGTAACAATTGTAGATAGGCCAATAAATAAATAAATAAAACTATGCAATTTGGCAATTAATACCGTCTTATACTACAAGTATAGAAAAAATCTGTAAACTGTACATTAATTGTAATTAAATCATAAGTAATAGTCTTTTTAGGGTTCCGTGCCCAAAAGGTAATCAACAGAACCCTATTACTAAGCCTCCGCTGTCCGTCCGTCCGTCTGTCTGTCAGCGGGCTGTATCTCAAGAACCGTAACAGGTAGACAGTTGAAATTTTCACAGATTTTGTATTTCTATTGCCGCTATAACAACAAATAAGCATAAGGTTTATGGTACGGAACCCTTCGTGTGCGAGTCCGACTCGCACTTGGCCGGTTTTTTAAGTAATACCATGTACTTACTTTGTACGGAACCCTCGGTGGGTGAGTCCGACTCGCACTTGACCGGTTTTTTCATCAATATGAGCATTTGTAACCTACATTGTTTAAAATGTTCGAAATTGTCCTAAATGGAGTGTGTCCATCATACACGTATCACGATATGCGACGACCAATAAGAAAAATCGTTGCGGTATGCACGATCAAAGTGGGATTTTAGACCAGTCATAGTCAGAAAGCCCAGATAGCTCCCAGATAGCTCCCAGCTCCCCACAATCCCTCGGGACGATACCCTCAAAACCACGCGAAGCGAGCTCGAAAATTATTGCACCCTGGATAAGTTTGTTAGTACCTTGGCTTTGGCTTTGGTTTGTTGGACCTTGGCTGGGTGAGCCTCCTAGCCCACATAACGTTTGTCTTGCAGCCTGCCCGCCCTGCAAGCTAGGACGAAGTCTTTTTCGTTGAAAAGAAAAATTGTAGTTTTATGCATTTCTTCTTCTAAGAAGAAATGCATAAAACTACAATTTCTAACTTTTTGGGTAAAATTTCCGATGTTTGAAGTGCTGTATCTCGACACCTATTTAACATATAGAGATGCGATATTGTATGGTAAAACTGAAGCAAGTTCTACTTTAAAAGTATGCGAATTAATCTTAAAAGGCAAAATCTAAAAAAATTGAAGTTTTTAAATTTGAAGTTTTTTCATTGAAGTTTCGGTCCAGTAGGGACCGATTCTGAATCTAAAAACTTCAAATTGTCAAATTTGAAAATTCAAATATTCAAAATCAAATCAATTTTTTTTTTATATCCGGAGAAAACTGGCTGTGTCAGACGAACAGACAGACAGACACCCGAGTGATCCTATAAGGGTTCTGTTTTTTGTTCGGAACCCTAAAACTAAGGTTTATGGTACGGAAACCTTCGTGTGCGAGTCCGACTCGCACTTGGCCGGTTTTTCCAAATTAAATCTATACTAATATATAAAGCTGAAGAGTTTGTTTGTTTGTTTGCTTGAACGCGCTAATCTCAGGAACTGCTGGTCCGATTTGAAAAATTATTTCAGTATTAGATAGCCCATTTATCGAGGAAGGCTATATAATAGGTCGCTTTACCTATGAAATTGCCGTTTTGTATGAAAAAATTTAAACGAATTTTTTTCATGTATTTTTTATTTGTATTAATCGAAGTAATCACCCATGCAATCAATGCATCTTTGCCAACGCAGTGGCAGTTTATTGATGCCCTTCTTAAAGAAATCAGCTGGACGGGAGGCAACAAATTCTTCAAAGGCATTTTGTACTGCCTCTCGGGTATTGAATTTTTTTCCCGCCAAGAAGTTATCCAAATTCTGGAAAAAGTAGTAGTTTGTAGGCGCAAGGTCTCGTGAGTAGGGCGGATGACGGAGAGCTTCTAACCCCAGTTCTTGTAACTTGGAGACCGTCTGCTGTGCAGTATGAGGTCGCGCGTTGTCGTGCAGGAGCAGCGGAGACGAGCGATTGACCAATGCTGGTTGGAGATGTGCCAGCTTCTCCATCATTGTGTTCAGTTCTTCACAGTCCACATCTGCAGTAATGCTCACCCCGTTTGGTAAGAAGCTGTGATGAATCACACCAGCGCTAGACCACCAAACAGTGACCATCACTTTTCTAGGGGTAAGTTTTCGTTTAGGGCATTGTTTAGGTGCTGAACCAGGATCCAACCAACTTGCTGAGCGCTTGCGGTTATCAAACAGAATCCATTTTTCATCGCAGGTAACAATGCGGTTCAAAATTCCTTCATTTGTGTGTCTGTTGAGCAGTGCAAGGCACGTCTGGACGCGTACTTCGCGCTGGCGATCATTGAGTTCGTGGGGCACCCATTTGTCAAGCTTTTTTACCTTGCCAATTTGACGCAAATGGACCAATATTGTTTTGACGCTAACGTCGAAAGCTGCTGCTAATTCAGCCGTAGATTGTGTATCATCAGCTTCCACAATCGCCTTTAATTCGTCATTGTCGACCAAAGTCTTCGGACGACCGCGAGGTTCATTTTTCAGGTCGAAATTTCCAGAACGGAAGCGAGCAAACCAATAACAGGTGGTGCGTTGGTTTGTAGTGTTAGCTCCGTAAACGTCGTTGATGTTGCGTGCCGCTTGTGCCGCGTTGCTGCCACGACGGTATTCATATTCCATAATTACTCGAATTTTTAACGTATCCATGATGACGAAAAAGATTGAAATGCGATGAAAATGTAACACTAATCAATAAACAAATGACTACTTTTGGAAAAAAAACATGTTTTTAAAATAAAAATAATTTGAAATTAGAATTCTTAGCCAAACAATAATTATTTTGATTTGAAATGGCCAGTACTGCAGAACGGCAATTTCATAGGTAAAGAACTAATATATCATCACGCTAAGACCAATAGGAACGGAGCAGTAATGAAAATTGTGACGCAGACGAAGTTGCGCGGGAAAGGTAGGAATAACAATATGTAGGTACCTATGGATAGGAATTCAAGTAAATGTTCATATTTTTTTTCCATATAAAATTAAGTCATGCAGGACAATAAAGTTCTCTAAACTCCCCTATAAGGTTCGTTCGGGTTCTTAGGGACTCATATATGGCGTGTCCTACTTATTAATTGCTCTACGTGTTGAACAACACGTAATTACGAATTACCTACCATCAAATACAATTTTTAAAAGTTTATTTGAGTCTCCACAAAATATGATTTTAGCGCTCTTTGTATTTCATTAGCCCAGTTCCAAAAAAGGAGGAGGTTCTCAATTTAGTTGTTATTCTTTTTTTATGTAGGTAGGGTGATCTCATCTAATTCTGTGACTCGCCTTATTCGGTGATATTTGGTTTGAGCGCTATCATAGGGCTATACGAATGAAATCAATGGCTTGAAATACAACCTTACGCCTCTGTAGTAAAGTTCAAATTCATCTGTAAAGTTTGGGGACGCTCGAGTGAGCGAGATAGAAACAACTAACGGTTTTGTTTTGTCAGTTCGCGCGCGAATCTCGCCGGTTTCGGCAGTGTTTGTGAATTGGTGGCGAACTTTGCTGTATTTATGTAAGTATTTAACCGATTTCTTAGCTTCTTTCTAATAAATCGAATTGTAATTGATATTCCCTTGATGTGGCATCAAAATCAAATCGTCATAATTCTGCGTCGTTTTAGTGTTAGAGCTTATTTTGTTCGTCAAAAATATTAGCGTTTTAGCGGTTTAGTGGTTTCTGTGTTATCACAGAATATTATAGTTATGTACAATTATTTGTGGTTTTAACTGAAAGTATTGACTTATTTTGAGTTAAGTAGATAAGATTGATGTAATTTTATTACTTTTATCTGGTCTTAATTAAAATGACGTATTTGAGCCAATATTATATATTTTGCTATCACGGAATTGAGTGACACTTTTTCTGGACTTGTCACGTAATTACGTGAGTAGTTTTATTACCAAATTTTGCAGCATTTTTTTATTAATACGAGCTGCAAATTTGGACCGACGCTAAAATCTAAGCAGGTAGGTATGTATCTATTATTTTAATTTGCTTGTTTACTTTCAGATATCACCGATCTCAAAACCGCACGCAAATAAAACTAACATTGCACCTGCCAAGCAACAATAATAGAACTGAAGACGACGATTGGCTATGTGAAATATGTTTAAGAGATGGTACTCAGAAGATGCAACTTCTAAAAATGGAGCAGACTGGATTTCTTGTTCCTTCTGCTTTAATACGTACCACGTACATTGCCAAAGTCAAGAATTTGAGGCTATTGCGACGATTTTTAAGTGTGATATGTGTTACGCCGAAGAAGAATTCTAGAAGATGTTACTTAAATGTTTATCTTGTTTTTTTTTTATGTTTTTGTTAATTTTATTATATTAATTTTGTACAACTTAAATAAAGTTAACTTGCCTAATTGAAGTAGTAGCTATCACGGACTTAAAGAGGTCACCACGGAATTAGGCAAGTTGACTTGCTTTAGTAAATTTTGTATAACTCTTAGGTTTCAAGAAAAAAATGTGATTAATTGTGCCCATATTCCTCATAAAAGACTGATTAAAATTCATGCTAAGTCTGAATTAAATTAATTAATAATTTATTGGTATTTTATTACTCAAATGCCTTTGTCACGAAGTTAGATGAGTTCACCCTACACCGATTACTCCGAGTTTTCTGATCCGATTTCTGAGATTCTTTTTTAGTTCGCCACTTTTGCCATTTGGTCCCGTAAAAATTTACTTCACTTTGGCTCAGAAGTTTTTATTTTATGAGCATTTTTAGGGTTCCGTACCCAAAGGATACCCAACGGAACTCTATTATTAAGCTTCCGTTCTCCGTCCGTCCGTCTGTCAGTCAACGGGCTGTATCTCAACCTCTCAGTAACTGCAACAGGTAGACAGTTGATTACAGATTGTGTATTTCTATTGCCGCTATAGATAACCACAAATTGTGAAAATAAAGGTTTATGGTACGGAACCCTTCGTGTGCGAGTCCGACTCGCACTTGGCCGGTTTTTGCTAATTTCAATTTCTTCGTAGACAAAGACGTCGTCCAAGTCCCACTTTTTAGTGAAAACTAAAATACTTTTTGAAAAAATAAAATTCTACTTTCAATAAGGTTTTTTTACTAATAATAAATAATAATAAGGTTTTTTTTACTAATAATAGGCATGCATACGTTTGACCACTACCTAATCTGATGGTAAGCGATGACGGTAAGCGAAGATGGAGCACGTTTGCCTAGAAGTAACCTATTCACTCTTGTCTTTTGGTTCTAGCTATCTGGAAACACAGACTCTAGCGGGGAATTCTACTCCTTAGCTGTACGCAATATGAGCGCCGCGCCGGGGCGATTTTTGATGGCGGCGACGTGGAGGTAAATTTTCCACGGCGGCGGTGGCGTGCCGGCGCCACGCTCTTGAACCAATCACTGAAGGAGCGCTTTAAGGTGAATGCTCCAGGGTAGCCCGCGAAATTCAAATATTTTTTGCAATTTGCCGGTCAGTGTGAAGCTGTATGTGGACCAAATGCGATCCGCGACCGTAACGCGTATTTATCTTGTACCGGACGGGCGTGATCGACTGGAACGGGGTTGTGATGGGGTAGGTCTATCCTTTTTCTTCTCCTCCGAAGTGAACTGTGACCGACCGACGGCGTCCAGCCGCGCTGACGTCCTGTACCGGAAACTGAGGCTCTTCCGCACCTAACGTACAACGTTCTTCTGTCTTGCCAAGTACTTGCTGTCTTCGGGGTAGATTGGGGTGCAGGGTGAATGCTTACCAGGGTTAAATAATAGGCAGGAATTTGACAACACTGCAGCTAATGGTTTAAGGGCAAATTCGCGAGTACTGTGATTCTATTTATAGATTCTAGGGTTTCTTCTGCCGGTGACTACCAGTTTGCTATTTTTGTCAATTTACTAAGGTACGAGGTTACCTTACCGTAACGAGGCCCAAAAACCACTAACTGATTCAGTTTATTTTAACTGCAAATTTTAACTAAGGTTCTACAACATTTTCAGCTATATCTAGGTCTATTCTAGGTCTGGATAGGGGTTGATGCACCTCTATGCAAATCCCCCGAAATTCCCTGTCGAACGGGGTGGAAAACAACCCTTCAACCCTGCCCACTAGTGGGCTTGTTGCATTTAACTATCGAAAATTGTTGATTTCCCGGAAAAATGGCCTTAAGACCTAAATTCCTAGATGCCCTAAAGACTTAGGCCCCTCGCCCACGGCGACTTTTTGTAGCGATGCAGTCGCGCGTTTAGCAAACGCGCGACAGCATCACTTCTAACGCGTGTTAGTCGCATTTGCAACGCGCTACTGCATCGCGATTGTATCGATACAAACGCGCGACCGCGTTGCGCTACTGCATCGCGATTGTATTGATGCAAACGCGCGACCGCGTCGGACGCATGGGTATTAAATGGATGCATCCAATATTGACGCTGCTTCCGTTGCCTACGCTTCGGCTGATTACGTAAAAGCAGCACCAAAGAAAACGTGACTAATGTTGCCTCAACGGAGTCCATCTTGCAACTGTACTGATCCAAGGTATTTTTGTATCGTAACTGCATCGCGACCGAATCGCGTTTGCATCGCGACCGAATCGCGACCGAATCGCGTTTGCATCGCGACTGAATCTGGTCCCGTGGGCGCGGGCACACAGCTAGCGACTGCTTCGCGTCTGTATCGATGCTACCCGCGAGAGCATCGCGACTGCATCGCTACAAAAAGTCGCCCGTGGGCGAGGGCCCTTAGCACTGAAGGTGCGTGTACATGGTTTTTCTTCAACCACCCTACTATCTTTGAATGTGAAATGTCTATTTTTCATGTACCTTCGATTTGGTTGATTTCCATCAGCCAATCAGAACACGCCCTCTGGGTGCTATCGGGAATGTGTAGGGGAAATGTGTAGCCCTACCTATTGGTCATAATTTTCTTTGAAAATAAGTTTTCCCCAGACCATCTTTTACGTGTTTGGGGAAAACGACAAACATACGATTTTAAATCGATTACATAGCTTATAAACTATCACTATGCAAGTACATAAGCTTCTAAGTTCAGTACATAGGCCTACGACAATAGGTACATAGGTACTATCTATGCGAGTTACACAATGCTAAATGCTTCTCCGCGAATATTTCTATGACTATTTGAGTATATAAGCTCCTAACTTTAAAATATATAAGCTTACGACTATAGATACATAAGGCTGTTTATGCGAGTTATATAAAGCAAAATGCTCCGTCGCGAACATTTCTCCCGCCGTGCAGCGTAGTGACGACTCGTCGCGATGTCGGCGCGGCGCTGCATCTCGCCGGTGAGCGACGACTGTAGCTGCGTCGCCCGTTGCCACGGTGACTGTTGCCTCGAATCTCGCCGCGACGCTCGTCGTACCGGCGACTGTTGCCTCGAAGCTCGCCGGCGCGACGTCCGTCGCTCCGGCCCGTAGCTCCGATGCTCTGGACCATTTCGGTGACGGGATCAGCCTCTTCGCCGGACGCTTAAGAGTGCCGCCAGATATGCGCACCTCAGCGGTCCGGACCTGTCCATCCGCCCAAGGGAAGACTGCGGTGATGCGGCCTCGCGGCCACGTGTTGCGAGGCAGCTGGCCGTCTGCGATGAGCACAGGGTTGCCCACCTGCAGACCAGGGTCACGGTGGTGGCGCTCCCGCCGGTGTTGGAACTCGGGTAGGTGCTCCCTCACCCAGCGGCGCCAGAACTGGTCGGCGAGCGCTTGTGAGCGCCGCCAGTGTTTCGTGGTGTCGACGTGTTGCTCGGTGAACACGCCGGGTGCGGTGGAGTCTGGCCGAACCACCGAGTAGGAAGTGGTTCGGCGTGATGGATTCATCGCCTTCGCTGGCGACTGATACCTATTTCAGCGGGCGGCTGTTTACCGTACTCTGCCTCACACAACAGTGTGGACAACACCTCTTCGTTGGTGTTTTTCTGTGAGTACGGTTTCTGTGTCGAGTGACTGATAGCAGTCGACTCGTTTTCTCCATACCTTTTGGAGCATTTGCTTGGCGCGTACTGTAACTATTGAGGCTACGCCAAGCACTATTTCGAATGCCTCTTCTTGGTGGGCACGTCTTTCTCTAAGACGCCCCTCGGTGGACGCGCTAGGGTCAGGTTGAAACCTAGCGTGTCTGCACTTGGTCTCCATTCTAGACCAAGCACGTTTTCGGTGGTGCATCCTGCGCTTACAGGTGTGCACGTTGGACTGGCCGCGGCGAATACAATTGCATCACTCGATATTCGTCGCGCTCCCTTCAATTCTATTGCCTCTCCACGGACATTGGAGGGCATTCATGTCCTCTTCTCGGACTTTATTTGTGGCTATGTCTTTTCTTAAGACACCACTCGGTGGACGCGCTAGAGTCAGGTTCAAACCTAGCGTGTCTGCACTTGGTCTCCATTCTAGACCAAGTACGTTTTCGGTGGTGCATCCTTGCGCTTGCAGGTGTGCACAGTGGGCTTGCCGAACCGAACATGATTGCATCACTCTACTTATATTCGGCGGAGCTCCCCTCATTCTATCGCCTCTCCACGGACATTGGAGGGCGTTCAAGTCCTCTTCTCGGACTTATTTTGTGGTTATGTCTTTTCTAAGACGCCACTCGGTGGACGCGCTAGAGTCAGGTTCAAACCTAGCGTGTCTGCACTTGGTCTCCATTCTAGACCAAGCACGTTTTCGATGGTGCATCCTTGCGCTTGCAGGTGTGCACGGTGGGCTTGCCGAACCGAATACGATTGCATCACTCGATATTCGTCGGGCTCCCTTTGTTCTATCGCCTCTCCACGGACATTGGAGGGCATTCATGTCCTCTTCTCGGACTTTATTTGTGGTTATGTCTTTTCCTAAGACGCCACTCGGTGGACGCGCTAGAGTCAGGTTCAAACCTAGCGTGTCTGCACTTGGTCTCCATTCTAGACCAAGCACGTTTTCGGTGGTGCATCCTTGCGCTTGCAGGTGTGCACGGTGGGCTTGCCGAACCGAATACGATTGCATCACTCGATATTCGTCGGCTCCCTTTGTTCTATCGCCTCTCCACGGACATTGGAGGGCGTTCATGTCCTCTTCTCGGACTTTCGAAGGCGTCTGTTGCCTCTCCACGGATATTGGAGGGCGTCTGTTGCCTCTCCACGGATATTGGAGGGCGTCTGTTGCCTCTCCACGGATATTGGAGGGCGTCTGTGTCCTCTTCTCGGACTTTCATCTGCACAAACATTTCGGTAATATCACCGGAAATGGCTATGGGGTGTCTGCGGAACCTCATCATGACGCCGGGCAGCGTCTGTAACAGATCTGGTCCCGTGAGTAGGAAGTCGTTCAAAGACTTCCATTCGATTTAGCTGCGGCGTCGTGTACTATACGGAACTTCTCTGGCTTCATTGGGTTGAAGACATCGAAATGAGGTAGGTACAAGGTTCTTCCTGGTGTACTATTTTCGGGCGCTTTCTCGGCGCACCCTTTCTGTAGGAGCGAGTCTATTCGTTCCGTATATCTATCTCGAAGAGTCGGATTTCTATCGAGTTTCTATAGAAACAAGCCGCTTGTGGGCTGTCTCATAACTATCGGGCATTTTGGTCTATTTTGCTTCCATAGCATTGCGGTTTCTATATGCCCATTTTCTATCTGTTTGGTGTGTCGTTTCAAGATGTCTTCTGTGGGTCTATGCGGCCTTCGGCTCCAACTTGTCTGGCAAGGTCCTCGTTGATCAATGATACGGTTGATCCATCGTCGGAAAGAGCGAACGCAGATGCCTCTCCCGCCGGTCCAATCACCCGGACCGGTACCATCTTGAGGTAGGCATGACTCGACTATGTTCGCGAGCTGGCAACCACTTCTTGTGGTTCGAGGATCTTCGGCTTTTCGGCAGTCGCTGCAGCGGGCTTCTTCTCGAAATGAAGTAGCCGATTGTGTGTGGCTATACACTCCTTGATGCCACACTTCTTCGGTTTGCACTGGTGCCGCTTACGTCGTAACTTCATGCAGCGATAGCATAAGTTGAGCTTCTTTGCTAGCTCCCATCTCTTGTCGCTGTTGCCTTCTTTGAATTTCCGACAATCGCGTTCTATGTGCCCATCTTTCCCACATACGCGGCATCTATCGGCCGGTTTCTCTGTTGCTGTGTGGGTTCTCTGTGCTATACGTCTGTTTGATGGGCCCTCTGTTGCGTTGAAATTCTCGGCGGGAGCGAAGGCGCTGCAGAAGCGGGCTTGTTCAGTGATGAATTCGCTGAACAACGAAAGGTCAGGTAACGACTGATACTGTCTTTGCCTTCTGAATCTTGCTGTATTCTTGACATCATTGAAATTTTTTCGAGTTGTTACGTAAATGGCTCGAAACGACAACCATTCTGTGTGTGCACCATTGAAGTTCGGTAAGGTCATGATGACCTTCGACGGCGAGGAACTATTCTGTTCTGTTTTTCTGTCAGCTAGCGATACTATAGCTGCTGTAAGGTCCGTTATGATCGGCTGTAATCGGTTTTCCCCGTCGTCTTCTATTTTCTTCGGTGGTGCTATCTGTTTAGTCACTTCATCGACTTTCGGCTCTAGTTCTGGTATTTGCGTTCGACGAGAGTCCACTATCGGTACGGAGTCTAAAGGGGGAGATGGTTGCTGCTCGCAGCTTCTATCTATTCTATTCTGCTCGCAGTTTCTATCTATTCTATTCTGCTCGCAGTTTCTATGTGTTCTGTTACGGATGTCTCCCTCAGCGGTGTTGGTCTCTCTCTGATCAGGAACAGGTTCAGCTGCCTCTTCCAGCCAGGAACGCACGTACTCGTCGTTCGAGTTTCTATCTTCTAATATTCGTCGTCCGATTCTTGTTCGGCTCTCTGAAGTGCTAACTGTGCAAGCTCCAACTTAATCTTGAGTAAGTCTTCGCGTGCCTTTGTGACTCTTCTATATGACCGCGTCGTCCTTCCCACGGTCGACGGCGGCTTGTCACATTCGATACGTTCGATACGGGCGTCACCCCGGGTAGTCACCGGCAGGTTTCGGCTGTATGTTCTATCTGTCGGCTTCAGTGTACTATCTGAAGGCGCTTCAAATCTGGTTCCCTTTCTTGAGGTTGGCATAATTTAGATCCTCAAGTCGATTCTTCAAAACTGTTCTATATCCCTGGATAAGGCTTCAGTAAAACTTGAATTAAAGTTTTTCTTCAAACTGTTTCTATATTCTCGGATAATTCTTCAAAGTCCCCAATCTTCAAAGTCCAGAGTTGCTCTGAATTTTCTAAGTGTAAAATTTTCAAAGTCCAAATTCTTCAAAATTTTTTCTATGTCTCGAATCGGTCTATGTTTTCTATATGTAGAATCCTCTTCAAAATTTTCAAAGTTCAAAATCTTCAAAAAAAATTCTATGTCCCGAATCGGTCTATGTTTTCTACGTGTAGAATCTTCTCAAAATTTTCAAGTCCAAAATCTTCAAAAATTTTCTATGTCCCGAATCAGTCTATGTTTTCTATATGTAGAATCTTCTCAAAATTTTCAAAGTCCAAATTCTTCAAAAATTTTTTATGTCCCGAATCGATCTATATTTTCTAAGTCTCAGTATGAATCTTCAAAATTTTTCTAAGTGCCAGCTTCTATGTTCGAAAAATTTTCTAAGTGTCTGGTTCAATCCTCAAATTTTTTTAAGTCCCAGGTTCTATCTTCAAAAAATTTTCTAAGTCTCGGGTTCAATGTTCAAAAAATTTTCTAAGTCCCAGGTTTGGTCTTCAAAACCTTCCAGTCCAGGTTCAATTTTCAAATTTTCTCAAAGTCCAGAATTCCTCAGAAATCTTCTAAGTCCAGACGAAATCCTTCAGTGTTTCAGGAAAATTTACAAAGTCCAAAGTTTCGGGGTGAGTCCTTAAGGGTGGCTCCCGAAGGGTAGTTTTCTTCAAGGGCAGTCTTCACGATGAGCCACGATGCTGAGCTTGAGGCTTCCTAACTGGAACGTATGTTGACGGATAACTTCGGATCCGCCTCAGGGTGAGTCCTTAAGGGTTGGTTCTTGAAGGGTAGTTTTCTTCAAGGGGTAGTCCTCACGATGAACCACGATGCTGAGCTTGAGGCTTCTTAACTGGAACGTTGATTCGGGAACGAACACCAATTGACATACTGTTAAGAAACAAGATACGGGGTGCGTATGTTTGGCTCTTGTGCCAAACTATATCGCAGGGCTTCGGCTTGAGTCTTCAAGGCTTGTTTCTTCAAGGGTTGATTCTTCAAGGGATGATTCGGGAACGGATACGATTTGACATACTGTTAAGAAACAAGATACGGGGTGCGTATGTTTGGCTCTTGTGCCAAACTATATCGCAGGGCTTCGGTTTGAGTCTTCAAGGCTTGTTTCTTCAAGGGTTGATTCTTCAAGGGATGATTCGGGAACGGATACGTTTTGACATACTGTTAGAAACAAGATACGGTGGCACAGAAATCCGGCTCGCAAGGACCAAAAAATGTACCGGACGGGCGTGATCGACTGGAACGGGGTTGTGATGGGGTAGGTCTATCCTTTTTCTTCTCCTCCGAAGTGAACTGTGACCGACCGACGGCGTCCAGCCGCGCTGACGTCCTGTACCGGAAACTGAGGCTCTTCCGCACCTAACGTACAACGTTCTTCTATCTTGCCAAGTACTTGCTGTCTTCGGGGTAGATTGGGGTGCAGGGCGAATGCTTACCAGGGTTAAATAATAGGCAGGAATTTGACAACACTGCAGCTAATGGTTTAAGGGCAAATTCGCGAGTACTGTGATTCTATTTATAGATTCTAGGGTTTCTTCTGCCGGTGACTACCAGTTTGCTATTTTTGACAATTTACTAAGGTACGAGGTTACCTTACCGTAACGAGGCCCAAAAACCACTAACTGATTCAGTTTATTTTAACTGCAAATTTTAACTAAGGTTCTACAACATTTTCGGCTATATCTAGGTCTATTATAGGTCTGGATAGGGGCTGATGCACCTCTATGCAAATCCCCCGAAATTCCCCGTCGAACGGGGTGGAAACCAACCCTTCAACCCTGCCCACTAGTGGGCTTGTTGCATTTAACTATCGAAAATGTTACAAGTTTTGAACTTGTTTACTATTTAGGGTTGTTTTCCTGGAAAACTGTGCCCCATGGACTATGAAACTATCTATATTCGGGTAGGTGCATCATCCCTCTATCCAGATACACAACTTACCAAGCCACCCCTCCAAGGGTGGAGGTACTATAGGTCAGGAACCCGGAAGAGGATAAAAATCTGTGTTTACCTTTTTATCTATTTTGCGGCTTTATGCCTTGCCTGACCATGAAGATGTGCACATATCTGGATAGGGCTGAGTGCCAGGTTTCCAGTGCCTATGGTTTAAGACCTAAATTCCTAGATGCCGCCCTAAAGACTTAGCACTGAAGGTGCGTGTACATGGTGGTTTTCTTCAACCACCCTACTATCTTTGAATGTGAAATGTCTATTTTTCATGTACCTTCGATTTGGTTGATTTCCATCAGCCAATCAGAACACGCCCTCTGGGTGCTATCGGGAATGTGTAGCCCTACCTATTGGTCATAATTTTCTTTGAAAATAAGTTTTCCCCAGAACATCTTTTACGTGTTTGGGGAAAACGACAAACATACGATTTTAAATCGATTACATAGCTTATAAACTATCACTATGCAAGTACATAAGCTTCTAAGTTCAGTACATAGGCCTACGACTATAGGTACATAGGTACTATCTATGCGAGTTACACAATGCTAAATGCTTCTCCGCGAATTTCTATGACTATTTGAGTATATAAGCTCCTAACTTTAAAATATATAAGCTTACGACTATAGGTACATAAGGCTGTTTATGCGAGTTATATAAAGCAAAATGCTCCGTCGCGAACATATCTAAAGAATAATAACCATTTTAATCATCAATATAGCCCTCTAAGTTCATGTAGTTCGAAAGAATGATTATTTCTGAAATATTCATTCTTTCGAACTACATGAACTTAGAGGGCTATATTGATGATTAAAATGGTTATAATTCTTTAGATAAATACGCGTTACAGTCGCGGATCGCATTTGGTCCACATACAGCTTCACACTGACCGGCAAATTGCAAAAAACATAAAAATATTTGAATTTCGCGGGCTACCCTGGAGCATCCACCTTAAAGAAAAAACTTTTTTACAAAAAATACAACCGACTTCCAAAAACAAAACACTACAAGGTACAAAATAACTTTGGAGGAAAGAAAATAACTTTAATTTTGGAAGTCGGTGTCAAAAAACGAAAAAATAACCAAAACAGTCTTGGAAGTCGGTTGTATTTTTTGTAAAAAAGTTTTTTATTTTTAACTTTTCCAGCGGTGACGGCGCGCCGTTTAGCTCCACGGCGGCGGCGCGTCGGCGCAGCTCTCATATCTAGCTACTGACGTACTATGAGTGTGTTCCCAAAACGTTTTGTGCGTGTGGGTGGGATGTCCACCATGTATCTACCGGTGGCGCATCGCCGTTCGTCTTGTGGTCCGATGATGGAACGGGCTTGGCGGAATTAAATCATGTGGGGATTTTACTGTAAAATCCCCATTACAATAATTGCATTTTGTGCAATAATTTTCCAATCACATTTCCTCTTAATTTAAACAATTACCTACTATAATAGGTATTAATATTTTGCGTATTATACTTATTTTCTGATAATTTCTTACATTGCTGTAGCTTTGATTTAGACAATTGCACACCTATTGCCTAGACAATTAAAGATCACAAAAGAATCGTTTTTACCTACTTCATGAATCAATGTCCTTAATATTCCCAATAGTTGAAAAGATGTTTTAAACCTGTTAGGTACTAATAAAAACCCAACCATCGTCACTCTCGTAAATAATTATCTTAGATATTAAATACGAAATATCTAGTTAACACCTGTTGAAATGTTGAAAAAATTCTATAACCTATGTTCATCAGGGATAATGTAGGATTCTAATGGTGAGAATTTTTCAAATTGTCTAGTACTTTCAGAGCCTAATCAATTCAAACAAACCTTTCCTCTATATAATACCTACTAGTTGACCGGCGCAACTTCGTCTGCTCCACTCATCTTGGTCTTAGCGAGGATGATAAATATAGTATAGCCTTCCTCGATAAATGGGCTATCTAACACTGAATTAATTTTTCAAATTAGACCAGTAGTTCTCAGGAACTACTGGTTTAGCGCGTTGGATTAGCGCGTTCACGCAAACAAACGAACAAACAAACTCTTCAGCTTTATATACTAGAAGTAGAATTAATACTTACTTTTAA
The DNA here is from genome assembly GCA_950371165.1 of Lacanobia oleracea. Taxonomy (NCBI): domain Eukaryota; kingdom Metazoa; phylum Arthropoda; class Insecta; order Lepidoptera; family Noctuidae; genus Lacanobia; species Lacanobia oleracea. The sequence continues at coordinate 17,459,328 of OX493387.1, read as the reverse complement.
GAGTTTGTACTCTTAAAAGTACTTAAGTATTAATTTATTAGCTAATGATCAATTAAAATAAAAACAACATCATTTTCAATGTATCTAATAATATCGTTGATATTAAAATAAAGAATCAGTTTTTGTTATACGAGTAACTACACTAATCTACACTTCGTAGGTACCTATATCAACTGAATTTGTATTCAGTTGTGTTATTTTCTGCTAAATTATTGTAAGTATATAAACTATAGTTAAGCAGAAAATAACGTTGTTGTTGTGTTTAATAGTTTCGTCTGTACGAAACTGTTTGTTATTTCTAAACGATACTATACTGGAAATTTTAGAACGTTAGCTCTGTAGGTAGGTACTTATACTAAACGGGCGCCTCTTAATAGCCATTCAAACTTGGTCGGATTACCCATGTTTTGTGGTAGTTCTGGTATTTTTATCAGTAGAGTAGCTAGCATGGATGACACCCGGGGCGGATAATGTTGAGTCACCCTACAAATGAACCCCCCTCCCCAAATAATTATGAGTTGCGCCTTTGGCTATTCGTTCTAGTGACGGTAGTCGCAAGCCATTTTTCGAAAGGGGGGGAGAGTGTAGTGCCACTTGCTGTTCAGGTTTTTATTTTCAGGAATGGTCTTACATCATACTTAGGTACAAACAAAATCTCGAAAATAAGTGTGATTATTTTGATTTTGTTTTCATCATTATCTAAACTAAATTTAGTTTAGTAACACAAGTAAGATTAAGAACTAAAAGAGGGCAGAAAACAAGAACGAGCTCGAAAATTTTTGCATCCCACCTCGGAGATGTTTTATTTTCTTTTGATCAAGCATACTTAAATAGAAATAACTTTATGGAGTGATGCAAGAAAGCTCATTGACTGAGAGAGGGCAGAACACAAGAGCGAGCGAAGCGAGCTCGAAATTTTTGACACCCCACTTCGGATAGTAACTTTGTGGACTGATGCTCATTCATTTAGCGAGAGCAGAACACAACAGCGAGCGAAGCGAGTTTGAAAATTCATAACCCCAGAAATTATCAAAAGTCAAAAAAGTTTATTTCAATTAGGCCAATAAACGGCACTTTTGAACGTCATCATTACATTTAAAGTAACAGTGACTCTACTGTCCATTCGGAAGGGTAGATTCTTGTGGAGAAGAACGGACAAGAAACTCCGTAGTTGCTCTTTTCAAATCAATGTTTTATATGTGCTGTGGTATACAAAACTTTAATTTAAAACTTTCATTTTTGCACCCTACTTCTGACAGGTTTCATTGCGTCAACCGTTAAGGGGTGCCACCTAATAGTGATAAAACCAGCCAACGAGTGTTCGGGTGTCACCCCTATCTGTTGATCATTCATATTATACTTAAATAAACCTAATGCCTGATGCAAGAAAACTCATTAACTGAGAGAGAACCTAACACAAGAGCGAGCAAAGCGAGCTTGAAAATGCATGCACCCCAACTCGCAAAGTTTTTATTTTCTTTTGATAATTTCATACATAAACATAGTAATTTCGTTGAGTTATAAAGAAATGCGCGAGAATAAAAAGAGTGCAGAGTGTAAGAGCGAGTTTAGTGAGTTCGAAGTTTTTTAAACCCCACCACGGACGGGCCCGTTAAGGGGTGACACCCGACCGTGACTAAAGTCAACGCTCGTACGTTGCGTCACCCCTAAATGCATAAAACCTGAAGAACTAAAGAATTTTTTGCACCTTATCTCGGGTGGGTTTTACTGTATTTTGATAATTCATACTGAATTTGAAGTTTTTTGTTGATTTATACAGAAAAGCTCAGGAAGCTAAAGAGTGCAAAATGCAAGAGCGAGCGAAGCGAGCTCAAAAAATTTTGCACCCTAGGTACTTCTGACAGGTTTCATTGCATCAACTGTTGAGGGGTGCCACCTGATAGTGAGAAAGCCAATCAACGAGCGGTCGGGTATCACCCCTAAACGGGTACGTCACCACCTCGCTACGCTACTGATTTTATTTATATCTCTTTAATTATTCTGTGTAATGAGCTGAAACATGTGAATAGTTGCATTATACACTAAATATTGAAAGATATTTTATTTTACTTTTCTTTGAAATAGTCCTACAATCGGATGTTATAAAAAATAGTGATTTCGGTCGTAGTAAATTATGCCATTGCTCATTATTACAAAGAGCACATAATTGAAATTTGGCATGACATTGTAGACCCTTACAGGGTACAAATAAACGTCATAAAACGAAAAAAAAAAGTTCCGACTGTTTCTGTTGAATAACTCCCTAATGGGTGGATGCACAAATTCGTACTTACCAATCTTACCATACACAATTACAGGACGTCATACACTAAATATCTGCTAAATTGAAATGAAACGACACTTTTCCGCTGGAACATGCACCCTCTCGCACACACACCCTCATAACGCCCTTTGCGATCCAGCGCCGCGGTGACTCTTTCAAACAAATTCTGCGACCCTGGCATGGGTGAGAATGCCTCATGCATTATACGTTTATGAATGAAGTTTTAAATAAATGAAAAAGAAGTAATTGAAAAACTTATTTCCTTTTAGAAATGTTTATTTGAATAAATTTTCATTTTAGGCTTACATTAAAATACGACTACGCTGACAACATTCCTGAAATAGGTACTTAACTCATTAAATAGGTACCTACTTAAACATAAAATATATTCAGTCGAAGCTTCTTTGAAAAATTATGAATTTTACTAACACTTCAATCCATACGGACGGTCGCAGTTGTTTTTAGTGTCACATACTAGTTGATTTCTGCGGCCAGAACTCTCTTCGTACGGCTTTTGTCCCGGATAGTTGCCTCTGAAAATATAAGAAAATAAATTGAGAATACTGAATATGGTCTTACATACATGGGACATTAGAACAAGTAGTGATCCACCACAAGGCTCGGTCACTGCGAATCAACAGTTTTAGAAATCTTCTACGAGCTCGTAGTTAAAGAGTAACAGCCGCACGGAACCACTTTCAAGGTTATGCAACGCTTGCTGAGGTCGGTCTGTGGATGGGTGACCATCTTAACATAGGTACCGATATTACTCCATACTTCGAAAGGTACGTATACTTCCACGTTAATAGCTGTGAGTCCCAGCTGACATTTGTAGATCTTTGGCTGTCGTTACGGATTGTCAGAAGCCAGAATATCTGACACCAGTCTTACTAAGAAGTATCGTGTTAGGTAACAAGTTAAGGGTGGTGGAGGTATGGGAGTCAGCCGCTCCAAGTAAAATTATGGTATTTAGCTGAATCTGTTTTGACTGGAAGCCAAAGCCAAGGTATATTAGCATCGGCTGTCAGTTGGGTAAAGACCAGGCAGATGATGATTGAGAATCTAGTCCTGCATGGGACATTAGACCGACTAGTGGCCCACCACCAGGCTTTGTCACTGCAAATCGATAGTTTTAGAATACTTCTAAACGGTGTTTCTAATGAGATTGAAAACTGACCTCTAATGTCTCTTGCATTAAGGAAATCCCTATCGGATAACACAATTATTAATTAAAAATTTAAGGTAATTGAATATTAAGTTATAAACTTACGCAGGTCCGTAGTTGCAGACGACGGAGAATTTGTTCCACTTGTTCTGGAATGTTTGTGAGATAGCGCAACCAAGCTTATCGCTGTTCGACCACAAAATCTGTTCAAAAAAATTTGTTTATAATAAACTAGCACTTTGCCTGCGACTTCACCCACACTGCAAATTTTCTATAGGATGCCTCATTTTTGCTAGTATTTATAGCCTACTAGCTTCTGCCAGCGGCTTCGCCGTGATCCCTAGGGAACATACTCCCGAGATAAAAAGTAGCCTATGTCCTTTCTCAGGCTCTAAACTATCTGTGTAGGTACTAAATTTCATTTATATCGGTTCAGTAGTTTTGGCGTGAAAGCACGACAGACAGACAGAGTTACTTTCGCATTTATAATATTAGTATAAATTAGTAAGGAATAAGGATAATAGTATAATAATAGTAAGGACTAGCTCCTGACAGCGGCTTCACCCGCGTGATGAAATTGTTTGTGGTTGGTATCGTCAAATGATTCAACGGGGACAATTGGAATATTGGGTCGAGCTTCACTGTCGCGTCTTTCTGATGGTCACCACTTTGTTTTTTATTTTCAGGAGTAGGTAGGGAATAGTGGCGGGCTGGTCAAAAAAAGATGGATGTATCACAAACCTGAGTGTAATGCCCGATATGGTAGCTTTTGTGGAAGTCACTCTCCTTTATCGGCCCAAATGTGTAGTTAACATTTTCACTGAACCACGACTCGACAGCTGTGTCCGGATTCAGGACATACTTAGGATCGGTAGTCGATAACCAATACAAGTTCTCTCCCGTCTTAAATCTTTTGGATCCTGTAGAAAACAATTGGTAGGCTTTAGTACGATTTTTTTTATCAACGCAGAGACTGTCAAATAACACATTTAAACATCAAATTACGTCTGTAGTCCCACAATGAACAGGCAGGCTGCAGGGGTGTACGTAGATCATTAGCATTATTATTATAGATTGCGGAATTTGTTCGAAAGAGTCACCGCGGCCCTGAAACGCAAAGGGCATTTGGAGGAACACAGATAGGTTTTTAGTCAGTAAGAGTGTGACACTCCCTTCCGCTTCGCTCAGAGCGGAAGGAGTCATTTGATGACTTCCCATCCTAAGAAAAAAGGATAAGGTTATTTAAAAAAAGTAAGTAAGTACAGGTATTGAATATGGGGCTTGACTCCAGGCCACTACTGAAAAATCCCAGTTGAAAGACCCTTTCTGCATGAGGAATCGATTGAGCTCCTGCCTTATTAGGTTTATTGGTATCAAGCGCTAATGTTGAGTTTGAACTAAACAGTAGCGCTTGCCGAACAAGCCTTGTCAAATAAGCTTTGCAAGAGAGATGTCACCAGACACCAATAGAGTAATTAGCATTATGTAGGTAGACCTACAACTATTTTCTTTCTTAGATGGATTCATAATTTCATACCCTGATGGTTGAGTGACTGACAGACAACGCACAGCCGAAACTACTGGTATAAAGCTGAAATTTGGCATGAGGATTTTCCGACATTCCCAGGTAAACGGGAAAAAACGGAACTCGGGGATACTTACGAACAGATTTATTTGGGTTGTGCCTGTGCAAGTTTTTCTTTGCCCACTCTGACGCCTTGGCTTGCAACTCCTCGTCCCACACCTGGGAAACAAGTAGGTAGTGAATTAGGAAAACAAATAATTTTGATTTTATAAAAAAAAACCGGCCAAAAGCGAGTCGGACTCGCCCACCGAGGGTTCCGTATTAATATGGACGTAAATAAAGACTATTTTTTTAATGATTTAACTACAAATGTATAATTTAAAAAAAATCCCTAAAAATGTTGATTCCCTTGAGAGTAGCAAAATATACGTTTTTTGCGGCATAAACGGCCGCATCTTTTTTTACGTTAACTTGGAAGTTTGATTTTTTCACAGCTTCCAGGGACTGTAGATCTGAGTATATGGTTTTAATTTCGACTCGATACCTTCCCTCGTCCCTGAGATAAAGGGTCTTGACAGACAGACGGACAGGCGGACGGACAGACAACAAGTGATCCTATAAGGGCTCCGTTTTTTCCTTGTGAGGTACGGGGCCCTAAAAAAAGCCAAGAAAGCCGACTAGGAGGAGGAAAAAGAAGAATATAATTAAAATAATATTAAAGTTCTGGAGTGGCAACCGCGTACCGGAAGACGCAGCGTTGGCAGACCTCCCACAAGATGTATCGATGACCTGGTGAGGGTCGCAGGTAGCCGATGGATGCGAGACGCGCACGACCGGTAATTGTGGCGACACTTGCGCTTCCTCAAGAGTCTCCTTGCCTATGTCCAGGAGTGGACGTCTTTTGGCTGATATAATGACGATGAACATTAATAAATAAATTACAACAGCTACATACCATCATCTTCATACCCGACGCAGGAGGCTGTCCAGCAACCTGTCCTTTGGCAACCAGGAGGCGACGGTGATTGTGTCCATCCACGAACGCACGAATTTGTTGACAAGATAACGATTTCACTGAAACCAACAACATGAAAGGCTTAAATGACAAAGTACGATCTATGCATCTTGCTCAAGTATTCATATATATACTTGAATTTCTGCATAATAAATAAAATACTACAAACTTACCATTAACACCGCTATCCCTCGGCCAAGCAGAAACTGCAGCAAAGAATAAAAACAAAGCAAAATATTTCTTCATGGTTGTAGCGAGCGTATTGTACGCACTGCACGAAATAATTTGACGAATGTGACAATCGTTACGTTTCAGGAGCTTATATACTTCTTCAGTTTCATACCTACCCTATTGATAGCAAATTCGAACGTCAATTGGATATTCCCAATTATAACAATAAATTTACCTAATTAAATACGGTAAATACCGTATATTGACCACAGGCATACAATTTGAAGCACTGATTTATTTGTTTCCATGGCAAAATCAGGGAATAAAATGCGTTAGGTTAAATTGGATATTCCCAATTTCAACGATTACTTTTAATGGAAATCAACATTTATACTAAGTTTGTATGGTATTCCATGGCAAAATCAGGGAAAAACCGGCCAAGTGCGAGTCGGAATATCACACGAAGGGTTCGTACTATAAACCGAAAAATTAGTTTTTTGTTATAGCGGGAATAGATTATATGCAAATTTCGGCTGTCTACCTATAACTGTTCTTGAGAAACTGATTTCTATCACCAATTTATTCTTGGTTCTCCTCCTTCATCAGATCACTATCTATTCATAACAGATTCATTGAAACCATTTCAATTAGCCCAAACTCGATACCACTGATGTTAGTGAGGAGTTGGGTATGGTGGTCATACCTACCTAATCAAGCTCTTGCAATATCATTGAAGTCTACTAGGTAGGTAATAGTCCGGTCAAGTTAGACCAAAAAATAGGAGTGAATGTACATTAATTCGCACCCAGCTCAAAACATCATCATCTCAATAAAATCCAAAAGTCCTCTTCAATCTCAAAGGTCACAAAAACGGGGTTTTCGCGATTTTCAGCAGTTTTATCATTAAATTAGTTCAGACAAAAATTGTAGATCAAATCATCTGCCTAGCCTTTTCCCAACTATATTGGGGTCGGCTTCCAGTCGAACCGGATTCAGCTGAATACCAGTGTTTTACGTGAAGCGGCTGCCTATCAGACCTCCATAACCCATTAACTGGGTAACACGGTACTTCTTGGACTGGAGTCAGATTTACTGGCTTCTGACAATCTGTAACGACTGCTAAAGATCTACAAATGACAGCCGGGACCAACGGCTTAACGTGCTTTCCGAGGCACGGAGGAAACTCGTTACGTTAAGATGGTCACCCATCCACAGACCAACCTCGGCAAGCGTTGCTTAACCTTGATGATTGACCCATGCGGCTGTTATTATTTAGCCACGAGCTCCTCAAAAATTGTAGATCAAATAATTTTCTATAAAAATGTTTAGATACTATGAGCCACCGTTCAATCAATACGGTGCCGCATTGACCGAACCGAACATGTTGCTGCGTCCTGCTATTCCGTCGGCGCAGCTGTACCAACGTGTCGCGGCTTCATCACACCACGAAGGTAGAGGAGATCGTGGAGTACATAAGGATGAAGACCAAATTCACCCTGAGAGTCGAGAAGTTTTAATCACGCCACAAGATTCAACTTCAAATCTTTTGTGGTGCGGGTTCCGACTCATCATCTAGCGACTTTTATGAAGGAGGAATTTTAGCCGACGGGTATAGTGTATCGGCGTTTTCGCGGACGGCTACATGACACTACGACTCAACGCAATACGTCGCCAACCCAACATTTTCATATTTTTTTTATTTTCATATTCATTTATTTGCGTTCTACAAGGTATATAAAGGTGTAAAAAAAGGCTTACAACTAACTGCCTATAACTTCGGCCGAACTATAAAAAGGCGTTGAAATATTAGCTGTAGTAACATAGTTAAAGATTTACTATATAAGGAAAGCATTAGTCACGTTGCATCAATAAAGCTGGGACTGAAAATGAAAAAATTGCTCTTGAGCAAATTTTAGAAGACACAGGATTAGATATACAACCATGCAGTTTATTTATTGACAACGAATTGCCAATTCCCGACGGTATGTTTCGAGCAGAACATGGTCGTCGAAATTAAATGCCCTGTTGCAGCTCACCAACTACATAAAAACAGATAAAAATGGTACTATTATTATTAATACCAATCATAATTGGTATTATCAAATTCAGGGTCAGACGCACATAACCAAAAGAACAAGATGCCTTTTCGGAATATGGCTGGGTGAAAATATTCCAATGAAAATCGACATTAAGTATAGAAAAAGATGACAAGTTCTGGAAAGAAGTAATGGAAAATAAATTAACAAGGTTTTATTTGGACTGTATGTTAACAGAACTTATTGATCCTAGACACCCGAGAAAAATGAAAATTAGAGACCATAATTATTTATATAGAAAAAGCGGTGGAAGAAAGCGCTAGCTAATAATAATAACATAAATTATTAAAAAAAAAGGAAACAAAAAGATTTAAACATAAAAGAAATTGAATTACAAGTGGACGATGCACAAGAGAAAAATAAACAAAATGAGAACGAAGAAGAAAAAGAAAACACAGAACCAGATTTTGTGGAATTTCAAAAAGTAAACATAAAAGAACACGGAGAAATAAGTGAGGATGAAGAATTTCATCCAGCCAAAAAAAAAAATACTGTGTGAAAGGAAGCTAAATTTCCGTGAATTTTAGTATTTATAACTACCTATTGGTTTATAAAAAATATACCTAACAAATAATATGACTTACATTAGTGCTAATTACTTATATACTACCTACCTAGCTATCTATATCTACCTTACCTACCTTCATACCCTACCTATAAACCTTCCATTTGATAAATGTATTGGCCGAAATTGATCCAGCCGTTCTCGAGTCTTGCGCTTAGCAAATCTGTTATTTGGCCATTCATTTATAGGGTTCCGTACCCAAAGGGTAACCTACGGAACCCTATTACTAAGCCTTCGCTGTCTGTCCGTCCGCCCATCCATTCGTCCGTCTGTCAGTCAGCAGGCTCTATCTCAAGAACCGTAATAGGTAGACAGTTGAAATTGTCTAAGATTGTGTATTTCTATTGCTGCTATGCAACAAATAATAAAAACTGGCCATGTGCGAGTCGGACTCGCGTGCAAAGGGGGTTCGAACAATTTGTTTTTTTTTTACATGTTTTTTTTAACACAAAAATTATTGTAGGTTTTCCTGTAATCTTTAGGTATAAAACAAAAAACATTTTTTTTCAAATTCGAGGCTCGTTTGATATTCACTCAATATTCTTCAAAAAACCTTTTTTTTTAATTTTCTAGTATGACCCCTATACTAAAAATTCTATATTTTACGTAACGCGTCCGTGTTTGGGTCACAAAAGTCCATATGTATACCAAATTTCAACAGAATCGGTCCAGTGGATCCGGAGAAAACTGGCAGTGACAGACGGACGTACAGACAGACAGTGATCAACAACCCGAGTGATCCTATAAGGATTCAGTTTTTTGTTCGGAACCCTAAAATTTAAGTTTTATGATAAGGAACCCTTCATATGCGAGTCCAACTCGCACTTGGCCGGTTTTTATTTATTTATACAGATAATTTAGTTCACAAGTTGTGTACCTCATGTTTCAAGCCAGGCTGATTTATAGTAAAAGTATTTCTACCCGCGGTCTCGAAGCATTTGACAAAAATATTCGTAACAGTAGCCCGAAAAGTACATCTATATCAATAGATCGTAAATAAAAACAAAATTGGACCACTTTATATGCGGTACACATAAAAGTGAATTTAACTTTCACGATGATTTGATCGATATTTTGGTTTCGAAACTCTGTGACGAGACTAGAAAACGCGTGGTGGACTGCACAGAGTACATTAATCTATAGGGTAGTGGACTGGTGGCGGCGCGCGGCGCATCGTTCTGTTGCATGCGGGTAGCGGAGTGGCGCGGAAGAAGGGTAGTTAGCTCCGCCCAAATGCACAAGGCCTTAATTTGATTTCTTTTGTTTTATTCAGCTGGCGCGACTATGGGCCGTTCGATTTCTTTGGCGCTGAGATGTTCCAAATTCAAAAAGTGCGCGGCTTATAAAGAAGATTTAAGAACTCTTTACTGCCCACTAAAAGTTTCTTATAGAAATCACCACCTTTTGGTGCACTTAAAGGCGAACCAAGTCATCCTGTTCGAATAGATGGGATTTAAAAAAATGTTTTATACACGCTGTAGGACGATTAAATTCATGCCGTATAAGGTGTAGGTACTAACTGAATAATAAATACAAAAATAAAAAAGTAAAGGTATACTTTTACACTTTATTTCGTTCATTTTTCACTAACAAGTATACTTATTTTTTTCAGGTCATAATTCTATTGGAATATTTTGTTCCACAGCATTAAGAAATTTGTTTTTATTACAATACTAACATCTTTCGAGATTGATTGGATTAGTATTAAATCTATTCTTAACATTAAGACTCACGTGACGTTTTACAATAAATGGACAATAGTTTATTGATGGATTCAAACGTATTGGTATTGATTTGATCCATACATTTTTTGTCTACAAAGAAAACAAATCCACATTTGAGTTTACCGTCTAAGTAATAAATAAAATCACTGACACTTAATTATTTTGTTTATCAGCCAAAACGCTTACTCATTTTGCATTTAAAGTTACGTTTTAGTATCATAATTTTTAGCTTTTTAGTGATGTCATTTTAGTCATTATCAAAAAATATTCATTTTTGTGAATATTACAGCCGTGCAGATTCTTTTTTTTAACCAATGCAGCACTTGACACTTACAAATTGAGACACATAATATGTCACGCGTGATGTGAGTAAAGGCTGCTTAGCTAAAAATGTACAAACAGAAAAAGGAGTGACAGACAACAATAAACCTCTGCTCTGCGCAAGCAATATTCATCGTAATTGCGTGCGTTTTAAGATATAATTTGGCTATCATATTAGTGTATTGGAAATACGTTCTAGTTAGTGCTGGCACTTTTGCGGACTGTACTCTTCTTTCATCATAAATTAAATTGTAGCTTTATTTCGATCTATTCACAATAATTTTAAATATTTGTCGAAGTTGTGCGTCACGTGATAAAACATTAAGTTTCTTTAAAAACACGCGAAAAATAATCACATCAAAATTGTTTAGAAAACAATTACATCTTACAGCTATTGAATTTGTTATTTCCCTTTAAAAATAATTCGTGTCTTAGTCGCTTTTTAACAGTCAAGCAATACTTGTTTTGATTTACTTGATCTCTTGTAACAAGGTGTCTAACACAAATTCAGTTTCATTTTAACATTACAGCTTATTAACAAAGTCTCAACATAACAATATTCTGATCATTGTAGGTATTTGCTTTTTTACAGGTAATTAGATTTACCTATAAAATATAAGGGCACACAGTTTCTTGTATTTTCTTAATCGATTTTTTGTCAACAAGTCTTTATCAATAATTTGTAAAGTGTGTCGCATTCAGCTATTTTTAATTGTAATATTACCATAATTCTACATCTTTCACACACACATACAGGAAAATAATACGAATCTAACACTGTATACTCATAAAACATAATTATTGTTAACACTGATATGAAATATTTATTCAGTCCGGGTTTTGATCACATTTATCAACACAGATTAATTCCGCCAAGTTACATCAACAAGTATTTTTAAGTGGCAATGTGAACACACCGTTAGAAAAAGAGGTTAACAACATTCAAGTAGGAATAGAATGGTTAAAGCCTAAGGTCACGTTTCCACTTGCAACCAGCTCACATGCAAGTTGCTTTACATTGCGGAGTACAGAGGTATAAGGCGTCGTCCTAATTGGCTAACGAACGCACGAGTTAACGGTGGGATTTCGTCGCACGACAGATTAAACACCCACATTTCTTTAGTTTCCTAATTGAAGCTTGCAAATCATCGCGCCAGCACAGTATTTTCATCGCGCGACGAAATCGCATCGTTAACTCGTACGATCGTTAGCCAGTTAGTACGAAGCCTAATTTGAGCAAACATTCGATGGTGTCGCGCAAACTTGCATGTGAGTTGCATAAAGCTGGAAAAGTGGCCAACTGAATTTCGCAAAATCTCGAGTATCAACCTCTTTCCTTCCATCGGACTTACATTAACACAATAATTAAAATCGACACACATTTTTTTTTCGTTTACATCCTTTTTCCTCTGTTTCACAACAATATACTTATGCCAATAATTAAATTTTTGTATTCGTGAATACAAACTGATCTACCTATTAGGTATACACTACATTCATTGTCACAAGACTGTACAACTACTTAAAAATAATAACAGATTGAATTGATACAAAAATAAAAAATGCGATATGATACAAATTTAGATTGAACACCTTAAAAACATAAAAATAACCTAAGAATTAGGTTGTGCACTATTCTAACCTATGTAATTTCCTATTAAAGATTATGATACGGTTTATAAAACATAGCTAAGCTGTTCAGTTAAGATGGAGAAGACAAATGAAATATTATACAAAAAAAATAATCTCCAAATATTATCATCATCTCTTTGATAACTGAGTAGTCAAAGACTTAATACCTTTTAAACCCGCATCAGTTTATAAACGTAACAATAGTTTATGACGCTACTGAATAAATTAAAAGTAGTGTACTTTAGATAAAACGGTAAAAACTTTAAATGTTTGCATAATAAATTAAAATCTATCTGTCATCAAATTGAAACCTACTTACGCTTATCATTAGAAAAAGTCTACAAATAAAATCATTTGTAGAGTAAAAAAATAAGAGGAAAATAGTTTCCATTGTTTTTGAGTAATATTCCTAGAAATCAATGGTTATGGGGGGAAATTGTTCTAGTTGGTGCTTGGGCTGTCTGTGCCGCTGCCGCTGTTCTCTGTGTTAGCTAGCGCTATTTTAGTGTTCTTATTGTTTTTTTTACAAGACTTGCTTAGCGTGGCCACCTCTTTTAGCAGGTTCTGAATTTTACTGTTCATAAGGCCGAACTTGGTCTCGTTGAGTCGATCCTTGTTTTTCATTTCATTCCGCAGGTCCTGTGTGTTGTTTAAGTGCTGGGCTTTTAGCTCCGTGATCTGAAACGACAAGAGCATGTATTCATTAAATATATAAACAAGCTCAACATAGGGTTTTTGCGAAAATCACTGGCGCGGGCAGTTGGTATGCTTATTAGAAAGGGACATTAAAGGCACACGATCAGGGCAGAAAAGGCGCCTATAACCGTGTAGTAATTATGTGAACACACAAAGGTACTTATGGTTGCACCATTTTTTATTTTATTTTGGGAAATCTTCAAATGACTCCTTTCGCTCCGGGCGGTGCGGAAGGTGTCACTCTTACTGACTAAAACTCATCAGTGTTTGTCCTAATGAATTCCTCCTTTGCATGGCTGCGTTGACCCTTTCGAACAAATTCCGCAACCCTAGAGGTATGCAGCTATACCATAAGGCGTCGTCGTAATTGGCCAACGACCGTACGAGTCAACGATGCGATTTCGTCGCGCGATGGAAATTATTACTATATCGCGCGATGATATACAAGCTTTAGGACACTCGAAAGAAGTGTTTGTGTTTGTCGTCGTGCGACGAAATCGCATCGTAAACTCGTACGATCGTTAGCCAGTTAGGACGACGCCTTATACTCAGAGGTCGGAATTAGTAGACTTATTTTTGACGGCACAGTTGGCGCAGTGGTTGAGCGATCGGCTGCTGCGCTGCGTGTCGCGGGTTCGATTCCCGCACGGAACAAATATTTGTATGGCCTACAAATAGTTGTTTCGGGTCTGGCTGTTTGTGTATGTAAGTTTGTATGTTTGTGAACGCACCCACGATACAGGAGAAATTCCTAGTGTGGGGCAAAGTTTTCTTAAAAAAAAAAAAAAAAATTGTACTTTCATCTAAATGTTGTTATTAATATGGATAATCCTGAGATCTAGTACATTTCGTTAGCGAGGAGTGCTCCGCATTTCCGCCATTGTTTTCTTTTGTTCTCACAAGTTATGATGTGCGAACTACAAATGTGGCAACATCACGCGTGTGCGCATCGGAATTTTGCAACTTCAGACATCCGAAATCGTTAATGTAAATTAGGCAACGACGCGCGTGCAGTGGTTTAAATTGTGTTAAAGTAAATAACTTTTTTATTTAATAAATCACGGGATTTTTCTGCTCTTTAAAATTAATCTCAGGATTTGAGGCATATCCACTTTATTCTTTCGTTGTATGAAATCAGTGTACCGACCTCTGCTTATAATCTTTTAAAGTGCTATGTAAAAATAGCAAAATTAATTTAAAAATACGTACCAGTTTATCTTTGGCAAGTAATTCATTGTCCTTCTGCTGTACCTTCTTCTGTAGACTGGCGATGGTTTCCTTGAGCTGAGTCATCGCTACGACATGGTCAGAACTGTTGGGATCCAGTTCACCTATGGAGCGAAATATGACTAAGAAAAAAAAAACAAGAAGAGATTAAAAGATTTGATTTATTTTATTTACAACCTGACTATAATTTTGCTTTTGTCGTTACTGATACAGCCAATCAGTTTTTTTTTTGCCAATTGAGGTTATGACAATGTCCGTAATATTATATACCGTATGTGACTAAAACCCTGTTATTTTTTTAATTGTTACTTTTTTATTGGTTTGCTCTCGACTCTTAGTCTATGTCAGAGATGACAGAGGCAAAGTTTACGATGGAGCGAGCCTCCAGGAGCCTGTTACTTCATTAATAAAACTTTACTGCTGTGCAGAGACTGCGGAGTAGTCGCAACTATATCCTGAGAGCTGTGGCAGAGAGCTATACTTCAAATATTAAGCCTGGTCATCCTTTGTTATAATTAAACTATTTTTATATCAATGTTACTAGCACTAGAATATAAGCTGTTTGTAATACTAATAAAAATAAATAACTGTTGACCAAAATAAATGTTTCTTTTTTAATGAATTGCAAGCTTCATATAAACCACATTATGGAACCGGTTTTTGTTACATATTATATATATATATTTAGCTTGAAAATTACAATATAATTTTCAACCTTTTTGTCCAATAAAACATTGATATGTGTTCTCAGTGTTTGAACTACATCACACACCTGACTCAAAAAGCGATTCCAACGTCACCATACCCAGAAACTCCACTCTCCTCTCACTTCATTCGGTAAAATGATGAGGTTAGACACTATATAGGTATATAATGTTAGACTCACTAAAGGCAGATAATTAAGATAGGCTTTATAACGTTTCACTTACAGTGACTCGTTCAGTGTGACCCTTTGCACTGTCCAAAGGTGACGAAGACGCCATCCTAAGAAGGTTCAGTCCTCGAGCTACTTCGACCAGTAGATGCAATAGATGCACTTCTGCTATTATTGTTCCACACAAAACACATTTAATGCTTCTTACCCCCCTTGATATGTTCCATAACTGTTCCAAGGATTATTGCAAGCATATTTGCATAGCAAGCGGGACGTTTGTGGGGAAAAAGGCGGATCTTATGTAGCAAACATTAATTATTAAATAAAACATTATGTATAAACTACAATAACTGTACAAAGGCAGACTTAATGCCTGAGGCATTTACTTCTAGTCATCCTTAGGCTAATGGAGAGACAAAACACAGCCGGCAGCATTATATGGATCAAGTCATATTTACACTGTTGTAATGTGTCCAATAAAAGCAGCTTTAAAAGTGAATGAGCAAAAATTAATTTAAATGTTCTACTTGTTCCAACTAGTACATAGCATGCTCTAAGTGCATCATCCTCATATATAATAAATTAATTAATGTATATGAAAACTATTATTTGAAAAGAGTAGCTATGGAGTTTCTTATCCATTCTTCTTCATAAGAATCTACCTTTTGCGAATGGACACTAGAGTCACTTCATGTTAATATAAATTCTTTTACCTTTAATTTTCGACATTCAAAAGTGCCTTCTAATAGGTTAATTGAACGTTTTGACTTTGACTTTATAAGAGAGCGAGTGAATGCTATTCTTAGTTCAATCACTCAATTCATAATACATCAATCTGCAGGCTGCCAAAAATCAATTAAATAGTCGTCATTATTGGAAAGTGCCTATGATAAGAGTAATGCTTACCTTGCAACGGATTCATCTTAGATTTTTTCTCCGACGGCTGTGAGTCGTTGAGAGAAGAATCGGTGGCGTTCATTGATTTCATCATGTCGGACTTACGCTTCTCTTTGTGACCACTCCTAGACCTGCAAATTGATAAGAGCTTTTGTACAGACTCGATAGGAGCACTACTGTTTGACTTGATAATAGGGAAGATGCAAATACAGAATTTATGAGAATGTTGTCAGTAAAATGATAAAAAAGTATAAAATAAAGGCCATTATAAAGTTATTAATTTGGTTAATATCGATTTTTAACAAAAATCATGAATTAAAGTAACGTGAAACGGAACATATTTAAAAACAACAATCAGCGTTTAGTGACATATCTGCTGTTATGCCAACGAAAAGGCAACCTTGTGTCTTTGAGTTGGGACAGTTCTTGACCAGTGATAGACACGAGTGACGTCATCGTCCGTTTCCGCGCGAAACTTTAAACTGTCGTCGGTTGAAAAACGCAATTTTGGCAATAAATTAAAGCGTTTTTATTTTTTATTTATGTGGTGGTCTATTCTAGATGGAGTTCTTTAAAATTAAAGCAAAAATGGAAATATTGCCTGTTCCCTATTGTATTTTAAATTCTGGTACAGTAAGAATGTGGAATGTAGCTTGAATAAACCTGAATAACCCGATACATTGCTAAGAATGGACTTAAAAAACTACTATATGCAGCTTCATAAACTAATACAAGTATAGTTCTTTAACCTAGCATACTGGATACTACCTGGTTCAAAATATCAGTTCTATTCTCTCTGTATGTCGGTCTGTATAAAGGTTGTCTGGTAAACTACTATTTACAATGACTTATTTAGTAGGTCATACAATAAATTAATTGTATTCGACGAACTAAGCGAATGGGAAATCGGCAGTACCCTGTACTTGGAATAAAGTGCACGCCACCCTAGGAACGAAACGAAGCTAATCGCATATAGTTTCCTCCAAGTCCCCAAGCTTCGTTTGCTCTCTTCATCTATCTATACTATACTATACTTACTATACTAATATATAAAGCTGAAGAGTTTGTTTGTTTACTTGAACTACAGGTCCGATTTGAAAAATTATTTTTTAGTGTTAGATAGCCTATTTATCGAGGATAGCTATAGGCTATATATCATCACGCTAAGACCAATAGGAGCGATGCAGTAATAAAAATTGTGACGCAGACGAAGTTGCGTGGGTCAACTAGTATACATACATATACGTCGAGGGTTAAAATATTACAATAACTTACTTGTGTCCCCTGTGCTTATGTTTGTCCACGGATGATAGGTGCTGTTTGGTTCTAGCCAGTGCCCTTTTGAGGGACTGGGTGCATAGCCAACATAATAGTTTTCCATCCACCTGCAACAATATTATTTAATTTTTTATTTTAGATGGAACTGCGTAAAATACGTTTAGCATTAAGTCAAATGAGAATAAGCAACTTAACTTGCACAAATTCAACACTATCTCAAGGATACATTATTACTCAAGGATACATTATGAAACTACTGAAAATTCCAAAGAATTGTTTCGAAATCTAATATGATTGAGTATTCCAACTATAATTCTTACTAATCCTTATCCTTATTAATATTATAAATGCCAAAGTGACTCTTGTCTGTCTGTCGCGTTTTCACGCCAAAATTACTGAACCGATTTAAATCAAATTTGGTACACAGATAGTCTGAACCTGAGAAAGGGCATAGGCTACTTTTATCCCGGGAGTATGTTCCCACGCGGGCGAAGCCGCTAGCAGAAGTTTGTAATTATTACAAGAACCTCAAAATCGCACATCAGTCTGCCTAGCCTTTTCCCAAATATATTGAGATCGGCTTGTAGCCGGATGCAGCGGACTGCTGAATATCATAATGATACATGAAAAAAAATTGCTATTATGAGATAGAGATAAGATGCCACCAGCTGCATCAGACTGCTTGAAAAGCGACTTGTTCCGAACTTTTTAGTCGTTTATAGCGGTTGGCTAAGTAAATTTTTTTATTTCCTACATATTAGTGAGTGACATTTTTGGAATCGTTTCCTCGAGCCCGTAATCTTGATCCCCACTCGCTCCAAAAATAATTATTTCTTTAATCCACCATTTTGTTTTATTTTGATATACCCAGTGTCACTCTCACAGTAAATACGAATGTAACGACACCTCTCAAGCTAAAATCCATCGAGCCGTTTAGGCTCTAGGGCGTGCCAAAGAAATATACATACATACATACACTCGAGAAACATAACCCTCCTTCTTTCGCAGTCGGGTAACAACTGCCTATCTAACCTGCACAACCCGCTAAAGGAGTAACACGATACTTTGGCGAGACTGGTGTCAGATATTCTGACTGATGAGTTGATGACTAGCCCTAACTGTCAAAGACCTCAAAATAGCACACCATCTATACTAATAAGCTGAAAAGTTTGTTTGTTTACTTGAATGCGCTAATCTCAGGAACTACTGGTCCGATTTGAAATTCTTTCAGTGTTAGACAGCCCATTTATCGAGGAAGGCTTTAGGCTATATATCATCACGCTAAGACTAATAGGAGCGGAGCAGTATTGAAAATTGTGACGCAGACGAAGTCGATTTTATTTTTTCGTAAAAAAGTTTTTTGTTTTTTTTTTTTACTTTTTAATGTACCTACGTACCACTAAAAAGTGAAACCACAAACACAGCGACCGGCGTGATGTTATGTTATTAACTGGTGTAAACAATCAACAGCCATGCGATTTCAGAAATCCCGATCCATTTGCTATCATTGATTGAAGAGTTCCGTTGCCTACCTCTGAAGTTCTTCATCAGATCTTCACCAAATTAAAATGGAACCAGTCCGGAAAAATACTCGTCCAAACAAAAATCGGTTAAGAATCATCCAAATCGGTTAAAAATTGGCAAAAATATAGCTGAACAAACATTTTTATGGGATCCTGACTTATACCTTCCATCATCAGCTCAGCAACATGAGATGATGATTATCAGGCACAAATATCTGAATTGCATTAGCAATTTCATGATAAACATTGTATGTGCCTATAAAATTTGAGGGTTTCCCTCGATTTTCATGGGATTCCATCATCAGATTCTGACTTTGTGACCATGGGAGCACCTCAGGCTTTCGAATAAAAAAAGAATTTTAAAATCGGTCCACAATTGGCGGAGAAATCGGTGAAATGCATAAAAACAAAATAAAAATATACATACAGCCGAACATAGAAACTCCTCCTTTTTGAAAAAGTCGGGTAAAAATAATATGACTGTTTTTGAAATTCAATTTGTAAATTAATTAATGCATGAAATATTCAAATACAATGAAAATTGTTATATGAATAAATGAAATGAAAAAAAAAAAAATGAAATGAAATAACCAACTTCCAAAAGAAAACTACAAAGTACAAAATAACCTTAATTTCGGAAGTCGGTGTTTTTGGTTTTGTTTCTTTGTTTTTTAAACACCGACTTCCGAAATTACGAAATCCAGACGTCGACGTCCAAACAAAAAAAAAAAAAAGAAACGGACGCATCAGTTATATTTTTTTTGTAATTTTATTTTATTTTTCACTTTTAAGTGGTGATTCTTGAACGACGTCTTCGTCTACGCAGAAATTGAAATAAACAAAAATGCACATAAAATAATAACTAGTGAACCAGTGAACTAGTGAGTGAAACTATAATCAAATTTTTACGGGACCAAATGGTAAGTATCGAACTAATATCACAGAAATCGGATCAGAAACCTCGGAGTTATGCTCTACAGACTTCATAAGGTCCGTGGAAGTTTATTGTATAAACGGATATTGAGCCCCACAAATAAGTCGTCGTGGCTCGGTATTCGTTTATACAATAAACTTCCACTTTCTTTTCTTGACCTGCCTTTTAACTCATTTAAAGCTAAAGTTAAATCAAACCTCTGTTCGAAGGCATACTATTCTATTAATGTTATTTAGACGATAATAATAGTTGTTCGCTGTGTTGCACGCAAGACAATGTCTTATTTATCATATTCTTTCTCTAAAAATAAATAATTAACTTATGACAGGTTACATGTATTCATAAAAATAGTGTCAAGTATTAATTACTTTGCAGACTATTGTAAAATTCAAGTTCTTGTTGTTGTTGGGAAGTTAGTTGCGTCACTTCTCCACAGCTAAAGTAAAACACTAGGAAGTGGTGAAGACCGGGCATTTTGGGGGACTGTCTTTTGTACAATTTACGTTCAAAAAGTGCTGGCTCTCGGCCTAATTTTAATAAACGACTTGAATTTTTGAATATAGTTGTTTTGTGACATGGCCATTAATTCTTACTTTACTTTTGAGCTAGTCAAAAGAGTTGGTGTTTTGATTCTCTTTGGTGGGAAAACGTAAAAACATGCCTGTACATGTTTCGTCAGCTTGTACCAATACCTAGGTACTTGAGTTTGTTTTACCCTATGATATCAAAACTGAAAATAAGGATTATCGTAATTTGAATTCCATGGTTCCGGTTGAATCAAAATTAATGGAGGAACAAGAGGTGAGCTGTTGGTTTTCATGAAGTTAAGAGTGGGTTTACTACAAAGCGAAAAGCACACTTACGAGCCGCTATTAAGTTTGAATCGACCAATAAAATTGGTAATCTCAAAATGTAAAGGTTGAGCAAAACGTTTTAGTTGAACTAAAATTACTCATTTCAATGATTTAACTGAAACATTTTCCTTAATATCCCCCTCTGATTTCTCAGTATAACATTATGAAAAGGCAATTGTACTGCTTCCCTAAACTTTTTATTTCCCTCGTCTAACAACTCCCAATAACAACTCGCTTTCTTTAATAAAATATTATAAGTTACGTAATGTTGCGGGTAAGTAAGCCATATCAGTCTATACATTATTATGTATCAATTTACAGCAATGTTCTCTACACATAAAATACTACTTTGGACGCGGACACCAGCTCAATATATTATGTCACACACACTTTTCTTATTCGTCCCCCACAAGTGACCCTATGAGCGAATCCATGGGAGGGCCCGAGGCTCAAGACAACAAAAAACCGCAATCTTTTGTAGTCTGCAACCTAACGAGTTATTGAGGAAATTACGATAAGTTATCCAAGGAGCATTGTTATGTGCGTGTAAAATAAAATGTTTTGTGCTTTTTTAGTGTTTACTTTGCCAAATCATAGTGTTTAATTTGCCAAAAACCTACCCTCAGATTTTCAAAATTTTCAATTTAAGTTACGTATCAGTTAAGTCATAAATATACATATTTCTACGAAAAAATAACAGAATAGTTCCAGTAGATCCGTATAAAATTCGTTGTGACTAAAAATCTCGTCTTTTATTAAAATTAGGCTGAGAGCCAGCACTTTTTGACATTCCCTTATTTGACAGTCCCCCAAAACGCCCGCCCGTCACCACTTCCTAGTGTTTTAGCTGTGGCGAAGAAGTGGCCAACAAACTCCCCAGCAACAGACAGACAAAAAGACAGACACACGAGTGATCGCCTAAAACTCACTTCTATAATTGACTATAATCAATGTGTGAAGTTAGATTACTTATTTAAAATTATGAGATTAGGAAACCTTATCATCGTTAGATCGTGATCATAACATCCGCAGTGATTCTCGAGCGCATTTAATTTGAAACTACACAACGATAAAACACTATTAAAAAAAAACAACTCCCATAGGAGAAAACAAGAGCGACTCGGACTCGCGTGCAAAAGGTCCGAACGAATTTAATTTTTTTTTATCATGTTACTAGCTGAACCACGCGGCTTCGCTCCCGTCAACTGGCTACTATACCTACCTACCCTACTCCTGAATTTTCTTTAAACCTCACGGAGCCCGAGACCTTTCCAACGAATGCAAAACCGTGGAAATCGGTTCATGCGTTCTGGAGTTATAGCGTCAGGAAAGAAAACCCGACTTATTTTTATTTAGTAGATTTTAACAAATATCATTCACCTTGTTAAATTAATCTTTAGGTAAAGATCTATTATCTCCATTTATTTCAATAATCTAATTATTCTAATTTCTTGAATAACTTCAAAACGATTTTTTTTTCATAAGGTGAATGCTCCAGGGTAGCCCGCGAAATTCAAATATTTTTATGTTTTTTGCAATTTGCCGGTCAGTGTGAAGCTGTATGTGGACCAAATGCGATCCGCGACCGTAACGCGTATTTATCTAAAGAATTATAACCATTTTAATCATCAATATAGCCCTCTAAGTTCATTTAGTTCGAAAGAATGATTATTTCTGAAATATTCTCGTTTATACCGCAGAAAACGTATATACGTTTTCTGCGGCATAAACGACCGTATCTTTTTTTTACGTTAACGTAGTTTGATTTTTTTTTCACAGCTGCAAGGGATTTAATTTCAACTCGATACCTCCACGCGTTCCCGAGATGAACGGTATTGACAGACAGACGGACGGACATCAGTGACAGACAAGTGATTCTATAAGGGTTCAGTTTATCCCTTTTGAGGTATGAAACCCTAAAAAACGGCGTTTGAGTACATTCTTGCTAGCATAACTTGACAAAATGTAGAGAAAAGCTGATATTTGCATTTAAAATCGTGTCTGATACAAATCGTCTAGTAAAAATTTTGAAAATGATAAAAATCATGTTATACTATGTCATTGTATTCGATGGGAATTCCCTAATATTGTTGTAACCCATTTTATCTACTGATAGCATTGTTTTATTTGTTGCACAAAGGCACCATTCATTCAGTTTGGCTAACTCCAACATTAAGAAACACAGTTGATATTAAAGTTTACAATACCCATGAACCAACACTGTGTGTAATAAGGAAAACCTATGTAATATCACTCACTGATTTAATTTGTTTCTCCATTATTTAGACATGCATAAAACCCTTGGGTTTATGCATTGTATTCAATGCAATGCATAAAACCCTTGGGTTTATGCATTGTCATTTTCATGTTTGTACTGTTAGCAGTTCCCCTTCCGCCAGCTTAGAAAATATCTCACGGAAACCTATTAAGTAGGTATATACCTACTAGCTATCAAGATAAAAGTATATTGTCCTAATGCTTACTATGGTCAAACTAACCATACTTATTCAAAATTTGATATAAATCTTTTTAGCCCTTTTAAATGAACATAATGCAACATAATGTAAAATGCTACATTTCAAACTGTTATAACTTTTTTTTTCATCATTCTTCATGCAGCTAGCCTTGACTGTAATCAGGCGACGTAGACGTTGCTAGGTCGACACTGAAACAATCTAGCACTAAGTATGTAGTTTACGATGATAAAACTCGACTTACTGCAGTTCAATGCTGCATGAAAATTTTAAATATATGCTAATTGCAATGGCTCTGTCCATCATGTTATCAATGAGATATTATAAAAATCACTCAAAATCATGTTTAATGAATCAATCCTAATGATAATGGAGTGCCCATTATCATTAGGAAACATGATGTTGAGTGTCGTCAATGGTATTTTGCAACAAAATGCTAAACCAAATGAATCACAACTTAATAAGGCATGTTATGTTTTTCGAGTTTAAATGTATGTATGTATATTTCTTTGGCACGCCCCTCCTAAATGGCTTGATAGATTTAAGCTTGAGAGGTGTTGTTAGATTCGTATTTACTGCGAGAGTGACACCCAGTGTCACTCTTGCAGTCACTTTTATTTCAAATAAAAAAAAAACAATATGGCGGATTTCTGTCGCCAAATTCAAATGTTTAGGCACGCTCTACGGCTTGAAAGACTTGATGGCTTTAGCTGGAGGGGTAGCTTCTTATCTAATGGGGTATGGTTTGCGCAATAAGTCCTAATGTTGGACCATTGTGTGTGCTTGAGGGGTGTCGTTAGATACGTATTTACTGTAAGAGCGACACTGGGTATACAAAAATTAAAATGGCCGATTTTTGGCCTCATATTAGGCAATAGGGTATTTTAATAAAATATCTCATTAGTCCGTCAGATAGATTTTCATAAAATATTGGACACGTATTTGGCATGTGGCTTGGTAAAACTGTACGGAATTTAACAAAAAATATATCTGAAGGACTAATTAGATTTTTTTAGTAAAATACCCTATTGGCGCCATAAATTCATATTTTTTTTTATTTTCAAAACCTATCAAGTGGGGTGTCAAGATAAAGGGTTTGAGGAGACAATTTCAAAAATGTAACTTACTAAAAAGTAGGAAATAAAAAAAATTATGTAGTCAAAAAACCCTTAAACTATTTCACAAAGATCCTTTGCCAGTTTTGTAATACTGAAGTAAGAAACAAAGACACTTTATAGAATTTAATACCTTTTTACTATCGTCATGGCGGTCAAAAGCGCAGCGTTGTTTGCACTGCTCGCACGTGACTGCTGGCCCATACTTGCGCTCGGAGTTAGCACACCGTTGGCATTTGTTACCTAATTTTTAATGAAGTGTCAGTACATAGTTTTCAAACTGTAATCAAAACACATTCTGAAATATCTTACATTACAGTTTTATGGCTAAAGGGTATTTACACACCGTCAATCTATTGTGTAGTTAATATTTGTGTGGACCAGCTATTTACAGTATGTGTGTCATACCAACAATGTCAATGAGGATGAAAACAAACATAACACCTCTTGGGCCAATAGTTGGTTCTAATCAAGACTGAAGATGTGTAGCTGAGATTTGTACAGATGTTTGCATAAACTTCAAACTTGAAATATTTTAAATTTTTCATTAAAAAGGAAGTTGTATATAATTAAACTTAGTGTTTGTTAATAAGACTCAAAATCAGAAAAACAGCAAGCTATGCACAAATAATACCCAAAATCACAAGGACAATGCAATGGGGTATTTTACTAAAAAAATCTAACTAGTCCGCCTGATAGATTTTCAAAAAATATTCGACATGTATTTTTTTTTTCACATAAACAAAAAATTAAAGAGATACAGCAAGTTAAAGACACGTGACGTCATCTGGTTTTGTAAATTTGGTACATTTTTACCAAGCCATATGATGTCACGCGTGTCTTCAACTCGCTGTATCCTCTTTATTATTTGTTTATGTGAAAAAAGAAAAAATACATGTTGAATATTTTTAGAAAATCTATCAGACGGACTAATTAGATTTTTTTAGTAAAATACCCTATTGTAGAATAATAAGCTTACCAATAAATGCAGCTATGATGTTGCAATATTCACATGCTGTAGGCTTGCCATAGGCCTTAACATTGGCCTCGCACTTCTTACAAATTGATGAGGTGTTTGACTTGCTACAAAAATAAAGTGCATCATAGACTTAGAATTGTAGTGTAAAGTGATACTAATAAGAGAGTACATTAAGCAATCTTAATTAGAAATGATTGTACTTAGTAATATAAATTGGTCAGTTGCTATGTCAGCTGATTGATATGTTGAACATGAACAAAGTTACTAGAACCAGGGAAAGTCATAATAAATGAAAGTAATTTGACTTGAAATCTTTATCATAGTATGCAGTTCTTTCAAGCCTTGGCAGCTGGCACTGACCTTGTTTGTTGAAACTCGGAACGGCAGTACGTGCATTTGACGACTGGGAATGATCCGCGACATTCCTGAAATATCACACAACAAACACGTCACTTACTGACGTCAAAATAACAGTTACAGTATGACGCACACTCGTCATCCCCGTTACCAACAAAAAACATCAATGAAGATAGTAAATAATGTTCCGATCAATATCGTATTTTAAATTCAATAATTGTGACGTACGTACCTTACAAAGTTGTTCACCAGTTGATAATTCCTCGAAAGGGTGTCTGGAGAAACAACGCGAACAAGCGAATAGCGGTGTTGATGCCGTGTTACTCATGGTTATCAAAAACAAACGACACTATTGATACTCAAAAATTTAATAAAAATTAGGTCCACTGAACGAATACAAAATTACAAACGCGTAAATTTAACAACTTATATTGAAAAATGGCTTCCAATAGCAAATATGGCGAATTAGCGTTACAATTTTTTAATGCCAATGTCAGATATCACTCAACTGTCAGACGATTGAATAATCGACTAAGCATGGAGTATAGAGAACGAGGAGAACGATATTATATGGGTGACAAGCTTGTGACAAGTTGAAAAAGTGTCCGGCTATTAAGCTCCATCCACACATCCGGGTCAGGGGTGTTCAGGTTATCCGTGTGCGCTCCGGGACACGGATATGTGTGAGCAAGTTCGTACAAATTATATGTAACCGATTTTTTCCCGGGAAGGGAACCTGGATGAGTGTGACCGGCGAAACTTTGAAACTTGCTCATTACTCTGGTACCAGGATGACCGTGATGTTGTCAATGGAGGAAACTTTTTCTTATTCAGGAATAATATTTTTTTATAGCTAGACAGGATACTTGTATGAGAGAAACAAAGAAAAGAATTCTGTTAATTATTAGTGTGAATTGCTTCGAAAATCAGTTCTATTTGCAACACAATAGCACTCGACGTGTCTCCACGGTCCAACACCTGCGAGTGCAAAAGTTTCTAAACAAATTTAATTTTTCTGAACATGTTATTTTAACACCATTGATTTATAATAATAATAATAATAATAATAACTGGCAACTCTCGTTGACAACCCAAGTTGTTTTTTCATTCGATCAAGATAATTTAATTTCAAAATAACAGTTTTTCATCAAATTTATGCACAATTTCGAAATAAATAGGATCCAAAAACAAACAATTTAATAAAAACAAACTCTCCAGGAACATAAGGCACCAAAATGAACCGAAAGAAAAGAAAATTACTTGACTCGGCAGTTGACATACGTCACCTATGTTTATAAAGAAAATTACGATGAATGAAAATAACATGAAGAAATGTTAACGAGACAAGCTTCGAGACGCGCACGCCCACCATCCCCGGACCCGTCGCTGAGCTCCGCCTCGCCGCCGCCGGACAGCGGATCACCAGAGTCACCGGCAGCCGCAGTCGCGTCGAGCTCCAGCGACGAGTATTTCTCCCCGCCGACGTCGCCAACACCTGTGCGTCGGCAGGGGAGAGGCCGGCCACCGAGGGGCTTGGGACCTAGGGGCCAACCGGCCCCGAGCCGGGTCCCCGCTGCCGGTGGTTGTGTGCAGCGCATAAGATGGTGTCAATCCATGAACGAGAACGTTATGCGCGCATACTATGGGTCTACAGAGGGGGGAACTAACCTTACTGCGTACCGTGTCAGGATGCTGTCTCTGTTTCAGGACCTGGAACCAACCGCTGCGCTCAGAGGTACTGAGCAATCTTATCATCTCAACCCCGACACAGACCGCGGTTCAGGTGCCAGCTAGTGGCGCAATCACACCGCGGCCCAACAACGTCAGTGATGAGGTAGATGATAGGGTTGTCACGGTAAGTAGCCAGTGCAACGATAGACTGAGGAGCGCACTGGAGGATGCGCTTCGCGAGTATAGGTCAATTCCGACCGAACTTAGGCCCCGACTACCACGGTTACCCATGCACAAAAAAAATAGGGCGCTGGTGTGTGCCTTGGACTCGCTGCTGATTAAATCTTTGAAAGCAGCGAGAGCCTCCTTGATACGCACTCGATCCTGTATTGCGGGGCTGTTGCGGCATGTCGTTTAGCAAATGTCAATTTTAATACTACTGATGAAGCTATTCGACCAAAACCTGCTGCACCAGCCTGGCAGTGCAGGATCGAGCGGCGCATCGATGAGGCTAGGGCACTCATCGGCAAACTATACTGCTTCAGGGAGGGCAACAAACGCCCACGCGTGATGCGCTTTGTGAGACGGGCGTTTTTGGGGACTGATATCAGCCCTCGAGATTACACGTCCCGCGTCACGGAGCGCATCGACTTCCTGAAGCAGAAAGTTTATGCATGGGCGAACCGTATTCGGCGGTATAAGCGGCGGGTTGATCGATACTCGCAGAATCGCATGTTCCAAAGCGATGAGAGGTGGGTGTATAGAGCTTGGGAGCGACCTGAACAAAGTGTGATGGATGTGTGCCGCCCGGATGATATCGCCACGAATACATTCTGGCGAAACATCTGGTCGGTGCCCGTCTGTCATACCGAGGATGGCTGGATGCGCGATGTCGAGCGCGTGTGTGAAGCTATACCACAAATGGAAAAAATTAACATCTCCCCATTAGATGTAGCCAAAGCAGTCCGTCCGTTACCGAACTGGAAATCTCCAGGACCGGACGGACTGCATAACTTCTGGCTCAAATGGTATAGCAGCTCACACGCGCTCCTGGCAACTCAATTCCAGTCATCCTTAGAGTCTGGGTCGCTACCACAGTTTCTAACAACTGGCGTTACCCACCTGCTCCATAAGACCGGTAGTCCCGCGGAACCCAAGAACTATAGACCAATTACTTGTTTGTCGACGGTCTATAAACTTCTTACATCCATTCTGAGAGTGAAGATTAATGAACACATTGAGACTAATTCAATTATGTCCACCTCTCAGAATGGATGTAGGAAGGGGTCCCGCGGCACTAAGGAGCTTCTCCTCATAGACATGGCTATAAGCCAACAGGTTCGTCGATCTCGCAAGGATCTGTCGACATGTTGGATAGACTACAAGAAGGCCTACGACTCTGTGCCACATACATGGCTCATGAGGGTGTTGGAGTTGTACAAAATAGATGCAACTCTTCGCACCTTTCTTGAGTCATGTATGAGGCAATGGAAAACAGTCCTTCGCTATCCAGGATGTCGACCAATTCAGGGAGACGATGAATCTGTGTGGATTATACGGGGAACATTTCAGGGCGACAGTTTGAGTCCGCTTTGGTTTTGCTTAGCTCTGAATCCTCTAAGCACATTGCTGGAGGGTTCAGGTCTAGGCTATCGGTTGAGAAGAGGTGGTCAGGCCATATCTCACCTTCTTTACATGGATGATCTGAAACTCTATGCCCCCAACAATTCGCGACTGATGGAGCTACTGAAGTTGACTGAAAGCTTCAGTAGTGCCATCCGGATGGAATTTGGTGTGGACAAATGTGCAGTCATGCATGTAAAGAAAGGGGAGATTATGGAATCTGAGAGATTTCAACTCTCGGATTCCATACAGGTTAGATCCCTCAGCTCAACCGAAACCTATAAGTATTTGGGTATATCGGAAGCGTTGGGCATTAATGTTACTGACATGAAGCAAACGTTGAAGGAACGCTTCTTTGGCCGCCTGAAAAAGGTTTTGAATAGCCTTTTGTCGGGCGGAAATAAGGTGCGCGCCTTCAACGGTTGGGTCATGCCGGTATTAATGTACTCTTTCGGCATACTCAAATGGACTCAAACTGAGCTTGACGCCCTGGATAGGAGGGTCCGTACACTGCCGACATCAAACCGGATGCATCACCCACGATCGTCGGTGATGAGATTGTACATCCCGCGAAAGTGTGGAGGTCGAGGCTTTTTAAACGCCAAGACTCTCCACAACCGCGAGATGTGCAATCTCAGAGAATATTTTCTCAAAGCTGATGTGGGTATGCACCGAGATGTTGTCGCAGTGGACAAGGGTCTCACCCCGTTATCCATGGCTAAGGAGAACTGGCGCAAACCTGTGATACTTACCACAGATGACCGCAAGGAAGTATGGAAAAGCAAGGAGCTTCACGGGCGCTTCTATCGGGCTCTTCATGGGTCCGATGTAGATTTTTCAGCGTCCGTGGCCTGGCTACGATTCAGTGATCTCTTCGGGGAGACTGAAGGTTTTGTCTGTGCGATTATGGACGAAGTTATCTTGACGAATAACTACCGGAGGCATATTATGAAGGATGGGACGGTGGACGTGTGTCGGGCATGCCACCGTCCGGGTGAGTCCATCAGACATATTATCTCTGGTTGTTCTCGTCTGGCTAACGGCGAATACTTGCACAGACACAACCAAGTGGCCAGGATTATCCATCAGCAACTAGCTTTGAAATACAACTTGTGGATGCTGAGGTACCGTATTATAAGTATGTGCCCGACCCAGTTCTCGAAAATGACCATGTCACGTTGTACTGGGATCGATCTATCATCACTGATAGGACTATTGTTGCCAATAAGCCTGATATAGTGGTGATAGACCGATTAGCGCGCCGCACAATGATAATTGATGTTACCATCCCGCATGACGAGAACCCCGTGAAGGCCGAGAAAGAGAAACAAATCAAGTATCTCGACTTAGCGCACGAGGTTGTCGACATGTGGAATGTGGACTCAGCTGTCATTGTGCCGATAGTCATTACGGCCAATGGCCTGATGGCCAAAAGCTTCGACGAACATCTGTCGAAGCTGGCGTTACGCGGTTGGGTAAAGGGCTTGATACAGAAGGCAGTACTCCTCGATACGGCTCGTATTGTGAGGAGGTTCCTTTCTCTGGAGCCCTAACCACCGGTAGCTTGGACCCTGCTCCCGACACCGGCGGACTACTACTTTTTATATTTTTAAATGTATTTTTTTTATGGTTTTTAGAGATATATTTAAAAATATACTTTGTATGTAATAAGAATAAATAAACGAAATAATAATAATAATATTCCACACAACTATCACACAACGCCATCTAGTCCCAAGCTAAGCAGGGGTACGTATCAAAATCCCGAATTTTAAAAGACCGAAGTTTAGAATACCGATGGACGAAATCCCGATAGTTGAAACGCCGAATGGTTGTTTGGTCGAAAGTTTAAAATCCCGAAAATTCATTTGCCCGAAAGTTTAAAATCCCGAAGTACAAAATCCCGAAATTGCCACCGTTTCCGAGAAAACCGATTTTTTGTATAATAACTTGTAACAATAGAGGGAATGTGACGCTCGGCGGCCGCTGCCGCGGCACGCTCGCTTCGCTCGCTCGCCTTCGCGCGTTAATTTACACTGTTCTAACCTAACCTAACCTATTTCGTCCATTCGGGATTTCGTCCTTTCGGGCATTTGAACATCGGTATTTTGTGTTTCGATATAACGACTATCGGCATTTAAAACTTTCGGTGTTTTGAACGTCGGTATTTCAATCATAGGTATTATGAACTTTCGGGATTTTGATACGTACCCGCTAAGCAGAGCTTGTGTTATGGGTACTAGACAACTGATAAACATACTTATATATTTCTAAATACATTTCTTATAAGTTTTCCTGTAATCTGTAGGTAAGGATCTATTATCTCTATTTTTTTCAAAATTTTAAGCTCATTAGCTTCAAAGATAATTCGGAGGGAATAGTCATTTATCGTCTATTTTCTTGATAAACTTCAAAATCATTTATTTTGATTAAAATTATGAATAAAAAATAAAGCCATCCCAGAAAGCCCTTTCATTTGATATGTCACAGGGTAATGTTAAAAAAACTATATTTTTTACGGACAGACAGACCATTTTTTAATCAGAACGCTAAAAATTAAACCTAGCTAGATCGATTTATAGCCTCCGAAACCCCCTGCATACTAAATTTCATGAAAATCGATGGAGCCATTTCCTAGATTCCATAAATACAATAATTGCTCTTTTAAAGGTATTATGCTACGTTTACACACTTGCCATGGTTTGGCAAGCGTCCACAAACTCCAAGTCTTTACAAACGCTTGGATGCCATTTACACGCTTGCGAGTGCGTCAGTGTGTTGCGGACAGGCAAGCATGACAGACGTAGACGTTAAAGTTGTGAGGCCTCGAGTAAGGTCATAATCTCGTTGTAAGACCAATTACTACTCAGTACCTGGATGACGGCTTTTTTTTACGACGTTTTAGAAAACGTCGTAAACACTGGCCAAATGCGAGTCGGACTCGCGTGCAAAGGGTTCCGAACGAATTTCATTTTTATGAACATGTTTTTCTAAAACTATTGACTTCTTATAGGTTTTCCTATAATCTATAGTTCAAGATCTATTATCTCTAATTTTTTTTTTTTAATTTTAAGCTTCAAAGATTATTCGAGAGAATGGTCATTTTTCGTCTATTTTCTTGAATAACTTCAAAACCATTTATTTAAAAATTATTAAAAAAAAGAATGAAAATCCTCACAGAAAGCCCTTTCATTTGATATGTCATAAGGTATTGTTAAAAATATTTTTTTTTACGGATAGACAGGCACCACCCTAAAAATGAAACCTAGCTAGCTCGATCGATTTATAGGTCCCGAAACCCCTGCATACTAAATTCATGAAAATTGATGGAGCCATTTCCGAGATTCCATATATACAATAATAGGGAATATGCATGAAAAACTGCAGTGAAAATTGAATCAAAATTACTCGAAAAACGAAGGAGATATAATTATTTTAAACAAATGTATCTGTTCCTCTCATGAAAACGCTGTTTTCTATGGCAGCTGTATAGGCGTCATAGACGATGACGTCAAAGTTTACATCGGACTTCTCTTGCTGATTGTAATCTTTGATGCTCTATAACTTCATCGCTGAGGTAATTAAAAATAATTTCATGATTGTTTACTAGAGCTAATAAGTATTTCATTTTGCAAAAAAAGTCACATGCATATTCCCTATTGCTCGTTTAAAGATATTAGATGATCGTAGCATAAAACTAAAGACAAGCCCGTTCGGTGCGAGCTTGTGACCGACCGAAACTAAACACGCGCCAACGTGTAAAGGCGTACCAAACGCTTGCCGCAAACCTTTGGTCTGTGTTCAAAAACCGACACTAGTCCGATCGGAGGCAAGCTCACAAACACAAGCCATGACAAACACCTCGTTCACACGCTTGCGTTGGTTGACGCTGGTCAAGCCACGGCTAGTGTGTAAACGTAGTACTAGAGCATTTAAGGAATCGTTCTATATTCGTTCATTCTGTTCATTCATAGTGTTGATGTGTGGTTGATGTGTTTTATTTTCTTTTTGTATCTGTGTGTTTTTGTGTTTGTGCACGAATTTGGAGCGAGTGTTTGCTGTGCACTGTTTTTATTAGTGATATTGTTGTCTAATTACTTTAATTTTCATGTTGTTATTACTAAATTAGATGGTGCAGTGTTCATAATTTGTGTAAAAATGACGTTACCACCATTTCCATCACAAGATTTAGCTAAACTTGTTCTTGGTACGTTGGTTATTTGGCGGGAACGTTGCGATCCTAATTAACGGACGGGATGACTGATGATCGTGTTCTTTGTTTTGCGTTTTAGGATATCTTGCTGAGGAGCAGCTTATGACTGCTTATGATGAGTTTCTGCAAGCTAGTCCTTACTTGGACGCTCTCAGAAACGAATATGACAGGATATTTATGACATCATTGAGGAATATTCTGGCCGAATATAGGGCTGTTAAAATATATGGTTGGTACCGTGGGGTCTCCCCCTCCTTGTTATTTTTTATTAGTTCTTGAATTAAATGCTCACCCCTCGCGATATCTTTGATCTGCGTCTCTGCCTGTGGCCCTATCCAGTGAAACATGTTTTTAACACGCAATTTCTGTTATGTCACAGATGTGCTTGCAAAAATGTACTCCTGTGACAAAAGCTATATGACCATGACCATGAGAATTTTTAATCCTATATCCAACATAATATTCCTCCAATACTATGGTGTATGCTTATTAGAAAGTTGTTGTTGAATGTAAACAATATTTTTAGGGGCAGATGGTCATTGTGCTTATTGTGACCCTCAGGTCTTTAGATATTGTTTTCAACATTCTAATAGTACTTTCTGAAGTAATTTCATGTATTTTCACATTTGTAATCACAGACATAATTCACACTCAGTACTAAAATGATGTTACACAAGTTTAACATGAGCAGCAATGCTTTAAGATTATGATGCCAAGCCATATAGCTGAATGAGCTCTGTTGTTTGCTAGCTTTAAACAGACAAGTAGTAACCAGGCTTCCCAGCCCATAACTGCCTATGGACCCATTTTAACAGATTTCATGGTATGAAGCCAGGCTGCCTGTTTATACTGTTACAACCATGCTTGGTTATTGATGATTGGACATTTTGATTTGTAGGCTTACTTCAACTCGAGTAGAATTTGAGTTGTTTACTACACTCAATCATCTATTTTTTTTTTATTTGCCTTTGCTTACTTAAAGTCAAAAATAGCCTTTTCAAAGTCAAACTCAAATGATTTATTTCAACTAGACCAATAAAGGCACTTTTCAACGTGAAATGAAATTAAAGTATTATAGTGACTAGTGCTCAATATAATACCTTTATCGCAAAAGGTAGATTCAAATAGAGAAGAATGGATAAGAAACTCCATAGTTACACTTGGTCAAGATAGTTAACCCAAATCTGAGATCTGTAGTGTATAATATTATGAAAAGTTCAATATGCCTTCCTGGCTTGTGTAAAGCAGCAAAAAATGGAAGGAATGGGGGAAGGTCCAAAAGTGGGACAGATCAAGTTAATAAAAGTGTTAGGTAATAGTTCATAAAAATTGTTGTACTTTTCAGTGGAAACATGTAAACCTCTCATTTTGAGGAAGAAACTGGTGCAATGTACTACCTTGTTGGATGTTGTCAAGTTCCTAGCAAATAATGCAGATATAAACAAATTACAAGCGCAAGACACTTCCATTGAAAATATCAGGTAACTTATGTCACATCTATATCATAATCTGTATAGATTATGAACTTTCACCATTTTCCATTCTATTTACATTTAAATTTATTTTTGATTTAATCAAACTAAGACATTTATATAAAATGTTAAAGTTGAGCATCAGTTTTAGGTTATGAATATTGTTAATAACTCAATAGGATGCACAATTTCTAGAGACTCAATTCTAGTTTGAATACAGCTATGTTGCTACAATATTTATTTATCTAAATAGTAATATATATATATTTTTTTGTATTTATTTATTAATGTAAATATTAATGTTTATATTTATTTATTTGTTGCTAATATTGCTTGTCATTTCTTCTTTTTCAGCCTGATCAAACATAATACATCACAAAATTCAAAACAAAATGCTTGTGAGCACTGCAACTCTTCTTTATCAGGATGCTTATGTCAAAGTAAGCAGAAGTCTAATGTATCAGCAAGCTTTGTGGAGACAAGTGGCTTGGAGACTTCTGTGGAAACCACGGCTTTGGAAGATCTACCAGGTTTGTACTTTACAATCTTTTCTATCTCTCTACTCTGTCAGAGCAGAATTTGTTCTTGTTGCTAGTTGTACTTTCACTTAGGCTAATGTTAATTTCGTGAGGTCACAAAAGTTATGTTTTTTTCTCAATCTGTGTTGTCCCACTGCTGGGAAATGGTCCCCCTTTTGTCCTTCTACTTTTCCAGGTGTTTCGCTCATCCAGTCTCCTGCAAAACTCCCATGTCATTACACCAGAACTTTTCTCCTCACTCAGCAAAAACACCAGTTTTCTGGCTCCCAATAAGTGACAATTAAGCATACGGCCTACATAACCCCACTTCATTCTAGCAGACTTATTGACCATATTGGCAATTCATGTTTATACATAAGTATTGAGTTTATATAATTCATAACTCAACAAAATACATCAATGGTGAGACGACAGTCACAAGTAAAATTAAAAACGAAATCTCTATATTTACAGGAAACCATGTTGCAACTAAAAAAAAACATATTCGAGTGCTTGAAAAGGAAACAATTTCGGAGTCCAATGCAGGCTTAAGTGACACTACAAAGCAATCTTCTAGCGCCTTGAATAACAGTGGCAATGGATTGAACACATTCAATTCTAATAGTCATTGCACTGAAACAAAACCTAGTGACAATTCTTCAGTGCCTCTGAGTTCAATTGTAAGTAAATTTTTCTACTATAGTACTAACAAAATCTCTACAGTTAACATTAAATGTTTTTGTTACATTTTATGGTTCCCCCTAGATAACCCTTACCCACATATCCTCTGTGAGATAGTAATACCAGGACATTGCTGGCAATCCTTAAAGAGCTGGGGTGGATTAAACACCCCAGCTCTTTTAAGGATTATTTCTCCCACCTGTACGCAAAATACTCGCTTGGACATGGAGTTGAAGAAAACTGCCCAATTTACAACACAATAGCTTACCCTTTTGAAGTCCCATTGAGCTTTTTTACCTGACTGCGCCAGAAGGAGGGTTATTGTAATCTTGGGTCAGTAACCTTTTGTGGTTATACAATACAAAATTAAATGGGTAAATGAGGGGTCCCATAGAACATCAATTACAATGGTTTCATATTCATGATCTTTATACAGTGTGTAGCAGAAAGAAGTTGCAACCAGAAAAGGGGTCACTGTTCTCATAATTATCAACAACATTAAACTGCCCCAATATATAAAAGTCTTCCATTACTGACTAAGTGACTGACATACACTGCTCAGCCAAAACTACTGGTCGTAGAAAGCTGAAGTGTAAGTTTCTTGCACTAAGAGACGATTTCCCGATATTTCTACGGGAATGGGAAAAAACGGGATATGAGCGCACGAAGTCGCGTACAAAAGCTAGAATATATAGAATATTTGCACAACTTGACAAAATGTACTGTTTCACTATTTCATAGTTGTATTGTTTATATTTTATCTGTTAAGCTCTCAAGCTCTATTTAAGTGTGCAGTAAAGTATTATTTATCATCAGCAAAAACAAGCTAAAAACCTACATAATTGACAACGCCATTATCAAATAACTCTGATAAGGAAATGTCATATGAATAATAATGAATATTCAAGTAACATGAGTTCTTTCCCTCCCCTTTTTATCCCACTTGTACATATGTATAAATTTACTGTATTTTTTACTATTTTGTATATACTATCAAAAAGTTTTTATGTATTAGTAACATGTTGTGTTTGGATCTGGGTTGTTTTGCAATACTTATGTGGAAACAGGTTGTCACTATTTATGTACTATTGCACACTTGTAAGTTTGGAGCTTTGCCAGTAGGGAAAAAACTTCTATGTGTTTCTGTAAACACAACTCTTGGCCTAACAGTCTTGAGGACTGTGTCACAAATTCACTTTCTTATATGTTTAGCAACTGAAGTTATTTATTATTCCCTATACAATAAACGCACGTTCTATTTTTAAAATAGGTACTTGGTTACTACTTCTATAAAATACAATCACGCCAGAACGGCTGAACAGATTTGGATGAAATTTGGCACAGCGATAGGTCTAGAATAGCATTTTATTCCGGTAACTGTATGTTCCCTTGGGATGATTTCCGACATACACGTTGGTAGAGCATACCGCAGTAAATATTCAATACCGCGATATTGCGGTATCGCATTTGTAATACCGCAAAATTCGCGATATTGCGAAATTAGTAAATCCCTAAATGGGGTTAAAATAAAACTACAAAAAACAAAAAAAAAAAAACGTAAAACGCATAAAATATCAATTGTGACATATATCCTGCAGCCGAAAATGCTCTCTCAGCTTCTATACTACTATTCTTCTATACTATTATTTACCTAGCTCTTGTTCCTCCGGTTTCATATAAAGCCATCTCCTTTTTAACCGACTTCTTCAAAAAAGAGGAGGTTCTGTGTTC
This sequence comes from Lacanobia oleracea, assembly GCA_950371165.1. NCBI lineage: Eukaryota > Metazoa > Arthropoda > Insecta > Lepidoptera > Noctuidae > Lacanobia > Lacanobia oleracea. The sequence continues at coordinate 17,421,713 of OX493387.1, read as the reverse complement.
GGCTGTATGTTTTTTTTTATATAATTATGTTCACCGATTTCTCCGCCATTTAAGGACCGATTTTAAAAACTATGTTATTGTTCGAAAGCTAAAACTACTACTAGCTATTGAGGTGGTCCCATTGTCACCAAAGTCATTGTCTCAAATTTTATGGGCACATACAATGTTTTTCATGAAATTTCTAACGCAATTCAGATATTTGTACCTGACAATCATCATCTCATGTTGCTGAGCTGATGATGGAAGGTATAAGTCAGGATCTGATGATGGGATCCCATGAAAAATGTTTGTTCAGTGATATTTACGCCAATTTATGACCAATTTGGATGATTCTTTTTCTTGTTTGGAAGAGTATTTTTCCCGGACTGGTACCATTTTAACTTGGTGAAGATCTGATGAAGAACTTCGGAGGTCGGCAACGGAACTCTTCAATCAATGATAGACTAATCTAAAAAATAACATATCATCACGCTGGTACGCTGTGTTTGTAGAAATAAAAAAACTTTTTACAAAAAAGTAAAACCGACTTCCAAAAACAAAACACTACAAAGTAAAAAATAACTTTAATTTCGGAAGTCGTTGTCAAAAATACCAAAAACACTTCCGAAATTAAAGTTTTTTAAATTACTTTGTAGTGTTTTGTTTTTCAGTATCAAAATCTAACACGATTGGAATTGATGTTTCTGTGTGGAGTTGTAAATTCTGCCCTGAGCTTATTATTGAGAAAAGATTCGATAATGGTATATCATCATGCGAGTAGTTGCGAGTGAGACTGAGTAAGACTACAAACAAACGTTACTTCGCTGTAGGGAATTCGGGAACACACCGTCGCACTGTGAATTACTAAGAGTGTATACCACCCGCCCGACCAAAATGCGATTGCGATTCGTAGTGGGGATGTCCCATATCACGGTTCGTTTTTAATACCGCGAAATTCGCATTTCTAATTTCGCTTTTGCGGTACTGAAAAACAGCAGCCAGCAGAGGCCATGGTAGAGCGGACAAATTTGACCTTAAGCGTTGTCTCCCAGTGGGGTGATGACAATTTGGTCACTTTTAACGCCACCAAAACACAGGCGTGTCTTTTTACCGCAAAAAGGAGTCGTTTTGACCAAGCTCCTACTTTTCGGGGTGCATCTGTTCCTGTGACTGATCGGCTCGAGCTCCTAGGCATGGAGTTGACATCCAGTCTCAACTTCGGCGCCACCATCGAGTACAAAGCCCAAACTGCGGCCAAAAAGCTGGGCATCCTAAATAGGGTGAAGCGATACTTTAGGCCTGGACAGCTTTTAACACTATACAAAGCGCAAGTCCGATCCTGCATGGAGTATTGTAGCCACCTTTGGGATGGCTCAGCTAAGTATCAGCTTGCCGCGCTTGACTCGGTGGAACGCAGAGCTAAGAGGCTCATCGGCGACGTAAAACTGGTGGATGCCAAGCTACATAGCTTGGCTCATCGCCGTAAGGTTGCCTGCTTGTCGGTCTTATACAGATTGTACTTCGGTGAGTGTGCCCAAGAACTCCACGACCTCATCCCACCGGCCCCCTTCTACCATCGGACATCCAGACATCCAGACGCACTGCATCTTACCATCCCTACCTTGTGGCTATTCCACCAATTCGCACTTCTTTTATAATGCGCACAGCAAAGGAGTGGAACTCTCTGCCAGCGTCTGTGTTTCCGAAAGCTTACAACCCTAATCTCTTCAAAGTTAGAGTGAACAGGCTCCTTCTGGGTAGGCTCGCTCCATCGTAGACTTTGTCTCTGTCATCTCTGACATAGACTAGAGTCAAGAGCAAACCCATTACAAATAAAAAAAAAAAAGCACGAAATTCGCGAAATTGCGGTAATGATAAAACGGTTTTGTACGCTCTACACGCGGGCGAAGATAATTACTAAATATGAAAGGGAAAGAAGGCCTGCTCACAACAACAGTTTATAGATACATATTTTCTTCAATCATAGCACAAAAATTGATTATTTCAGCATGTCAAGCAAGATAGCACTTAATCATGATAATGTTTCCTGTCCATATGATACAGTATACAACACCACGGATGTAATTAGAGGGAATGGGCAGTGGTTTGCATTCATATTCATCATCTGCCTAGCCTTTTCCCAACTATATTGGGGTCGGCTTCCAGTCAAACCGGATTCAGCTGAATACCAGTGTTTTACGTGGAGCGGCTGCCTACCAGACCTCCACAACCCATTAACTGGGTAACACGGTACTTCTTGGCAAGACTGGAATCAGATTTACTGGCTTCTGACTATCCGTAACGACTGCCAAAGATCTACAAATGACAGCCGGGACCAACGGCTTAACGTGCTTTCCGAGGCACGGAGGAAACTCGGTATATTAAAATGGTCACCCATCCACAGACCAACCTTGGCAAGCGTTGCTTAACCTTAAAGATCGACCCGTGCGGCTGTTATTATTTAGCCACGAGCTCCTCAAGATAGCAGGTTTGCATTCATATTGCCTTTAAAAAAAAACCCGGCCATGTGCGTTTGGTGCCACGCGCATTGGAGGGTTCCGTATTTGCACGTCACAATTACCGAGTTCTCCATGTATATTTTATTTAGCTTGGTAGAACTCGGTTATTTATAGGTTGATTGGTAGGGTGTTTTTTATATGTTGTCTGACTTACTCGTTACCCTGTAAAGCTTAGGTACTTAGCTGTGATAGTTTTCCTTTTAAATTCGTTAAACCCTTTAACTGGCAGAGGGGAGGGACACTTGACTCTAACAAAAATTAGCACTTTAAAGCTTGATATTCCGCAAATGGATCCTTGGATGGAATATTTTTAAACGATCTATCCAGCGACACCCCACACCATGGGATAGAAGATAATAAAAAAAAAATCAGACAGACAGACATGACGAAACTATAAGGGTTTCTTGTTGACTATTTTATTTTTTTACGATGGGATATCATCAAATGACTCTTCTCGCTTTGGGTGAAGCAGAAAGGAGTGTCAGACTGTTACTGACTTAAACCCATCCGTGTTCCTCATAGTGTTCCAGGGTACGGTGCCTCTTTCGAACATACTCCGCAGCCCTAGCAGGCACTGCCCCTAGCGGGCCCCGTCTTTTGTGCTGACAGCTCTTTTAGGCGCGCGTGGAACACAGCGCGCCGTCGACCCGGGCCTGGGGGGCTACTCTCTAAGCCCGAAGTCCGTAGTTTCAGGCTTAGTTACGGGCGTATTCGACTCCGTATCACCTAACCACTAAGAATTAAAGACAACACGATTTGACAGTTTCTGTGAAATCGTGTTGTCTTTCCTTCTTAGTTCAGCCCTGGTTCTGATCAGACGGCAAGCCACCCAATGCTCGCTGTTCCTTGTTGACTATATGGAACCCTAAAAAGCGTTAGTGGGTCCCACGGGTAGGCAAAGGCCAGGCTTTCTCTTTCCATATTTCTCTATCCAGAACGATCTCTTGCCATGGTTTGCCCCCAAAGTTATCACAACGTCACACTATCTTTGCCGCAGTCGACCTCGACGGCGACTTATCATTTTCAGCCAATATCCGTCCACTGCTGAACATAAGCCTCCCTAAAGAGCTCCAACCGTCCCGGTCTTGAGCAGTCCGCATCTATCCGCTGCCAGCCACCTTCTTTAAATCATCGATCCATCGTGCCGCAGGGCGTCCCACACTACGTTAGCCCATAGGCTGTCTCCACTCCAACACATGCCTGCTCCATCGACCGTCTGTCTGTCTGCAGACATGGCCGGCCTACATCATCATTATCATTTTACTGAATTAAAAATATAGTAAACCCTTGCATTTAAAAAATAGTGGCTTTTCTCATTGCAGAACAAACCCGCCGATACACCAGAATGCAGAGAGAAAATTGAAGAATTTAATACTATCTTGAAGAAAGTTTGCAAGAATAAGTCTCAAGCCGAAAGTCTGAACAAAACTATACCCAATGCTAGCTCATTCCAGGACTTCGCATCTGGAGTTGGTGGTATGTATAATCCTAACAAATTTTATAAATGCCAAAGTAATTTTGTTTGTTACACTTTCACGCTTAAATCGCTAAACTGATTATGATGAATTTTGTTAAAGATATAGATATGACCCAGGCGACTGTTATAGGCTACTTTTTGAGTAAATTAAGCTAGTTAGTAGTTCACTAGTTATATATAAAGTGTGCAAATTTACTCATAATTATACATAAAACAACGTCTTTTTACCATGGGGTTAAGCAGAAGGGTTTTGCTATGTTAACTTTCATTGTGTAATGTTACTGGTCGTAAAAATAGCATGTCGAGCTTTAGAGAAAATTCTGAGTTAAGTTCTGTTTGTAGTTTGTCAACTTATGCCACATCACTTTTTTATGATTTGCATACTATTGGTTACCAAATGTATTATGTATTTAGGTTTGGTGGTATACAATTTAATTTTTATTTTATAGGTCATGAAAATCGGAGTGTTCCTGTACCTGATTCGAGCACGTCGGAAAACTCAATAACTCTGTAAGTTTCTCTAAAACACATTTTAAACCCTATTGCAATGTTCGTGTTTGGATATTTTTACACTAAAAGTTCTAATAAATTAATAAAGTAAATGTGTGGTGATTAAATTCTTCAACTTTCTATATTTTCAGGGTTTCAGTAGCTAACAATACCAATACAGATTTCGGTAACAATTCGAATGAGGTAGCAAAAAATGCAGAATTAGAATCTCATCCGTATAACAACTATCCATATCCTAGAATAAAACCTAAATGCAAGGATAAAAAAATTAAAATAATTTCGGACATAAAAGTGGACAAGCCGTTTCCTTCATTGAACAACCCGAAAGCCACTACTTCAACGCCATTGATGCAAACCATTGTTATAAATGGTACGCCGGCTTATAAGCAGAAGCTTCCGATTGTCAACAACAACTTCACGAAAGATGAAATTATGGCAATGCCTACTATAATAGTTGTGCCTGCAACAGGTAAGACATAACAAACAACATAACAACAGAATAAACTCTATACCTCTTAAGGAGCCATTGTACTCATCATTCGAAACAACTTTTACTGTAGAACCAACACTGAAACCACGAAAAAATACCAACTCCATATAACTCGGCAAATATACTGAACAGCTAACTTGAATTTCGCGATTTCTGGGTTGGTCCATAATAATGTTAATAATGAGTACAATGACCCCTTAAAAGGTATAGCGTTTATTCAGTTTCACGTTGTATAAAAATGTTTATAACTGTGGTTTTCACTAGCAAAAATTATACATGCGTTATCTATTTCAGGTCCCCCACCGAAAAATTCTCAATCTATACCTGTTCTAGCACACAAGTTGCAGAAAGCGAAATCAAAATCGGATTCATCGCCAAAATTGCTTGGTCCTCTCGTAATTGATATTTCCTCAAGTAATCCCGCAGAAACAAATAAACCTGATGATAAGCTACCTAATATAGACCAACAATTACCTGCTAAAGAGTCTGGTTTGGTCCAAACAGTTGATGTGGTAAAGAATGCATCTGTTCCTAAAGATAACGTCATTGCTGGTTCTCTTCAAACAAGCACTCCACAAGTTCTGCCGCCCATGAGGAAGTCATCTTCCACACCACGCAGAAATTCGCATATCAGAGTACTGGACTTTACAACTCCAAGGAGAATATTACACGAGACAATCAATGAAGTAGTTCCAAATGAATCTGAGGAAAAGCCTGTTGATGTGGTTGTTGCCAGAAGTCCTAATTTGATATTCTCTGAAACAGGGAATGGTGAAAATAATTTCGTTGATATGAGTAATGTCAAAGTTCATAAAATAGAATCTTGTCATTACAGTAACGTACAAATAGATAGCGATATTAAGCAGCCAGTTATAAAAAATAAAAGTAATTGGGATGCTGATTTGCGTGCCTTAGCAACAGCGAGTGGCTATGCTTGCCAGCCTCCACCTAGGCCCAAACCTAGACAAAGAAGACCGAAAAATAAAAAAGCAGCAGACACTCAGTCCGGACAGGATAAAACTACTGATGATGTGGATAAAACTATCGACAAAGTTGATAAAACTACTGAAACAGCCGATAAAACTACTGATACAGCCGATAAAACTACTGATAGTGCCGATAGAACTGCTGATAAAGTGGATAAAACAATTGATAAAACTAATGAAAGAAAGCCGCGTGGTAAAAGAAAACTGTCTCCAAAACCTAAGAAATCAAAGAAAAGACGGAAACTAGAAGAGGAAGAAGAACAATATGCGCAAACAGAAATACACACGGAAAGTAAAGTTACAGTGAAACCAACTTTCAATGTAGTGTCTGCTTATAATGACGTAGCACCAGACATAGATAAAGTTTCCGAAAATTTAAATCAAAATAAGCCAAACAATGATAATAATGAAACCCCAGAAGCAGAAAGACTATCCCTGCACAATGAAATTGGTGCTCGATTAAATATATCAGAATTTTTAGAAACTCCTTATAAACAAGTTCTCTATGATATCCAAATGGAAACGCCGAAGTTTTTGAATTCAGTTTTGCCAGATGAACCAATATCGGATATTAAAATTATGAACATTCCTACGCCACGTTTCTTTGATACTCCAAAACCGTTAGCTACGCCTTCTTCATATTCGTCGCGGCCTACCGATTATTCTAGCGGTGGCTCTTACTACAAGCCAGATGACCAAGATTACCTGAGAATCGCGGATATAGAATGTCCAGTGACTTCCTCAAAAGAGGTAGAGGTAGTGCCGCATATTGAGGTGCCCAAAGAAACAGCGTCCACCAGCAAAAGGAGTTCTAGACCTGTAAGAAAGTGTACAAAGAATGTATCATATGTTAATAGTTCCCACATAGGTAACAAAACTAAAGAAAAGCCCATAGATGATAAAGTGGAAATTGCGTCATCGAGTAGTGATACTACAATTACGAATAGTTCTTTTGAGATCAGTAAAGAGGTTATCGTGAAAACACCGAGAAACAATAAACTTAAACCAACTTCCAAATCTGAATCTTCTAAGAAAAGATTAGAAGCTATTAAAAAGCGTAAATCTCCAATGAAAAAGGATAAATCAAATTCATTCATGAAAATTAAACCAAGGCGTCCTACAGCATCGAAAGAAAATACGAATAAAAGAACTAGATGGAAAAAAGATATATTTTCTCCATCTAAACCACAGACAAATAAAAAACTAACTTCAAAAGAAAAGAATATTCATATAACACCTGTAGTAGCTCCTGCTCCGACAAAGTCGCGTAGAAAATCATCGACACCCAGAAAACTTCATTGCACTAAAACTTTTAACTCTGAAAGTTCGGGCCACGAATCTCCAGATATCAATGCCACCAGAAAACAGAACGTTACACGTGATCAGAACACAGTTTCTTCGCAAGACTCTGATACGGAACAAATAGCGCTGCGATGGTCCGATGATGGTTCCCAAGACGCTAAGCCAAAAGAAGCTGAAATTGAAGACATATCAAAGATACAACAGTATATTGAAACTACCGTTAACAGTAAACAGGATTACAACGACACTGCGGGCTCTTTGCATGGTGATTTAGTCAAAAGAGGATTTGACGCTGAAACGGCAAAAATAATAGAACGTGACTTGCTGGATTCTCCTTCAGTAGAGACAGCATGTGCCACTAATGTTGAGGTTACCGTGTCAAGGAAGGAAGAAAGTGTATTAGACAAGAGTGGTGAAGTGAATACAAGTAGTACAAGTGAATTGCAAATAGTGCAAGAGGCTGATTCAGATGAGGAGTTAGAATTATCCGTGTATGAATGTAATGAAGATAGTCGTAATTATATTAAATGTAATAGTGACGCCAAAGATAGATTGAAGCAGGAGCCTACAAAATTAAAAGATAAGTTTAGCATGGAAGTGTGTATAGATGACGGAGTAGCCATTAGATTAAGGGCAACAAACTTTAATATGTTATTCAGTAATGATCCGGAATGCGAAGCTGAATTAGGATATAGTTTTAGAGAAACAGAAGTTGCTGTGAGTTCGATATCAAATATAGATAGGCTATATACGCCAATGAAAGATCACAAAGCGCAATGCTTCGAAATATTTGATTCTACTCTTACAAGTTTGGATACACCATTAAAGGTGAATAGTCCATCCAATAAAGAACAGAAAATAAATGAGATAGAAATAGTTTTAGAAGAGGAAAAAGAAGATGTTCAGGATAAATTAGATGTGAAGAAAAGGAAACGATTACTAGGTAGTAATAGCACCGAGGAGGCTTTGAGTGAGAGCAAGAACACAAAACCAGAAGCTCAGTATTTATTTAATTCCACTAATATTCAGGATATTGATATTGAATCAGTTCTGAAGAAACTTCATGGACCCTAGTAGACTTGTTATAAGGTAAGCGCCAGACAAATGTGCAATAACGGTCATTGACCTACATGCATTTATTGACTTTCTTAATGTCAAAAACAAAAATAAAGACACTGCCGTCCTGAATCGACTTTTATCGTGATCCTTTATGTTCTCCAGTAATAAAAAACGGTTCATAATTGTTCGCCTAAAAACGAAGGGATTTCAGGGAAAGGTCAATGTACATTATTGCAAGTTTATCTAGCGTCTACTATAGAAGTAGTGACTAGTTTACTGATTATAAACTTATGGGCAAGTGTTATGTTATTATTAATTCGTATTATTAATCGAACAGTGTTATGAAAATATAATTATTATTATAGATATGTGTAAGACACATACCGTAAGTCCATTCTGATTGTACAGTTCAGTAGTTAATGTAAATATTTGTCGTGCTAGACACACCTTGACCATGTTTCAAATAAAATAATATATTTTGTAAGAACAAACCGTTTTTGTATTATTTTGAACTTTGCCATAAAGTAGTATAGATGAATTATTGAAACGGAATGGTTAAGAAGTTCATGTATATAACTGTATAGGTATTTGAATTCAGATTTGAAGAAATCTTGAACTAGAACTGACACTAGAAAGTTCGAAATTAAAAAAAGGCGTACCAAAATTAGTAACCCTAAGACATTTTTATTAAATACTACTTTTTCCCGTGACTTCGTCCGCGTATCCTATTTTCCCGTTCCCGCAGGAATTTCAGGAAATTCTCTCTTAGTGCACCCCCTCCACTCGCCAAGGACCCTATATGACAAACAGGTTCCTACGACCAGTAGTTTCGGCTATGCGTTGCCTGTCAGTCAGTCACTCAGTAACGGAAGAACACACACACACACTTATAATGTATTGACTAGCTTCTACCCGCGACTTCGTAAGCGCATATTCCGTTTATTCCCGTTCCCGTGGGAATTTCGGGAATTCCTCTCTTAGTGCTCCCCTGCACTCCCCAAGGAACCTACATGATAAATTTCGGATGTGCGTTGTCTGTCAGTCACTCAATCAGTCTGTAACGAAAGAATTATTTTATACTAGTTGACCCGCGCAACTTCGTCTGCGTCACAATTTTCATTACTGCTCCAGTCCTATTAGTCTTAGCGTGATGATATTATATAGCCTATAGCCTTCCTCGATAAATGGGCTATCTAACACTGAAATAATTTTTCAAATCGGGCCAGTCGTTCCTGAGATTAGCGCGTTCAAGTAAACAAACAAACAAACTCTTCAGCTTTATATATTAGTATAGATATATCGATTGATGATCACCTCAAAAATAATAAATTCGATTGTTGGGCTGTGATGGATTTAAACTTTTGTATCATCTCGAATAATAAATTCAGGCGTCTAAAACATGTGGTATCGCTAAATTCAGGTTTACATGAACTTACTAATTCATTAATCTACTGGATTATATTGATTAATATAATCCAGTGGATTAATGAATGCGTCTAATTTGCGAGTCGGATCGCCGCCGCTGTGAGCCACCTGCAATTATTATGATATTCTGTTTAATTAGATATCACAATTAGTGGCTATCGTGACACTGCCGTTGGTGCGAACCATCCATTATGAATGCTAATTTGAACCGTTAGCTCCGACGTACCGGCGCAAGCGCATTCTTGGTAAAAGTGCATCTTACCATGATTTTGTAAGTAGACGTACCTATACTACACACGTACGTACGTATTACTTTTTATGCAAAATACTCGTATTTCATATATAGTAGTGAAAATCCGGTCAAGAGCGAGTCGGACTCACGCACTATAAATCTTTGTCCATAAATATATGGACAACGTTCCTGAATGAATACAGTAGCCTGTGTGGCCATGTTTTTGTAGTAGGTACTAGAGTACCACGAATTGATCATTCATAAAATTCAAAATCGGTTCATCCGTTTATGAGCTTCGGTGCAACACATATACAAACCTCTTTTTGGTCGGGGTTAAAAATTAATGGTCATTGTATAGGATTCAGGTAATTTCCATGCTTTTTTCAGTTTGCTGGGCCATAGTTTGGACGTTCATAGTCGCCGCATACGGACAATGGACATCTCAGTAGGTACTTACTTGAATATATGGTCAGTCGACTTGGCGTCGCGGCAGACCTCAAAACTGACCGACCTTTTTTTTTTTAAGCTGGGAAAAATGCATTACGCATACCCTCCCGTCGGGGGAACGGGAGGGGTATGTGGGACTCCCCGGGCTGACCCGGTATACCCACTAAAACGACCCAGCGGCATTCCCGCATCGTCCGAGTGGAAGAGGACTGGGAGATCGGCGCAGCCTTAGCGTCCAGTCCTCCTCCGACGACAACCCGCCTAAAGCGGCCGGCCCCTCAAGTCCTCCCCGTTCAGGGGGAGGGCTGGGAATGACCGGCGAGGGTGGTGTGGAGTGCAATGCGGGCGGAGGCGCCCCCGCGCCTATCGCCCGCCCATCACCACCATGAGGAGGGAGAAGACGGCGTCTTCTCCGACCCTGCGCCTGCGGAGCGGCGCAGCGAGAGGGTCGTCCTCCCGCGCGCGCTCCGCCGCCTCCTTTTGCGAGATGACATCCTCGCAAAAAGAGGCGACAGCTGCCCAGGACCCCTCACTCTCTAGCATGGCGTTGACCACGCCGGGAAGCGAGAGGTCCTGTCCGATCTCCGCTGTTAGACTGCGGCGCGGCTCAGACCAAGCCGGGCACACCTCGAGGGTGTGCTGAGCCGTGTCCTCCGCCGCGCCGCAGTCGTGGCACGCCGGGGTCTCCTCCCTCCCGATCCGGTGCAGGTGCTTGCCGAAACAGCCGTGGCCTGACAACACCTGCACCAGACGGAATGAGAGGAAACCGTGGGAGCGCTCGAGCCAGTCTCGCAGGACCGGACCGAGCGCGTCCAGGGTTCGGCGGCCAAAGGTGGCGGAGGCGAGGTCCTCCGTCCAATGGACGATGATGGCGTCCCTCGCCTCCCGCCGCACGGCCTCCCGCTCCTCCGCGACGGGGCGCTCGCCCAGGGCCTTTCGCCGCGCCGTCCACTCGTACACTCTGGCGAGCACACACGCCTCCAATTCCCAAGGAGGGGTGCCCGCCAGAGCGCACGCCGCCGAAAAGCCCATCGAGCGGTAGGCCCTCGCTACCCGCAGTGCAATGGCCCTTTGGGGCCTGCGCATCATGGTCGCATTCTCCCTCCTGTGGAGGGAGTCCGCCCAGATTGGAGCCCCGTATAGGGCCATGCTCCGCAGGATGCCGGCATACAAACGCCGGCATCGTGCATTGGGCCCCCCCAGATTCGGGAGGAGCCATGACAAGGCGTCCGCGGCCTTCAGCAGGCGCGTCGACAGCCCGCTGAAGTGCGGGCTGAAGCGCCACCTGCTGTCCAACACCAGGCCCAGATACTTCATCTGGGCCTGGACGCCCACCCTGACGCCCTCCACCACAATGTGGGCGTTGGGAGGGCAGCGCTGCCGAGGCCCGTGAAAGAACACGGCCTCGGTCTTGTTCAGCGCCACCCTCAAACCCAGGAAAACTGACCGACCTGAGTCTACTGTGACGTACCAATTCCGTTGTGATTCTAATGTGTTGTGAGAGAGACGGAGCTACAAAGGACTTTTTTTTATTTAGCCTATACTGTCTCACTGCTGGGAAAAAGCCTCCCCCAAGTCCTTCCAGATTTTTTGTACCGAGCCAATTCGAACCAACCCTGGCAGTAGGTGTTTAGGTCATCTCGCCACCTCTTCCTAGGCATGGCTGACGTTAGTTAAAACATTTTTAGTAAATATCTATACTAATACCTATATAAAGCTGAAGAGTTTGTTTGTTTACTTGAACGCGCTAATCTCAGAAATTACTGGTCCGATTTGAAAAATTATTTCAGTGTTAGATAGCCCATTTCTCTAGGAAGGCTATAGGCTATCACGCTAAGACCAAAAGGATCGGAGCAGTAATGAAAATTGTGACGCAGACGAAGTTGCGCGGGTCAACTAGTTCAATGATAAAATTCATTTAAAATGCTTGTATACTTTGTCGCTGTTACGAATATGAACCGAGAAAAAAAATGCTTCGCGGCGGCGCGTTTAGGTCCACGGCGACGGCGGCGCGCCGGCGCGGCGCTCATATCTACTCTGCAATATCTTTTGGGTTGGCAACTCCGTCGATACTCACAGGAATACCAGGCCTTTTTTTTTTAATATTTGAAATCATCGAATGACTCTTTCCGCTCTGGGCGAAGCGGAAGGGAGTGTCAGACTCTTACGGACTAAAACCCATCCGTGTTCCTCCCAGTGCCCTTTGCGTTCCAGGGCCGCGGCGTCTCTTTCGAACGGATTCCGCACCCAGGAATACCAGGCCTAGGATTACCTTTCCAGAAACTTTTAATGTCTGAATTGGCATAGTATCTTGCCAGCGAATCCATCCTTAACTGTTCCTGGTGGTTTTAGCACCACTGGACCTTGGCCTTTCCCTTGAAAATTTTCCGCGATATCACCATTGAGTCATAAACGGAACAAGATGAGGGCTTGCCGTAGTTGCACCATATACCTAATGAAATCTTATCTGGCATTTCTATGAACCTCGCTCACGTACCTGTTCCACTCAGCCAATGGCTTCTTTCGTTTACAAGCTTTTTGCTCGTAAGTGACAACAGCGTTCGTACTTAAGATACTTACTACCTCTTTATAAACACTACCTATAACCTCTATTGGATGTAGCATTACAATATTTGCCACAGCACTGTTGTAGCTCAGTAGGTATGCAAATCAATAAGCCCAAGTTTGGAGTTATATAAGCTTTCGAAGGCTGCACATTGACTTGTGTATTTCCCCATATAATTTTGTTACCAACAGGGTACCAACATTGGCAATGCTTTTTGCTTAATTACATCTAGATTGCAGCTGATGACCAATGGTAATAGAGTAGAGTACCTAATCAGACCAAAAGACGTCATATTTTACGTATACATTGGTAATACAGTCCAAGGCTGCGATTGTAACCATGCAATGGTCAAGTCAGCGTTTGTATCCATGTGCCTCACTAACAAATGTGAACGTCTCAGATGTTAACTCTAACCTGCTAGTGTCCACGCAAGTCCAGTCCTGTTCCAAGGAGAATGTTAAAAGCTCACGATTAAAACGCTCACCTGGATGCGCGTTGAAATCCCCCAGCATGATTACGAACTCGAAATCACTATCATCAATGAAACAGTTTGTGAATTCCGGTACATTTTCATGGCATGTAAACACTAGTCTCTAGCACTGGCCGATTATAATGCGTCGTTATCTATACTAATATTTAAAGCTGAGAGTTTGTTTGTTTGTTTACTTGATCGCGCTAATCTCAGGAACTACTGGTCCGATTTGAAAAATTCTTTCAGTTTTAGATAGCCCACTTATCGAGGAATTATAACATCACGTTAAGACCAATTGGAGCCGAGTAGACGAAGTTGCGCGGGTCAACTAGTACCTATATACGTATAGCTGCAATACGCGGATTCACACGGGAACACAGAGACGTATGGGAAAAGTGCCTTACGCCACTGCAGAGCAACTCCACCGAAAGGTTGTGGTTTATGGTACGGAACCCTTCATGTGCGAGTCCGACTTGCACTTTGCCGTTTTTTTAGTGTTTATGCTGGCAGTTCAAATGTGAAATTGCGAGCCAAGTTCAATGTTAATAATATCTGTGATTGACGACTTCAGTCTAAATGGGCGCCAAGTTCTGTAGACAATCATGAAATAAAATAAATTAATGCTCAAGATTCGACTTGGCTACTACGACGTTGTCTCCCTTTCTTTCTTTTGTATTTTCTCTTTTATTCCTAACTGTATAACGTATGCCAATGAAGAAAAAGCTCAATGGAGATGTCATTGAGCTTTTAATACATTATGTAACATCAGTAATTCTAGTTTTTGGTAGGTAATATCTTGTCGTAACTTATTACTTTCATGTAGTGTAGTAGATACTGAATAGTACTAAGGTAGTGGTAAGGATTTTCTTGACTCTTATAATAGAACTTCCACTATACCTTAACTTCCATCGCACTCCCAACACATTACCAACGATAACATAAAACACAGTAATGGCGGCAATATAACTTGACATAACCTAGACCAAAATATACGGCGGTGTCGGGTAGTCGGTACTCGCTATCCGCTAGTACGGCAGTAGGGGTGTTTGCGAAGTGGGTCACGGGTACAGTTCCTGACACAAATAGCTGCGTCGCATCTCACCACGTGGCCTCGTCTTGCCTCTCAAATGCTGTCAATGTGCAAACGTAGGTACCTATGTACCTACTTGTGTGGAGGGCAGTGTATACTTAGATGGAGGGTAGTTGGATAAACTTATATACTTTTAGGTTAGGATTTTAGTATTATAACTTCAAGTTACTCCTGTGCAGGCTTTGGGAGCTTCTTTTACTTTTTAATTTGGTTCCAGAAAGTTTTTTCTCAATTTTAAGTCTTAATTAACTCTTCATTAAACAGTAGACAAAGAAAAACCAGCTGGGTGTACGTAGCTACCTAAAGTTCTTTGTGATTTTTTGTTTGTCTGACAAATTGAGTCCCCCGCCGCGTCTGTCTGTCTGTTCGCGAAAAACTCAAAAATGACTGCACCGATTTTCATGCTGTTATGGATAGAGTGGTTCTCGAAGTATGTTTTAGTACATAAAATGCCAACTTTTTGTATACATTGGCTAAAATATAGTCGCGATAACCGAAATCCACGCGGGGGAAGCCGTGGGCATCAACTAGTTGTTTATAAGAGATGCCTAATAGCTAGTATATACATAGGTAGTCAAACTTTCATTTCATATTTCCAATCGAACCGAAAAATACATTTATTCACTTTAAGACTATCTTGCCCACCTACTTCAAAGTACTTTCGAAACTTGCCTAAAGACTTTATATTTACGAGAATGTACATAATAGCATAAAATGTTTAATAAATCGATAGGTATCCACCTTAACCGTGCGCAGTAATTAACAAAACATCAAACAAAGGCTATCTGCAGGCAACCAAATCCACCTTAATAACTCCCAAAAAATAATAATTCCTATCAATTTCAATTTTATACCGTAAGAGAAAGCCATAATAAAGCTGGCGCAATGGGGTGGTGTCGTGAATTTAGTGACGGCTAGTAATTCTGCAGGCAGTTCGGGTATAAATGATTGCGGGTGATTTTACACCGCCCACCACCCCAATGTCTGTGCCACCCAGCCCTCACCCAAAGTGCAGCGCCGACGCGACGTCGCTCCGGACAATCTGCGTGCTCTGCTTATTTTCATCAGTAATTCCTTTTGCGGAAATTGCCTTTATAAAGAACAGAGAATTTAGTTTTGAGAAAAGCTAGATAAAAGGACTTGAATGTGGTGTGAATTAAGTAAGAACGTACTTGATTTTAATGATTTCTGCCCGGTATCGTTAATTTTGACGAAAAAAACTCGAAAGGAAAATTATATTGTGACATAAAAAGAAACAGCTGTCTGCTTACCTAACATTTATTTCACCCAGAAAATTAATTTAATTTAAGACACAACTGGGTACCTACATTATTAATTCCATAGGTACCTATCTAACTATTTGCCATAAAACCTTACTGAGACTCAAAATTACCAACTACAAAATAGATATTTCAAGACATGATTACAATTTGCTGAAACAAAGGTAGCAGAAACCTGAAGCGCCGGCTTGCGAATATGCAGACGGTGGTTAAGGTGTCTCAGCACGCGGCTTTGTCTACTAATATACCTTAAGGGTATATATCTAAAGCGGAAATTGTATAGAATGTACCGAAGTATGTAGAGAAGTTCTAATATCGTAAGCTGATGAAGCTTTTACCAATTACCCACCCATCTATCTAGGAAATTGATGAAAATTTACAAGTATCAACCAGCACAGTACTATAGCACAGAATTTCATCAATATAATCTGGCTTTATGAAATCTAATCTTTTGAAGTTTTGGTCAAGATATTGATTAGAAACAAATCTCTTAGTAAGCTCTCTCTCTACGGATGCAAAAAAAAAAGAATGTGGGTATGTTTTTAATTTTTCTGTTGATAAGAACATTGATTTTGTCTGTCTGTAAGATGGGCTGACCTCTTACCTATCCATTTATCAGATTAAACCCAAAATACTGATCACGGCGCAACCATAGAAATGCAGAATAACTTGTTTACAGTTCTCCAAGGTTAAATAAAATAGATACATATCTTCTATAAGCAAGTGCGCGATGTTCCGATGTACGGGCTCAGCGCCAACTGGGTCGAGCTTTCTGTAATTTTCAGCTACTTCTGCTACTCTGCTAACAATAATCGTAGATGCAATAGGTATGATTTGCTTTATCTGATTAATTTTTGAAGTGACTCGCAGTTTCTTTGTTCCCGATTTCGTTACTTTCATCTAGCTGGCGAACGTTTCGGTATTGAAGTAGTTTGGCATAACAGCATTGTTCCGCTGGCCACCAGCACGTCGAGGCGACATCGTAAGTGCCAAGTATTACCTTAAGTGTGTCAATTGGTAGCTCGATGTGCGTGGCTCCCCACTTCCCACCCTTTTGGGAGGTGAGCGTGGGGTAGGTCGGCGGATCGATACCCGACGTCTGGCCCACGACCTCGCCTTTCTTACCACCTTCCTAAATACTAATTACGTGCTTTGACACAGCCTGCACCGGCTCGTGCCGAATGAAAAGAGCTATGGATGGCAACGTGAGCGTTATTAACGTTACCGCGCTGTTTTGACGTGTTTGTTTTTGGTAACGTTGACGATATGTTTACGTGTTGAATGTGCACTCCATTTTAGTCTATCATGTTAACTTTGTTGTGAGACAGCAAGAACTTGCAATACGTATAATGAAAGGAAAATTTTCCATATTTTATATTTTATGGAGTTTTTGAGGGTTATTTTAGATTTCAAGTTCAGTAGCAAAGTTAGACGCGTAGTTGCTTTCCTAAAAACCGTTCTCCTACAGTAATTAGATTACAGTTACGACATTAGAATTTTCCGTGTAGATTTTTGAAACTCTTATTTAGGAAGGTAGTTTTCAGTGGTGCCCTACCCACCACTACCCACCGCTTTTCTGAGCCGCATGATATAAAGGAAACAAGATTAAAAATGTATTCCCTACACGTGGGCCATAATGCGATTTATCGGTGCAGGGGCATGTCGTGACTGGGGTAGGTAGGTACTTTAACAAAATACGAGGATAGGTACTGATGTCATTGTGTGGAGACAAGTATAGTGTTCAAGGGTTGAATTATTTTAGAAAATGTATTGCTGTTTGAGGATGCTTAGTTAGTAGATACATACCTACCTATGTGTACGTGGTAGGCACCTTTTATGGTGTTATCAGTAGGAATGTATTAGGTACAGTGTTGTCAGTTTAGTACGACTTCGCAAATAACAACCAACCGTTTTTAGCGACGTAATTACAGGCATATGTTTGGTTTTAATATTAGCCACTATGAAATTGTCGGTTCGTTTAGTATGACTTCCGGTTATTACGACGTATTATCACCAGTCCCTTGGCCGTCTTTATAATCGGATTCTACTGTATATGGTGAACCAAACATTGAATGAAATTCGAATACATAGACAGATTTTCGTATGTAGTGAGCTTGCATCAGACTCAAAGGCTTGCAAAACATGGCGAAATTTCAAGAGAAATCAATAGCTAACATATAGGTACGTAGTAAATAAAATGGAGACGAAATTCATTACCATTATATGCAGCGGCAGTGCGGTTTCGTCCAGAAACTCGATGCATCTTTGGGTGTGAGCGAGACACTTGCCACCCCGCACTTTCGGCAGCCCCCAGCCCCCCACTGGGAGGGGGGTAATGGACGCACGAGGCTCCTCGGCCGTGCTGCGCTCACTCTTTATACCCGGCCCCGCTTGCACGCGTGCACTTGCTAGTTTCTTTGACGTCCCTTTGTTGTGGATTCCAATTTTGGAACAGCAA
Source organism: Lacanobia oleracea (assembly GCA_950371165.1). Taxonomy (NCBI): domain Eukaryota; kingdom Metazoa; phylum Arthropoda; class Insecta; order Lepidoptera; family Noctuidae; genus Lacanobia; species Lacanobia oleracea. Next base: position 17,403,421 of record OX493387.1, on the reverse strand, counting down.
AATGTTGCCGATATTGCCTTTAATTTATTGCCGTATCGATGTAAGAATTTGATGGTACCTGCTGTATGTTATTGGATTTTAGCTTTTGTGAATTAAGTTTTCAGTTTTGTTGTAACCTTTTACTTTCATGATTGTTCGAAAAAGATCTATTTGTTTCTTAACTGTATTGAAACACGTATTCCGTATGCTTTGTTCAATAACTAATCTAGTCTAATCTACTTTACTTGCGTTCTTTTAAGGCAGCGCGTTTAATCATGCAAATTTTCCGAGATGGGTGGGAGAGCGCCCTCTACGACTGAAACTGAAACTTGAACAACCACCCTCCTCGAAGGTCGTTCAAAGTTCTTAGAAGAAATGAATCTGCTGCACTAAAACACTTTCATTTTGTATTACGTTTTGTAATATTATTATGATAAGAGAAATTTCCATTTTACTTGTAATGCTGAGTAAATACAAAGCAGGTGGTTTCTACGTTTCAATGTGCAAGTAATTTGTTAGAATAACAAGTTGACAAGCTAAGCACTTGTAAGAAACCTTGTTATTATTCGATATTACTACTATACAATAGCTTTCTTAACGACCTTTTAGTTTGAAAACAAACATACTTTCCTATAAGTCCAGGTATTTACGTAATATTACTTTTAGTTTTCTATTAAACATGGGAGCATTAATACTTTAACTGTAGATGAAATATTCCAAGTAAAGAACAAGGCACCTTATTAAAATCAAATTAGATGATTATCGTTATTGGCGCCCAACAAAAAAAAATGTGTTGGGCGCCAATAACGACATGGATTGTAAAAAGCTAAAAACCGTTACTAGAAACAGCATTAAAAGTAATTAGTGACGCCAAATATTTATCGAGAGCAAAACATTTTAATTACTGCAGCGCATGATGAGGTCTGCATGAAAGGGCATACTGGGTGGGTGCACTATCGATCTCCTTTGAATTAGTGTGCGGATCGGTCGTCGTCTTTGTGTGGCGGCCGTCCTCGGCCCAAACAGACCAAAACAAGCGAGCCTCCCCACGGATCGAGCCTCGCCCGAACCCACCGCGCAAACGATGCTTGTCGCTACCTTGTTCCGATAGTCTCGTGGTACGGGGACTCTCCCAATTTATTTGATATATACGAGTACCTAATAATAAGAAGTCTTCGAAGGTTTTGCGAAGCTTTGCGTACTGGAATGTTAGGATAATGCTTTGAACGTGGTACGGGGATTTACTAATTATCTTATCGAACGGAACTTTGAAATACTGCTCTCTGTTTCCTCTGCTTTTGCAGTTTTTGTTAGATTTATTTGGGTGTCCAAACACGAGCGGGTTTATTTTCCACTCCATATATCGTATATCTGTCTTCTTTGAAGTAGTTAGGTACTCACCTTTTGTACGAAAAAATATTATAGAAAGTGTTGTTAGAAATGATATCTTTATTACAAGAGACGTTTTCGCTTTGATGTTTCGAACAATGATCTATGAAGGTGTTTTCATAAAAGCAGATTTGATGAAATAAGATTTGCAGTTACAATTTTAAGAAAAGATGGCGTTCAAAGTCGGAACAAATAGTATAAGAAAATTGTTGGAGATTCTGCACATCGTAGAACAGGAAAGTACAACCTAACTGCACTTCCTGCATTTCCGTAAGAATAAAATATCATTGGTTTTTATGAGCTTCTAACTGTGGATCCTACCGATTTCCGTTCTAAATATTCAAGTCAACAGTCTATTTCCGATGGCGTCTGCTGTTTTGAAACAACCTTTAGAAACTCGACATCCTGAAGTACTCCTTTGTCGTTTGTCGTCCTTAATATTTGTATTTTTTCAACTCCATGTTTAGACTCCTGTGATTTATTGACGCTACGATTAAGATGGTCTAGATCCAACTGCGATGTTTTTTTACAAGAAGTGTTCCTTAGGGATTTTTCTATGTAATTTTCTAAGTATTATTCCGTCTTAGGACTGAAGATTTTTTGATCTGCTCCTTTTCTTGAAATTAGACACAGGAACTTACTCTTACTCACAAGGAGATAAATATTACACCTTGTTAAGTTATTACCTACCTCTTTATCCGTTTTCCAGTACGTAACGCTACCAAAATGTTTAGAAACTAAACAAGCTGTCACATACCCACACAGTTTTACCCAAAATATAGTAGATAACAATATAGGTATAAACAAGAAGGTAATACCTACATATATATTACCTATGTGTATTCATTTCGCACGTGCTACGAACAATATGGTCGTAATTCGACGTCGCACCATTCCCGTGTGTAGTACGTTGTAGTTACACCAATTTACCTGAACAAATAGTTATAACACGGCTACAGATACGACCATTAGATTACCCGTTGTTATAATTCCTTGCTAATTGGTGTGCTCTTCATTAAATGTTTGTGTTATGGTGATGGGGTGCATCTGGTTGGTTTAGACGTTGTTATGTAGGTTTTTGGCCAGTATTTTCTTGATAAAGCTCGTGCAAACCATCTATGTAGATTAAATTTGTTCGTCGGGTTGATATAAAGGAACCGACAAATAGAAAACTATTTTTATTTTTTAATGTGTTTGCGTGAGCTCAACAAAAAAGCTCTATCGACAATAATTACAATATTAAACGCTCCACTGCTTACCGTTCCATATACTAAACTATGTATCCCTCAACGTAACGCAAAGCTTAACAAAGTATATAATTATGTAACGGAAAGAGCCGAGCCACACAGCGTCCATCTATTGAATTAGTAAAGTCTGTCAAAGTGCATCGCCGAGGCACAAAGGTCGTTGCGTGGGAAATAGAGGGTGGTGGGGGCGCCCACCTCGATTCCCCCACCATTCCCCCGGTCTCGTGGGCTTGCACCATGTTAGCTACGGCTCCAGAAATTTGTTATGACGCATCCCAATGCGTCAAAGACAAGATGTATTTTGACCAGTATTTGTTTTAACAGAGAATATTTGGGGGTGCAAGAATGCAAAAGTTATATAACTTGGCTTTCTTGTATCGTTTTGACTTTTACGTACAAATTGAAGTATATTTTGGAGGTTTTTTTGCCCTTTTTCGCCTACGTACTGCGACGTATCTTTTTAATCAATGCCCGTTCTCTCTTACCCTGCGCGAGGAAAGGAAAATTTGGAAAGTAAAGTTTGTTTTGATGAAAATTACTTGTTTTTTTTTACGTTTTCACTTGTATTCGATAACAGAGTACATCAAATTGCATAAAATAGTGTTGTACGGTAGAATGATTATTTGATAAGACCGTTTTTGTTGTTCATTTACTTAATCCTTTTACTTTCATGTCGTTGCATAATATTTATGAACGTGCAGTTTATTTCACTTTACTGCTTCTTCTGAGTTATATGCAGCTTTTATGTCCTACTAAATATTGATCAAACATACGTACTAGGTGATCAAACAAAAAAATACGTCTGTTCTGTTTACTTGTACCTACCCGTACATTAAGATTAATGTACTAAGTTGTACTGACATTAACTTACAATTTGAATGGAATATGAATGAGAAGTCCCCATCGTAGTATTTCATATCGTTACATACATAAGCGCGGCGATAATCATTTATATTTACTGGAAGCGCACAAAAAGGCGGAGAGCGGTTATTTTCAAAGCGTTGCGTGTGAACGAGGGTGACGCATGGCTGTAGTAGTGTAGTCTGAAGTCTAGACATTATGTTATTATAAGTGAAGCTAGAGGGCGCGCCTCATTGCACCGCAGCTGTTGACTTGTTTACCACATTAACACGAACCACTAATTAATCCCTTATCACCATTGTTCTTAATATACGTACCATCTAATAATTTGCAATCAATTTGTAATTAAATATTTTGCCCGCACACCTCATTAATCAGTTTGACAACTTTCTATGTTGAAGCTTATAAGTTTTTGCTGGCATTGTGAGTGTGACGGTTTTTGCGTCGTATGCAAGTAGCCGTCGTTGTTGGCTAAACGTGTCAACCAAAAAGTGTTTTTGTGTCTTGCACAAAAGAGTTCAGTGATCCCTCTTTAGTTTTGCACCTATTCCGTATTGTTCGGTATACGTAACATCGTCTGCTTAGTATTGTTGAGTTGACAGGGCAATGACGTTGGCGGTTCGGTGCAGCGGTTCGTGCCTCCCCTCGCCTCCCCCCCGGGCCCGGTCGTAGCCGACGGTCGACGCTCTCTAAAAGGAAAAAGGAAGCTAAAGGATAATCTATCACGCCCGAGGCCCGACTCGATAAAAATGAACGATTAGAACACACTCACAATCGATGGTTTCAGGACAGTAATAGTGATAAGTAATGTTTGTCAAAGCGTTCTTTGTTAGGCGGCGCTTTGATAGTGTTGATTAGCAGCTTTGTAAAATACGAATTTTAGATGCGCGATTAGTTTGACCATTGTTATTCCTACGAGCATTTTACTGTCTACGAGCTTACCTCTACGCTGAAACGTGAGATGGTCGATGTTGATATTTCTATATCAATTAACGTCTATGAATATTAGGGATAGAATCAAGTACATTACTCTTTGACCTGCGCAAGTTAAGGTGTACTAAGTTCAGAAGGGTGCATGCGAATTCGGCGCCGGCTCGTCGAGTTCAACGGCCGGACGTAGACCTGGAGCTACGCCGTAGACCAGAGCTCCCGTGTGGACTACACACGATTAAACCTCATCGTAAACACGCTGATTTTGTGTGACGTACCCTTTGTTCAGGATGTAGGAAGAGGGTAGTTGGATATTTTACTTTTAAAGTTATTTTGGAAATGGAATGTTCTATGCTTATGTCTGTAATGTAGGTAGGTGTGGTGGAAAACTTTTAAAGCGCGGTGAAAGTAATAAATATATTATTTTGATTAGGTATCTCTAACAGAAGTAAGGCATGTGATACAAGATAAGGAAGCCCATCGGTTAGACTATTGCTGAAAGTAGTGTTGTGCGTTCTATTTATAGATAGGTTCTATATAGACGTTGATCTCTCAATATCAACGCCGTCTTTGTCTGATTTAACGCTACGGAGTCGCCGGTAGTGCTATTGTGTAATCCTACCGTGCTCAGGTGAAGTGAGCTTGAAGTCCCTAGCATCAATCTTTATTGATGCTAGGGAATGACAGCTAAAATATCTTTATATTTCCTGAGTAAAACAAATATGATCATATTTAGTCCGATCGAAAAATATTGGACACTTTTTTATTTGTTTTATCAAATAAAAAAAAAATACGAAGATAAAACGCATCAAAAATCAGAAGAAAAATTAGTTATCCGGTAAAAGTGTATCGCAAAATGACGTCACATGAGTTTTTAATGCCCTGAATCGTCTTTTTTTTTGTTTACGTGGAAAAAGAAAGAATATCTACGTATCCATTATAGTTGGAAATCTATCTGATGGACTAATTCGATTTTTTTAGTCTAATATCCTAATACCCTATTGAAATGAAGCTCGCTTCACGCATCATTTTGCGGTGAGTTTTTTTTTCAGAATCAACCCGCGGCTCGCAAGACGAGGTATAGAAAGTTTCGATTGGCCTATCAGTTTTATGGTTTCAGGCGGTTGTTACAAAAGGGAATATTCTAATGTTTCCTGAATCCTGACTTCATTGATTGCATCATGAAAGTTAAAGATATTCCGAGGATTGCTTTTAATATATTACTCTGCTTAATGCTGATGAATTTTCAGTGTGTGTATCTAGACAGAACATAAACAGTTTTTAACCAGTTTTTGGTTTAATGGTTAGTGTTTAACTTTTTCCCTTTAAGTGTCACTACAGTCGCGATTTGGTTAAATTAATCTGCCAAGAATAGTCAAAGAAATATTAAAAAGCCAAGACATACGTTTTTACCGAGAGATGTAGAGTGAATCCTCCTAGAGTTATGGGGTTTAGCTCGAATGCAGGATGTTGCAGAAGTTCGTCGTCGTATTTCAGGATAATTGTTCAAAAAATAAAACTTGCCTTTTATAAAAATCCAACAGGACAAAACTACTAAAAAGTAAAATGAAAACACTTTTTAAGCTGTCTGTTGCAGATGGTTGGATTAAACCTGTGATTGAACTAAAACAAAACGTTAGTAGAACACCCTGTAAAGGTATTTTTTGATAATGTAGCAGTTTTCTTTCCCTAGATGCAGCGAATAATCCTGTTCTACGTATTATTTTTTTTTTCAAAAAAGAGGGTAGGTAACTGGTACTTATGCATTTCTATGTAGGTACGTTTGGACTTTGACTTTGACATAGGTCATTTTCAGTAACAGCTGTGTGTAGGTTTCCTCACGGGATACATAAGTCGTGATCTATTAATTAATTAACAACGCACTGCTGTAATTATACAAAGTGTGAGCATTTGCATACAGTATTGTCATCTGAATAACATTACCTATAGCTACTTAGCACATACTATCTTTTTATTCGCTTTTAAATTGCGGCTGCTTCGGTTCGATTCTATTGTTAAGAAAAGGTACTCGGTTTATCTTTTCTAAATTGTACATTGTCTAGGGTAGCCTGGTAAAACACACTGCAATCGCCAACCCGCCTGCCAAGCGTGGCGATTATGACAATCCCCCCTTTGGGGGAGGCCTATGTCCAGCAGTGGAGGTCTTTCGGCTGTTATGATGATGATTGAGTTTGAGCATTGCTGTAGCGGTCATTTGACCCTTTGCCTAAAATTGAAATTCTTAGTTAAAAAAAAAATCGGTCGAAATCGACATTTAAGTACTTTTTAGTGGTACCCCACCCACACCTAACAACACCACTGGAAAGTCGCAGGAAAGCAAATACGCAATTTCGTTTACTTGGATGACAAACAAACTACGTCATACAAGAAAACGAATTTTATTTATTTTGATTTAAAAGCCAAACCAATCGGAAAGTATATCCTTTCACAAAAAACAAAAAAAAAAGACGTGTGGCACTCGGAGACTGCCGCGGTAAAGCTATTGCATAGCATTTTTATCAACTTATGCAATTATAATTATATATTTATTTTATTTATGCAGTATTTTTTTTTCTTTGATATTAATTCAAGTTACACTTTGAGCTAAAAAAAAGTAAAAAGTAAAAAGTAAAACTAAAAAGTATCACTGCTGTGCCGGTCGGAGTGGGGGGTGTTAGGTTTTTTTCGTTACGGAATTTCTGGATTCGGTCTCCACGCTCAAGGCCCGCGATAGAAGCTATGCAATAGCTTAAAAAAAAACAAATCGGTTCATAAATGATGGAGTTATGAGGTAACAAACAAAAAAATTCAACCGAATTGAGAACCTCCTCCTTTTTTAAAGTCGGTTAAAAACAAAGAGATATTTTATTCTATTTCCATAACAAAACGCAACGACTATACATCCTACCTACTACTTTTCCAGGGAAAACGGGCGTAACGTTGTATGTCCGTAGATAAAACAGTTTTTCTCATGTTGTAATTTTATTGATCAGCGTTCTTCGTATGGAGGGAGGAAATATGGAAAGGTTTATCGGCCACCCTGTAACGGACTAACGGACGCGTTTCGTTTCAGGCAACACTCACCAAATTGGCATTTTTGTGGGCGTGCTAGCTGAAAACTCCACAAATTAATTACAGTTCTGATGTGAAAACAATTTGTAAACAACGCATGGTAGATATTTGTGTAGTTGTTGTTTACGTTGGATTTCATTTTCAAAATAACTAGTTGATAATTATATCTATTGGTCTATCTATTTGAATGTATAGTTCCAAATCAAGTTTCCACATTACTTAGCATTGTGTATTTTAATTTGAGTTGATTTAGGGCTGATTTTTAAATAGTCATATAACGTTTTACCTAAGGAATAACAATGGCCGTTTGACAGCTTTTGTATGGAATATGTCAATGTGACATAGATATTTATTCTTCCAATAAACGTTATCTAAATATTGAAAAACCATCCCTTATGAACGCGACGGAATTTGAACTTTGTCGTTAAGTACCTATACCTATTAATAATATAAATCTGAAGAGTTTGGTTGTTTGTTTAGTTGAACGCGCTAATCTCAGGAAGTACTGGTTTGAATTGAAATAATATTTTAGTGTTGGATAGCCAATAGGAGCATTAATAAAATGTGACGCAGACGAAGTTGCAGAAATCCGAATTCTGAATTTAAGTTATTGAATATAACTTTTCTTTATAACGACAAAAAGTATTTCCAGGTACCTTCTTTGTTTTTAGAGGTTGACTGTATACGAATAGAAAATTAACTCGAATCTTAATAAAATCATGATATTTACATTAAAAAAACCATAATGTAAAAACGAAAATCTTGAGGAAAATCAACAAAGTAACAAGGTTTTGTCAAATCAATAGTTACTGAATACATTTTTTACTAGAGACCATTGTACACTGGGGCACCTTTTTTAGGCTGAAAAAAATCTTTCTGTACCTAAGTATATGCTTGTACAAGATAAGATAATATCTGGAAGTAGCAAGTGATCCAATGTCCGATTCGATCCGATTACGTTTAATATTTCACTAATTAAAAGCAATAGAATCGCTTACGCGCGTGCTGTTTATGTGTGGCTACTTTTAGTTCCGGCAAAATACGTGGATCCTGCGAGTTTGGCGATGGAAGCAAAGTCGTAAGAAAGAGGTAGTATTTTTTTGGAATAGGAAAACATAAGATAGTTTTATATAGAAGCTTATTGAAGCATGACTTTCAAAAAGCGATACATTTTAATCTAAATCAAGTGGAAGTTTCCTACTGCAATCAATGAAGCATCCATTTTCGAAACAAAAAAATTATAAAGGTGAGCTGATTCCACAATTGGATTTTCTTACAGCAAACCTCAATGCGATAGCTCTCTATCGCAAAATAATATACTGTTCACATCACCTGCATGAGAGCGTCAGATTATATGGCATACAAACTCAACCTAAAGTAAACCATTATTGCCCGGCGGGTTATAATGAAATTCAATACAATATTATTGTCCGAAGGTCAATAATGTGATTTGAATCTGGAACTCAACTTGGAGACATCTCTTTTCATGATTTGCGAACAATTTTCTCGCAGTAGGTTTGAAAAGTAGAGTATGCTCCTCAGGGATAAAGGTGTCTCTGCCTTGGGCAGCTAGCCCAAGGGATTCAAGGGATTCAAGCTATTAATCCCTCGCTGCATTCAGGGTTCTTGTATTAACGTTTCGATTCGCTCGTGTGTTAAAATCTATACTCCCTCGCTACCCTCGGCAGTTAACTCTCGAATCCTTCATTAGACTCGGGATTCAATTTAACGCCTGTGTCATAAGACACTGCTTTATCCCCTCGGTGTATAATCTACTATTATACTCGAACATACTTTTTGGAGGCTATCAGTCTTCGTTGTCCAGTTTCAAACAGAAAGCCAGTGGGCTGGTTTCTTAGACAAGAAACAATAGAAAATAGAGGTACCTGTCCACTTATTCATTCATCATAATGAACTCATTATATCGAGGTCCTCGAGACAGCACTAGGAGTGCATCTCAACTAGTTTCTATTCATCGCCAGTCAGACGGCAAAAAATGTATCACTTTATAAAAAATATCCCCAAAAAAGATGTCTAGCTTGCGATCGCTTCTTAATGCCATCGGCAATATACCAGTTTCATTAATTTATTAAACCAGACGATGAATAACCAATCCGACGTCTTTTATTTGCTGTTGGTCTTTTTATCAAGTCTAGCATTAATTGAAAACGGTGTAGTCTTCAAGTAATACCTTTTTCTTGCGATTATCTGTTGCTTTTTTCTCTAATGGATATTTTCTACCCCTCGTTTTTAGAGAACCTTATTACTAAGCGTCCGCTGTCCGTCCGTCCGTCTGATCGTCTGTCTGTTAGCGGGCTGTATCTCAAGAACCATACATATTCAGTGTGTGTATTTCTATTGTCGCTATAACAAAAAATTATAAAAATTAAATTAAATTCAAAATTAAAAGGAGCTCCCCTATAGAAACGTGTTTCATTTTCGGTTTATGATACGGAACCCTTCGTGTGAGAGTGCGACTCGCACTTGGCCGGGTTTTTTAGATAGATACCAAGAGTCGTGCTATGAACTATGAAGTGTTATTTGACATCGCAATTCCGCGTTGTGAGAAAAGTATAGAGTACTATTCGTTCCGTATAGCTCCGTCTTTTTCCCACACCGGATCTATGATGGCTATAAACTACCCTGGAATTAATTCAGTAGCACATTAGTAATGAGTTTGACTCGTTTTAATCTAGTTTTGGCATCATCAAATCGAAAATGGACGAGGAAATTGCATTTTTGTGTGTATAGTGAAACATTGCAAGTTAAATAAAATCTTTAAAAATAAAACATGTTTTCGATCGAAACTCTACTAAGTCAATACAGCTAGAAGTATTTTCTAACTTGGTTTTAATTTATTTACGACTAACTTCTGTCAGCGGCATCGCCGCCGCGCCGGCGAAAACGTTTTGGAAGTCATGCCAATGGTACAAATTATTCCCTGATAAAAGAGACTCTCTGGACTAAAATCTACCGCTGTGTCAAAATTTATCTCGATCCGTCCAACCGTTCTAGCGTTATGGTGTAAATAACTTCCATCCAAACTTTCACATTAATAAATATCTATACTTCTATACTTAATATATAAAGGTGAAGAGTTTGTTTGTTTGCTCGAACGCGCTAATCTCAGGAACTAACTGGTCCGATTTGAAAAATTATTTCAGTGTTAGATAGCCCATTTATCGAGGAAGGCTATAGGCGCTATATTATATCATCATGCTAAGATAGGAGCGGAGCAGCCGAAGTTGCGCGTGTCAACTAGTACTGGTATAAGATCCCAATAGTTCTGTTTCACAATAAAACGGTGAAGCCTAAACTAGAGCCTAATTGGGTTCTTTCCTGAAAAAATCGAATTAGTCCGTCAGATTTCCATAAAAGATGGACACTTATTTTTTGTTCTGGTTTAACAAAAAATCAGGTGATATTTTTTTTTACTAAAATGTGACGTCACAAGCATTTATCCGATGCGTTTTATCTTTATCAATTTTAATAGTTTTGAAATGGCAAAATAGTAAATTTTTTAAGAAATATTAGACATGTAGATAATAACAGCCGCACGGGTCGATCTTCAAGGTAGGTAAGCAACGCTTGCCAAGGTTGGTCTGTGGATGGGTGACCATTTTAACATAGCGAGTTTCCTCCTTGCCGCGGAAAGCACGTTAAGCCGTTGGTCCCGGCTGTCATTTTTAGATCTTTGGCAGTCGTTACGGATAGTCAGAAGCCATTTAATCTGACTCCAGGCTTGTCATGAAGTACCGTGTTGCCCAGTTAATCGGTTGTGGAGGTCTGGTAGGCTGCCGCTCCGCGTAAAATACTGGTATTCAGCTAAATCGGTTTGACTGGAAGCCGACCCCAATATAGTTGGGAAAAGGCTAGGCAGATGATGATTAGACATGTAGTCTAATATTTTTTCAAAATCCTACAGACGCACTAAATATAATTATTATAATTTTTTTATCTGGGAAAGTACTTAATTGCTAAAATTTTTAAATGCGTACGAGAATTTTGCTAAGCCACAAATCGAATGCCTTCACACGGTCATAATGCATATCGCACGTTCCACAGCTACGAGAAATATAAAATATTTTAATTTTAATAGTGAGGAAGGCGCAGAGCAATGCTTTAGGTGGTTCATAAAACTAGTCGTGTGTCCCAAGTTTATGATTATCGCCGCGACGGCGGTATTTGAAGACGGATCGCCTCGACAATTTTACATACGAATATTCCAAGATATATTTTGCCCTGAGAAGCCAAAAAGAGGTTACTTAGTCAAAGAAAGAAACAAAAAATATTATAAATAAACTTATTTAAAAACTTACATAAAAATTATACTTCACGCGGCTTCGTCATTATCAGCTTTTCACAATAAAAATACGCCCAAAAGGGTATTTAAGGGGTGTTAGTTTGTACGGAAGAATCTTAATCAATGAGCCAATGTAGGTACTTGAAAGTTGGTATAAATACTGGTCTAAGTGTGTTGTAATAAAGATTTTCATTATCATTTTTTTCACTTCATCTGCCTAGCCTTTTCCCAACTATATTGGGGTCGGCTTCCTGTCAAACCGGATTTAGCTGAATACCAGTATTTTACGCGGAGCGGCTGCCTACCAGAACTCCACAACCCAGTAGCTAGGTAACACGGTACTTCATGGCAAGATTGGAGTCAGATTTACTGGCTTCTGACTATCCGTAACGACTGCCAAAGATCTACAAATGATAGCCGGGACCAACGGCTTAACATACTTTCCGAGGCACGGAGGAAACTCGGTATGTTAAGATGGTCACCCATCCACAGACCAACCTTGGCAAGCGTTGCTTAACCTTGAAGATCGAGCGGCGTGCGGCTGTTATTATCTATCCACGAGCTCCTCTATCATTTTTTTTGTACTGGGAGTAGTTGTGAAAAAAAACACAAAAAAATTGATAAGAGGATGTAGGTAACTAGCGGTTAAGGTTTGTGTGAAAGATTAATAATTAATATCTAGAATCATATGTCTAGAGTAGACCAAGCCTTGAATTCAGAATTTCAGCCATAGATATTTTTTTCCAAGGAAAATGTTTATTTATTTATTATATACTTTATTGTACACCTCATAACAAGCACAGGAAAAACGCTTATAAAAAAACTAGTGTACAATGGCCGGTCTTATCGCACACGGCAATCTCTTACTTATGTTGGCCACTTTCAGGTGGGCGAAGCCGTAGCTAGTCTGTTTTTTTTTTCATTAAAATCGGTTTAGCGGCTTTGGCGTATAAACGTTACAAACAAACAAAGTTACTTGTATATAAAGTTACGGGTGTTTCAACTCGTTTAACTGATGTTGAAAGTTTCAAGCATTCCGATTTAAAAGAAATTTCGAAAAATTTGAGATACCTCTTTTTGACTTTCGACGGCAGGATTGTGGGACGAAGCCTGGTTATGACGAGAAGAATAAACTTATCCGAAGTAATAGTTCTGTGTAACTTGTTATTGCTAACTTGCAATCTTCCTACAGTTTCATTCCCAGTAATTATAATGTTTGTGTGAAACTTTACTGTGTTCCTGTGTTGGTATTGTGAGGTTGCCTGCGTAATGGTTATCCCTTTTCTAAGGTATTTTGATGAGCGAATACGCATTTTTAACATGAACAAGTGTAGTTGTTCGAGGTCGACTGAGTAAAGCAAGCTGGTTCAATTTTTTAAGTGCAGTCGGTTCAGATAACATGAAGTAGGTATTCGTCTTATTCTTTGACTAAAGGTTACGCATCACGTCTTTGCTTAAACATATTTTGGCTTCAGTGTCTTATTTCATTAACTGCTTTAAAACGAAGTGTAGTGTCTGTGTATTTTAAAGGGTTTTGTTGGTGCTTATTTAACTTACATAATATAAACTCTTCTTCTCTCTTTCCTTTGAATGCTATTCTACCCGGTATTTCAATTACTTTATTAGTCTTGGAAGTTATATTTAAAATGTGTTCAGCACATACATCACTAATAAGTTCTTTATTAGTGATCGATGGTTCAGCAACACTATCAACATTTTACCAACATCATCGTGGTCACTGATATAAATTGCGAAATTAAAGAAAACAATTGAAGATACAAAAATTAAGGTTTCCTTTAATGCACACCAATACTTTTCATTCAGTCTGCGCTGTTCCACTGCTGAGCTAAGATTTCCCCCAAATCCTTCTAGTTATTCTTTTTATAAGCCACCTCTTACAGTAAGCATAACCAACATTAGGTAAGGGTTTTATCTGCTTTTTGACCTAAGTCACAGAGCAAATTTTGGAACAGTTTAAGACAGAAACAATAATGATCCCAAATCTTCAGACGACGATTTTCAAATAACGACACCTTGTCGGCACTTCACGTCCCGTTCCCAGAATCCTGCGAACAGAGAGAAGATATGCAACGTGTTTGCATTATCAACTACTAAGTGACAGAATAAAGAATAGAACAGAAGGCGCAAACGCGAAAATTAATATTAAGTAAGTAATAGACTACTGTTAGTTTTAATGAATTTCACATTTGTCTGTTTTGTGCGAGTCCCAAATAAACATTTTTTGTTCTTTTTTCTGTATTTCTTCAAACGCGTTTAGAACCGCGGCAACATGATAATGATAATGATGTTATTTAGCCATAGTTCTTGAGAGCTCAGATTTACTCCTCTCTCATTCATGTGCTACCTTTCTGCTTCTTCTTCTTTTCGTGTCGTTTGTTTTATTCAAAATTTTGTCCGACCAGTATTGAGCAACCTGTACAGTGTACAGCTCTATCATTGGCCTCGTTCAAATCTTGGATGGTGCAGGTAGTTGTGCATGATGGGTAATTGAGGAGGTAATGCATGTCCTGTGAAGGGGCTCCGCACTAGCACTGCGTTTGGGATGAGTGAAGAATGCCCCATGTGGTCAGTTGTGTTTACAGCGGCCAACCTGACTCAAACTCCTTTCTGCTAAAATGATATACTTGTAATCTCTTCGAAATTGCGTGAGAAGAAAATATGGTTCTTTTTGTGAGGTAAGATTTTGAGGTCACGTCGCTGGTAAAAATTGTACCATCGTAGTGACGTTACGTGTGTTTTCAACACACTTGGTCCGTCGTAATTTTTTGTTTAAGTGAAATAATTAAAAATACGTGTATAATATTTTTTGGAAATCTATCTGACAGACTAATTAGATTCTTTCAGTAAAATTTATTGTTTTGAAAAAGGTTAGGGAGGCCTTACTACTAGATAAATTTGTTTAGGCACAGTGCGCCTTCTGGTTAGTTCTATATTCTGCGTACCAAAAGCAGGGGTAGAGGGGGGAAAGCGTAGCGAAAGGGTGGTCAAAGTGGACTTAGGTTCACAGTGATTAAAATTATATCTATGCCGTGAAATCTGGCTTACGAATAGAGGTGTCCGTTGTCCGGTAAATTGCTATTGCAGGCTATTGAGGAGTTGATTGACAGTACCCGAGGGGCTTTCGCCGATGTTGGTTAACGATTTAATTTGGCTCTCATATTGGTATTTGGTGATGCTTATTTTGACAGGTAGAAAGTAGGTACCTATTTACCTATTCAGATGCTATTATAAATACTATAAGATTTCTATTTAAACTCGCTAAATAGTAATTTTCTTGGAGACTATCCTTAACATTTTCTTAGAATGAGTTAAAAGGGAAAAACGTCGATTTTTCCAGATCAATAAAGTACCGTTTTTCCACTTAAACATTTTCCGTTCGTCACAAAAATCTAACTTACATTTTAAATTCGAATGAGTTTGTTACGCTTTCACGCCTAAAGTGCTGAACCGATTTTTATAAAATTTGGCACACAAATTAAAGGGACCCTTGAGACGGTTATATGCTACTTCTCTTTTAGCGAAAATCTATATTTTAACGAGAGCGTAGGCGCGGGCAAACGCTAGTGTTACCAATGAAGTTTAGCTTCAACTGTTAAAAAAGAAACACATCTTCAGTTATAGTTCCCAACGAACCCCCCCACCCCACCACCTGTACACAACAGCTCCTTATTAATGCTGCATCAAGTGCGGTATTAAGACGTGGAAGTGGAGTAACAGGAGTAACTGCTCACAATGCTATGAGGCTGCTATAACCGATGCAGCGATCCACTGTGTAAGCTTGCACTTTGCGGCCACTTACCGGCCTACACACTTGTTCGTTTTTGCATGAGTCCCGTGTAATCATAAGTAGGGCCTTTCCACACTTGAGCGTCAAAGTTGGATGTATTAATACTTTTTCCTTTTTCAAAATGTTTATTTTTTATTACTTATTTTTATTTAAGAATGGGCTTGCTCTCGACCTCGATCACGCCTGATGGAAAGCGATGGATGTTGTTCAGTCTTGCTTTGAAGGCAGGCAGGTAAGGTACAGTTTTGAAAACACTTCGGTGTCTGTAGTTCGATCATTAAAGATTTTTACTGAAGCTTTTTGACACAGGTTAGTTTATCACCACTAACCATAACCATAATGAAAAGACCATTTTATAATGAAATTAATGAAAAAAAAATACCGTATGATTTGCACTAGTCTGCATTTTTTTTTAATTAGTTTTTTATGCTATGCATCATGTTGTCATGGTTGGTGTAAATGTACTATTTTTCTTTATATTCTGTCACTTATGTCTTTCATTTTTTACATGATTGTATTGAGCTTATATTGAGCATTTTAAAAGAATTTCAAACGTGTATGCGTTTTGTTGAAGTTTTATATAACAGGATGCAGTTAAAAAAATGGGAAGCAACAATACGAATCCAATAATCTTTTATCACTAAAATTTTCGTTTTAGTAATTAGCAGTTAGTTGTCTGCTGTCTAATTTTATTTGTGTTGCTAATCATGATGTGAGATTGTAAAAAAAAATATCATAGGCCACCCGGGTTCGTAGCATAAATTAAAAGTGCAATGCCAAACAGCTTGGCACTAAGCTTTTACGCATGTCTCTGATGACGTAGCAACGATGTGCGAAGTAGGCATAATTATTGTGCAAGATTTATCGGTTTTGTAATAAATTGTGTAAATAAGCAGTCGTATTTTTTTTTTAATTTATGTTGGAAGAATTTTCAAGAGTTGAAAAAAGCAAAGGTGTTTTTTTAGCTTGAATTTAAAACCTAACTGTCAGTACATTTTTGTCTGTCCATCTGAAAAGGTATTCCGTAATAAAATAAATCTAAGCCTATAAAGTCTTTGAGCTACTAAGTAAAGGTATCTCTATCCCTTTCCGACATGTGTATTTCCTCTGCCATCATCATATCAGCCGAAAGACGTCCACTGCTGGACATAGGCCTCCACCAATTTTTGGGGTTTGCCATAATCGCCACGCTTGGCAGGCATAGAGAATGCTGCTGCCCATAGTCGCCTCTTACGACACCCACGGAAAGTGATGGAATGATGTTATTCTTTTACGGCACCATATAGCACCGGCTGACACCATACAGCATCAATATCCCATCCCCTTGGCAATACTGATGTCCTAATCAAACGTGCATTCCGAGGAATCACCCCATCCACACATAAAAATCTTACTCTCTCTTCAATCCCCCTTTATGAACACACCCTAACTAATTCCTACAATCAATAATAAGGGAATTACACGCACGCTCTACAGCTATTTGTTTTTACCTTTCTATGCCTGTGTTTAGGAACCCGGAATTTATTATCTAGTACATAAAGTTAGTATGGGAAAATACCGAAACTGTCTGATCTGTGGTGAAAGCTTTCATGTTAACGTAAACTGAGTTCGGTAAACAGAAATCGGTTGGAGTTACAATGTATGCAGTGCAGCGTTCTATACATATTTAATGAGTTTCGTTTTTATTGTATGTAGCGTGTGTGTATAGACAATTTTATACAGCGTTATTTGTAAAACACTTGCAATCTTTTAGGGACTGAAAGTACATATATGGTTATCAACAACTTCTACTACGGGACAAACTGTGTACTCGCGAAGAATAAATTGACTGTCCCAAACTTTTTTGTGTGCTTAACACGATAAATGCATAAAGAGCTAGGCTGATTTATTTTTTCAGTTATAAAGGGGAAAGTTACTCTGTCTGTCTGTTGCCTCTTCACATCTTAGCGGTTGAACGGATTTGGATGAAATTTAGTACAGAGATAGACTAGACCTTGGTAAAGGACATAGGCTATCCTACTTTAATATTATAAATGTAAAAGTTTGTGAGAATGGATGGATGAATGTTTGTTTGTTACATGTCAACTTTCACACAATCTACCCATCGCTTCTTCACACAACCTGCTCATCGCATCCTGTATCTACTCTATATATCGATATAATCTTCTTGATTATTAATACCTATATTATTGATACCAATAATGTTATTTCATGCTTTTTTCATAAGCATATCACACAGAATTCGCGTGAAATGTTTGTTGATGAAATACTTTTCAATAATCCATTAAGGTGAATGCTCCAGGGTAGCCCGCGAAATTCAAATATTCTTCTTTTTTCAATATAGCCCTCTAAGTTCATGTAGTTCGAAAGAATGATTATTTCTGAAATATTCATTCTTTCGAACTACATGAACTTAGGGGCTATATTGATGATTAAAATGGTTATAATTCTTTAGATAAATACGCGTTACGGTCGCAGATCGCATTTGGTCCACATACAGCTTCACCCTGACCGGAAAATTGCAAAAAACATAAAAATATTTGAATTTCGCGGGCTACCCTGGAGCATCCACCTTAACCAACAGCTCGTTGTGGTTTTCAACACGTTTCGGGAAGGTATTTAATTATTACAGCGTATTTGCAGCTCTGTATACTTTAACTGGTAGTTATACAAAGGCACTTGTTACGGTTTATAATCGGACAACTTTTACTTAAGGCATAAAAATGGCGGTTTCATAGCATTTTGTACAGGAATTATATGTCAAGCAGCCGTATTTATTTTTCAGTAAAAGATTTCAGTTTCGTTTTTTATGAAAGCTTTTTTTCTGCATTTCTGGACACTGCATCCATTAGCATCAGTTAGTAGACCTGATAATATCTTACCTTCTAGGGTCTCTGACTAACCTATACTAAAATTAAGTTTTGGATTAAGGCCGCTCTCTCAAAAAAGCTTAAAAATGTCGTGCAGATGAAGCAGTTTTTCGTCGGCATTTACTGAAAAATTACATCTGGAAAAGGCGGTTAAATAGGTAGTAATCTACATGATATGGTACGTAGTTTGGTTTAGCCAGAATTTATGTATCGGTGTCACATAATAAGAAAAAAAAAACACCAAATCACCTCCAAATCGTTGAGAGGAGACCGTTTGTATGCACAAGGTCATTGGCACGTATACAAGCCTAAATATAAACGTCAAAATAGTGCTTACCTTCACTTTTTATTTTTTAGTCGTGTCGCCAAAATTCCTACATTCACGAGTAGGATGTAGAGCACGGTTTGTGCATCATCATAACAGCCGGAAGACGTCCACTGCTGGACATAGGCCTTCCCACACCCCGTGTTATAGTACGTGTTATGTGTTCCCAGTTTGTTTGGAAATGACTTGATAACATGGCTCTAAAGAATTTTCTGTGTTGTCAAGCACTCTCATCATTTCTTTATTAAATTATAAAACTAAGAAAATCTAATCATTAAACCAGGTTCCCACAACTGACAAGCTCACAAGAATGTTGGCTCTTCGGGAATCCTTTTCCAAATAATTAATGCGATAAAATAGTGGTGTGCGCTCGCGCAGGGCGGGACGCGTGACGAGAGACCGCGCACGGTCACGACGCATGCGCGCCGCAAAACGACCAAGGAGGCCGCACGCGCGACCCTTGCCTCACCACCGGAACTTAAGACGATAGTTTGTAAAGAACTCTGTACAATGCTGGCGTAAAAAGGATTTTGATGTTATTTGAAATCGAAGTCGAAGTCGATTGAAATTGGTTTTCGCTGTGGAAAAGTAGTGGTCTATACGTTAGGCTAAGTCAAAGTGAGTGTTGTCAGCAACGATTGTCAAAATATGTTGGGACTGTCTTCGTGACGTTCCGGTAGCGCATGTCAATCCATACATATTGGATTTATTTATTTATTTCCATCGCAAATAGAATGTCTTTTCATCTAGGGCTTCATTCCTATTTGTAAACTAACTAGCAGTTCGCCCGCGACTTCCCGGCGACTTTTTTTCTAGGCGAATTTATATATTTAAACCTTTCTCGAAAACCACTCTATCCATTGGTGAAAACTGTATGTAAATCATTGCAGTAGTTTTTGAGTTTATCGCGAACAGACAGACAGACAGTCGCGGCGGAGGACTTTATTTTATAATATGTAGTGACAGTGATATCTGTTATTGAAACTGAAACGATGTAACAGGTATAACAACATATCTCATTAAAGCATTTTCCCACGGCTTTGCTCCCGTGCCTAAACCACAGCTGCACAAGAACCGTTATTTTTCTAAGAAAAGTAGCCTGCGCTAGTATAGCTTTCTATTAGTGAAATCATATTCTTATCATTATTATTTCATGTCCTTATCAATACTTACTTCCAGGGATTACCTCTTAATCTTATTTATTTATTTATATCCCCTACACTCCACAAGGAACCTACATGCCAAATTTTTTTTTGCCGCTTTCTACGACCAGTAGTTTCGGTTTTGCGTTGTCTGTCAGTCACTCAGTCACTCAGTCATTCTCAATCACTCAATCTTTCAGTAATGGAAAAGTTTTATATAATAGGATTTAGATAACGCCGAAAACGTTTTGGGTTTTCTCTACACGAGCCTACGAAACCTCACATCAAACCACTGAAACAAAAACGTTTTTTGTTAAAACGAAACAGTGATGCAGCCATCAATGTAAACAACATAAAACCAAGGCTCACAAGAACAAAATAAACGGAAACGCGCACGAGTAGGAGCTCAGTGTGTCCCTACATCTATGGCCCTCTATTCTATTAAATCAGGACGCTAGCCAGCTATGCATGCATCTTTTACGTACGGCGCGCTTTTTGCGATTCAGCTATGCAAAGTTATTCGAGATTTGAGGCAGAAACAACTAAAATAGGGCTCTCACTTAAGAATGTTGGCGGAGTATTAAAACAACGCTTTTGTATCTAGCACAAGAGTTTTTGATTCATGATTAATTTTTTACTTTAAAAGAAAGCAGTGGAATTTCTTACTAGAGTCTGTGTTTTCTGATAGCTACAACCTGGGAGTCTTTAAGAGGAAATTCTGACGGCGAGACTTTGTATGCAAAAAGTCATAATTATAGGTTTGACTTTAGACTGTTTTCTCCTCCAATATTTGACCGATTTAAGTGATATTTCGCAAACTGAATAAGAAGGATATATACTGTGTCCTTATGTTTTCCTTTTTGATGAATTTTTAAACGTATAAGCACTAGAACTCTCACAAAATGCTCCGATAGATCGCTGTCAACAGATCACTAGTGTACAAATTTGGCAACTATTAAACAAAAAAGGAAAACATAAAGACATAGTATACATCCTTCTTATTCAGTTTTTGAAATATCTCTTATATCGGTCCAATATAAGAGGAGAAAACAGTCGAGGGCCAAACCTCGAATTATGACTTTTTTCAAACAAAGTCTCGCAGAGTGAATAGGTTACTTCTAGGCAAGCGTGCTCCAACTTCGACCGTATCATCGCTTACCATCAGGTGAGATAGTGGTCAAACGTATGCCTATCAATAGAAAAAGAAATGGAAAAGAAAGAAACCATTATTTGCTTATTTCTTCAGAGAAAGTTAATTAAATTGGATTATCTTAATTAATTGAAACGATATTAGAATATTATGAATAAAATACAAAAAATAAATGTGATTAAAAATAGAAAAGAAAGCTGTTTATTATTTCAAAAATATCAAATTATAGCTGTAAGAAGTCGGTTAAAATAGAAATGAAAGTGTTATTTATTAGTCTGAAGTTCTTTCAAATTACAAAATTTTAGTACGTAACGGTGCAGGTTTCACCGTTTTGGTCCAGTTTTTAAATAAGATCAGGTTTGGCATGATTCCATACAATTTAAATAGTTCCACGTCTTGTTTAACAGGTACTTTAATACAAATAATAGCTTTACATTCGAGAATATTCTTAAGCCAATATTTACGACTTGCGTGGGTACTCCCCCTTCTAGTATTAGTGATGTCACTCAGTACTTAAATCATAAATACGAATAAATTAATATTACTCCGTCCGTAATATAATATTTTACGTCCGCGTGCTTGTCGTAAAATCAGTAACGTGTTTTATAAAGACGGCTGATCTATCTGTGTGTCTGATTGCGTCAATCATCATTATATGTCCAGCCTGAAAAATTTGTATTTTTGTGTGTGTGTGTGTGTGTGTGTATGTTTGTAATGTATAAACTCAAAAACTACTGGACCGATTTGAAAAATTCTTGCAGCAATAGATAGCTACATTATCAGGGAGTAACATATTTTTATTCTCGAACTCCCACGGGAACGGGAACTACGCGGGTGAAACCGCGTGACGTCCGCTAGTTCTGTTGTAATATTACTGTGAAAACTTAGGTGAAGTGAACGTAAAGTGAACTGACATTTTACTGAAGTTATGGATTATCTGCTCACTTCAAGCTCACCTATGCAAGTGTTCACTGTATGCTGTTTACGGAACAGCACTGCAGATCCATTAATAGAGCCTACTTGAAATTGTGTATATGATCTCTTGCACCACCAATGCATCTTCATTTCTCTGTCAGAGGTAATTTCTTTTTAAATTAAACAGATTCACGCGTTTGTTTTGGGATTTTCTGACAGGGGTCGAAAAACCATCATACGAGTGAGATAGGATATTTTATTTTCGGGTTTGGTTCCTTCCATCGCAGACCTCATTTATCGACTGTCACTGTACGCATGGAATTAAGTTTGTGTAACTATTTTAGTGTACAATTAAGTATGCATCATCATCATATCAGCTGAAAGACGTCCACTGCTGGATATAGGCCTCCCCAGGCGTCGCCACAACGACCGGTCGTGCGCGTCTCGCATCCATCGGCTACCCGCGACCCTCACCAGGTCATCGGTCCACCTTGTGGGTGGCCTGCCAACGTTGCGTCTTCCGGTACGCGGTCGCCACTCCAAAACTTTTCGCCCCCATCGACATAAAGTATGCATTAACCATTTATCCATCGGGCAAGTTCGAGATTAGTTTTTTTTTGATGGTGGAAACTGCGAGAAATTCTTAATTCTTTATTGTACACCAAAACAGCTTTGATAAAACACAGTGATGAAAGTTCATGTACAAAGGCGAGCTTAGCTCAGAAATGAAACCTTTGAGTGATAGAGAAAGATGACGCTTCTACGATTTGTAAAAAAGAGAAATATAAATAATTAAATCCTGTCACTCATTAGCCTACTCAACACATTCATTCATAAAGTAAGTATTACAAGTGTGGTCATAAGGCTGGCTCACGACAGCTGGCGGCTTCTCAGGCTCTATTGGAATGTCAGCCGGGTAACGAATGCCGCATGCTGTCTGTTACTGCCCTAACTGACGATTGTGCGTATACACGTGCCGCTGCGCTTCTAATGAACACAACCTTTATCCTACGATATATCTTTCATTTATTGAGTATTTTTATACGATGTTAGGTTTAATTGCGTCACGTTTTCTAGGATGTAGGTGGATGGTAGATGTTTGCGTAGGTATGTTTATGTTATTGGTATTTTAGTTAAGAATGTTACATAAGATAAGGTATCAGAATGTATTTCTGTACGGTTATGGCATTATGTAAAAGCGTAACTCGACTTTCAACCATTGTGTGTCTGTGCATGAGAAATAATTCCAGCTGAAATATTCATATTTTTGGTTTTTTACGGTTCCGTACCCAAAAGGTATCCATCGGAACCTTATTACTAAGCTTCCACTGTCCGTCCGTACGTCCGTCTGTCTGTCAGCGGGCTGTATCTCAAAAACCGTAATAGATAGACAGTTGAAATTTTCACAGATTGTGTATATCTGTTACCGCTATAACAACAAATAATAAAACCTAAGGTTTATGGTACGGAACTCTTCGTCTGCGAGTCCGACTCGTACTTGGCCGGTTTTATTCAATTAACCTTCAGCGGACTTAGAAACCTATTGTTTATTTTATTACATAGACTAGAGTCAAAAGCAAACCCATTACAAATAAAAAAAAGTGTAAAGACTTCGTTTCAATTTTAAAACCGACTTATCGAAATAAGAGGCACTATACGTACAAGTCGATTAACATAATTTACGTACTATTCAAAATTGGAATGTAGTCTACAAAAATCGCAACAAAAACGTTATTTGTGTTACATCACTATTATCGAGGGCGCGATATGCTGAATACTGTCAGTGACGGTTGAGGCGTGTGACACCGGACAATGCAATTCAATTCGCATGCCAGTCTGCGGCTTCATTCAGATGAGATTTTTGTCCACCAGTCTCGCGTGCCCACATCCAATAAAAACATCGTTTTAAATACGCAACCGAACCGTCAAACAACCATTCAACCCCTAATTGCCGAACCTCCGCTTATTTAATTTACATACACATTTTGTACACTTAAATACGTCTCAATTAGTCACAATTAATTATACAAATGAGCGTGTTCTTATCGTTACATTATCGACGTAAGTTTGAACCAGTATACGGACAGACGCGGCTTTCTCCATGCGAAATGAGAAGCTTTACTCACGCCCCGTCCCGCATTAATTACTGAACAAATTATACGTTCTTTATCACCATTCTTTTTTTTAATAACAGGCATTGTTGTCCATTCGTGCCAAGAAACGATTCTTTTCAGCCAGTGACTGATTTAATTCGATTTCCACACGAGTCGAGTGACGTACGGTGGAACGTCTTCATCACTCCTGGCAGACGGCTTAATTTTGAAATTCTTTGAGCTTTGGTTCCCAGTACGCGGTTGGAAGGTAAAATAAAACGTTATTCCGTTTCCGGTTCGACTTAATGGGGTTCCGTTCGAGTAAGAATAAAGAACTTAGAATTTCGTTTCGGGATTTTTATTACTTACTGAACATTTTGGGGTTATATGTCCCATTTGCAAGTAATAGATATTTTGAAAGAATTAATTGATTTCTCAAGAAGGTTTCTATTACGATATACCTACTTATTTAGATAGATCATTAAAAAATATTTTTAATATTACAATTCACGAGTTGACCGTCATGCACTTTCAACTTCAAGTTCTTTTTCATGAATTAACGCGTTAGATTCATGCTTTTCTTGAAAATGTTATCCTAAGTTTGATCTTGTTTGCGAACTATGAGATATGACTTCTAATAAAATAAGTAATGCACCATTTCATAAAAGTTATGATATGTACTGAAGATTATGGGGTTGTTATTTATTGCATATATTTCAGCTACGTGGCTAGATAATAATAGCCGCACCGATCGATCTTCAAGGTTAAGCAACGCTTGCCAAGGTTGGTCTGTGGATGGGTGACCATCTTAACATACCGAGTTTCCTTCGTGCCTCGGAAAGCACGTTAAGCCGTTGGTCCCGTCTGTCATTTGTAGATCTTTGGCAGTCGTTACGGATAATCAGAAACCTGCAGTTCTGACTCCAGTCTTGCCATGACGTACCGTGTTACCCAGTTAATGGTTGTGGAGGTCTGGTAGGCAGCCGCTCCGCGTCAAATACTGGTATTCAGCTAAATTCGGTTTGACTGGAAGCCGACCCCAATTTAGTTGGGAAAATGCTAGGCAAATAATGATTTCAGCTACGTATGTAGAACAGCGAGGAGCTTCCATTAGTAAGAGTGCACCTATATTGTAAAATGAGCTATGGAACTCAAATGGTACCCTCTGTTGGTCAGGACACGGCAAGGCGCGGTGATGACAGGTGGAGTAAGACTGTCTGAGTGGTGTGCAAACTCCGAGAGATATGTTACTCGTCCTTCAGCGGGATGGGTGGACGATATTGTTGCCATCGCGGATAGAACCTGGATGTGTCTGGCATACAAGAGTGGGGATTGGCATAAAAACGGGGCCTACGCTCAGCAGTTCGCGAAATCTATGTGATGATATTTTTAGGGTTCCGTACCCAAAGGGTAACCAACGGAACCCTATTACTAAGCCTCCGCAGTCCATCCGTCGGTCCGTCCGTCTGTCCGTTCGTCCGTCCGTCCGTCTGTCCGTCCGTCCGTCCGTCCGTCTGTCTGTCAGCGGGCTGTATCTCCAGAACCGTAACATGTAGACAGTTGAAATTTTCACAGATTGTGCATTTCTATTGCCGCTATAACAAAAAATAATAAAAATTGAGGTTTATGGTATGGAACCCTTCGTATGCAAGTCTGGCTCGAACTTGGCCGGTTTTTTTACTTTTGATGAAGCAAAACATATAACATTAGTAGAAAGGTCTTATACAACTGAATAAACTCAATACCTTTTTTATTTACAATGGAACTAACCCCAAATTCGGTAGCTATTCAGTACATTTAGTAGAGTTAAGCGCACATAAATGTATGCAGTCGATTTTTCGCGATTTCAGTTTTGGTACAGTCAACAGCACATTAGGTTATACAAAACTGTCAAATTTCTCCAAATTATATTAAACCTTAAAATTTTGAAGGTTAAGTTCAAAATCGAATGAGAAAATTTGACAGTTTGTGGTAACTTGAAATGCTGTTGACTGTAAAGTGGTTCATAATGATGAGTATAATAACCCCTTAAGAAGTATTGCGAGGTATTATATTCTGTTACATGTAGCATAACAATCGCTCTATATTTATATGCAAATAAAATAGATCACACACATCCTTTACTAGAACTAATTAAATATCTTAAAGGCAACCGCTAGTATGAGTTAGACACAGACAGATTGCTAATTAGCCGGTAAACAGTGTTCAAAACGCTAATTTTGTTTACTCCATTGGTGATGCGGCGTTCAAACTAGGTGCACTTAACTAAATGAGTGTGCCGACGCACCTGGGAGGCACCTGCATCTTGATTAGTGATTGCACTTAGCTCCTTTAGCTTGCCACACTGGATTAATACTTGCGTATCAGCAAAAGTGAGGTTATAATTAATTAAATGACTCTGCAAGGCTCACCAGCGCCCTCTGCGAAACGATTATAATCTTAACTGTCATTTTTAGACAGCTCCTAATAATAGTTATTAACACGACCGCTTGAATGTGCAGTTTTATGCGTTTGCTTTAGGTCAATTATTTAATTTAAGGTCTAGTCTAGATTCTACGGTCGTCTCCGTATCTAGTATTCATATCATCGATATTTGTTGGTCTAGGTTTACCTATATAATAAATTAATGATAATTAATTGGAAATGATGTAGGTAATTAATTAAAGCTACTAAAAGTGATTATAAATTATACTGCTTAATTAAACTGGGATAAAATCAACTGTTATGCGTTTTATTTAATACCTGGTAGGTGTGCGAAAAAGAATATATAGACCTACAGACAAAGTTTTAAATTAAATACTTAATGTCTCTCATCGTGTGCTTCCCGAAATTACGACAAAAAGCTAACTCACTTATTTCCTGACCTTGTCAAGGAGATTTTATCTGTTAAAAACGCTGATATGGTTTCAAGAGAAAAAAGAAAATGTTATGGACTTTTTTTTAGAAGATGACGTGAAATCATCAAATGACTGCTTCTGCTCTGGGCAGAGCGAAGGGAGTGTCAGACTCTTGCTGAATAACACACATCCGTGTTCCTCCTAATGATCTTTGCGGTCCAGGGGGGCTACTCTCATAGCCCGAAGTCCGTAGTTTCGGGCTTAGTTAGGACAGGCCGAATGATGCATTTATATATCTGCCCCTTGAGCTTCGGAGGCGTATTGACAATTGTCTACAGCAAAATTCCAATTAAGTATCTGTTCTTTAAACGTAGTTATAAAAATATTAAACAGGTGTTAAACAAACAAATATATTAAAATTTATATTATTTTTTGTAAAACTTGCTATCAGTCAGTAGACGTATAAAACGGCATACCTAATTACTAAATTGCTAATTGAAAAATAAACAAGAATTTACTACGCAAGGTGTAATTTTAAGTGAGAATTTATGCATGAAGTTTATTATAAGATTGAATAAAATATTGATGCTCTATATTATATTATAGGTACCAATAATACGTTGGTTTAACTTGTTTTTCTTTCTTTCTTCTTTTCTTTCTAAGCTTAGTGGAAATTGCTTACGATTTTTTTTAGCTTTATAAATTACAACGTGAATGATTTTCATTCTTACCTATTTATTTGTATACAGGTTTTGTCATAGTCAACCATAGATCCAAAAAAACTGTAATGCGTTGATAACTGAAGTTGTGTATTTGTAATAGTATACAAGGTGTAACAGACCTGACGTTAAGAGGCCTATTACAATTTTGACTGTGTTTTTTGCGTTTATTAAAAACTTTGGCTTTCTTATTCTCAGAAACTGAAATATTTAGACACATTTGGTTTATTGGGAAGTTCAGTATTAGTATTGAACATAGCGGCCTCACTTTTCGCATCTTTCTCTTTTCTATTTGTAAAAAGCCAAAATTCCGAAGTAAGTTTCTCATGGAAAACGTGACGGCACTTTTTCGAGCTCATGGATTGAACCTGTACTAACCAAATGAAATGAAAAATATATTATAATATTCCTTGTGTAGTGGTTTCGTACAAAGCCGCCTCAGAAATTTGAAATAGGAATGGGAAATCCGTAAAAAAAGTCCCATTCCAATCCATAAAAAACTACTAAAACGCTTAGAATTAACTGTAAATTTCTCCCAAAAATGAAACAGTAGGTACAAAAGTAAATACATAAACCAACCAGTTTGATCTTGTCTCCACCATTGATTGTCCTATGGAGCAGGACCAGCATGTTTCCAAGCATTCTTATCCTGAATGTAATCTTCTAATTTGTAATATGCTTGTTTACAAAGTGTGCTTTTAATGTAGGTTTTAATTTTTCTTTCATTTAGTTCTTAATACATCATACTACTTTACTTTACTTTATATATTATTACGTAAAATTTATACCAAAGTAAATCATAGTTCATAAGAAATGAAAATTTAATAAATAGTCATTAAATAAATTAATAATAAACCCTAAAATATACTTAATTGCAACTGATTAATTTCTACATATGCGATGAGTCAGCAGTTTTGTGAGTGAAAACGCAATTCTGTGATAGGGCTCTTAAACCTAATAAAAAACTATTGTACCTACTCATTGTTGTGTACAACTTTTTCACACTGAAATCTATAGGTACTACAAAAATCAACTGTGTCGTACATTTTCTCGAGTTACACTACACTATTACTACTATACCTACCTTGACGTATATCCAGACTATTCCAGACCTTCAGAAAAGTGCCATAAAGAGAACGCTTTAGAGAAGATTTGAAAGCATTGTTAAGAGTTTGGCCGGAAATGAAGGTGATGGACATAGTCTCCCGATACAAAATAGTGTGGATTTTGCTGTCAAGGAGACAAAGCCTAATAACCACAGCTTACAACATTCACTGTTAATATGTATAGAAGTTAATTTGAATAGAAGCTTTTGTTTTTGTTCATTATAGTACCAAAGCGTTAGTTTTGCAGAGTTGGATCATCTCTAGGAAAATCAAGAAAACAAAACTTAATTACCGAAACTAAGAAATACTGTCTGTAATTCATTGCAACTTTGGCAGCTTTTGTATTTCTGGAATTAAATGTACAATAGTGGTACATGGGGCATTCTCTACTAGTCAACCTTTGGGTTAAAAAGTAACACACTGTAATATTGTTCGGATATTGTTTCGGAAAAAAAAAAATAATATATTAAAAATAACCAAGGAGAACCAAAGTTACCGACATAGCCCGAAGGATCGCCAAACAATAGTTGCAGTTGGCACATTGCTCGGAGATCAGATGGTCGATGGGGCCGAAAAGTTCTGGAGTGGCGACCGCGTACCGGAAGACGCAACGTTGGAAGGCTCCTCAACTGTTAAATAAATAAGGTGGACCGATGACCTGGCGAGGGTCGCGGGTAGTCGATGGTTGCGAACGCGCAGGACCGGTCGTTGTGGCGATGCTTGGGAGAGGCCTATGTCCAGCAGTGGACGTCTTTCGGCGATAAAAATTAAGTGAATATTAGTCAGAATTATATCTAGAAAATAATAACCTAGCTAGTCCGAAGAAAGGCATTGGTGTTATAGCCAGTCTATTCTGTCAACGTCCTCACTGTGTAAAATAAGGTGAAGTGAACATGAAGCGGATGAGGGTTTTCTGAAATATCGAGCACCAGGTGGCAGCACTGAGGCGTCAGTCCCAAAGACCTACCAAATCGCTTGTTTTCTGACATTTATTAACCTCTTGGCTCATCAATGCCCCACCGTTGTATGGCAAATGGAACCTTTTGGTTCCACCGTTGGTTCCACCGGTTAATGTAAAAGTCACTTTTTCAATAAATAGTACCTCTAGCTTATCCATGTTGCGTCAGCTGTTGGAGTAAATTTTCCTGAGAACCAAACCCGTATTGTCATTCCATCTTGTTTGTATGGATGGACAACTCACTTCAAGTTCACTTTACCGAAGCGTACACGGTAACGGTGAGATGTTTACAACCGGTCGATTCTGTAAACATGTCGAAGTGAAGGTTTGGGTGAATTAGTCACTAAGTGAGCTGTCATCCCATCTTGATTACCAAGGCGCTTCGATTTACTCGTGATCACTTCACTTCGACATGTTTCCAGAATCGCACTGCAGAGTAATCTTAGCACAAATGCCAAAGCACTTCTGTGACAACTAAAGTGCATATTAACTTCTGTCAAGATATTTAAGGCGACTTCCCGCAGCAATATCCTTGGATTAAACATGTTATTATTATTTCCGCATTGGATTATTAAACCTTTATTCTGCCTACATAACAGGAAGCGTAAGCGACACTAACAAAGTCGGCTAGAACGGGTTCGTTTCGCAAAAGTGCATCGATTGGTACAGCAAAAAGCGAAATAATCTGTGGGATCGGCGCGTGCCTTACCATCTCGCCGGCACGCCCACTGCTGCGGGCTGAGTTTGTTTTAGCACGACGTCGGACGAGTCCCGTTTGTACCTCTTTATTCGGTGATATTGTCGGTGAAATGTATGTGGTAACTTTTATTGGCTTTTAAGACAGGCAGTCTTTGAAATTGAACGGTCAGTGACTAACACACTGTGGCACCGGCTTTTCTCCATAGGAAACAACCAATTAGAACTATTCTGTAGTGTTCATTTTATAAGTTCTCATGTAGGCCTATGTGAAATAAAATATTTGAATTAAAAAAATCCTTAGTCGAAAAACGCAGCTCTATGATATTGGCCGAGTAGCCAGTATGGTAGCTACTCAGAGGAGAGCCCTTTCTGACCTTTTTTTACCAGAATTTTGGAACGCAAGAAAAAGGTCGAATACTTTGTTTGCTGCGAAAACTATGAGCTATGAATCCCTGACTTTTGCGGTTGTGACCCTGAGAGGTTTTCGTGCCATATAATTTAGGCCTAAAATTTGTATATTGATTTGAATCATGAAGAATTCGTTTTAGACCAAACTGATTGATTTATTTTGATGACCGATTACTAACAGCTTCATTTAGGTACCAACGACCAACATAAAATCTGAGTTGGGACAAGGCCGAGTTCACTAAAGCGATACTGATAGCCAGATGACGAACAACTAACTTTCTTGATGACAGCAATCTTAACTTGCAGTGCTCAACAACATTTTTAAGATGTTGTCGTGACTAGAACCGTGTATACGTGTACTAGTCTGACTATGCTTACTGAATTCAAAGTACAGGTAATGGTTAAACATTAAGGTTTTTCGCACGTTAATTACCTCTATGTATTTTTGGCTATCTTCAATTTTATGCCATGTAACATCAGCTTAGGCCGTTGCTCAAAGTGTTGCCAACATCTGAAACAACGGGATTCTATAGTTTACCTTTACTTTCCGACGCACTATGATTCGATGCCGATTATTACGGACACCGATAGAGAATCGAAAATAATACGAGTTATCCATGTAACGAAGTTTTATTATAGATAACCGCTGCGTTGGAAAAGCGGTCGGGTTTACGATCGCATTTTGGTGAAACAACTGATTGGTCGATGGTTTTTGTCTGTTTTTATATCGATAACTGGTTATGGTGGTTTTAGAGCCGCCATAATTAAAAAAATAATAGTTTTGTCTATGTAGTAGATAGACAAAAAGAAATTGATCAATATTATTTTATGTAGGTCTACGCTCTGGAGATTAAAAAAAATATCTTGTGAAAATGAGAAAAACTTGCAAGCAAGGAAAATATTGCAATAGATAAAATAATATGTATGTGCAAATTGTTGGTTCTTTCCGTGTTTAATGTGACGTCACATCGTCATACCAAGTGAAAATAAAGCACAAATTCCTAACTTCTTTGTTCTAAGTTCTATAAGGCACCTAGAGCTTTCCTGTGATAATTTTCACACCACATAACACTAAAACGTGATGTCTTGATAGTTTAGAAGCTCAGACTGTCTAGTTAGAGGGTATAAAATGGCAGGCAGTATTTCCTAGCCGAGATCCGACATAAGGATTTTTAGATAGGTTTCGTGATAATGTGTGTCGATAAATCATTGCCGATAATAGTTTACCTTTCTCTCAAGGAGAGAACATTAATTTGTTCAATGGTGAGCATTTATGGGCAATAACAGGATATATAGATGTAGTGAAATAAAAGCGCGCGAAACTATAAACTGGTCCATAGATCAGTTAATTGTTGCAGAATGGTACAAACCCGGGTAATGGCGCGTTCGGTCGGGCAGCCGCTTCGCAATTTAAACGCTAACGACTTTTATGGCCAGCATGTATCTTTCTTTAACAAGGTTATAATGAAGCTTTATTTTATTCTTTTTTTTTTGTTAGCGTTTTAGTGTCTACTCTTGCGTATTGGCTGAGAAGTGGAAACGTTTTCGTGAATTGCAGTGATTTGTTGAAGTTATGTGTTGCTTCCTGGATAACTAAAACTTTGATTATAGTTAGTCCGTCATCAGTTAGATTATTTTCAAAAATTATTGGACACGTAGTACCTACCTATGTGTTAACGCATTGTATCGTCTTAATTTTTTACGTGGGATAAAAAAATATGACACCATAAAATAGGCACCTAAATGATAATAGATATAAAATATGAATGTCGAGTGATGTCTGTTAATATAAAAGACGTACCTAATTCAAATAAATAAATAACTTAGATTGAAAAGAACATAAAAAGTTTAACTCATCTGATCTTTTTGTTCAATAAAATTCTTGGTTGGTTAGTAGAATATAATATTATGATATTTGTTCTCCCCCAAGAGATATTTTATTTTAATACTAGCTGACGCGCCACAACGTCGTTTGCGTAACATTTTTCATTAATGCTCCGCTCGTATTGGTCATAGCGTGAAGTTATATAGCTCATAGCCTTCCTCAATAGCCTATCCAACACTAAAATATTTTTTTCGGTAGATCCTGAGATTAGCGCGTTCAACCAAACAAACAAACTCTTCATTTTTATATAGTTGGTATATGTAGATATCCGAAAAGATAAAACACTAAGAATACTGATAGAATACTCTTTTAACGTTTGACACAGCTGACTATTCCTGACCTAATAGAGTTGTAATTAATTGTCAATTTAAATAAGATAAGTTAACTTTTTACAACAGTGATCAGCAAACCCATATCTATATTACTGAAAATACTCGTAATTTTAACGAAGGCCTATAAAAATAATTGAAAAAACAAATAGCTTCTATCTAATAGTACCCTCGTTTTAATGAATCTTAACGAGACAATTTCATCATAAATGTAGAAATAGAGTTTTTGTGTAATTGTTCCACCAGCCTTGTTGTTCACATGATATAATTTTAAATTGTGGGTAAACTGTCTCGAGAATAGGAAAAATACCGGTCAAGTGCCAGTCGGACTCCCACACGAAGGTTTCCGTACCATAAACCCTAATTTTTATTATTTGTTGTTATAGCGGCAATAGAAATAGGTACACAATGTGTGAAAATTTCAACTGTCTACCTATTATGGTTCTTGAGATACAGCCTTTTGACAGACGGACGGACGGACGGACGGACAGCGAAGGCTTAGTAATAGAGTTCCTTTGGTTACTCTTTCGGTACGGAACTCTAAAAATATCCATATGAGCTTAAGATGCCCAGGCATTTATTGTTGTCGCTGGCTCTCCGACAAATAATTTAAAAACCCAAATTAAACACTAGCCAATTACACTTTTATGTTTATGATATACTAGCTTCTGCGAGCGGCTTCGCCCGCGTGATCCCTAGGGAAGATACTACCAGGTATATAGCCTATGTGTTATTTCCAGACTATAATCTACCTCTGTGGCAAATTTCATGTAGATTCTTTCAGGCGTTCTGACGTGAAAGAGTAACAAACATCCATCCATCCTCACAAACTTTCGTATTTATAATATAACTAGTTGACCCGCGCAACTTCGTGTCACAATTTTCATTACTGCTCCGCTCCTATTGATCTTAGCGTGATGATACTGAAATAATTTTTCAAATCGGACCAGAAGCAAACAAACGAACTCTTCAGCTTTATATACGAGTATTAGTATAGATAAAGTAGGAAGTAGTAGGATGGCCCTATGAGTACGTGCCAAAGCCAACAAAAATATATTATAGGTATAGTGTTTTCATAACTTTAATTAAGAAAAAATAACCGGTCAAGTGCGTGTCGGACTCGCCCACCAAGGGTTCCGTACAAAGTTGTTGGTACATATTACTTTAAATGAAAACTATTTTTTTTATGACTAGTTGACCCGCGCAACTTCGTCTGCTCCGCTCCTATTGGTATTAGCGTGATGATATAGCCTATAGCCTTCCTCGATAAATGGGCTATTTAACACTGAAAAAAATTTTCAAATCCGACCAGTTGTAGTTCCTGAGATTAGCACGTTCAAGCAAACAAACAAACTCTTCAGCTTTATATATTTGTATAGATTTAATTACAAAGTTTTCAGATGTTTCCTTATTCTTGGTGTATAAGACCGTATTACTCGCCAAATTTCTTAGTTTTAGGTCAACGGAAAGTAACCTATAAATTTTGATTTCCTTTAAAGTGTCGTAATATGCGTTCTTTTGCGGCATAAGCGGTCGTATCCTTTTTTACATTAGCTTAGAAGTTTGATTTTTTCACAGCTTTAAGGGACTGTAGACCTGAGTATACGGTTTTAATTTCAACTCGATACCTCTACACGTTCCCGAGGTCAACAGGGTCTTGACAAACAGACGGACGAACGGACAGACAGCAAAGTGATCCTATAAGGGTTCCATTTTTCCTTTTGAGGTACAGAACCCTAAAACACAAAATATTATGAAAGCAGTCAAGTAATGCTTTTGAACCAGTTTTCCGTGAAAATTAATTATAAACACTACGTACTCGGCTGCCCTTTTTGCCAAAGGCACTATGAAAAACTCTTTTATTTTTACTTTTCCCAGAACAATGTCGGTATTACACCAACTTAATGAAACCCAGTTTTCCCAGAATTCCTTCTTATTAATTAATCTGGAGTATGGACCATCATTTTAATTTTCACATGTTAATTGGAATCGCCTTTCCTCTTTTACCTATCATGGAAGCTGGATATAACAAGTATTGATTTAAAAAAAAGTTAGGAAGTATGTAAATGTTGAGTAACGATTAAATAAATATGAACATACACACATCACAAAAAGTTTGCGATGTAAGTTAAAAGTGTAAGTTAAATTTACAAAAATATAACAAAAAAAGTTCAAGAAAAATTCTTTGTTGGCTGTTTTCTTTAAATAGAAAAACCCTGTTTGAATTTAAAATCGTAATTTTTTTTTGTTTTTTTTTTTTATTAACAGAATTTCAGTAATTAATCAGAATGTAATTGTAACGGGAATTTGATAGAAAAAAAAGACTGTTAAACCAAACTTTAACTAGAATTTATTAATAAAAGGTTTTTATTCAATATAATATACCTCCTCCCCTGGCTCGAACACATGCGGAGATCCTCCTGGGCATGCTAAGGATCAAGTTATGCAGCATTTCTTGGGGTAACCTGTCCCCTTCTTCGATAGCGGCTTCCCTGAGCCCTGGCACTGTCTGGGGACGTGGCTGACGGTTCCAAATAGCTCGCTTAAGAGCATCCCACGCGTGCTCTATTGGGTTTATGTCAGGCGATCCGGCAGGCCAGTTTAACCTTGTGATGTAGTATTCTTTGATTTTTTTAATTTAAATAAATTTTATTATTTGTTGTTATAGCGGCAATAAAAGTACACGCTCTGTGAAAATTTCAAATTTCTTCATAGTACGGTTCTTGAAATACAGCTCGCTGACAGACAGTGACAGGCTTAGTACTAGGGTTCCGTTGGTTGGGCTTTGAGTACGGAACCCTAAAAAGTAAAATATAACTAGGCAGGACACATGCCGTAGATTTGGTCCGAAACATCAGGAACCGGCGAGGCGGTAGACCCACAATGGGTGATGAGACGAGTTCGGCTCCTATCTGAAGGATTTGGTTCAGATTGCTTTTGACAGAAAACTGTAAAGAAGGCCTTTGCTTTTGTTGTGTAAAACCTACCACATGCTTTTATTTTATAGTCACAGACGCAACACAAAGTGTACAAACACAACGCAAAAGATAAAAATAGTAAAGAATCTATAGTAATATAGTAATATATGTATAAAGCTGAAGAGTTTGTTTGTTTACTTGAACGCGCTAATCTCAGGAACTACTGGTCCGTTTTGGAAAATTATTTCAGTGTTAGAAAGTCCATTTATCGAGGAAGGCTATAGGCTATATATCATCACGCTAAGACCAAAAGGAACAGAGCAGACGTAGATGGGTCAACCAGTGGAAGATAAAAAAAACTTTGTAACAAAAAAATTAAACCGACTTCCAAAAACAAAACACTACAAAGTAAAAAATAACTTTAATTTCAGAAGTCGGTGTTCAAAAACGAAAAAACCAAAAACACCGACTTCCGAAATTAAAGTTATTTTTTACTTATTATATCATCACGCTCAGACCAACAGAAGCGGTGCAGTAATGAAAATTGTGACGCAGACGAAGTTGCGCGGGTCAACTAGTGATACCATATAATTGCGCTGAGCTTGCCCGTACCGAAAAGTTTTTAATAATGTAGATACATAATTAAACCCAAACATTTATCAATATTCATTATCCTAATTTATCAAATTCTTCCGGAACTGAGTGATTCAGTAACTGACAGATAACGTACAGTCGAAACTGCTGGTCGTAGAAAGCTGAAGTTTGCCATGTGGGTTCTTGGGGAGTGTAGGAGAGCACTAAGAAGATTTGCCGAAATTCCTACGGGAACGGGAAAAAACAGGATATGCGCGTACGAAGTCGCGGGCAAAAGCTAGTAATTTATAATGGGGTATTTTACTAAAAAAATCTAATTAATCCGTCGGATAGATTTTCAAAAAATATTCGACACGTATTTTTTCTTTTTTCACGTAAACAAATAATAAAGGAGATACAGCGAGATGAAGACACGCGTGACGTCATTTGGCTTGGTAAATTTGGTACATTTTTACCAAGCCAGATGACGTCACGGGTATAATATTTTTTGAAAATCTATCAGACGGTCTAATTAGATTTTTTTAGTAAAAGACCCTAATCTCTGCGCGTCAAGAGAATGCCTGATCCACCACTACAGCTGTACATATTTTTTAGGTAAATGAAACTAAGTTTACAAAAGCCAAAAAATTAAGCGTTAGAAAGCTACTCAGCTCTTATTACGGAAGCCAGAAAAATAAATGTTATTAGATTAGCGAAACAAAGTGGAGGTTTAAATTGGCGGTTAAATGGCCGCTGCAAATAGAAGCTGGCGACCAACTAATTGGTCCACAATGGGGTAGCGACCGGCACTGCAGCTTCACTGTTAAAAGTATTAATGTACGGCGGGTTCTAGTTTTAAAACGGGTTATGGGACATCTCGCCCATGCAAAAACTGGCCTGCGGGCCAGATGTCTACTTTTTAAAATATGCATGGGTAGATTCGCTCGGACCAGTTTAGTAAAACGGGCCAAATGTCTCCTATTAAAAAGTAAAGGGATATTTCGGCAAAATCGTATATTTTTTCATTAAATATCTGATAAATCTGTAAATCATAACATCAAATGACAATAATGATATTTTTTCATTAAATATCTCTCTAGCCTTTTTCTCAACTGACTTGGGATCGGCTTCGATTAGAAGGTAGATTAAAATATTATTTAACTGTCACAATTCTAACATTAGTGTTATTGGTTAACAATAAATGCTATAAATTTACAGTTTAGTTAATTCCTACTGTAGTTTTTACGGGCTAAAACACTATCCACCTTACCACACGGTAAGTCCATTTAGTAACGTTGTAAATAAGTTTGTAAAAATATTCGTACATTTCATTCTAATTTTTTTGTTTATTCATTTGATAGATGGCGTGTGAACCATCAAGTATTTTTTTTAAGACTGAGTATTTGACTACTTTGGGCATGCCACAATCCAGGCGATTAGCACCCTCTTTAAGTAACTAGAGCGGCGCGACGGCATCATCACCACTCGCTTGACGCAGGTAGGTGTCGGGAGATACCCGTTTCGAATCGGAAGGACACGCCCGGGTGTCAACACTGCGAGGATCGCCCGAAGGACACGGTGGAGCCTACGGTGGAGGTCTGCCCTGCTTGGGCAGAGCACCGTCGTATCCGCGATAAGGCCGAACGCGTGAGAGGGAGGGGTAAACCTCTCGCCCCGGCCACCGTAACAGAAGAAAACGCCCGGGCGTCGGGAGTCGCAGGGTGATTCATGGTCACGGTAGGCGCGGGCATGCGGACGGCGAGCATTGGATGGCTTGCTGTCTGATCAGAACCAGGCCCGGGTAGAAGGCACGCTGTATTCCACGCGCGCCTCAAAGAGCTGTCAGCGTAGAAGACAGGGCCCGCTAGGGCCAGTGCCTGCCGGGGTTGCGGAATCAGTTCGAAAGAGTCACCGCGGTCACAGCGGGTGCCTATCTCTAATCTATGCACTTTTGACTAAATAACATAATCGTCTTAAAATATATATATTTATGTTAATTATCTGTCTGTCCTAAACTATAGTCCAATAAAGCTTTGAAGTCGTTGAAGTTAATATCTTCCAACTTTCGTAATCACAAAACTCTACTGCATCGCTCCATATTCCTTTCAGAATAAACGCTTAAGCGAGTATCCTATGCTCCTAAAGGCAGAGTATCACATGAGGCCGTACATTAACGACATCAAAGGGTTTAATAGGAAGTAGTTAGAGCCCGGATGACTGACCGGACATCTATAAGTCTTGCTACTTGCCTGTTCTATAATGGTCCTGGGAGTTGAAAGTAAGTGACAATGCTTTGCTTGCTTTAATTTCTTACGCAGACATTTTATTTAACGTTTGTATTCAATCGAATTTACTACTCAGACAAAATTTAAAACAGCTCCGACAAAGAGGTTTGAAGCGTGCTGGGCCCATAACCTATTAAAACACACTATCGGTTAGCGACTAAACCACAGATAATTTATTTTGAGAAACAAACAGTTGACAATAAAATAAATACAGTGAAATGGTATTGCTAGTATATAAATTTTGTTACTTAACTAACAGTACCTAAGACATTCTCTAGTAGTCAATCATTGGATGACTGTGAACTTAGCTAAAATCAGTCCGTTTCAAAGACAATTTTTAAGTGCACATCCTATTTCGAAGCCTCGATGGAGTATCTGGAGAGTGTGCTTGTGTTATGTTAAGGTTAAATCTGTTGTCAAGTCCCCTGAGTTAGGTACCTAACTATTTTTTGTATTATGTAGATGAGGTTACAGTTTCAGCCGTACTTCAAGACTTCATTTACAACTTAAAATGTATTGATTTATTGGTGTATCTACGATTGTTGCACTGTTGATCCTTGTTATACAGGTATATTTGCTGATATTTTTTTTCGAGTTTTCAAGTTTGGTTTCAAAGTAAAAGTTGTTTATAATCATATGTACTTTCACTGCCTAAGAGGTTGTTGGTGTTTTACAAATAACCCTGTAGAAGCGAAATGATTTTATGCAAATATAAAAAATAAAATAACTTAAGAAACATCAATACCTTTCCCAGCCTAGCAACCTCGTGAAGCTTTTATAACCCCGTCATAGTCAACACTAGATCATAGCCTAGAAAAGCTAGCATCCAGTACATCCAGTACACCCAGTACATCCAGTACACCCAGTACATCCAGTACACCCAGTACATCCAGTACATCCAGTACATCCAGTACACCCAGTACACAAGTCGTGGTCCCGCGCCGGGTGTGCGGGCTTGTCACGATTCACGCAGCGCCGACGCAGCCTCGCTATTTGTTTTATACCCGAGACATATCGGTGAGAGGCACCCACGCCGCCACGCCACACCGTGCGTGATACAAACGAGAACTTTGCTCTTTATTTATTTATGTCCTAGGATTTATTGGACTTGCTTAGTTTACTGTGTTTCATAGACTGGCTGTGGTCTAGTTTTCTGTTTGTCATTGTCAATTTGTTCTGTCATGTTTTTTCGTTTTTGTGAGTCATGTTTCCGAAATGCTTCCTGAATTCATTGGTCGTATAACTTTTGTAGATAGCATTAAGAAAAGCCTTCTTCAGATACTGTATCATTGAAGATATCAGAGTGTCTCAAAAGATTCTAATTTTGAATGCTTTGTTGGGATCGGTAGCTACATACTACTCTGTCAAGAAAGTACCGGGAAAAGATCAATAATACACAAAATGTCTGTTATTCATCCAAATTTATTTTATCACCTTCAAAGTATGCTCCTTTAGAAACGATACACTTGCGCCAACGAATAACCCATTCATCAAAACATTTTTTAAACGCTGCTTCCGGAATTGAGTTCAGTTCTCGCCGCGAATTCTCCGTTTTTCGGTTTCGGTTCAGTTGGAAGGCGCCACTCCGAAGCTTGTTGACTAGTTTGCATGTCAAACTCGTAAACCCACGTCTCGTCACCAGTAACAATGCGTTTCATGAATGTTGGGTCCGAACTGACTCGTTCTAGCATGTCCTCAGCGACTTTCATGCGATTGAGTTTTTGGAGAAAATTCAGATCTTTTGGGACTAGCCGAGCAGCAACATGTTTCATACCCAAATGATTAGTTAAAATGGTACGGATCGACTCGGGAGATACAGAAAGTTCGGCGGCTATCTCTCTCAGAGTTGAATGGGGATTTTCAGTCACTATTTCCTTCACTTTTGCGATGTTAACTTCAGTTGCAGACGTTGAAGGCCTACCAGAGCGAGGCAAATCTTCCATCACATCTCGACCGCTTTTGAACGCTTTGAACCACTCATAAGCACGAGTTTTTGATAAAGTCGATTCACCGTAAGCCTTCTGTAACATTTTCAGTGACTCCGAACACGAAATTCCATTGGCGATGCAAAATTTAAGACAAACTCTTTGTTCGATATTTTTGTCCATTATGAAATTCGCAATACACACTATATATGATATTACTAAAACCAGCACTGTATTTAATATAAATAACCACGGAACAGAAAAAACAGTTTTTTCTGTTTTTTCTGTTCTGTGTAAAATACAGATGCAACTCAAACTCCGCGCCAAAATGGAAAACAGTTGTGCCAACTTAACAACTACAAAAAAACTAAAATTTGAATTTGGAACCATAAACAAATCATCCATTCCCGATACTTTTTTGACTGAATGTAAATGTCAGCCTTAGGTATTACTGTGTCGTTAAAATTCTCATTATCATAATATGATGGCCATGTTACGAAGATTTCCCCTATATTTTAAAAATCCTTCCACATTTTAAAAAGCCATTACCCGATTCAACTTTAAGTGTATCATCAAAGTATAGCTCGTAATGTATGGGCGGCTCGTAGAGTCTAGAATCTAGATTTTCGTAGCTTAGAGCTAGACTTGCTGCGAGCATCTCACGCGTTATTACGCGGTTCGTGAGTGAGCTTTGCATACTTCGAGAACGCTTGTCTGCGAGTACACCACAGTTAAGTGAAATGGATCGACGGTTATGTTATGACGTTAGAACTATGCTCTGGCCGTTCCCACGTTTCGAGTGCAGTGGAGTTCCTTGAAGTTCATTGTTGCGGTACTTGATTAATATTTTGATGGAAATTATGCTGTGTTTAACGGGATCTGTGAGCTGGTTCTGTGATTGGATATGACGTTGAAGGGAATCTGCTCTGCGAAAAATTAGACCTAGGTGGTTTGAAGACTCGGGTACGGCTGACTGAAGGCAAGGGACCAAGTGCATTAGGAAACAATTTTTGGTCGAGCAAATTTAAAGTGCTCAAATCTCTCTGAGAAGGCCCATGATTTATTCAATGTTTAATCGACCATTTGTTGAAACTGCGCCGCTGTTGAAAGTTAAAACTGCTAAAAAGGACTTGGAACAAACTTCTGATATTTGTCGAACATTGGGGCTGCATTTACCGAGGCTATGTCCAGATCAGATTTAGTGCGTCTTTTATGATGAAAGTTTTAACTGTCATACATTAAAACTTTTTACAGAACTTATTAGAAGATTATTTCGACTGCAGTGGAGCATGGAGCATGTGGGCTGTTTTAATGCTGTTATGGATTCGAATATCTGTTACCTATGTTTAGGTCAAATATTCTAATTGCGCCTTTAAAAATTTACACCTTTTAGGTAATTTCTGTTTCTGACAAAGAATATGACTAACTAGTAATATTTTCCGATGTAACATAATATAGATATTTTTAATAAAAGGCATAATAATAAATATGATATGCACAAGCCAATAATAGAGGCAAAGGGCTCATAGGACATACAAACTCGTCCGGTATTTTATGTGAAGTGGATCAAAGAAAGAAATTTAATTTCAAGGGGTAGCAGAAAAATGAGCTACCCTTTGTTGGCCAATTTTTCATGACATAGTGCTCTTATAACAATACTAAATTTTGCCCGCGACTTTGTACGCGCATATCCCGTTTTTTCTCGTTTTCGTAAAAAAATCTGGAAATCTTCTCTTAGTGCTCCCCTACACAACCCAAGCAACCTACAATATTACTGTCTAGACAGGCCCACTCAAACCTGCGTGGTGCTTTCCTCAAAATGCCACCTCAGACGTTAACCTGCATGGTTTTCATATATTTTTGGCGATTGTATGGACTTCAAAAGAGACTATGACCTCTGAGTTTGTTTCGGTGTTTCTTCTCAGGGTAGTCAGCTAGGAAATGCCGGCCTCATCTAGAGTAATATGTCAAAAGAGTTACTTATAACCTATTTGCAAAATAAATATCATTTATCATGCCAAACATCAGCTTCCTACAACCAGTATTTTCGGCTGTGCGTTGTCTGTTTTTTTGGGACAAGCCCGCCACACATTCCCAGCAACTGCAACTCCTGAAAGCCAGAATCAACATTGTCTATCAATCACTCAGTAACGTAAGACTTTTATATATTAGGATATTCATTGATTGATCTTTCCAAATCTCAAAACTCAAACACGCACACCCAATTATAACTCTACCGCCATCATCCAGCATTGTCTTCTCAAGGAAGACCCGTAATAAACAGCAATACGTAGGCATATAGTCGTTTGCGTTAGCTTTGTGAATTGTGGCACTATGGAGCGAGCACGTTTGACCTGCGTAATTGTGTGCCGAGCCAAACAGCCGAGCCTATAATACCTTACTACCTTGTGAGGGTGTTTAGACCTCACGACTCCTTGGGATCCTGAAGGTGTATTATACTGTTGACGGTACGCGTTAGATTTATGGTTCTGTGTGAAGGGTTATGTTTATAATATCTAAGTGGTCTTTTTAATCATCAAATGACACCTTTCGCTCTGGGCGGAACGGATGAGAATGTCAGACTCTTACTGACTAAAACCCATCCTTGTTTCTCCTAATGCCTTTTGCGTTCAGCGGAAATCTTTTGAACAAATTTCGCAACCCTGACAGTAAGTACTGTATCATAATCAGTATGAATACAAGATCGTTTCCTGTCCCTAAGGATAGGTACTTAGTTTCAAACTACAAAAACCCGCTGAAGAAATGACGATAACTGATATAAAAACTTAGAGTTAGAAAGAAAGCTTATTATTTGCTTTAGAAACAAGCACATAGTTTTTGTCCGTGTTTTTATAGAAGACCAGTATTTATAGTATAGTTGGCACTAGCATTCCTGTCTAATCTTCAAAGAGTATCTTTCGCGTCTAAATGCCAGAACAATAACTAGAGTGTCAACACGTCGACAGTAACAAAGCCGACTGTCAACGACCACTTCAACTGACCTTTTAGTTCGTACAGATCACGCACACATGACATACATACGTATCTACATACCTACATCAATCTGCGAACCCTTTTCACAAGTATTAACATATTATTTTACATGAAGCGACTGCATATTTGACTTTCACGATACGCCTTGTCAAGACTGTTGTCCGATTGTCAGGCTTTTTACTACCCGTAACAACAATCAAAGATCGAGATGGCAGCCGGGACCGGCATAACGTGCCTTCCGAAGCACGGAAATGTGGATGCAGAGTGCGGCTGGTCACCCATTCACAGACCGACCTCGGCAAGCAGATCTTAACACTTAAGAAAATTCTGAAGAAACACTGTCTGCCATTGTGTCCATAGTTCTTTTTTGTAGCAGTACCCGTAGTATCAGAGTGGGTCCTCTCGGACCCACTTTGTATATAGATGTTAGAGTCCGTGAGTAATACACACTATTTTGTAAAAACAAAAGTTTTAATATTGTAAACGACATCAACTGCCGATAGACTGAAGGCTAATTGTAAAAAAAAATTAAACAACGTTCATTCG
The DNA here is from genome assembly GCA_950371165.1 of Lacanobia oleracea. NCBI lineage: Eukaryota > Metazoa > Arthropoda > Insecta > Lepidoptera > Noctuidae > Lacanobia > Lacanobia oleracea. Next base: position 17,359,155 of record OX493387.1, on the reverse strand, counting down.
CATATCAAAAAAGTTTTAATTTTTATATATTTTTGACAGATTCCCATTGAGATGCAAATGCAAACGTTGTTTGAAAATTTGTAGAATTGGCAATCTGCTATGCAGTTTGGCAGAATTTATGTACAGTCAACAAAGCTATTTGGTATATAGGCAAAAATATTTTTCCCATGCACTGCCAATATTTACATCTGAAATGTGCATAGTAACTTTAAACACACTTACGAGTGCCATCATAACTGCTGAAAGACGTCCACTGTTGGACATAGGCCTCCCCCAAAGGCCACGCCACGCTTGGCATGCGGCGATGGCGAGTGTGGTGTTCGGTAATTGTCAACAACAACACGAATTAACAACAGTAATTGTAACACACCCACAACATTGTTTAAAAGTAGTTGCAGGTTAGCTGCCTGCAAAACAAATAGCTTTGTTGACTGTACCTAACTATATTTTGTTTAATTTAAAATTTAGAATAAACATAAAAAAAATCTTAAAGGTGGACTCCGTACGCAAATGGTCATACATTATACTTGTAAACTTACACTTTTTCTCTCACATGTCGGCTCATATAAACGTCTTCAAACCAAGATCTTGCCTATTAGTGTTGGGGCAAAAACGTGCGGAAGGCAGTGCAGACTAATTGGGCTGTATTGAGACCGCAACGGCACTATCGTATCGATATTTCAGGTATTGTGAGCTTCAATACTTATTTAATTTACTGAAGCCGGTGACCTGTCACTTCGTTTAATAATTTTCGTTGAAAGGCTGTTGTAGGCTTTCTGCGGCAAGATTGGATACTCTTTTGAGCTCAATTTTAATTAAATTTATGTATGGCTTTAAGCAGGAAACTTAATAAGATGAAATAACATTAAAGTTCGTTTTTTTATAGATACTGTGAATTGATTGAAAGCTGACATTGTTGATGGTCTTTATTTGTTCAAATTCATGAGGCATAACGTTTTACACCGTTCACTCACTCATTCAGTAACGGAAGAATGTTATCATCATCTGCCTAGCCTTTTCCCAACTATATTGGGGTCGGCTTCCAGTCAAGCCGGATATAGCTAAATACCAGTATTTTACGCGGAGCGGCTGCCTACCAGACCTCCACAACCCAGTAGCTGGGTAACACGGTACTTCATGGCAAGACTGGAGTCAGATTAACTGGCTTCTAACTATCCGTAACTACGTTCTCGATTAATAAGTACTATAATACTTTTTTCCCCTTTCCGTTAATTGAATGTCATATTGACCGACAAAAGGACAAGACGTGAGACAGTAAACATAAATAAAATAAATTAGAACGAATGTAACTGGCACCTGTTTCTCGAAACGTGTTGAATGCACGTTCTATTATGAATTTCAATTGTTTATATGCGCAAGAACGGTCTCCGTTACTGGAGAAATGTCACTTAAGGGCAAATTCCGAGGCTTCGCATTTTGAAAGGAGATCGTTTTTTCTTGGACCGTATCTATAATCTTCGGTCGGCTGAGTAAATGCGTTGCGGTACAGCCATAGTTCGGAGACGACTGTATTTGGTGTCGTGTGGCATATCACGTCACGGGAAACGGTTACCTACACCCGAGGTGCGTGGTGCATCCGCCCTTTTCACTGTTTACTTATGTTTACCGGACACAGCTCGGAAACTGTACTCGCTAATTACCTTCTGTAATAAGGCTAAGGAAAAGTGGCATGCTATCAGCGATAATTTATTTATTTAAACTTAATGTACAAAAGAGAGTACATGGGCGGTCTCAATGCAACAAGGCATTCTCTACCAGTCAACCTTTGGGTTAAGGCGGAGATAACTGAGAGTAGCTGATTTTAAAATGAGAATCACGTCTAAACGGCTAGTCGAAATGTTTTGGAAAAAATATATGTGTCATTAGACTATGTTCTTAAAAATTGTATATATGATAATTTAGAGTTTTATTCGTACACCATAGTGTAATTAATTTGTAAAGTTATGTCTAATACGGACATAAACACGACAATTGGACCAAAACCGCCGGGCGTATTTTAATGGAATTTACACTATCTCAAAGAGAATTTAACTTTGACATTTTGATATATGGCTATTTTTTTTTAATCTTATTATTATAAGGTAAGTACAAAAAACTACTGCTTTTGCGTTGCGCGGGTTAGTCTCCCATTGTCAGAATCTGAAGATGGGATCCCATTCATCCCATGAAAATCGAGGGGAAACCCTCAAATTTTATAGGCACATACACTGTTTATCATGAACTTTATAACGCAATTCAGATATTTGTGCCTGGTAATCATCATTTCATGTTGCTGAGCTGATGATGGAAGGTATAAGTCAGGTCAGTGATATGATCCCATGAAAAAAGTTTGTTCAGCAATATTTTCGCCAATTTTTAACCAATTTGGATGATTATTTTTTTGTTTGGAAGAGAAATACTCTTCCAAACTCGGACTGGTCCCATTTAAATTTGGTGAAGATCTGATGATGAACTTCGGAGGTAGGCAACGGAACTCTTCAATAAATAATAGCAAATGGATCGGGATTTCTCTAATCGCATGTCTGTTGATTGTTTACACCAGTTCATAACATAAAATCACGTCGGCACGCTTTAACTTTTTTACAAATAATTAAAACCTTCCAAAAACAAAACAGTACAAAGTAAAAATAACTTTAATTTCGGTGTTTAAAACCGAAAAAACCAAAAACACATTAAAAAAAAGATTTTTGTTATCTATGATAGAAAGTCGCTTTGTCTATATATATGTCCTTCGGCTGGGGCGCTTACTATTATGAAATGGCGTATTAGTCTAAAAGCTTGGAACAACTACAAAATGAGATAAAACGGCGGTGATCTCAGTGCTGCTGAGCAATAACCTATTGGTATTGGTTTCTATTGGGTGTAGCAAATAAATAACTTGATCACCATGCTCGGGCAATGTTGGATTCTATTATGTGATTGATATTGAATATTATTGAAATTGATTAGTTTCCTCACGTCTTTCCTAATGTTTGACAGTAATGAAAACTTAACGGTCATTAACAAAGCAGCGCAACAGCCGCACTGCTGCCGCGCGGCGGACTTAGCGACTAATTTGAAGGCGCTCTAAAAAAACACCTGTTCTAAATTAAAATCACATTCGTTCTGGCAACTTCTCACCCAAAACCCTAGAGCTGGAAGCTGTACCCCTATTCTGTAACAACATTTTCGTATCTCGACAGCGGAATTCGAGGTGAGTATCAAATTACGTCAAACGTAAGACCTTTATGTTGTGTGTCACTCACTTTGTGAGGTTCGTCACTCAGGTGAAGCTCGATATCGAAATGGTTATTTACAGAATAGACTAGCAGGCCCGTTCATCCACATTTGAGTAAAAAAACAGAAATTATTTATTTACCAAACCCTCATTATTCTCATAAACGAAAACTTCACACGGTCCGCACTGTAGTAAAGCACGGAAGCTAGTTGCAAGTTGCAACGTTCATCGCACGCAGGTCGGGCGCGTTAATTTTTCACGGAGCTAACTCGACCCATTGTGAGGTGTTGAAATAGCCATTGTTTCCCTGACAATGGGCCGACAATGGCCCGTATCTCTCAAAAGGCCGCGAGCTCCCGACCTAGGCACTGTATCTTGGGTAGTATGATAGCGCGTCGTGAGCTCTTGGTAGTCATGCCGATAAAAGGGGCCTATATGTTTATTGGGGGTTAAGTTATGTTGGTATTGAGGAGTATTTTTATGAAGAAATCGACATTTTTTTTCTAGTTTTATTCCCGTTCAGTTATCAGGTTCAGAACCTTCAACTCTTCGATACCTTGACAAAATATGGAAATATATAAAAACGAATCGAGGCTTTGACGGAAGATGGAATAAAAATGTTGTCGTTGACATGAAAATTGTCTTTTATGTAAAAGCTTGATTCGAAATAAATTTAAAATTATTAGGGACTCGTAATCGCCTTTCTGTTGTTAAGATGAGAGCTTTCGGCTGTAAGGTGATGCTATAATTTTGGCCAGACAATCTAAATAGGACCGGTCGTGCAATGGACGTCTTTCGGCTGATATGACGATGAATCAAAATAGGAAAACTGTTCTGAAGTTGTAAAGACGTACGTCGTCTTGCAAGGTATTAAGCTCATCTTGCATACGAGTTTGACATTCATGCAAGTTTCATACATGTCATCTACTTTAACCTACATACTGAGATGAAAAAGAAAGACCACACCTTCTAAAACCGTCCCGTCTAACCAAGATTGCGCTGTCTTAAACGATTGGCCGTTTAATTCAATGCACCTACTGTACAGGCGGCATAACTAACATGTAATCATTGCTCCATTAGACGTCTAGCAGCATTCTAATCCATGTTATTGGCATACCAAGCGTTTGTAAGAGCTGTTTTACATCAAGCGTCTCGCCACTGGCACTTCTGCCAATGGAATTTTATATTAGTGCCTAAGGAATGCTGGATTTGGATCCTTTCTAACAGGGAATTAATGTCTTCTGAGCAGCTGGGAAAATGCTTGGCGTTTGAATTTAATGAATGTGGAGACGTGCTGTTTGTTAGAATGTTTTGTGTTTGTAGTGTATCGAGAGTGTTGTATTTCAAAATTGTAATCATTTATTTATTTAATTTGACTATGTTTGTCCAATGTTTAGTATTTACAACAATAAATTATCAACTGGGGTTAGTAATATTAATTAATTAATTAAAAAAAAAATCCTTCATGCCGCGTTGGCAACCGGACAGTGTCTTAGTATTGATGCATCGTATTTTTTTTTATTATGTGCGATTGGTTTGCTCTTGACTTAAATCTGGGTCAGAGATGACAGAGATAAAGTCTACGATGGAGCGAGCTTACCCAGAAAGAGCCTGTTCACTCTAACTTTGAAGAGATTAGGGTTGTAAGCGTTCGGAAACACAGATTAAGCAGAGAGTTCCAATCCTTTGATGTGCGCACTGTAAAAGACGTTTGGAAACGCTTAGTGCGAATTGGTGGCTTGGGTTTTCAATATGTTGTTGGTGGCGTTGTTTCGGGGGAGATGCTGAGGATCTGCATTTTGTTATTTTTTAATGGGGGTACGACAGGATATTTTTTCCAATATTTTAAAGGTTAAACTTTAAAATATTGGAAAATATTGATATTTTTTCCACGCGGACACAGTTTCAGTAACTAAAGAAAAGTCAACTCTAAAATCGAAATCAACTGTTACTTACAGAGCTAGAAACCATGTTCAGACTGGCAACTATGCCCAAGGTTGATTACTCACAAAACCTATCAGCTTTCCACAAAAACATTGGCTTACAACCAAATTGGTTTCGTGATACATTTTGCGAAATTTCAAAGCAGGTGAAAGAGAATATCCGCATCCGATGGTACGCGTTCCTTTTACGTCATACCGCCATTAAGCCCGACGGTGGAATGGTGAAATCGATCAATTATTTTTCGCTCGGCGTGCAGTAAAAAGACGGTATAGACGGCCGTTCGGATATTAAACGCTCGCCCGACGGAGAAGGATGAAACGTTCGGGAACTAGCGCTCCCTTTGACGGAGAGTTCGCGATCTGTCTGCGTCCTTATCGGGGCTCCAATTTCGTTTTCGAATGATTTGTTTGCGCTATCTATCTTTGATGGGGTTTTTGATTAATTTAGTGTTAGTTTTCTGGACCACACGTAACGGCTGGCAAGCAATTTTGACACCGAATTAATACGTTGCTCAAAACAGAAATAAATGCCTTGTTTTTCTGTGACCTTATTCCAATTTCCAACCTAATTCTTCGACGAATATATCCAACAGTAGTAGCCCATGATAAAACAGCTAAAAATCCCTCCACACTAAACTTTCAAACCTCCCTAATACCACGAAAACACCACCAATTTCGTTTCGTATATCGCCTACCTATAAAAAACAGTGTTATCTATTAATTCGCTAGTTTCGGCTGTGTAGTCTTGGCGGTGGGTGGCGATCGTATCGGGGTGATCGATGCGCGCTCAGGACGCCCCCCCACCACCTCCCACCACATCCGAAACGGCTTCGGTAGAGCGCATTAGCTTTATTACTGTAACAAGGCCTCCTCTGTGCGAATATGTCACATGTACGATGTACGGAGGCGTGATCTTCTCTGTACGAATAGGTATGTCACATGTACGATGTACGGAGGCATGATCTTCTCTGTGCGAATAGGTATGTCAATACAATGCTTGAAGAGGTAGGTAATAACATTGTTATTGGTTCATATTAATTGGTTTTTAAGTAGTCTATAGATATTAGCTAGGTGTATCTTGTTTCTACTTAATTGTGTACTCAGGAATCAATTATATCCTAATTAGTTGTTCTATGACAAGACTATCAAATTGAATGTTATTGGTTTCTGACTGAAATTTGTTGTTCACATCTACCTATTTACCCAATATGTATATAATTAATTCCATCTCGAAATTAGGTACGTAGGTACCGCTAAAAGCTTCTGCAAGTTGTTACTCGCCGAAGCTTACCGAAAAAAACCGTAATCTTTTCGACTCACTCAACAGAGTGAGTCGAAAAGATTACGGTTTTTTTCAGCATTCTTTCAAATTATAAAGTCATATAGTATATCTTATCGTATATTTTTTTTCTTATAAATCACATCTTCACTCCAAGCAGTCAAAAATCTTACCACCCCGATCTTAAAAACACCACTCACAAACACTCTCCCGTGAAACATTAGCACCATATCATTTGAAATATAATTCTCGTTAAAACCGGGGAGGAGTTTCCAGGCAGGCTAGGTTTTCAAGGCTTGGTCTCCGTCGCCATTAGTATCGGTCGACGGGGCGACGTTGATCGATGGACGCCCTGCAACGTTCAGATGCACCCTCTTGCAGCTAGAGCGTGCGTCAGCTTTTGTGCTGGAATATTTTTGGGAAAAAATATCACGTAATTATTGTAGGGGGGAATTGTAAGCAGTTTTTGTTGGTGAGAGGGAGGAATAGATCTTGTTGCGTATTTATGGGTAGGTAAAAAAGTAGCTGTCAGATTTATAAAAAGTTAAGTTGGATCTAATGATTACCTAAAAGGTTGTCTTGAAAAACCTTATCGCTTTTCGCGAAAAGGCCGCCCATTGTGTAACCCTATGTAATGTTTCTCACCTATCTTTTCTGTAACTTATATGGTGTAATTAATAAAGAGTATTCTATTCTATTTTATTCTTAGTGTTTTGTACATTATGATAAAATACGATGTTTTCTTATTAAAGTTTTACAGTACTTAGACGTCTGTGCTCATCACAGAAATATAAAAAACAGTGTTTCTTATAGCTATGGTCATATATACACCGTCCATTCCAAACCACAATAAAACCCCAAAAACTTACAAAAAACTGCAAATATACCATTACAAGTCACCATTATGATTACCCAAACTAACAAATGAGCTACATTTCGGTGGGCTATCAACCCACAAAGAAAGTTGGGCGGATGTCGGAGTTAGCTGAAGTTGTTTGTACCGTCTGAGGGCGGGCGGGTGCGCCCAGGGCGGGCGGAGGGGGCGCTCACACCGTGCGAACAAAGCCTTCCGTGAAAGCCTTCGGACGTTGATAGATGCGATAAGCTCGGATGCAAGTAAGCTGCATACATTTCTTGCTACAGTTTCTCGCTACTATAATCTTTTCGTTTTTAATAGATTGTCTAATTGTAGAGCGTTATTAAACGATGTGCATTTGTTATTGCTACTTAGACCGAGTTTTTTGGTCCGTAGTTACCCATTGGTTAAGGATAATGGCACCTAAATGTCGTTAGTGTGCTTTTTAGGGTTTCGTACCCAAAGCTTAACCAACGGAACCGTATTACTAAGCCTCCGCTGTCCGTCCGTCCGTCCATCCGTCCATCCGTCCGTCTGTCAGCGGACTGTATCTCACGAACCGTAATAGGTAGAGAGTTGAAATTTTCACAGATTGTGTATGAGTATGACTGTTGCCACGGCTAGAACAACAAATAATAAAATTTTAGGTTTATGGTACAGAACCCTTCGTGTGCGAGTCCGACTCACACTTGGCCGGGTTTTTTAACAATGGTCAAATAAATAACTAGTAGTTAATAATTAACAATTGGTCGAAAAACGCCCAAAATTTTTAATAAATGGGTCTCTAAGGGTAATAAAAATAAAACCGACTTGTGGTGTGGTTGGTGTTTTTGGTTATTTTGGTTTTGAACACCGACTTCCGAAATTAAAGTTATTTTTTACTTTGTAGTGTTTTATTTTTGGAAGTCGGTTTTATTTTTTTGTTAAAAAGTTTTTTTATTTTTCACTTTTTAGTGGTACGCAGGTAACACTAAAAAGTAAAACCACAAGCACAGCGTGCCGGTGTGATATTATGTTATGAACTGGTGTAAACAATCAACAGAAATGCCATTATAGAAATCCCGATCCACTTGCTGTCATTTATTGAAGAGTTCCGTGGCCTACCTCCAAAGTTCTTCATCAGATCTTCACCAAATTTAAAAAGGACCAGTCCGAGAAGATACTCTTCCAAACAAAAAAAGAATCATCCAAATTGGTTAACATATTAACAATTGGCGGAGAAATTGGTATTGGTTGGTTACATACATAAAAAAAATACATACAGCCGAACATAGAACCTCCTTTTTTTGAAGAAGTCGGTTAAAAATTAAATGTCATTAACGCTAAAAAAGTGAACTACGATATTTCAATATTATGTAGACGTATATGTATAAATATAACGATTCGCGGTTTATTGCCAAAAGCGATATTTTATAGGAAACCTTCAGATAGTCTGTGTAATGTAGGTCTGCAGTACGACGCTTCCCTCAGGTACTGCAGATGCATAGGAACAAATGGTCATGTTTTCTCCGAATCAACCGGACCGATTCAGTTGAAACAAAAATGAAGTATAGTGGCACAAAGATAAATAGATATATTTAAATAAAAGCCCTCATATAAAAAAAAATACGTAATGTTTGGGGGACAAATAAAAAAGGGCTTACTATGAGAATTTAAAACATGTTTTTTATAATTTTATAGTAAATGTTTTTGAGGTTATTTAAGAAAATAGTTTCCCCTCCACCCTTATCTCCGAAATAACTCAGCCCAATTTTTTTTTAAACACATGAACAGGTATTAAGTATACGATTATAAAATAAACTGTTTTAAATGTATGATTCGTACGGAAAGCTTTGCGCGTAAGACCGAATCGCATTTGGCGGGTTTGTAATATTGATAGTGAAGAGAAGACAGTAATCTATTCACAGTTTAAAAAAAAAATCACAGTTATAAGAGTAATACATAAACGAACTCCTAGCTAGGTTGTAGGTCTCACAGCCAGGGTTGCGGATTTGATCGAACGAATCATCGCGGTCCTGGAACGCAAAGGGCATTAGGAGGAACACGGATGGGTTTTAGTCAGTAAGAGTCTGATACTTCCTTCTGCTTCGCCCAGAGCGGAAGGAGTCATTTGATCATTTCCCATCCTTAAAAAAATAGGTTGTAGCTATCAGGAAACACAGACTCCGGCATGAAATTCCAACTGCACGGACAAAGAAAGTATTCCTAAAACAAACGCTACTTTGTCTACCTTACAAAATTACTTATAGATAAATGTTATTATTCTATAACAAATTTTTTAGCTGACAAATTACTTGGTTATGAATTAATTGAAATTTTATTTTTAATTTTGAATTACTTACTGTGAATTTCTGCATGCCTTAAAGTGAAGGTGAATGTATCTACAAGGAACCCTAATATTTGTAACTTGTCGTCTGCCGCAACTTCGTCTGCTCCGCTCCTATTGATCTAAGCGTGATTATATATAGCCCATAGCCTTCTTCGATAAATGGGCTATCTAACACTAAAACAATTTTTCAAATCGGACCAGCAGTTCCTGAGATTAGCGCGTTCAAGTAAACAAACAAACAAACAAATAGACTCTTTAGCTTTATATATTAGTATAGATATAGATATCTTATGTATACTATACCTACATTTCTTTGCAAAAAAAAAACATTATATTCTATTCTATTCTAAACGTTTTAGCTATTAACTGTTTTTAACACTTCGATCGTTAAACTACGAATGTCCTTGTAGGCTACATACCCTTCATTGTCAACGAACCCCTCTCGCTGACCTTGACCTCAGCACCCTCGAAAAATATTCGTACCCTTGACCGATTTACCCAAATACGAGCCTATCAAGGTTAAGGGTAAAATGTGTGTCGATTTTTGGGGTGTAACAGGACCCTTTATATTTTTTCCGGTTCGTCATTTATGAAAATGTGTGTAGGTGTTTATTCTAAAAGTGGAAATGTGAAGTAGAAATTAATGGCTTTTTAATATTTTTGCTAATTAGAACTCGGGGGGCATTAACCAAATATAAAAAGTGCTTGTTGAAATCACCTAAAACTTTTTTCTTTTTAAATCCAGATTAAAGATCTGACATTGAAATAAATACTAAGTAAAAACACAAATTAGTAAACAGTAGGTACCCAATTATACATTTTGTTTCGTAGAAAAATACATGAATAAAAGATTTTATGATGTATTAAATGGCCTATGTCCAACATGTATCTACGGTATTTGGCTAACAGTACATCATTAGCAATTAAATTATTTCTTTTTCTAATGATGACGTATTTTAAGCTAAGTATGTTCAAGTACTTAATCAAATATTAAAAACATTGAAAGTACAGAGGGGAGAATACAAACAATTTGTATTCTCCCCACAAAATTAAATCGCATAGGTACCTACGCACTTTTAGAGCACCATAAATTATCTTATACAAGCTGATGCCCGCGGCTTCGCCCGCGTGGATGTCGGTTATCGCGAACAAAAATAGAGTAAAAAACAAATATCTTTATATTTTAGCCAATGTATTAAAATACTTGACAAACCTAAATCGAGAACCACTTTATCCATTGGTGTAAACAGCATGGAAATCGGTGCAGTTTTTGAGTTTATCGCGAACAGACAGACAGACAGACGCGGCGGAGCACTTTGTTTTATAATATGTAGTCAAAGTATGACCTTGATTTTATGCAAATACGTCGGAAAGACGTAGATCAAATCTATTATAAAGTGAAAAAAAGTCATGTTGTACATTATACGATCGCTTAGCAGTCTAAATTAGCTTAAATTGCATCTGAATTACATTAATTTACCGATAAAAGTGAAGGCTACAACATTGCTTCGATTTTAAGAAGCCACAACGACATTTCACGCTTATTTGCAACTATTTGATAAGCAAAAACATTTCATTATGTTAATTTTATACTGGTTGTTACACGTGCCGAATTTTTGCATATTTTTTTGTCTATGTATGAAATGATTGCACTTTTAACGATGGAAAATTCCCACAGTAATTTTTTTTTGACTATTAATTTTATTTATTTGCTAGCACTTCGCCAGCGACTTTGTCCGCACTGCAATTTTCTTAAGAAACCCCTAATTTTTTTAGTAATAAATATAGCCTATGTTACTCAGGGATAATGTAGCATTCTAATGGTGAAAGAATATTTGAAATCGGTCTAGTAGTTTTTGATTTTAATCGTTACAAACATACAAATCTTTCCTCTTTATATTATTAGTGTAGATGTAGACTTATTTAAACTTTACGTACAATAGTGGCCAATAAGCGGTTTTAATGCAACAAGGCATTACCAGTCAACCTTTGGGTTAAAAATAATACACTGTAATAGGTGTAAAAAACATACTACTAAAAACCGGCCATGTGCGAGTCGGACTCGCACACGAAGGGTACCGTACCATAATCCTTAATTTATATTATTTGTTGTTATAGCGGCAGTAGAAATCCACAATCCACTTTGTGATAATTTCAAGTGTCTACCTATTACGGTTCTTGAGATACAGCCCGCTGACAGACAGACGGACGGACGGACGGACGGACGGACGGACGGGCAGCGGAGGCTCAGTAAAAGGGTTCCGTTGGTTACCCTTTGGGTACGGAACCCTAAAGACAAATAATTTTTAACTGGAATTAAAATGACGGCGAATCTTCAAAATAACTATACCTACGTGATATAAAATGCACGTGAATCATGTCAGAGTAAAACCCACCCAGTACTAGGCACGAATACGTGGTGGCGTCTGCTTTGCGGCGGAGCGTCGTAAATGCATTTTTATATAATTCAGAAGCGTCACGTAGCCTGTACGTAGCCTGGCCCCCGGCTGAAAGCCCGGCTACACAAGAACGCCAGCGAATTTGCAGTTACCTCTTTTTATCTCACGCCCGCACCTATAAAGCGAGATAAGAAAATTGGTTTGAATTCTACGTTTTATTTTTTATAAAATATATTTTTTAATAACTTTCAGCTGTTGAAGATTTTTAATTATTTAGAAGTTATTTCATTTACGATAAGTAGGTATACCTAATATTCAGGTTAGGTACTATAATATAATATGAGATTTTTTTCCAAAGATACTTGTTTGAAGGTTCTCAATATGTTAAGTGAAAGTCATCGCCTTTGAATGCTACCAAATACCTATACATCAAAGTTAATTTAAAGTTTCCGAGAATTTCAATTACTTGATTAGAGTATCGAATACTATTCCGAAACTTGTTTTCTTCAGCGACGTAATTTGTGGAGCAAATAATTGATGTTTTGAATAAAAACACCAAACATACCACCCCCTCATAATACCTCCCACGGGGCGGTCATAACAACAGTTCTGAAAATAAGTTCAATATAACACGATCAACTAATACAATTTGTCATACATCAGTTTGACACGTGACAACGGGTGTCACATCTAAGCTTGGGAGTGCATCGCTGCGAATATTTTATTTGGGCAGTGCGGGGACGTGTCGCCCCTCCCGCACGCCACTGCCCCCCGGGTGGGTGGCTCCCCCCGGGGGTGCTGAGTGCGACCGGGGGTGCGACGTTGATCGATGCACGTCTTGCGCCGGAGGCTGCACCCGACGTAATTCATTAAACGTTGAAACTCCAAGCGGATTTTGAGTATTAAAACGATTTCTCACGGGGTTGTCCAGTTTGGCTGCTCCTTTATGTAAGGGAGGTTTAAAGCGGTTTGCTTAGTTGATAAAGTGAATAGGAATTAAGTTTAAAAGCTGCAAAGGATTTTGCAGTCTGAGTCAGATCGTCGACGTAAATAAATTAACAAAGGTAAATGTTGAGGACTCGTAGGAAATTAATTCTGGGAATTAGTATGGTGCTGAACTTAGTATAACTACTCGTACATGTGTTATATTCCATCTACAGATTTCTTTGCTATGAGTACCTCAGGGGTTTTCTTTGTTTACGAGATATTGAACAAGAGCAATGTAATAAATGAGTAGGTGATTTTTGGCATGTATTTTAATTTAATTAACGAAGTAAATTATTGACCTTAGTGGGTGAAGTTTTATGATCGACGGCACTAGACATCTCGATAAATAAAACTCTTGAAACGCTTCACGGGTAGGACCTAGACAGCTCAATGAAAATAAGAAGAATTATAAAGTTCGTTTTATTTATAAAGTGGAAACCTTAAAAACATTTAATATCAAGTTTTTATATTAAATTTTAGTTACCATGCATTGCCTTTGCTTTAAAGGTTTCTGAACGAATCATATTTTTTCAACTTGTTATATTATGCGTATCATTTTTAGGGTTCCGAACATCCGTAAGAAACGGAACCCTTGTAAGATGACTCGGGTGTCTGTCTGTTCGTCTGTCACAGCCATAGTTCTCCGGATCTACTTGACCGATTCTGTTGAAATTTGATACACGTATGGACTTCTGTGATCCAAACACGGACGCGTTACGTAAATAAATAAATTTTGGGTACGGGGGTCACTCTTGGGGGTAAAACTAATAAACTTAAAAAAAAATGAAAAGAAAAGATTTTTAAAGTGTATTGTGTAACATATCAAATAAAAGGGCCTTATTGTGAGAGTTTTAATTATATTTTTCATAATTCTAAAATAAATATTTTTGAAGTTATCCAAGAGATTAGACCAAAAATTACCATTCCCTTATCTCCGAACCTACTGAGCCTAAAATTAAAAAAAATACGTTTATAATAGTTCTATACCTTAAGATGACGGGAAAAGGAAAACCTATAAAAAGTCTTTAGTGTTAAAATACCATGTTACAAAAATGAAATTGGTTAAGAACCCTTTGCACGCGAGTCGGACTCGCACTTGCCCAGTTTTTCCTGTAATAAAATCTATAAGCAATTCTTTTTTTTGAGAAAAGACAGTATACAGACACAAGAGTGATCCCATAAGGATTTTTCATTCAAAAATTACAATAAGTAAAAAAAATATTAATCATTTACTCAAAAGAGAGCAAGATCATCGTATCCCCCAACACCACCGCCTGCTATTAGATCACCCACTTACACTGCATGTCCTATAAAAGAGTACAATCCATAAAACATGGCGATAGTTGCTTACTTTTCCACTTCGTACACGTCTTCGACAGTTTGACATCCATGACGTCACTTCTTTCCGCCTTCCTAGTCGACAAACACCGCGGTCGCGTCACTTCCCTCACTGTACATACACGTCTGGCCGACGTACACAACAACACAAACATGCACACAACTTTCTTGTGAATAATCTTCATACAACTGTGAATATAGAGGTTGCAAAGTAAATGAAAAGTTTCAATTGAAAGGGAAAAGTTGTGGGAGAAAATTAATGGAAAGTTTTTGAAATATTGTTCTTAAGATGTTATTGAGTGGATTGGCTGTCTAGGGATTGTTATTTGTATTTTGAGTGTATATATGTATGTAGATATATAAAGTAACTATCTTTTTCCCGTGACTTCGTACGCGCATAATCCGGTATGCCCTCTTATTGCTCCTCTAAACTCCAAAAGGAACCTACATGCTACAGATTTCTACGAGCAGCAGTTTCGGCTGAGCGTTGTCTGTCAGTCTCTCAGAACCGTAGGAATTCTGCATTTTATTGTAAAGGAGCTGTGTATTTGCTTGTGCCTGTGTAAAGCTGCGATTTGTTTCCGATTAATTTCCCGCATTTTGTGTCGAATAGTCAACAAGCAATCTTTCTTTGTATAAGTTATTTTTATTGTGTAAGTAACTTTTAATTTAACTGTCTTCCTTTTGTAATATTTGTTGTTATCAATTTCAATATTTTTCAGTCACATTGAACTATGGCCATAGTTCGTTACTTCGTCTTTAATAATTGCGTGTCAATTATGGAGTCTTTGTTTTATAAAATTTATACACTAAATGCAGATTTTCATCAAATCTATATACTAACTAGCTGACCCGCGCAACTTCGTCTGCGTCAAATTTTCTTTACTGATCATTACAGATCTGATATAATATATCTATACTAATATATAAAGCTGTAGAGTTTGTTTGTTTGTTTGCTTGAACATCACGATAAGACCAATAGGAGCGGAGCAGTAATGAAATTTGTGACGCAGACGAAGTTGCGTCAACTACATAGTGATTTTATAAATGGCTAGTTTACGCAGTGCGAGCTAGCGTGCGAGTCAGCCTGCCGAGTAGCTTCGGTGCTGTAACTCGCATCGTTTGGACGTATCTTACGAGTTCCTGCCACGTGTGAGTTGAATAGTAGCTCGCATTCGAGTTATTTTAAAATTTGTTGTCTTTACTCGCCTGCCGCTTGACAGTAACTCGCATATGGCAGCAGCTCGGACATCACTCGCATCGTTCGGACGCGTGCGGCAGTAGCTCGCTAGTGTCAGCCAGGTAGTTACGAGTGGTCTTTTCTCCGTGGTCGAGTGGTTTAGGCGTTTGCCTTGCGACCCGGTGGTCGTGGGTTGGGTTCCTACGGGAAGCATACATTGTAAAGTTGTTTCTAGTTTGGCTAGGGCATTGGAGGCTTTTGAATCACCATGTCAGAGGCCCTTGAGGCGGTTTAGAAAACTCTGACAATAGGGTTTGTGGGGTCGTTAGACCTTACTGCTCACATGATATGAAGAAGAAGTTACGAGTGGAACCTCTATTTTTTATGTGCTGCGATTCGCAAAATACTGGGCAGTTACTATCATCGTGAAAACAGCTAAGGCAAGCCGAGCTACTGGCATACGAGTAGACCATCCGAGTAGCAGCTCGTACTGTACTACTAAACTAGCCGTAAATCGGATAAAGCTAGAGACAAACTGGTCCCACGTACGCAACGTATGCAACGCTTTTGTGTCGTACCTATCGTACGTTGCATACGATAACTGTGTCTCTATTGCATAGTTTTCATACAAAATCAATAGTCCAGATTTCATAATGCGTTGCATACGTTGAGTAGTGGGACGAGTTTGTCTCTAGCATTATTCTTCACATTCAACTATGCTAGCTTTGACACTACGTCTAAAATAATTTCGTCTTCATTAAGGAGTCTGCCGGGCCACGTCTGCGTATCACATTCTCAAAGACTTTGTGTTACGTCAAGCGTTGTCAAAGCTTGGACCTGCCGAGGTTTGCTTTGCTCAGACTTGTAGGTCGTCCTGCGGCTTGCTAGTAAATACTACGAGTCTACGATTTTACATTCAATGTGCTTGTTGGCGAAAACGGTAGATTTCAGTTACAGTTTCTATAAACTGAAATTCAAATCTACCGTTCCCGTCTCTACTGTAAATCTATACCTGCTAATATTATTAAGCTGTTTGACTGTTTGTTTGGTTCAACGCGCTAATTTCAGGAACGGCTGGTTCGAATTGAAAAATTATTTTAGTGTTGGTTAGATCATTCATCGAGGAATATATAACATCACGCTACGACCAGTTGAAGTTGCGCGGGTCAGCTAGATATGTATAATGTGGGCATTAATCATTTGTTAAGTTTATTCATACCTGTGAGAGTTAGGCTCTCATAGGTATGAATAAACTTAACTATAGATGTATTAAAATGAATATACAGACCTGTTTTACTTTGTCCCGTAAATCTGCATGCAGCTTAAACAAAATTGTCACATAAGTTTCTTGGACTATTTGTCTAAGTTATACAGAAATAGAGCGGTACAGGCTTTGGTTTAGTTCAGCATGTATCCGTCTTCCATTCTCCCATGTCGACTGTCATAGTTAATTCCTTTTTCAAATGCATTGAATAATATTAAAAGGTAGGAATACTACTCCACCAATAGAATATATTATACCAAATAATATAGCCTTTTGGTTGAGTAGTACCAATATTGTACTAAAAAAATCCAATAAGTTCGTCAGATAGATTCCCAAAAAATATTGTGTATGGTTTTTTTCTTTTTTTTTACGGAAACAAAAAAATAAGATGATACGTTGAAAACTCGTGTGACATCACATTCCGATACACTTCTTACCGGTTAGTGACGTCACAACTACCCTTTCCTGATCTTTGATGCGTTTTATCTTCGTAAATTTTTTATTGATTTGATAAAGAATACGTATCCAATATTTCTTGGACATCTGTATAACGGATTCATTAGATTTATTTGTATATTACACAACGAATTAACTTCATACACTTCAGTGCACAAAAAACGCAACGCTTCCCATTTTCGAGCAAACTGTCCGAAACTTGGCTGCACTAACGTTCAGGAGTGAAGGCATTTCTTGTTCACCTGCATCGATCAACGTCGGTCGGTAGCGCGGGACCCCGGCAGAGGCGAGATTACGGAGAAAAACTGGCCTGGGATTTTTCTTGGTGCTCCACGCCATGTAATACTTGGATTAACGATCTTTTTCGCTCTGGTGCAAGTCTTATGATAGAAGCTGAGTAGGATTTGAGAATGTCTGAGTGTGTAGTCGTTTCTTTATATATGTTACCAGCTTTGATAGTGTAAAAACGGTATGCGGTAGTTTCTGGAAGTCATCATCTGCCTAGCCTTTTCCCAACTATATTGGGGTCGGCTTCCAGTCAAACCGGATTCAGCTGAATATCAGTGTTTTACGTGGAACGGCTGCCTACCAGACTCCATAAACAACTGATATTTTTATCGAGTTTTCAAGGTTGTTCTCAAAGTAAAAGTTGTTTATAATCATGTGTACTGTCACTGCCTCAGAGGTTGTTGGAGTATGGTTTTTATAATCAGTGCTTCCAGAAGCTACCGTTTAACGATTAAAAAAAGAACGAACAATGTTATCTCATAATCCTTATACAGGTACTAGCTTTTGCTCGCGATTTCGTACGCGCATATGCCGTTTTTCCCGTTCCCGTAGGAATTTCCGGACGAATTAGACGTAATTACTAGCTGACCGGGTAAACGTTGTTTAGCTGAAATAAAAAAAAAATGCCCACGACCTGTTCTCAAATATACACAAAAAAAAAATCATGAAAATTGGTCGAGCCGTTTCGGAGGAGTTCGATAACAAACACTGTGACACGAGATTTGTATATATTAGTAGATACAAGATAAACCTTCCTCTTGAATCACTGTCTATTTAAGAAAACCACATTTAAATACGGTACGTAGAAAAAGCTATTTTGTTTTATATACTATGTGAAGATTTGTTAAGATAACCAGGGCTGCCATAAACTATTAGATAAGGCAATTTATTATGCCCATTACCCGTCTTTGGCGATTAAATGTTCTATTCGAATTTACATTCATTTATTCTAATGCATTTAATCCCGAATCAAAATGCTGATTGTATGGTATAAACTCAAATATCCAACAATAAAAATAATAACAACAACACACCACAACAACACATAACGACAATAACAACAACATATAACTAGCTGACCCGCTCAACTTCGTCTGCGTCACTTTTCATTAACTCTGCTCCTTGTGATGTTCTATAGCCGCCTTTCTCGAAAATGGGCTATCATCCAACACTAAAAGATTTTTTCAATTCGAACCAGTAGTTCCTGTGATTAGCGCGTTCAATCAAAAATACAAACATACAAACTCTTCATCTTTATAAAATGAGTAAGTGGTCGTTTCAGAATAAAATTTTAATAAATCGGTCTTCAGGTATTCACCCATACTGGAATGAGCTTCGCCGAAGCACTTGTGAAAACACGCTTCAGATTTGATTTGTTTGGACAAACTATCTTGTTTGGAGTTATTGAATTTGCATGTTGTATATATGTAGACATACGTATACTGAAACTATGGCTTTTCAATAACAATTCAATCCGAATTTTATTAAAAAAACAGCTTTTGCCCTTTGACTTCATACGCGCATATCCCGTTTTTCCCGTAGGAATTTCGGAAAATCTTCTCTTAGTGCTCCCCTACACTCCCCAAAAACCTAGAATCCAAATTACAGCTTTCTGCGAGTAGTCGTTTCGGCTGTGCGTTGTCTGTCAGTCACTCAATAACGGAAAAATCTTTTTCAAACCTAATATTTAAAAGTCTCGTGTCAAGGTGTTTGTTATAGAACTCCTCCGAAACGGCTCAACCGATTTTTATGATTTTTTTTGTGTATATTTGGTAATAGGTCGTATTTTTTCTTTATATGGCAAAAAAAACGTTTGCTCGGTCAGCTAGTTTTATATATATTTCAATAGCTGACCCGCGCAACTTCGTCTGCTCCGCTCCTATTGGCTTTAGTGTGATGCTGATGATATTATATTTATACTTCCTCGATAAATGGGCTATCAACACTAAAGTATTTTTTTAAATCGGACCAGCAGTTCCTGCGATTAGCGGGTTCGAGCAAACAAACAAACAAACTCTTCAGCTTTATAAAATAGTTTAGATAACTTGATCAACACGCTCAAGTAAGGGAGCACTAAGAGAGGGATTCCCGAAATTCTTACGGGAACGAAAAAAAAACGGGATATGCGCATACAAAGTTGCGGGAAAAAGCTAGTATATAAATGATAATATTGTTCTTTATATATTATATATTTGGCCTACCTCGATGGACCAACGACATTTTTTAAATTCAGTTATTCCCATTTGTTAAATACGATTACAGGGTCATAAGTCCCATAACACACGTACAAGTGAAATGCACCATAAATGAGTACCGCCTCGGTAACAAATGCGTCTTCTGCAAACAGTATTAGTCTTGTCGCAGCGGCCGCTCTGCGGATCCCCGGCACAGATGCTCCGCTCTCACTGACCATGTTTCACGGAAATCTTCATAAATTACTATTGCAGTGAATTCTACGGCTGCCTGTATCATTAGTTAGTTGCCTCCTTTTCCTAGAAATTTTCGTGCGTCTGAGGGAGGTAGGTTTCTTGTTAATTAAGTTGTCTGTTTTCTGTTTGAAATAATTACGCAGTACCTTGTTACTGGAATTTCTCTCTCCTAACTACGTTATTGTAGTTAGATGTATTCCTATGTTTTAATTACCTTATTTTATTGTATACCGAAGCGCGGAACCGGTCTTTGACAGTGGTGATTTCATAATATGATGATTTTTACAGCGAGTGTTTTAATATGGAGTTAACTTATATGTACGGAACCTTCCGTGTGCTTGCACAAGCCGAAAACAACGTTTCTTGTTTGAAGGCCACCTTTTATTTTCAATTTAATTTTATTTTTATTATTTGTTCTTTTAGCGGCAATAGAACTTTATGAAGATTTTAACTGACTCTATTACAGTTCATGAGATACAGCCCTCTGACAGACAGACGGACGGACGGACGGACACACAGCGGAGGCTTAGTAATAAGGTTCTGTTGCCTCTGTTGGTTACGCTTTGGTCACCTAAACTTCGTTAATGCGCGTTTTCGATCAATATATGTATTTAGCTTGACCAAAAATAACTATTGATGACAACTGACAATTGATCAAAAACGCATTGCCATTGGCCTTAGTTATCATCAGTTATTTCTTTCTCGTAACTCGGTATGTTATTGCAGCTAGAGCCGTAGAGTAGTTCTAAATGCCTTATTGTTATTGTATGCAGAAGCTAACATTGTTGGCTCTGCTTGTTCCTTGCCTAACTTATTTGTGGCGCAGTGATGATGATGATTTTTAGTTATCAACACATCATATGACTACCCACAAACAGGTACTTGTAAAGCAGTTACAGTAACGGATTTATTTTCATTTTATTTTTCACTTTTTTTTTATGTATTTTAACTTTAGTGCCAAAATTGTACTTATAATTTTAATTTTTGTAATCTTTAGCAATTTTGATAACTGTACCAACTCACATTGCTAATAAATCTATATTACCTGAAAACACCAAATATTTAGGTAATACTTAATATTTGTCAACGCAACTCCGGCCCCCAAGATACAGGCGCTGCCTAGTTCGGGGACCACGGTGATATTTTTTGTTAAAGTCAACTTGTTACAATTACCGACTTAGTATTAAGTATCAATAAGAATTTTCACTTATAATACCACAAGAGCTTCAAAATTATCGGGAAATGCCAGATAATTTTGAAGCTCGTGTGGTATTCGGGGGATTATTTTTCCGTCCCAAATGTCGGCCAATAGAATTGCACCATGAGATGAAATGAACAGTCAACAAATAAGAATTTCATAATGAATAAAACTACCAGAGAAAATAATCAAAAAATTATCAGTATAATACCATGTAGGTTGTACCTCGTGACGTCGAATGGTGCAATTCTATTGGCCGATATTTGGGTCGGAAAAATAATCACTTATAATACCACAAGAGCTTCAAAATTATCGGGTATTTCCCGATAGGTTCGTTGCAAACAAATGAAGGAGTCAAGTTTTTCAGGTTAAAAAATCACGAGCGCGAAGCGCGAGTGATTTTTCCTGAAAAACTTGACGAACCTTACTTCCGAACTTGAGGAACCTTGAGGGAAATGCCAGATAATTTTGAAGCTCGTGTGGTATTCGGGGGATTATTTTTCCGTCCCAAATGTCGGCCAATAGAATTGCACCATGAGATGAAATGAACAGTTAACAAATTTTCATGCAAAATCTCCAATTTTCACAATTGAATTCAACCTGTCAGTTTGACGTGCGGTTAATTTGACTGGATCATGTTTTGTTTTTTATATATAGTAACTACCAGAGAAAATAATAAAAAAATTATCAGTATAATACCATGTAGGTTGTACCACGTGACGTCGAATGGTGCAATTCTATTGGTCGATATTTGGGTCGGAAAAATAATCTGAACAATGACTCAATAAATTTGTTACTGTAATTCATTAAGCGATCACGGAATCACAAGAAACAATGAGGTATTTTACTAAAAAAATCTAATTAGTCCGTCTGATAGATTTTCAAAAAATATTGGACACGTATTTTTTCTTTTTTCACGTAAACTAAAAATAAAGGAGATACAGACAGTTGAAGACACGCGTGACGTCATTTCGCATGGTAAATTTGGTACATTTTTACCAAGCCAGGTGACGTCACGCGTCAAAAAATACATGCCCAATATTCTTTGAAAATCTATCAGACGGACTAATTAGATTTTTTCAGTATAATACCTTATTAATAGCTTAGCAATCAATCAATCAATGAGGTCTTGATCTTGAACATTTTTCGAGTTGTTACTTAAATTATTGTGATGTTTATAGTTTGTCTCTCCGTTCAATGCCTTTTGGCCTAGGCAGGAGGGCTCACATCATCTTCGATTGCGTTATATCTGTAGTAACCCTTCTACAATTGGGACCAACTAGAAATTATAACTCACTAGCTTCTGCCAGCGGCTTCGCTCGCGTGGTCTCTAGGGAACATACTCCCGGGATAAAAGTAGTACTCTGTCCTTTATCAGGCTCTAGACTACCATGTACCAAGTATCGTTTAAATCGTATTGACGCGAAAGCGCGGCAGACAGACAGACAGACAGAGTTACTTTCGCATTTATAATATAAATATATAATACATAGTACCTAAGGATAAGTATTTTTTGGCCGTTCTAAGACGACTAAAATCGTACCGTGTATAGTTAGGAAGTCAGGATTAGCAGTAGCTTATATTGGTCCTTTATTAAAAGTCTTTACTCGACAGTCATCCCCAACATTCTCTCGTCAACGTTTTCTCCTTTTACCATCTCTAGGGAGCTCTTGCTTCGCTTTTATTAGGTACTTCACAGTATCACCGGTACATGGTGGACATCCCACCCACACGCACAAAACGTTTTGGGAACACATTCATAATGCGTACAGCTAAGGAGTGGAATTCCCTGCCGGAGTCTGTGTTTCCCGATAGCTAGAGACAACCTGGGAGTCTTTAAGTCAAGAGTGAATAGGTTACTTCTAGGCAAGCGTGCTCCATCTTCGACCACATCATCGCTTACCATCAGGTGAGATGGTGGACAAGCAAAAAAAAATCTGCCCGTCCATCTCAATATTTAGTACTAGCTTATAACAACTCGTAGACTTACGCAACCGGCAAACTCCAGTACAAAGATGTCCAAAACTAACATTTGGACATTTATTAAACGTTTAATTTATAGATAACGTGACCATGACTCGTTCAGCATCCGCCATGACACAATACTTTACATAAGGTGCATTGTGATGTCAACGTACCGGTACCTACGCATGCATGAGAATCGCCTATATATTTTTAGAGTTATAGTCCTATAGAATACTGGCGTGGATATAAAATTTTATTTGAAACACGTGTAACGTTATAGTTTTTGACGTAGTGTTGTTTATTTGTATTGTTGATAATTGCAAGGTAGGTACGAGTGTGCGAGATGTGTGAATCAGAGCCGCGTTCTAGAACAATCATCATCATCTGCCTAGCCTTTTCCCAACTATGTTGGGGTCGGCTTCCAGTCAAGCTGGATTTAGCTGAATATTTTTCGTGGAGCGGCTGCCTACCAGACCTCCGCAACCCATTAACTGGGTAACACGGTACTTCATGGCAAGACTGGAGTCAGAACAATAGAACAAAACCTACCCATTATATTAATCTCGAATCAAAATTTAGAGATTTTGTACTGATTTTTAATGAAATAAAAGCGCTCTTTTACAGTAGTTCAAGTTATAGAAATTCTGTGGTAATACTTTTGCCGAAGGCTTCGCTCGGGTTAACATAAATTTTCACAAAAAACCGGCCAAGTGCGAGTCGTACTTGCACACAAAGGGTTCCGTACCATAAACCTTGATTTTTATTATTTGTTGTTATAGCGGCATAAGAAATACACAATCTGTGAAAAACTGTTTACCTACTACGGTTCTTGAGATACAGCCCGCTGACAGACAGACGGACGGACGGACAAACGGACGGACGGACGGACAGCGGAGTCTTAGTTATAGGGTTTCGTTGGATACCCTTTGGGTACGGAACCCTAAAAAGGCTACTTTTTACTCTATAACCGTATCCAGATAGATGGGACCTGGCTAGTTCCCGGAGAAGACGTGAAAGCATAACAAACAAAAATCCTCTTTTACATTTATAATTCAGTTAAGATTTTTTTTACTTTACCATACTACACAAATAAAACATAAAATAGTAGTCTCTGAGCTGCAACCGTTATTTCAACAGAACAGCTTTTGAATTTGATCTAACCGAAAGAAAATTTCTAAATTTGAACTTTTATCGCGAAATGGTTGACATAAAAAACATTGATCAGCTAGGGATGTCCCACCTAGGGCCCCACGAGATTAATTTAGCGGGTAGCGAGCTGGGCGCCAATGTAGACGTCTAGATGGCGCTCCGAGCACCTAACACGCGGCGCTCGCAGACTGTCTAACTTCCTACGATAAAATGTCCCGTAGCGCACAGTGATGTAACTGACGGGACAATGTTCGGGGATGATTGGGAAAGTAAAGACTTTATTTATTAAAGGTCAATCTACGCCGGAATACGCAACGTTGGAAGGCCACCAGGTGGATCGATGACTTGGTAAAGGTCGCGGGTAGCCGATGGATGCGGGACGCGCAGGACCGATCGTTGTGGCGACGCTTGGGGGAGGCCTATGTCCAGCAGTAGACGTCTTTCATGATGAACCTACGCTAATGCTAATCCTGACTTCCTAACCATACGCGGTGCCATTTTTTTCGTCTTACAACGGTTAAAAACTCCACAAAACTTATAATAATAATCCTCAATTGCGATGTTACTCTAAAACGTACTTGATCCCTAGACATTTTTGATGTGTGTATTATAAAGGGGAAAGGAACTCTGTCTGTCAGTTACCTCTTCACGTCTTAACGGCTGAACGGATTTGGATCATGACATTTGGGTACAAAGATAGATTAGACCTAAGAGAATAACATAGGCTACGTTTTATTTTCGAATATTCCGATCTGACATTATGAATGCGCGTTTGTTGGTTACGCTTTATTGTCTTAATCGCTTAACCGATTCTAATGAATTTTGCTACAGAGATAGCAATGAATTTTGCTACAGAGATAAAAAAATGCTAAAAAGCGGTCTGTACCATCTCCAGGAATTTTGCTTCAGAGATAGTTGGGAATCTATCTCTGTAGCAAAATTCCTGGAGATGGTATAGACCGCTTTTTTACAAAATCTATATAAATGCGTACAAATCCATGAGCAAAAGCTAGTATTATAATAAGGTAAGGTTTATGTCTGCACAACTCTAAAGTCGACTGGTATAAAATGCCTAAGCCATTACGTTCGCCTTTTACAGAGTTTTTGCCTTGTACATAAAGTTTTAGTAAATATATGAACTGAAATAGCTGAAAATTCACTAATACATTGGTCTATATTCTAGTAAAAAGAAGGTCGATGCCGCCTACGTTCTGTATTCACAATTATACAGGGTAATTTGTAAAATACCAGAAACCTCTTAGGCAGTGAAAGTACTCATGATTATAAGCGACTTTTACTTTGGGAAAACTCCGAAAGCTCGAGAAAAATATCAGCTGTTTCATACATTTTCATTGGCTAAATATTGCATTTTGTATGAAACAGTTGATATTTTTTTCGAGATTTCGGAGTTTTCCCAAAGTAAAAGTTGCTTATAATCATGTGTACTTTCACTGCCTAAGAGGTTTCTGGTGTTTTACAAATAACCCTGTATATTATTCAAGTATTTTAATCATGCACATAATGAGGTGCTCAAATAACAAATTAAGTTTTTTTTATCACCAAGGCTGAAATGTGCGTGCTTCTAGATTAGTCGATCCTCGCATATATAAACGTACACTACGTCTACTGTGTATAATTCTTATTTAAGTTGGTTGAAACAAGAGATTTTCCTTTAAGATTAAAAGCAACCACGAGGATCTCGTGGCTAAAGAATAACAGCCGCACAGGTCGATCTTCAAGGTTAAGCAACGCTTGCCACGGTTGGTCTGTGGATGGGTGACCATCTTAACATACCGAATTTCCTCCGTGCCTCGGAAAGCACGTTAAGCTGTTGGTCTCGGCTGTCATTTGAAGAAATTAGGCAGTCGTTACGGATTGGCAGAAGCCAGTAAATCTGACTCCAATCTTACCAAGAAATACCGTGTTACCCATTTAATGGGTTGTGGAGGTCTGGTAGGCAGCCGCTTCACGTAAAATACTAGTATTCAGCTGAATCCGGTTTGACTGGAAGCTAACCCCAATATAGTTGGGAAAAGGCTAGGCAGATGATGATTAAAGGCAACCACGATACCCAAAGATAAAGGCCACAAAAGTCCCGAAGTCATAGAAAGTGCCTGCCAGGGTTGCGACATTGTTCGAAATAGTCACCGCAGCCTTTTTTTTTAAGGATGGGAAATCATCAAATGACTCATCCCGCTCTGGGTGGAGCAGACGGGAGTGTCAGACTCTTACTGACTAAAACCCATCCGTGTTCAGGGCCACGATGACTGTTTCGAACAAATTCCGCAACCCTAGCGGGCCCCGGCTTCTATGCTGACAACACAGCGCGCCGTCGACCTGGGCCTGGTTCTGATCAAACGGCGAACCACCCAATGCTCGCCGTCCGCAGGCCCGCGCCTACGGTGGGAATCGCCCTGCGACTCCCGACACCCGGGGCGTCTTCTTCTGTTGCGGCGGTCGGGGCGTGAGGTTACCCTTTCTCTCACGCGTTCGGCCTCCTCCTTCGCTAGCATTACTGTTTCCCAGCAGGAGGTGACCGCTTCCCATGCCATCTCGATCCGGACCATGGATTGAACCGGGGCCGGACGCGAGATGTCGCCGCCGCCGATAGCTTCAACGAAGAGTCGCCGCAGCCCTGAAACGCAAATGGTATCTGAAGGAACACACGTGAGTTTTAGTACCTGTCTCTCTCTCTCGTTCCGTCTAGAGCGGGAGACGTCATTTGATGATTTCCCATTCAAAAATAAGGATCTCATAGGGCCATATATACACTGGTTCCTGACTGGCTTTTCACTACCAGCAACGTTTTTCATGGGTATTATGACATCATCATCATCATCATCATCGTATCAGCCGAAAGGCGTCCACTGCTGGACATATGCCTCCCCCAAAAGGAGGGGTTTGCCATAATCATATTTACCATAAGCGTGGTTTTATGACAGCTTAGACTCAATTTTTTCGAGATGCTAAAGACAAAAGCGCCATCCAATTAATGTGAAACATATTTTTTAAACAATTTCTTGGAAACCAACGCATCCGGAGACGATTAGTAACGCATCAGGACTCCACGAGTTGCTTGGTGGTTGAACCACATATGTATGTGTACCTACTTACAAAACGTAAGTAATTATGTAATTATAGACCGTAAACATAGGTTACAGCACTCTTTGGCTTTCGAGCCTTCTAAGGGGTTCCTTCGAAAGGAAAAGTGATGGGAAAAACACCCACATATGTTTATGAACTCCTCAATATTTTAATGAATTCGATTTTCCTTGAAACAGAAAAGAGTAGGGTAAACAGCGAATGAACGTAAACGACGCATAGACAAACGAAATAAGGGTCCTACTAAGACGTGTCAATACGCAACTCTTTCATTTTTACCCCACGTCTCGGACACCAAGACTACCTCGGTCTTGGTGTCCGTGACGTGGGAGAAAAACTGCAAGAGTGTCGTCTGCGATGGTATGGCCACATCATGCGCCGCCCTATGGAGTACGTTGGTCGGGGATGCCTGAATATGGCTGTTCTTGGGGCTAGGTCCCGTGGTTGCCCTCGCAAGCGCTGGTTGGACGTCGTCAAGTCCGACATGAGAGCCAATGGCCTAACTGAGAAGGATGTTCAAGATCGGACAAAGTGGAGGAAGCTAAGTAGGAAGGCGGACCCTGGCAATAGCCGGGATTAACGCCAGGTGGAAGAAGACTAAGACGTGTCAATGTAATCATGAATTCGTGAAAAAGGAATAGCAATCAATTAATCAAATATTTTATTTACATAATACAGGTTGATAAAGGTGTTACAAATAATGGTATTTTGCTGCTTACTCCCTCCACACCGAAATAGAATCATGATGGTTTTAAGACATCGGGAGACGTTCTGTAGTTTCTTCCTATACCCTTTAGAAAAAGTCGGGAGTTACGTTTATACGAATTTATAAACCTAATTTCTAGTTATAATACGCTCAATCTCTATTCTATTCAGCCGCGAACCGGTAGCGATTTTCTGCCAGAATATGCGTTGAAATGCTGTCATATACAGCCGTTCACTAGTTCACTGCCATTGTCATTTGTCAGTTGCAATATTGTCGTAGTTCGTACTTGAAGTACAGTGAGGACTTGCAGTGTACACTCAAACAACTATAACAATAAATACGTGGCATTCGTGTCCTAACTCATTGTCTAAACCTACCATCAATTACGTAGGTACCACCTAAACTTAAATCCACAAACTGCAGCGCATTCGGGAATTATCCTTCCTATTTCCCTACTTAATGGGAGACGAATGTCGTTAGAAGTCGCAAGTGCTCGTAAAATCCGGCAGTTTTCGTACTGTCCACATTGGTAGACAAGGAAACTTGTAAGACTGTAGTAGGGGAAAATTAACACGGTGTAAACGTAATAACGTTGTTCCTCGTTGTCGTACTGCAAGTAATTCCACAGTGTTGGTACAAGTTATTCTGCTCTGTGGCGGTTGCTAAGCGTATAGCAGCGCAGTCTGAACGCCAAGCCAAGTAGGAAAGGGGGGTGGAGGCAAGTGGAGCGGAGACGACTAATTGACCATCGACTACATGCAAATCGCTAATTACCGTCGTCGGTAGCCGAGCTTCGTATATAAATAATGGTCGATACAATTATTTTCTATTGCCCGACCTGCGAATATCAGATAGTTATGCTAATATCAAAACTATGTACGGCCTATAACATCGGCATTAAACTTTGAATTTTTTTGCGTGACTTAGTACATAAATGTTGCAGACCATTGTTTATTTATTGCAGTGACTTCGCCTTGGAAGCGTTCATGTGTTATCTACAAAGGTAACTGCGTACGTGTAGTTCGTTAGTAGTTTCAGTACTTAAGGCTGATGTGTGATTTCCAATACATTGTTATAAAAAATACGTGTGTAAGGTTTGCGAGTCGTGATTACACATTTATTGTTTGTTTTACTTTGTTGAACTTCACACGTGTCAAATTGCTTGGAAACAATGCCTAATGCTCTTGTGCACCTGCTGACGGTTCTTGTTACATGACATTAAATTCTGCATCTTCTTATTTAGGGAATTAATTCTGTCAGTTTGCTTGTCAGGGTTTGTTGCGTTAATTATTGAGACGTCGCGTACTTTGTTAAATAACGTTGTTCCTCTCTTAGTTCCTACAAAGATGCCTTTTTTACGCGATTTCAGTATTGGCTTTGGTGGTTGGTAGTGGGCTTCATCAGAAGGCTTAAAGAAACTCAAAGGGTATTGGAGTGAGCAAGGCTTAGAGTATTCTTGCGTGATCGATTCAGGAATGATGATATCCGCAAGAGAACTAAGGTTGCCGACAGAGCCCGAAGATCGCCAAACTAAAGTGGCATAAGGTAGGGCACATTGCTTACCGAACAGTTGGTCGATGGGGTCGAAAAGTTTTGGATTGGTGACCGCATACCGGTAAACGCAGCCTTGGAAGGCCTACCACAAGGTGGACCATTGACCTGGTGAGGGTCACGGACAGCCGATGGATGCGAGACGCACAGGGCCACTTGGGGGAGGCCTATTTCCAGCAGTGGACATCTTACGGCTGATATGATGATGATGAGGGTTGGTCCCACACAAAATTTATTCATAACTCGTAGACCCGCGCTACTTCGTCTGCGTCACAATTTTCAATACTATTCCGCTTCTATTGGTCTTAGCGTGATGATAACTAGCCTTCCTCGATAAATGGGCTATCTGACACTGAAATATTTTTTCAAATCGGACCAGTAGTTCCTGAGATTAGTGCGTTCAAGCAAACAAACAAACTCTTTAGCTTTATAAATTAGTATAGATTCTGTAAAGCGTTGTATAAATGTAATTCAATGCGGATAGCGTGATATTCGGCCAAGCAGCATATGAGCATAATAGAGCTGTGCATGACCAATTTTTATAATTGCAGGCGCACCTAAAATTTACCTGTAAATTAACCGTAAGTCCTTGACATTTACAGTTCACCTACAAAATATATAAACCTAGGTAGTTGGCACGTGAGTGCCTTCTGCAAAATAAACAATATGGAATTACAATGTTGATGGCTTTAGGGCTTGGGTGTCGGGCGGGCAATTTGGGGAACTACCTTCGTGTAAATTTTTGACTTTCAAAAAGTGCTGATTTTCAGCCTAGTTGGAATATGACTTTTGATTTTGGTTTCCGAAAGGTGATTTTCGGCGTTTCGCTGTGATTTCTACGCTTAAGTTTCTTTAGGTATTCTAGTATTAAGAAAGTAAATCTTGAAACTATAAAAGCATACATACGACTTAAAAATAAAGAATTGCCGACTTCTTCAGATAACTTAAAAGATACCGATGTTGTATTGTAGAATCTAGGTACATCTTTTTTCCACTAAAGTCCGACTGAACAACAGTACCAAAATAAAAAGAATACAAGACGATGTTGAAATATGCAACGTATAAAGTAAAGAAGCTCAGTAAGGGAGGATAAGTTGTTCCAGTGGCGCCATCTAGACGTCTACATGGATGCTTTGCTAAATTAATTCGCTCCTCAACAAAATGCATCACGGTATGCAACGAATATACTTGTATAGCTGGTATTATGTAGGTATAGGTAAGTAAACAATGATCGATCTTCAAGGTTAAGCAACGCTTGCCAAGGTTGGTCTGTGGATGGGTGACCATCTTAACATAGCGAGTTTCCTCCATGCCTCGGAAAGCACGTTAAACCGTTGGTCCCGACTGTCATTTGTAGATCTTTGGCAGTCGTTACGGATAGTCAGAAGCCAGTTAATCTGACTCCAGTCTTGCCATGAAGTACCGGATTACCCAGTTAATGGGTTGTGGAGGACGGGTAGGCAGCCGCTCCTCGTAAAATACTGGTATTCAGCTAAAACCCGGTATGACTGGAAGCCGACCCCAATATAGTTGGGAAAAGGCTAGGCAGATGATGAGGTAAGTAAACAATGAATGGATTGTACGATCTATACCAGGGGTGGCCAACATGATTAGACCCAAGAACGAGATTTTGAGTAATATTTTTCATTTCATTAACATAACCTATTTAGTATTTACATAGGCAGTTGCGCAGTCGGTTAATCGTACCTATTTATATTTTTTGCCTTGCCGCGATCGACTGGTTGGCCATCCCCGATCAATTACTAATCTATTCATATCTATACCTAATCTAATTATAAATGCGAAATTTTGGATGTTTGAATCATTGTTACTCAAATCACGTCAGAACGGCTGAACGGACCCTGATGACATTTGGCAGAGAGGAAGATTATAGGCTGGCGTCTCTTGCGACCAACGTCCTGGCTATCATTTGAAGATCTTTGGTATTCGTTACGGATAGTCAGAAGCCAGTAAATCTGACTCCAGTCTTGTCATGAAGTACCGTGTTACCCAGATAATGGGTTGTGGAGGTCTGGTAGGTAGCCGCTCCACGTAAAATATTTGCAAATAACTGCCTCTGTTTAAGGCTTCGGTGTCGGCTTTATGCGTCGCGCCTGTCTGTGGAAGCCTTTTTAGAAAGGTGTGCCGAAGTTCGTCTTTCGAACTTTTGAAATAAATACGTATGATCTTATCCAGTAATCATTTGATATAGGAGACTCAGTATTTAAAATCTTATCACATTACAATAAAAAAAAAAACAATTTAGATCACATCATATAGCGAAAGAAAATTTTTTTTTTTTAAATTTAACATATTTATTTTAGTTTGACGCACGCTACAGGATATCCCATTGCTCCAATAGGATATGATATGTATCACCTTTTACATTACAATAAAACTTATATTTATCCGTCATTACGTTAATGTGACGCAAAAACTACTAAAGTGAACAATTTAACAAAATGATAAAACGTTGAAAAGATGGACGTACGATTTGCTAATAAAATTCTAAACAAGTATTCCCCGACAGTCAATAATATTGAATACGGTAATTTAATAACTTTTTATGGGAAACTGAATAAAAGAGTATTAAAATGAACATGAATAACCAATTACGGTGTTGTTATAAATATTTACTGGCGAATGCAAAAGGCTTCATTTTGTGAGTATTGAAATAATGTTAGGTACGTCCAATTTCATTGAATTTTTATATCGTATGAATGGTACTTGTGTGTCCTGTCCTGTTTTTCCTTCGGTTTGCAAAAGCTTAAGAAAATACGTAATAATAGCATTCAGTGGGTAGGTAATTTAAGAGTGGATGCTATTGTTTGTTTGACGAGTTGTTGAATAAACTGACCAATAACATTATTTTATAATTTCATTTACTTGTGGAGCCCTGGAGCTTTAGGGACTACTCACACTTATTCAGCTCCATTCGCGTTTTGCTGAACGATTTTGGTCACACTTATATAAATACAGTTCTGCTTCTATCAGTCGCATACAGCGCCGTAAGAATGAGAGAAGCCACGAGCAGAAGAGCAGATTTTTTATGTTATCAAAATTAAAATCCCTGGTGGTGGCCATGCCAGAGTCTGTCACACAAGGAGTCGAGAACCATCTGTGTTGTGCGCCAATCCATCAGCGCTGTTCCGCCGCGTTCGACGCTGAACGTGGCAGAACAACGTCGAACTCCATCTATAGCACTCGCATGATAATCACACTTTTGTTCTCATTTTATTTTATACTTGTTTGCCGCAAAAGCTGAATAAACGCGGAAAGCTGAACGGATGCGTACGCGTCTCCACACAAAATCGGTGTAATCTAAGAGCTAAATAGAGCTGAATAAGAGTGAGTAGTCCCTTACGTTGAAGTTAAGATATTCTATTTGTATCACACTAGGTTTATGTGTTTACACTTGTTAACTTTTAATTTATTGATATAATCTTTCATGGGGTAAAAGCCCATGAATACGAAACACTTCTACAATGGGATTAATTCTGAAGTACAATAATAATACATATACCAATTGGTACATAATTATGTTCGTATGACTAGTGTGAAATCCTACATTACGAAAAACTTCATAGCGCTCATGTTACCTATGTACCTACTCTGACGCCCTGAAAGACTTGCGACATATAAAAAGGGCTTGTGTTTAAACACCGCCCAAAAAAGTACCTATTTTACTACCAAAAAAGTTCTAAACGGTTACCAAAACAGATAAATGGTCACCAAATAATATTCGAGAAGTAGCGCTCGCCGGCCGCTGCCGCGGCACCGCTCGCTTCGCTCGCTCGGCTCGCGCGCGGTTGGTCACAGTTCTAACCTAACCTAACCTATTTTATCCAGTTTGTAACCCCAAGCCTACATTTTATGGCAATCACAGTTGAGTTGGATAGAATTTGGTGACCATTGATCCATTTTGGTGCCTAGGCTTAGAGTCTTAAAAATATTATTTTTGGTGTCCGTCTAAATTATACCCTATAAAAAGTCCTTCTGTATAGACAAATCTAACAGAAACCTAATATATAAAGTCCTTCCATTTCTTAGTGACTGACAGACAATGCACAGCTGAAACTACTGGTCGTAGAAAGTTGAAAATTGGCATGTAGGTTTCTCGGGCGGTATAGGAGAGCACTAAGAGAGAATTTCCACGGAACCGGGAAAATACGGGATATGCGCATATGAAGTCGCAAGCTACTGAAAAATCATTTAGTGTTCGATAGCTCATTTATCGAGGAAGTCTACAGGCTATATAACATCACGCTGCGAATAATAGGAGCAGAGCATTGATGAGAAATGTGACGTAGACGAAGTTGCGCGGCTGAGCTAGTATAAAAATTAAAATTAAAAGAGCAGTCATAGCTTTTCTTGCCAGCTGTTTTACATAGGCAACGACCAATTGGAACCGTGCAATAGGTAGCTTCTCTCTAGTTTTATAAGTGCTCATACAATCTTAAGTAAAATAAAATGTCGTGAATTGAATTGAATTTCCAAATGGTATACAATTCAGTTTTATAGTTTCGATATGACAAATACACTACTACTACCATGGCAATTTTTTCACCATCCGACAAGTAGAACAGTTTTGTCAGTATTATTAATAAAAAAAATATAGAAGTAGGTATGTGTCTTTTGGTCGTCACATTAAGCGGGCGCTGGGGTGTCACAGTGTTGTCATGCAATACTGCAATCATAGCGTGTATGGCGACCGTGCGACCGACGCGACGTTCTTACTGCACTCGAAAAATAACCAGCTATAAACCTATATACTTATTACATGTCGTCTTCGGAAAGTTTTCGGGGTGGCTTTTGTTCTTTCTCTTTGGTAACTTGTAAAATGTAAAATACTTAAGTACCTGATAGTGGAAAGAATATCTTGAAAACAGTAGACGTCGTCTGCGTCGCTCGTATCTTGAAAAATAACGAGCCATAAACCTGTAATTATATATTTACTTGTCCTTTTGTGTTTTTTTTTCAGTAGTTTATTAAAAAGTAGAATTCTGAAAACTGACTCTATTGAAAAACTACTTTTTCGCCGTTGTTTTGCCACGAATAATATCCTATATTTATATAATTATCCTTTTTGGAAAGTTTCGGGATGTTGCATTTTTTTCAGTAATAAAAAGGTAGAATTATACTGGCTGGTAGAAACTATTGAAAAACTTACCTATTGTAGACGTCGGAACGAAATTTTTTGCATAAATGTGAATGTAGATCGTGTAGAGTTAGAGGCAGGCCAAACAGTGTGAGAACTATGATATGTATGGCTAATAAGGGCCTTTGCGCTCGGCGTATTTTTAACGCGCCGATGACGCGCAGTTGACGCGCGCTGACGTGCTTCAGACGTAGACTGTACTGTTTTTTGTTGGTCTTCTACAGTACCGCGAACGCGAGTTCGTAAAACGTACGCCACGTTTTACGAACTCGCGCTCGCGGCACTGTCGGCGTGTTAAAAATACGCCGTGCGCAAATGCCCTTATTAGCCATAATTATATCATCGTTCTCACAATCCGTTAATGGTTTGTTTGCTCTGCCGCTTACCCTACACGATCCACATCCACATTCATACCAAATAATTTAGTTATTTTGTATTTTTAACGTGTCGACGACGTACGCCTATGCACACGTAGGCTCTAAGGTCCTATTGAGATGACGGCAAACAGAGTTGATGACATGTTGTGCAGGCTACAAATAAATAGAGATAGGAATAATGGCTTTTGCCCGCAACTTCGTGCGCACATATCCCGTTTTTTTCCCATTCCCGTGGGAATTTCGGGAAATCCTCTCTTAGCTCCCCTATATTCTTCAAGGAACCTTCTTGCAATTTCATCTTTCTACGACCAGTAGTTTCGACTGTGCGTTGTCTGTCAGTCAGTCTGTCAATCAGTAATGGAAGAATTTTATATATTAGGATTACATATTGCTAAGCCTCTGCTCTCCGTCCGTCTGTTTGTCAGCGGGCTGTATCTCAAGAACCGTAATAGGTAGCAGTGGAAATTTTCATAGAGTGTATATTTCTATTGCAGCTATAACTACAAATAAAACAAATTAAATTGAATTGAAAGGGACTCTCATACATGAAACGTGTTTTATTTCGGTTTATAGTACGGAACTCTTCATGTGAAAGTTGAACAGGTGATAGAAAAACTATACGTAAGTACTTATTTAATTACTTTATTTCACGAGTGCAAAACTTTTCATTTGGATCCGGTTAACGGAACCCCACGAAGCGGCAATGGTGACAAATGGCGATGTGAATAAAATACCAAAATATACAAACAAGCATACACCATGAATGCAGCAAGCATACAGTAAGCATGCAGCAAGTATACAGCAAGCATACTTCAAGCATGCAGCAAGCATACAACAAGCATGCAGCAATAATGAGGCATTCAACATGCAGCATGCAAGCAAGCAAACATGCAGCACGTAAACGAGTATGCAGAATGCAAGCAAGCATGCAACATGCAAGCGAGCATGCAATATGCAGAATGCAAGCAAACATGCAGTATGCAGGCGAGCATGCAACATGACTGCAGCAAGCATACAGCAAGCATGCAGCAAGGAAGCAGCAAAAAACAATATTCGTTAAAAAAAATTCTGCTATTTGATAAGTTTGTTAAATAAAAAAATGTGATTATGAAATTCATTAAATTATATTTTTATGAAATAGGTTTCATTCAAGCGAACAGTCTTTGAAACAATAATATGTGACATAAAATTACAAGGACCAAATATTATATGAAACAATTTCCGCGAAACGAAATTCTATTAAATTTCTATCTGCGAAACAAGGGTACACCAGCCTCGACAAATGGGCTATCCAACACTAAAATATATTTTCAATTCAAATCAGTACCTACCTATCTACTTAGATTACCATGTTCAACCAAACAAACACTTCAGCTTTATGTATTAGTATAGATGTATTCCGGTGTACGGAACCAGCTTGTCCTGATAGGTTAGTGCCGCAATTTTCACAATAGCGCGGCCATTAAAATAAAAAAGGCTACTGAAAAGCCCGAAGTTCTGTGTGCATTAGGTGCATTCGGAGTCACGCACGGATACCGTGACACGCAATACGGCTGTTGTCACGTGATTTTGATGCTACACGTATTAATATTTCAGGAGCTGTAACTAATAATTCATTTTGAATTTTTCAGAATTATTAGTCATAGTTAAACGGGGGAGAATGGCAGAAGAAATCGTGCTGTGCCGATTTCAAGTAACATGGGATGAGAATAAGAAGATGATGATGTACCTACATAACATAACATAATCAGCTTATATTGTTCCCACTGCTGGGACACAGGCCTCCTCTCTTTCGAGCGGGAGTGGGCTATAATCCACCAGGCGGGCTCAGTGCGGGTTGGTAGATGTCACATGTCTTCGAATTTTTGGTTTCCTCACAATGTTGATGATGTACCTATCAAAGTTAAACACGACCGTTTTATTCTTCGATTTATATTTTCTTAAAACTCATTTTTGTGGAAAAGTAGAATCTATTTTGAGGAAGAGGAGTAAAACTTTTAAAAATCAGCATTAACGTAATATTCTAATTTATCAGTCCGTTATAATTAAAAAAAAAATAAAAAAAACTGGGCTGCGGCTCGCGTGTGAATGTAGAAAATTATCCCAAGGAAACATCCCGATATAAAAGGTATAAAGTATCTTCTGGGCCAAATTTCTTCAAGATCCGTATAGCTGTTCTGACGAGCTTGAGTAACGTCCAAACTTTCGCATTTATAATATAGAAGTAGAAGTAGATAGATGACAGTGCACACCCACTGACAATAACCTTTGTTTATTTACACATCTCACCGATCGCATGAGAGACAAAACACGGGAACAGTGATAAAATAACATTTTTCGTTCACCCATGAGCGAATAAATATATTGGTTTGTGGTGTTATTCAATTTAATTGGTGCCTGCGTGTTCCACCGGCTAGTCTGCGCGTGCACATGCTCACGTAACCTTCACTGACCTTTGTCGTGCGTATCGTTAGTGCGTGCACAAATATATCATATTTAATACGAGCACATAAGATTTTTTATATCGCAACATGTAATATATATATATGAGATTCTTTTACTTTATTTAACTGGTATGTCGTTAACGGGTTATGGACGATGCAGTGTCACGCGGCTCCCAACTAGTGTCATGCAATATCGCCATTTTAATGTGCATGCCTGCATAGGGGTGAAAAACACATTCATGATTGATCATAGTAATTAATACCGTATAAATTATAATTATTGAATTGTGCTGTTCTATATAGGGTACGCTGTAATTTCTATCGTTGCATTTGAAATAGATAAACATGACCCTTTTTAAATATAAATTGAGTGATTAAGCTTCTTTATAGCGATGTAATGACACGGCAGTTATGTGGGATTACCACAAAAACTTCATACGTTAGAAGATTAGAATTTAGATAGATCTATCATGAAACTTCACTAAGCCTCATGGGAAATCGCATTTGGTTAAACGTCGACTTATCTTAAACCGGTCCCATTTTTACGTTACATTTAAAGTTTCAGAGACAAGAAAGCTGCTTTGTAGGAGGAAGGCCACAAATTGAGAACTATTTTCGTAGACGTTTCTCAGTTTGAACCGTAGGCCATTTGTATCTTGTTGGGTATTTTATAAGAATTATTTGGACGATTGTGTGAAGCAATAAAGTAACGGAGTTTCATCATTTTTATTTTAATACCAGTTGACCCGCGTAACTTCGTCTGCTCCGCTCCTATTGGTCTTAGCGTGATGATATAGCCTATAGCCTTCCTCGATAAATGGGCTATCTAACACTGAAAAAAAATTTTAAATCGGTCCAGCAGTTGCTGAGATTAGCGCGTTCAATTAAACACACAAACAAACTCTTCAGCTTTATATATTAGTACTAGCTGACCCGGCAAACGTTGTTTTGCCATAAGTATAAATATACACAATAATTTCATAAAAATTCTGTCAATCTATTTCGGAGGAGTTCAATTACAAACACTGTGATCCGAGATTTTTATACATTAGAAGATTAGAAAAGAGCTGTTGCACGCGACTTCGTTTGCGTGTATGACGTATAATAAAAATGCCAGTATCAGCCCAAAGACCTCCACTGCTGAACAAAGGCCTCCCCCAAGCGTCACCACTACAACCGGTTCTGTGCGTCTCACTTCCATCGACTACTCGCAACCTTCATCGGTCCGTCTTGTGGGGGGCTTTCCAACGTTTCGTCATCCGGTACGCGGTCGCCACTCCAGAACTTTTCCGCCCCATCACCTATTCGTTCTGCGAGCTATGCGCCCTGTTCACTGCCACCTTAGTTTGGCGATCCTTCGGGCTATGTCGGTAACTTTGGTTCTATATCATCATTTTATTTTCGATCACACAAGAAAACTCCAAGCATTGCCCTCTCCATTGCTCTTTGAGTGACTTTAAGCCTACTGATGAGGCCCATTGTGCAACCCATTATGAGCAGCCTCATTTCCAGAATGAAGTCGGCGACTGATATGTCGGTATCGAAGCAACCTCTGAACATTGGGCTGTCTATGGCGACTATCATCATCATTTTAGCCAATTGCCGTCCACTGCTGAATGTAAGCCCTCCGCCTCCAAAAAGCGCCAATCATCTCGGTCTTGCAGTCCGCGACTCCTTCCGCTCTGGGCGAGGCGGAAGGGAGTGTCAGACTATTATTGACTAAAACCCATCCGTGCTCCTCCTAATGCCCTTTGCGTTCCAGGGCTGCGGCGTCTCTTTCGAATGGATTTCGCACCCCGGCAGGCATATACAGGCTTAACATTGTATTTTAGATTGTTTGTAATTTGTAGTCCGTGATCATTTGTTGTCTTGAAGTTCAATTGATCTGTGGATAATTAATATACGAATCAGTGAGAAAGGTAAGAGGAGAAGTAGGTATAGATCCAGCATTACCGTCTTGGAAACTCTCTTCGCGAGTTCGTCTCGGGCGTCATTGCCTGGGGATCTACAGCTTCCCATGATCCACTGGAGGGTTAAACCCGCAACGGATAATTTTTGGACCTGAGCTATTGCGTCACTGGGAATTGAATAGATTTAGCCATGCCCGCCGAAATCTTATCTCAGCTACTACGACAGTTTGTTGGTTTTATTTTTTTTAATGGTGGGAAATCGTCAAATGACTCCTCCCGCTCTGGGTACAGCAGGAGAGAGTGTCAGACTCTTACTGACTAAAACCCATCCGTGTTTCTCCTAGTGCCCTTTGCGTTTCCAGGGTACGGTGCCTCTTTCGAACGAAGTCCGCAGCCCCAGCAGGCACTGGCCCTAGTGGGCCCCGTCTTCCGTGCTGACATATCCTTGAGGCGCGTTGGGATTGCAGCGCGCCGCCGACCCGGGTCTGGTTCTGATCAGACGGCGAGCCACCCAATGCCCGCCGTCCGCAGTCCCACGCTGCGGTGGCCGAGAATCGTCCTGCGACTCCCGACGCCCGGGGCGTCTTCTTCTGTTGCATTTTAGATTGTTTGTAATTTGTAGCCCGTGATCATTTGTTGTCTAGAAGTTCAATTAATCTCTGGCAAATTCATGTACAAATCAGTTAGACAGGTAAGAAAAGAAGTGGGTACATGTCCAGCAGTACCGTCTTGGAAACGCTCTTCGCAAGTTCGTCTCTGGCGTCATTGCCTGGGGATCTACAGTTTCCCATGATCTACTGGAGGGTTAAACCCGTAACGGATAATTTTTGGCCCTGAGCTGTTGCGTTACTGGGAATTGAACAGTTTTCAGGCATGCCCGCCGAAACCTTATTTCAGCTACTATGACAGTTTGTTGGATACGTGTGACTTTTAACCGAGTGCCTTAGCGTGATGATTCATCATCTGCCTAGCCTTTTCCCAACTATATTGGAGTCGGCTTCCAGTCAAACCGGATTCAGCTGAATACCAGTGTTTTACGAGGAGCGGCTGCCTACCAGACCTCCAAAACCCATTAACTGGGTAACACGGCACTTCTTGGCAAGACTGGAGTTAGATTTACTGGCTTCTGACAATCCGTAACGACTGCCAAAGATCTACTAATGACAGCCGGGACCAACGGCTTAACGTGCTTTCCGAGGCGGAAAGCACGGAGGAAACTAGGTATGTTAAGATGGTCACCCATCCACAGCCCAACCTTGGCAAGCGTTGCTTAACCTTAAAGATCGACCCGTGCGGCTGTTTTTATTTAGCCACGAGCTCCTCCTTAGCGTGATGATTAACATTGCTAAAGTTAGACGCATAAGTATCTGCAATATTGTAATATGTTGTGGCTTCTTATAACAATTCCTCACTAAACTGTTTAGAAAAAATGTGGATTATAAACTTAAATGTTATTTTAAGTGCGCAAAAAACCATTTTATTATGTTTTTACAAAATTATGGTGTCAAAATACATTTCAAGAGATAAAATAAATACAAAAATAATAGCTGTTGCTGGCCGGGGAGCGAACCATGTGCCAATCGTTTAAAATGTCAATTTTGAATATTGCTCATCCTCCAAAGCACATAGCGTGATAATATATAGCCTAAAACTTTTTCCTGAGCAAAACGAACACAACAAAAAAGGAATTATAATAATAATAATAATAGTTTATTTCATAATGGGATTGTAAAGTTTACAAATGTTGTATTTACACATTTTTAGGTACACTAACAATATACAATAAAGACGGGTGAAGTACTGTTCTCCTAGCTAGGCTAAAATTTAGCCTGTGTTAAGGAGAGACAGTGCCGGTCCCCTGATTGGCGGATTATATAAAATAGTGAGCGCTTAATATAAAATTTGAAATTTGAAACAGCATCTGTATATGTATGACAGTAGTTACTATACAGTAGTTATTTTCACTATTATTTATAAAAGACATATCTAGAGTGTGTAGGTGTGGGTGTGTGGTGCGTGTGTGTATATGTGTATGCGTGTGTATATGTGTGTTTATGAGATTACTTTGTAAGGAATAATTCAGTGTCATCATAATTGAGGTCCAAAAGGAGTGTCCGTACAGTTTTTTTACAATTGTGCAATGAGAGTTTAAAGATTGGGCATTTTGCATTTATTTTATTATAGAGAGATGGAGCAAGATATAAAGAGAATCGTTTTACGAAAGAGGTACGTGGAGGCGGAATTGAGCAGATTCTATCTTTTCGACGTTTAGAAATATGTCTGTATGGTGTTCTGGAATGTTGTAATAAAATTATATGTAAAATGTACTGTTGACGTACATTTAAAACGTTCCAGGATTTATAAAGTTCGGTTGTTGGAAATAAGATAGGGCGAAAGGTGGCAACTTTAAGTATGGCCCTGTGAGCGATCTCTATTGGCTTTATCACTGTCTTTGCAGCTCCTCCCCAACAGGAAATACAGTAGGTGATTAGTGATTGGCAAAGAGCGAAGTATACATTCCGGATAACTGATGTGTGTGCTACATGTCGCAGTGTTTTAAAAATGTAAATAAGTTTCCGTACGCGGCCTGCTAGGGTATTAATGTGTGATTTGAAGTTTAAGTGTTGGTCAATGATAATACCAAGATATTTTATTTGATCTACTGGAGTGAGTGATAAGCACTGACAAGTCTGGTGCGACATTAAACCACACGAGTGAGCTTTTAGGGAGATACAGGGATTTGGTTGGGAATTAGTGTTCATTGAGAAGGTAATAAAACTAGTTTTAGTGGTATTTAGTGTCAGGGAATGTGAGTAAAGCCATCCTAGTGTGGAGTTAAATCCTTTTTGAGCTGTAGTTCCGACCATGAGTTAGCGGCAAAAGTTATTGCAGTGTCATCAGCATAAGAAACTATTTGGGCATTTGGTAAATCTAGGTTGCAGAGGTCGTTGATGAATATGTACCGGACGGGCGTGATCGACTGGAACGGGGTTGTGATGGGGTAGGTCTATCCTTTTTCTTCTCCTCCGAAGTGAACTGTGACCGACCGACGGCGTCCAGCCGCGCTGACGTCCTGTACCGGAAACTAAGGCTCTTCCGCACCTAACGTACAATGTTCTTCTATCTTGCCAAGTACTTGCTGTCTTCGGGGTAGATTGGGGTGCAGGGTGAATGCTTACCAGGGTTAAATAATAGGCAGGAATTTGACAACACTGCAGCTAATGGTTTAAGGGCAAAGTCGCGAGTACTGTGATTCTATTTATAGATTCTAGGGTTTCTTCTGCCGGTGACTACGAATTAGCTATTTTTTACCATTTACTAAGGTACGAGGTTACTTTACCGTAACGAGGCCCAAAAACCACTAACTGCTTCAGTTTATTTTAACTGTGAATTTTAACTATAGTTCTAGAACATTTTTGGCTATATCTAGGTCTATTCTAGGTCTGGATAGGGGATGACGCACCCCTATTCAAATCCCCCAAAATTCCCCGTCGAACGGGGTGGAAACCAACCCTTCAACCCTACCCACTAGTGGGCTTATTGCATTTAAATATCGAAAATATCACAAGTTTTGAACTTGCTTACTATTTAGGGTTGATTCCCCGGAAAACTGTGCCCCATGGGCTATGAAACTATCTATATTCGGGTAGGTGCATCATCCCTCCATCCAGCTACACAACTTACCAAGCCACCCCTCCAAGGGTGGAGGTACTATAGGTCAGGAAC
Source organism: Lacanobia oleracea (assembly GCA_950371165.1). Taxonomy (NCBI): domain Eukaryota; kingdom Metazoa; phylum Arthropoda; class Insecta; order Lepidoptera; family Noctuidae; genus Lacanobia; species Lacanobia oleracea. The sequence continues at coordinate 17,315,883 of OX493387.1, read as the reverse complement.
CCGGGAGAGGATAAAAAACTACGTTTATCTTCTTATCTATTTTGTGGCTTTATGCCTTGCCTGACCATGAAGATGTGTACATATCTGGATAGGGCTGAGTGCCAGCTTTCCAGTGCCTATGGTTTAAGACCTAAATTTCTAGATGCCCTAAAAACTTAGCACTGAAGGTGCGTGTACATGGTGGTTTTCTCTCAACCACCCTACTATGATTGAATGTGAAATGACTATTTTGTGTATACCTTCGATTAGGCTGATTTCCATCAGCCAATCAGAACACGCCCTCAGGGTGCTATCGGGAATGTGTAAGGGAAATGTGTAGCCCTACCTATTGACTATAATTTTCTTTGAAAATATGTTTTCCCCAGAACATCTTTTACGTGTTTGGGGAAGACGACAAACATATAATTTTAAATTGATTACATAGCTTACAAACTATCACTATGCAAGTACATAAGCTTCTAAATTCAGTACATAGGCCTACGACTATAGGTACATAGGTACTATCTATGCGAGTTACACAATGCTAAATGCGTCTCCGCGAACATTTCTATTACTATTTAAGTATATAAGCTCCTAACTTAAAAAACATATGAGCTTACGAATATAAGTACATAAGGCTGTTTATGCGAGTTATATAAATCAAAATGCTCCGTCGCGAACATTTCTCCCGCCGTGCAGCGCAGTGACGACTCGTTGCGATGTCGGCGCGGCGCTGCATCTCGCCGGTGAGCGACGACTGTAGTTGCGTCGCCCGTTGCCACGGTGACTGTTGCCTCGAATCTCGCCGGCGCGACGCTCGTCGCCCCGGCGACTGTTGCCTCGAAGCTCGCCGGCGCGACGCCCGTCGCTCCGGCCCGTAGCTCCGACGCTCTGGACCATTTCGATGACGGGATCAGCCTCTTCGCCGGACGCTTAAGAGTGCCGCCGGATATGCGCACCTCAGCGGTCCGGACCTGTGGTCCGCCCAAGGGAAGACTGCGGTGATGCGGCCTCGCGGCCACGTGTTGCGAGGCAGCTGGCCGTCTGCGATGAACACAGGGTTGCCCACCTGCAGACCACGGCCACGGTGGTGGCGCTCCCGCCGGTGTTGGAGCTCGGGTAAGTGCTCCCTCACCCAGCGGCGCCAGAACTGGTCGGCGAGCGCTTGTGAGCGCCGCCAGTGTTTCGTGGTGTCGACGTGTTGCTCGGTGAACACGCCGGGTGCGGTGCAGTCTGGCCGAACCACCGAGTAGGAAGTGGTTCGGCGTGATGGATTCATCGCCTTCGCTGGCGACTGATACCTATTTCAGCGGGCGGCTGTTTACCGTACTCTGCCTCACACAACAGTGTGGACAACACCTCTTCGTTGGTGTTTTTCTGTGAGTACGGTTTCTGTGTCGAGTGACTGATTACAGGTCGACTCGTTTTCTCCATACTTTTTGGAGCATTTGCTTGGCGCGTACTGTAACTATTGAGGCTACGCCAAGCACTATTTCGAATGCCTCTTCTTGGTGGGCACGTCTTTTTCTAAGACGCCCCTCGATGGACGCGCTAGGGTCAGGTTGAAACCTAGCGTGTCTGCACTTGGTCTCTATTCTAGACCAAGCACGTTTTCGATGGTGCATCCTTGCGCTTACAGGTATGCACGGTGGGCTGGCCGCGCCGAATATGATTGACGTCATTCTATATTCTTCGGGTGCTCCCACTCTTCTATTGCCTCTCCACGGACATTGGAGGGCATTCATGTCCTCTTCTCGGACTTTATTTGTGGTTATGTCTTTTCTTAAGACTCCACTCGATGGACGCGCTAGAGTCAGGTTCAAACCTAGCGTGTCTGCACTTGGTCTTCATTCTAGACCAAGCGCGTTTTCGATGGTGCATCCTTGCACTTACAGGTATGCACGTTGGGCTGGCCGCGCCGAATATGATTGCGTCACTCTATTCGGCGGGGCTCCCTTCATTCTATTGCCTCTCCACGGACATTGGAGGGCATTCATGTCCTCTTCTTGGACTTTGACCTGCATAAACATTTCGGCAATATCGCCCGAAATGGCTATGGGGTGTCTACGGAACCTCATCATGACGCCGGGCAGCGACTGTAACAGGTCTGGTCCTGTGAGTAGGAAGTCGTTCAAAGACATTCCATTCGATTTAGCTGCGGCGTCGTGTACTATACGGTACTTCTCTGGCTTCATCGGCTTGAAGACATCGAAATGAGGTAGGTACCAGGTTCTTCCTGGTGTACTATTTTCGGGCGCTTTCTCGGCGCACCCTTTCTATAGGAACGAGTCCATCTGTTCCGTATATCTATCTCGAAGAGTCGGATTTTTATCGAGTTTCTTCTCTATAGAGACAAGCCGCTTGTGGGCTGTCCCATAACTATCGGGCATTTCAAATTTTTCTTGCTTCCATAGCATTGCGGTTTCTATGTGCCCATTTTCTATCTGTTTGGTGTGTCGTTTCAAGATGTCTTCTGTGGGTCTATGCGGCCTTCGGGTCCAACTTGTCTGGCAAGGTCCTCGTTGATCAATGATACGGTTGATCCATCGTCGGGAAGGGCGAACGTAGATGCCTCTCCCGCCGGTCCAATCACCCGGACCGGCACCATCTTGAGGTAGGTATGACTCGACTATGTTCGCAAACTGGCAACCACTTCTTGTGGTTTTTGCTTCTGTTCGAGGACCTTCGGATTTACGGCAGTCGCTGTAGCGGGCTTCTTCTCGTAGTGAAGTAAGCGATTGTGTGTGGCTATACACTCCTTGATGCCACACTTCTTCGGTTTGCACTGGTGCCGCTTACGTCGTTACTTCATGCAGCGATAGCATAAGTTGAGCTTCTTTGCTAGCTCCCATCTCTTGTCGCTGTTGCCTTCTCTGAACTTGCGACAGTCGCGTTCTATGTGCCCATCTTTCCCACATACGCGGCATCTATCGGCCGGTTTCTCTGTTGCTGTGTGGGTTCTCTGTGCTGTACGTCCGTTTGATGGGCCCTCTGTTGCGTTGAAATTCTTGGCGGGAGCAAAGGCGCTGCAGAAGCGGGCTTGTTCAGTGATGAATTCGCTGAACAACGAAAGGTCAGGCAACGACTGATACTGTCTTTGCCTTCTGAATCTTGCTGTATTCTTGACATCATTGAAATTTTTTCGAGTTGTTACATAAATGGCTCGAAACGACCACCATTCTGTGTGTGCACCATTGAAGTTCGGTAAGGTCATGATGACCTTCGACGGCGAGGAACTATTCTGTTCTGTTTTTCTGTCAGCTAGCGATACTATAGCTGCTGTAAGGTCCGTTATGAACGGCTGTAATCTGTTTTCCCCGTCGTCTTCTATTTTCTTCGGTGGTGCCATCTGTTTAGTCACTTCATCGACTTTCGGCTCTAGTTCCGAAATTTGCGTTCGACGAGAGTCCACTATCGGTACGGAGTCTAAAGGGGGAGACGGTTGCTGCTCGCAGCTTCTATCTATTCTATTTTGCTCGCAGTTTCTATCTATTCTATTCTGCTCGCAGTTTCTATCTATTCTATTTTGCTCGCAGTTTCTATCTATTCTATTCTGCTCGCAGTTTCTATCTATTCTATTCTGCTCGCAGTTTCTATGTGTTCTGTTACGGATGTCTCCCTCAGCGGTGTTGGTCTCTCTCTGATCAGGAACAGGTTCAGCTGCCTCTTCCAGCCAGGAACGCATGTTTTTTTTTTTTTTTTTTTTTTTTTTTACTATTGATAGGCACGCGTTTGACCACTATCTCACCTGATGGTAAGCGAGGATGTGTGTGTTCTATGTTCTATATAATCGTCGTCCGATTCTTGTTCGGCTCTCTGAAGTGCTAATTGTGCAAGCTCCAACTTAATCTTGAGTAAGTCTTCGCGTGCCTTTATGATTCTTCTATATGACCGCGTCGTCCTTCCCACGGTCGACGGCGGCTTGTCACATTCGATACGTTCGATACGGGCGTCACCCCGGGTAGTCACCGGCAGGTTTCGGCTGTATTTTCTATCTGTCGGCTTCAGTGTACTTTCTGAAGGCGTCTCAAATCTGGTTCCCTTTCTTGAGGTTGACATGATTCAGATCCTCAAGTCGATTCTTCAAAACTGTTCTATGTCCCTGGATAAGACTTCAGTAAAACTTGAATTAAAGTTTTTTCTTCAAACTGTTTCTATATTCTCGGATAATTCTTCGAAGTCCCCAAACTTTTAAGTCCAGAGTTGCTCTGAATTTTCTAAGTGTAAAATTTTCAAAGTCCAAATTCTTCAAAAATTTTCTAAGTTCCGAATCGATCTATACTTGCTAAGTGTAAAATCTTCTCAAAATTTTCAAAGTCCAAATTCTTCAAAAATGTTCTATGTCCCGAATCAGTCTATGTTTTCTATATGTAGAATCTTCTCAAAATTTTCAAAGTCCAAATTCTTCAAAAATTTTCTATGGCCCGAATCAGTCTATGTTTTCTTGTAGAATCCTCTTCAAAATTTTCAAAGTTCAAATTCTTCAAAAATTTTCTATGTCCCGAATCAATCTATATTTTCTGTGTAGAATCTTCTCAAAATTTTCAAAGTCCAAACTCTTCAAAAATTTTCTATGTCCCGAATCTGTCTATATCTTCTAAGTGTAGAATCTTCTCAAAATTTTCAAAGTCCAAAATCTTCGAAAATTTTCTATGTCCCAAATCTGTCTATAGCTTCTATGTTCAGATGATCAAAATTTTCTAAGTCCCAGTATGAATCTTCGAAATTTTTTTAAGTGTCAGCTTCTATGTTCGAAAATTTTCTAAGTGTCGGGTTCAATCCTCAAAATTTTTTCTAAGTCTCAGGTTCTGTCTTCAAAAATTTTCCAAGTCCCAGCTTCTATGTTCGAAAAATTTTCTAAGTGTCGGGTTCAATCCTCAAAATTTTTCCAAGTCCCAGGTTTGGTCTTCAAAATCTTCCCAAGTCCAGGTTCAACTTTAAAATTTTCTCAAAGTCCAGGATTCCTTAGAAATCTTCTAAGTCCAGACGCGATCCTTCAGTGTTTCAGGAAAATTTTCAAAGTCCAAAGTTTCGGGGTGAGTCCTTAAGGGTGGCTCCCGAAGGGTAGTTCTCTTCAAGGGCAGTCCTCACGATGAACCACGATGCTGAGCTTGAGGCTTCTTAACTGGAACGTATGTTGACGGATAGCTTCGGATCCGCCTCAGGGTGAGTCCTTAAGGGTTGGTTCTTGAAGGGTAGTTTTCTTCAAGGGGTAGTCATCACGATGAACCACGATGCTGAGCTTGAGGCTTCTTAACTGGAACGTCAATCGACGACTAGCTTCGGATCTGTTTCGGATGAGTCTTCAAGGGATGATTCTTGAAGGGTTGATTCGGGAACGGATACCAATTGACATACTGTTAAGAAACAAGATACGGGGTGCGTATATTTGGCTCTTGTGCCAAACTATATCGCAGGGCTTCGGCTTGAGTCTTCAAGGCTTGTTTCTTCAAGGGTTGATTCTTCAAGGGATGATTCGGGAACGGATACGTTTTGACATACTGTTAAGAAACAAGATATGGGGTGCGTATATTTGGCTCTTGTGCCAAACTATATCGCAGGGGCTTCGGGTTGAGTCTTCAAGGCTTGTTTCTTCAAGGGTTGATTCTTCAAGGGATGATTCGGGAACGGATACGTTTTGACATACTGTTTAAGAAACAAGATACGGGGTGCGTATGTTTGGCTCTTGTGCCAAACTATATCGCAGGGTTTCAGCTTGAGTCTTCAAGGCTTGTTTCTTCAAGGGATGATTCGGGAACGGATACGTTTTGACATACTCTTTAAGAAACAAGATACGGGGTGCGTATATTTGGCTCTTGTGCCAAACTATATCGCAGGGGCTTCGGCTTGAGTCTTCAAGGCTTGTTTCTTCAAGGGTTGATTCTTCAAGGGATGATTCGGGAACGGATACGTTTTGACATACTGTTAAGAAACAAGATGTACGGGTGCGGAGATCCGGCTCTCGAAGGACCAAAAAATTTGGTCCGAAATCCGGCTCGAAGGACCAAAAAATGTACCGGACGGGCGTGATCGACTGGAACGGGGTTGTGATGGGGTAGGTCTATCCTTTTTCTTCTCCTCCGAAGTGAACTGTGACCGACCGACGGCGTCCAGCCGCGCTGACGTCCTGTACCGGAAACTAAGGCTCTTCCGCACCTAACGTACAACGTTCTTCTATCTTGCCAAGTACTTGCTGTCTTCGGGGTAGATTGGGGTGCAGGGTGAATGCTTACCAGGGTTAAATAATAGGCAGGAATTTGACAACACTGCAGCTAATGGTTTAAGGGCAAAGTCGCGAGTACTGTGATTCTATTTATAGATTCTAGGGTTTCTTCTGCCGGTGACTACGAATTAGCTATTTTTTACCATTTACTAAGGTACGAGGTTACTTTACCGTAACGAGGCCCAAAAACCACTTACTGCTTCAGTTTATTTTAACTATAGTTCTAGAACATTTTTGGCTATATCTAGGTCTATTCTAGGTCTGGATAGGGGTTGACGCACCTCTATTCAAATCCCCCGAAATTCCCCGTCGAACGGGGTGGAAACCAACCCTTCAACCCTACCCACTAGTGAGCTTGTTGCATTTAACTATCGAAAATATCACAAGTTTTGAACTTGCTTACTATTTAGGGTTGATTCCCCGGAAAACTGTGCCCCATGGGCTATGAAACTATCTATATTCGGGTAGGTGCATCATCCCTCCATCCAGCTACACAACTTACCAAGCCACCCCTCCAAGGGTGGAGGTACTATAGGTCAGGAACCCGGGAGAGGATAAAAAACTACGTTTATCTTCTTATCTATTTTGTGGCTTTATGCCTTGCCTGACCATGAAGATGTGTACATATCTGGATAGGGCTGAGTGCCAGCTTTCCAGTGCCTATGGTTTAAGACCTAAATTCCTAGATGCCCTAAAAACTTAGCACTGAAGGTGCGTGTACATGGTGGTTTTCTTCAACCACCCTACTATGATTGAATGTGAAATGACTATTTTGTGTATACCTTCGATTAGGCTGATTTCCATCAGCCAATCAGAACACGCCCTCAGGGTGCTATCGGGAATGTGTAAGGGAAATGTGTAGCCCTACCTATTGACTATAATTTTCTTTGAAAATATGTTTTCCCCAGAACATCTTTTACGTGTTTGGGGAAAACGACAAACATATGATTTTAAATTGATTACATAGCTTACAAACTATCACTATGCAAGTACATAAGCTTCTAAATTCAGTACATAGGCCTACGACTATAAGTACATAGGTACTATCTATGCGAGTTACACAATGCTAAATGCGTCTCCGCGAACATTTCTATTACTATTTAAGTATATAAGCTCCTAACTTAAAAAATATATGAGCTTACGAATATAAGTACATAAGGCTGTTTATGCGAGTTATATAAATCAAAATGCTCCGTCGCGAACAGAATACGAGGAAGAGAGTGGGCCCTAAAATACTTCCTTGCGGCACGCTGTATTCGATAGTAACTGTATCGCTATTATAATTATCCATCGTCACAAATTGTGAACGGTTTGTTAGGTAGCTTTTAAATAAATTAAGTGGTTGGCCCCTTACACCTATACGTTCTAGCTTGAGTAAAAGGGTCGGAATGGGCACAGTGTCAAAGGCTTTTGTGAGATCTAAGAAAATGGTCAATACCTTTTTACTATTGTCTAAATTCTTCACAATGTGATGAATTAACTTGTGAGTTGCGTCATTTGTGGATTTGTTTTTGCGAAAACCAAATTGTTGTGGTGATAAAATATTAAAATGTTCAAGATAGTAAACGAGTCTTTTATTCATTAAACGTTCAAGTATCTTTGATAAAGTACTAAGAACCGCTATGGGGCGGTAGTTATTTACGAGGCACCCGTCGCCGCCCTTGAAAATGGGATGAATGGCTGCCTTTTTGAATGAAGTGGGAAAAGTGGCTAAGTCAAAGCAAAGGTTGAATATATGGCATAGTATAGGTGCGAGGGTTGTGGCGTAACGTTTTAAGAACAGGGTGGAAATACCATCCCAGCCGGTTGCTGCATTTATTCGCAGCATATTTATGGTTGATATAATTTCCTCAGGATCTGTCTTTTCCAAAACAAAAGATTTTTTGAAGTTAGATGTGTGGGGGAGTGAAGTGCGGGTGAATGTTGGTTGGTTGTTTATACCATCTGCAAGATTCCTTCCTATACTTGCAAAAAATAGGTTTACGTCGTTGCACGACTGTATCGGAGATGATGAAGCTGATAACAGCTGTGTGTACGAGTGTTTGGTTTTGGTGGTATTTGTGATATTTTTAATAGTTTCCCAAAGTTTTTTAGGGTTATTCATAGCCTTATTTAATTCTAGAGAATCGAATTGTCTTTTTGCTTTTTTTAATATTGCTGTACAAAAATTTCTGTATCGTTTATAGGTGGTACTGATTACGATGTTGTCAGGCGATTGCTTTACTTTTTTATGCAACGAGTCTCGGTTACGTATACACCTTAGCAAACCTGGCGTTATCCACGGTTTCAGGGTTTGTTTCTTCGCAGATACCTTCATTTCTGTAGCGCATACTTCTAGGGCTTCTTTAGTTAACCTTATAAAGGTATCTGCAGCATTATTTGGATCTATCATAGACAGAACGGGTGAAAAGTCTATACCTGTCATAACTGAGTCAAGAGCCTCGTAATTTATTTTATTTATATACTTTCTGGAATTTGATTTAATAGTAATTTTGTTAAGGCAAAACAGAGAAGAATAATGATCCGTTACAGTTGAATCATAGACAAGTGTCAAAGGCTTAAACTTGGAGCGAATTATAAGGTGGTCTAAACAGTTACTTCCTCTGGTAGGCTTTGTATGTGCAGGTAAGAATCCATGATAAGCCAAGGTGTTGAGATACTCATGACTTCGTGTATCTGATGAGTTATGCTTAATGTCTATGTTAATGTCTCCTGTTATGATTACAGTTTTGTAGTTGGCCAGCGACTGAAGTATTATATTGAGTGCAGAGAGGAATGTGTTAATATTATCGTTTGCAGGTGATCGGTATATACAAAGTATTGCAACATCTGGGTCTAATTTTATTATTAAACCAGAGGCAGATCCGCAAAAGTCCGGTTCTTCGCAAGCAGATACCAGAGTGGATTTTACATAGACGACCACTCCGTCGTTCTTATTTAAGTGTTCGGTGGTGTGGTAGGTAATGTAATTTTGAAGAATGGGAATGTGGTTGTTACTGGAGCAATTTAACCAGCATTCCGTCAGTACCAGGAGTTCACAATGAATATCAATGCGGTGTAACAGGGTCTGTAGATCAGCAAAATTTACATTTAAATGTCATGGATTTTTCTATTTCGTTATTTGTTCCTTCTATGTTATTATTTATATGTTTAACTTCAAGAATAAGGTTTTCTAACTGATCCATGCGAGTATTCTGTGAGCATATCATACTGTGCAACATATTCTTGATTTCCTGCTTAAAATCATCCAAACCATCATTCACATTCGTCGTAGGAGGACAACGCCGCTTACATCTTTGGGTTATGTTTGTAACGGGATTTATTGAGTGTCCTTCGTCGTCTAATAATTTTAGTAGGTCCGATTCGGAACGTGACGGAGATTGTTGCTTATTTGGTGGTGTTCTCGTTAATTTGGACATTATGAGTCGGATATTCTCAGCAATATTAGAAAAACTGCTGACAAGTTACAAAAAGCCAACTGTCTCGGTCGGATTTGAACTCACGACACTTCGTTACTCCGTGTAGCGCCTTAGTCCAATAGGCTACGAACACTGTTATTAAAAATTGATGTTCTATTGGTTCTTATAACAAAGACTCATCGATGACTGACCGTAACTTTAAAATCAAGGTCTTGCGGGTAGTGTCACTGCGCGATATCACAACACTTTTAATAAACTGTTCAGAGCTTGAAATGTTATTTTTGTTTTGTTTTACACACTTTAATGTATTTTCACAGATGATTTGAGTTTCTTGTGGCAATATAATAATCTTTCGCATAAAATAGTCACTCAAAATTTGTTGTTTACTTTTATATAGATTTTTAAACACAGACAGTACACGAAACACGACCGATCGCGAGCGCGTCGAGCGGGGGGGGGGGGGGAATTATAGAAATCGGTCCAGCCGTTTAAGCGTGATACGGTGACCAAGGGAAATAGGGATTTATTTTTATATATATTATTATAGATAGATAGATAGTTGACCCGCGCATCTTCGTCTGCGTCACAATTTTCATTTCTGCTCCACTTCTATTGGTCTAAGCGTGATGTTATGCCTATAGCCTTCCTCGATAAACGGGCTATCTAACACTGAAAGAATTTTTCAAATCGGACCAGTAGTTCCTGAGATTAGCGCGTTCAAGTAAACAAACAAACAAACTCTTCAGCTTTATATATTAGTATATATATAGAAGTATAGATAGATTTCAAAACATTTTTGTAGTTTGTGTTTTAATAAAACTTGTAATTAATTCGTTGAGGAGAATGAACTTTTCATAACGAGAACGATGTACGATGAAGAAATTACTTAGTTCATAACATCTTGATTCAATTTAAAATAAATTAATAGCTAAAGCGCAAATATTTTCATGAAAATAATTCACCTCCCTCTCAAAGCTAACTGAAGTGCAGAAAATGTAAAATAGAGCAAGAAAATAATAAGTTATCGTGGAACATTCCAAGCGTAGGTAGAAGTCAACGCACTCTCTTATGTTAGGAGCGTCTTCCACATAATGTTCTAGAAAATCCCTGCAGCATTTGTGCGCTACGGGGGTGGAAGTAGTGGGAGGTATGAAGTTGATAACCTGGATCGGGAGCGAGGGCGCAGGGTCGCGGACCCTGCCGCACGACCGCACCCAATCTAAACCTTACTACCCTCAGCTCTAACTACCCAGAGGACACAGATCCGACAAACTCACATAAAATAGTATTATACCTATTTGTTGGGACGACATCACGAATTTGAAAAAAAAATGCGATTTTTACAAATCAATACTGGACCCATCGGCGTAAAAACCGTCATCGGTTTTCAAACGGATATCCTCATTTTATGGCAGGTTGAATTTTGTCGTATGTTTCCTTTTCCGTCTGGTTCATGGAAGAAACTTTGATCCATAGACACACGTTTATTTTTTACAGGTTACTGAACCTTAGGTACTCAAAAACATGTAATTTCAGACAAAAAACTTATATGACATTTTTTAATCAAAATTTAACCAAAATAAGCCAACTAATTAAACAGTTTTAAAACATCAAAGCAGTGTAACTTCTGCCCGTCCACATTTCCATGTTAGTTGAGTTTTACATGAATTTTTATACAGTAAGCTGAGGTGGTGTTATTAAAAGTTAAGATAAGATTCCACACGATGCGGTGCACGCCATCAAATAGCACATGACGTGTTCTGTCAAGATATTGTGAGAACACGAAATAGAAATGAGGTCTCCTTGATAATGCTGGAGAAATGTTTGTAATTTCGAAAGTGTTTTTAATAAAACATACTGTAAAATGTGGAGGCCAGATCCTGGTGTATCTTGATTGTTGTTTGCGATGCAAAGTTTTGCCTGATTTAAAATGTTGGAAAATAATCTACATAAATGTCAGTAAGCTTACCTTAAGTGCTTATTGTTGTTATACGGTAAACCAATTCTATTAATTTTAGAGCAACGGAATGGGTTTCGCAATCTGTAAAAATATTGGGAAACTATTTTTTTTTAATAAATTTAAAATGGTGGAATGTGAGCGTGCTTAAAAATTTGTTCGATTGGGCCTCTGGCGTGGATTGTGTGAAGTAGGTAGTTGTTGGGCATAGAAAAAATAATCCCTTCTGCAATATGCTTGTTTCAGTGCGGAAACGGTTGTTCTAGAACCGATATTCAAAATGGTAGATAAGAGAACTTGCAACTTGAAAGTCTTTATTGAATAATTTTATTCTTAGAAGGTATTGAAAAGCACAGTGCTCTATATTCAGTTAAATCTAAATATTATTTAAACCAAGCTTTTCAGAAAATCAAGAGACAAATTCCTAAAGAAAAATCCCCTTAATGTAAAGGGCAATACACAAATACGGGCCACTTCAAGTTCATCGCCCAGGCTGCAATTGGAACGATGTTCTCAAACCATAAAGGCATTGACACAAGGGGCGTTCCAAAATTCCTGCATAGGGAGCAATGCCACCCGATAGAGTTGCGTGCAAGGTGAACGGACCTAGACGCTCAGTTTAGGCGAGCTGACATCTACTCGTATATTCTATACTATGCCTTATATAACGTAACAACCTTTGCGCTTTGCTTAGGGCTGGAAAATTTTGTAATTGTTGGTTGATATTTTGGGTTCGAGAGTTCAGTTTTTGTTGGATCTTTTGAATTTTCCCTACCCCATCAAATCGTATAGATGTGGTTATTTTTATGATTTGATATTTACAATAAAATTTGTCATAATTGTGTCATAGACTCATAGTTTACGAATAACTATCTACTACAATGATTTACAATGCACCACTAGAATTTATTTGAAATATTTCTATGACTAACTTTAAAACCAGAAAATTTAACGCCAGTCTTGCCAAGGGTTACGTGATACTATCGAATCCTCCTAAAAGAAGAATAAGATTACAAATGGACAAAATACATCAGCCACAACCATCCATCAGTATTTGTAGATCACTAGCTTCTGCCAGCGGTTTCGCCCGCGTAGTGCCGAGAGAACATACTCCCGGGATAAAAAGTAGCCTATGTCCTTTCTCAGGCACTAGACAATCTGTGTACCAAATTTCGGTTCAGTAGTTTTGGCGTGAAAGCTCGACAGACAGACAGAGATACAGAGTTACTTTTGCATTTATAATATTAGTAAGGATAAAGATGGTTTCAACGTAAAACTGATTTCAATAGAACCGACAGACATTGCTATAGCTATCTATAGCCCATCACTTTCAAGGATATTAACCTTTGAGGATCGGAGACTCGTAAACTAATCGATACGAGGGTTGAAGGGTAATCGGATAAGCCTGTTTTGATATCAAATATTTTATGAGTGGTGGCTGCTATTTCAGGCGAAATTTCTTTATTTACTGTTATATTGTAGGTGATTTGTACTTTGGTAAGGTTTGTCACTAGTTGTTAATATGTATTCAAGTTTACCGTCGCTTATCTTAATTGTTATGATTTCCTGATAGGTGTGAATAATTGTATTCTTTTTGAGCGATATAAATTTCTTAAATCATAAGTTTAACAGAGGGATACCTCTCCCTTCGCACATTTTAAGGAACATTTTTTTAATTTGTAATGGGTTTATTCTTGACTCTAGTCTAGATCAGAGATAACTGCTTACCCAGAAGGAACCGGTTCACTCTAACTTTGAAGAGAGTAGGGTTGTAAGCGTTCGGAAACACAGACGCAGGCAGACAGTTCCACTCCTTTGCTATGCGCATTATAAAAGACGTTTGGAAACGCTTAGTGCGAATTGGTGGAATAGCAAGAAGGTAGGGATGGTAATTTGCAGCGCGTCTGGATGTCTGATGGTAGTTGTCAAGTTGGTGGTAGTCAAGTTTTATTGTCTTTTAATGTCGCTGAGATGAGTTTGTCACTTGAAATTGAATAGGTACCGTTTAAGAACGAGAATGGACCTTCTGGACATTTTCTTAATTCCGAAGCAGAATTTCCTAACTTTAACGAAATTAGTCTAAATGACGTGAAAGCGATTGTCAAAACGTCAAAAATGAATGGGATTGACAAACGCTGTCAAAATGTCACGTGCCCTTAAATTTTGGCAATTCGACAATGCCTCAAAATAACGTTCTAGGCGAAACGAACTTTCTACACCTGCCCTTAAGATTGCTATGGTATGCGCCAAATAACCTTGCAATATAGTACATTGATCTTTCCCTAATATCCCTTCGTAGGTACCCGAATAATAAATTATGAACTGTTATTAGGGTTCCGAACAAAAACGGAACCCTTATAGGATCACTCGGGTGTCTGTCTGTCTGTCTATCAGTTTTTTGTCTGTCTGTCTGTCTGTCTGTCACAGCCAGTTTTCTCCGGATCCACTGGACTGATTCGGAACCCTTTGCACGCGAGTCCGACTCGCACTTGGCCAGTTTTTTTTTTCATTAATAGAGAACGTTTTTGATATTAAGAAATTCAATAATTGTATGTCAACCGCCATTAATCTGCATATAAAGTGCTTACGATCTGGAAGGTTTACTTATACTTATTTAATATTTATAATCCGCGTGCGCTTAGTACATCCTAAGTACCTTTACATTGTACGAACACCTTTCTCATTACTAAACCAAAATCTTTTTAATTTATCTCACGCATACACTTTACTCATATCACAATCATTTTCAAATAATTATATTTCATTTCTTCAACGTAGACTCTAAACAAGATAGGTGTATCCATGATTGAATCGCTACAAATTGTAGGCCTAAGGTCTGGAGGGCCGCCATAATGGTATTAGAACTTGGCGTAAACTGGCCTAACGATTGACCTGGGGGCATCAACACTGAACTGTGTCTTCATGTCCTGCTATGGCATTCTATGAATCGTTAATGCGTTTCCTTAGCGTATTATTAGGTCGAAAGGGACTGGTGGGGTTTGATTTGTCAATAAATAAATTAGTGTCCATTGTAGAGGGTGAAGAGTCATTCTAGGCGCGCTACTACAAGGGCTGGTTCGTGGTGGCTTGCATAAAAAATATAATGTAGTAATAGGAAGTATTTGGAAGAGGCCTTTGTCCAGCAGTGGGCTGAATAAAAAACACCTTCAATAACTATAGACAAAACTATTTTGAAAATAGAGTACAAAATTCAGGCCAGACATCGGGTAGTTATAACTCCTGAAAAAAAAATACTAGACACAATGCCACTCGTAACAAAACATTGAATACTGTGTGGGAGCCTTCTATTGGAGTATCTTGATAACTTTGCAGAAGAATTGTCTATTAAAGCCATGACGTAATGAATATCGGATATTTTTATAAAAGTCACTTTCTAAAAGCACCTAATCAATACGTAATTACTGGCTTAGTGTGCACTTAATAACAAAAGTTTTATTAGGAAATGAAAATGGCCATATTTAGCTGCAGGTATGTCTTGTCGCCTATATAAGGACAAAAAACAAGAAAACAATAAAGAGGCAGTAAAATTGGATCTGGGAAGTAAATAGAAGTTATAGTACGAGAAAGCCGACAGAAGTTAAGATAATAATGGGAACCGATCACTTTTTCGAATTTTTTTTGTTCGGATTTCATTTTACCGAAAACTATTGACCGACGTCTTATTTGCTGTATGCATTTTTTGACATATTTTTAGATCATCGAAGTATCATGTGATATAGGTATTATTTTACAACTATTATTGGCAGAAGCCTTTTGAACCATTTTCATTTGCCATATTTTCACCACACCGAAATAACATTTTACGGAATATTTATCACAAATATATAGCCGGTTGCTTGGTAACATTTTAAATTTTAAATTAAAATAGTGTCATTTTAAATGAATTTAGTGACAGAAACGAATCGCTGCAAAACCGACTTCACGCAGTCTTGTCTGCCCTACCCCTAGAGTGTAATTTAAGCACGCGTAGGCGTGAATGGATGGGGCTGCCCGCGAGCTGAGGAGCAGGTAGTTTAAAGGTTAAAACCATCTGTGACGATAAGCTCGCGTGGGGCCGCCCAAACCTCCTTGCATGTTGCATGCTTGTTTGTAAGCTGCAGGCTTGTCTGCATGCTGTATGCTTGTTTGCATGCTACCACATGCCTGATTGCGTGCTGCATGTTGGATGCAAGCGTCCTTGTTTGCAAGGTTCTTACTTGGAGCACTTAAGATCATTTTTGTTAATCACCACTTTTGTTCAGAAACGTAATGCTTCGAACAAATGTTATTTCGGCTGAGTGAAACTTCGGTAAAAAGTTTTTGACCAAAAGAAACGTCGGCGTAACGAAAAAAATCGAATTGATAATAGGTCAATTGATACAGTGGCAGACGTGATTTCGATGAAATAAAACGAAACGTTAATAGTTGAAAAGTTTTAGGTGAAATGAAATTTGGTCAAAAGTTTTTCGAACTTATAGTAAAACCAGATAAAAAACGGATTTGTTCTTCAGTTTGTTTTGTCATTTAAAACTCAACTGTCGTTTATTCAAA
This sequence comes from Lacanobia oleracea, assembly GCA_950371165.1. Taxonomy (NCBI): domain Eukaryota; kingdom Metazoa; phylum Arthropoda; class Insecta; order Lepidoptera; family Noctuidae; genus Lacanobia; species Lacanobia oleracea. The sequence goes on along the minus strand of OX493387.1, from coordinate 17,299,754 downwards.
TTAGGCAGAGAGCCAGCACTTTTTGAACGCTCGTCCGTCACTACTTTCTAGTGTTTTACCTTTATTTAACTACTTAAATCTTTCTAGTATAGTTATTGCCAATATTCCTTTTACCTTTTCCAATTAGGTTCGATAACACGGGTATTTGCCGCGTCATTGGGTTTACGACATTAGTAAGCTAGGATGGAAGGTAGGAGGAATTCAAGAGCTCTCGAACTTTCAGTCCAACGCCCTAGACCGGGGATAGCATCATTAATTTACTGTATTTGTATGTGGCGGAAAGGATCAACACCTGGACGAGATCCATTGAAATAAGGGACACTAAAATATTTGGGATTAGACCTTCGTCCGCGACTTCTTCCGCGCTGCAATTTTCTGAAAGATCGCTTGTTTTTTTCTACTCACCTTTGTTACTCAGGGATAATGTAGCATTCTAATGGTGAAAGAATTTTTGAAATGGGTCCAGTCGTTTTTGAGTTAACATCATAATAAGATGACTAAATACAGAGTGTTCCAGAAGTGCGTGGTCATATTTAATTTTAAGGGGGATGTTGGTTAGCTGATGTCAGCATCATCATTTCGGCCAAAAGACGTCCACTACTGGACATAAGCCTCCCCCAAGATGGTTGGGGGGTTTGCCATAATCGCCACGCTTGGCAGGCGGGTTGGCGATCGCAGTGTATGGTGTTGAGTTTTGCAGAGAACGTTGCTGCCCATTCTCTGGCGAGTCCCTTAGGTAGCTGATATACAGGAAAAATAAAACAAAAAAAAAATACTTTTTAAAAATCGAGCACACAGACAACTAACTTTAGTAGTTCAATCACAGATTTGATCTCAACGACGCGACGACTGCATCAGACTGCTTGAAAAGTTTTTTTTTGGTTTTAAGGATTCTGAACATTCCTAAGAAACGGAACCTTTATAGGATCACTCAAGTTACAGCCAGTTTTCTCCGGATTTACTGGACAGGTTCTGTTGAAATCTAGTACGTATATGGACTTCTGTGATTCAAACACGGACACGTTACGTAAACAATAAATTTTGAGCCCAAAAATTTATTAATTATGTTTTCAAGTTTGACCCCCAAAAGTGAGTCAACACTCACTTTTGGGGGTCAAACTTGAAAATATAAAAAAAGCTTTTTCAAACTATATCGTGTGACATATCAAATCATCAACATCTTCCTGCCCTTAATCCCATGTTACTCGGGGTCGGCGCAACACGTTTTTTTTCTTCCATTTTGACATCCTTACTTAATATTATAAATGCGAAAGTAACTCTGTCTGTCTGTCTGTCGTACTTTCACGCCAAAACTACTGAATCGATTTAAATGAAATTTGGTACAGATAGTCTAGAGCCTGAGAAATTTGAGGAGCTCGTGGCTAAATAATAACAGCCGCACGGGTCGATCTTTAAGGTTAAGCAACGCTTGCCATGGTTGGTCTGTGGATGGGTGACCATTTTAATATAACAAGTTTCCTCCGTGCCTCGGAAAACACGTTAAGACCCGACGACTGTCATTTGTAGATCTTTGGCAGTCGTTACGGATGGTCAGAAGCCAGTAAATCTGACTCCAGTCTTGCCAAGAAGTACCGTGTTACCCAGTTAATGGGTTGTGGAGGTCTGGTAGGCAGCCGCTCCACGTAAAACACCGGTATTCAGCTGAATCCGGTTTGACTGGAAGCCAACCCCAATATAGTTGCGAAAAGGTTAGGCAGATGATGATGATGAGTCTAGAGTCTGAGAAAGGACATAGGCTACTTTTTATCCCGGGAGTATTCCGGGAGGATTCCCTAGAGACCACGCGAGCGAAGCCGCTGGCAGAAGCTAGTATCAAAAAAATGAACTTATTGTGAAGGTTTTAAATATATTTTTCATAGTTTTTAAATAAATAGTTTTAAAGTTATTTGAGGAAGTAGACCAAAAATGACCATTCACCCCTTATCTCCGAAACTAACTGAGCCTAAAATTAAAAAGAAAATGCAGATAAAATAGTTTTTTACCTACAGATTATAGAAATACCTATAAAAATTCTACAGTGTTAAAATGACATGTTACAAAAATGAAATTGGTTCAGAACCCTTTCCACGCAACTCCGACTTGCACTTGGACAGTATTTTTTGTCGCTCTTGGTAGTCGAATTAAAAAAAAAAACTCCCTTCTTGCCTTAATGTTTTTCAGCTACCCAACATCAACTTAAGGTTGATGCCCAGAAGGAACACCCTGTGTATTTTATCTACACTTCGGTACAACTAACACTTCTTTTAGTTTTGGTGTCGCTGGGCTTTATTTTTATTAGACTCACGTCCCCTGACCTCTATCTCACCTGATGGTAAGCGATGCTGTGGTCATCGATGGACCATGATTGCCTAGAAGTATCCTATGCACTCTTGACTTGACTTAAAGGCTCCAGGTTGCAGCTATTAGGAAACACAGACTCCGAAATGGGATTACACTCTTGACTGAAACCTTGTTTTTAGAGTTCCATACCCAAAGGGTATTCAACGGAACCCTATTACTAAGCCTCCGTCCGTCCGTCTGTCTGTCAGCGGGCTGTATCCCAAGAATCCTAATAGGTAAAGAGTTGAAATTTTCACAGATTGTGTATTTCTATTGCCGCTATTAGAAAAAATAATTAAAATAAAGGTTTATGGTACGGAACCCTGCGTGTGCATGTCCGACTCGCACTTGGCCGGTTTTTTATTGGCATGTTTGCACCCGCCAGTAAAACAAGGTTTCATTTTTTGCACATTTGACCTTGTACTGTGGGTTGTGATTTATGTTGTACTAGCTTTTGCTCGTGACTTTATCCGCGCATATCCCGTTGTTTTCCGGTTCTAGTAGAAATTTCGGAATATTCCACTTAGCCAAGGAAGAAACATTCCAAATTTCAGCCTTTTACGACCAGTAGTTTCGGCTGTGCGTTGTCTGTCAGTCACTCAGTAACGGAATAGTTTTATATTCCTACTTTATTGATATATTGATTGACTAGCGGACGTTATAGAGTAAGATCCCAGTGCCGCCAGACCTACGTCATTTTAGCAAAGCTAAAATTTCAATGATTTATAGTCTAGTATGTAGTTAGGAGAGTATGCGTACTTACTAGCTCGAAAGCGGGGCCCTTTCACAGGTAGCGCGAACTAAAGGTGTTTCAAAACTGTACTCACCTACGTTAAAGTAGAAAGGCTCATATTTAAATATATTTTTGACAATATTATCAAAAATAGATAATCGTTATTGCCAGACCGTTTCTGTGGGCCATTACTTCCGCCAGACGTTATAAAGATTGTTTAAAAATTAGGTAAACTACGTCATTTTAGCAAGCCTAAATTTTACATATATAACTACGTGGTACTATTTCCAGACTTTTTGTAAGCAGTCAGACCAATCCAATGGGCCAATTATTCTCCCAGACACCTCAAAGTTTGCCTGTGAGTGTGAGCGTGAGGGCGTTATTCGTGCGCTTTAATTCGAGTGAGAACACTACATGGCTTTATAATACAGATAATTGAAATGATGGTTATATTATTTATTGAGCTTGATTAAAATTTTAAATAAGTATAGTTATGATTATTCACAGATATTTAGATCAAATAAATTTAAAGCAATAGGTATGTATTATTTTTTATTAAAATTTTGATTGAAAATGTTACAATTGACAAATTAAGATTAAAAAAATATTATCTATTATGTTATTCATCTCCACTCTCTTCGTTGCTTGAGTTTCTACTTCCCTCATCAAATTCACATTCATATTGAATATTCAATTCATCTTCACCATCATGGTCATCGTCATTTGGCTCCTCTGTAAAGATAAATAATTTAATGAGGTTGCGAATAGCTACCAACATATAAAAATAATTTAATGTGAAAGTAAAATACCTGATTCATTTTGTAGTGTTCGCTAACAAAACTGGGCAATTGATCACCATCAAACCAATTAAAATCATACTGACTATCTTTCAGTATCCACCCATTGTTCTCAGGGCTGAGGGTGCTGGGTTGCTTCTCATGAGCATTGTTCCAGATACTTGCAATATAATTTGCTCGTCGAAACTGCTGCAATAGCTCACTTTTGCAAGGTGGTAAACTGCTTGCATCAAAATTTCTTAAATTGTTCCGGTTGAATTCTTCATTTACATTGACAACTGTATATTTATTAATAAAAAGTTGAAGTCAAGCAGCATCTACGTCAATTATTCCTGAAATATTGTATAACTCGCAGATAAATTTCTGTATTACATCAAATACATCTTCTTCTTTCTTTTTATCAACGAATAATTCAAGTTCACCGAATTTCGTAAAAGCTTGCTGATATTCTGGACTTCTTTGCAGTATTTTGAATGGTTTTTTCTTTCCTTTATTAAAAAAAGCAGGATTGTAGTCACATCCTGTTATTGCATGAAAGCTTATTAAGCTCCTACATAGAAATGGTCCCAAACGGTCATAGATCTTGGTTAAATCAACATATCTTTGATGGTTCCCGGTGCCTGTAAGTACCCAAACGTGTGAATTCATGTCTTTCAAACGATGCATGTGACCCAGCATTATAACTGTTACATCAGGATCAGAACATCGGATTGTAATGTTTTCCTGAGTATCTATATTGCATACATGATAAATAATTTATTAATTGTTAATAATAATTTCGAGTTGTGAACATTCTTGTCGTATAGATCTTTCATAATCCTTTATAGAGGGGGTGAAATATTGATCGAAAATAACGTCAATTCTTGAGGCATTTATTTGTGTTACCATTTTCAACAGTTTCTTCGAAATATTTCCAAATGATTTAGGAACATCTTTCATAGAGTGAAGAATAAAAAATCCATCAATTATTAAAATATCAATGTGCGGTGGTGGATGATGTTCAATATCTTTGTCTAACATTTCATCAAAGCAGATTTTGGTGTTTTACAAATCGCACCATCAAGATGGCACATAGACAACGGCACAAAAGTAATTGGATATGATCAAATTTTAGCAATATCAATTTTATGATTAATTGATATACCAAGCATTTTTGACAAACCCCTTGACAAATCCCTTTTTGACAAACTGTGACAACAATGCGCTAACGCTAAATACATAATTATAATGTTCTCACTCGAATTAAAGCGCACGAATAACGCCCTCACGCTCACACTCACAGGCAAACTTTGAGGTGTCTGTGAGAATAATTGGCCCATTGGATTGGTCTGACTGCTTACAAAAAGTCTGGAAATAGTACCACGTAGTTATATATGTAAAATTTAGGCTTGCTAAAATGACGTAGTTTACCTAATTTTTAAACAATCTTTATAACGTCTGGCGGAAGTAATGGCCCACAGAAACGGTCTGGCAATAACGATTATCTATTTTTGATAATATTGTCAAAAATATATTTAAATATGAGCCTTTCTACTTTAACGTAGGTGAGTACAGTTTTGAAACACCTTTAGTTCGCGCTACCTGTGAAAGGGCCCCGCTTTCGAGCTAGTAAGTACGCATACTCTCCTAACTACATACTAGACTATAAATCATGGAAATTTTAGCTTTGCTAAAATGACGTAGGTCTGGCGGCACTGGGATCTTGATCTATTACGCGGTCTCACCCGCGTAGTTCTCGTTCTCGTGGGAGTTCGGGAATAAAATATAGCCTATGTTACTCCCTGATAATGTAACTATCCATTGCTGAAAGAATTTTACAAATCGGTCCATTAGTTTTTGAGTTTATTAATTACAAACATACACACACAAAAATACAAATTTTTCCTCTTTATAATATCAGTGTAGATGCAGAATGTAGACTAATCTAGTTGAATTATTCTAGAATGTTCGTAGAATGTTCGTCAAAAGCCAGACCAGGCTGTGGTCGATATTGTTTTCACATAAATTAGGGGTAAACTGGAGTCTGAACTTTGAATTATGATACAGGTATTTTATGTTAAGAACGTCTTAGAAGTGAGTTTAGTGCCCGGTTTCATAAATACAGTGACATGTAAAACAATTTTTAGATCAGGTTTTTTCAAAATACATAGAAAAGACGGATTCCCCAAACGTACGTACGTCTTTGCAAAAAAATGCGTGGGATAGAGAACTATTAGTTTGTGCTTTGAAAGTACGCATACCTGCTAGCTTAGTCCAGCAGCCAATTTACTTTAACCAGGTGCTAAAGTTACGTGGAAGCTTTACTCAGTTTTCTTAAAGTCAGACTGCAAATTTTTATGTTAGTTTGATAGAAAATTATGAAATAAATTATATTGTTTTAATAATATACTTATACCGTTCGAACTATAATATTTCAAAACACATTTTCGTTTCATTGCCGAAAGTTGAAACTTAACAACTCGCTTTATCAAGATGTCACCTAGTGGTTGTAATAACGGGCATAACTCTCTCTCAATCTCTTTTTGATCTTCTCAATTCGGTTGTATTTTTTTTATTTTATTTTTTTAATGTTGATTTATTAGCCGTATTAAGCGCTAGAACCCTCACAAAATGAAGCCCTAATGTATAAAATTGGCAACTATTTATCAAAAAAAGGATAACATAGGGACACAGTACCTATATATCCTTCTTATACAGTTTGGGAAATATCTCTAAAATCGGTCCAATATTGGAGGAGAAAACAGTCGAGAACCTAACCTCCGGACTTTTTACATACAAAGTCTCGCCCCCATGTTTCCTCTTAACTACCAACCTACCTTCCCTCCCTCCCTCTGATGTTGTGATCCTTTGTCTTCGAAAGCTTTCTGTAATTTTCCTTAGGTTTACTTTATTAAATTTGTGTCTAAGTCTATCTGTTTTGTAGTTGAATATACTGTATGACTTCATGCGGCGATGCCAGGACTTTTCATTTCTTGCCCATTCGGTCGACTCGTAAATGATGAATGAAATTCTTCTCTAATAAAGTGCGCCGCGACTTGCCAAGCTTAGAGTTGTGGCTTTGCCTGCTTGGGAGGAACATAGTTTTTGTATTTTTTTACTGCTTTCTCTGAAAACTATTTTCACGTGTCTTTTCATTTACTTTTTGTGTAATATACCAGAATAACCCTAGTATATATATAAAAACCTGTTTTTTGGGAAGTACCTAAGCCGGCTTGTGTAGTAATACCTACTTATTTACAAGCATTACGAACCTTCTTTGGGTAAAAATAGGATGTTTTCCAAGTGGGTACTCAAAGTACTTCCATTCCAACAGTGAGAACAAATCAGTATAAGCTGGCCACCCATTTTGTTGTAACTCCGTAACGCGTTAGACCAGCTCAAAATCAAAGTATTAACACTGACTTGGAGCTTACTATGTATTCCTAATAAACATAATGAATTGGTCGCCAAAACGGTCTGGCCAGTATGGCTGGCTATAATCATCAGAAGGTAACCGTAGTCATTTGTCAAAATAGAAGAAAAAAGAACAACTATTCTTATAATATAATATAATATTCCACACAACTATCACACAACGCCATCTAGTCCCATGCTAAGCAGAGCTTGTGTTATGGGTACTAGATAACTGATAAACATACTTATATATTTCTAAATACATACATATTATAGATAAACTACACCCAGACACAAACAATAGTTCTTTATTCAAATAAAGAACGCATTCTTAAAACAAATAAACAAACGAACATCACTGTTCTTTTCGCTGTAAGTTTATAAACATTCTAGAATTTCATGGAACTCAATACGAGGTATAGTTTCTTGACACTACAACATGACGCCCTAAAGAAATTGGAGAATTTACTGAAACTGCTTATCTATTTACGTTTTTACTATGAATGACACTGCTGATAACGCATCGTCGACGGCAGACATCCAGTCGTCACGTAGTCAACTGATACTTTATATGCCTCAGCATAGTTTATAACATAAAGTTGTTGAATTATATTGTTGGAATGCTCGCCTAAAGTCGTTGGATTAGAGAGAAGAAAAACTTTTTTAAAGTATTGTAAAATGGACTGAAAAAAGTGTATATACCTATTTGTTATTTTTTATTTAAGTAGACTGATACATGGAGAGTTACTATCTTCTTTCACTATGTGCAGTGTACAATCAACATCATAATTCAGCCGAAATATGAACACTGCTGGAGATAAGTTTTATGCCCACGGACCAAGCAACGCAACAACGGCGCTAAATGTAGAAGTGTAATTTTCGGCGATCATTTACTTAACCGTTATTTTCTATAAGCCTATTGTACCCCCTGCTGGGCAAAGGCCTTCCCCATATCGTTCCAGACAGGCTTTTCTTGCGACACGTGCCACATCGACCCAGCCTTCGTGTTGTGCATTTACTATCTAATTTAATAAATGCCAGTAAACAATTAAATTGTCGTATAGTGTCGGCCGGTGCCGTATGGTGACGTAAAAGAATAATACCATCCCATCACTTCCCGTGGGTGTCGTAAGAGGGACTCACCAGAGAATGGGCAGCTGCGTTCTCTGTAAAACTGCGATTGCCAACCCGCCTGCCAAGCGTGGCGATTATGACAACCCCCCCCCCCCCCCCCTTTGGGGGAGGCCTATGTCCAGCAGTAGACGTCTTTTGCCTGTTATGATGATAATGAAACAATTTGAAAAAAGCCAAAAACAGGCTATTCTAATCTAATTTATTCTCAGAATAATGTACCCAAACAGAAAAATCAATAATATACCATGTTTAAATGTTGCCAAAAATAATAGGTAGGAACGCAGTAAATTATCATAACCTGTAACTGAATACAGCAGCTTGAAATAGCTCCGTTATTACATTAAACACACAGAATAGCTGATGACAGCTATGCGTTGACGTTAATAAATGTCTATCTACAATTGTACGGTTGACAAAAAATATGTATTTATAGACACGCATTAGGGTTAAAAAAGTCTTTGTTGTCAAGTACAACTTCTTTTAATGCTGTTCTGACGCTTGCTTTAAACATTTGTAGTTGCGAAAATTTACATAGGTAAACTAAAGGGCGATTCTCGTACTTAAGTGTTCAAATTCTAGTCGCAATATTGTTACAGCGATTTTCTATGTCAACAACTGGTCAAAATGTATGAAAATAATGCGGGCAAAATACGTTCAAGTTATCAAACAGGCTAGTTCAAACTGTTTGATGGAAATACGAAATTAATCGTATTTCTTCATGCCGAATTGACGACTCATTTTTGATTATTTTTACCCATAGGCAATTTGATGAAACTTAACTGTTTGAATCAGCCTGTTTGATCGAATTACTTGAACGGGTATTGCTCGAGAAAGGTTTTTGTTAGTATCGTTTGGGACTACGATCGCTCCTTGAAAATATGAGAATTGCCTTCCCGGAAGTATAACGTAGGCTGAATTTCATGTGACCTTAGTATAAGGATATCACAATAATTGGATACTTTCCTGAAAAAACTTAATTAGTCCTTCAGATAGATTTCCAAAAAATATTGAATTCGTATTTTTTCTTTTTTCATTTTAACAAAAAAAATAAAACAGCGAGTCGAAAACTAGCGTGACGTCACATTTCAGTACTGATTTACTAAAATGTGACGTCACCAGCCCTCACTCTTGAACTTTGATGGGCTGTATCTTAATTATTTTTTATCGTTTTGAAATAGTAAAAAATATGTGGAAAGGAAAGTAACCAATTAATCAAGTTACTATGTTCCCACTGTTGACCTCCACGTATCCTCTGAATCTGATGGAATCGGAACTTAGCAATCCTGAACAAAATATTGGAAAAGCATTTCTTATCTAATAAAATTTCATAAAGCAAATGTATTTCAGAGTTGGTCCTCTAGTAAAAGATGGTCATATTTAGGATCACTTTCATTCACTGAAAGATTGCCAATTAATTCAACGTCTGCCTGTAAATCCATCGCTTAATTTGTTACTATCACTGCTGAAAGATTGAGGAGCTCGTGGCTAGATATTAACAGCCGCACAGGTCGATCTTCAAGGTTAAGCAACGCTTGCCAAGGTTGGTCTGTGGACGGGTGTCCATCTTAATATAACGAGTTTCCTCCGTGCCTTGGAAAGCACGTTAAGCCGTTGGCCCGGCTGTCATTTGTAGATCTTTGGCAGTCGTTACGGACAGTCAGAGGCCAGTAAATCAGTCTTGCCATGAAGTACCGTGTTCGGTGTTACCCAGTTAATGGGTTGTGGAGGTCTGGTAGGCAGCTGCTCCCCGTAAAATACTGGTATTCAGCTAAATCCGGCTTGACTGGAAGCCGACCCCAACATAGTTGGGAAAAGGCTAGGCAGATGACTACTGCTGAAAGATATAAGATAGATCTATACAACGAAACCTTATAACTATGCTTCCGCTGTCCTTCCGTCCTTTTCGCCCGTCCGTGTTTTTCAAGAACCGTATTAGGTAGACAGTTGAAATTTTCAAAGTGTGTATTTCTATTGCCGCTGTAAAAACAAAGAGTAAAAATTGAATTAAATTAAAACGAAAAGGGGCTCCCATACAAGAAACGTATTTTTTCGGGGTACGGAACCCTTCGTGTGAGAGTTCGACTCGCACTTGGCCGGTTTTTATTGACTTGTAAAAACTTAGTAGATTTCCGTTTTATTAGCGTGATTATGACATTCTACTGAATCTACCGATACTTCATTACGTTCAATGACGATCTAAGTTCACCAAAACAGTTCCTGAAAATAATAAAATCTATGAACAGAAAGCGACATAGCAGATTCTGTACCAGCAGTTTTTAGTGGTGGTTACTAATTAAAACAAGACTGCTTATGTCACTAATTAAAATATTACCTAAAAAAATAACAATTGTAAGTTAAAATAAGGTCCCCAGTCCCTCGGTGTATAGAAGTTAACGGAACACTTTTATTGCGTAATGAATGAGAGGTCGGCGCTCGGGCCCTGGGGGTGTAAGGGGGTGCATGGGGGTGGGGTGCAATACACCCCACGAGCCTTATTTCGGGTCATCGAGCCCGACCTCGCAAGCAACGAACGCAGCCTGAACCGCCTTGCAAAATGTAGTTTTCATCTTGGATTATTAATTTTAACAAAGTGTTAGATTAAACTAATTCAGTTAAAGCTCTTACCTTATTACATGCATGAATTATTGTTTCGAATTTTTAATACGTTTGTTTTTGTACATAGTGATAAAATTTATCTACGTATATCTTGTTTTATAATAATAGTACATTACTGCAGCGGCCAGCAAAAGAGAAATTGATGGATGAACGTTTAAGGCTTGCAATAGGTAATTTTCTCAAATAATGCGCGGCAATTAAAATACATATATTTTTCAAAATCAATGAGGAACGACGAACAACAATAATTATTACCGCGTGAAACAAATGAACACTTAAGGTGAATGCTCCAGGGTAGCCCGCGAAATTCAAATATTTTTATGTTTTTTGCAATTTGCCAGTCAGTGTGAAGCTGTATGTGGACCAAATGCGATCCGCGACCGTAACGCGTATTTATCTAAAGAATTATAACCATTTTAATCATCAATATAGCCCTCTAAGTTCATGTAGTTCGAAAGAATGATTATTTCTGAAATATTCACTCTTTCGAACTCCACAGCTACACATACAGCTTCACACTGACCGGCAAATTGCAAAAAACATAAAAATATTTGAATTTCGCGGGCTACCCTGGAGCATCCACCTTAATGATGATTTTTTTTTCAATAAACAGCTTTCTATTCGTAAGCCAGTTTGAAATTTAAATAAAACTTTTGGGAAGTTACCTCCTTGACTGCCATGTCTCGGAGTAAAAGATCGTTCCATTTTTAAATTACACGACAGATATGTATTTGGCCAGTAGGTACAGCAATTTCGATTTATCTCGAAGAAGGTTGTAAAAATATGCTCAAATTTCCAAGCATGTTTGAGAAAACTAATTAGAATAACATGACCACTAACTCAAAAATATATCAGGCATTTCCCGGCGCTTAAAATAAACCTATAAAAACGTTGGTCTACAAAATAGGTTACATTAAAAAACTTAATGATAATTAAATTAATAAAGTACATTAGCGGCCGAGCTAGAATATTAATAACGTACCTAGGTCACAAGTACTAGCACTAAATGATTGTTAAGTCAATATGAGCGTGTAGCACGTTAACCTGGGACCTCGAAGAAAAACTAATAAAGATCTCAAAGCATCGATAAGTAGCATGTTTAATATAAAAGAAAATTTAAGTAAAAAGGGGATTAAACAATCAATTTATTTTCGTCACTACGTATTCCAGAAGTCACGTAGACAACTTCTTTAATGAAGTAATTAATACCAACTGAGGTGTGCATGTGAGAAAAAGATTGAATTGTTCATCAAAAGACCTTCGATATGCATTAAAAATTTGGAAGCGTGACTTATTAACACTTTAATCTTCGTAGTGTTCTAAATAATAATGTTACCTACGTTTGAAGTATGAGGAATCGAATCACGTCAACGTTGGATCTCTCACGTGCCGAAAACAGTTTCTTTGATGTTTGTCGAGGACGTTTAAGTCCACTATTTTATTTATTTATTTTAACGCGCTTACGTGAGCCCCCGCCGAATGTTGTAAATGCACGTGATACGAGTGAAATAACTATTTGTATGGAATGGGAAACATCGATCCGAATTGCGAATAATTTTCCCATACCGTAATAATGGCACCTACATGTTAACAGCCGTATTATGTCCAATTTTCTTTTTAAATTCTGTATTGTTACGTCATCGGACATGTTATCCAGAACACATTTTTCACAAATGGGTCCTAGAAAACACGTTTCTGGAGAGGAGTATTTTGATTCTTTAAATATTATCAAGTGTCTTAAAAATAACACTAAATTCATAAATCTATAGGTACTTAATATATAAAGCTGAAGAGTTTGTTTGTTTGTTTGTTTGTTTGCTTGAACGCGCTAATCTCAGGCACTACTGGTACGATTTGAAAAAATATTTTTAAAATTAGCCCATTTATCGAGGAAGGCTACAGGCATCACGCTAAGACCAATAGGAGCGGAGCAGACGAAGTTGCGCGGGTCAACAAGGTAATTCATAATCCTTGTGATAATTATAATAAGTAGGTAGTTATTAACATCGATGACACTAATGGCGGTCCAAATAGCCAGCTTTCGTTGATAAAAAAGGTTTTTACAATTTATTTCTGAATGCATAGTGTAGTGAAATAAAATATTGTTGTCGGTTGTCGCTAATAACACGTATAATAATTTTTTTATGATTTTTGAAAACACAAACAAATACAAAGGTGACTATAAAAAAATACAAAACAGACAAATAAAAAATAAACTTAAAATTATTACATGTTAGTAGAAGTCTAACTTAATTTTAAAGAAATGATTTAAAAAATGCAAAAAGAATCTTCGCCACGGTTTCTTTTAAGTAAAAGAGCTACTAAACCTTCATATAATGATTGCAATCAATAAGGAGATCTAGGAACGTCTCAAGCCACAAAATTGCATCACAAAAATCAAAAGTCGGTTATTCAAATTAGGCTGAGAGCCAGCACTTTTTGAACGTCAAGTTTTACAAAAAACAGTCCCCCAAAACGCCCGCCCGTCACCACTTCCTAGTGTTTTAGACGTTGAGAAGAAGTGGCCAACAAACTCCCCAGCAACACATCTGTCTGTTACGTTTTAAGAACTTAAATTTATATAATAAGTATGCAAAATAATCAATATATAACACGGAGAAAGAAAATAATAATAATGAAATATTATTTATCACTTGTTAGCTAGCACACTCTATGATACTGACACAAAATTAAATACCTAAATTAAAAAAAAATAGATTAAGCCACAGAGTCAGATAAATAAAAAAGAAATTATATGAACGCATATAACCTGTCACAAGCTAATTACTTATACAGAAAGAACATGATAAATATGAAATTGTTTTGCGTTTAACCCAGGGACCAACTATTTTTATCGACTAAATAATCATTAATAGAATCGTATAACTAGATTTAACTTTAGCTTTAAATGAGTTAAAAGGCACGTCAAGAAAATATAAAGAAAGTTTATTGTATAAACGAATACCGAGCCCCACAAATAAGTCATGGACTTTACGAAGTCGGTGGGAAGGAGCATGTAGCTTGTGCTTGTTTCTGGTGTTAAAGTTGTGAATGTCGCTCGTTTTACTGTATAAATGTATATTTTGCCTAATATATAAAATGTTTGCAAAAATAAATTGAGACGATACCGTGAGAATTCCAATCTCTTTGAAAATCTCTCTTAATGAAACTCTTGACCCTAGCTGATATATTGCTCGCAAAGCACGTTTTTGTAAAACAAATAAATATATTTTGTATATCAGCAGCTTTTCCCCACAATAGAATACCGTAGAACATAACCAAAACGTAACGTGGAAATAACTAAAATAGACTGACCGAGCTGTGTCAACATCAGTAAATTGTCTTGCTTTCCTGACGGCGTATGCGGCAGAGCTGAGCCTTCCCGATACGTTTGATATATGAGGGCCCCATTGTAGTTTGGAATCGACAGTTATGCCCAAAAATACTGCCGTGTCTACAGTTTCAAGCACCTCGTCACACAAAATTGCATTTGGTCCTAAATTTCTAACATTTGGCAAGACAAATTTTATACATTTCGTTTTTTTGGCATATAGAACTAAATTATTTGTCGTAAACCAATCCATAACCATTGAAAGAGCGCTGTTTACTTTATCGAAATCTAGTCTATTGCTATCTACTTGAAAGATGGTTTCTAACTACTACTTTAAGATAGGTATCATCCGCAAACAATACTACGTCACAGATACACTTTAAGAAAAATGGTAGATCGTTTATGTACACCTGAAACAAGAATGGACCCAAAATTGAGCCTTGAGGCACACCTAAATGCACTGGCAATCGGAAGATTTCACACCATTGACATTAACACATTGGAACCTATTATGAAAATATGAATCAATTACGTTAAGAGCTTCGCTTTGGAGACCGCAGTGACATAGTTTACGCAAAAGCGTGGGTGAGCTAACTTGGTTTTGCAACTCCTAGACAATATGCAAATAGAAAATAACAAGGAAACTAATTAATATTTAGTCAGAAGGAGTAGAATGTTAAACTAAGAACATAAATAAATTTTAAATGTCTACGTTAATTTAATAAACTGCGTGAATATCCCGGGGATCGGTGGCAGCAACGATTACGTGTTCAACTGGATCACGTACTCTAAGAGAACCAAACTATGTAGTTATGCTCACAGTTACAATCAAAAGCTTTCTTTGATACGGAAGGTAGGCCGTGGACCGATACCGTCGTCTGCTCCGATCGGTATCTACAGCAAATAACGAAATATGAGCGACGTAATTCTCAAACAGAATTTCTAATAAATAAAGAGGTATTATTTACGTACCGGTCTTGTATATCAATAAACTATTTCCTTGTGATGATGATTCATTATAATTCTGGGACAAGAGACAAATTTAATTAAATACTGGGAAAAAAACCAAATACTATATTCAGAAAGAACAAAAGCGAGGAATACATACCTTCAAGAAATTGCACAAAACACAATTTTTACATTATATTACTTTGGTATTTGGTAGATTTCAATTGACTTTAATCAAAATATCATTATTCATTTATTTAATACTTAAGCTCAACCGTTCACCAGATACTGACAATATTTTTATCAAATTTTTACTTAATAATTTTGATGGAATCTGAATTTAAATTATATTCAGAAGAAGAATACTGATCACAACACAAGAGTTTAAAATTCGAGAAAAAAAGGATTTTATTGGCAAAACTATAATGCAGTATACACAATGCTGCAATATCCTCTTTCTAAAAAAAGGACGAAAGTCCGAAACAGAAAGAAGAGAAAAAAAAGAGCAAGAGCCCAATAAGAATTAAGCTAGATTAGACTAAACCATTAAATAGTAAGTAAACCTAATGAGCGACATCGAAGTGCAACTGATACAGAATTAAAACGAAAGCGCCTTCTTCTAACCGTTATCAGTGCGAGATTGCGATGCGCTGATTAAATCTAAAGTAAATAAGAAAAAAACAGTCTAACAAAATCAAATAATAGTAGCCTAACTTAATTTAGCGAAAATCTACTACTATCTATCAATAAGTAAACGAAACCAGGGATCCCTAATAAATATAAGATCAATACTAAAAGATACGAACATAGAGTCAAAACCAAGAATGGCTTAAGTTGAAGAGAAAAATAAGAACCTAAGTCCGAGTAATTCAAAGAATTAAAGCAAAAGTGGAACGAGTCCAATAAAAGAAGAAATAGAAAGGAGATGTTCCAAAATGTATGGACCCTGGGCCATGTCCTTGTACACTATACTTAAAAATAGAGAAATATATTTAAAACAGTTCTCAACTGTCCAATTTCCTTAAAATGGCTTTGTTTGCTGGTAAAACAAAATAAATTACACTTGAAATTGCAACACGCAACAAAAACCCGTCATGGCGGTAAGCTGTCATTTTGATTGATTAATGACGTTTGACATTTATTTCTGACATATTTATTTACCGGCAACGAGACGAAAGTGACTGAAGTGACATTGTTATGACAGCTGACAGTTATTTTTCCATGATCTGTAACTAAATCGGTGCGACGCCATGTTGAAAATCGATAAAAGTAATTTATAAACATCAATTAATTACCACAACAGTAAAAATTTAAATGAATTAAATGTATTTTCCCTAATTCTACGGATTTTTCTCTTTTTTATGAGGTAATGTACATAGACATGGCCCATTTTGAAACATCTCCTTTAAGTAATCATTAAATATGAATGTTAAAAGGTGATAAATCAAAATAATCTCTGCCCATCCCAACGAGGAAACAAGGCTTGTTGTTAAGTATTGAGTGTTAAGTTTCATGACACCAAACTCCATAATATAATTTATCGATAAACATTTATCGACAATCACACATCACTAAATCAATGAATTTTTTATCGAAAATAACTTATCGTGAGGTTCCCAACACTAGATTTGTCAATATGTCAAAGCTAGAAAAATTAAAACTATTTATTGACAAATGCCTAGTACAAAGAGCAATGACAATTTCAAACAGTTTGGCGGCAAATAGTTTTGTAAAGAACAATGAAATAATGGCTAGTAATAAGAATTAAATTTAGCCATTTTATAAAGAAGTTTTTATGTTTATAAAAACCTTACGGGAATAAGGAATCTTACAGAAAAAAAAAACAATAAATAATGCTTCAAGAAACATTAAAGAAAAATTATTTTAGGACATCTTTAATATGATAGTGTCCTGAATGGACTGAATCACAATCCTCAAGTAAAAATATGGTTTTTGAAATGACTCTAGCTACGCGGCACTTAAATCGTGGAGCAACCTTTCCAGAAAAGTAATCAGCACCAGAAGATCTATAGAAATTACGTCTCCATACAGTTCACCTACGTTCAGGGTGATAGCCGTTCGATTGGCATTGTATGCGCGTGAGTTACGGAGGAAAGCTAAAGAAAGATTATCGGCAACATTAGCATAAACTTCGCCAAGATAGATTCGAGGCGTGACGATTACGACTGTCGGCCAAATTAGAGCTAACGCACGGCTAGGATCTATGAAAACTTCTCTACCGAACATGAGAAAGGTAGGTGTAAAATCTGTGGCTAAATTATTAAATTATTATTACAAGAGTTGAGATAGGTTTAACTTTAGGCAACAACTTCCAATTTCTTTGATGAGAATCAAA
Source organism: Lacanobia oleracea (assembly GCA_950371165.1). NCBI lineage: Eukaryota > Metazoa > Arthropoda > Insecta > Lepidoptera > Noctuidae > Lacanobia > Lacanobia oleracea. Next base: position 17,282,106 of record OX493387.1, on the reverse strand, counting down.
GAAATTGGTCCAAGTATAATACTTAAACATGTACAAATAAAATACTTAAACATGTAACAATACTTTGATTATAACGTTCAACTGTATTTGCTTACCATCAGGTGAGATAGTGGTCAAACGCGTGCCTATCTATAGTAAAAAAAAAAAATAAAAAAAAATAAGGCGTGTAAGTCGGAGAATCAATATTAAAAGATCTGAGGAAAGGAGATGTTCCAAAATGTATGAAGCCTGGGCCAGGTCCAATTGTACACTATACTTAAAAATAGAGAAATATATTTAAAACAGTTCTCAACTGTCCAATTTCATTAAATTAGCTTTGTTTGCTGGTAAAACACATGAAATTACACTTGAAATTGCAACACACAACAAAAACCTGTCATGGGGGTACGTTGTAATTTTGACATTTATTTCTGACATATTTATTTACCGGCAACTAGACGAAAGTGACTGCAGTGACATTGTTATGACAGCTGACAGTTAGCTTTCTATGATCTGTAACTAAATCGGTGCAACGCCATGTTGAAAATCGAAAAGTAATTTATAAACATCAATTAACTACCACAACAGTAAACATTTAAATGAATTCAATGTATTTTTCCCGAATTCTACTGATTTTTCTCTTTTTTATGAGGTATACCTGGCCCATTTTGAAACATCTCCTTTAAAAATGATTACTACGAAACACCGCAGCATTGTCACAAAGCGAAATAAAAGATTGTTGTCGCTAGTAACACGTATAATCATTTTAAATTTTTGAAAACACAAACAAATGCAAAGGTGAGTATAAAAAAATACAAAACAGACAAATAAAAACCAAAATTAAAAATATTACATATTTGTGAGCAGTCTAACTTAATTTTAAAGAAATAATTTGGTCCCAAAGTAAAAGTTGCTTATAATCATGTGTACTTTCAGTGCCTAAGAGGTTGTTGGTATACAAATAACCCTGTGTACCCCGAAACTCCGTCTAAAATGTATTTAAATTTGCTGGTCACGTTGCTTGGCGCCGTAAGTTACACTGACGCTTTTTCACGCGGTAGCAACGATTTCACACACTTACCAAATTTATATATTATCTGTGTGCTTTTGTTGAACGCGCTAATCTCAAGAACCACTAGTTCGAATTGAAAAACTTTAAGTGTTGGATAGTTCATTTATCTAGGATGGCTATATAACATCACGCTACCACCAATAAGAACGGAGCATTAATGAAAAATGTGACACAGAACAAATTGCGCGGGTCAGCTAGTTTCAACCAATTTTGTATAATTTTCATAAATTATCGAAGAAAAAAAACGTAACAAATATTAATTTCTGGTTATTTAGCTTGAAAGCCTTGCGATAGTTATCTAAATGCATTTTTGTGGCATTGAAAAACCGACTGGCATATTAGAATGACAGCCACATCTTGAACGAAATGTATTTTCTATGCAAAGTGATTCTAAATTATTATTCGTCACCACAAAACGCAGTAGACATTCAAGGCTGTCTAATTGTACATATTATTAGTCACACATATAATATAATCTTTTGAAATTGTTAATTGTTATAAATGTTTTTATAAACCTCTTTTAGTTCCGGTTCAGCGATTTACCTACTAATGCCATACTATTTAGTCCCGGATCTAATTTGCGAATTCCTGGCTTATTATGTGTGAAAATAAACATGATCTCATGGTTGATTGTGAGTTTTCATGAGTTTTTTTTTTGTTTTATTTACTTTTCAGACACGAATATTTCTATTGAATCATATGAAGTCATTCGCCAGAGAACCAAAGTCACCGACATTGCGCGTAGAATCAGCATGCTGAAGTGGAAGTGGGCCGGCCATGGCTGTAGACGGACAAACGGTCGATGGAGCAAGCATGTGTTGGAGTGGAGACAGCGTATGGGCAAACGTAGTGTGGGACGCCCTGCGGCACGAAGGATCGATTATTCGATGAAGGTGGCTGGCAGCGGATGGATGCAGACTGCTCAAGACCGGGATTTTTCATTTTTCAGACGCTCTTTGGTGGAGGTTTACGTTCAGCAGTGGACGGTAATTGGCTGATATAATGATGATGATGATGATAGAGGACCAATATTGAACCTAAGAAACTGAACCCATGTGGCGTTCATAAGTAAGTTGCAAATTACATGGCGTGGTTTTAGAAGAGAAGTTACTAATTTAGTTCTTTACCTCCTTTTAAAAAGTTGAGTAGTAAAAGTAGGAGAAACAACATAATTTTCATGGAATTGTTAAATAATGTAAGTCTGTAGACAAAAAAAGTAAAATTATAATATGTATAATTTTACTGGACCATAACCTAGGCTTAGCCAGCTTTACGCCCCGGGCGTCGGGAGTCGCAGGGCGATTCCCTGCCATCGTAGGCGCGGGCCTGCGGACGGCGAGCATTGGGTGGCTCGCCGTACGATCAGAACCAGGGCCCCTAGTCTGCTAATTTTTATAAATTCGTCATTCCAACACGATGCCATTGTCATTTTGCTAAAAGTTCGTAATCTGCTAAATTCATAATGGTCCTTCACTGATCGTTCAGTAGCATGTCAGTGGTCTCGTAATGAAATTGTAGTGGAATGACAGTGTCGTATTGCCATTATTATAAAACCCGTTTGGAGAAATAATTTTCGAAAAACTGCTATTAAATTTGAACATTAATTTATGCCAGATTGCTATTGTATATAATTTTACATATTATTTATTAGTGTTCTATGAAATCTGAAGTAGTAACAAAGTCGTAAATAGCAAATACGTAATGAAACTCATTTATATATTTTATCCGTTTTGCTGTCAAAGTCAAATGTGACATTAGTGACATTAGGTACTGTTTACTTTACTGACGTCGACGACTGTTTTTATTTGTTTTGAAGCGACCGGTGTTTTGCAAAGAGCTAATTGAATTTTAACGTGAGCGTCATTAAAAAATCAAGTAATTAATAGATTTGTTTATTGCTCTTTTTTACTTCTCAATAACGACATCATGAGACTGTGCATCAATTGCGGAATAGCAACGGAACGCTGCAATACAATAGGAAGGTGAATATTGGAAATGAATCATTCTTCCTATTGTACAGGAATGGGTGGGTTAGTATCTGATATTTCTATATCGTAAACATTTAACATTTTTGTACGTAATATTTAATGTAAACAAACTAAGTGGTGTAATAGGTTCTGTTAAGTTTTCTTTTAATGGTTTTATTTTTAAAAATAATACCAGAATGTGCAACAAATTCAAATTCAAAACATCACCAATCCAGACTAAATCTGTATGGTCAATTACAACCTATTCTCTCTCTCAGAGGGGAGGCCAGCGTCCCTTCAATGGAAATGTAATATGGCCACTTATGTTTACCAAAAATAGCCACTCAGATGTTTATTTCTAAATGCTAGTGCTAGACCTAATAGTCAAATGAAAATTGTTTGTTTCAGATAAATGAAAATGACTTCATCTTCCAAGCTTGCTCTTGATGAAAGTAGACCAGATGGAAATGAACAGACACTAGGACACCGATGAATGTTATTCAATGTGGATGTTGTCTTCTGAAAAAAGTTTGTCCTCATCAACTTTTACAGTACAGAACTGGTACAGTGCAAGAGTGTAATATAATGGATTCTGCCGTGCTTGGTTACTTTACTAGTTTTATTCACGGGTTATGAAAAACATTAAGTATTTAGTTTAGTTTTGTTAACGAGGGCATAGAGAGTGTTATTTTCATTAGCTATCTATACTTATATATAAAGCTGAAGAGTTTGTTTGTTTGTTAACTTGAACGAGCTAATCTCAGGAACTACTGGTCTGATTTGAAAAATTTTTTCAGTGTTAGATAGCCCATTTATTGAGGTAGGCTGTAGGCTGTATATCATCACGCTAAGACCAACAGGAGCGGAGCAGTAATGAAAATTGTGACGCAGATGAAGTTGCGGGTCAACTAGTACTAATATTATAAAGCTGAAGAGTTAGTTTGTTTACTTGAACGCGCTAATCTCAGGAACTACTGGTCCGATTTTAAAAATTCTATCAGTATTAGATAGCCCATTTATCGAGGAAGGCTATTGGCTATATTATCACGCTAAGACCAACAGGAGCGGAGCAGTAACGAAAATTGTGAGGCAAACGAAGTTGCGCAGGTCAATTAGTACTAATATTATAAAGCTGAAGAGTTAGTTTGTTTACTTGAACGCGCTAATCTCAGGAACTACTGGTCCGATTTTAAAAATTCTATCAGTATTAGATAGCCCATTTATCGAGGAAGGCTATTGGCTATATTATCACGCTAAGACCAACAGGAGCGGAGCAGTAACGAAAATTGTGAGGCAAACGAAGTTGCGCAGGTCAATTAGTATTTAATATTAGTCAAGCTCTTAACATCAACATTTCTCATTTGCAGGATTTCATTAATTCAGTCATTTTCAAAATGGGCACACACATACACAATGTCTCTGTGTAATGGCTTCCTGTAATGTGGATAAATTATTTTCAGGTGGGTGCTTCAAGTGTGCTTCTTTTGATGGGTGCGAGCAAATAGAGCATCCCGGTATTTCCATTCAGGCCCCTCACCATCTGGGGCATCTTCATCAGCTGTCAATGAGCGGAACAGTCAAGACATTCCTCATTTAGAAGAACCTACCTACACACATATTATGATAATCCTAATGAAGAAGATGATTAAAACGATTTACTTACTGCTATATTTTATTTTTATTTTAATATAATACTATTTCTGATTACTGTACCTGATATAAGTTAGCACCCTATTAAATACAATATAAGCAAAAGCAAGCCAGAAGTGATGCACATGGCCCTTGTCTAAAAAATATAGTTTTCTGAAAACTTCAGCTTAAAGAAACTGAAAGCCTGAGCACTTTTATAAAAAATCATCGTTATAGGATGCAAGCACTGCAGCATAGCTGCAAGTGCATTCTAGAGTATAAAGTCTTAGATCTCTATAACGACGAATGTTTGATAATATTTAGTGTAGGAAACATAGCCACAAACATGCATTTTTCGTTTGAACGAGCTAATCTCTGGAATCAGTCAGATTTGAAAAAATATTTTTATATTGTTAGGCTATACGGGAACGGAAAAAATCGAGATATGCGCGTACAAAGTCGCGAGCTAAAGCTAGTAACTTATTTAAAAATAATAACCTAAAATGTGGGCAAATATTATCTGATTTGGTCAGTGGGTCAACATTGGGCTCGTGAAACCTTCCTAAATGCTCTAGTTTATGGCGAAATCCAGCTCTGTAACGCCAGGCCCAAGTTTTTATGGAGTTACGGTTTCTCCTTTCGGCTCTCATTGAGTTTCTCGAAAACCACTGACACCTGGCGCTTGGCTACAGCAGCCGCACCAATGAAGGGCGAAGTTTGTCCAAAAAATATTGGATATAAAACGCCGGTAGAATGGCGCAGTGACTGGAAAAGCAATGACTACACAATTACGTTCTAATGGTAGGTCACTGATCGATGGAACTGTCAAAATTTTAGCAGATTACCGCATACGACTGTCATTATGTACGAGATTACCATTTTATGCCATTTCGTTCAGTGGAGTGTCAGTGATTGTTCATTGGAAAGTCATAATGACACTATTATGTTAGTAGATTACCAAACTTGTCAAAATCAACAATTATGAGATCAGTGATCGACCAATCTGACACTATTGTAATAGCAGACTTGGGGCCCAGGCCCGGGTCATGACGGCACGCTGTGTTCCACGCGCGCCTCAAAGGGCTGTCAGCATAGAAGACGGGGCCCACTAGGGCCAGTGCCTGCTGGGGTTGTGGAATTTGTTCGAAAAAGTCACTGCGGCCCTGGAACGCAAAAGGAATTAGGAGGACGGATGGGTTTTGGTCAGTAAGAGTCCGACACTCTCTTCTGCTTCACCCAGAGCGAGAGGAGTCATTTAATGATATCCCATCCTTAAAAAAAAGGCTTTGCCAGCTACTAAGCCTAGACTAAGTAAAGATACCTATAACTATAGAAACTGCACATATAAACAACACAGGTGGCACCAGGGAAGCGAATGTTGCCCACACGCAATTCAAAGCGACGCCTATTGCATTTGCCATATTTGAAATCTTTATAGACGTGTCTTTACAAAAGTTGATAGTAAGTATTACGTTACAAAGTTATAGCTATAATTTCTAGTGAATAAGACAAAATTTATAAAAGGAAACATTACGTTTAGAATTATCTGGAGGAGATTATTACACTCAAATAGGGCCGAAGAAGGACATCAATACGAATAAATGATTTCAACGTGGATTATTTTTATGCTTTTAGGATAATTCTATACTAATATATAAAGCTGAAGAGTTTCTTTATTTGATTGCTTTAACGCGCTAATCTCGCGCTCGATTTGAAAAATTTCTTCAGTGGCACGCTAAGACCAATAGAAGCGGAGCAGACGAAGTTGCGCGGGACAATTAGTTTAATCTTAAAGGTGGTGGAGCCGTTGGAAGTTTAGTACTGAATTAATCATTAATCCTAATAGGTTACATATAAAATTCTTTCGTTACTGAGTGTGTGATTAACAGACAACGCGCAGCCGAAACTACTGGTCGTAGAGAGCTGAAATTTGGCATGTAGGTTCATTGGAGAGAGAAGGGGTACGAGGATTTCCAAAAATTGCAACGGGAACGGGAAAAAATTTACTTGTGATGCAGTTGGTGGCATCAGATCAGTGATTGAACTGCATCAGACTGCTTGAAAAGGGACTTGTTTCGAACTTTTTAGTCGTTTTTAGCGGTCGGGTTTTTTGACTAAGTAAATTTTTTATTTCCTACATTTTAGTTAGTTACATTTTTGGAATCGTCTCGGCCATTTTTTTTTTAAATTATTTTGGTGTACCCAGTGTCACTCTCACTGCTTAGACGAATCTATTGACACCACTCACATAAAAATATGACAAGCCGTTTAGGCTCCAGGGCGTGCCAAAGAAATATACATACATTCAGTCAAAAGAGTTTGAGTTGCATCTGTTATTTATATTAAATACAGTGCTGGTTTTAGTAATATCATATATAGTGTGTATTGCGAATTTCATAATGGACAAAAATATCGAACAAAGAGTTTGTCTTAAATTTTACATCGCCAATGGAATTTCGTGTTCGGAGTCACTGAAAATGTTACAGAAGGCTTACGGTGAATCGACTTTATCAAAAACTAGTGCTTATGAGTGGTTCAAAGCGTTCAAAAGCGGTCGAGATGTGATGGAAGATTTGCCTCGCTCTGGTAGGCCGTCAACGTCTGCAACTGAAGTTAACATCGCAAAAGTGAAGGAAATAGTGACTGAAAATCCCCATTCAACTCTGAGAGAGATAGCCGCCGAACTTTCTGTATCTCACGAGTCGATCCGTACCATTTTAACTAATCATTTGGGTATGAAACATGTTGCTGCTCGGCTAGTCCCAAAAGATCTGAATTTTCTCCAAAAACTCAATCGCATGAAAGTCGCTGAGGACATGCTAGAACGAGTCAGTTCGGACCCAACATTCATGAAACGCATTGTTACTGGTGACAAGACGTGGGTTTACGAGTTTGACATGCAAACTAGTCAACAAGCTTCGGAGTGGCGCCTTCCAACTGAACCGAAACCGAAAAAACCACGCCAAAGTCGATCAAAAGTCAAAGTCATGCTGACTGTTTTCTTTGACTATCGCGGTGTTGTGCACTCTGAATTCTTACCGGAAGGTCTAACGGTAAATAAAGAATATTATTTGAGCGTTATGCGGCGTTTAAGAGAGCAAATTCGACGAAAAAGGCCAGATTTGTGGAAAGAAAATTCTTGGATTTTGCACCACGACAATGCGCCTTCGCACAAGGCTATCATTGTGAACGAATTTTTAACCAAACACTCAACAAATACCATCCAGCAACCACCATATTCACCAGATATGGCTCCTGCTGACTTTTTTCTTTTTCCTAAACTCAAATTACCATTTCGTGGCACCCGTTTTCAATCGATAGAAGACATAAAGGAGAATTCGCGGCGAGATCTGAACTCAATTCCGGAAGCAGCGTTTAAAAAATGTTTTGATGAATGGATTATTCGTTGGCGCAAGTGTATCGTTTCTAAAGGAGCATACTTTGAAGGTGATAAAATAAATTTGGATGAATAACAGACATTTTGTGTATTATTGATCTTTTCCCGGTACTTTCTTGACAGAGTAGTACATAAACCCGAAAAACATAACCCTCCTTCTTTCGCAGTCGGGTAATTAACGGTATACCTATACATACGTGTGGGCTGAAACTAGTTGATTATAAAACTATCATTATCATTTGAAACATAACGCACCTGTAACGTCTCATTACTCTCAAACGGACACTAAAACAGAAATCTATGAAAATATATAAAATACAGTTTGAAAAAACCATAAAGATTAATTCAACCGATATAGTCTGCAATTCTGCATACACGCATTGCATAGAAATACTTGCAAATGTATTTTTTTCCTTCTAACGAAAATATTTAATAACTAAAAGTTGGATGCGCGGGCGACGGGGTGAGGTGCGCTTGCGCAGCTATTAATCCAATGCGCGCGCCCAGACAGGTGAGCTGCGATAATCTTGCCGACTTGCGCCTGCGCTTACAAACGGCGTGACCTTTCCGTAATTGAATAGGCGTGCGCGTTTGCAGCGCCGCACGCACGTTCTAAACGCACGCAAGCGATTAACTCCTATAATAATAAAAAAATATCATCTTCATTCTTCACCCATATATAGCTGATTTTTGTTGACCAAGTACTCGTGTAAATTCATTGTTTGTATGTCACTCATAAATTGTCTGAAAAGAATAATGCGGACTTACTACACTGTTCCATAGTCAACAATAACTATAAGAAATGGAGTAACTACAGTTGCATCGACGTCTATCTAAATCTTCTTCACGTACTTTGAGTGACAAAAACATAATTTCCTCGCAGTACTTATGTTGATACATTTTGAAATGACTTCACAATTTCCTGCACTAATAAAGCATTCTACTGACTTAATTCTGTGCGTGTCCTCGAAGCGTCGTGGAAGGCTGGTTCCTCCACATTTACCTACTCTATAATATATGTAAAACTGCCCTTATAATGCGAAAGGATAGAAAAAATGCGAATGTTCTCTCATTGTTTTGAGTTTTAGTGGCTTATATATATCGTTATAATATGCAAATGCTTACTTCTTGGTATCGAAGGCATTTTCTTGCTTGAATGGATAAAGCTTTGAGAACAGATGTAGCGATAAGTGTTATCTGTTTAGCGATTAGACTATTTAGCATTTATTATTTGTTACCTATTCTAAAAAACCGTTGCAAGTAAAATAAAAGATTGTAAAAGGTCTTTAAAAAAAAAAAACACTAAAAAAATACCATCCCTTCACTTCTCCTGGGTGTCGTAAGAGGCGACTAAGGGTCAGAGAACTGGCAGCAGCGTTCTCTGTAAAACTCAACACCATACTCTGCGATCGCCAACCCGCCTGCCAAGCGTGGCGATTATGGCAAACCCCCCTTTTTGGGGGAGGCTTATGTCAAGCAGTAGACGTTATGGCAATTTTTATATTTATTATCATCATATCAGCCGAAAGACGTCCACAGCTGGACATAGGCCTCCCCCAAGCGTCACCACAACGACCGGTCCGCGTCTCACAGCTATTAAAAATATATAGGTATTAAAACATATATTTTGTAAATATATTCTGTTACAATTCTAATTAATTTTTATGTTTAAAGCATGTTACTGATTTGCTTATTTTGGATTTGTTTTTTTATTTCTGAATTGTTGACATGTGTATTTATAATTTAAATATATACGAGTACATTTTGGTTACACGATGTTGCTCCAAATTAGTGGAGCTTATCTCAGTTCCACTAGTTTGGGGCTAAACCTTATAATTATATTTAAGCAGGTTTTAGAAACCTAGGGGACCGAGCACATCATGCTCGGTCCCAAAAAAGGAATTGCCTAAATATGGGTATGTAGTTTTTAAATATTTGTGTAGACGTTGCGCTGTTTAAAAACGCATCCCTCTTTATGGGCGCATTCATTATTACCTATATTTTGGTGTAAACTCGTTTAATTTAAAAATAAACACAAATAACTAGTGCAGAAGTACATTAAAGAGTTAATTCATGCAACATTGTTATAGCTTAGATTTCGGAGATAAAAAACCAGTCGATAAAGTCAGTTGCACACAACCTGACCGTTTTCTATTCTAAGCTGCTAAAATTATAACACAAAAAGGAAAAATTACGAATACATATTAATAAGCTCGTTATAATCGTATTTGCGGCCAACGTGTGATCATTTATAATATCCAATTAAACATAGTTAATAAAAAAAGTATTTAATTGGACAATTAAAATGCTATATTGGCTATAACACCTTTCATAAGTAATTATCAAGGTAGACGATGAAGTATTTATCATTACTGCTATTAGATGTTTCTTGTGTTTCTTCAGACTCATAAAACATATCTAGATTCATATTTAATTCCTGTGTATTAACATTCGTTATATATTTTCTGACGCTTTGATAAATTGCTAACTTAGATATACTAAACTATGCGTAAGTCAATCGGAAACAATGATCGTAATTGACATGAGACTCATAATTTGTCCATAATCATAAATACTTGCCATTTGATAGACTCTTATTGATATATCGATTGATATAAGTATATTAATTTATTGATTATGTAGTCAATAAAAACGTAGTCAACGGTTTTTTTTTTAATGATACATTGGTTATTGTTTTCTTATGCTATATATAAACTAGGCTAATAAAAACCACCATATGGTGCTAAGACAGCGGCACAAAAATCTTTATCTGATCCCAAGATTTCACCTTTTGGAGAAACCCAGACTGCATTTTTCCCCCATTAAAATATGATTCATTATGCAGGTTGAATTTTAGTTTTCATCAAAATCAGGCTCTACAGCTGAGGCGGCTGAGGAATAACGAGAAATACTCAACGGAGTCTCGTTTTTCGTAGTTTCGGAAACGGCTATCCATCTCCACTTGAATATTTTACCTCCATATGTGTATGGTTGCGGAATCCCAAGGGTGAGGAATGTGTTCGAAAGATTTATCGCGGCTCTAGAACGCAAAGGGCATTTAGGAACACGGATGGGTTTTAGTCAGTAAGAGTCTGGCACTCCCTTCGCCTAGAGCTGAAGAAGTCATTTGATGATTTTCTCGCTAGTCTAGCTTTTTCAATGTTTCTTTGTTTTTTGTGATAGGATTCGTCTATTTTAGAGATTTGTTTTTACTAATCTTACTTACAATATTTTCTCTTCTCTTCAGAATAATAACATTGATAAATAAATCGAAGAAAAACATCTACAAGAACATAGTTACCCTATAGATAATGAAGACGTACTTTATAAACGTAGCGCTGTTCGAAAATAAAGAGTAAAGCGTTGCGCGGGGGCGAGATCGCACATGATAATTGATACATCCGTGTGCCTCTAATCGGGCGGAAAACCGCTTCACTAGCCGATGCACATTTCGATTTTTCTCCTTTGATGTGTTTAATAATGCATGAGCCGGATCGGCGCTCTCATAGTATTCACGCGGCGGGGCATATTTACGAACACTTTTGAACATCCCCGGACACAAGCGGACACAAGTGGACACACACGACCGCGCCGCATTTGTTTTGATCCCAGGATCGATGTCTAATTGGGTTAGAGCCCGTCGTGATTATAGGTCAGTCGATCTCCATTGTGTGTGAATTGGAGTAGCGGTGTCCAATCTAGATGGAGGTAGAGGTGTGCTCGATTAGATCACACTGTGAAATTTCACTGATCGAACTAGGTAAATAGTTTTTTCTTGTAAGCCTATTTTTAATGTCTTCAATAAATTTGGTACTGATAGACATTTCGCCAAGAAATTCGTTTTAAATTTACGAATTCGCCCTCAGTTCAGAGATACAGATGTATTAGCTCATTAGCGACATCTCATTGTATAAATTACAATTATCTAAAAATAAAAACATATAAAAAATTTGCACAAATGCATAATGATTTCTCAATTCGACTCTGTGAAATTAGCACCTACATATTTTTATCTGTTTATCATAATAGCTTTAGCACATTACTTTACCATCCGCTATAAGACAAAACATTATAATTTTACCACGGAATAACTATAATTTTCTGCGGTAATTTTATAACTTCATGCGGATACCTAATTAGTGGTGCTTACCTATATTTATCGATATACGGTTTACTAAACTTATGACTAAGTAAACATGAGAGGGGGCAATTCGCATCGCGATTGTCAAAAACACCTAATTTCCCCACATTTTGACATGTTTGTTGCTAAAATATATAGCGACTTGAATTTGAACGCTTCTTATGAACGAAAATAATAATTGGCCTTCAGAATTCAAGGCTGTTTTTAGTTTTAATGATGGTGCAGTACAGGGTTTGATACCTTGGGTTGGTTAAATTTTCATCTCATAGCAACCTAAAGTTTGGATTTGCGCTGAAGGAAACGGAAATAAATGAAAAGGTGAAATAGTAACTTATTATTATATTTCAGGTACCACTAAACTAACTATGCATTCACGTAACAAAATAAAAAAAACAAGCCAACATTACACACACATAGGTACCTACCACCGTTTCATGAAATATTCAAACGACAGAATAAATCATTTCAAAATAAAAAGCTTTCCCATGTTCGCGTCCAATAATCGAATAAAAACTAAAATTCAAATGGGCGTTCGAATAACATTCAGTTTGCAGACGAAGCTGTTTTATTTATAAATAGTATCGTTCCAGTTTCATTGCACTGGGTCAGCGGTGGTGGCGGAGTCTGTTTATTGATTTGCTAACGGTCCCGGTTAATTTTGGCAAGGTGGGCTAGCCGACTCGTCGAGATACCGAGCACAATGCAGTTTTGGAGTGTATTTTTGTCTTGTTTTTTTTTTGATCAGAGTGCAAATTCTACTACTTTTTTTTAAACAACTTTGCATTCGCAAACTGTCAATAAAGCCTTCATTCCATACATTTTTAGGGTTCCGTACCTAAAGAGTAACCAACGGAACCGTATTACTAAGCCTCCGCTGGCCGTCCGTCCGTCCGTCTGGCATAGATAGGTATAGGTAGACATTCAAATTTTCACAGACTGTGTATTTCTATTGCCGATATAACAAAAATAATAAAAAATGAAGGTTTATGGTACGGAACCCTTCGTGTGCGAGTCCGACTCGCACTTGGCCGGTTTTGATAGATTGCAATTGAGATGTGAATGCGAACGTTTTGCTTGACATTTTTTAGAATTGGTACTCAGGAGTTAGTTTTGTTCTCTTACTTTATGTCTGTCTTTCCAAGTGGTTACAGTTTGTGTAATGATGTTACAATATCGCATTTAGCCCATAAAGAAGCAATAAACAACACTAATAGACGTTACCGAACGCAACTAGATAACAATATGCAAATCGTATAAAACTTTAATTACAATGATTACGAGAAAGGCGGTTTGCTTACAACTATGCTTAAAATGTAACAAAAACAGGATGGCGGACTCTAATAGGGTTAACCTTTAGTATTTCACCATAAACGCAATTAAATGACCGCGCATGCCCAGCACGCACCCTTGCCTCATCCACATACATACATAGAATTATCTTTGGAATATTAGCTGCTCAAATTGACGCACACATCGTCGAAAAATATGCGAGTAAAACATGATCACGCTCACAAATATAATGACAGCTGCCGACCGTGTCATTTGACAGCTTTTAATGAACGAAGTCAATTAGTTGATAGTTCACATACCTGAAATTTTGTTTATCTCGTTAGGGCCTACTTAATTGAATATTGTGCGTATGTTTTTGGGACTGAACACGACCTTTAAATGACTTGTCAAAATGAACGGTCTAGTTATGTGGTAGTTGGCTGATGGGTATCACACTCCAATGAGGTTGTACCCTTTTCACAGTTAACCTTCTCAATTGACAGAGCCTATTCAACTCAAAAGGTTATTTTTTCTTGGAGACTAAGTTAACGAAAAGCTTCTTAAAGTGTATTGAAAATTACCGACACGCACCGGACGAACCCTGGCTTTGTGTTATTTGAATAAAAGACAGAGAGTGAACTGTCTGTAACAATAGCTAAGGAAGAAGTTTTGTGTAAGAAAAGTAGGCCAAAAATAAGTTTAGACGAAAAAAAAAGTTGGTTTTAAAACGATTCCTTTCCGCTTCCTTGGTCTATACTAAGACAAAATGATATGCGTCATAGCAATTGCCGAAGTGCAAAAATACTCGTATAAAGGACCAAAGTGCCAATTCTGCTAATTTTCAAGCAACGTTCGAATTCGCATCTCAGTCGTAGTCTGTCAATAAAATGAAGTTTTTAATCGGCTTCTTCAAAAAGGAGGAGGTTCTATGTTCGGCTGTATGTATCTTTTTTTTTATGTATGTTCACCGATTTCTCCGCCAATTCTGGACCGATTTTATTCAAGTGACATTTCGGCAACGTATATCAATCACACATAGCATTTCAGACTTTTCGGCAGTCGTTTCAGGACCGTCTTTACCCGGGGGTACAAGGATTGCAGTCCTAGTGGGTGCAACCCAACGGCCCTGGACTCTCGACCTAGCCGCCTCTGAAACCTAAAACATTATTAACACGATAGACTATTCTACAGTCTACCAGGTTAACATAATAATATCATCATATTGTGATCATCAGTCCACTGACCGTAGCGTGGGTTCAAAACCGCTCTCTTTAACGGTGACTGCCTGTGTGGGAAAGACCCAACTTACGTAGACGTTCACTGACTAATGTTTTGCTAGAAAAAGATCGTAACCACAGCCGAACATTAGAATTAGAAACTGTACCAATTGCGTTTCACAGAACTAATGTACCTAGAGCTAATAATATTTAACTTAGGCAAAGGTGTAATCATGTAGTTGAGGTTTGATGGTATTTTTTTGGTTCTGGTCAATATTTGGCATGGGGTCATAATATGTGAGCGGCACTTCGTAACTGGCGTATGTATGTAGTCGTATTGTACTGTTCACGTTTGTGTAGATCTTCAGGAATACTGCCAACTGTGATTTTATCTTGTTTGTGCATATTGAGATCATCTGTTAGGATTTCGATAATGAAGTTATTTTCTTTAGGAGCTTGTGGTTAAAAAATTACAGCCGCACGGTTCTATCTTCGAAGTTAAGCAACGCTTGCGGTCCTTGGATGGGTGACCATCTACTACATACTAATACTCCTCCGTGCCTCGGTAAATACGTCAAACCGTTGATCACGGCGGCTCTCATTTGTAGATCGTTGACAGTCCTTACGGATAGTCAGAAGCCATAAAATCTAAGCAGGCTTGCCAACGGATAACATTTTACCCAGTTACTGGGTTGTGGTTGTCAGATAAGAAATATCTTTATGAAGAGTTATTGTATTCAACTGATTGCGGTTGATTTGTTTCTCTGGGAATTGGCGGGCTTCATTGGCTCGGCGTTTTTCTGGTGGTCGCCAATGTTGATTTTGGCTTTCAGGAGTTGCAGTGGTGGGAATGTGTGACGGGCTTGTCCCAAATCTTGATTGCAGTTCGACTGGAAGCCAACCTCAACATATTTGGGAAAAAGCTAGGCAACATAATTATAGACAGGTAACATAATTTGTTTTAGCTCTCATAGCAGCTTTCGTGTCCTTCGCAAATTTTGCCATGTTTCAAATCTTTGGCCTTCTATTTCAGTCGACCCTTACAACTCCCTCAGAAGCCCTTTCCCACAATAAACACTTCATAAATAAATTTCCATAATAAATAAATCATGAAGCGAACCCAAGTCAATAAGCCATGTAGTGTGTGTTTCGACGCAGTTGCGTGAGCGTGCGCACGCGCCGCCTCAACAGGCGGGGCGCCTACTTCACGCCTTTCAATCATTCGCTCGCCTTCATTATACCACCGAGTTAAGAACACTAGTCACAAATTTAAAATTTATTTGATAATTGGAATTTGGTACCAAAGTACTGGTAATTTAAGGGCTAAGTGAAGGAAGGAATATGTTAATCGAGTAGACTGCTATTCGATTTGTCGAATCCGTCACGTCACTGTGGATTTGTCAGTGTTTGAATCTCTTAGAAGTGAATGATATGATTTATTTCGTGATTCCGAACAACGAGATAAGAACAGAATAAGTGCAGATATACTCGTAAAATAATTATAACACGAGGAGCTCGTGGCTAGATAATAACAGCCGCACGCGTCGATCTTCAAGGTTAAGCAACGCTTGCCAAGGTTGGTCTGTGGATGAGTGACTATCTTAACATACCGAGTTTCCTCCTTGCCTCGGAAAGCACGTTAAGTCGTTGGTCCCGGCTGTCATTTATAGATCTTTGGCAGTCGTTACGGATAGTCAGAAGCCAGTAAATCTGACTCCAGTCTTGCCATGAAATACCGTGTTACCCAGTTAATGGGTTGTGGAGGTCTGGTAGGCAGCCGCTCCGCGTAAAATATTGGTATTCAGCTAAATCCGGCTTGACTGGAAGCCGACCCCAATATAGTTGGGAAAAGGCTAGGCAGATGAATATACTCGTAAAATAATTAAGGATAAGGTTTCAATGAGGAAATAACATTTAGAAGAGAGAGTAGTTGTCGATTGGTCGAATTAAACACTGTTCTTATTAGAAGTTTATGAAACAAATACTAGCATATGTGCTTCTACTATAATCTCTCTGCTGCTCAACCTCTATCAAGGGCAAGTTCAATCGTGTATGGAATACTGCTCTCATCTTTGAGATGGATCTGCCAGATACCAGCTTCATGCCGTTGAGTCAATTGAGAAACGAGCCAAGAGGATCATCGGCAATGAGAGGCTCGTCGCGACGAAGCTCCAAAGTCTTGAACATCGACGACGAGTTGCTAGCCTGTCGGTTTTATACCGTTTGCATTTTGGGGAATGTGCGACGGATTTGCATAATTTAATTCCGCCAAGCCTGTTCCATCATCGGACCACAAGACGAACGGCGATGCGCCACCGGTACATGGTGGATATCCCACCCATACGCACAAAACGTTTTGGGAACACATTCATAGTGCGTACAGCTAAGGACTGGAATTCCTTGCCAGAGCCTGTTTCCTGATAACTACAACCTGGGAGTCTTTAAAGTCAAGAGTGAATAGGTTACTTCTAGGCAAGCGTGATCCATCTTCGACCACATTATCGCTTACCATCAGGTGAGATAGTGGTCAAACGCGTGCCTATCAATAGTAAAAAAAAAACAAATTTACCAGTACAGTTTCACAATAATCGTGTTTGGTAAAAAAAAGTTTCATAAACAATGCTGCGTGCACATAGCAGGAATACTAAACTAATGTCACTTTTTAGAGCTAAGTGTTTGTCAATTAATATGTGTAGTGCAGTAGGCCTTCTTTACTCAACGTTTAAACGTTTTTTACTCCATTTTCGTAATGTTTCAGCGAGAGTTGCACTAGTAAAACATGATGCGTGCGCGCACACGCAAAACATCGATTAATTATGTTAATCTTTGCGTCGACATTTACCTTCTACCACTTACCTTGGTAAAAAGAAACCGTCGGTAACGCATTATTGGCAGATTCCTATAATTAACCGACCGTTGTGCGTTCAAATTATGACTTATACGTCTCTATCAATAATGAAGCAATCTTTACTGATACATTAAATTACTTATATAGAGAGAGATTGATGGATCAATAGACGGAAGGAGGAATTGAGTAGTTTTTTAAAGTACCCTCATTTTAGCATTATATTTTGGAAGCTTAGTTTTGCTTCACTCGTGAATGAATTAGAACAGTAACATGGTTCGATCTTCAAGGTTAAGGGAGGCTTGTGCAGGTCCTCCTGCGGAGCATGGCCCTGTACGGGGCCCCCATCTGGGCGGACTCCCTCCACAGGAGGGAGAATGCTACTGTGATGCGCAGGCCCCAAAGGGCCATTGCACTGCGGGTGGCGAGGGCCTACCGCTCGGTGGGCTTCTCGGCGGCGTGCGCTCTGGCGGGCACCCCGCCTTGGGAGTTGGAGGCGTGGGTGCTCGCCAGAGTGTACGAGTGGACGGCGCGGCGAAAGGCCCTCGGCGAGCGCCCCGTCGCGGAGGAGCGGGAGGCCGTGCGGCGGGAGGCGAGGGACGCTATCGTCGTCCATTGGACGGAGGACCTCGCCTCCGCCACCTTTGGCCGCCGTACCTTGGACGCGCTCGGTCCGGTCCTGCGAGACTGGCTCGAGCGCTCCCACGGGTTCCTCTCATTCCGTCTGGTTCAGGTGTTGTCAGGCCACGGCTGTTTCGGCAAGCACCTGCACCGGATCGGGAGGGAGGAGACCCCGGCGTGCCACGACTGCGGCGCGGCGGAGGACACGGCTCAGCACACCCTCGAGGTGTGCCCGGCTTGGTCTGAGCCGCGCCGCAGTCTAACAGCGGAGATCGGACGGGACCTCTCACTTCCCGGCGTGGTCAACGCCATGCTAGAGAGTGAGGGGTCCTGGGCAGCTGTCGCCTCTTTTTGCGAGGATGTCATATCGCAAAAGGAGGCGGCGGAGCGCGCGCGGGAGGACGATCCTCTCGCTGCGCCGCTCCGTAGGCGAAGAAGAGGTCGGAGAGGACGCCGTCTTCTCCCTCCTCATGGTGGTGATGGGCGGGCGATAGGCGCGGGGGCGCCTCCGCCCGCATTGCACTCCACACCACCTTCGCCGGTTATTCCCAGCCCTCCCCCTGAACGGGGAGGACGTGAGGGGCCCGCCGCTTTAGGCGGGTTGTCGTCGGAGGAGGACTGGACGCCAAGGCTGCGCCGATCTCCCAGTCCTCTTCCACTCGGACGATGCGGGAATGCCGCTGGGTTGTTTTAGTGGGTATACCGGGTCAGCCCGGGGAGTCCCACATACCCCTCCCGTTCCCCCGACGGGAGGGTATGCGTAAAGCATTTTTTCCCAGCGCAAAAAAAAAAAAAGATGGAACACTGGGGTGGTTTTAGGCAGAAAGAGTCTGACAGACCCCTCCGCCCGCCCCAGGGCAGAGGAAAACCATGAGTATGCCTCCCGTTAAAAAAAAAACTTTGTGGAGGTCGGTTCGTGGATGTGTCACCATCTTAACATACTGAGATTCCTCGGTGCCTCGGAATGTACGTTATGAGCTTGGTCCCGGTTGTTATTTGTACATCTTTGACAGTTGTTACGGGCAGTCAGAAGCCAGACAATCTGACAACAGTAAAGTTGTGGAGGTCAGATGCATGCTCCAAAATATTGGTATTAAGCTGCATCCGGTTAGACTTGAGGCAAACCCCAGTATAGTTGAGAAAAGGCTAGCAGAATGGTTTTTTAGGGTTCCGTACCCGAAGGTTAGCTAGCGGAACCCTATTACTAAACCTCCGGTGTCCGCCCGTCTGGCCATCTGTCCGTTCGTCTGTCCGTCGTCCGTTCAAGAACCGTAATAGGTAGGCAGTTGAAATTTTAACAGCGTGTGTATTTCTGTTGACTCTATAACAACAAATAATAATAAAAATAAAAGTAAATAATAAAGGTTTATTGTACGGAACCCTTCGTGTTTCCGTCCGACTCGCACTCGGCCGGTTTTTTTAGCAAATAGAATTGCCGCTGGTAGTAAAAACGATTCATTTCTAGACAGTAACCGACAGGTGAATTAACGAATTCAATTCAAACTAACATGATTTGAATCCTTTATGCTCTAAGAGGCACAATCAAATAAACTTTCCTTATTCTCTAAGATTTCTGTACATTCAATAAGATTCTTTTGATTCCGATATATTGTTGAACGGGAGGCAATTTAAGCCAGACATAAAAGTTTATTTTTCAAAAAAAAATAACTGCTTATCGAATGATTTGATTGTAACAAAAGAGTAAAAGGAAACCGCATTAGTAATCTGTCAAGTATCTCTTATCTTGAGCTTTTGTTATTTCAGAAAGTACCCGCAGTTATGTAATATCTTATCCGAGAGTCTGATGAATAACCTGAGCGCCATTTCAACTAATTTTCAAACAACGTTCTAGTGCAGGAAAATTAAGGAAATCAGAGTGAATAATTCGTGTAGTTTTGAAATCTGGTACAGTTGTTCCTTGAGATGTCCAGATGAACATACTAAAAGTCCTCGAGGGCGGGAGGTGAGCGAGGTGGGGGAGGGGGGGGAAGGTACCTATTTTCAGTTTTTTGCTTGTATCTCCAAAACCTTTGAATATATCTCCTTGCTCACTTCTACATTAATTATCTTCATAAAATTTTCTAAACATTATGTCACTTACATTCAACTGTACGATCAATACTTTAGGAGATAGAGGGTACCTAAAATTAATAAAATACAATTTTTCATAAATCATACAAAGACGAATGGTAAATTCTGACCCAGAAGCCGATAGAGTTGAGACCTATCGTAATTTTTTTGCCATCTAAAGTAGAGCAAGAATATCCAATTTTTTTTTTAGATTTCGATGGCTAACGCATAAATACATGATCTTGAACATGTCTTCAGTAGACGAAAGCTCTCAAAGTTATTTTATATTCATTCTTACAAGTATGCCGGTCGTGTTTGGGCTCATATAAATTGTACAGATGGTTTATGTCTATTGTAGCTAGTAACAACGACCTGATGATGGAAACCATAAAGGTGCATAGTGCTCTCTTAGTTGACTGAAAATTTAATGTAGATAATTAATGTAGAAGCAAGCAAGCAGGTATTTTTAATGGTTTTGGAGATACAAGCAAAAAACTGAAAAAAATGATACCTTTCTCCCCTGCCCCACCGCCGGCTCACCTTCGACCCTCGGGGATTTTTAGTATGATCATCTGGACACGTCAAAGAACAACTGTACCAATTTTCAAAACTACACGAATTATTCGCTCTGATCGACGTTAATTGAGCTAATTTTCCTGCACTATGTATAGAATACTCTTTATTATGTGTACATAATAAAGAGTATTCTATTCTATTCTATTTGTATTCGCTTGTCAATCGAAATCTGACAAAAATATATGAAAATTTGAAAAAAAAGTTTGCGACTGACATGTGAATGCGAACGCTGTTTAAAAATTAATAGAACTGGCCATCATATGCCAATACATAGCACTATTGGTAGTCATACAGCCTGCCAGTACCCACGGCTTCTACGTATCCCGACTACCAGCATGCAGTAGACGGGCATTCCTGGTTAGCATCCTCAGCTTCTTTCATCATCCTCAAACTCATCAGCGCACTCGGCAAGCACACTGTACCTTCGGTCAGTCATGTAAAGAGCCTTCTCCTGGTCAACGCCAACAGTAAAGCCGACAGCACCGCTCCGACCCATTGGAGCCAGCAGCACTATTCTATAGAGTCTATGGAGTAGTCCTGCTGTCAATACATAATTACATGTCTATTTGTCTATGGTATACACAAATAGACATACAATTATGTATATTTCGCCTGTGTAAAAGGAGTACAACAAAAACAAAGTTTGGAGTAGTCGGGTAAAGAAGCAGATGATGAAATGTTTTAAAATTACAAAATACAAACTATGTTATCATAACAGCTGAAAGACGTCCATTGCTGGATATAGGCCTCCCCCAAAGGGGGGGTTTCCCATAATCGCCACTCTTGGCAGGCAGGTCAGCAATCGCAGTATATGGTGTTGCGTTTTACAGAGAACGCTGCTGCCCATTCACTGGTGAGTCCCTTAGTCGCCTATTACGACACCCACGGGAAGTGATGGGAACAAACAACACGGGAAGAGATGGGAACACACAACTATACAACTATGTAAGTCACATCAAATACCATAGTCATTCCTTTTACAGCTCGCATGGTCGGTCACCCCAAAAGTACCTTTTCATCAGTACGATCAAGTCCGGTTTAGTAGTTGCAACCCTCTGAGGTTGAAACTGCGAGTGGCCATCGACAAAAAAAAAAATCATCAGTACGATATACACTGAGGTTTAGTAATCCTCGTTCGTTGAACGATGATTGGGCAAAATCTCTCATTACCGAACTCAGCTCAAGATTTTACACTTCATTAAACAATGCGCAGATTTAACAGGAAAACCGTTTGGCAAACGTTGCCAAACGGTTTTCATGTTAAATCTTTAGTAGGTAAAATCTTACGATTTTTTTAAATTCTTTAATGTTTCTCATGATAAAACTTTATCGATAAACGTAGTTAGCCAAAGTTTTAGTATTGTTTTTTATTTTGACTGTTTTAATAAACATATCAATGGGATTGTATTTTCTTATGTATTTTACCTTTAGTTACACTATGTCACCAATAATAAATTTGTAGTAAAAAAAATAGTGCCGCATACTGTGTACAATTTTATTATAATACCGAATAGGGACTGGCACTGTACTCCCTCATACATTTCTACCGACCGACCCCGGCTTCGCACGGGTGTAAATTATACTGGGTTATATGTAAAACACCAGCAACCTCTTAGGCAGTGAAAGTACACATGATTATAAGCAACTTTTACTTTGGGAAAACCCCGAAATCTCGAGAAAAATATCAGCTATTTCATACAAAGTGCAATACGTAGCCAATGAAAATGTATATGTAATGAGGTTGCTGGTGTTTTGAAAATACACCTATACACCTTCATCGAGAACCACTCTATCTATTGAAAAACTTGCATCAAAATCCGTTGTCTTAAAGATCTAAGCATACATAGGGACAGACAAGCAGCGGAAGCGACTTTGTTTTATACTATGTAGTGATTCTATAACCTAGCTGGGAATGCAGCACCTAACCACTAGTTCAGTTGTAGTTTTAGCACACTTAATTTCTCAACCCTGTAAATTATCGTGTCCGTCATAGACCCCTTTCATAGAAACAAAAGCTCAAATGGCTGCAAAGAAGTTGGGGATCCTAGCAAGAGTGAGACGGTACTTCACGCCGGAACAGCTGCTCTAACTATCAAGCGCAAGTTCGATCGTGTATCGAGTACCTGCTCTCATTTTTGGAAGGTTCTGCCAGATACCACCTTAATGCCCTTGAGTCAATTGAGAAACGAGCCAAGTGGATCATCGGCAATGATAGGCATCGACGCCGAGTTGCTAGCCTGTTGGTTTTCTACCGGTTGATTTAAACCGCATAACAGTGGATTATAATAATGGTGATAGTAGAAGAACCCTTCATGCGTGAGTCCGACTCGCACTTGACCGGTTTTTTATTAAAATATGTTAATGAAAAAAGCGGTCAAATGTTATCGTTCTAAAGACCTAAGCACATAAAAAGATTATTAAGACATTATTAATCACCACTGATAAAATTAACATATACAACTTTTTCACACCTACTTGGTAAATATGCGTTGCATGGCTTTTTATACTAATTATGCAGTTTGCCTGATTAACCTAGGGGTGCTCAACGTATGAAAGTGCAAACTACTCATGTGAGAAGCGTTATAACGATTATGTCTGAAGATTACAATAGCGAACAAGAAACTAAAGTTGAAATTTCTCCCTAACTTTATACTTCATAGTCATAAATTTAAAAATCGACGCAAATAGGTGATAATTTTACTTTTTATGTTGACTTTAGTTGTTGTAAATTCGAGTTTTAGTCAATAAACATCATTTTCTATGGCTATAGATACAGCAGTTTAGGTCAGGTCTGCACAGCTTGATTGGATATTATATCGCAGGAAATATTGCTTTACGAGTATACACCTACCATACAAAACCTAGTCATGGCTATTTGGTCTTAAAATCGTTCATCATGAACTGACCATATAAGCATAACCATACGCGCGCCCAGTGCGGGTTGGTAGATGTCACATGTCATAAAACTTTTGGTTCTAGGACATGCCGGTTTTCTCACGATGTTTTCCTTCAACGTTTTGAGAGCAGTTGGTGATGAAATAATTTACACAAAGTAAAGCGCCTGCCTGGGTTCGAACCTACGAACTACGAACCTACAACTCGTAAGTCGCAGCCATTACCACCGGGCCACCACTGCTCCACTGACCAAATAAGGCCATTCAATAACTGTAAAGGTAGGTGAAATACCTATTGTAAGCCGAGAGCCGGCAACGATCAAACGGATAACGATACCCAAGTATACTATTGTTTAATTAAACCCTTTATAACTCTACTTACGACACCTTCCAGCTGGCAATATCATCTTCATTCATTACCTGATATAGGAAATAATATAATTAAAAAATTACACTCGATAAGCGCACGTGATCTTTGGTGCGATGCATCAAGCGCAGGTGTTATGTCACTCGACTCTTTGCGATTCGAGAATGTATCGAGTCAGCATCTCGGTATCGAGAATCGAGTAGTGTTGTATGTGAACGGGCCGCACATTGCGAGTGACTCATGTTCGTGTGAACATCGAATTGAGTTACAATAAAAGTAATGAAAGATTTGTAATGTACTCGTAAGTGTCCGGTAAACGGAAGTTGCTATGAATGAATGGTAGGTTACTGGTAATTCCAGTGATATTTTTTTGCTTTCTAAGCTTGATGTGGATAGCGAGTCATGAACGAGTTTCATGAGTGTGGATATCAATGGTACTTACTGTTCGTTATGGGATTCTTCTTGGGTCACAGAAAAATTAAACACAGCACATAGATAGCTCCTTTAACAATCAGAACAGCACAGATGTACCCCTGGGTTGGCTGGTTAGGTGGAGGTATACCTATTAGACTGGGATCCCAGAGTCCCAGACCTCACTTATTTTCTCACAAACAAAATTGGTGGGATAGAGTAGTGTTAGTATGTACTCTTAACAGACGCATACCTGCAAGCTTGGGCCGACGGGCTACTTTCTTTTTTTTTTTTTCAAGGTACTTAAAGCCGGCCGTCGGGTACATACTGACACTACTCTATCCCACTCATTTTGTTAGTGAGAAAATAAGAGAGGTCTGGCAGCTCTGGGATCTTGCTGCTATCTCGAAAGAGGCTTAAAATAGCGTGCAGATGAAGCAGCTTTTCGTCAGCATTAACAGAGAAATTGCATCTGAAAAATATAGTAATCTACATGATATAATTCGTAATTTGGTTTAGCCAGAATTTGTATATCTGTATCACATATTTAAAAAAAAAACACCAAGTCCACCAAGTCACCAAGTCGTTGAGACGAAATCAGTTTACTCCTTCATTTTTTATCAAAAGAATATAAAAAAATATTTACTGCTTTGCAATACAAACGAAAATGATTTGGTTTTATTACTTTTTAAAAACATGTATTATTTTTTTATAAAAAAATTAAAATGCGGATAGCGGACTGGCGCGTAGAGGGGTAGTTAGCTCCGTTTATATGCGCAAGGTCATTGGCATGAATACAAGCCTTAATTATAACATACAGATAGAATGAAATCTTGTTAGATGAATGTAGGTATGACTACTATGTATCACAGTTAGTATGTAATACTAAATACACGATATATGGTTGTTTCTTACGTCAGTTTTCTTTGTACATTTTTTACATAATTCTGTTTTATTAGTCTGTGCTATATACGTTGTGTTTAAACAGTGTTCCTAATTGCCTTAGGCCGTTCTGTTTCATCATCTGCCTAGCCTTTTCTAAACTATATTGGCGTCAGCTTCCAGTCAAGCCGGATTTAGCTGAATACCAGTATTTTACGTGGAGCGGCTGTCTACTAGACCGTCACAACCCATTAACTGGGTAACATGGTACTTTATGGCAAGACAGGATTTTTACTGGCTTCTGACTATTCGTAACGACTGCCAAAGATCTACAAATGACAGCCGAGACCAACGGCTTAACGTGCTTTCCGAAGCACGGAGGAAACTCGTTATGTTAAGATGGTCACCCATCCACAGACCAACCTTGGCAAGCGTTGCTTAACCTTGAAGATCGACCCGTGCGGCTGTTATTATCTAACCAGGCTGTTCTGTTTGAATTAAATAAATATAAAATTCTATCTTTTAGTCTCACATAAAGCAGCAGGTGTAAGAATTTAATTATTTATTTATTTACATAAATCAACAAGAAGAAATCCCGTAGGCTTACTTGGGCTCAACATAATCGTGTCCCATGTATTGTATGCAGATTTTCTTTTCTTAAAGGCGTTAACATTACCGCCTTCGGGTGAAATAATAAATTTCCTATACTTACATGGTGCCTGGTAACGATGTTATGATATCATTATTTCGTGGATGTAGATAAGAGCTGCTGATATAATATATTGTTTGGTTCACACTCTCTTTAATAACGTTGGTATGTCAACCTGTTTGGAGAGATATTACGCGTGATAGTACAATAATGCTTGTTCTTTTGTTTTTATTTTGTACAGTTGCATCGGCTTGTGAATTTTAAGATAGCATTGGCCGGAAATCGAACTCAGAAGACCAAATACCGGAAAGATGGTTGGTAAAAATAGTGGTGGATGATGATGTATTGGTAATTAATAATATACATTAAATCGCACTTGGAATCCCCAAAAGGTGAGAGAGAGTTGTACTTTAAGACACCCATAGTTCTCCAGTTATATTTAACCATCATGGTAGAGCCAATTGCCATAGAGCGATCACAAATCCCGAGTTTTAGCTGCTGAAAAATTCCAGATAAAAAAAAACATATTTTCCCGCTCCGGGAATCAAACCTATACATGACTAGATGACTAGTGCCCGTTTTCTGAGCACTGACTTACGTAATGATTAACTGCAATTACTCATGCCTCGTCGCTCTATGCCTACTATAGTTTCTGAGGTACTTTATCGGTCGTCTATGTGTCCGGTAACGCTATTTGTCGTAACACCATTGTTTGGTTAAAGCTTTACGGACACATAAACGATCGATAAAGTGCCTGGGCATAGCAGGCGTAGAGCGACGAGGCATTATGAGAAGTTGCTGTTTCATTTGACACAAGTTCATCGTTATCATCTTCATCATCATTTGCCTAGCCTTTTCCCAACTACATTGGGATTGGCTTCCAGTCAAGCCGGATTCAGCTGAATACCAGTATTTTACGAGGAGCTGCTGCCTACCAGACCTCCACAACCCATTAACTGGGTAATACGGTACTTCATGGCAAGACTGGAGTCAGATTTACTGGCTTCTGACTATCCGTAACGACTGCAAAAGATCTACAAATGACAGCTGGGACCAACGGCTTAACATGCTTTCCAAGGCACGGAGGAAACTTGGTATGTTAAGATGGTCACCCATTCACAGACCAACCTTGGCAAGCGTTGCTTAACCTTGAAGATCGGCCTGTGCGGCTGTTTTATCAAGCCACGAGCTCCTCCATTATCATCTTCATCATATAAGCCTCAAACCTCGCTACAACGACGCGGACCTTCGTGTCTCGCATCCATCGGCTACCCGCGACCTTCACCAGGTTATCGGTCCACCTTGTGGGAGGCCTTCATACGTTGCGTCTTTTGGTACGCGATCGCCACTCCAGAATCTGTTCTGCTAGCAATGTGCCCTGCCCATTGCCACTTTAGTTTGGCGATCCTTCGGGCTATATCGGTAACCTTGGTTATCTTGCGGATATCATCATTCCTGATTCTATCACGCAAAGAAACTCCAAGCATTGCCCTCTCTATTGCCCTTTGAGTGACTTTAACCTTCAGATGAGCCCCATTGTGAGCAACACAACTTAATATTATAAATTCCAATTGAATGACTGTTTTAGCAAATGCAATAAAAACGTTAAACGTTCGTCAATAGTTTTCAGTTCAAGTTGAGCCGAGATTAAAATAACGGATATTTACAATGACAATGGAGCCAATTATTAGTTTATTAGGTTCGTTAATAAAAAGCTGTCTTGAAAAGGTGTTTAATTGTGATTACGTAAATAATTTAAACGAAGAAAAAAATGCATACGATTTTAAAGGAGGTTGCCTATTGCGTGGTTTAATGATCTTAAAATAAACTGTCTGTCTGTCAGCGGGCTGTATTGCAAGAACCGTAATAGGTAGACTGTTGAAATTTCCACAGATTGTGTATATC
The DNA here is from genome assembly GCA_950371165.1 of Lacanobia oleracea. Taxonomy (NCBI): domain Eukaryota; kingdom Metazoa; phylum Arthropoda; class Insecta; order Lepidoptera; family Noctuidae; genus Lacanobia; species Lacanobia oleracea. The sequence continues at coordinate 17,254,215 of OX493387.1, read as the reverse complement.
TATTGCCGCTATAACAACAAATAATAAGAACTAAGGTTTATGGTACGGAACCCTTCGTGTGCGAGTCCGATTCGCACGTGAACGGGGTTTTATTCCGGAAAATTGCTCCTGTTGTTTAAACCATGAGAGTGAATCCGCGGCAAAGAGCTAGTTTAATATCCTTTATAGCTTATTCTGATATGCATGTCAAGAGAGCTGACCTCACATCTCGATATCGCACTCCTTGCTATTTCTAGCATAGTTTTTATCAGCAAAGTAACACATTTGATTACACATAAACGCACTGAAAATGGCCGCGTAAACGGTCGCGTCACGTTAAAAATGTACTTGTAATCATTAGTCGGTTCTGAACGAGACGATTGCGTGCTTGCTAGGTGGTCGAGGTCGTAACTGCAGTGGACAATCGATTCATGGTACCAATGCGGCATAGTATGCGACACTATAAATTGAAATCGAACACAAACTTTTAAATTCACTTCTTTACTGTACATTGACGACACAACTCACCCGTAAAAATCACCACACGAAAAGCACCAGCATTGTATCTGATCAAACACGACATGTCGAATACAAGGCTTGTTTAATTTTCTGTGTGGTAGCCGTCATCGCACGCGATCAACACTTAGATCGAAAGAATCGAATGACAAATTTTATGTTTGAGTTATTGGCTATATCAGAACTTCCTATGGGTCTATATTGGTTTCCGATCGAAGACTCGTGATATGGTCACTCGAGTTGCAAATTTCGCTGAACCCTTTATTCATTCAACTCCGTTTCGATTTCATTTGATACTCATAGGTCCGAGTGCTCATCGAGTTTTTCGTGAAATCAGCCAGCAGTTAGTCGGCTCTTCACGTGACCAGACCAGAAGACTGGCCTTTTCTTTGGCCAACGAATCAGCGTTGCCATTCAACGTGGCAATGCGGCCAGTGTTGTACGGGTCTAAAAAGGCCACTTTAGCAGAATCAGAATGAAAGTACTCAATCAACCTTAAACCTAATTCGTTAGCGATAAAGATGAAATTTGACAGATTTTTGCGTGATTAATATTATGATTCTCCTCAAGTGGCATTTTTAGCACCCCTGGGCACTTTCGTCGTTGACAGCTATGTGGAGGAATTTTTCGATGCCCTACGAGTTATTCCCCTTTCCTTTTTTTCTCAGCTGGTATATTAATATTATATATTCTACTAGCTTGTATATATTATCTATAAGTTTTATGTATTTGTATTTTTTTATTTTTTTATTTAGTCTGTACTTTCCCACTGCTGGGCAAAGGCCTCCCCCAAATCCTTCCAAGTAATCTTTTCCCGCGCCACCTCGTACCAGCCCTCACGATACGCGTCCAGAGTATTTGTAAATATAATACTCTTTTTTTACTATTGATAGGCACGCGTTTGACCACTATCTCATCTGATGGTAAGCGATGATGTGATCGAAGACACACGCTTGCCTAGAAGTAACCTTTCACTCTTGACTTAAAGACTCCTAGGTTGTAGCTATCTGGGAACACAGACTCCGGCAGGGAATTCCACTCCTTAGCTGTACGCACTATGAATGTGTTCCCAAAACGTTTTGTGCGTGTGGGTGGGATGTCCACCGTGTACCGGTGGCGCATCGCCGTTCGTCTCGTGGTCCGATGATGGAACGGGCTTGGCGGTATTAAATTATGCAATTCCATCGCGCATTCCCCAAAATGCAACAGGTAGAAATCCGTAGTGATAATTACTCGTTTAGTTAATCAGAAAGAATATAACATTCTCTTAAGCAGTTTTATTAAAAGACACATAGTATTCTACAAGCCATGTCGGTAACTTTAACGCTCAACTGAACGGAAACATTTTTATTATCATAATCTTTAGCGTGTACATTTAACGTAATAGGTCTAATTCTTTTAATTGCTGCTGTATAAGCAGAGCCACTCACGCATAATTGCGAATTACCGTGAAAAAATATGACCTTTAGTTGCACACGTCTTTTATAATTATCCTGGGAGGTGGAAGCGTCATTGGAGGTCTAAATAAATACTTTTTGTTGTCTAATGTCCCTTTACCTTAGGCTAAGGCAGCTGAAGTATCCCATACCCGATAGTGGAGCTCATTGACGAATCCTGGGGGGAGGGGCTAAGGGCTCAAGCCTCCCCAAAAGATCGAGATTTCTTTGGTAGTCTACAAGCTAACGAAGTTATTGAGGAATTTACGAAAAGTAATCGAAGGAGGCTTGTTTTGTGTTAAGCAAAATAAAGTGTATTAGCGTTTTAGGGTTCCGTACCCAAAGGATATTCAACGGAACCCTATTACTAAGCTTCCGCTGTCTATCCGTCCGTCCGTCCGTCCGTCTGTCAAGAACCGTAATAGACAGTTGAAATTTTCACAAATTGTGAAAATTTCAACTTTATCTAAATGTCTACCTAGAAAAAATTAAGGATTATGGTACGGAACCGCACCGCACTTGGCCGTTTTTTTTTAGTGTTTTCTTTGCTATAAACCTACCGTCAGCGGAGTCAAGGCCCTAAATGGTAATCCGCCCCTAGTAGAGGTCTAATAACGCTCTTGGCGCCTATTGCAAAACATTTGGATTCTTGCGTCGCCTGTTGTACGTAGAGGGGGCCAAAAAACAGCACGAAGAATGTCTAATTGCCTGTAATTTTCTATGACTTGTAATCTATTATTCAAAGGATCAGAGTCGCTTTGTGTGGTAACGCGTAGGTATCACAAGTACCTACGTGAGCAACAACGAAATGCTCGATTATTTGTTGCCAAAGGTTAATGAAAACATGGCGTATGTTACTAAGTTGTGTCGTTTGATTATGTTATTTCCTTTAGACATCAATATTTCATGGCCGTGCGGAACATGCTAATTTTATGATTTTATAGGTTTTTTAAAAACCGATGGACCGACGGAACCCTTCATGCGCGAGTCCGACTTGCACTTCGCAAGTGTTGCCGATATAATAACAAATTTTGTTGTTATAGGGCAACAGAAATACACACTCTGTGAAAAATTCAACTGTTTGCCTATTATGATTCATGAGATATAGCCCGCTGACAGACAGACGGATGGACGGACGGACGGACAGCGGAGGCTTGTTAATAGTGTTCCGTTGGTTACCCTTTTAGTACGGAACCTTAAAAACGCTACTGTATTTTCCTAGTACTGATTTATTTTTATAACTGTTTTTAGGGCTGTTTCTAGAATTGCAATTTACTTTTTGCCCCCATCAAAAAGAGGAAGCGAATAAAACTGACGAAGAAAATAAACCAGTCTGGGCTAATTACGAAATTGTCATCGAGGAAAGGTTCGCAAATTACCTTCCAATTTAGATGTAAAATGTCGCCGACGGACGGACGGACGGACGGATGGACTGACGTTTTTACAAACACTAGTAATTGTCCATTGTGTACAACTGCTTTCCTACCTTCTAATTGAAAACTATGCACCACTCTGCATTCTAGATATCTGTGGGAACGGCATGGGGACTGCTAGTTGAGTATTTTTTATTAAACAAATTATGCTTTTTGTAATGTAATTTTTCAGCGGGAACACGCTAGGGAAAGGAACTTTGAATTTATTCGATTCATACACACTTCATTATACACTGCAAATGACATGCACGAAGTCTTAGCTTTAAATTTGAAAATAGAATGAATATTTTTTTTATTTGGAATTCACAGATGACGGATATACAATAAAAAAATAGGAAACTTTATTTTAAAACCATAACATTGTGTGCCCAACGGCTACACCAAATAGGTTCAGTTCAGCAAAATGTTAGACAGCCAGAAGTTGCCTGACGCTGGTCTTCAACTGAACCTAACGTTGAGTGTACGGATGCAAATCAGCTAGTTTATTCTGTAAATTACCATTTCGATATCGAGCTTCACCTGAGTGACAAACCTCACTCAGGTGAAGCTCGAGATTATTACACACAACATAAAGGTCTTACGTTTGTCGTAATTTGATATTCACCTCGGATTCCGCTGTCGTGACACGAAAATGTTGTTACAGAATACAGTTTCGGGGGTGGTAAAATATACGGGTAAATAAACATATGTTAATGTGTAGTAAATTATTAATAATACCTAGCCTAACTACCTGTATACTGTACTGAATCTTTTGAGATTTTTTCTAAATCTCTCGCATCTTCCTACTTTACAAATACGAGTGCGAGTCGGACTCTCACACTCGTATATACTTACCAAAAACAAAAAAAAAACACGTATCTTGTATGGTAGTTTAATTTTTATTATTTGTTGTTATAGCGGCAATAGAAATATACCCTCTGTGAAAATTTAAACTGTCTAACTATTGCGGTTCTTGAGATACAGACCGCTGACAGACAGACGGACGGACCGACGGACAACGGAGTCTGATTATAGGGTTCCGATGGTTACCCTACGGAATCCTAAAAACAGTCCCGTCCTATCCTAACCTTCAACACGTTGTCTGTCTGTTACCTTCCCTACCTGTAAAAATCCCTGAAACCCCAATCAAAAGTCCAAAAATCCTATTGATATCTCTATAATTATTGAAGCCGCTAATTACAAGTTGCGTTGAGCCACAGTTGAGCCACACTTGAGCTAGGTTGAGCCTTATCGTGTATACATTTACCTATCATTATTACGGCTGTGCAGTTGTTTGGCGCATCCTCGGTCGTGACATTGTGATACTACACATTTATCTCCCGAAGTAATCATTGGCTGAGTGAACTGATTTCTCAGCCTATAGAATAATGAAGTGTCATGAGCGTCTCTAAAATTGCTGTACTATTTGACTTCACTCAACCAATCTAGATTGCTTTTGCTTCCGTAACTTCTATATTTATGTCCTGTGAATGTTCTGCTTATACGTTGAATTTTGTGAGGAGCTCGTGGCTAAATAATAACAGCCGCACGGATCGATCTTTAAGGTTAAGCAACGCTTGCCAAGGTTGGTCTGTGGATGGGTGACCATCTTAGCATAACGAGTTTCCTCCGTGCCTCGGAAATCACGTTTAACCGTTGGTCCCGGCTGTCCTTTGTAGATCTTTGGCAGTCGTTACGGGTTGTCAGAAGCCAGAAAAACTGACTCCAGTCTTGCCAAGAAGTACCGTGTTACCCAGTTAATGGGGTGTGGAGGTCTGGTAGGCAGCCGCTCCACGTAAAACACTGGTATTCAGCTGAATCTGGTTTGACTGGAAGCCGACCCCAATATAGTTGGGAAAAGGCTAGGCAGATGATGATGATGAATGTTCTGCTTATACGACGTGTGACAGAATAAAGGCAGTGCCTAAAAAATCATTCTTCTCATCATTATGAACAACTTTTACTATGGGACCAAACTGCGAAAAAACATCAGCTGTTTAGTAGATTTTGTCGAGCTATGCGCATAGTAATGTATGAGGCTGTCAATTTTTTTTCGCGATTTCAGTGTTGGTCCCATTGTAAAAGTTGTTCAAAATAATGAGTACAATGACCCCTTTAAGAGTATTGTGGTTATTCTATTACAAAATAAAGATATAAATTGTCATGTTATTTATCGTAGGTACTACGCATCGGCTAATCGGTGTTCTAACATTAGTCTTTGATATGATGTTTCTGAGTATAGTGGCTACTATTATAGTGAGTATAGTGGTTATTAACGTTTTTTATCTCTTATAGAAATACTATTCGAAAATTAAATGTTTTTAAAGAGCAATATCAATTGCAACTTCCGTTTTCCAGTCTTCCAAAGCAAGGTTCTTTTCTGTAACGCTAGTTTGTTATTTACTTGTAAACTATATTATGCGTTTATTTGTTTCTGGAGACTCCAGAAAGTCAATATTTTCTATCTATATCTTCTATTATGCCTAGGCTTGTTTCTATTCTGTCTTAGGCCCGCTCATGACGGCTTGGCCTCCCACTTACCTATCTACTTTTAACGTATTTGTGAACGAAGACGCATTATTTATTTCTGGAGAACTCAGATATTCAACTTCTTTACTTTCATTTGTACCTTCTGCTTTGGCCATGTTGGTTGCTTAATTACTTAGTGTATTTTGACATCTTATCCTAAAATTAAATCCGGTAATTATAAGCTGTTCTATAATAGCCTGCTGTATCTATCAATAGTTATTGTTAACGCTGGTTAATGGTGCGCTGTGACACTGCGCAACCTCACTCTTAAGTATCTGGGTGACTTCTTTGGAAATTGGAAACTATACGCATTTATTTTTTATTTATACCATAGGCTTCAGTCGTTTTTAGTATAACAGTGTCTTAATTTCTGTTTTTATTCATTCCTTCTGTATTTGATTTAACGTTTACCAATTTATTGCTGTCAACTTCTCTTGTTTCATTTCTAACCTTTGTTTCTGCCATGTTATCTTCTTAAATAATAACTTTACCTATTGTTTTTGATCTCTTAACCGGAAAACGATTAATTAACGAGAAATTCATGGATTTATCCATGAATTTTAAGCTGCTCTACAGCTCGTAGTATCTATCGTTATTGTTAGCGGTGGTATGTAGGACCGCTCACGGAGGCGCCGTGCGACCTCGCACTTATGAGGCTTGTTTTAAAATTGTTATAATACGCATCGTTCGTTTCTGAAGATTTGAGTTTTTTAAATATATATCTTCTTTGTTTCATTTGTACCCTCTGTTTTTCATTTAACCTCTGCTACCCTTTTTGAAAACGATTAAATCCGCTATTTATAATCTAATCTACAACGCTCATCATTTTGAACAACTTTTTCTATGGGACCAATCCCGAAAACGCGAAAAAAAAATCAGCTGTTCAGTACATTTAGTCGAGTTATACCATATTTAGGTACGTAAATATATGGGGGTAGTCGATTTTTTTTGGCGATTTCAGTGTTGGTCCCATAGTGAAAGTTGTTCATAATTATGGGTTCAACGACCCCTTAAGATGATGATATTGCGTTTATTATGTTACAGATTGTATAGCCGTAGTATCTATTGTTATTGTTAGCGCTGGTAGGCCCGCTCGTGATCCTGCCAAACCTCACACTTATCAGTTTTGTTCTAAGATCGGAAGATTTGAGCTTTCTTATTATATTGCTGAAATAGAAAAAGAGGAAGACCTAGAAGCAGATGGGCTGACGACATAGAAGGGACGGCTGGTAAACTGTAGAAAGAAAAAGCCACAGATAGAGACTATTGGGTACCTTTGGAGGAGGCCTATATACCCTCAAATAGAGAGGTTCACGACAATTCAAATTAATTCTGATAAATTTAATAAATAATTATAATTGAATAATACAAAAATAATAATAATTTATAAATAATGTTTTTTTTTTCTTAAATGCTTGATGATTTAAATTATCTTTTTTTTAATAATAATATTTGAATACTATAAAACTGATTATGAAAATGTATTGGGTGTGAAATAAAAGGCATTTTTATTTTATTAAATTGCTCCTAACTTCTTGTGTTTCATTTATATCTTCTGTTTTTTAATCTAACCTCTACTACCCTTTTTGAAAACGATTAAATACGCTAATTATAAGCTAGTCTATAGCGGGTAGTATCTATCGTTATTGTTAGCGCTGGTAGGCCCGCTCGTGACGCCGCGAGACCTCGCACTTATCTGTGCGCTCTCACGACGCAGGCTGGCCCAGCGCGCACGACCGACGCCCGCGCCGCTTTCGGATGCAACTTGCTACGAACTATGTAGTTTGTGCGGATGTAGGCTTAGGTGATCCCTTTTTGTGGCCTTTTTTGTTTAGGCTTTCAAAATAGTTAGAAATTCACCGCTTACACGTTTTTTATAGTTGTAATTAGCACTTCGCCCGCGACTTCGTCCGCGCTGCAATTTTCTTAAGGATCCCTATTTTTTTTTCTAGACAAATTATATTCTAAAACTTTCCTCGAGAACCATTCTATTTATTGGTGAACACCATGAAAATCGGTGCAGTCGTTTTTGTGTTTATCGCGAACAGACAGACAGACATTGAATATAGACGATATTCCGAGAAAACTAAGGCATACTCTCATTTCAGTATAATGTCTGTAATGAGAAAGCCAATGCTCGTTAAAAAGTTAAAGTATGAAACCAAAAACGTTTCATCCATATTTGAAAACGCGTTCCCACTTTCACCAGTAAATAGAAAACTAATTAATAATAAAAGATCTATATAACGACAACTGCAAAAAATACCTTAAACCGTCGAAGTAAAATCACCTACCTGGAAGCTTTCATATAAAATATTCCTCTTTATAGTATGAATGTAACGGTTTCGTTTGAAGCTTCGTTCGAAAGCAAACAAGAATATAATAATGAGCTGTAAACAGAACTTTTATTTATTTTTATTAAAAGCATAGTCTTGGTTTTCGCTTGTTCATAATAATATTGTTAATAGCAGCTTCATTAAATACCAGGAGCGAACCTTAAGTAGTTACAAGTTTTAAGTGCAACTTATTAAGGTGAAATTGTTACTAAGTAGTTGTTTTGTAATACTCGTTTAAGTAGTTGTAATACTTGAAAACCTTTTCGGAGTTAAAGCCAATTTTTAGTCACTTTTTTTTAAAGGAGTTCTCATTTCTTATTCAAAAACATCCTTTAAAATAGTACTGGGCCCATAACCTGTATAGGGGTTTCCTTTTTTGTAAGGATTGGAAGTTATCAAATGACTCCGCTCTGGGTGGAGCGGAAGGGAGTGTCAGAGTCTTGTAAAAAAAAAATGACAATCCTTCTAGTCATATCTGTCAATAAAATATTTATAACTACTGACACCATACAAAATACTTTTTCACACTATTTTTAATTAAAATTTATAAAAAAAAGTCTATTTTTTATAAAAGCGTGTTTCTTAGTTTTTTTTTTAAACTATTATGTTTTTCATTTTTAGTTAAATTGTCTATAAATGCGTTTTTTTAGATTTTTAAACAATTTTTTTTTATATTGAATTGTCATCGGTCCTTGATAAGTATGCCAAATTTTGAGTTAATTAGACGTTTTAAAGGGGGTCAAAATCATGTTCAAAGTTTCCGTTACATACATACATACATACATACTGACATACGTATGAAGCTAATAAAAGCGTATTAAAACCCCATCCATGTTCCTCCTAATATCCTTTACGTTCCTGGACCTTGGTGACTCTTTCGAACAAATTCCACAAACCTGGCAGATATGACCTGCTTCCTGGAAAATAAACCATTGCAGTAAACTAAGATATTTGCCAATATTGCTGCTTTGTGGTTTTTCCGTTCGAAGAAGAATCGTGAAGAATAGAAGATCCGTGCCGTTGAAGTTTCAGGCAGCCGTGGAGTTTACCGATACGTATACTACCTCTGCATACCTCTCAAATTAAAAATAAAATTCCAAAGCTTATTAATCCTAATATACTGGTGAATGAGTGAGTGAGTGAGTGACTGACTGACTGACAGACAACGCATAGCCGAAAAAAAATCATAGAGTTTCCTTGGGGTGTTCAGGGGAGCGCTAAGCGAGCGTTTACAGTAACGGGACAAAAGCAAGTTAAGATATAAAAGCTGGTCTTACTTGTGAATTAGTCACAGAAATAAATAAAGTAATCGTTTATTATTTTTTCTCATCCGCAAATGAAGTTATTAGGAGCTGTTACTATGAAGCTTTCATGTTTTATCGGTGTAGTGAAATTGAATAGCTTCGTTGACAGCCATGAGCCACTCCTTTGGGTAATATACATTATTGCAAGCACGCGGGGCCTTTGAATCAATGGCAAGTGAAAATAATTTACCTTCTATAGAAGTTTTATTATCCAGTAATTTATTTCTATTAAAGTTCTATTATTCTATTCAATCAATTTATCAATAAATTATATACCTACACGATGTTGAAGTTATAAGGTTGCCTTCTGAAGAGAACCTTACATAATGCAGGCTGATGGAAAAATGGTACTGGCTGGTTTTTTTTCAATTTAGAATAGCTTTGAGTTTGTACAAGTTGGTGTTGTTTCAATTGTTTAGTTCGGGGCAGATATAATGAAGGCTACCGCGTTTGAATTCGCCGCTAGAGGCGCTAGAGTAGCGTGAGGTTTTCGAAATGTCAAATTTCACTGTTGATGGGCTATTGAAGCGAGTTTATTTAAGTACTTATTTGTTTTGAGTTTTGTGAATATTTTCTAAAACAGCCTGGCTATCAATCAATCAATCAAATTATTTATTACGAGCAACAAAGACTCATAGTGTTAGTAGGTACAATAAATAAACTTACAACTATGTTAGTGACACAATACAACAACAACTACATGAACACACACAACATAACTATCACCGCTTCAGCATCCCAGCTGAGATACTGGAGCAACGATTAACAGTACTGCAGTCCAGCCTGTCAGCAATCATACCCAGGATGCTGTTGGAACTGGCTCGCACCCTGCACACCAAGGACGCACATCTTTTACGCATTAATGCATAAAAGCAATCAACACGCATTTCCGCAAACATCCCTGATGCGCTACAGAAGCGAGGCAGCCCCATCAACACCCTGAATGCATTATTATACTGAAAGCGAAGGGCACTGTACGATCTTCGCGTAAAATGTACCCACAGGCTACAGGTGTAAAACGAGGAACAGAAGGTTCTAAACAGTGTTTTTTTAACCTCCGTAGAAGCACGCTTAAACCTGCGGGCAATCATATTCGCTCTGACCGACAGCGCCCTTCGCTCCCTCTCAATGTCGTCATCGTCCCTAAGGGTAGTGGTCAAGACATGCCCAAGGTATTTGAAAGAGTGCACTCTCGATAACGGTACACCATTCAACTTTATTGGGGGTACCGTTTCTGGACCTTTCCCACCAGCCCCAAAGACCATAACTACACTCTTTTGTACATTGTACACCAGGCCATGAGCACTGGCGTATCTCTCACACACACTCACAAGCTTCCTCAGGCCACAGACTGAGGCACTGAGCAGCACCATGTCATCCGCATAGCTTATGTTGTTGACACATACGCCATCAATATAACATCCGACTCTGGTGCTACTCAGCTCCACAATCAACTGGTCCATATACAGGTTAAAGAGTGTAGGAGAACTCAGACCCCCCTGCCTTACACCTGACTCAAGACCATATGGACTTGACAACGCCCCGTCCCACCTGACACTATTGACCTGGTTCCCGTACCAAAACTTAAAAATATTTACTATTTCAGGTGGTAGCTTCGCATCATTAAGCTTTTTCCACAGAGTATCGTATGAAACCAGGTCAAAAGCACTCGACAGGTCGAGGAAACAGGCGTAAACCGCGGTGCTACGGCGTGTGTAGTACTCCACAGCGTGCTTAAAGCCCAAAATAGCACTGTCGGTAGACAACCCAGGTCGAAACCCAAACTGGTTGTCATGCAATCTAATGTGTTTATTTAATTGCGCATTGAGCACGCTGTCTAATACCTTAGCCACAACCGTAGCCAGTGAAATAGGTCTATAGTTATTCCTATCAGTCAATAGTCCAGTTTTATTTTTAACAATAGGCACAACAATTGTTTTTAACATATCTGGGGGTAGATACGCATGACTTAGACCAAGATTGTAAAGTAAAGCCAAAACACGCGTTAAGTGAGGGCCCGCATACCGAAGATGCTCGATGCTGAGCCCATCATGGCCAGGAGACTTCCCCCTTGACATTGACTGGATGACAGTCGCAACGTCTCTGGCAGTGACCCTGACTCCTAATTCCCCTTTGGGCTCAACATCGATCACCGCCTGCGATGGTCCCAAGGACGACTTTATCTCGAATTTAGCTTTGAACAGTTCAGCTATTCCCTGCGCATCACTCACACCGTCGACGCACACAGGCACGCTAGGCTTATGATTGAGTTTATTCGTGTTTTTCCAAAACCCACGAAAGTCTTTATTCAAATGATTTGACGCGAGGATATCCATTTTTATCTTTTCCTCTTGGTCCTGGCACCACTTCAACCGAGATTTAAATATTCGTTTCGACTCGCACATTTCGTCATAATAACGGCCAGAAGTAGGCTTACCGTAACTCGACCATAAAATAAATTTATCCCTAGCACACCTGTGTGCGTCGGCAACATGTCTATTCCACCCAATCACAACTTTTCCCTTGCGCTTATTACAATCTCGGCCAACCACTGACGATTCACACAAAGCAGCAACGATTTGCCCATACAATTCATCAATAACACGTCTATGATTTAAATCAGTGCACATATAATCACAACAATCGCGTACTTGCATAGGAAAATCAATTAATCTCAGACGTTTATGACACTCAGTATTGTACAGCCTAATGCGCCAAATCCCGCTCACCCCACATAATCCTGTTATTTAAATTTTGACTAAACACACATCTCTTTTTTACAATCACATCCAAATTACATTCAATGATTAACGGAAAGTGGTCAGACCACACAATATCATACTTCACAAACACCCTACTAACAGTTTGAGCCGCAGCCCTGGTAACCAAACAGTGGTCAAGCCACCTCGACGACCCGTGAGCCTGACTTATAAACGTATATGTGTTTGATGCTACCCCCAAACGTTCAGTGTCAATACATAACCAGTCCTGCTCACTACAAAAACCTGTCAGCTCATCATAAAAACGCTCCGTTGGGTGAGCGTTAAAATCCCCCAGTATATAAACGCACTCAGTACTGTTAGAATCAATGATAGCACTCACCGCACTGAGGACGTCCGTGAACTCGGCCAAATTACATACCGCATCAGTCGGCATATAAATGCTAAACACTAACATTGATCTTTCTTGAATCACTATTTTAATTGCACTTATACGCGGGTTATCACTTGGAATCACACACACGTTTGTGTAGACGCTACTCCTCCACAACAGTGCCACACCACCGTATGGTCTTCCTCGTAGCATTCCAGTAGTGGAGTCCACAGCTGAGGTTCCAGTGCAGCTGAAATTGTCACTAATGGAGTTAAGGAACGTTATTTCATGCGACAGTAGCCAAGTTTCTTGTAAGGCTATAACGTCTACACTCTCACACAGGTCACGTATGCTGTCTATAGAACGCTTAACGTTCTTACAATTAAATGTCGCAAACGTGTGCAGTTTATTATCCATAAATTACTGTGGAAGAACCGTCTACAGAGCCACTATTCGGCCTGTTCACAGATTTTGGTCGAAAATTCACAAACCGTCTAAAAATAATTCCCTGCGGCCATATTTCTATGACATATGACATATGGCTATGACAGATTAAGTTACGGTTTACCCTTCCACTGCATTGAACTTTTTTTGTCGGAAATATTTTCATAATGGTTGAGTCCACGAAACATTGCGACACTATCTTTGTTGTATTAAATCGCAAGTTAACGGCATCATATATTATTTTCCTTCTAATTTTGTTCATATGCGCGTAATAACCGCTTTATTAATATGATTAAAAACGTCATTCGACAGTGGCGCTAACTGGTGAGTACAAAAACAGTACGCCTCATTCGACCATACTAAATAGTGTTAGTGTGAGCATGTTATTTCACTGGCTATTTATTAAAAGTTTAAGCACTACTAACATAATGCATGAAAACGGACTTACGGTCTTAGGCATTTTGTACTAGTCGACCTTAGGTAGGTGCAGACACAATATGGCAGGTGCAAAATATATAAAAAAAAAACAGAGAAAAAAAAACAAATATACGTACCTAGGTACATAGAATTATATGAACGTACACGTAACCAAAATTAACAATGTTACCTATTGAGAAAAAAGAAACCAACAAGACAACGCTGAGATTCTACCAACTTCTTCCGAATGTATTCACGTGCCTTCACCTAAAAGTAATTTATAAATCGATAGATATTATGAACATACACTGTTAATATAACCCGGTCCTATATGGTGTCTCAGACTTCCCACAGTATCCACCTTCGTTAGATTTTGGTTGTTTTTAATTTAGTTATTCTCCACAAACAAAATTTTGCAAAATATAGACATGAGATAACTGAGGACGCCTAAAGTGAGCAGTGATACGCGATCATACGCCAACTCTGCACTTAAGATCTCACAATAGGTAACAAACATAATTTCTTTATCATTATTCTATATTGTTTCATAGTATCTAACGCGAGCTTGCATTGCTGAGATAAACCAAACAATCAAAAGCTATTAGAGATGCCATAGTTTGAATTGCAACGAATTATTGTATGACGGGTTGCGTGGGAATAGTTTTATTCTGTTTGCATTTGGGGTCTCACATATTTTATTTAGTTCTTTATTTCCTTGCCTGAGAATCTTTCCTTGTTCGACGCAGTCAAAGATTATTATTAACACATAAACCATAAAACACGTACATCGTAAAAAGTGGAGGTTCATTTTTTAAAGAAACAGGTTCTGCAGAAGGTTCACTAAAAATGTAAGGAACTAATGTACTTTCGGAGAACGAATACCTAAACAATGCAGTTGTGTTGAGCTTGTATTGGACATTCTTCAGCTAGAGTTTGCAAGAGGCAAATATCAAGCCAGCCTAATAGGCTTATCCACTGAAACAATCTAATTAGTCCATCATTTAGATTATCAAAATATATTTGACCCGTTTGTTTCTTTTGTTACGTAAACCAAAATTGACGAAGATATGGCGCTTTTAAAATTCTCAACACGTCACGCCCCGTGATATAATTTAGTGCGTTCTGACGTCACGGGCCCCCCACTCCCGAGTTCAGATGCGTTTTATCATTGTCAATATTCATTGATTTACAAAAACAATTAATTGAGTCCGTGTCGAGTCTATTACTTTTCAATACTCTGACGGACCAAACAGATTTGTAATTTATTGATGGTGGAAACGGGCCTAATTGTGATATCCCCAAGCACTGACTTGACGAGGTTGATGACATACAAGCATTAGCATTGCATGCTTGTTTTGAGACTAAGCTTTATTAAGGAAACTGGAAAGTCTCGATTGATCGTTCTCCTATCCTCATAACCAACAAGATGACACGGTTTTCCCGGAAAACACCTAACCCTTTTTTTTGAGAAAGAGACTGAAGCTGACTGGCTTTGCTGATATTTTAGCACTTCCCGACTCCCGACCCGATTTTGTGTTGACTGGAACTTCTGTAAGTATTATCTCAGTGTTCGTTATGCCTACAACGCGTTGCAGGCTCTCACGCTTTTCTCGTTCGACATTGATATAATCAGGACTAGTTAGCTGGTTTGTAAATACTATCTAACAATGACATAAATTATGAGAACTTTGTTTTAGAAAAGGTATCCTAGGCCCTTGCTAGATCATGCTCAGTCTCTGTAACATGAGAGCAATCCTTGAGTCATGTTTAAGAACACTTGCACACAGATGTTGATAACGACGTTACGGATTTTGATATGGTTTTCACTAAAAGAAAGAGTGATAAACGAGGAATAGTCATTGTATTTGCATTGATGCAAATTATATACACCATTCCAGCTTCTGCCCGCGACTTCGTACGCGCATATCTCGTTTTTTAACGTTCCCGTCGGAATTTCGGGAAATCCTCTCTTAGTGTTCCATTTTACTCCCCAAGGAACCGACATGCCAAACTTCACCTTTCTACGACCAGTAGTTTCGGCTGTGCGTTGTCTGTCAGTCATTTAATCAGACAGTAACGGATCAGATCAGACACGAATGTTGTATTGATGATTGATGATAATTTGCACAATGATTATGATTACATTTAATACCATGACCCTTCGGAATAAGGTTTATATTAAGGTTGAACTTGTTAGTCCTACAGCTTGGTGGAGGGAAATCCTAAAAAAGGCAGCCGAGACTGCCATAATGATCGGCGGAGGCAGAGGTGGGCTGTGATAGGCTGGGTTGATTCTAAAAGCCGTTTCTCGTACTTAAAAGACTTTAACATTCAAATTTCAATAACATTATGCTATCTCATCGACAATAAATGTGAAAATCTTTTAAAATGTAGCGCAATAGCGGTCACCTCCTTCTGCGAAGAGGTAATGCTAGCAAAGGAGGAGGCCGAACGTGTGAGAGAGAGGGAAACCTCATGTCCCAGTCGCCGCAACAGAAGGAGACGCCCCAGGCGTCGGGAGTCGCAGGACGATTCCCGGCCGCCGCCGTAGGCGCGGGTCTGCGGACGGCGAGCAGTGGGTGGCTCGCCGTCTGATCAGAACTAGGCCCGGGTCGGCGGCTGCGATCCCAGCGCGCCTCAAAGAGATGTCAGCTAGGGCAGGTGCCTGCTGGGGCTGCGGAATCTGTTCGAAAGGGGTACCGTAGCCTTGGAACACAAAGGGCACCAGGAGGAACACGGATGGGTTTTAGTCAGTAAGAGTCTGACACTCCCTCTTGCTTTACCCAGAGCGGGAGGAGTCATTTGATGATTTCCCATCCTTAAAAAAAAAAAGAGCAATAGGGTATTTTACTGACAAAACGAATTAGTCTGTCATATAGATTTCCAAAAAACATTGGACATGTATTTTTTCTTTTTTTCACGTAATCTAAACATGAAGACGATACAATGCGTTGAAAACACAAGTGACGTCATTACGATGCTACAATTTGTACCTACCAGTGATGTGACGTCATCAACCCTCTCCCCTCCCTAAAACTGATGCGCTATATCTATATCATTTTTTATCGATTTCATATAGTAAAAAATACGTTTCCAACAACTTTTGAAAATGTAACGAACGGACTGAATAGAATTATAATTTTTCTATGTAGTAAAATAGCCTATTAGAGGTGTTATTAATAGATTGCGGTAGAGATATGCGAATGCGAATGTTCCTTAAGTTAGAAATACGGGCCGCACTGTAGTCAATAATGAATATTGCATAAGTAGGTACGTCATAGTCTTAAAAACAAGCTGACTGAAAATAACACGCTTTTAAAATACAAATGCAAGTTTCAACCTAACTTCCTAGCACTTCTACGTACTTTTTATATTGAATTTCAAACTTGCGTGTGTCATGAGTTTCAACCATTATTTGAACGATCAATGTAGTGTTAGTTTTACGTGGCAACGCGACCCTATTTGCTCTCGTTATCACGCCAGCCTGTTCTACCTACATGATTGAAAGCATAGAATTATATGGTCAGCTAGCTCTAATGACAAGTGGCACACCATCGACAAACATAGAAAAAAAAATGTTTTTGTAGCTTTCGTTTGTAAGTGATAAGTTTCAATACGACTGTAAACAAGGTGTAACAGAAACAACGCGAAACAGGGTCATTGCACTCATCATCATGGGCAAGACAAATCGTGAAATCTCGATTAAAACTGCTCCCATATATTTTTGCTAGCATATTTCGACAAATTGATGGGTAAGAAAATATTGAACAGATGATTTTATTTTTTGTCTTTTGAAGGTTGACCCTATAGTAAATGCTGTTATTATTTCTGTTACAACTTGTATAGAAAGTCAAATATTTTTTGTATTATTGAGATAAGTAGTTTCTGGTACCGGTAGCGGTTTCGGTAGCGTGACGAAGGCGACTTTCAAAACGTCAAAATTTTATGGGATTGACAAACGTTGTCGAAATGTCACGTGATGGATTCATTATATTTTGGTAAAACGACAATCGTCACCGCTAATAGAATGGCCCTTTGTCTATAACCTTTATTCTGCCATATTTCACAGTTCTGGAGAAATCTATCTACTAAATAATGACTGTTAAATAAAGTAAGTACTAAGAATTGTAACGCTTATTTACAAGCTCTAAAATATTACGAACAAGTAGGTAATGTTGATGTGTTAGTTTATTCATTCAATTAATCGTATATTATTAGATAAAGCTGCCAGCATACTAGAGAGCGTTATAAACACTAAGTAGCTATGTAAATTTAATGATTATAATCGGACTGAATTTAATCACTAATTATAAGTAGCAGGTCTTACCAGATGCCACTTATAAAAACTTCTGGGAGCTCATAAATATGCAAAGTAGTAGGTAGCCATAAGTATATTTCTAATATTTAAATGTCTCGTAAAAATGTTTTAATTTAAATGGTTAGACGTCATATCAGATGGTCGCTTAAACCCTGTAAGGGCCACCGCACACGTTCCTGTCTGAATGCACGCGGGTCGCGCGGTATCTCGCGATCTTGCCATTTGCATCCAACGTCTTGGCGGCGAGAGAGCGAATTAAGCTTACCGTATGTTGCGCTGAACTCGACTACATTTTTATTAGGGTTGTATTTGTTTGAATTTGCACTGTTTCTGTTATTAGAATTCACATGCAAGTGAAACAAAGTGGAAGACGGGGCCCGCTAGGGCAGGTGCCTGCTGGGGCTGCGGAATCTGTTCGAAAGAGGTGCCGTAGCCTTAGAACGCAAAGGGCACCAGGAGGAACACGGATGGGTTTTAGTCAGTAAGAGTCTGACACTCCCTCTTGCTTCACCCAGAGCGGGAGGAGTCATTTGATGATTTCCCATCCTTATAAAAAAAAAAAAAAAAAAAAAGTGAAACAAAGTGCGAAAGTTAATTGAATTTAACATTATAGGTTCGATTGAAAATAAATATGTTTGTAAAGCTTACTATTTATCGGAAAAAAATCATAAATATAGTGTCATCCAAAATTGCGCAACATTTTTGAATTAGTTTTCTTGCTCTTTTCAGATACCTTGATTATGTTCAAAGAAAATCTGGACAGTTCACAGCCCAATTCCTGAAGCACAAACAAAATTACATTCCATCAAGCTTATTTTCCTTATAGGAGCCAAGATTCGGCCATATCCTGGACATCATCATAACATTCTAACGACGTCCACTGCTAGACATAGGTTTGCCACTGTTTGCCAAAATCGCCACGCTTGGCAGGCGGGTTGGCGATCGCAGTGTATGGTGATGAGTTTTACAAAGAACGCCGCTGTACATTGTTTGATGAGTCCCTTAGTTGCCCCTTACGGCACCCGCGGGAAGTGGTAGGATGGTATTATTCTTTAACGGCACCATACGGCAGCGTCCGACATAATACGCCTTACTTATCCTGGACATACTTCTTCAATTTCGGCTTCACAAATTTGCAACATCTCCGTATAAGGCTTAGCCACTACGCATCCCTGTGCGTGGTCGTGCCCTGGCAGTAATGACAGGCCGCACGCGCGCGCGCCGCCTAATTGATAATGGTTGCGGACGTGCGCGCTTGCCATGCACCATGGGAACTGCGCACGACCATCTTCAGGCTGGGGTGGTGCTGTGTTATGAGTGTTGTTTTGGCAGGAGAAGTATCGCGATTTTACCGTTTAACAAACACAAGCAAAAGCCAAAAAGCAATCTTACTAATTATAAAGCTAAAAAGGTTGTTTGCTTGAACGCGCTAATCTCAAGAACTACTGGTCCGATTTGAAAAAAATAAATGGGCTATCTAAAATTCTTTCAGTTTTAGATAGCCCATTTATCAAGGAAGGCTATATGTCATCACGCTAAGGCCAATAGGAGCGAAGCAGTACCTAATGAAAATTGTCGTTGTGACGCAGACGAGGTTGCGCGGGTCAACTAGTCCGTGATATATTGATTCACTTAAGCCTAAAGTAGCTATGAGTGCGCGCTTACCATGGGAACTGCGTACGACTGTCTTCTGCTTCGTTAGAGCTGCCGTATTATGAACGTTGTTTTATCTTTGCCGCGCACTTTTTGAATTTGGAACATCTTAGTGTTCAGCGCCAATGAAATCGAACGCAGTAGTTTGAATAAAGACTGGCTGGTACGACGGCCCATAGTCGCTCCAAAGCTAAATAAAAAAAAAAAGAAATCAAATTAAAAACGCGCGAACTACATCCCGCGTTTTCGTAAATTTTCACGGATTGTTAGAATGTCGTGTTGGTTTTGTTTTGAAAAATGAGTTCTTCAAGTGACATTGAAAGTATAGAATTAACTCTTGAAAGTATTCAAGAAATGTGATAGATAATCTATTACCTGCAAAATCCCGGGAGAAATATAAAAATGCCAAGAATTTTTCTGAATCTGTGTTTTTGGCCTATTTCCAGTACTTAACAAAACAGACAAAAAATACAACCGACTTCCAAAAACAAAACACTACACTACTTCCAAAAAAAAAAAACAATAAATATACATAGGTACAGCCGAACATAGAACTTCCTCCTTTTTGAAGAAGTCGGTTACAAAGGAGGAGGTTCTATGTTCGGCTGTATATTTCTTTTTTATGTATGTTAATTTATGATTTCTCCGCCAATTGTGGACCGATTTTAAAATTATTATTTTTTATTCGAAAGCCTATACTCCTGAGGTGGTTCCATTGTCACCAAGTTAGAATCTGATCTCTTGAAAATCGAGGGAAACCCTCCAATTTTATCAGCACTTACAACGTTTTTCATAAACTTTCTAACGCAATTTAGATATTTGTGCCTCGTAATCATCATCTCATGTTGCTGTGCTGACAAGAGTTTCAAATCAGATCAAGAGGTGCAAATCAGTTCATAAATGACGGAGTTATGAGGTAACAAACATAAAAAAAAAACAAAAAAGAATACAACCGAATTGAGAACCTCCTCCTTTTTTGAAGTCGTTTAAAAAATCCTAAGTGATCTCAGACAAAAACGTGGAGACTTTCCGTAATGAAGCACCCATCAGCCTTTCTTGTCGTAAAAGTAAGTAACTATGTATATGGTGTATTAGTAAAGTATAACCTTAGTGTTTTATAATGCGCATTTTATTGTAACATGTACTTCTGATAGATACATGTCTTATTCACATTCGGTTTTGTTACAGCTAGTCTATTCTGTAAGCAACCATTTCGATATCGAGCTTCACGAGACTGACAAAACTCACAAAGTGAGCTTTATTGCGCACAACATAAAGGTCTTACGTTTGACGTAATTTGATACCTACTCACCTCGGATTGCGCTGTCGAGACACGAAAATGTTGTTACAGAATAGACCCACTGGTGGTTGGTCTCTCGCTCTTTCACCGGAATCATAACTTTTGTTGCACAATTTTCCATCAAGATTTACATCGACCCTACCTGCATATTTTATGTTATAGTTAAAATGCAAAAACAGGTACTTGACAATGTACCTATGGGGTTGTTACTTTTATGTGTTAAAGCTAACATTCTTGTACGCGCATTACGAGTATTTACTTACGTTAGCATTAAAGACTTAGAGTATGTTTAGACCAAATAAATTACTAAATGAGCGTCTAAATCCAACAGAATAGCAGGCAGGTGTACCAAAGATGGTTATTGATGCAAACGACGTGTAATTCTTTCGCACAGTTATTTCACATAGGCATACATTTCAACGCAAAACTATGTTAAAAAAAATATTAATTAGTTTAATCACATATTTTATCTATGAAGAAGCGTGTAATTTATTATCGATCTAAATAAAAAGTTCTATGAAGTCATGTGCTGTGGAATTGTTAATTACTGGAAGCGATAGACTGGAACGTAGACGCATGTTTACGTACTTATGCGGCGTTTATTAATAATGCAGTTTTAAAGTAAACAAACAAATAAGTATCGGAAATTGAGGCTTGGGTGTGTTGCGCATTTCCTGTATAAAAAGGTTTTTAAACAATCGATGGAGGTGCTGTGTTAAAACCCAAGCTTGGAACCTGTTCTCGATACCGCTGGACTACCTACAATTTATTATATTAAATATGAACGTTTATTTAAATTAATTCAGCAATTAACTTACGAATTTTAGCAATAAAATCAAATACTACAGCTATATTTCATACTAGGCGACCCGTCCACTTCGTTGGGTGGTACTTTTCGGGTCAATATATCGCATATATGCTATGACACTCACAAATAACGTGGCTTTCTATTAGTAACTTTAATTTTCAAAATCGATTCATTCGATTTTTTTTTTTTTTGTTTCATGTTTTTGACTTTCTGGGGTCCCTAGAGACCCGGTCCTTTGGTCTGTACGAGGGGCCGAAACCAACTCGCAGAGGCCTCTTTAGGCATTTCAAATGGAATGGGACACCAACCGACGATTATCCCTGTATGCACTGTGAAAGTTTACCCAAGGGCAATCCCCGGTTGGAGCAGGACTATTGCATAATATGGAAACAAAAGATGAAACGCTATGGGTTTGACTGGTTTAGTGGACTAATAATCGTTTACTATGGAAGAACTATTGGCCCCTGCCTGACCATTGACAATTAAAACGGCTTTAAATAGCTGGGGGTGACTTGCACACTCAATAAATGGGCCCCCCGAAAAAGGTCGCTAGCACAAAGTAACGTAGCGCCAAGGGGGCAACATATCCTGAGGTGCTAGAGGAGTGGAGAGGTATACCACGGCTATCAGGACAATCCGGAAGTACGGTCAAGATCCCTACCAGCACCTTACTGGATTATACATCCTTCTCCCGAGCAAGTTTGCTCTTGCGAATCTCCACTCAGACCGGCCGATTAAGACAAAAAAGAGGTAGCTCTATTCCTGGTCAGTTATTATTATTATTATTATTAGATCCAGAGATTACCCCTACAACCTCACAAACTTTACTTCTTCATAATATTAAGTTATAGATTAATAATTTCGTATGAATAAAAGACATATTTTGGAGTTATTTCTGTCTGGACCTTCCTACATTACTCAGCCAGTTAGCCCCATTAAAAACAAGCTAATTAATAACCAAGTGTCAAACAATATTGTCATGAAACACAGCAGAAAAAAAGTACCAAAGAGTATAATTACCTCATATAAAATCCATCTTTGACCCGGTTGCAACCTAAATGCAAACATTAGGCGCACGCAAGTTCGTAGCGCTGCGTGTCGGTCGGCCGGGGTTCGCATGCAAGCCGTTACTACTACACACCCAATGAACGCAGACGTGGAAAGTAAAAGAAGCGTAATTATTACTTACGGTAGTCTATAATAAAAATATTATTAGCTGAAGAGGTGACACACTTAGCAAATTGATGCCATCATCACTATGTCAGCCGAATGACGTCTACTGCTGACCATAGGCTTCCCTCAAGTTTTACCACATCCACCGGTTATCCGGTTAAATGCGTCTCATCATCATCATATCAGCTGAAAGACGACTACTGCTGGACATAGGCCTCCCCCAAGTTTCACCACATCCACCGGTTATCTGGTCATATGTGTCTCATCATCATCATATTAACCGAAATATGTTCACTGCTGGACATAGGCCTCCACAAAGTGTTGCCTCATCGACCGATCCTGTGCGTCTCGCATTTAGTGCAATCCCATGGCCTTCACCAGGTCAACGGTCCACCTGAGAGGCTTTCTAACGCTGCGTCTTCCGGTACATAGTCGCTAAAGCGCGTAACTCTTAGCCAGAATCTGTATTCGCTACCACCTATCACACGTCAGGCTGCAAATCAAGGGTAAACATTATCTTTAGAGAATTTTCGTTCCATCAAAGACCTTATTCTTCGCTCTCCATTAGACGAGACCGAATCGAAGTCAAGCTTGACCAACGTGAAAAACATAAACAGGAGTCAAAAGGAGGCAACTTAAAAGATCATGTATAAGACGGCGAGACGGGCTAGAAAAAAAGTTGCAACTATCCTGGACTAAAATGACGTGGAGCCTTTTATAACAGTGGAACGATACAGCCTGATCGGTTTTTTTTTGTTAGTACAAATAATATGAGCAAATACTTTCAAGGCAACAAGAGGCTTTACTTAGTAAAATCTTGCAAGGCAGTACTAGAAAGTGAATTTTTCAATAACTTTTGATAGAGTGAAAATCTTTTAACAGTACCTAATCTAGCTATCAGAGATCTTGCATTTGAAGCTCCGGTAGTTGAATAAAATAATCATAGATCAAATTACTTTCACTATAAGAGACTTAGGATTAATTTAAGATGAGATTATTTATACTGTTCGTACAGATTTACAGTATACTATGGTTTTATTAATTTCACTCGCTAACGCCACCTATCGTCATATACGGGTAATTATTGATCGACCCTGGTATAAAAACAGTTGTGTGGATTAATCTCAGTCTAAGAAAAACATTAAGTAAATTTCCAAAAAAATGCCATAACGACTTCAAATCCGGTTGAACTGCAACAGTATTAACTATGTCTAGTCTCGGGTCATCCATCTGCATTTAATATTGCAATTTAAATAAATTATATCGTTATTGCTGTCGAAAATTAAAAATGTAAAAAAAAACCATTAATAAAAACACAGTGGGTTATTGACACTTAATAAAAAAGACTTGCTTTGCCACTGTAACATAAATAGTTAGGGCCATTTCTTGTTGGACTATATCCGTGACAGAAAATGATCAATTAAATATAATGCTAACGAAAGTTTTCATGTTTAAAGGTTATGGAAAGCAGTTCCGATCAATAGGGTTGGGAAACGGATAGGACGCAATTTACAAAAAGTTAAGATAAGCTACAACACAGCGACATATACAATAGATTTGCATGGTCTTAAAATAACATTTGGGAACAGGATCTACATGTTTTTCCCTATTATGGCGTACAAAAGTTGTTTGGTCAAGTTAACCATTTGAACTATTATAACACAACAAAAAAAAAGCTAAAAAATTAATAGAATCTACTGTCGCGCACTTGGTTAAAAATTAGTCAACGAGAACTTTAAAGACTTTAAAGTTCATAGTTTCGATGATGACATAGGTACTCGTACCACACCACATGATCATCATATCAATTCCACACATTTTTACTTTTTGACAATCGTTAACGCTAATTGAATTTTAATTTTACTTTTTCTACACCTATCAATGAAGCGGTGCGATGCAGCAGCTGCCGAAAGCCGCATAACTTGGAGGCACGACGTAGGTATGTATTCGCAATCTTTAGCTGTGAGTAAGGGCGAAGAAAAAGGCATAAATGTTTATTCTTTGCAGCATAAAATTAAATATTAAACACCAAGTTTCTGAACATTTCTTGGTAGCCTCCAAAGCTACGGAACTTGAATTTGAGTTTTAGCTGTCTGCGTTTGGGGACGTATATTCGAATCCCACAAAGGGACTTCTACCATTTGTGTACCTACGGATGTAGGTGTCGACTACCGAGTTCGATGCTTCCGGATTATTCCTGAGTGCATAGTACCGGAAATCCCAATTTCTGGTAACTCACCTAAAAGCTACAACAAAGTACATAATAAATGTGTATTATTTGAAAAGTAAGACTAGGTTGCGTAACAGTAAATTAGTAAGGAATAATAATTGACATCAGTCTATGTACTGACGTAGAGGTTGTATGTATGTAAATCGGGCTGGTTTCCGCAACTCCACGACTAAGCGCGTATTTTGCGTGCAGGTGGCACAAATGTGTCATTCGATCCACTCCAGTTCCCCAAGGAAGGCCAGCAACGCCGTTGTGTTACCAACTATCTCACAGAGGGTATCTGGGTTTCCGAAGTACTTAGCCCTGTAATCTGCGACTTAGAAGCAAGTGTGCTGCTGTCTCATTCTCCTCCATGCAGGCTCTGCATAGCGGACCGTCAGTGACTCCTATAGCATAGAGGTTTTAAGATATATAGAACTTTTAAGTGCGATAAAATCAATTTAATCCTGTATAGTTTCTGAAGGGTAGCTCTAGAGCAGTCCCAACATGGTGGAAACTTTGGACCTTTTCTGGTCTACAACACGGGATCCCGTTTAGGCCGGGTGTCCATTTGTGACAGCCTACCTACTATTTTAAGCTTCTCATGATAGTTCAATCATTTTATACAGATACTATGTGAGATGTGAGTACCTATAGCTGTAACACTATGTTTTGTTATATATTGAAAATAAATGAATGAAACTTGTCCTTTCATACTCTGTTTATAAAAATTAAATTTTATAAAACTGTTTCAAATTGCGGGGCCTTCCAAAACAGAAAAAATGTCACTGTTCGTTCATCTGTCTGTTAGCGGGCTATTTCACATGACCCGTAATAGGTAAACCGTTGAAATTTTCTGTAGTTTCCGTATATCTATTGCCGCTGTAACAGCAAATAAATAATAAAATAAAATATAAGAACCGTGAGTTTTTCGGTTTATTGTACGCAACCCTTCGTGTGCGACTCGGACTCGCACTTGCCTGGTTTGTTGTGAAGAAACCTGTTGCACCTAACAATAAAATGTTTAATTGATTTGGGGTGTTTTAATGGGTACGTATCAAAATCCCGAAAGTTCATAATACCTATGATTGAAATACCGACGTCCAAAACACCGAAAGTTTTAAATGTCGATAGTCGTTATATCGAAACACAAAATACCGATGTTCAAATGCCCGAAAGGACGAAATCCCGAATGGACGAAATAGGTTAGGTTAGGTTAGAACAGTGTAAATTAACGCGCGAAGGCGAGCGAGCGAAGCGAGCGTGCCGCGGCAGCGGCCGCCGAGCGTCACATTCCCTCTATTGTTACAAGTTATTATACAAAAAATCGGTTTTCTCGGAAACGGTGGCAATTTCGGGATTTTGTACTTCGGGATTTTAAACTTTCGGGCAAATGAATTTTCGGGATTTTAAACTTTCGACCAAACAACCATTCGGCGTTTCAACTATCGGGATTTCGTCCATCGGTATTCTAAACATCGGTCTTTTAAAATTCGGGATTTTGATACGTACCCGTTTTAATGGGCACGTATCAAAATCCCGAATTTTAAAATACCGATGGACGAAATCCCGATAATTGAAACGCCGAATGGTTGTTTGGTCGAAAGTTTATAATCCCGAAAGTTCATTTGCCCGAAAGTTTAAAATCCCGAAGTTTAAAATCCCGAAGTACAAAATCCCGAAATTGCCACCGTATTATAACAATAATAACTTTTAACAATAGAGGGAATGTGGCGCTCGGCGGCCGCTACCGCGGCATTTGAACATCGATATTTTGTGTTTCTTTCGGGATTTTGATATGTATTCGTTTGCGTCAACCATGACACAAATTAAAAAAATATGTTATTAAAATTGAATGCAAAGGAGAACCTATGCTACTTTACTTTTGGAATAACAATAAATTTCGTTATTCGATATATTTTAAAAAATCCTCCGTTTCAAGTTTCCTTATAGGGTGATCCGGTTGAGCAAAAACATAATGCAACGACCGGTCTAGTGCGTTAATAAGAATAGTTCTAAAACGTTTGATATTAAAAATTCGTGGCGGTGCTATTATATTTTTTTATTTCTTAAACGATGCATTTTTATTATATTTCCTGCTGTCGAGAATTTTCTAGAAATTATTTATTAGAGTTTAATGCCAATATTTATTACGTAACTGTTTATTTTAGTCGTTTCTAAATCTAGGTGATACATGAGTCGTCTGCGACATCACGCGACCTCACTGGACCACGACTAAAGAATTTAAAATGTCTGACAAAAAAGTAATTAAAATTTTACAAATTATACATCGGATGGGTCAAAAAAAGGAGCTTGAAGATTGGCTAGCCAAGGAGACCGGTGCAGTGGATGAACGTGATCATTTTGTTCAATTAAATAATTATGCTTATGAACGTGATCAAAGACAACCAATCAACATCATAATCATTTCAGCTGAAAGACATCCACTGCTGAACGTAGACCTCCTCTAAGTGTCGATACTTCATCGGCAGGTTCGTGCATCTCGCATCCAACGGATTCCCACGGCCATCGGGGCCCCAGGTCCACCTTGTGAGAGCTCCTCCAATGCTGCGTCTTCCGGCACGACGTTGCCACTCCAGAACAGATCTCGTGGGCAGGTGTTGATTCAGCGCATTGTAAGTTAAGTCTAACCAAAGGTTAGTTAAAATTAATTAAAAACGATATTTTTTTGGTAAATAAGAAAATATAGATACTCGTAACACTTTTACATGTCATTGTGTTTTTCAGTAAAATTTAGACAAGTCCGGGAAGGAAACGCCGGGCTCATCTAGATTTAGAGTTTATTCTTTGAGAATAAATAACGAAACTAACTCAGAGTACAATGAAACTATTGGACGGTTCGGCCTTAGGTTCATCATATGGGGTCTAAAAAGGCTATTTTAGCAGAATCAGAAAGTACATCACGTTAACCGTCACTGTCAAAAATTTTCCCAATAAACCTTGAACCTAATGCGTTAGCGATATAGATGAAAATTAAATTTGACAGATTCTTGTGTGGTTAATATTGTGATTCTAATATGATTCTGCTAAAGTGGCGAATTAGCAATCTATCGTATCAGTTACTAGTTGACCCGCGCAACTTCGTCTGCGTCACAATTTTCATTACTGCTCCGCTCCTATTGGCCTTGGCGTGATGATATATTTAGATATAATAATTATAATTTTTCGAAACGGACCAGTAGTTCCTGAGCTTAGCGCGTTCAAGTAAACAAACAAACAAACTCTTCAGCTTAATATAGGTATTAGTATAGATATAGATTTGAGTCTGATGAAGTAAATTAAAATGTTCATTGCTATGTTTTTCATTTCATATTATGATGCGGTGTATGTATGATGCATACCGACGATATTATGACTGCATACCGACTTATCTATATAATGAGTGTTTGAAGTTGATATTACTACTTATGCTATTATATCGCCAGGGTTGCGAAATTTGTTCGAAAAAGTCACCGGGGCCCAGGAATGCAAACGGAACACAGATGGGTTTTAGTTAGTAAGAGTCTGACATTACCTTCCGCTCTGCTCGAAGCGGCAGGATGTCAAATTTTTGTATTCGTTAAGTACCTCTATATTATTAGCGGACCCCGACGCGATGACGCTTGGCCCAAAGAATCGTACCTAGGTATATTAAAGTAAAACGATCAATACCTACGTATTTTTTATTTCACTTTTTAAAGTAATTTTTGTAGGGGTTTTTTAAATTTTTAATTTAACTTTAATTTCATGCTTTTTAAACTTATTTTACCTAATAGGTATTATTAGAAAACCTATGATCTCATAATCTTCCTGCCCTTATCTCATGGCATAGTAAAAAACGTGGCATTTTTTACTTCCATTCTGTCCAATCACAGACTACATAGAGATACTACGTCCTATCAGCCATCACGCTATCACAACTTCCATTTCTTTCATTTTGATCCTCACAAAATTCATCCATCTTTTTTTTGGCCTTCCTCTCCCTCTCCATCCCATCCATATGTGATCTACACTCACCTAAACAGCACTACATCTACCAATGTATTAACCCATTTCTCTTTTCTGCTTCATCATCAGACTCTGATCACAATTTATTTATAACCTATTCATTGCGACCATTTAAATGAATACTAAAACGGAAGGTCTGCTGTAAGTTAGTGAGGAGTTGGGTATCCTGCTGATTTCAGGACATGCTTCAGTATCAGGTTAAAGTTACTGATCTAAATATAATCTGTTCATTTAAAGCATTCCAGTTAGTTCAAACATGATACCTCTGTTGTAACTTAGTTAGGAGTTGGATATTCTGCAGACTTTAGGGTAGGCTACAGCATCAAGTCAATATAACTATGTTTTTGTATTGTCATTGAAGTAACAGAATACCAAATTTCGCATCGTTCAGACCCGTAAAAGCTGGTTAAAAGCCATCATCATCTAGAAAAGAGCTGATGATATTCAAACGGCTCAACCGATTTAGATAAAACTTATCTAAGAACCACCTGAATTCAAATAAAAAAAAAGCGCATCCAATTCGGTTCACCCGTTGAAGAGCTACGGTGCCACAGACAGACACACATAGTGGTCAAACTTATAACACTCCTCGTGTTTGGTCGGGGATTAAAAATAAGCTACCAGAAGAAAAATCAATCTCTGAAGTTTTGTAAGAAAAAAACTTTACCAGTCGGTGTTATTTATTCCTGTTAGTAGGACTAAATAGTAGTGGGTCTACACGATACCGAGTTTTGTTCACGCAGACTTGGAACTCTGAACAAAAATGCCTGCACAGACTTACAAATAAGTCTGCGCCAACTAATGTCAGTGTGATAGATTTTTTTCAATTCAAAGTTTAATTTTTAGGCAACGTTCGCTTTTGTATCGTTGCAATCTGTCAAAAAACCCTCAATTTACATGCATTTTTAACAGATTGAAACTCACGTGCAAAGGTGAACGTTGTTTTTAGATTAATAGAAATTAGAACTCAAATATCTTGTATTTGAGTTTGATTTAGAACGTTGCTGTTACCTTCATTTGTTTTATCAAAATAGGGCCAAAATCAAAATGACTGTATAATGATCGTAGCACGTCGCTTACTGCCCACCCCCAAGGGAAATAGGAGTGACTTTATAGACGACAGTAGACCGTAAGTATTAGTTATTCATTCAAAAGTCTACAGAATATCTGTACTAATATATAAAGCTGAAGAGTTTGTTTACTTGAACGCGCTAATCTCACTGAAAAATAATTTCAGTGTTAGATAGCCCATTTATCTAGGAAGGCTATATAATGCCATTAGGAGCGGAGCAGTAAAGAAAATTGTGACGCAGACGAAGTTGCGCGGGTCAACTAGTAAGTAGATAAAATCATTTACCTATCAATCAAAAAGTTCACGAAAAAGAATGGTTATTCAAAGAATTGAAGTTATTCAAACTTCAGTCATCTTATGTATGTAGTATAATTATAATATTTAAGATTATTCAAGTTAAAATTAAGTCAGTTGAATTGATTTTACACTAGATAATATGTATTTATGTATGCCTCATTTTCATTTGCAAGTGTCCACATTAATTATTTTGTTTATTCATTTAATTTATGTACTGGTTCAGGCAGGTCTGGCCCGTAATTATATTTTTTACAAACCCTAACCCACTACGAAATATTTTCGTTATAAATATTCTCTTCTTAATGATAAATCACTTTAACTCGCAGAACAATGGTTCCACTTCTTATGAAGTTGATAGTGATTCCCACAGAAGACATCTATATCTAGGAAGCAAAACATTACCTAGTTATAAACCAATTCAAATTAAAAATGTTGACTTAAAACTAAATCTTAAATCATAAGTCGTGACAATGAAACTACGAAACAATTGATTTAACTTCAGGGTTCTTCCACACCTGCAAAATAAAACTGTATATTTAGTTAACATCATATGCCACAAAAACTTAATACGTTACAAGCTAGAATATTTAGAAACAAAAAACCTTGAAAATATGTGACTCATACTTTTATAACCGCCTTTTAATATTAATTAATTGTTAGCAGACGAATATACATAAAACTGCAAAATGTCGTACCAAATCGGAAAATCTTTATTGTACTGATTATCATAATTAGCCACAAGTTTAGGAGAATATCGGCCTTTTTCAAAATGACACTACGGGACACGACAACAAACCATTCCACGTTCAAAAACCAAATATGGAAGCTAACACAACTGTTAGCAATAATTGAAACATAAATGTATTTCGAAAAAAGCGTGTGGTATAACCGTTAATCGTGCTCATGCCTAGCCAGTGGCCTTTGCCAACATCTGCTGCCTATGAAAAGTCGAAAAAAATAACGCTACGAGTATTCGATTGTACTTCCCTCGGAGTAAATGCCAACTGAGTGGTATCTTGAATTATGTCATTAGGCACGTACAATGTTTGACGTAGAATAACGTCTGTTATTTAAGAAAAAAAAAATGTCTACTAGATTTTGATTGTGACTCTTTTAGCTTGATTTAAGCTGCGATTTGATGAGATGTGCGAGGATGTGTAATCTGTGAAATCAAGAACCAATAATCGCTTGCCCTGAGCGAGACTAGGCAACAAAAGTGATTGTATTAAAGCCTACGGGTGACTCACTGTCTTGTGATCTATCGCTAAGGAACATTCTGCTGTATTGGTGAACGAACCTATCCTCAGCACTATTTTAGACTTTACGAGCGCTATTTCCACCTATATGCTCATCCTAGCTCCAGTTTCTTCATCACCATCATCATCATTTCAGTCGGAAGACTGCTGGACTGAGGCCTCTCCAAAATGTCATCTTACCGACCGGTCCAATTCTCCAGTTTCTTAGTTTGAGTTTGTGCATGACAGCCAGCGCATCCTGACACTAACAACCGTCATAAAAATTCCAATTTATTTAAGTGCGCACCGAGCTTTTGGTATTCTTGCGGTCCGTGTATGTGTGCGTAAGCGCAAGAGAAAACTGTACGTAAGCACAAGACACCGAGTTCAATGTACGTATCATTTCCTCGGTGCCCTCTTAGTACGGGGTGCAGGTCTTTAACATTTTGACTAGACTCTTGAATTTCATGAATACTGGCAGTTTATTGAACTCCCAATGACCGCTACTTCAAAAAGCCGATGTCGGTCTAATTACAGCGATTTACAAAAAATAAACGAGGTAAGGAATTATTAGAAAAAATTACACTGCTCAAACTCGAGGTACCGGCGGCATGTCCTAGAGCCAAAAATTCGAAGACATGTGACATCTACCAACCCGCACTGGGCCCGCGTGGTGGATTATGGCCTTCTCCCTCTCACCGAGAGGAGGCCTGTGCCCCAGCAGTGGGAACATTATAGGCTGATTATGCTTATGCTAAACTCGAGGTATAATCCAGGGGATATTACAAAATACTAGCCGAACAGTCATTTTGTATGAAATCGACGCAATTAACCAGTGAAAAAACCTATTGGAAAACTGTTTTTCCACAAATAATCTACTAAGTACTATGTGATGACTAAACCTAAGTGAATAGAATAATAAAAAGTATCTGAAAACTTGTTTTATACATACTTAGTGACTTAATGATTAGGAAAAAAAAACCGAGGTTCCATTACTGCCGTACCTCGTGCTTCGTGAAACTAAACACTGACGTTCAAAAAAACTGCATCAAGGTACAGAATAGCTTTCACACATAGGTATTTATTTTAAAAATCCTAGATAAGTATATTTCTGTTCAATGGCGAAAACTTGTTCATCAAGTTAAAAGTAAAACATATTTGGAAACGGAATTTTCACAATATATGACTGTGATAGAAAACCTTGAAAATAACAGTTTCGTATAAGGACAGACTAACGGTTATTAGGGTGCTGTTTTACTTACCAGGGTTGCGGAATTTGTTCGAGAGAATCACAGCGGTCCTAGAACGCAAAGGGTACTAGGAAGAACACGGATGGGTTTTAGTCAGTAAGAGTCTGACACTCTCCCTTCTGCTCCACCCAGAGCAGAAGTTATTTGATGATTTCCCAAAAAAGGGGGCTGTTTTAAATTGATAGTTTAAAATCCTTCATTATCACCATCCAATGAACATTGGAAAACAAAAGTTCAATAACAATCTTTTATTTGTTCGTTTATTCGATCTGAAAATAATTATTCACATCATTATTACGGACATAATGAACCGAAAAAACCGCAAACTGTGTACATTAAAATTTTCTTTTGTTGTCCGATTTGAGTCTACAACATATCTAGCAAATGCCTTTGATTTAAACTGACTGGATGTTATCAAATTCAATGTAATTCTTAGTCAACTCAATTCTAAAGTAGCAAAGTATTTGTTTGAATTAATGGCAACGAAGTAAATTTCTAAATTTATATTTTTTTACTATAAGCTATTGACAGTCAGATGGGGTTAGGGAATAATGGGACTGGTATACACAATGTGTAATTATAATTGAAAACAAATAATTTTGTTTGAAAGCTACTTTATCCTTCAATGTGGTTTTTTTGGTCTTTAGTGTAGTACCTACTAGCTGTATACTACCTGTTCTAATGTGCATATCATTATGCGTGTTAAAAACTACTTTCAGATACGAGAACTGTCAAGGCAGAATTAATTTATTATGTCGTACGGTCATATAGTGATACAAATTGTCTAGCAGAATTCTTTCGCTTGCTACCACTAGATTAGACTGAACGATGACGTGTTTAGAATTAATTAAATAATTTTTGGATTAAAATAATAATTTATAACATAATTTCTCGAAATGAAGTCTGTAAATTAATAACTAAATAAAAATACATTTGTTAACGGTCAAAATCTTAGGTAGATTTGGTTGAGTATCAAAATAAAAATCAGTTGCTACACATACGTTGTATATCTATATAACCTGAAACAGAATAAACGCAATACGTCTTAAGGGGTCATTGAACTCCATTATGAACAACTTTCACTACGGGACCAACACTGAAATAGTGAAAAAAAATCGACTGCCCCATACATTTATGTGCGCATAACTCGACAAAATGTAATGAACAGCTGATATTTTTTTCGCGATTTCGGAATTTGTCCCATATTAAAAGTTGTTCATAATGATGAGTACAATGAAGAAATATTGCGTTTATTCTGTTACACGTTGTATAAGATTTTACATGTGGTCCACCGAAGTGGAGTTTTTGAAAGATTTTTTAGAAAACTAACTAAAAATAAATTTGCCCATGCGAAACCTGGGCAGCTCGCTAGATAAATAAATTCGCTTTTATTATACATTGGTTTACATAATTATTAGACTAAAGAATCAGGTTAATTAATATAAAAATAAAAGCCAGGCAGAGAAGGTTTAATTTGGCCGGAAACGGATGCTAATATAAATAACCTAACATGTCTGGTTTAAATCGGATATCGGACAAACTAGACCCGTTGGGCATTTGTGTTACCAATCGTGTCAGATAAAAGCATAACGAAGTATTCAAAGTGAGAAATTCAACGGCAAAATATTGAGTCGATGGTAGAATTCATAAAATGGGGCCTAAATATACTGAAAGAGTTGGATCAGAAAAGTGAATAATTTGGTTTGAGTTTTCACGTGTGGCTACACTTATGCAAGCCAGTGTACCTACACTGTACCTCAATCGTACCTGTGCTCTCAATCGGTTGCGCATCTAGGTAGGCCGCTGTAGACGGAACGACGCAACCACTACGCAGGACCATTCTGAAACCCAATTTAACTGAAACTGTCCAGAATATGACCAGCAGGTACTTTTTGGACTTAATAGATAGGGTAAATTACTGGAAAAATGTAATAAGTCTGTCAGATAGACTTCTAAAAAATATTGGACACGTAGGTAAACAAAAATTGAAGACGATACAGTGCGTTGAAAACATGCGTGACGTCACTATGATGGTACAATTTTCACCAGCGAAGTGACGTCACACATGTTTTCAGCCCTATTAACAACACTGATGCTGCTATGAACGTGGCTCCATCTTCTCGCAAACAAGACACTGGCTATAGTCAAATAAACAATCTAAAACTAGCTAGATCTTACTGTATGGATATTTATTTATTTATTTATTATACGCTTTCTTTTTTTTTGATATTCTTCTTATCGTGACTAAGAAGGGAGACAATATATATAATACGCTTGCCCAAGCCGGTCTGTGGATGGCAGACCATCTTAACATGCAAGCCGCAGCTTCAGGCACTCGTCGGCCTCCACTGCTAGGAGCTGCTAGTCTATTCTGTAAATAACTTTAATAATTTCGATATCGAGCTTCACCTGAGTGACAAAGCTGACAAAGTGAGTTTTATTGCACGCAACATAATGGTGTAAAAAAAAACTTTTTAACAAAAAAATAAAACCGACTTCCAAAAACAAAACACTACAAAGTAAAAATAACTTTAATTTCGAAAGTCGGTGTTTTTGGTTATTTCGTTTTTTTACACTGACTAAAGCTTTTTTTCAGTTTTTAGTGGTACCTGCGTACCACTAAAAAGTGAAACGACAAGCACAGCGTGCCGGCGTGATATTATGTTATGAACTGCTAGTCTATTCTGTTAGTAACCATTTCGATATCGAACTTCACCTGAGTGAGATAGCTCACAAAGTGAACTTTATTGCACACAGCATAAAGGTCTTATGTTTGTACTCACCTCGGATTCCGCTGTCGAGACACATAAATGTTGTAACAGAATAGGGTTACTGGTGTAAACAATCAACAGACATGCGATTACAGAAATCCCGATCCATTTGCTATCATTTATTGAAGAGTTCCGTTGCCTACCTCCGAAGTTCTTCATCAGATCTTCACCAAATTTAAATGGGACCAGTCAGAGAAAATACTCTTCCAAACAAAAATAGAATCATCCATATCGTTTACAATTGGCGAAAATATCGCTAAACAAACATTTTTCATGGGATTACATCATCAGATCCTGACTTATACCTTCCATCATCAGCTCAGCAACACGAGATGACGATTACCAGGCACAAATATCTGAATTGCGTTAGAAAGTTTATGAAAAACAGTGTATGTGCTTATAAAATTTGAGGGTTTCCCTCGATTTTCATGGGATCCCATCATCAGATTCTGACATGGTGACAATGGTGACCCCTCAGGAGTGTAGGCTTTCGAATAAAAAAAGATTTTTTTAAATCGGTCCAGATTTGGCTATCATACATAAAAAAAAAACATACAGCCGAACATAGAACCTCCTCCTTTTTGAAGAAGTCGGTTAATTAAAAATTAAAGGCGGCTTTTTTCGGTTATGGTACGGAACCGCTCAGGTGAGAGTCCGACTCGCACTCTGCCGGTTTTTTAATGAGATTATAACTCAGATGCATTTGAAATAAAAAATTTCATCGTCGCCAGCATTTTTAGGTCATAAAGCTACAGCCTGGGTTCGGACTGGTTAGTCTAGTTTGATTCGAGCCGACTTTGAAGGTCATTAGGTAGACGCCAAAAAGCTAAATGTATTCAATATTTTGGATAAAATAGAGTACACTCTTGATTTAAAGACTCCCAGGTTGTAGCTATCAGGAAACACAGATGGAGCACGCTTGCCTAGAATTAGACTTGTTTAAAGTCGTTTTGCATTTGACTGTTGTGCTTTGGTTTCCAAACAATAAATGCGTATAAGAAGAAACACAAGAACTTATCTGGATGCACCCGAGTACCAGTTTTTATATAGCGCGACTACCTTGCTAATTTTCATAACCCAGAATCTGAGTAACATGATGACTCTTGGCATGACTAATGTTGTCTGTAACGGCTGTCAATGATTGTAAATAAATAATTATAATTACACAAACAAACGAAAACAAAAATAATCCAATACTTAACGAAACTCCCCGTGAACTTTAAAATAAACGCAGTTTTATTTAAAATTTACGCAGTTAGTTATGTACCTACTTATTTAATTATATTAGTAGACGCAGACAGACACTAATTTGCATTTTAAAATGTCTCTATTTTCAAGGTTCCTTAACTCGCGATAGACGCAAAATATTCAACTACTATCGAAAACATTTTATTTTGGCCAAGCGTTTTTTTTGCGAATAAATAATATTTTTTTGGTAATAAAATTCAATGCCGTCCATTCGTGAGAAAATGATTTACAATGAAAATTAGCTTTGTATTTGATATCCTTTACAAAAATTAAATTTAAAATTAATTATTGAGTTTTTAGATAGATTATACTTATTATGAATGATCATGGACATGTTTAACTGTCTGTAAAGTGACAAGAACGAGTTATTTATTATTTTGTAACGTCTGGTATCCTACTTTTATTTTTTACATCATGCAAAAAATATACGCGACCATCGCACTGAAAATATATCTTATACAGGTAGTTTTCCATCAATAAAATTTACGCCAACCGTAATCTACGAACAACAATATTTTCAGTTGAAATTATATGCAGAACACGCAGACGTCAGCTAAAAATTAAGGCACCGTTACTCCACCTCGACACTAGATTAAAACAACGTCTAGATGCGTCATGCACCTATACAACTAGACAAGCGTATGGATGACCAACCAAGGTGGGTGTTTGGTCGATATAAATTTAATATCCGAGGAGAACTTTGTTCGTAGCCGCTGGCTAGTGGTCAGTGAAGTCAGTATCTCGTGTAAACACAGCCGCGTTTAGTCGGAGCATTGGGCCACGACTAGACCGTATTCGTGAGTCGCGTCGTAGGGCCATAGTGGGGCCATACCATTAGAGAATTTGAAAATGGAATCTCTGTTTTTCTGACAGAAGACTCAGCCAGTTTTTGAAAATAAACCTTTTCTAAATCAAACTGCTCTTCTTCTTTATGTAGGGACCTCTTTCTACGTTGTAAGAGAATCTGAAAATGGAAGTAAGTATTTCTTCTTTTTTTTAGGTAGGTACAAATCAGCCAGCCATCGCTAAAACAATAAAATTTTTAGTAAAACCGGTAGCTCTCTCATTTCTTTTGTAATTTTTACCTGACTGCCCCAGAAGAAGGGTAGGTAATGTTTTTGATGTAAATTGTTAACAAAAGGGCAATTCTCGTATTTTAAGGAGAGTTCGCATCTGCACTGCAATAGCAAACTGCTAAAACACCTCTAATTTCCGTAGGTACATTTTGAAATTGATTGTAATGGTTGCTGAGATTATATTGCAACCAGAACTTGAACGCTTTTTAAGTAGGTTCCAAAATTTACCTTCTTATGTATGAATGACGAGCCATAAAACCAGGGGATTAAAGTTATAATAACACGAGTTCTAGAATAAATAGGATTACTGTTTAAATATCAAACTAATAAAATTTGATCGGTGTGTGGCATCTATGACAGCTAAAATTAGGCCTTGGTCATTCTCGATGGTCATCTTAAATATTTTTTTGCACAAACATTCGAAATAATGGTACACGTGTTTCTTAATATTTTTTAATCACCGTGTAAACCACGCCCCGACTAGATTTGGCCTAGCGTTGACCTCGCTTATTGCGCTCAACAAAAATATATTCGTTTCTAATCCTCTGGCGGTGGCCGCAAACTGTGTCTGATGCACATTGGTACTTTAAATAAAACCTGTTTTTATATTTTATACTAAACTAGTTGACCCGCGCAACTTCATCTGCGTCACAATTTTCATTACGGCTTCGCTCTTATCTTAGCGTGATGATATATAGCCTATAGCCTTCCTCGATAAATGGGCTATCTAATTCTGAAAGAATTTTTCAAATCGGACCAGTAGTTCCTGAGATTAACGCGTTAAAGTAAACAAACAAACAAACTCTTCAGCTTTATATATTAGTATAGATCCCTAATGATGTGTTTTTTGAAGTTAGATTATGACGCCTACACGAGTATCTATGGGCTAGAAAATGGTGGGGCATGCATAGCTTATTTCGTTATGGGAATTATTTCAACGCTGTTAGCTGCACTCTGCTACACGTTTAGCTTGTCACCTACTACTACCAAAGAAATCGCGAAAATACTGAGTACAATTAAATCGAATGCTGAAGGTTGCGATGGCATTACAATTAATATGTTGTTTCTGACACTACCAGTGACTTTGGACGCCGTGACCGCCTTAGTGAATACATCTATCGCATCCTCATCTTTCCCTAACTCATGGAAAACTGCCAGAGTACTCCCATTGCCGAAGACTCTTAATGCATTAGACATGAAGGATCTCAGACCTATTAGTATTCTGCCAGTACTATCTAAAGTTTTGGAGAAAGTAGTATGCGCGCAACTGGTTAATTTTTTAGAGACAAATAAAATCCTCCCTGATGTTCAGTCAGGGTTTAGGAAGGGCCGTAGTACGGCCACGGCCTTGTTGGATGTGACTGACAATATCTTGTCAGCTCAAGATAGTGGCATGTGCACACTCTTGGTTCTGCTTGATTTCTCACGCGCGTTTGACTGTATTAACGTTCCTTTATTATTATCAAAGATGGCTTTCTATGGATTTGACGAGGACACAGTTAAATGGTTTCATAGCTATCTTAGCGATCGTACACAATTCGTTGAAATACACAGGGCGGACGGATCAACAGTTGTTTCTAGGCGATGCTCAGTTGGAAGGGGGGTTCCGCAGGGTTCGATCCTTGGGCCAATCTTGTTTATTTTGTATTGTGCAGATTTGATTAAGAATATTAATAAATGTAAATACCACATTTATGCAGATGATACACAAGTTTATATATCTTTTAAGCCGGAAGACTACGAGCAAGCATTAATTGATCTTAATGCAGATCTTGATAGTATAGTGCAGTGGTCTAATGCTAACACGCTTGCGTTGAATCCATCGAAAACAAAATATATGCTGTTTGGTACCGTAAACCAGCTTAGTAAAATTAAACCTTGTGCAGGCTGTGTAACAGTTATGGGTCAGCCTATAGAACGAGTCTACGAAGCACGTAATCTGGGTCTTATAATGGATGCGGAACTCCGTTTCCACAAACACGTGACAGAGTGTATCCGTAATTGTTTTTATAGACTTAAGATCTTATACAAAGCACGTCCGTATCTTAGCGAAGAATTGCGAGTTCTGCTTGTGGAGTCTTTGGTTTTATCAAAGTTAAATTATGCAGACACAGTGTATGGTCAACGACTTCTTTCAAAAACCGAAAGAATGATCCAAAGACTTCAAAACGCCTGTGCACGCTTTTGTTTCAAAGTTCCCTTTAGGGGACATGTTACACCTTTCTTTAATGCGCACAACATTCTAAAAATGAAAGCTAGACGTAAACTGCACTTGGCGACCCTTCTTTTTGGAATTATCAAGTCCCACTCCCCTTCTTACTTATACGATAGGCTGTCATGGACCAGTAGACACAAAATCGGTGAGGGAAGAAAATGTTCCCAACAGCTTTCTATTCCCCAGCATAAGTCAGCAGTTTTTAGAGGCAGTTTTCGTTACGCAGCTTCTAAATGCTGGAACAACATCCCACCACCCATAAAGTATAGTAAAAGTTGCTCGACTTTCAAATTAAAATTAAAGTTGTTTTTATTAAATCATCAAAATCAATTTCAAGATATTCGTGCTGACGTGTCAGCCATTTAAAACGCAACATTTTATCAACTACAGCTTAGTTACAACCTCATGCACTCTTGCATTTTGGCAGTGTTTCATCAATTTTTTAAATGTTTTATGTTTTCAATTTTACCAATGTTATTAATTTTACACGTTTTTTATTTACCAATGTTATTAATTATGTACATTTTATCATTGTTACCTTTTACGATTGTTCTTTCTATTTAATCATCAATTTTATACATTTTTCGTTTTTATCGTTTTCGCCTTTTATTATTGTTTTTTAATTTATTTTTGTCCTGTTCATTTTAGTTCTTTTTTACCAATTTTATTAATTTTACCTTAAATTATTGTTTTTTATATTTCTAATTAAGTTATTGGTTCTAATCAATTTTATACATTGTTCGATCTTTTCATTTTTGCTTTTTATTTTTGTATTTTAATTTATTCCATAGTTATGTTCCTTTT
The DNA here is from genome assembly GCA_950371165.1 of Lacanobia oleracea. Lineage (NCBI taxonomy): Eukaryota > Metazoa > Arthropoda > Insecta > Lepidoptera > Noctuidae > Lacanobia > Lacanobia oleracea. Next base: position 17,213,312 of record OX493387.1, on the reverse strand, counting down.
AATAAATCATTTGTTTTAGTTGTTTTAAATCAGGAGTCACAATATTTTATTTCAGTTGGTTCAAAATATTCTTACTTTTATAATATGTGTGTTTATGTTTTCGAGCGTATGGCACTCGTGGGCTGCAGCTGAAAATCAGCGTCAGGTGGTATACCTTGTGTTGCCAGCTGGCATTATGCTGAGCTGAGGCCCGTTTGGCATTAATTGTTTTAATAATTTATTTTGTTTATTTTTAAGGTGTTTTTATTTGTATAATGCCAATAAACACACTTTTCTTTCTTTCTTTCTACAATATTATATTCTACTTAGCCCTCTTCCTCTCTCCTAATTTTTGCTGTATCCTACAGGGTCCATATTGATCTTTTACCTTGTTTATACCATCTATGTAATACATATGGAATGGAATAAAGTATTGAGTATACTTTTACTTATATCATCAAAGTCGCATTTAAAGTCAACGCGCAAACTTTCGATCACCCATAGCCAATAAAATCGCTTCGCACAACACTACAGATCGCTGCTCGTATAAGTTTAGTGGCTCGCCATAAAGCATGAAGCGCGCGTGCACCGTTTTCAGTCAAAAACAACGCTATGGCCACGACTGCGAGTGTTGCCGCGGTTTGACCGACCGCTGCACTGTCTAGCCGAGAGCACAGAGAACACGTGGAGACGCACGCCGACGGGGAATACGACAAGCTATAGAGCTTCACTTAATAAGTGACGAATCGTTGGACTGGTGATGTGAGCGTACCATATATCTAGGTGGTACCCCGCCTTCTGCTAGTGTAGCGGAATTTGTTCGAAAGTGTCACCACGGTCCTGGAACGCAAAGGGCATTAGGAGGAACACGGATGGGTTTCAGTCAGTAAGAGTCTGACACTCCCTTCTGCACCGCCCAGAGCGGGAGGAGACATTTGATGATATCCCATCCTTAAAAAATAAGTTGCTACCCTGCCGAACCCTTAGTGGAAACATACTTCCTCATACAGCCACATGAAAAGAAAAATTCTGCCTGTGCAAACTTTTGCTTCAAGGGCAGCTGCAGTTGAGACTGAAATAAGTACACACTATGGGAAGCAGTCTCGAGCTTAACGTTATTCCGGTGCTCGGTGATTCTGCCAACACTGTGTGTCGCCTGGTTTGACGGGGGCGGCTATGCTTACTTTTACTCTGAGGATTCCAAGCCATGGTCAATTTAGGAATGTGACCCCATCAGAGTTTGTGATCAATCCGCCTCAACTTACGGTATTTTATCTCTACTAGAGATGGTCTCGGGCAAGTAAAATCTGAAGATGTGACAAAGAAATCGGTTGACGAAGGCCTGGATTTGGGTGTATTGCACTTTCTGCATTGTTTTCTGCCCCGGTCCAAAAAGTGTAATTTTAAGTCTCATTTACGCATTTCGACTTTTGAATTTCAGAAACAACAGTAGGAGCCTTGAAAATAATATAGATAAGTATTTTAATCAATGCATTTTAATAGCCAATAAGCGATAGAATTAAACTATTCAATGAACCGGTTTATTTACTAGCTCCTAGTATGACATGAACATTTATGGCACGATGATAGACCACCAACGCAATGATGCAGTAGGTATCTATTAGGCTATTTTACAGTTCTTTGAGATTTATTCTTTTCAACCTCTAAACGTCATTTCGTATTTCCGCAGACGGTCATTAGGACTCGCATGCTCATAATCTTTGCGCCACCATTTTTTATAATAATTTCACCGTAATGTTATGTACTAAGAACATATATGGAACTCTTAGGCAAGGTTTCCTTAAACGGTTTTACAATTGTTATGTCTGTTATGCATCATTTCTCGCTAACTTACCAAACACGTAGAAAAAGTCTATTAAACTCTTAGAAAAAATAAACGAGCTACCGAATTACGAAAAACAACGCATCAACAATAACTGTCCGGTTATGCAATATCTAGGTTAGTATGCAAACAAACACGTGAGCAAAGAATAGAAAAACATCTAATTCTAAGAAAACTTAGTGCTTCAAAAACAATGTGAGTTTGTGGTGTGCATGAATAGAATAGTGACAAACAGTATTTTTGCAACGTCTAAATCATTGCAGTGCGCAGACAAATATTATTCATTAGCCTTCAGACGGTGTTGCATGCATCTTTAGAACATTAAGCAAGGACAAGTAACGTTACGCATGAAAACGCTTATTAGCGACTGCACAGTTTTTTTTGTTCTGGCGTCGGTGGGGGCGTGGCGGGAAAAGTTGCACATTATTTACGACGGCCACGAAGGCGATGCGGCGATAAGGCGCGTCGCAGTCTCCGCGTCACGATCTGCACTATCTCCCGATGCCGATATTGGAACTATAATATTATTAAATACAACCCCAGTGCGCACTCAGCGCTCGCGACGTAAAGACTATTGACCTAATACGGATCAGTCTAAATCGATTTCGGTCCGACGCCGCCTGGGGATGTTCGGCCGGTAATTATATTATTATTCAATTTGTGTCCGGATTCGCTGACAGTTGAATGCTTTCTCTATAATTTAGAGTAGGTGTATGGAACGATCTAGGTGTTCTAGGTGTTGCGTTGTCTAGACGAGTAAGTCATAGTCGTGTCTAGACAGACGGGTTACCTAATGATGTTGCTGTTATCAGGCGGCGCGGTGTAGCCAACATGAATGTCTGCTGGCTCGTTTTAATATATTGTATCTAACAAGTCTTTTTAGACAAATCTAACTGAACATTTGTCTATACTTTAGTGTCTATTGTTTTAGTATAGTACAATGTCTGGTCTTTGCTCTAACGTCATTTCTCGTATGAGTAACTTATGCTGTCTTTTAGAACGATATTTACGTGCATTAAAGTCTGCTGATCAGCCAATGAGGACCGAGAGGCTCTAGACAAGTGACATTCTCTAAGCGGTAGCGTGGCGAAGGCGTTTGACAGAACAACAGAAATATATGGGATTGACAAACGCTGTCAAAATGTCACGTGAGGAATTCTTTCTATTTTGGGATTTCGACAAACGCTTTCACGATTTTTTTTTTTTCCCAAAATAATAATAATAATTTATTTGACACAGCACATATGATACATTTTAACAGATATGAAGGATACATTAAATTTTTCTTAATTTTATATTGAAGGCATCTGTGTCTAAACTAGATATAGAATATCTGTATCTCAGACATCAGCGAATGCATTGAATGGCACTTTGTCTAAAGCCTCTTATACCAAACTGAGGTCCTGTCAAAACTATTGAACGGTGGGTGGTAATAACAAGAGCAGCAGTGGTCTGATAGTTTCAAGCTATATTCGTGGTCAATATTTTACATGCAAGTGATAAAAATAAAACATAAACAAGTCGTAACTATGCTTATTTCAAATCTTGACAGACGTGTGTAACTACTACTAAGTATAAGGTACCTACTTACATATGTGCGGCCTCCAATAAAAACACTATGTTATGTTTTCACCTAATAGTATCGTTTACTGGTGGCGAGAACTTTCCTAAGAACCTTCATTTGTCAGCAATTGGTACCAGCAAACATTTTTCAATGTCATCTAGCGTAGGTGTTTAAGATATTGATCGACTAGCGGACCCGCGCAAGTTCGTATGCGTCACAATTTTTATTAATGCTCCGCTTCTATTGATAATAGCGTGATGTGATATAGCTAGGCTTTCCTCGATAAATGGGCTTTCCAACACTAAAATAATTTCTCAATTTGAACCAGCAGTTCCTGAGATTAGCGCGTTCAACCATACAAACAAACGAACTCTTCATCTTTGTAATAGAAAGTATAGATATAATTATCTGGTAAGCAACTAAAAGCTCGAGTAAGTTCAAGATCAAATCAGACGTCATTACCAATATTTTGTCCTTACCCCAATTTATTAGGGGTCGGCAACATGTCTTATCACAGTAATTCTAACGATGTGTTGCTGGGGAGTTAGTTCCGCGGTTGCGTCACTTCTTCTACCCAGCTGAAAAAATAGGAAGCGGTGACGGGAGAGCATTTTGGGGGAATGTCTTTATACATTTTAACGATTGAAAAGTGCTGATACTCAGTATAGTTTGAATAAATGACGTTAAAAAAAAACTGGCCGATTGCGAGTCGGACTCGTGTGCAAAAGGTTCCGAACCAATTTAATTTTTTAACAAGTTATTTTAACACTATAGACGTTTTATAGGTTTTCCTGTAAGAATCTTTAGGTATAGAACTAATATCTGCACTTTTTTCAAAATTTTAGGCTCAGTAGTTTTGGAGGTAAGAGGAAAATAATAATTTTCGGTATATTTTTCTAGTTTGACCCAAAGTGCCCTCATTCTAAAAAAATATTCATTAACGTAAAACGTCCGTGTTAGGGTCACAAAAGTCCATATGTATACCAAATTTCAACAGAATCAGTTTAGTAAATCCGGAGAAAACTTGCTGTGACAGACGGATAGACAGACACCCAGTAATCCTATAAGGGTTCCGTTTTTCACGAATGTTCGTAACCCTAAAAATCAGGCGAATGCGTCGTTTAAAGTTTTGTTAAATTACTTCTTATGCTCGCAGAACAGATTGTTGACGGGGCCAAAAATTCTGGAGTGGCGACCGCGTACCAGAAGACGCAGCGTTGGAAGGCCTCTCACAAGGTGGACCGATGACCTGGCGAGGGCCGCGGGTAGCCGATGGATGTGAGACGCTCAGGACCGGTTGTTGTGGCGGCACTTGGAGGAGGCGTATGTTCAGTGGACGTCTTTCGGCTGATATGATGATGATGAACTGTCTACTGCCTATCCGACTTCACAGCCTAATAACTGTTTCACACGACTTGTCAAGACTGGTGTCCAATTTTTTGGCCTTTGACGATCCATAACGACAGTCAAAGATCTAATAATGAATGCCGGGGCCAATATCGTAACGTGCTTCCCGAGGCACGTTGGAATCAGGGCATGGTAAGATGGTCAGTGCATCCACGGTTTCACTGCGACAGGCGTTGTACGAGCTCCTAATTTGATTACATAGATGTTTCATCATAAAAAAAAATGGAATTCTGTTACTTATTACAAGTTTTGTTGACCATCAAAATAGTATACAACGTGTCAGTGTATTAAAAGTTGTCCATAAATACGAGTATGAGTTCAGTGACCCCTTAAGATGTATTGCGTTTACTTAGTTACAGGGTGTATATACTTCATTAAAATGATATCTTTATCTGTTTTTAAATTATTCACTCAACCATACAAAAACCAACTATAAAATATGAACATGATAATCGCAATAAAATAATTAATCAATTAAAGATACCAAAAGAAAGTTATAATTCTACTTAGAATAATGATGACCTTTACATACGTCTGATTTTCATAATACCTATCTATGTTATCTACGCACCTGCCACACTTTATTATAACTACTTAGATAATAGAACAATAATAAATTGAGTACACAAAAGCATAATATCATTTATTAATATGCGATTAGTTAATCTAGATATTTTTGCTATTAAAGTCATCCACGTTACCTTTTTCTACTTCGAACGTTAAGCAGGCTCTATAATAAATCATAACTTATGTTATAAAGTGGTTTGTTTATACTTTTTTTTTTTTCTAATGATGGGAAATCATCAAATGACTCCTCCAGCTCTGGGTGAAGCAGGAGGGAGTGTCAGACTCTTACTGACTAAAACCCACCCGTGTTCCTCCTAGTGCCTTTTGCGTTCCAGGGCTACGGTATCTCTTTCGAACAGGTTCCGTAGCCCCAGGTTTGTTTATACTTATGGTCATAAAAGTTAATCTCTTAACGTTCTTATCCGATTACGAAAATCTTTCACTGTACGTACCTTTACCTTTATTTGGATGGGAAATCATCCAATAACTCCTTCTGCTCTCGGCAGAGCGGAAGGGAGTGTCAGACTCTTACTGACTAAAACCCATCCGTGTAACTACATTGTCCTTTGCGTTCCAAGGCCGCGCAAATTCCGCAATCGTGGTTACACGAATACCTGCCGAGTATCTGAAGAAATTTGATGCAGGTGAAATCAAAGACAGAAGTTTGTGTTTTACGAGGGGTAAAAATTACCGCTTAGTGGATATAACATGCCAGAAAACAATAAAACATCTCCTTCTTAAAGGACTGGATCAAACACAGAAGTGGTAGTATGGAAGGGAGATATTTTCTCTGTTGCATAACCCAAATGAAGGGTCGAAAGGTTCTGGAGTGGCGACCGCGTACCGGAAGACGCAGCGTGGTGAGGGTCGCGAGACGCACTGGACCGATTGATGTGGCGAGACTTAGAGGAGGCCTATGTCCTGCAGTGGACGACCTTCGGCTGATATGATGATAACCCAAATAATAACTAGGTAATATTTCATAATGGCATGAAAACCAAGTCACCAACTGTCGTGCTTTACAAATCATAGAGGGTCTGAGATTATAACCTATGACCACCCACCTAAAGACTGGCCGTAGCACACGTCACAAATCAATCCATACGCGCGGCTAGTTTTTAGCCAGAAGCCTGTCAATATCAACATTATCAGAGATGGCAATTTAGTACACAAACAGAATGTTATCAACCATATTGAATCAGATAACGACTTGAAACTTGAATACAATCACGCGTTTTTGCTAGAAAAACCGCGGCAGATTAGAGATGTGACCGAAAATAATTGGGGTCAAATCGGCAACTAATAATTGAGAACAGTTGCCAACAATTGCCTAGCGAATGTCCAAAAAAAAAAATAGACTTTTACTTCGGGGGAATCCCCACGGAAATTTCCAACGTGACGCTCTTGATTTTATCAATTCTATAACAAAAACGGCGTCTAAATAGTTTTTTGCCTTTTTGCGAACTCTCAGTGAGATTGATTTTTGTTTTTGTACTAGTAGCTGATCTTGTGGCTCATGAATATCTTACAACTTCCTTGTGAGACGTGTAGGTGTTACTTCAGTCGCAGTTTGTTTTATGTCTTTCTGAAGAGAATCTCTTTCTGAAATTGATTATTTCGAAAAATTGTAAAGCCTGATAGCTAGAACCTGGGAGTCTTTAAATCAAGAGTGAATAGGTTATTTCTAGGCAAGCGTGCTCCATCTTCGACCACATCCTCGCTTACCATCAGGTGAGATAGTGGTCAAACGCGTGCCTATCAATAGTAAAAAAAAAAAAAAAGCAGTGGGCCTAGCACGAATATTTTGTCGCTTGGTGACGTTAACGTTAGTAAATTTTGATAATAAAACTACAGCCCCATAGTACTTTGGTTTCATTTTATGCGACATATACGATGTATCATACAAAAATATGAATATTATGGTATCAAATTCAAATAAATATAAAGTGCGACACGAGTATTTTAGTTACAGTAAAATTTAACATGAAAAAAGATGAGTAATTGGAACAGGGTAACTACCCTGTTACAATTACAGTAGTAAGATTTTATACTGCGTTTAGAATATTATATGTATTTTTATAATAAAAATATTTTTTTTTATGTAATAATTGGAACAGGGTAAACTAGTAAGCAATAAAACAAAATAAAAATTTTGGCGCATTTTTTTTTCGCGGAGAAAGCTCGTTTTGCACCTAGCTTTTATCAAAATTCCCCACAAAAATTCGAGTGGAAAAAAAACATCTCGTAACTTACTCTGATTTGGAACATTAAGGCTGTCTGTCCATAGACGCGGAGCGAGGCAGCGGAGCGGAGAAACGGAGTCGTTTAACCAATTCCATTGGTTAATATTTCTCCGCTCCTCTCCTCTCCGCTGCAGTGGACAGTCAGATACCACAATATTCATTTTTTGTATGATACTTGTAGCTATTCCACCAATTCACACTGAGCGTTTTCAAACGTCTTTTATAATGCGCACAGCAAAGGAGTGTAACTCTCTGCCTGCGTCTGTGTTTCCAAAAGCTTACAACCCTAATCTCTTTAAAGTTAGAGTGAACAGGCTTCTTCTGGGTAGGCTCGCTCCATCGTAGACTTTGTCTCTGTCATTTCTGACATAGACTAGAGTCGAGAGCAAACCCACTACAAAAAAAAAATATACAAATTGTGTATGTTGCAAATTAAACCAAAATACTATGGGGTTCTAGTTTTATATTCATTTACTTAAGTTAACGTCACCATGTGTCAAAATATTCGTGCTAGGCCTGTCATGTCTACACAAATACATATAATATTCTAAACGCAGTTTAAAAATCTTCTGTGATAGCAAGACAGACACCGAAATAATTCCATGAAACGTCATAATATGTTGTTGTATTGTTTTTACACGTGTTTTTATAATTGAGTCTGATAGTAGGTTGTTAATTTGGGCTACAGTCACTGACCCGAGCTTTACTCGATCACGGGAATTCCTAAACCGGCAGAGCGTAACTATCCATGCCAAATAAAAACTCGCTCTTAATGATAGAAAAAAGAAACCGGTCAAGTGCGAGTCGGACTCCCAAACGAAGGGTTCCGTATCATGAACGGAAAAATAACGTTTCTTGTATGGAAGCCCCCTATTATTTGTTGTAACAGCGGCAAAAAAAAGCTGTAGACATTTGAATTTTTATTTCCTATTACGGTTCTTGAGATACAGCCTGCTGCCAGACGGTTGTACGTTGTTTTATAGAAGATAGTTTCATAGAATTTCGTTTCACATAAAAATTTTCTCGTATTATCATTTCATAGAATAATCATTTAACAGAATACTTACTTTGAATAAATTTAAATCATAGATTTTTGTAACAAATAAACTTTGTTTCGATATTTATGATATCATAGAATTACAAATCAAATATTCTTTATCCGCATAATGAGTAGTTAACATAAAACTTGTTACCAAGAAAAACATTTCATCAACTGACAGTTTCTAAACGTTTGACAAAATGCATACCCTCCTATAAAATTACAACATCGCAGTCACAAAAAAAATGCGGGTAAATTCTACTCAAGTAAAACATTTCATTCGGGCCCGCTCGACGGAACCCCGTGAAACGGCAATGGTGGCAAATGCCGATGGGAATAAAAGAAAAAACTATGCAAACAAGCATAACCATTAATGCAGCAAGCATACAGCTAGCATGCAGTAAGCATACAGCAAGCATGCAGCAAGCAAACGACATGCAGCATGTAAGTAAGCAAGCATACAGCACATAAACGAGCATGCAACATGCAGAATGCAAGCAAGCATGCAGTATGCAGGCGAGCATGCAACATGAATGCAGCAAGCATGCGGCATGCAACATGCAGCAAGCACGCAGCATGCAACATGCATCAAGCATGCGGCATGCAACATGCAGCAAGCATGCGGCTTGCAACATGCAGCATGCAAGCAAGCAAGCATGCAGCACGCAAACGAGCAGGCAACATGCAGAATGCAAGCAAGCAACACAGTATGCAGGCAAGCATGCAACATGCAGCAGGCATGGTTTCTGCCACGGCTCCGGCGCTGCGGGGCTCCGGCGATCCCATGTGAACTTATCATCGCAGATGGACCGCCGCAGACCACCGCAGCTTCGGCTTGCTGGCCGGCGGAGCCGCGGCGGCGGGCGTTATAACACCTGCTACTCAACTCGCGGGCCACCTCGCCCCTCCGCGCCTACGCGTGCTTAAATTACACTCTAGGGGTAGGGCAGACAGGACTACGTGGGGTCGGTTTTACAGCGATTAATTTCTGTCACAAATTTTTTAGCACACGTGTTGATATTTTAAGATCATATATATTTTTATAAAGTAGCATTTAACCAAAATAAAATTGGTTAAATGCTATTTTATAAAAATTGCAATATGTGTAGTTAAATTATTCCGAATAAAATTCTTCCATCCTAAAAGTATGCCATTACCATATTATAAAACAATAATATTTAATTATAATTACATTTCATTGAAGTATAAAATACTGCGGAAAAAAACACCGGACAAACAATATTCGTTAAAAAAATATTCTACTGATTGATAAGTTTGTTAAACAAAAAAATGTGATCATGAAATTCATTGAATTGTGTTTCTGTGAAATAAGTTTCATTCAAGTAAATATTCTTTGAAATAATAATATTCGACATAAAATTACAACAACCAAATATTATGTCAAACATTTTCTGCGAAACGATATTCTATGAAATTTCTGTCTACGAAACAAGGGTACACTCTGTCGGTCTATTTGTATCGTTTTTACGCCTAAACCGCTGAACCAATTTTTTAAAATTTTGCTATAGTGTATATCTCCAATCTTACGATTGGAGCTTGGCGAAAGCCACGTAATTTGTGAGTGTCATAGCCTCATAGGCTATATATTAACCCGAAAAATACCGCCCAAGGTAGTGGGCACGGGTCAGCTATTAGGTATTAAACAAAATGAGCACCACCATATAAATCACTAAGAAAAAAAACGGGTCATTTGGCACACATTTATTGCTTTGATGGTCTTTTTATATATTATTTTTAATAAACGGAAACTCGACTTATACCACGGTTATATCACGGTTAACAATTCCGGTTTCGAATATTCTAATGATAACTACCTATTCAAAAATGCATCGAGTCTGCGTATGCAAAGGCCCCAGACATATTATTTAACTTACGGAGGGAAAGTTCGACCACAGAAAGATGATAATGAAAGTTCTATTAGCGAAAGCGTAACGTAGGATGTTTGTAGCGAAAATAATCTTTGAGTGTATCATAATAATGTGTACAGACGCCAGCACATCAAGCTACAAAAATCTGTCCATTTTATAGGTTTTAAACTTTATCGCCAAAGCATTGGGTTTAAGGTTGATTGGGAAAATTTTACAGTTTCGGGTACCCTGATGTGCTGGCGTCTGTACGTCGACTTTTGAAAAGAGAAGTGCAGTCGCCGTATGTTTTGATAGTCTTTTTTTTTCACAATATCTAGACTCGTTCGACTCAACAATGACGCACGTGCGGCAACATGATTAAAAAAAATCTTTTAAAATTCCTCTTCAGACTGAAAAATATCTATGAAGCACCTTTGCCGTCGTTATTTGACGCAACTATTTGATGTCTTGCTTGTCTAGCTCGTGGCTAAAGAATAACAGCCGCACAGGTCGATCTTCAAGGTTAAGCAACGCTTGCCAAGGTTGGTCTGTAAATGGGTGAGCATCTTAACATACCGAGTTTCCTCCGTGCCTCGGAAAGCACGTTAAGCTGTTGGTCCTGGCTGTCATTTGTAGAACTTTGGCAGTCGTTACGGATTGTCAGAAGCCAGTAAATTTGAATCCAGTATTGCCAAGAAATACCGTGTTGTTACCCATTTAATGGGTAGTGGAAGTCTGGTAGGCGGCCGCTTCACGTAAAATACTGGTATTCAGCTGAATCTGGTTTGACTGGAAGCCGACTCCAATGTAGTTGGGAAAAAGGCTAGGCAGATGATGATGATAATAAAGTTCATGTACAAAGGCGAGCTTAACTCAAAGACAAACACACGCCCATTCACACTCTCACCGCTATATTATGAAGTTCTTAACTGACTTGTGAAAATTGCAAAGAAACATTGATATTGTCTTAAGAATTTCTGTGCGTGGAACCCTAAAATCTTAAATAAATAGGTGACTCGCGGCTTCTTTGCTGAGGCTTAAATTAGGTTATTGTATGGACGAGCAAGGCAACTCTACAAGTGCAGATTTATATGGATCTACGTTCATAATCTGGTATATAAATTATGTTTTTTTTTTTTTTTTACTAATAATAGGCATGCGCTTGACCACCATCTCACCTGATGGTAAGCGATGATGTGGTCGAAGATGGAGCACGCCTGCCTAGAAGCAACCTATTCACTCTTGACTTAAAGACTCCCAGGTTGTAGCTATCGGGAAACACAGACTCCGGCAGGGAATTCCACTCCTTAGCTGTACGCATTATGAATGTGTTCCCAAAATGTTTTGTGCGTGTGGGTGGGATGTCCACCATGTCGTCGTCTTGTGGTCCGACGATGGAACGGGCTTGGCGGAATTAAATTATGCAATTCCGTCGCACATTCCCCAAAATGTATACGACACAGATACGTAATTTTTTAGAAAAGGTTACAAGGCAAAAAAGTGTTTGAATGTAGCTGAAGATTGTTATGAGTGTATGACGTCATTATATTTTAGTACAGGGGACGAAATTGTAGTTTATGGGATTTTAACTGAAGATCTACCTACATTTGGTGAACATTTAGGCTTAGAAACCACTTTAGACTTTCAATTTTGGGAGTGAATTTTCGAATAAACAAGGCGTTACAGATTAAATCTGAAAATCAATCCTCAAATTGCGACAAAAATAATTGCTGTTCAGAACATTTTGTCGAAGTATTCAAATATAATTTGATGTGGCAGTTGATTTTTTTTGCGATTTAAGAGTCGGCCCTTAGTAAGAGTGCCTGTCCATTACAGCGGAGCGAGGTAGCAGAGTGGAGAAACGGAGAAATATTAACCAATCATGTCAGTAAAAATGTCAGTGACTGACGTGGTGCGGAGAATTTTTGTAATGCCATTGTTTAAAATTTCTCCGTTTCTCCGCTCCGCTGTGGACAGGCACTTAAAGTTGTTTATATTAATGTATACCTACAAGAAACTTCTTTAAGGTTTTGTGTTTAATTTTTAACTCTTGTCATTAATTTATCTTTTAAATGCAAATCTCTGGAAGCAATACTTCCGGAGATTTTAAAGAAAATGTATCGCTGATAATATTTACATTATGTTTAAGTGTCATAGGATACTTTGGAATCGGTAACGGTAGCGTAGCTGTGGGTTAGCTTGTATCTACAATATTATCATTATTCAATATGTATAAAACTCACAAAAACGCACAGCCGAAAGAAACTATTGCTCGTAGAAAGCTAAAATTTAGCATGTAGATTCCTTGGACAGTATAGAGTAGCACAAAGAGAGGATTTCCCGAAATTCCTACGGGTACGGGACAGGAAATGCGCGTACGAAGTCACGAGCAAAAGCTTGTTGACCAAATATTCTACTCCAAATACCTATGACATAACTTTCACTAGATGGGTTAACAAATACTGTGGTTATTTGTAATTTATGCATATCGAAGTGTGTATAATAGTTACAAAAGAGAATGAATACAAATAAAATAACAATGCGCGCTCCATTCAGGTAGACGTTTCGTAGCTCCACGTCATTTTACTTTGACTCGTGAGTTAGTCATGCCAAAGCGTTGATTTGTTTTATGTTATGTTAGGATTGAAAAGCGTAGGTTAAGGGAATTTTACGAAGATGAAAAGGATTGAAAAGCGTAGGGTAAGGGAATTTTACGAAGATGAAAAGGATTGAAAAGCGTTGGGTAAGGGAATTTTACGAAGATGAAATGTTATTGGAAATGATAAAATTACAGAGGACGGTCAATCAGGATGTCTAAGGCCGCGGACACGAACTCAGCGGGCAAGGAGCGGCGGCGGCGCGGGCAGTTACATTATACATAGGTACATCTATGCATTTGACGCGACCAGCGCTGCAGCGGCGCCTTCAAACGTTGTGCCCGCGACCTCAACGTTTCCCAACTTCGTTGGGGTCGGCTCCCATTCTTCACGATGATAGTACTGCCCAGTCACAAACAGTATAGGTTCAGCTCGCAACTGCCTGGCTGATTGTAGAGAGCTACTGCCGAACGCGTCCGAACGAAGCGAGTGATTTCCGAGGTGCTGCCAAGGGCGAGTTACTTTCAGGCGAGCAGGCGATTTAAAACAAAAAATGTTGAAGTAACGATGCGAGGATGCGAGCTACTATCCAAATCGCATGTGGCGGTAACTCGTAAGATACGTCCAAACGATGCGAGTTACACTGCAGCTAACAGGCTGGTTCACGCGTGTGAACCAGCCTGCTAGCTGTAGTGTAACTATTACACAGTGCGAACTAGCGTTAGTTCGCACTGTGTAAATCAGCCATACGTTCTACTAAATTAGGCCACCTATTGCAGATCTTAGATCAGCTAAGCTATCCAAGCATCCAAACCACAATGACCGATTCTGAGTTGCCAAACTTACCCACAAGTTTAATTACTCAGCTACAGAGAAAAAACTAAGTGATATGGAAAATCCGAAACTTTTTTTAACACCTTTTACTCGATACCATTGCAAAAAATGAATTAAGTGATTGAGCTCTTAACAGATTGTGTCGACACGTGAATCTATTCTTCTTTTTTAATACAATACAATGATAGTAGGTACCTTTACTCGGGTTTTTTTGTTTTGCAATTGAGTCTTTGATAGCCATGCATAACTAAAGTGAAAGACACTGATCCTACGTATGCAACGCATTATGACAGTTTTGCGTTGCATGCGTTACGTACGTAGGATCGGTGTGTCTTTTGCTTTATGTTATCTAGACCTGGATCTGGTCCTGTTTTTTATATAAAACTATGCAAAAGAAACACACTTAACGTATGTTGCGTTGCATACGAAACACACTTATCTCAATCAAGAGTCCAGCAGCTAGTCTATTCTGTAAATAACCATTTCGATATCGAGCTTCACCTGAGTGACAAACCTCACAAAGTGAGCTTTATTGCACAAAACATAAAGGTCTTACGTTTGACGTAATTTGATGCTCACCTCGGATTCCGCTGTCGAGACACGAAAATGTTGTTACAGAATAGGGGTACAGATATCGTTGCATACATTGCTTACGTGGGACCAGTTTGTCTCTCGTTTAACGGTTCAGTGGGCATCAGACTGCTCAAACATTAGTGAGATGTTCGTCTACCCTTACAAATTAGGGGGAGGGTTCTGATTTTCTGTACGTAAGTAAACCATAGGATTTTAACAGGTTTTCCTGTAATCTACAGGTCTGAGAATTGAGAAATTTTATCTGTAGTTTTTCAAAATTTTAGAGTCAGTAGTTTCCGACATAATGGGGCATGGTAATTTTTTATCAAATTTGAATAACTTCAAAACGATTTATTGTAAAATTATGAAAAAAAAAATGTTTGAAACCTTCACGGTAAGCTTTTTTATTTTGATATGCCACATAGTGCAGTTTGATAATACGTGTTTGGCTCACAGAAGTTTAAACCGAATCGGTTCAGTAGTTTCGGAGAAAACTGACTGTGACAGACGGACAGACAGACAATCAGCCATACAACCGAGTGTTCTATGAGGGTGCCGTTTTAACGGATATTTGGAACCCTAAAAAAACCTTTATTTTCAGACATCCATAATTTAGTTAGTATTTTGGTGTTAGTAACAATAGTGCTTACGTACATATGTAGGTTGGTATTGTTAGTGTATATAAAAGATTTATTTATTTATATCTAAAAATGGAATCGAATAATTTAAACAGTGAACTTTACCAATTCTTAACTTTTTCTAAATAATTTCATGAGGAGTCATTTAAGCCGTTCGTAATTTGCTTATCTAATTAAGGTTTACTTTTCATCCTGACCGTGATATTTTTGGTTCCGATAATTTTATATAGCTGTTACTATTGTCGACCAAATTTTACAGATAACCATCGCTAATTGGGTAAATGTCATTAGATAAAAGTGCTACTATAATTTTTGTAAATAATGTCCGTAAAAGTGATATTCTAAAGTCGAAAACGATAGATAAAAAATAAATAAAATAGGATTGATGTGCTACCTTTTCTTAGGGTTCCGTACCTCAAAAGGAAAAAGTGGAACCCTTATACTTATAGGATCACTTTGTTGTCCGTCCGTCTGTCTGTTAAGACCATTTATCAAGGGAACGCGTGAAGGTTTCCAGTTGAAATTAAAACCATAATTATACTTAGGTATATGGCCTTTTGTAGCTGTGAAAAATCAAACACCTAAGTTAACTCATAAAAAAGATAAGGTCGTATATGCCGCAAAAAAACGTATATTTCGACACTCTCAAGGATACCCCCTTGACAGTTCTCGTTGGCTTAGAACTATGAAATTTGGCAAGTAATACCGTCTTATAACACAAGTATAGGAAAAAGCCTGAAAACTATACATTTGTAATTAAATCATAAAAAAATAGTCTTCATTTAAAGTAATTTGTAGCTACAAACTTGTATGGAACCCTCGGTGGGCGAGTCCGTCTCGCACTTGGCCGGTTTGTTTTGGACGGGGCCAGTCGCAGTTCTACATGCAAGTGTTGGTTACTAGGGCCTCGCACGTATATTTTTGACGTATATTCCTCAAACGAATTTAAAGTCACCAGTTGGGGCTATATTTGCTACCGTATACAGGGTGAAATTTGTAAGTGTACCTTCAAGGCCAAAACCGAAACTAAGGAATATCGAAAAATACTGAAAGGAGTCTCGAGCCCGATTTTGATGAAAACTAAAACTACATCATTGGTTTTTTGAAAAATCGTTGTTCCTACCCAGGAATCGAACCAGCCAACCAACCAAGAAAACCTCGCTTAGCGTAAGCGATTCTGTTGGTTCTTAACAAACATATCCCTCGCTACGCATTCTCGCATTTCTCTCGTGGAAACGCAGCCTTTGAGTAAAAATTGGACACATTCCATTTTTTATTAATTAATTGGCAGCTGATAATCGTTGCACAGCACGGCACAGTTGGCGCAGTGGTTGAGCGATTGGCTGCTGCGCTGCGTGTCGCGGGTTCGATTCCTGCACGGAACAAATATTTGTATGGCCTACAGATAGTCGTTTCGGGTCTGGCTGTTTGTGTATGTGAGTTTGTATGTTTGTGAACGCACCCACGATACAGGAGAAATTCCTAGGGTGAGGCAAAGTTTAAAAAAAATTAATAATAGATTAAAAAGAGGTCCTTACTTGGATTGACATGCTAGATTGTTTTTACTTAAAAAAACTAAGACCATACCGTTTTTTAAACTTTGTTTAAAAACCGACACTTATAAAATTTGTTAGATAAGTCGTTAGGTATATTTTTCTGATTAATCCTACCTTTCTAATTACTCCGTGTTGATGGTCGGTAGACGTCTTTAATCGCGAATGAAATTAGAGCAGACATTTTGGTTATTACTCTTCGACCATAAAAACTCTTTGACTATAAAAAGTTAGCAGCCGCAGGGTTTAGAGTTGCCAGATTAAGATGTCTTGAGTTCGTCTGGAATTGTAGCAAGGTATAAAACCTTTTACTCTAGGTAGGGTCGTCAAAAAAATTGGCGAGTACATGGGGAATAAAATTACAATCTGTTTATAATACAGGTCGAATTCTATACTGGTATTAATATATACATATATACTCATTGTGACTAGTAATTTCATGTATGTCACTTTTTTTGTTCTTTTTTAGGGTTCCGTACCCGAAGGGTAACTAACGGAAACCTAATACTATGACTTCACTATCCGTTCGTCTGTCTGTCGAATCAAGAACCGGAATAGGTTTAAAATTGAAATTTTCACAGTGTGTATTTCTAAGTAATAAAAATTAGAATAATTTAAGAAACAAGAAACAACAACCAACAAGAAACAAGAAACGTGTTTTTATTCAGAACCCTTCGTGTGCGAGACCGACTCGCACTTGGCTGGTTTTTAAGTTTAAGCTCATTCAGCCGAAAAACATACATTTCTGGAGTGCTGTACATAAGCTTTCCCGACGTCTACCATCGGTCCACCTTGTTGGATAGCTTCCAAGGGGATGTCTTCCAGTTTGCGGTCGCTGCTCTAATACCAATCAGCTTCAGCGGCCATCTGTTCTATGAATAACATACCATAGCCACTGGGCACTTTTATAATGCGCACAGCAAAGGAGTGGAACTCTCTGCCAGCGTCTGTGTTTCCAAACGCTTACAACATTAATCTCTTCAAAGTTAGAATGAACAGGCTCCTTCTGGGTAATCTCGCTCCATCGTAGACTTTGTCTCTGTCATCTCTGACCTAGACTACAGTCAAGCGAAAACCCAAAAGAATAATAATAATATTTTGTAAAAATAATAGGACAGCATATGGTTAAGAGAACTTGTCAGCATATCTCTTTTGTTAACTCTACCTTTTTTAAGGATCAGTTATCATCAAATGTCTCCGTCCACGCTGAGTGAAGCAGAAGGGAGTGTCAGACTCTTACTGACTAAAACCCATCCGTGTTTCTCCTAGTGCCCTTTGCGTTCCAGGGTACGGTGCCTCTTACGAACGAAGCCCGCAGCTAATGATTAAACCCTGGCATTGCTGACTGTAGGTTCATTGTTGTATTTCCTGAAAAATTTAAGGGCATACGGATCGTGGTTTTTTACAAAATATTTTAAACTTTCTAGAATGTGTTAATGTTTTCGAGCGTATGGCACTCGTAGACTGCAGCTGAAAATCAGCGTCGGGTGGTATTCCTTGTGTTACCATCCGGCATTATGCTAAGCTGAGGCTCTTTTTGCATTAATTGCTCTGATTATGTATTTTATAAGGTGTTTCTGTTTTTCTAATGCCAATAAATATATTTGCCTGTTTTCAAAAATTTACACCGCACCATCCACATAATACTAGTATAATTGTAACTTCAACATTCTTCATTAGACTATTTTTATTTAGATTATTTAATATGAATAATTTAATTATTCATACAGAGTTATTTTTAGTTTAGCTATTTTTGGACGGAGATGTGAAAAAACATACGTATTGTTTGATGTTTAGAATTAAAACTAAGTTAAGAAAAATTTAATTAAAAATCTGCTAATCAGTTTAGAGACTTTTAGAAACATTGCCCATTGGTAGTAATCTACTCCCAGGGATGCGGAAATAGTTTGAAAAAGTCGCCGCGGCACTGGAACGCAAAGAGGAGGAACACGGATGGGTTTTAGTCAGTAAGAGTCTGACACTCCCTTCTCCTCTGCCAAGAGCGGGAGGAGTCAATTGACGATATCTATCCTTGAAAAAAACTGGCCAAGTGCGAGTCGGACTCGCGTGCAAAGGGTTCCGAACGAATTTTTTTTTTAACATTTTATTTTTGCACTATAGACTTTTTATAGATTTTCCTGTAATTTTTAGAAAAATATCTATTATCTCCATATTTTTTCAATACTTTCGACTCAGTAGTTTCGGAGATAAGGGTGGGATGGTAATTTTTCGCCTAATTTCTTGAATAACTTCAAAACCATTTGTTTTAAAATTATGAAAAAATATAATTAAAACCCTCACAATACGCCCTTTTATTTAAAATGTCACACGATATTGTTAAAAAAAAAATTTTTTTTTTTTTTTTAGTTTGACCCCCAATATTGACCTTCATAAAAATTTAATCATATACGTAACACGTCCGTGTTTGGGTCACAAAAGTCTACATGTCTACCAAATTTCAACAGAATCGGTCCAGTGGATCCGGAGAAAACTGGCTGTGACAGACGGACAGACAGACTGAAGACAGACACCCGAGTGATCCTATAAGGGTTCCATTTTTGTTCGGAACCCTAAAAAGGTAGTAATCTAACATTATGATAGGGTCCTACGGTATACCCTGTATATCTTGAGCTCTAGATAAATTATAACCTACAAACGGCGATCCATTACCTGATGACCTTAATACATGTTGACCTAAATTAGGGCTAAAGGAAGTGCACCCCTACCTTCCTATTGGGATACATTTGGCGATCACTCCCCCTGTCACCTTTAATAGGATGCACCACGGCATTAGCGGTCATTGACCCACTTATATTTATTGACATTCTTAATTTACACATAATATATAATTACATACTACATGTTACTTATTATAGGATTTCGTACGGAAGTCGTTTCTGGACGGCCTTATATCGTCCTGAAACGACTTCCGAACGAAATCCATAATATCTATCTTCTATCTTAATTCATAAAATTCTTTCGTGACTGAGTGACTGACAGACAACGCACAGCCGAAACTACTGAGCGTAGAAAGCGGACTTTTTGCATATAGGTTCCTGGGGGAGTGATGGAAAGCACTAAGAGAGGATTTCCCGAAATTCCTACGGGAACGGGAAAAAACGGGATATGCGCGTAAGAAGTCGCGTGCAAAAGCTTGTTTTATACTAGTGAAAGGAAAAAATATTGATCCGTCACAAATTAAATGCAAAGCACGTGATTGGCTATTTAAAACTCATTCAATCAATGACAGCTAGAAAACGCGTGTTTGACAATTCGTCACATTAATTTTTGAACGAAAATGTTCAAAAATCTGGGCCTTAGCTTATCGAGTTCTTACAAAGTGCTTTAGGCAAAGGGCAATAACCGTTATCACCATGCTAAAACAAAACAACTGAAGACGTCATAATATCGTATAAAAAGTAGATCAAATCATTCCTTATTCAGAATGCTATCGTTCAAACATTTTAAAGTCACGAAGTTCTACCAAACATTTCCTTACCGAGTCGCATCTATCATGACGATGTCCTAAATAGATTTATTTTTTATTTTTTGGCACGTGTAAACAGGTAGTTTTTTATCGGTTTGTAGGTTTTTTTCAACTTCAACGGCTAAAAAGCTCAATTCTGAAAGTAGCGGCATTCGCTTGAGGAAAACGTTTGCAATACTACTGTTGTATGGATTTTGCAAGCGCCTACTGTAATAGATTCTTTGAGTGGTCTTGCTTTATCATTTAATGACATGTTAGCTGCATACATTGTAGTTTTTTCAGCCAGTAGGTACATAGGATTTTTTCAGAGGCAGTTCGATTAAATTTGATTCAGGTAACATATTTTAAATTAAGAACGTATTCGTTTTATAATATACTATTAATGAAATTACGATATGTGTCAAAGATATATTTGGTCCCATTTTTTTTCAGATTTCTAACAAGGTAATATTTTCATATTTTAATTCTTGTTTATCAAAGAACCTGCCTAATCAATAACGAACAGATTCACAGAAAACGTAAATGTTTGGAAAAGGAAGTTTTTTAAAGCCCGACGACTTATTTATTTTTGTAAGCACGACGTCACATAAAAACTATTTCAAAGGATCTGCATAGGTGGCGCTGAGGTCGCTGTCCGTTGATAGTTTGCATAAACGCGGGGCAGGAACATTCTCCGAAGTTTGTTTTTCGAAGAGGTAGTGTAAGAGCGATAGATGTACGGGGGGTAGGGGGAGGTTTATAAGGTCCCTGCGGACTTTTTTGTTGGTCGTCCATTTTATTTTAGACTTGTAAATATTCTTGTTGGCTTTTTTTGACGTGGATAAATTATAACTCTTGAGAAATTCAGTTACCGAATATGTACAACTGTATACCAAAACACAATTACTTATTACTTAAACTTTATTGTACACCAAAACTGTATCACAACTTTTTGACAGTAGGTATACTTATTAACAGGTATTTTTTTCCTGACGTCATTTTATTCGAAAACAGATTACTTATTTCATCACTAACTAAACTTACAAAAAAAAACGATCACGTAGACCACATTAATGCTGAAAACGTTTATTTCAAAATTAGGAAACTAATAAATTCAGGTTTTGAGACTACAGTAGGTAACTAGGTCAATAGGGCATTTCAGTATACAAAGTATAGGCACTTAAATATTCAAGTTGACTATTGTAACTACGAAATAATTTTATTTTATTTCTATTTTATTTTATTAGGAACAACAAACAGCAGTATATAATACAATAATCACAACGATTAGTCAACAGAAGTAGCATATACACTATTAACGACGTAATCCACAAATTATTGTACAAAATAGCTAGCTGTTAAAAGACACTATCGATAATAGATAATAGTATCGTGAAAACGATAGTTATAACATGGAAGGATAATTAGAAAATGTTTTACAAGTTGGCACTGCAGCCAAATAGGCTACGCAGTTTTACTTTTCCATATAACAGTTTTTACTTAGTTAGCTATGCAAATCTACCATTCGAATACAGTTTTCTCATTAACCTAGTTTCAAATAAAATGTGCAGAAATGTTCGACACTTCTGCAGAAGATTACAAAAATGTAAACGAAAAAGAAAGTGATGAAGACAGATATAGTAACATATTTGGTGAACATTTTTATTAGCGCTTTTAAAAGTAGGTTTGGTATTGTATTAGGAGACGTAAAATTAAACAAAGACTGTTGAAAAATAGTGTAAAGACGTGAACGAGACACTGAAAAATAAATCTTAAGAACAAAAGATTTGAATCTAAATTTGGAGTAAAATTATTTGGTTTTAATTTTATTAAAAGCTTGTCTCGTTATGCAGACTATGGCTGGCTGTCTGCGCGCGACAGCTAGCGAGCGTTGCATCGCATGAAATTCGTCTGGTGTCTGTTACGTAACGCCAGGCGCGCGGCCGATTGATCAACCCTAAATTAGTGGATACGGGGAGAGCGCGGCGCGCGGAGGGCTACGGCAAACTAGGTTGGCCGCGGAAGCACACTAACCCCTACAAAACTAGGGGTGCGAAACTCCTCCCCCTTTTCTGGTCACGGGAGCACAGCGATTGGTCCGTCCGCCTCAACCGGGCGCCCCTCACCCAGATTACAATCGGTGGGGTGCGCTCATAGAAATAGTGCTATGTGCTTATCTATGTACACCTATGTACCGCATGAGTACATAATATATGGGGAGCCCCCAATTCAAGTGACATTGAAACAACCCCACACTGTCATTCCCATCGCCATATTTGCTGGTTTAATACTGAAAGTTTTACATAATTAATTTATTTTAATCTGTATTTTTAGCCTAGCTTCAAACTTGGTTCCTACTTATTGATTTAACCAGCTATCAAATGACATAGTGACAACAAAATTTAACGTCAATTGTATAAATTAATGGACTTAATTAATTTTGTAACTTTTTATACCAAACAATATAATCGGGCCTCTATTTTCGGACTAAAGGTCGATCTATGCGTAAACTACACTAATATATGCAAGTCTGACCTATTTTCAAGGCGATCAATACAAACCCAAAAAAGAAAAATTTTACCGTTTGCAAGTAATTTTTACGACAGACATCCATTTGCATAAGTGTCATTTTTCTTTATTTTTATTACAATCGAGGTCACGTTAAACTTTATATTTATTTTGCTTTTTATTTATTATTTTTAAGTGGTCGTTAGCTATTTGAAAGCATTAAAGTCTAGTCTTTGAAAAGTTTTTTATATGTTATATTTCAGAATGATGGGCTAATGTCCTTGTAAATTTTCTATATTCCTTTTTCAAACATGGTATTAAAAGTATGTCAAAAGACTGACAGCAAGGAGGTCACTTACTTGCCTTCCATTATTATGACGATTTTCTATTTAACCGTTAATTTTATCAATCAGGACCTACTCGTATATCCCCAGACCCAGTATCTCCTAGCCATTTAAATGTTCATAAATGATGATTATAATATCAAGGGTTTCTCTATTTTTTTAGCTTCCATTGTCTACCGCATATCTTTTCTTTCTGTTTTTTCAATTTATCAAAAGGTTTATTATTTTAATAAATAAACCCGGTTTGACTAGAAGTCGACCCCGATATAGTTAGGAAAAGGCTAGGCAGATGATCATTATCAATAGGTTTAAAATTAATTTATTTATTTATTACAGACATACATACAGCTACGAGTATCATTACAATAAACTAATGTAAAAGTATAGAACAATAATAATAATTACAATAACAAATACATTTTGTTTTATACCATACAATTAAATTCAATTAACATAAATAATACAACAAACTAATAATATAATACGATTATTTCAATCAATCTAAATTCAAATTATTAAAAAAAAACCCACTCTGTTCCACCTAGCACTACAACTGGAGCACTAGGGCAATGCAGACGCAACATTCACGACTATAATTTGTTGGCGGTTTATTAAACAGTAAGTTTGTGTCTGGCGAAGTTTAACGGCAGGGATGTGGGAACAACTGGACTCGGCTTTGGAAATAGGATAAGTGAGCTTTTATTTAT
The DNA here is from genome assembly GCA_950371165.1 of Lacanobia oleracea. NCBI lineage: Eukaryota > Metazoa > Arthropoda > Insecta > Lepidoptera > Noctuidae > Lacanobia > Lacanobia oleracea. Next base: position 17,189,582 of record OX493387.1, on the reverse strand, counting down.
GTATTTTTTTTGACGTGATAATGTCTTATATGCACGCCGTTCCGCCTGAGCCAAGCGTGTAAGCGAGAGCGTGGAACAAGCGATAGAGAGGCACGATCGGCCTGAGCGTTCGGCTTCTTTATTAAGATTTCAACTGTTTTCTTATGACGTTATCACGTGAAATTATCGCCCGTAAACTGACTTTACAGACATCCATTTTTTTCGGCACCGTCTATATTATACCATGAATACTATATAATATTATAAATGCGAAAGTTTAGATGGATGTTCGTTACTTAATCACATCAGAACGTCTGAACGAATCTTGATGAAATTTGGCATCGAGGTAGACAAAGGATACTTTCTATCCCGGGAGTATTTCCCCTTGGGATAATTTACGACATTCACGCGGGCGGCAACTAGTAAGAAATATTTGGTTTATCATCATTTGCCTCACTTGACTTACGTTTAATTTGTGACTCGACGATATTTATTCCAGACTCCGGGGGTAAGTCACCTGTTTCTTTAATAATTTGAAGATGACGTCGAAGGATATTCCTGTTTTAAATAATTTCACTTAAAACGGCATTTGTCGCCAAAAAACTTTGGAACCTTTACATAAATTTTAATATTTTTTTTTAGTGTGGGACAAAAATTAAAAATTATATTGGAGTTTGTGAAGAGAAACAGCTTAGTCTTCAATATTTGGATACTTAGTTTGTTGATTTATCAATAACATTGTTCTCTGATTACACAGGTTGTTTTAAAGAAGATACAAAACATAATTAGGCCCCCTTGTTTTTAGGGTTCCGTACCTAAAGGGTAACCAGCGAAGCCTTATTACTAAATCTCAGCTGTCCGTTCGTCCGTCCGTCCGCCTGTCTGTCAGCGGGCTGTCTCAAGAACCGTAATAGATAGACAGTTGAAATTTTCAAAAAGTATGTATTTCTATTGCCGCTATAACAACAAATAATAAAAATTATGATTTATGGTACGGAACCCTTCGTGTGCGAGTCCGACTCGCACTTGGCCGGTTTTTTTTAACAATCCGAAATACTCTTCAGCTAAAAAAGTTCTTCAGTTGAGTTGTTTGTTCAAAGAATGCAAAAACAAATACTTACAGCATAAAATCATCACTGTTGATCTAGAAAATGATTCTTAGAAAATTATACTCTTTTCTTGGAAAGTAAGTAGTCGGTTTGTTGTTATTTCCAGACTGCTTTTTATAACTGACTATTCTGTTACCGTGGCGAAGTTTCTGATTCAAAAATCCCCGAATATCTCGTATATTCGGTGAAGGAGGTGAGAGGTTGAGTCAAATCCAGTGAAAAGAGAATTTCAGAACAGCTTTCTGATTCGAACTTCCCCGAATATCTCGCCACGGTAACAGAATTGTATTTCTATATCGATTGAAGCTGTGGGTTTCCTAAGAATTTGGCATGTCTGAAGCATTCTCATGTATGTTGTTATAGCTGTTGTGATAGAAATTCAATAAATTTCTAGAGCAAAATATGAAGTGTAGGTAGATTCAGGCTTGATGGCTGTTTGGATTACAAGGCAGTAGCAAATTTATGTGACATGGGTGAGAGGTTGAGTCAAAGCAGTGAAAAGAGTACTTCAGAACAGCTTTTAAGTTTGAATCGATCTGTATCTAGATAAGGATGGTAACACCAGTTATATTTTTATCCGACTTCTTCAATAAGCAGGAGGTTCTATGTTCGGTCGTATGTATGTTTTTTTTTTATGTATGTTCACCGATTTCTCCGCCAATTCTGGACCAATTTAAAAAAATATTTTTTTATTCAAAAGGCCTATACTCCTGAGGTGGTCCCATTGTCACCAAGTTACAATCTGATGATGGGATCTCATGAAAATCGAGGGAAACCCTCAAATTTTATAAGCACGTACACTGTTTTTCATAAATTTTCTAACGTAATTCAGATATTTGTGCCTGGTAATCATCATCTCATGTTGCTGAGCTGATGATGGAAGGTATAAGTCAGGATCTGATAATGGGATCCCATGAAAAATGTTTTTTCAGCGATATTTTCGCCAATTGTTAACCGATTTGGATGATTCTTTTTGTGTTTGGAAGAGTATTTTCTCGGACTGATACCATTTAAATTTGGTGAAGATCTGATGAAGAACTTCGGAGGTAGGCAACGCAACTCTTCAATAAATGATAGCAAATGGATCGGGATTTCTGAAATCACATGTCTGTTGATTGTTTACACCAGTTCATAACATAACATCACGCCGGCACGCAGTGTTTGCGGTTTCACTTTTTAGTGGTACCTGCGTTCCACTAAAAAGTGAAAAATAAAAAACCGACTTCCATTTTTTACTTTTATTTGTCGATGGCCACTCGCAATTTCAACCTCTGGGGGTTGCAACTACTAAACCGGTCTTGCACCAACTTCCAAACGAAAAAACCAAAAACACCGACTTCCGAAATTAAAGTTATTGTTTACTTTGTAATGTTTTGTTTTTATTCATAATGTCTTATTCTACTCGTAGATTAAGTTCCCAAATATTTCTCTTTACATGTTAACTAGCTTCTGGCCCTTGGGATAGGTTAGCTCCACTCTGTAATATGGTCTACCAGTGTGCCAAGGTCAGTTAAGATGAGTTCAGCTATGGAAAGATAGCGTGGGGAGTAATAATCACATTTACCTCTATAATATTGGTATGGCAAAAAGCCTACAGAATCTTATTTCCGAAATGACTATAAATACCAGGAAAACGAACAGCAATGATTTATTCGCCATTACTTTCTTTTTCTTCAAGGGTCATCTGTAATAAAATAAGACTCAAAAAGTGAAACTAATCTGTTCAGAATTGGACAGCCAGTGGGGACTGATTTCTAGGTTGAGCCATGATATCTATTGAGTTAGTCATCATCTGCCTTGCCTTTTCCCAACTATATTGGGGTCGGCTTCCAGTCAAACCGGATTCAGCTGAATACCAGTGTTTTACGTGGAGCGGCTGCCTACCAGACCTCCACAACCCATTAACTGGGTAACACGGTACTTCTAGGCAAGACTGGAATCAGATTTACTGGCTTCTGACAATCCGTAACGACTGCCAAAGATCTTCTAATGACAGCCGGGAACAACAGCTTAACGTGCTTTCCGAGGTACGGAGGAAAATCGTTATGTTAAGATGGCCACCCATCCACCGGCCACCAACAAGCGTTGCTTAACCTTGAAGATCGACCTGTGCAGCTGTTATTCTTTAGCCACGAACTCCACAAAGCTCGCCACGTGCGCTTAAGCAAACGCCTGTAAAATCGCTTCTCCGTAAACGCTCTCATACCACGCTATATATGTTTGAATACATTGCGGTCCGCCACGCCGCACGCAGCTCAACGCCCCGCGTCTCCGTAAACGAGCACTAAGAGCAGAGCACAAGACTAGGCTCCATTCATTTTATATTGGCATCTTTTTTCCGAAATGACTATTTTATACCAGGAAAACTGATTTCTAGGTTGAGCCATGATATCTATTGAGTTAGTAAGCCGTGATATTTACACGTATTTATTACAAGGCTACGGGTGTAATGAAATCAAAAAGAGTGCAGATTCGCACGGATTAGAGATTTATTTCAGAGTTAGGCTGCTTTTCCACCAGAGATGAGCGAAGATGTGTTTGTTAAGAACCAATAGAATCGCTTCATTTACTTATCGAGCCCAAACAGAGGAATTTTAACCAACGGAATTGCATGAAATATCCGCACCACGTGACTCACTGACATTTTAACTAACATGATTGGTTAATAGTTCTCGGTTTCTCCGCTCCGCTGCCTCACTCCGCTGTAATGGACAGGCACTCTAACAGTGTGCTTGGATTTCAAGTTAGAGAGAGAGGCTAGACGATTTTGACCAGCATCTTAATCAGTAGCTTATTCTTTCATTTTGACATTGCAACCAAATTCATTGCGTACTTCACGTTGTCGAGCAGACGAATTTATAAACATATGAAGCGCAATCAAAATATATGGGATTTTATGAGTTACGGAATTGTGGTGGCAGTATAACTAAAATTGAGTTTCGCAAAATTAACTCAGCCTTTTCAACGCATCTTTTTGCAGGCAGTGTGTAAAGAACGACATATTGGATGAATACCTTGTTACGTAGTTTCAGAATTATCTTGAAAGATAATCTACATACGTCTACACTTTCTCCAGCTCTCAGCATCTTATCTATCATCACTCAATTTTTAATTTAAAAATTGCATTTATATGCAAATAAGTATATCTATTTTTAACTGAAAGCGTCTGTCGCACTGAGCTTATGTAAAAGTCGCACGTTATTAAAAAAGGAATAATTTCTAACGTTACGTGACATTTTATCATAATAAGTAAAAAAAATTGTTTCGAATCTCGTAGCGGTTGCAGACTGCATATGGATGGGTGCACATAAATTACTTCTAAGGCCGCGGACACGAACTCAGCGGCGCGGCGGGCGGCGCAGGCAGTTACATTATACATGTCTGCATTTGAACGCGCCGCTGCAGCGCTAGTCGCGTCAAATACAGAGATGTAAGTGAGTGTGTTCGTAAGTGGTTTTATTTTAATTTGGTGATTTTGTGCGTGATTTTTTTACTTTTCTGTCACTGGCGCCACTTTTAAACTACCTCCCCTACTTCTAATGTACTCATTTCCCAGTTTATTTATTCTTGTTGCTTCACACATCTATCTCAACATTGTCATTTCCGCTAATAAGTACATTTTGATCCTTCTTTTTAATAGTCCAACATTCTGATCCATACGTCACGTGATTGATACTTTGGCATTTCTACAGTATTATTAGATAATAGAATAGCATCTTGTCTGTGGCCTTTTGTCGTCTCCAAGAGGTTCGTGTGCTCAGTTGCTTCCAACATTGTCGTTCAGCAGCCTGGAGCCAGCCAACTTCGCCTGAATGAAACTCGCGTCGAAAGACTTTCGTTTTCCATACGAGCGGCTCACATGTTCGCAGCTTTGCATTTTGTTTCCCGCTTTTTCGCTTGTGACGTCATCCGATTCATGAGAGCGCTTTAAAACAATATCTGTGATGCCGCGGACCGCGGTACACAATCATTGGACGCCATTTTGGGTTTACCACGATTTCTGCATTTATTAGTATGCATTTTTGTGTGACGCGAATGAAAAATATATTTAAAAAGGTGAAACTTTTGAAAGTTGTTGGTAATACTTTCAAAGATACACCGAATGAGGAAATCAAAATTATTGAAAGTTATTTATTCAAATAAGGCTGAAAATCGGCGCTTTTGAACGTCAAAGACAGTTCTACGGAATTTGTTCGAAAAAGTCACCGCGGCACTGGAACCGTCAGATCCAATCCTTCTACTGCCGTCTTAGTAACAAAATTCTCGCCATAAGTCAGTAAAAGTCTGACACTTCCGCCCCCCGCCCTTTGATGATTTTACAATAAGGCTCAAATCTTTATTGCAATCTCTCAAATCGTAATAGTAATATACTACTCTGTCAAGAAAGTACCGGGAAAAGATCAATAATACACAAAATGTCTGTTATTCATCCAAATTTATTTTATCACCTTCAAAGTATGCTCCTTTAGAAACGATACACTTGCGCCAACGAATAATCCATTCATCAAAACATATTTTAAACGCTGCTTCCGGAATTGAGTTCAGTTCTCGCCGCGAATTCTCCTTTATGTCTTCTATCGATTGAAAACGGGTGCCACGAAGTGGTAATTTGAGTTTAGGAAAAAGAAAAAAGTCAGCAGGAGCCATATCTGGTGAATATGGTGGTTGCTGGATGGTATTTGTTGAGTGTTTGGTTAAAAATTTGTTCACAATGATAGCCTTGTGCGAAGGCGCATTGTCGTGGAGCAAAATCCAAGAATTTTTGAAATCTTCCATCACATCTCGACCGCTTTTGAACGCTTTGAACCACTCATAAGCACGAGTTTTTGATAAAGTCGATTCACCGTAAGCCTTCTGTAACATTTTCAGTGACTCCGAACACGAAATTCCATTGGCGATGCAAAATTTAAGACAAACTCTTTGTTCGATATTTTTGTCCATTATGAAATTCGCAATACACACTATTATGATATTACTAAAACCAGCACTGTATTTAATATAAATAACAGATGCAACTCAAACTCCGCGCCAAAATGGTAAACAGTTGTGCCAATCTAACAACTACAAAAAAACAAAAATTTGAATTTGGAACCATAAACAAATCATCCATTCCCGATACTTTTTTGACTGAATGTATATACATGTAGATATAGACATAGGTACCTATAGAGTATATTCCTATCAACATAAAAACATTACATTTAAGATTGGACACAATTTGAACGGTCACCGATGACTGCACCTTAAATTGGAGGTGCACGCATTATTAAGAGATAGCGCACGACAAGGGCAAGGTGATTCGACGTCACTGATAGGGCGACAAGTGCAGTCTTGCATCCACTGATACGAAATACTTCGACGGATATTTTTTTGTCTGAATCAACTTTCAATCTTTGTATTAATTTAAAAATAAATCGCGTTTCTGGTTTTTTCTTATCCACATTATAAAATAATAATAATAAATTTATTCAAATATTTTTATTTGAATAAATTTATTAAAGTTTACATTTAGCCAACAGTGATAAGATTTCCATACAATTATAGTGCCTAAAAATAAATTAAAACTAATATATTATTATATAGGAGCAAGTTATGGTGGTTCGGAATTGAAATGTAGCAACCAGCCCGATCTAGGTTAATTTAAACCTGTGTTTCAGGCCACCACTTTGCAATTGCACCTACCATTATTATTCTCTGCATCACCCAAAGGTTGATAGGTAGAAAATGCCTCAGGCATTAAGTCCGCCTCTGTCATCTACGTGCGTAAAGTATTAAATAAATAATAATAGATAAATAAATAAATAAACATTTTAGAACAAATTGTTACCGACATTTTACTAGCCGTATTGATTTTCAATGGCTTAAAATTATTTGGATTAACCACGTGACATTTCAGTAGTATTTTGCAAGCGCAAGCGTAGGTAGGTACGGCTCCATTAGGTTGATAACACGTAAATATTCACCTCGGAAAATCATCTAGGTACCTTTAATTGCGATTGAACTTCACTAAAGGTAAGTTCGTTTAGTGTTTTAATAATGATTTGAATAGACCTATTTCTTGACATTAAAAGGACAAGTATCCTAAGCAGGCTTAAAACAGGGTTGGAAACGGCAAAATAGGCCCTGAAGAACTTGAAAGCTCTATTGGCGTAGTAGCTAAGTGATTGGCTTCTGCACTTAGCGCGATATCGACTCTTGCACCGAGCAAAATGTGGGGCCTACAACCAATTGTTTGCATGTGTGTTTTATGTGAGGATCGTAGTTACTGGTTAGATATTATTCTAAGATCAAAACGGTCTGAAAAATTACAAAAAAACCCTCTACCAATATTAAATTAAAGTTTGTCAAAAAAATTCTTAATTTTACGCTTAAAAAATGCGTAACCTTACGATTGGCATTTGAATGAAAATTGAATCGCAGCTTTAAAAAAAAAAAATATATAAAAATATAGATATATATTGCACTCTATACCTACTACAATAATATGGCTAACAGGTCAGATATTTATTCTACGAATGTCCATAACAAAGCTATTCTAGGATGAAACTTAGCCGCATTCAAGTAATTACCTCTAATAATAATAAATTACATTGATACATTTTTATTTCATCCCCAAGAGAATCATTCTAACATTATACATAGTTTGGCAGAATATCTCAAGTCCAGACAACCGCAGATCTCAGCGAGATATCCAAAGTTAGTCACAGTAATATTATTATGTCGTTGGACTAGACCGAGTCTGCGAAGTTGCATATCAGTAGTTCAGTACACAGTAGGAAGTAGGTCATTATATTGAGATGTTGCGTTTTCTTACATACGAGGCAAAGTCTGTATATTCTTAGGGTTCCATGCGTCCAAAAGATAAGGCAGAACCCTTAGAAGATCACTCGTGTGTCTGTGTGTCTGCCTGTCACAGTTAATTTGCTCCGAGTCTGTCTTCCCGGTTTAGTTCACATTATGAACTAACTTGTTGACCCGCGCAACTTCGTCTGCGTCACAATTTTCATTACTGCTTCGCTCCCATTGGTCTTAGCGTGATGGTATATAGCCTATAGCCTTCCTCGCTAAATGGGCTATCTAACACTGTAATAATTTTTCAAATCGTACCAGTAGTTCCTGAGATTATCGCGTTCAAGCAAACAAACAAACACACAAACAAACAAACTCTTCAGCTTTATACTACTCTGTCAAGAAAGTACCGGGAAAAGATCAATAATACACAATATGTCTGTTATTGATCCAAATTTATTTTATCACCTTCAAAGTATGCTCCTTTAGAAACGATACACTTGCGCCAACGAATAATCCATTCATCAAAACATTTTTTAAACGCTGCTTCCGGAATTGAGTTCAGTTCTCGCCGCGAATTCTCCTTTATGTCTTCTATCGATTGAAAACGGGCGCCACGAAGTGGTAATTTGAGTTTAGGAAAAAGAAAAAAGTCAGCAGGAGCCATATCTGGTGAATATGGTGGTTGCTGGATGGTATTTGTTGAGTGTTTGGTTAAAAATTCGTTCACAATGATAGCCTTATGCGAAGGCGCATTGTCGTGGTGCAAAATCCAAGAATTTTCTTTCCACAAATCTGGCCTTTTTCGTCGAATTTGCTCTCTTAAACGCCGCATAATGCTCAAATAATATTCTTTATTTACCGTTAGACCTTCCGGTAAGAATTCAGAGTGCACAATACCGCGATAGTCAAAGAAAACAGTCAACATGACTTTGACTTTTGATCGACTTTGGCGTGGTTTTTTCGGTTTCGGTTCAGTTGGAAGGCGCCACTCCGAAGCTTGTTGACTAGTTTGCATGTCAAACTCGTAAACCCACGTCTCGTCACCAGTAACAATGCGTTTCATGAATGTTGGGTCCGAACTGACTCGTTCTAGCATGTCCTCAGCGACTTTCATGCGATTGAGTTTTTGGAGAAAATTCAGATCTTTTGGGACTAGCCGAGCAGCAACATGTTTCATACCCAAATGATTAGTTAAAATGGTACGGATCGACTCGTGAGATACAGAAAGTTCGGCGGCTATCTCTCTCAGAGTTGAATGGGGATTTTCAGTCACTATTTCCTTCACTTTTGCGATGTTAACTTCAGTTGCAGACGTTGACGGCTTACCAGAGCGAGGCAAATCTTCCATCACATCTCGACCGCTTTTGAACGCTTAGAACCACTCATACGCACGAGTTTTTGATAAAGTCGATTCACCGTAAGCCTTCTGTAACATTTTCAGTGACTCCGAACACGAAATTCCATTGGCGATGCAAAATTTAAGACAAACTCTTTGTTCGATATTTTTGTCTATTATGAAATTCGCAATACACACTATATATGATATTACTAAAACCAGCACTGTATTTAATATAAATAACAGATGCAACTCAAACTCCGCGCCAAAATGGAAAACAGTTGTGCCAATCTAACAACTACAAAAAAACAAAAATTTGAATTTGGAACCATATACAAATCATCCATTCCCGATACTTTTTTGACTGAATGTATATTAGTATATATAGAAGATAAGATATAAGATAAGTATATAAGTATAAGTTTAGATATATTTTTAAAAATTAAAGCAGAAATAGTTTTGCGCATATAGATTACAAGATCTATAAGACTGTGGTTTTGAAAGATCATTTTACAAAATTATGCTCCGTTCGGAACCCTTTGCGCGCGAGTCCGAATTATACTTTGCAGTTTTTTGTTCTGAAGATGGATGTTGGCCCCGACTGTCAGCTGTGCAGCCCGAAAGTCTGACAACCAATCTTAACAAGTGTCGTATTACACGAGAACCGGGTTGCGGAGGTCAGATGTGCAGACGCGATGCATAAAATACTGGTATTCAGATGTACCAGACAAAATAAAGAAACAAATATTAATGTACCAGACAAAATAAAGAAACAAATATTAATAGATGAAATAATATACAATAGTGTCAGCGAAAATGCTCCTATCAAGGAGCCTGGCTTGTATTACCATCAAATCTTTGTGGAAAGGGATAGGAGGGTCAATACAGGCAGACAGACATAGATTGGTTTGAAAGCCCACTCTTATGTTAAAAGTTTTAGTAAGATTAGTTAGTACAAAATATCCACGTTGTGATTAGTTAGTTGCCGTTTGGTGTCGGCCGGTGCCGTATGGTGCCGTAAAAGAATAATACCATCCCATCACTTCCTGTAGGTGTCGTAAGAGGCGACTAAGGGACTCACCAGAAAATGGGCAGCAGCGTTCTCTGTAAAACGCAACACTATTCACTGCGATCGCCAACCTAATCGGAGGCCTCTGTCCAGCAGTGGACGTCTTTCAGCTGGTATGGTGTATGATGATTATTTAGTTAAAAAAAAAAACAAAAGAAAAAAAAAACAAAACAAGTAATAAAAAAATTATAATATTATTTATTATTTATATATAATTTTTTTTTACTTGTGAAATCATAAGTTTAATTTGGGGTGACATGGCCATAACTTTTTTTAATTCTAATTTATTTAGATGTTTCAAGTAACCTGCTAACATGTAAGCCGTGACTCAGTGTTAACTGATTTAAATTATCACATAAATTGTCTTCCAATTAGATAAATTAATGCACCGATACCTACTGCGCAAGCGTTCGTCTGAATTACGTGATCACGTACGCACTCCCAAATTTTCATCAAGGTCGAAATATTTATCTCCATTTTATTACCATTCTTTTAAACAGCTGTCAATACATGCGATGCATAAGTAAAAGTAAACTGTTTGCCACATCTGGAACTGAAGGCCTATAATGTTTGCGCAGGCTTGTGTACTCTACCCGTGGATGCGTGCTACATTATTCTTCAGATAATTCGCGAACGCAGGTGTCACGGTGCCTTATCATGCTAGGCTATTTTAGTGACATTCAAACCGAGCACACAGATAACACTCACTTACCTACCAAAAGATACTGGCCGAAACTCACGTATTGCATTCAGCTAGATAATGCAATAGATCGAGATTATCTCAGAGAGCTAGGAAGTCCGTTAATTCCTCTTTCATTTATCTTTCTCAATGTTTCCACACCTGTCGTTGAGAAACGCGTGATAATACTTAAACAAAAGAATTCATCTAAGATTTTTTTGGAGTCGTGTTTGCAATTCAGGCAATAAAACAAATGCATATATATGAAGAGGCACCTAATGATTTCCGTCTGGGATCCAGTGTCTGTTTCATTATTTTAAAATATTGTGCCCGGCGGGCATTTGAAATATTTATCTCTTTTAAAATAAAAAATGTGTTATTTTCTAAAGTCTACAGGTAAGTTGTTGATCATGCCTTCTAATTACTTCAGGTTTTGCGTTTGATTCGCTAACGTTGATGCGTTAGAGTGTATTCACACGTCGCGTCTAATAAGAGGAATCTATTTTTTTGTTAACATTATTCATCAAAGTTTTTTGCGATACAAACAGGTTTCACACTTGCAAAATGTATGCAACCGTCTGGCGCATACATTATTTTAGTTGCTACTTCTTTGAGCTGGGATCCCTCTCCGCGGTGACCGTTACGTATGACAAGTTTGCGTTAAAATAATTAAGTTGCTCCTCGTACAAAAAGCCAGGGTTTTCTTAGCGGCCCGACGACGTGTGAGTCGACCTCAAGGCTTTGTGGCCAGCCAGACAGACCGAAAAACATCTAACAAAAGAAGTCATATGAACACGTCTAGTCGGTTTTAGGAATTCGCGCTAATGCGTCTGGCGACCCACTTGAATACATTTGCGGCCACTCGGACGTTATAAAATTATTTAATATTATAGTCTATTAGATGCGTCTGCGGTGTGTGCGCGAACTGGATGTAAACTTACTTTATGCTCATTGGTCATCTTAATTTGGCTAACTGTAATCAAATGCAACATTCGAGACTAGACCGGAATTATAAAACCTGAAAATTGTCTAGAATGACGCGAGACCGATTCTGATTCATTTTAAAATTGCAGTTACGAATGGAAAAAATCACATTACACTACAGTGAATATAATTTAAAATATAGTGCATAATATGAGCTATTATGATTGCACATAATCGACTTATAATAATATTCTTTGTTGTTGCAGTTTGCATTCACTTATCATCACGGAGTTACTAGGCTAGCAGAAGATTACACAAGTATTGTCAAAACATTCACAAGCCTCTTGTTGAACACGTGTACTTAGTAGCTATGCGATTATCAAGACCACGCCAAAAAACACTGAGTCTGGCAATCCTTAAATAAGATATAAGAAAGAAAAAGGGAGCTCATACTAAGGTGAGCTTTGAATAGGGTACGTAAAAGGTGAAAAAAAATTATATCATTGCAATAGTTCAAGAAAAAACGAGCGAACGGAATGAAAGAAAAAACTTTGCACCCCAACTCCCGGTCACTAAATGGGACAAGGCTGTAAGATAATTATGACGCAATAGTTCAACAAAGCTTAAACGTACACATTGTAATATTAATCTACAAGGAAACCAAACTTTAGTCTGACGAGAAAGGGAAATTAGTATTTTTTTTTATATCTCTCTAACATCACCTTTCCATTTAATTGGTACGAATTGAAGGAAGCCTTTTCCTTCAATTGGTACCAATTAATTGGAAAGGACAAAACATAACCTTTTTTTTCCAGCCAGACTGTTTTCTACTTTGCAAGCAAGCCAATTATAAGTTATCCTATTAGTTTTTATTAATTATGAGGTCGTTGCATGGTGCAGTGGGTAGTCGACATGCTCAGATTAGCGTGGTTATTAGATTAACTTAGTCAGACAAGCTTAAAGTTTTGCTTAGTCTCTTCTTAAGCTAATTGAATCAGTTACAATTGCTTGAGTAACAATTCAACATTGCATGCAGAACAGATGGTTGATGGGGCCGAAAAGCTGGAGTTGCGACCGCGTACCGGAGGGCGCAGCGTTGGAAAGTTCTCCACGAGGTGGACCGATGACCAGGTGTGGGTCTCGAGTAGCCGATAGATATGAGACGCACAGGACCGGTTGTTGTGGCGATATGATGATGATGAAGAACGATTGAACTAACGCACACGTTTCCAATATCTTATTTGCCTTGTGGCAAGAGAAGGATGGTCTTGTTATTATCCTTTTCTTTTATTCCGTTTAAAAGTATTTTTTTACCAAGATCGGGGTGAGTCTGAAGAATTACTAAACTTAACTAGCAGTAGATGGAACTCATTAATAATAATAATAAATATGTTTATTTTCTCTCAAACAGGTACAATTTGGTAGGTACATAAAATATAAAAACATGCATGGTTTTCAGACCTTTGTGAGAGCTGGAGTCTATACTGGGCACGGGGCCTGTATGACAGAACTCCAGGCCCAAAATACAAATAGTACAAAAAACAAAAATGGTCATATGCGAAGTATCTTTGACAAGGTTCCAGATGGTCAAACGCTACAAAGAAATCATTTCAAAACACTCAATATGTCTTCAGTCTCTGCATAATCTAAGTCTAGTAACCAACTCGTAACAGTTCTTTTACAATTTGATCTGCACATAGAATAAATATTTAAAATTTCACACGTAATTTTAAACGTGTCCACTAAGGAACGGGAACCGTTGGACCGATCGACAATTTGTGCGAATGACGGGGCAGACGGTATGTTTACGTCGTTGGGAGGCAAATTTACATGGGGCGTATGGAGTTGTAGAGTGTGTTGTTAATACAAGGTACAGGATATACAGTTTACGCACAGAGAGGACCTTGCAAGTTTTATATTATAGAGATCGACCGTGGGAAAGCGGTAAGGTAACCGCCAACCAACCTTCAGGAGTGCTCTTTGGGCTCGTTCTAATTTCAGCATAATTATGCGTTTTTGCTGATCCGCCCCAGGTGAAAATGCAATATTGGGTCAGCGATTGGCAGAGGGCGAGATACACTAACCTTAGCACCTTAGAGTCCGCAACGTGACGAAGGGATTTAAAAATGTAAAACAACTTGCGCATTCGTGAGGTGATTGTGTGTATATGAAGAGAAAAGGACATTAATTGTAGAACGAATGGCTGAGGAGGCCGAAAGGTTCTGGAGTGCCGACCGCCTACTGGAAGACGAAACGTTGTAAGGCGTCCCACATATCAATGACCTGGTGAAAGCCGCGGGAGTACACTAAATGTGACAAGCACATGTCAGTTCGATTTACAGATGTTTACGGAGGCTCATCTCCAGCAGCGGATGTTTTTCAGCTAAAACTTTTGGAGAAGACAAATAATCTGGAAATCACTGAAAGCTTCTAAGAACTTGTTACTTAACAAAAAAAAAACTATAAAAAGCGGTTTACAAATGTGTAATTTTTTCAGGAAGGCATTGTAATTTTTGAAGAATGACTCCTTCCGCTCTGGGCGGAGCGGAAGGGAGTATCAGACTCCTACTGACTAAAACCCATCCGTGTTCCTCCTAATGCCCTTTGTCAAGTTTTAGTGTCGTGAAGATTGGCTGAGTAGAATCCTTTGTTTCTACACAACACAAAGTGACATTTCTATCAGCGTTAAGCGCTTATTACACTACACGGTATTCAGATCCTGATTTAGGATGGGTTAATGAGAATTAGGGAGTTAGGGACCCTCATTAGGGTGACCGGAGCGGCCCGGTCTAGTGAGCTCCCGGGCAGTATAATGGCGTTTAGGTAGTTAGGGAGCAGTGTTTCCAAAACCAATTTAACAAATCCCCGAAAATACAAGTGATATTCTCCAATTTGGGGACAAAAAATCTACTTATTCCCCATAAATTCGATATTTAGAATAATATCAGGAAAATAAAATCGATATTTAGAATCCCCGCATTTTCCCCACATCTTGCCAATCCCCAATCAACTTGAGATTCCCTGCAGTTTGGGGAATTCCCTACACGTTGACAACGCTGATCACTTCACAACTGATTTAGGGCCCAATCTACCGGCCAGTGTAATAAGTGGCTCCCTAGTTAGGGGCCACGCCCACCCTCGCCACCGGGTCCTGAATACCGTGTAGTGTAATAAGTGCTTTAACAACTCTCAAAATTGCAACATCAGGTTGACCTCGTGACATAGCACATGTCATCATCTGCCTAGCTTTTTCCCAACTAGATGGGGTCGGCTTCCAGTCAAGCCGGATTTAGCTGTATACCAGTATTTTACGAGGAGCGGCTGCCTACCAGACCTCCACAACCCACTAACTGGGTAACACGGTACTTCATGGCAAGACTGGAGTCAGATGTACTGGCTTCTGACTATCCGTAACGAGTGCCAAAGATCTATAAATGACAGCCGGGACCAACGACTTAACGTGCTTTCCGAGGCAAGGAGGAAACTCGGTATGTTAAGATAGTCACTCATCCACAGACCAACCTTGGCAAGCGTTGCTTAACCTTGAAGATCGACCCGTGCGGCGGTTATTACAGAAAAATGATTCCTGGGTCAGGAGGAACAAATTTTGCTTGTGGTTACATTTTAGTCTTTGAAAAATTTTATCTATCGCTAAAAAGTCACCTTGTCGAGGCCTTAAAATATCAATGGTTACACGATTACATGAATTATTGTGTACCTAATCTTCTCAATCGAACCGTAAAATTGTTGAAACTAAATTCATTCTGTCATATGTTTGAGCGGTTTATTTCGATGTTTAGTATTATAGGCACGAATTATTGCGACTAGTTATGATTCTACGCCTATAGCTATTATGCTTTGTTGTCTGCCAGCTGACATAAATCATAGAGTTATAGTAGATACTTATTATTATTTCTAATTGTGAAGTGTTTCGGTGGTCTAAGAGTCGCCGATGTACGTAATTGAATTGTATCCTGGGTGTAAATATTGTATGGAAAAATTGAGAGTGAAAGAACTTCGGGAGAGCTTTTACAAAAGAGATGTTTAACCCTCTGCCTAGCCTTTTCCCAACTATATTGAGGTCGGCTTCCGGTCAAACTGGGTCCAGCTGAATACCAGTATTTTACACTTTCCACAACCCATTTACTGGGTAACACGTCGTAGTAAAATTTTCTGGCTCTATTAATCTACAAATGACAGCCGGGACCAACGGCTTAACGTGCTTTCCGAGGCACGGTGGTGTCTCGGCATGTTAAGATGGTCACTCATCCACAGACCGACCTCGGCAAGCGTTGCATAACCTTGAAGATCGACAAAAGAGAATGCTCCTAAAAATACATTTTTAGTTGTTGATATATACTCGTATTTATCATACTTCTACAGTAAAAGATTTTTTTCAGGAATGATTTCGTCAGTGTACCTACATTCATCATCTGCCTAGTCTTTTCCCAACTATATTGGGGTCGGATTCCAGTCAAGCCGGATTTAGCTGAATACCAGTATTTTACGAGGAGCGGCTGCCTACCAGACCTCCACAACCCATTAACTGGTTAACACGGTACTTCATGGCAAGACTGGAGTCAGATTTACTGGCTTCTGACTATCCATAACGACTGCCAAACATCTACAAATGACAGCCGGGACCAACAGCTTTACGTGCTTTCCGAGGCACGGAAGAAACTCGGTATGTTAAGATGGTCACGCATCCACAGACCAACCTAGGCAAGCGTTGCTTAACCTTGAAGATCGACCCGTGCGGCTGTTATTATCTAGCCACGAGCTCCTCAAGCCACGAGGTCTTGTCAGTGTATCTACATTATACCTCATTAATACATCTATAATAATGAATATTTCACAGGTATATTATCATTTTCTGAAAACCAATCAGAAATCACAATCAACTGTAAAATCAATCACGAAACAGGCACCCTTACCTAATTAGCGAATTTACGTAATTATTTTTATTGGACTAAACAAATAATTTCGGCTTGAATGCAGACAGTTTACAAACTTGCGCTTTTTAATTCTCTTTTTACTTAACGGTTGCTTTACAGACGTCGAAACGTGGGGTCGTTGACCAGCAAAGATAGTCTGGCCTTGTATGTCTATGAATTCGTCTAGTACTATACATAGTGTGTTAGTCTATAGACTACAACGCATATTCGTACTGAAAATATTCCATTTCAAAGCTGCGTGAAGTTGGTTTTTGTAAAGAAATAAGAATAAGCAATGATTTTGTACAGACACGTGCAAAACTAAGTAGACACACGAAACATTTAAAAGATTTTTTCTAGTGTCGTTTCAAATTTTGCATTGTTATGTTAATTTAAAAAAAAAGCTATTGTGTGCGGGATACTATGATTATAATAATGCATAAAACCGTGTATAATTTCGATAAATCAATGCTTTTGGAAATCGTTATTGATTTTCGCGAAATGTGTGTATTTTTGCAAAATTATTCTCAGATTGTTCGTTGCATAGAAAAATACATTTATAATTAAACTAGCGACCCGCCCCGACTTCACACAGTTGTAAATTATATACTAAAACCTTCCTCGAGAACCACTCTATCTATTAGAAAACCCGCATCAAAATCCGTTGCGCA
Source organism: Lacanobia oleracea (assembly GCA_950371165.1). NCBI lineage: Eukaryota > Metazoa > Arthropoda > Insecta > Lepidoptera > Noctuidae > Lacanobia > Lacanobia oleracea. The sequence goes on along the minus strand of OX493387.1, from coordinate 17,172,089 downwards.
GTTTTAAAGATCTAAGCATACATAGGGACAGACATGCAGCGGAAGCGACTTTCTTTTATACTATGCAGTGATAAATGGTTATTAATATCTCCATAAAGTATAGGTACTTTAACGTTAAAGCTTATCAACTTTATATCAATTTAACGTGAATTCCCGCTCCGTGAGTCACCTGAAGTAATTCAAGCCGTAGTGCTAAATCATCAGATTTGTCACGTAGATTTTATGCTCTTTATAGACAAGTATCGAAGAGTTTTCCTCAATGTGTCATTGACTTCTGATTTGTTGGTACAGGGCCTACTTTACCAACTGTTTTTAAATACCACAGAACCGTTACCAAAGATTTCCAGCAGAACTATTCTGTAATAATTATTTCGACATCGAGCTTCACCTGAGTGACAAAGCTCACTAAGTGATCCTTATCACACACAGAATAAGTCTTATATTAATATACGAATTTGATACCTCACCTCGAATTCCGCTGTCGAGACACCAAAATTTTGTTACAGAACAGCACTACTGATCGGATTTTACCAAAAGGAAAATGTCAAATCTAAATATCATATTTAATTTATTCAGATTTTATAAAAATCTTTCGAAATTAAAGTAAGCGATTAGCCAATGCTATTTTAGGAATATTTTTAGATTTTAAACTTAAACTTATAACCAGAAAGAAAAAATCTAAAAATATCACAGACTAATAAAGTTTGTCAATGTAAAAAATTTGAATATTTCAGTATGTAATCATGCCACAGATTTCATAATTAAAAATGAACTGTGGTTTTAAATCTTTTGACAAACATAAGATAGAACGATATTAAAACCATAGTAACTGATATTAATACTATACTAGTAATTTGGGAAAGGCATATGTCCAGCAGTGGACGTCTTTCGGCGGATATGATGACAGTAATGATGACGGTATAGCACCTACTTATTCATTAATATTGGTATAACAATAGCTTCCTACAGTTTAGTACCGACGATATAGTCAACAAAAAAAAAGCTGTCAGTAGCTTTCATAATTTTATTCGTTCGATTCTCAAAAACTACTTATTCATTACATTACAGAGAAACTGAAACATGAAATATGAGTTATCTGTAACGAGTTTTACTGACATATAAAAGGTATGGATCTGTGGAGTGAAGCAGGATCAGGATTAGATAGAATTTACTTCTTCTTCTTCATCGTTTCACTCTTGATAGACTGGTAGTGGTCGTCTTTAAGGTTGTGTGTCATGCTTGACAATCCGCCGCCACTCTTCACGCACCTTAGCCTTCCTGGTGCCCTCGTACAAGGGACCATTGTCTAATGCTACCTTAATTTGATCGGTCCAGCGCATAGGCGATCTACCACGTGCTCGTTTGTCCTCGACGTTTCCTTGTGCCACAATGCGCTCTATGGAGACATCTCCACGTCTCGATACGTGCCCAAAGAAAGTGAGAATTCGGGCTTGTACGATAGTAGAAGATAGGCGCTGCTTGATTCCTAGAACTTGTAGAATGGTCAAGTTGATTCTATGCAATGGACTATGTTTGAAATTTATGACTTATCCAAATATACTATAAAATTCCTCCGTTACTGACTGAGCGACAGACAGACAACGCACAATTGGAACTGGTCGCAGAAAGCTAAAATTTGGCATGTATGTTCCTTGGAGAGTGTAGGGGAGCACTAAGAGAAATTCTTACGGGAACGGGATATATGCGTACGAAGTCGCAGGCAGAAGCTAGTACTTATAGCTATTTTATATGAGTAAAGCCTAATAATGGCTTATATAAAGCATGCTGTATGCAACAATGCATATATTAAACTGCCCAGCCCTCCTCTCTTAACAGACACGTTGCAAAGACGCCATCAACTAGATATACATAAAAATAATAAAATAAACGCTACCCTCTCTACAAAACAAGCAACTAGAAGATGCTCTCTTTCGTTAAAAAAAAAATGGATAAATTACAACGGAAACGAGAAAAAGTTAGGAAATAAGAAAAATAATATCAAGGCCGCTTTGAAACAACACGTAGCCATTGAACAAGCCTAAAGTCTAGACCGACCCGTGAGCGCTTGAAATAATGAATGTCAAAACATGAAGCAACCAGGATCATAAGGAAGCGTCTACAAAGACTGAGACCTTTATTTTTCTGTCTGCCGTAGAAAGCGTTTGTTAGGACAGGTGCACATTATATTCGGCTCAGACGTCTAGTGACGTGAAAGACGTCTGAATCTTACTGATATGGAGACGAGACATCTCACAAAGTTCGTTTCAGCGGAAAGCGGCACGTGTGCGCCAGGCATAACCATTTTAATGTCAGCCGAGGTCACGAAGCGACTGGCTAGTTGAAAAAACGATGCCTAACACGCTTTTTAAGCGGTACGAAGTAGACATGTCGCAAAAAATGATTCAGACGGCGTCCGACGCGCGACGGTGCAGCGAGAACGTCACTCGCGACCTACACACTCGGATTTGTACGAACAACCAACTTTTATCGTATTTGCCTAGGTTATACTGTGGTTATACTTGTAGTAAAAAGATTATAATTTTTGTTACGACTACAATAATGATAGAATTTATTATTTTTTGGATAGAAGAGTTAACTGAACAGATTTTATGGCTGTGATTAATTTATTAGGGGACTTTGTATGTTCGTGAATGAATGTAGTTAGGTACAGGACGTCTGGCAGCGTTTGGCGTCGATGTCAATGGACTATTTTGATAGAATAAGGTTACTAGATTTGTTTTAGTGCATGCAAAGTTATAACTTACTATAACATTTATTGAGTGTTTATGATCAACCAATAAGGTAGATTTTTTTAATAAATTAAGCCATTTTTAATGTTTATTTTACAATAGTATTTTTTTTAATAAATCAATAAAAACTAATAAAAGAAAGATTTTATTAGGTACAAATAAAATAAAATAAACTAAAACATAGCATCAAAAAATCGACTTTAACGCTTTCAGCCGGTAATGTGCCCAAGAGACTGGCGGCATCACACCAGCATGCGCCAGGTTAGCCCACGAAATTTTAATATTTTTATGTTTTTTGCAATTTGCCGGTCAGTGTGTAATATAGCCCTCTAAGTTCATTGAGCCCTATTGAATGGTTATTTCATGAAAAAGTCATTCAATAGGTCTTAATCGGCCGCGAATTGTATCTTAGTCGGCCGCGAATTGTATTTTGTTCAACATACAGCTTCACACTGACCGGCAAATTGCAAAAAAACATAAAAATATTTAAATTTCGCGGGCTACCCTGGCGCTTCCACCTTAAAGATAGAAGGCGTGTGTCCCAACAGTGGGGACATTATAGACTTTGCTTAGTATGCTTAATACAACGAAAATGCTACAAAGACCAATAGTCTATACCTACCAGATATGGGAAATAAAATAACTTTAATTTTTTTTTTTTGCTTGGTCTACAATTAAATGCTGGTGAGCCAAGCGTGCAGTCTACCTCTACTAATAGGTACTGCTTTTTTTAAATGTTATCTTACAAAAGTACATTCTACATTCCTAATTATTTGCATACTAACGTTTCAAGTTTTGGTATTATTTTGTAAGGAGTGTTGAATTTCTGAAAAATACTTAGGTAAGTAAATTTCGTTTTTTTTTTTGGTAGATTATATTTCTTTCAGCTTGTCTGTGTTAATTGTCATCATCATCTTCCTACCTATACTCTATGGTACTTGGGGTCGGCAAAACGTTATTTTTTCCATTCTGTCATATCAGCTGTCACGCTATCAATAACTCTATTTTTTTTTATATCGCTTCTCACACAATCTTCACATCTTTTATTAGAACTACCTCGACAAAAAAAAAATAAAAAAAATTTGTTAAAAACTAAAAAAAAAATATTTTAGACATTCCAAATTAATATTAATATTAATTTATATATTTTGAATATTAATTTAGATAAACTGTTAAAATTACTTTAATAAAATAATAAGTGCAACGCAACTAGGAACGTAGGTACTGAACGAATGAATGGCACGCTACGCAGCTTCAATCAACGATAAATTAATTTGAATAACTTATAAATACAAACTGGACGATAATTTTAATTAGCAGGAAACGCGAGTTATTTTGAAACGAATCATATTTTATAAGGATAAATTATATTTAGTGCCTATCTTGCTCATTGTAGAAAAGGTTCTAGGAAATATTTTAATATAATGCTCTGTGTTCCACCTAAGTGGGGTTATTCTGTTTATAAAATAATTGCTTCTTCGAAATATAACGTTACTCCCACACACACATTCAAGGAGAGAAACGTCCTCCCTTAACAGAAATGGGAAATAATTGAGCAGTCTGATACCGTCAAATAGATCCACCCACAAATATTTATTTGATCTGGTCTATATTGAAGAGGGATTTCGCCATTTTGGTGCTTTTCAATTTCGAGAGGGGGATTTAATCAGGATTATCTTATATAACTAAATACGGTCTCACGTCGGGTTTTCTTTGAAGATATTCTGCTGACTTAGTAGGTGGCACAATCTATAGAAATGGCCACCACGCCTTGCCACCCGCGTCACGACTATTACGTAAACTGCAGCGTCAATTACTGAGAACGAATAACAGTGGTTTTTGCAAGTCATTTAGGTAAACTCACACCTTTTTCTTATGGAGGTAGGCTGGAATATGTATAAGAATAAACTCAATACGTTAAAAGGGGTTATTGTAACTACTCATCATGACACTGAAATAGCGATATAGTCTATTTTATAAAATTAAAGAATATTTTTTATTATTTCTATCCTTTTTTATTTTTATGGATGGGAAATCATCAAATGACACCTCCCGCTCTGGGTGAAGCAGGAGGGAGTATCAGACTCTTACTGACTAAAACCCATCCGTGTTCCTCCTCATGCCCTTTGCGTTCCAGGGTATGGTGCCTCTTTCGAACAAATTACGCCACCCTGGAGCCGGTCTATCCTGTCAACATGCAACAACATATCCAGTCACCGTGTAAGCTTAGATGGAGTGTGCATAAAGTGAGCAGTAATCTTCATGTTCACTTCACCCAAACTAGCGGTGAAATGTTTACAGAATCGCTCTGCAGAAAATGGCGGGACACCTTGATGGCTTCCTTTAGAATTGATGAAATAAAGCACAAAACCAAGAGAACGAATAGGGCCTATTCCTATTCCTCGGACTCTTTATAGAGGTCTAGATACACCTAAGTTTTTATAGGTAAAGACCTACTCTGTTTTACCTGATGAAAAAACGGAGCAGGTTTTCAAGCTGACGCATATATATTTTTTATGTATTAACGCATAACTTTTTACAGAGTAGTTCGATTTTGATAATTCTTCTCCTCGAAATTGGTACCATATAAATTTGGAATACAAATCCAACCAATTCTGTTAAAATACGAAAAACAAATAAAAACACCGACTTCCGAAATTATTATTTTTTTGTAAAAAGGTAATGGTTTGGGAGGTTTAATTTTTTTTGTTGAAAACCTGTCAATTAAAATAAAAATGCAGCTGTAATGACGACTAGTATTCACATCTAGCCGCTACCGTCTGACCTTCACAAGTCCACACAATAATGCAGAAAATAAAATAGCATTTGACACGTAAACTATTCTCTTTTTCTTTTTAGAAAACCTTCAAAGTCCGAAGCCGTGCTTGCAATAAGCAATGAGACGACTTTTTCAGTTACAATGTAGATAAATGTTATTCTATGCGTTTTTGTTTACCATACCGTGAATAAGTGTTGTCTGTTCCCGCTAGACTTAAGTTGGCCGTCCACTGCTGCGTAGGATATGCTTGGAGAGGTTTGCCATGTTAGCGGCGCGGTTCATTTGTTTGCCGACGACACATTTGTGCGTAGCGAGACCGTGCGCTGCAGTAGACGATTCCGCGATAAATCTGCGTACGGCGTAGCTTAGCTGGCCTGGTATGGAAGATCCCCTTTATTTCTGATTACCTAGGTATGCTGTACCGTGGAAACTTGTACCAGTGTTAATGACGGCGAATGCTTGGCATCTAAGGTATTTTCGTAGCGCCGCCAGTTCGTGCTCACTGCGATAGGGGGCGCTTTTTGTCGCTGCTAGATGGATGATGATCTAATTCTTTGAATTCATTATTTATGCTTTATAATTGGCGTAAAATATCATGTCTCTAGATTGGATATGTTATTTTATATTTTGAATAATACTGTATACTCGTATTGGAAAATATTGTTTTTTTTTTCTAAATAATCTAATATAAAAATCTCGTGTCACGGTGTTTCTTACCAAACTCCTCCGAAACGGCTCGACCAAATTTCATGAAATGTTGTTTGTATATTTGGCAGGTATGAGAATAGGTTTTAGGGTATGTTTTATTTTTAGTGTCAGATAGAAACTTATAATAAATTGATAATACAATAATTTAAACTGTTGACAAAAATAACCTCTTATCTGAACTAATCTGCAAAAATTAAACAGTTTAATGTTTCAATATTTAAGTGTCTGACCCTAAGCACTGAAAGCTCATATTTAATAAATAAATAATGGTTCACGAATTTTTAACACAACAATATATTTTAATATTCAGCCAGAGTCACGATCTTCATGAACCCTATGATTGAAAAATGTTTTGTTAACAAAAAACCAGGCTACAGGAACGAAAAAATTGAAAGAGATATGCAGGGGTTATACAAACTGCACTTTTGTCATACTTTTTATAGTATTGAAAAAACTTTCACGAGTCGTAGACGGCTTTCAGTGAGATTCTACGCAAAAGAATTCAGGCATAAATTGGTATTTCCCTCATTTCCGTTCCGATTAGCCGCAAGGAAAGAGCAATTCGCTTAAAATAAAACAAGGCTACCGACATAGCCCGAAGGATCTCCAAACTGAAGTGGCAGTGGGCAAGGCACATTGCTTTCAGAACAGATGGGGGATGGGGTCGAAAAGTTCTGGAGCGGCAACCGCGTACCTGAAGACGCAGCGTTGGAAGGCCTCCCACAAGATGGACCGATGACCTGGTGAGGGTCGCGGGCAGCCGATGGATGCGAGCTTAGGACTGGTTGTTGTGGCGACGCTTGGGGGAGGCCTATTTCCAGTAGACGCTGATATGATTTAAGAGCAATGTCTTTCTTAGACGACCGTCTGTTAATATTATGGACATGTTTGTAGTACTCACGAAGTATACCCATGTGCAGGGCGACTTTTAATTCATTGGCAATCTTACAGGGATTGAAAATATTCATGTGTAAAAGTTGTTAACATTCATGAATACATTCAATTCCTGAAAGATTAATGGAAAATCTGCTTATATTCTTATTATCAGTGCTAAACGACCCGTGTGTGTTTGAGTTCTGCAGTTTCCCTTCACTCCTTTGAGAATAGGGCGCGAATGTGATTGTTTGCCGTTATATGTTTTCTTCGGCTGCAGACAAACTTATACAGGATGTTCAGATTCACAGATACGATGCCAACAGTCTCCTTGAAAAGTTTTTCTTTTTAGTATTTTTCGAGGTGTTTTGAAAAAGTCAATATTTTTTATTTTGGTATTATTTCTTTACTTTATAGCAGCTACAGGACACCACTCTTAAATATGACCACGCACTTCTGTATCACCCTGTATTATTTTTATAAGAAGCTAAGTATCTACACACGGTGCCATTTTAGTAGTCCTACAAAGGCGGCCCACCTGATGTACCCAATATAAACAACCTCTAGGCGCGATGTTTTTTTTATTCAAATTCAAATTCAAATTCAAAGCATTTTATTTCAAATAAACCATTCACAGGCACTTTTGAAACGTCAAGGTCGGTCAGTCAAAAACATGGAAGCTATTTGCACGTTCCAAAGCGTAGATCTCTATGGAGAAGAACGTGCAAGAAACTCCACGGACACTCTTTTAAATCATGTTCTGTTTTACAACATTCCAAGTTACATATACTTGTTGCTTCTGCATGTGAGGACAATGCAAAGGAAAAAAAAAAGGGCTTATTATAAGAATTTTAAATATAAAGATTAAAATAAGCCAATGGCAGTTAAGAGATGACCAGTCTCAACCGACGGCGCCTGTTCACGAACATGACGCGTGAATCGGCACCTTTCAGCTCAACCATTTCGAAGGGAACCGAATGATCAAACCCACGCGCCGCCATCAGCGAGACATTTGAGTGAGCATGACATGCTCTCAACCACCATGCTCGTTCATGTCCAACAAGTAAAACTATAACTACTCACATAAAATGTAAATGGTTTCATGGTACTCACATTTACAAAATTTGAAAAATATGCTTCTACTTTACACAAAACTATGGTTGTCAATGACCAAATAATGAAAAATAAATTAATAAAGAGAACGATTAAGTTCTTACATCAAAAATAATAAATAAGTAATTAATATAATAATATAATTTGTATGTATATAAGAATAAATAAACGAAATAATGTAAGAACCTCTAAAAGGAGCGAGCATCTCTTCCAAATATAAAAACATAGAAACCTAAAAAGTGGACCTAAGCAGCTGTGACTGTGGAGCAGGACCAGCATTTAGCCAAGCGTTTTTATCGAGGATATAATCTTCCAGTTTATAATACGCTTGTCTACATAGTGTGCGTTTTATGCATGCTTTAAATTTTCTCTCATTCAGTTCGAGAATATCAACTGGTATTTTATTATAAAATTTAATACAGTACCCCATAAAAGAAGTGTGTACTTTGGCCAATCTGAATCGGGGTTGATCTAATTTGTTCCTATTTCTAGTATTAAAATTATGCCTGTCACTAATCTTGCTAAAGAGATGAAGATTTTTCCGAACATACATAATATTTTCGTAAATGTATTGACAAGGTACCGTCATGATGTTGATATCCTTAAACAGTTCTCTTAGGGAATCACGCCGACGGAGATTGTAAATGGCTCTGATGGCTCTTTTCTGCAGGATAAATATAGACTCGATGTCTGCAGCACGTCCCCATAATAAGATACCGTAAGACATGATACTATGAAAGTAAATAAAATAGACCAGCCTCGCGGTATCTATATCGGTAAATTGACGGATTTTTCTGACAGCTTATGCTGCTGAACTTAGCCGTCCCGCAAGAGATGTTAAATGAGGACCCCATTGTAGCCTTGAGTCAAGCGTAATCCCCAGGAAAACCGTGTTTTCGACGAATTCAAGTTTCTCCTTGTTCAATACTATGTCGCAATCATTTCTTTTAACGTTCGGTAAGGCAAATCTGATGCATTTAGTTTTTTTCCCATTTAATACTAAATTATTAGCAGTAAACCAATTTTGGACCTGCTGTAGGGCGTTATTTACGTCGTCAAGATTTATGGAACGTCTATCTATCTTAAAAATTAAGGACGTATCGTCAGCAAATAATACCATATGAGGTTGATTTTTTAAAAGATGGGGTAGATCATTAATATATACTAGAAAGAGGAAAGGACCCAAAATAGAGCCTTGTGGTACCCCCATTTTGACTTTTAAACCCCGTGAATTGACACCATTTATTTGAACTTGCTGCTGTCTATCATTTAAGTAAGATTTTATTAGACTGAGTGCAAGTTTACCTAGTCCGTAATGTCCTAGCTTTAGGAGCAAGGTTTCGTGATTTACACAATCAAAGGCCTTGGAGAGGTCACAAAAGATTCCTATGGCATCTTGTGCCTCTTCCCACGCTGAGTATATGTGTTTTAATAACGTGGCACCAGCGTCAGTCGTACAACGACCCCTGGTAAAACCATACTGTTGATCGTGTAAAATTTTATTGATGTTAAAATGATTGAGCATCTGATTGAGCATTACTTTTTCAAACACTTTGCTAAAAACCGGCAAAACAGATACAGGTCTATAATTATTGGTGTCTTTGCTGTCGCCCGACTTAAATAGTGGTATAACCTTACTATATTTCATTATATCCGGAAAGACTCCTTGGTCCACACATAAATTAAATATTAAAGCCAAGTATGGAGCTATAGTTTCAATTATGGACGTGCACACTTTAATAGACATTCCCCATATGTCTTCGGTCAATTTGATTTTGATTTGCCGGAAAGCTTTTATGACTGTCACAGGGTTGATATGTTTGAACTGGAATTCAACCGTACAACCTGGAACGTTAGCTTTTAATAAATTATATGAGACCTCAGGTGAAGAATTTAAATATTCCGTAGTTTTAGTTGGTATATTGGTGAAAAAATTTACAAATTCTTGAGCTACTTCTAAATTAGAGCTTTTGGCACCATGTGTAGTCTCCAGTAAATAATCAGTGTTTCGTTTTTTATTTCTATTAGTTTCATTATTAATAACTTTCCAAACTGTCTTTATTTTATTTTCTGACGATTTGATCTTCTTGCTAATATATAGGGCTTTAGCTACCTTGCAAGTATTTCTGAACACTTTAGAATATTTGTTTACAAACTTATTAAAAGAATCAGTGTTTATGACAGGCTTAAGGCCATATAGCTCATATAGTCTTTCCCTACTTATCCTAATGCCTTTAGTCGCCCAGTCACTAAATACATACTTAGGGAAAGTATATTGGTTAAGATGCTGCGTTCTCTCCTGGATGTTTCAAACTACGTCATGCGTCATGATAATGAATATTATTTTATTTTTCTTATACGAGTAATTCAATAGTTCAAGCTAGCTCGTGGCTAGATAATAACAGCCACACGGGTCGAACTTCAAGGTTAAGCAACGCTTGCCAAGGTTGGTCTGTGGATAGGTGACCATCTTAACATGCCGAGTATCCTCCGTGCCTCGGAAAGGACGTTAAGCCATTGGTACCGGCTGTCATTTGTAGATTTGTAGATCGTTATGGATAGTCAGAAGCCAGTAAAAATCTGACCCCAGTCTTGCCATGAAGTACCGTGTTACCCAGTTAATGGGTTGTGGAGGTCTGGTAGGCAGCCACTCCTCGTAAAATACTGGTACTCAGCTAAATCCGACTTGACTGGAAGCCGACCCCAATATAGTTGGGAAAAGGACAGATGATAAATTCAAATGTTCAAAAAATTTCTTTTTTTTATGAACGTGTAGTAGCCACTAGAAATGGGTTGCAGTTATAAGTTTAATAAAATGCGTCGTGTTTATTTCAGTAACCGTGGTTGTAATCATCAAGCTTACTGTATGATTGGTGATCTCACGTTGTGGTTCTTCTTCATCATCATCATACCAGCCGAAAGACGTCCACTGCTGGACCCCCCAAGCAAGGGTTTGCCATAATCGCCACGCTTGGCAGGCGGGTTGGTGATCACAGTGTATGTTGTTGAGTTTTACTGAGAACGCTGCTGCCCATTCTCTGGTGAGTCCTTTAGTCGCCGCTTACGACACCCACGGCAAGTGATGTGATGGTATTATTCTTTTACGGCACCATAAGGCACCGGCCGACACCATACGTCATTTTGTTGTTCTTTTGTGGTTTTTGTTATTTTTAGTAGACAAGAAAACACTAAATACCATTTTGCTTTGAAAAGGGAAATCTATTTTCGGGAAAATGGTACCAAGTATTCATTTTTTTTAATTACTGTTAGCGTTTGACCACAATCTCACCTGATGGAAAGCGCTGATGTGGTTGATGATGGAACAAGCTTGCCTGGCTAAAACTATTTACTCCTGGCCTAAAGACCCTCAGGTTGTAGCTTTCAGAATTGAGATTGACTGGAAAAGAACACTCATTCAATCCACCTTCGTACCTTTGCAAGAAGTTTAAAAAAGAAATACAGCGAAATCTTGAGAAGATAAATAATTAGCTACACAAACATCTTATTAGGTACTTGTTCACCTCGTTAAAAGATCTTTAGCAAGTTCGATGAATCACGTTGTTGTGCGCTGCTATAATAATACTCGTAAGTATTAGGTATCTATTATACCTACCTATATAATAAATATCTACCTAATACTATTCATATTTAACAAGTAATTATCGAAGTTTGTAACGATAAGTTCCTAATAAGATTAACAATAATATTAAAAGTTTTTTTTTTTAAGAAGACAATTTCTATATCTGGCTACTGAGGTACATAGGTATAGTGATTCCTTCACAATAAATACTTTATTTTCAGTAATCTAATAACAATATTAGGTTACTAAAAATAAAGTATAAATACTTACTTTATTTTTTTAACTACTAGAAACAACCAAAATAGTTGTTTTCAATCAATCAAACCAATCAATCAAATATTAGGTAGATACAGTAGGTAAAATAAACTTTATAATCTGACATCCGAGGGGCAATTCAGTAGAATTGGCATGACAGTCGAAATTGTCAAAAAATATGAATATTTGGGCACTTTGGACAAATTGAGACATGCGCACCTCGCGCTTGCGAAAGTTGCTTAAAAATACGAGTAGTAGAATTGGCCCGCCGATGTTAGTATGTGTAAGTAATTTTGAAAAAACGCCACGCATCTGAAGACGAATGGCGTGTGTTAATTGCTGAAGACGCGCCTCTACATTGTTCAAAGTTTTGATTTTACACCTATCTGAAGTGAGCGAGCACGATGTTTGAGCGAATGTTTACGCACTGGTTTGGTAACTTGTAGCTTCTGCGTATGGCGGTAAACCATAGTTAGTACTATTTTAAAATAATCACAAATTAATTATCTGAGGACTAAAATTGGTGCTTAGACAGCTTCTATAGACATAATTATGTCAAAGTTATTAAACCGACATATTTGTTCTTCATCAACATCATCAGCCTACAGCAGTCCACTGCTGGACATAGGCTTCTTCTAGTGCACTCCATTCATCTCGATTTCCGGCAACTCTCATCCAGCCGCCACCAGCCACCCTGAGCAGATCATCGCTCCACCTAGCCTGAGGGCGTCATTCTTCTGTTTGCCGATTCGCGGTCTCCATTCAAGAACTCGTCTACACCAACTGTCATCGGCTCTACGGCTAATATGACCGGCCCATTGCTACTTCAGCTTGCTTATGCTGATTTGATTATTGCAAAATCAACTCTAAGCGGATCAAGAAAGTTTATAGTGAAACTGGAATTCAAGGAAAAAAAAGCCAGACGATAACTGTAAAAAAATCTATGACATTGTGAAAGTTTTTTTGAATTATGCGTTTATTGATTCAACATTTTTCAAAAATTAATCCAAAGTTATTACGTTGAATATTAATGAATGCAGTTATGTTAATAAATTTTTGAAAGATTTTCGTAAAAATAACTGTTTTTAAAAAAGGTTAAATATTAAATTTAGCAATAAATGGATTTAGCTGTTTTAGGGATTCTTATATTTCAAAAGTATCCACCCTATAGAAAATATATAACTACACTAGTTGACCCGCGAAACTTCGTCTGCTCCGCTCCTATTGACCAGTAGTTCCTGAGATTAGCGCGTTCAAGTAAATAAACAAACAAACTCTTTAGCTTTATATATTTGTATAGAGTATAGATACATACCTACAAACTAAAATACAAAACTTTGGTCTGTAGTTTCTAGTTACCAAGCGAACCACCCCATCTTTTCCCATGGGTGTCTTTTAGGGTGTAACACCCGTGGGGTGGCTGCAGCAGCCACTATCCTACCTACCTGTGAACTAATTATATCTTGTACAGCGAACGTCAACCCTGAAGCTGTACCACTAAGTATGGGTTAAGTAAACAGGGGTGTACTGTACAAAGTGCAATACGTGTATATGGACAAGTTTGTATGAACTTCATCATCATAATCATAATTTTATTATGTTGAAAAAAAAAAAAAAAATAAGCTTGTAAATTTTACTGATCCCTTATAAAAATAAAATTAACAGGTATCTTAACTCATCATCTGCCTAGCCTTTTCCCATCTAAATTGGGCTCGCCTTCCAGTCAAACCGGATTTAGCTGAATACCAGTATTTTACGCGGAGCGGTTGCCTACCAGACCTACACAACCCATTAACTGGATAACACGGTACTTCATGGCAAGACTGGAGTCAGATTATCTGGCTTCTAACTATTCGTAACGACTGCCAAAGATCTATAAATGACAGCCGCGACCAACGGCTTAACGTGCTTTCCGAGGCACGGAGGAAACTCGGTATGTTAATATGGTCACCCATCCACAGACCAACCTTGGCAAGCGTTGCTTAACCTAGAAGATCGACCCGTGCGGCTGTTACTATCTAGCCACGAGCACCTCAATGTGCGGGGTGTACTGTACAATGTGCAATATGTGCATATAAACAAGTTTGTATGAACTTGATCATCATAATTTTATTATGTTGAAAAAAATAAATTAAGCTTGTACATTATACTGACCCCATATGGGTCAGTACAATTAACATGTATCTTAACTATACCATTATAATATTGCTTATTTTCTAAGACAAGTCCGCTATGTAGAAAAAAAAAACATATTCATATGTCCCTACTTACCTTATTATGACCAATTTTTAAAGAATGAAGTTTAGACGGCACATTGTTTTTGGAAGTCGGTTTTATTTTTTTGTTAAAACGTTTTTTTATTTTTCACTTTTTAGTGGTACGCAGTTACCACTAAAAATGAAACCACAATTGGTGTAAACAAGCAACAGACAAGCGATTTCAGTAATCCCGATCCATTTGCTATCATTTATTGAAGAGTTCCGTTGCCTACCTCCGAAGTTCTTCATCAGATCTTCACCAAATTTAAATGGAACCAGTCCGAGAAAATAAAAATCCAAACAAAAAAAGAATCATCCAAATCGGTAAACACTTGGCAAAAATATCGCTGAACAAACATTTTTCATGGGATCCCATCATTAGATCCTGACTTATACCTTCCATCATCAGCTCAGCAACATGAGATGATGATTACCAAGCACAAATAACTAAATTGCGTTAGAAAGTTCATGAAAAACAGTGTATGTGCTTATAAAATTTGAGGGTTTCCCTCGATTTTCATGGGATCCCATTATCAAATTTTGACATAGTGACAATGGGACCACTTCAGGAGTATAGGCTATCGAATAAAACAAGAATTTTTGAAATCGGTTCGGAATTGGCGGAGAAATCGGTGAACATACATAAAAAAAAACCATACCTACATACAGCCGAACATAGAACCTCCTCCTTTTTGAAGAAGTCGTTTAAAAGAGGTTTAAAACCAAATCATTGTAGTTGTACTCGTAGTTTATTTTATATATTAAGTCCCCATAATCTAGTATTTCCTAACATTAGATACATTATTCACCCGAGCTCGCTCCGACCCCAAGAAATAATAATCAACCCTCGTCCTAGTAAATGGGATGGAACGAGATAACGTTGAGTTGAGGGTGTTTATTGCTTTTTAGGGTTCCGTACTCGTAGGGTAACCAACGAACCGCTATTATTAAGAGAGAGAGAGAGAGAGATAAAAAGGTACGGAATCCTTCGTGTGCGTTTCTAACTCGCACTTGGCCGGTTTCGTCTTCAATTCCGATATGTTAGCTACAAAAAACAGCGCCAAACGAAATTCAGTAGGAATTCATATAGATAGATAGAGCCTATACATTACAGTTACAGCGGAGCGAGGCAGCGGAGCGGAGAAACAGAGAAATATTAAATAATCATGTCAGTCAAAATGTCGGTGACTCACGTGATGCGGAGATTTTATCCAATTCTATTGGTAAAAAAATATTTTTGTTTTTTTTTTTTTTTTGAATAATACGCATAATTCAAAAAACTTTCACAATGTTATACATCTTTGTACAGTTATCGTCTGGGATTTTATTCCTTAACATTTAGTTTCACCATAAACTTTCTTGATCTTTGTCAGAGGTACGGAGATTTTATGCGATTCCATTGGTTATAATTTCTACGTTTGTCCGCTCCGCTGCCTCGCTCCGCTTTAAAGGACAGGCACTCTAAATAATTTAAAGCAGCTACAGCTTTTTTCAGGGACAGCTTCTAGATCAACCGGATGCAGTTGACTCCTAGTATATTACAAGAGTGACTGCCTATCTGACCTCCATCATTCTGGTTAGTTACTACCCGTAACATCCTAAGATATAAAACTAGCATTTCTTAAGAAGCCCTCGTTTTTTCTAAACAAATTATATACTAAAATCTTCCTCAAGAACCACTCTATCCGTTAGTGAAAACAGCATTAAAATCGGTGTTGCAGTTTTTGAGTTTATCGCGAACAGACAGACAGACAAACGCGACGGAGGACTTTGTTTAAAAATATGAAGTGATTCTTCCGCTTCCTAGACTTAGCTATTTTATTATTTGTTTAGCAAAAATGACTCTATTCAACAAATCATAAAGATATTGGAATATTAGATATATTTTATTTTTAGTGAGTTAATGACTGACAGACAACGCACAGCCGAAACTACTAGTCGTAAAAAGCTGAAATTTGGCATGTAGGTTTTTGGGGAGTGTAGGGGAGCACTAAGAGAGAATTACCGAAATTCCTACGGGAACGGGAAAAAACGGGATATGCGCGTACGACGTCGCGGGCGGCAGCTTGTCAAATATAAAAATGGATGGATAGATATTGCCAAAGAACAAATAGATGGATTACGTGAGGAATTAGACATGGACAAAAAGTTCAAGAAGCAAATAGAAAAGAAATGCTGACCCCTAGTAACATGGTAGGACAAACATACTAAGCTACCCCACACAAATCGTAACAGAAAATGTGCCAAATTATTGTTTGTACAGCAGATGGGGAATCTTTAAAACTTGTTTCATCAATATTGATAGGCACACGTTTTACCACTATTTCATCTGATGGTAAGCGATGATTTGCTTGCCTAGTAGCAACCTATTCACTCTTGGCTTAAAGAATATTCACCTATGATAGAAATGTTTCCTAGTATATAGGTAGGTACGTAGCTGTAGAAGCGACGTCATTTAACACAAACAGAAGTATTTGATGAATCGCCAAAAATGATTGCACATGACGTATTACATTAAGTTACTGAGAAAGTTCATAGGGGGGCCTGGACAAAATGTGATTTTATCAGCAATATAAATGTATATAAAAACTCGTCGAGGAGCTCGTGGCTAGATAATAACAGCCGCACGGGTCGATCTTCAAGGTTAAGCAACGCTTGCCAAGGTTGGTCTGTGGATGGGTGACCATTTCAACATAGCGAGTTTCCTCCGTGCCTCGGAAAGCATGTTAAGTCGTTGGTCCCGGCTGTCATTTGTAGATCTTTCGCAGTCGTTACGGATAGTCAGAAGCCAGTTAATCTAACTCCAGTCTTGCCATGAAGTACCTACCGTGTTACCCAGTTACTGGGTTGTGGAGGTCTGGTAGGCAGCCGCTCCGCGTAAAAGCCAACCCCAATATAGTTGGGAAAAGGCTAGGCAGATGATGATAATGATAAATGTATATAAAAACCTTCCGTTACTAACTGACTGACAGACAACGCCCAGCTGAAACTACTGCTTGTAGAAATCTGTAATTTGGCATCTAAGTAAGAGCATTTCTCAGAATTCTCACGGGAACGGGAAAATAATGGAATATGCGCGTTCGAAGTCGCGGGCAAAAGATAGAAATAAAGATTGTCGTAAGTCCAAAATGTATAGAATTGACATCAAAATGTTACGTAGACAATCTCAAAACAGATTACTGAACGAATTTGTCAACCCTAGCTAATAAACTAGCTAGCTTTGACGGCCTCCGTGGTCGAGTGGTTTAGGCGTTTGCCTTGTGAGCCGGTGGTCGTGGGTTCGATTCCCACGGGAAGCATACTTTGTAAAGTTGTTTCCAGTTTGGCTAGGACATTGCAGGCTTGAATTTCCTTATTGTTTGATAAAAAGATGATTCCGTGCTTCGGAAGGCAAGTATAAGCCAGTAGTCCCGCTCGCCAAATGGCGGTCGTCAAATACATCATGTCAGATGCCCTTGAGGCGGTTTATAAACTCTGAACTAGGGTGTGTGGGGTCGTTAGACTTTACTGCCCACACGTTAAGTAGAAGAAGTTAATGAAAAATGATAGTTTGAAAGGTTTTATAGTTCTAAAGAAGATTTTGACAAAAAAAACTGCAATTTCTTAAATCAGAAACGAGGGTTAACTCTTTCAGTCACACTTTTACATAGATAAGAATATCATCAAAGTTTGTTCATAGTGGCAATAGTTATATTTAGCAGATTGTAATAATGTACATTTTGAGTTTTTTTTTTTGTGTAAAGCTTTCCAAGAAAATGGTGGTCAATAGCGATTACCACAGTGGTTGTAGTATATAAAGAACTAAAATGTATTTAAACAAGATGCCTATTAAATCGATTTTTCCTCATATTTCCACTAAATCGCATATAAATATATATAAATAGGTGATAAGTGTTCTAACCACCAAGACTGAAAGAGTTAAACAATCGACTTCACTGATAGATAGACACTTTAGCTAGATCTCGTAGAAACTAACACAACTTATTAACAGAAGCTTGTAAAAGCACTTTCATCATCATCATCACCATATCAGCCGAAAGACGCTAATGGATATAGGTCTCCCCCAAGTTTCACCAAAACAACCAGTCCAATGCGTCTCGCATCCATCGGCTGCCCGCGACCATTGCCAGCTCATCGGTCCACCTTGTAAGAGGCCTTTCAACGCTGCGTCTTCCGGTACGCGGCTGTCACTGCAGATTTTTTCGGCTCCATCGACCACCTGTAAAAGCGCTTTGTCACAAGTAATTTTCAAAAAATTTCTTTCAAAGTTTCAGATAATGTAATCTCTTCCTTCACCGTTTTGAGAGCAGTGGTGATGAAATAATTTACACAAAGTAAAGCGCCTCTGCCTGGGTTCGAACCTACGACCTACAATTCGTAAGTCGCAGCCATTACCACCGGGCTACACTGCTCTCTACCGGCATGTCCTAGAACCAAAAATTCGAAGACATGTGACATCTACCAAGCCACACTGGGCCCGCTTGGTGGATTACGGCCCACTCCCTCTCACCGAGAGGAGGCCTGTGTCCCAGCAGTGGGGACATTATCGGCTGATTATGCTATTATGCTAATTTAATGTCAGTGGCCTAAGTGCGTATTTTTCAATAGCGTTGGCGTAAACTTCAATTTGTATTGAAACTGTTTTAGCTTAGTATGAAGGATTAGTGCGAGTTTTTAAACGTACTCGATCGTTTATGTCAAATTGTATGGAAAATAAAGGTTTTCGTTTATTGTCACCAGACGGCGCTTATTCATTTTCAACACAATTTGATGTTTACGCTAACTTTATCAAGAATGGTTACCCGGCTTTGCACCATAGCCGCCGTCCCACGTGTGGGACGGTCAATAACTCGCACTAAGGCCACTGATGACAAAAATGGAAAACCTTTTTTTTTCTATACAATTTGACATAAACGAACATTTACGTTAACGCGAACGAGTACGTTAAAACACTCGCAGTAAGCCCTCAGGCCTTGAAGTGGGAGAAACAGACTTATCATAAGTTGCCTAGTTATTTAAATCGTCAATTCATAGACCAGTTGCAGTATCTACTAGATATAAAACCATTTAACACCTTTAAAAGTACACAGAAATAAAATTCTGCACTTATAAACACCTCGTTACCTATAAATACGAAACACAACACCGTACAACTGTTGTAATATTCTCAGAATTTGAAATGTGCTTGCCTTTAATTTATGAGTATGTTAAATTTTTGACGCAAATCGTTATGTGCAAAATAATCGTACCTATGCACTATTATATACTATTTTAACTGTTATTTCTAGGTTAGGACAGATGTGGTGCAATTTTTTATTTAATCTATTAAGTGCTCCTATAAAGGGTACTTTTAACGCGCGCGGCGGAAGTATGCGTAATTACGTATTCTAATTGAAAGTTTTATAAAATAAAAACATAAAAAATACTTGGTAACTGGTTATTTTCATGCGGCAGTTCTGTATGAGTAATAAAATATTAGACATAATTATATCCATCTTGTCACTTTTTTCAGCAGGTTGACGATTATAGGACTACTAGTTGACCCGCGCAAATTCATCTGCTCCGCTCCTATTGGCCTTAGCGTGATAATATATAGCCTTCCTCGATAAACGGACAATCTAACACTGAAAGAATTTTTCAAATCGGACCAGTAGCTCCTGAGATTAACGCGTTCAAGTAAACAAACAAACTCTTCAGCTTTATATATTAATATAGATAATAGATATAGATTAAAAAAAAACGGATACGACCGTGGTTGTGCGTGTGCAGTCGGATTTACAGTAGTAAGGTTCACTTTTTTGTGAAACAATAACATATTAATGATTTTAGTATGCCCAGCATCAATTGCAGAATTTATTCGCAAGAGTTACCGCGTCCCTGGAACGCAAATAGCATTAGGAGTAACACGTATGGATTTTGGTCAGTATGTGTCTGACACTTGATTAATTCCCACCTTAAAAAAAATGCCTAGCATCAATCTCAAGCAGGACCAGTATTTTACCTGGCGCAACTGCCTATCTGAGGTCCACAATCTACTAGCCCCTTGGTAAGACTGATGTCAGAATTTCTCACTTCATGACTGACAGCGAATCTTGAGGCAACGATGCAGCGGATGAACTCGCCAGAAGGGGTATGGCTGTATATCATCAAGCTAAGACCAAAAAGAGCGGAGCAGTAAAGAAAATTGACGCGCAAACGAAGTTGCGCGGGTCAACTAGTATCATATAAGTTTTCTTGAACTATGTTTTAGTAAGTTGTCAGGCACTTTGAAACTGCGCTTTTAGTATCAATGTACCTACTTTATGTTTCAAGAAGTTTTTTTTTTTACTTTGACAATCGTCTGCCTACAGCCTATCATCATCTGCCTAGCCTTTTCCCAACTATATTGTGGTCGGCTTCCAGTCAAGCCGGATTTAGCCTCCATAACCATTAACAGCCTATGTTAACTTATTATAATGTTTAATATATTTTTTCAGGAAATAAATTTGAAGCGTGCGCTTCCGTATGACATGTTTCTGAACTCTTTCCTGATTCTAAATGCAAATATTGTAATTAACAGATCAACTTTTACCAACATTATTAGATAATTAAATCAAAACATTATCCTGAAATTAATGTATTTAAATATTAAAATAATATTGAAATTAATAATATCGGTAAAAATAAAAATCTTATCTCATTGACTGACTGACTAATCAACGCCAAGCCCAAACCTAGAAATCAGAAACTGATAAAAGTTCCCAATAAACAGACAAAGAACAAGCAACATTTTTTTTCCCAAATAACGTCGACGAAGTTGCTAGAAAAGTTTTTTTTTATGAAAATTAATACTGATGTAAAGTACTTAAAGGATTTTTTTAATTTGTAATGGGTTTGCTCTTGACTCTAGTCTATGTCTGAGATGACAGAGACAAAGTCTACGATGGAGCGAGCCTACCCAGAAGGAGCCTGTTCACTGTAACTCTGAAGAGATTAGGGTTGTAAGCTTTTGGAAACACAGACGCAGGCAGAGAGTTCCACTCCTTTGCTGTGCGCATTATAAAAGACGTTTGAAAACGCTTAGTGAGAATTGGTGGAATAGCTACAAGGTAGGGATGATAAGATTAGGCATTTTAGTAGTCATCCAGCCATCGCTAATAGGATGGCATTTTGTCTAGTCTCAGGTCAGTGCCTTATATTTTGACGTTTACACAATCGATATCGCTAATATAGAGATAGAATGACAGTGTCTAGCTCTTAGAGGCGTAATTAATGACGCAGGCACAAGGGGCATTCAACCTTAATGTAATAAACAATAACTGCTAGTCCGGTCAATCTAGACCAAAAAATGAGAGTGAAGGTAAGTACATAAAATCCCAAAGCTGAAAATCAGTAAAATTTTTCAAAACATAATTATAAATAATACTTAAAAGTTCCCCATCATTCCCGTGTATGAAAAAAAAATATTCAAGGTCAAAGGTCAAGAAAATGAGTTTTTCGCGATTTTCAGCAAAACAGTAAGTTATATCTTTTCCAATCTTTGAAAATTTCCGTTGTTTGCAATAGTTTCACATTAAACAGGATCACAACTGACCCTTGAAGTAGGCCCACTGGGGAAACCATGTAAAAAAAACGCACTAAGTACACTACCTCATAGGCGGCGTGGAAACGTGTGCATATTATGACGATAACAACTTTTATAACTTTTTGAATCGTTATATCTCAGAAACGGTGGGTCGTAGGAAAAAAAGTATTGATACATTCTTTATAAATAATTTTATGATTTACAATTTTTGTAAATTACTTACCGTTTTGCTGAAAATCGCGAAAAACTCATATTCTTGACCTTTGACCTTGAATATTTTTTTTTCCATTCACGGGAATGATGGGAACTTTTAAATATTATTTATAATTATGTTTTGAACAATTTTACTGATTTTCAGCGTGTTGGGATTTTATGCACCTTCGAATGTCTAAATTGACCGGATTACATATAAAATCTTATCATCAGAGGGGCATTTCTAAAAAAAAATAAGTTAAGCCAAAAATGAATGGAAATTAGAGTAAACGTAGAATTATAAAAAATAAAGAATTGGCACTCAGATTAAACACTGATTTGAATTTAGAATCTGCTAAACAGAGTTCCAAATCTACTAATTTTCAAGCAACGTACGCATTTGCATCTCAGACGCAATCTGTCGAAAAAAAAAATGTGTGAAAAATTATTATATTTTTGCCGATTGATAACCTTCTTAAAAAATGAGAAGAATTGGCTCGCTGTTTTCAAACTTATCGTATTTTTTTATATAGAGCGTGGTTAATTTTCCACACTGCACTTTCATACAAAAAAAAGTTCTTTTCTCATAGCTTTATCTAAACTTTCTTATTACGAATTAAGTGTCAGTCTGTCACTGATGTACGTAGACAACAGCGATGCAATTTTACAGGCTGCGCTGGCGCAACCGATGTCGCGATAATTAACTATAAATATTGAGTGAGGAAAGAGAATTTTAAATAAGCAAAAGTTTTTATGCAGTTACGAAACGTGCCTTGTTTTTGATTGTTGAAAGTAAAATGTCTGTTTCTTTTTATTTTGGAAGTGATGTGGAATTTTAAAGCTAAGGTACCTATTTGAATACAGGTGGATGTATTAGTTTTGAAAATTGGACGTATTAAAAATACTACAAATTATTGAAATTATAACTAAAGGGTGTTTACGATGAAACTGCCAATCGATGCCATCGATCATCGATTGTCAGTTTCTATAACACCAAAAGCTATTTAGCGGTATACCGCCTCAAACAAAATACAAAACGAAAAAAATAGACCTGTCGTCACGCAAATCATCATCGCGCTGTCAAAGATAACAAAAGCTTGACAACCTTACAACCATCCACCAACAACCACCTTAAGATCTTGCAACCACCGGGCAGATGCCCGCCAGACACAACATTCGTCTGGTCGGACGATCCTTTCTTTTTAATAGAGGTTACGGGATTATCCATCCAGTTCCGCATACCTTCGTGCTACCACAGCAATCGACCGTCGTGGACCAAAGGCAATCGATAATTTATCGATCTCATCATATCAACCGAAAGACGTCCACAAGTGGACATAGGCCTCCCCAAGCGTCACCACTACCGGTCCTGCGCGTCTCGGTAGCCGATGGATGGCTACCCGCGACCTTCACCAGGTCACCGAAAAAGTGTAGACGGACTGCTGGGTACTGCGGGTCATTTTTTGGTTGTGCCATAATCGCCACACTTGGCAGGCGAACTGGCAATCGCAGTGTATGGTGTTGAGTTTTACTGAGAACGCTGCTGCCCATTCTCTGGCGAGTCCCTTAGTCGCCTCTTACGCCATCCACGGGAAGTGATGGTATGGTATTATTCTTTTACGGCACCGGCCGGGACCAACGGACCAACGGCTTAATGTGCTTTCCGAGGCACGGAGGCATCTCGGTATGTTAAGATGGCCACCCATCCTCAGACCAACCTTGGCAAGCGTTGCTTAACCAATTTAGCCACGAGCTTGATCATAGCTCGTAAATACAACAATATTTTCGTTGTGCGTACCGCTATGGAGATAAACTCCCGGATAGGCTGATAGATACCACCTGGCGGTCTTTAAGTCAAGGGTAAAAAGGCTACTTTTACGCTTTTCATCAGGTGATATTAAGTAACAATTAAAAAATACTTCGTTTGTCTCAATTCCGAGAAGGCAAGCATTTCTTACCGGTAGGTAATAAATGCTTGCCTTCTCGGAATTGAGACACACTAAAATCAAAGTATACAAGTGGCAACTTGTATACTTTGATTTTCAGTAGAATCAGAAAACTGCGTGTCAACTTGCCAAGTCATTCTATCTAGTAACTACGAGTATATAGAGCAAAAAACTCACCTGTATCCTTTCGTAGCACTAACTATTACTAACAAATATTAATTATTACGTATAATTAGTATTAGTTAGAACGTTTGTACACTGACAGCCCAAACTCTATCTCCTTTCGTTTAGTCCATCCAAAGGTTGTCTGTAAGAGATTGCCTTGTGGCACAAGACCGCCTGTTGTACACTTGTTTTATAGATTTTTTTTTTTTTTAAATATGAGGTCTACAATTAAGTATATATTAAATAAATAAATAACTACGAGAGAGAGAGAGAGAGAAAGAGAGATCTACTGTCTTAAAAACAAAAACCAAGTACACCAGTAAATTTTGGATCTCTTGCTGCTGTCAACTAAAGCGACAAGGTAGAAAAGTTTCATTTTCCCAAAATTTCAATTGAATGCAGAAATATTGTTTTGGACAGCAGAAACGACAACGTATTCTGGCAGCCAATATCGGCAGAAAGAATCCTTTCTGCAGCCTTCAGTCAGAGCTTGGACCTTTGATGAATTTAATGCTTGTGTAATCAATCAGCTTCTTGTCCTTACTACAATAAGGTATCTGTGGAAGATACATGTATTTTTTCTATTTTTCCTCCGATATTATTTATTTTATCACAAGTTGTACTATTTTAGTGCCATGTTTAAAATTTTCAAATATTCATTTATGAAGATTTTTGAAGTAAGCATCTATCAGCATACATTTCACATCAAACCGGTTTCATTCATCACCTTTTTGCCAATATAATCTTTGAATCTACGGATTCTTTACTCAATATTACATCGCCTTAGATGTTGTAGGTATTGTGACCTTCTCAGCACTATTTTTAGAATTCCTGCAATTCAGTGGGTCGTTCAGGAAATAAAGTTCAAAGGTAGCAGGCAGCAGGCTGTTAGTCCTTCGTTTACGAGTACAATTTCCTTAACCCGCCTTTACTGCTTGCACGTAATGAAGTACTGATATACGTGTCTTTAGTTTTAATCGTTTTGTTATACCCGGCTTACATGAGTTATGTAACGCGTTCCGAGCTTCGTATGAATCAAAATTGATTCTTGTAAGTTTTCCCAAAACAGTCCAGTAGGTATACCAAAGTAGAGTTGACTTGCGTTTGCAAGAATGTATTTAGTTTAAAAAGTGCAAGTCTGCTCTACCATTTTTCAAACATATTTTTGTTCTAAAAGAAAAACATTTTCTACTTAGTTGTAATGCAAATCTATTACGGCATAACTAATTTTAAAACTAGTTTTTGAGTATGTTGAAATTCGGTTTGGCTGACTCTAGCGAACAATAAACGTGTTAAAGAAAAACATGCAGAACATTATTTTGAAGGATTCTTCCTGTTGCATTGTACAGTTTATTTAGCCATGATTTGGTGGCGCCGGTTACAAAATAATTTAAACTCATAATTATGACGTTATTTTAAATAAACTGAAATGTGACCACTCAATGCACATGCACAATTTTGAGATAGTTTATCTTCGGCTTTTTGGAAGCGATAAAAAATATGCCGTTTTATATCTTAGTGGTGTTTTATCTAACCTTGACAATAACATGTTTATAATATCAGTGATATTATATAAACGAATAGTGCGAGAGATAGCAGAGCGGCTAAGTGCCGGCGGCACTGGCGGCTGGCGACGCCGCCGTGGCTCAGTGAAAGGCGATGCGCTTGACCGTCGCGGCGAGCGCGGCGCCGGAGGGGACGCAAGGGCGCCGTGCGTCTTGCCGAAATTATTCGGGGCTCGCTGCACAATCGATTTTTCCCGCCCGATGCGGAAAATTCTTCGGGGCGGGGCGGGTGTAGTGCGACGGGAGGAGGGGGGCGAGCGAGGGGGGCATAGCGCCAGGGGGGCAGGCGGAGTGCAGCGGGGCGGTGCAACGCGCGCCGTCCCGGCCGGCGGGCAGACAGTAGGACGGCGACGCCACTGAGAGTCGGTGACCACGGCGCGAGGAGCGCGCTCGCCGCACAGTGACATGTAGCGCGGCCGCCGCGCCGCAGCCCCGCGACTCTCCGCCGGTGGCGGCGCGCCGATGCGCCGGCCGCCCGGCCCGACGAGCCCGACGCCCGCGCCGCGACGCCTCGCGATCTCCGCGACCACGAGTCGTATCCTCACCAGTGTCACTTTCACTGTTACACCTGAAGCGAGCCCTTCAGCCCGTCTGTATTGACGACAGTCGTCGGATGGAACCCGGAGTGCGCCGATTCGCATCAAGGTTAGACGAATATTTGAATGTGAGTGTTAGTGCGCCGCCCGCCGCCGTCCAGCGCGCCCTAGCGCACCCTGTACTTCAGCTGTTCGCACTACAGAACACATAGGTAGGTCGCAACACGTGAGAACCACTCGCCACCCGCCTCTGACTCATGTAAAATTCCAACAGGCCGTTTTCGGTGAAACAGTTTCCACGAAAACTTCCTTCGATGCACCCTGAAGAAAATCAAAGCTGAATCTTACAAGTATTTGAATTGCTGAAATACGTTATAATAATATCGCCTTTCTTAGACTATTAGGAGTTGTTTTCCCGCCTCTGTGTATTTAGTGCCGAACTGGTTTGTTATCCTTTGTAGTATTAGATCGTCTGAGATGTAGTTTTTTATTGTAGCCTGTATCAACATTTATGTAAGCATAGATGAGTTTATACAAAAAATTGTTCGTGAGTCAGTGTTGGACAATAACGTGACATCGCACCGGGCGGAGCATGCGGTGAAATTGGACTGTGTCTAGTTTTTTCTTTATTGGCTAAAATATATATTTAATTGATACTGATAAATAATTATCAATTAATTTTGTTATGAGTAAAGTATTCAGCGAATACAGAAGTGCATGCAGGTGGAACCTGGTATGTCGCGCTGTGCGTGTCGCACATACAGGGGTACGATGATCGCACGTACAGTCAATATTTAAAAAGCAGCTTTTGTCCGCCGCATACATCGCGTGACATTAGAATTGGAAAAAACACTACCTCCGTCTATGTAGCGATGGTTTTACCCTTTGGGTAAACGATTATATCGATGAGCAGTGTATTGCATTGTCGGATAACTTGAAAACAGCGCGCGCCTTACACCCAGAACTTTGAAATCTTTGCGGACAAGAAACGGAATTTCCTTTGTCTACCCCAATTATATAATAAAATCTTTGTTATATAACTGATCTAACTAAATATCAGAGATGTATGGAGACGGCCATCAACACAATAATTATTATTTTTAATTACAATCTTCAGAAGTAATGACTTGAAGACAAAGCCTCATTGCCGCCAGAAGAATAGTTTTGCAATTCTTATGGTATTCGAGTCAAAACCGTTAAAGTTTGATTACAACTGCATCATTAAAGTTAAATACAAAAGATTAATATTACCGATACCAACCTTTTTACTTATAACGAATTAATTTTGTTCTCCGAGCTAAAGATCATTGTCATTGTTTCTAAGTTGAGGTACGTCTAAAATTGTTAGTTATTTACAATACCGCAAATGGTCTATTCTATTTTTATATGGCAATTAAAGCTGCTGTCTTCTATTCTGCCAATGTCTAAAATACTCGTAGATTAGAGAAGCTGCTGATTGAAGGAACCCGCAAATTTTGCGTTAACTATAATAAAGATTTCGGTAACCAAGAAAGATTGATCATAAATAAAGACTTATGTACAAATTAGGGCCAGTATAAAAGAGGAAACATTATTATCATTACCTATCTAATCTAACTATATGCTTAAACTAGATATTATAAAGTAAAATACGGTTTTCGTGTATGTCCGTGCGGTCGCTTTGTATATTTAACTCACTTATTAAAAAAATTTTTTTTTTTGTCAAATAGAAACTAAAAACCATGCGAAGTTGGGGCGGTTACTAGCTATATGCAGTATAAAAAGCTCAAAATAAGAGTAAGTACTTAAAGATGCAATGTTTTACTGTTACTTTTCTGGTGTAGGTATTCGTCGGTCAAAAATATGAGTATTGCCATTCAACGGGGTATGTCTGGGTCTGTGTTCTGGGCACTTTTCCCATTGATAACGATGTTGACAATTTTCTTAATGCCCAAAGAATTCTTTCTCTGCTTCCTTTTTTATACGATCATCATATATTATTATTTAATATCAATGTGTGTGTTTAGTACTTTATTGTTTTAAAAAATACAAAAAGCTCTGTTCACTATTCAACGTACTTACTAATTAGTAGTTCGAGAGGAGAACTAGAAGTCTTCGTAGCTTCGAGTTTTATTAGGTATTCAGTTTGAAGACGTATCCCAACTTAAAACACATAATTTTACTTTCTTGTAATAAGTCCAGAACAAAGGAAATATTATTTGAACATAGGAATTATGGTTCCTCTGCTTTTATGTGTATTTAACAACAGAATTACAAGTTATTTTTACAAAAAAAAAAAAAAAACTGCAACTGTTATAAAACCTGTTTACTACTTTTTCTATATAAAGAAATCAAGATATTTTTTTTATTTTCTGTATTTTTTGGAACTTATAATCAATAAATCATACGTTATGTTAGATAGTGAAATACTTTTATTTCGCTACAATAACTTATAAACATTTGAAATGAACATGGAATCCAGAACATATTTCCGTTTACAATGATTAAATAGTTTTACTTATAAGAAAGATACTAAAAACTATCTTAGTTTATCGTCGGAATAACTCATAATAAATATCTACAATTGTAGCTTCCTTGTAACGTGCCAGTGTTTAATGTACCTACCCAATCTTTCTCAGAACTATTTGCTATGAAACTCTATGGATGTATGATTTCTTCATTTCATCAGCTGCTAGAATCATGTAGTGGGGAATTGTTTCATATTTTGCCGT
The DNA here is from genome assembly GCA_950371165.1 of Lacanobia oleracea. Taxonomy (NCBI): domain Eukaryota; kingdom Metazoa; phylum Arthropoda; class Insecta; order Lepidoptera; family Noctuidae; genus Lacanobia; species Lacanobia oleracea. The sequence continues at coordinate 17,143,094 of OX493387.1, read as the reverse complement.
AACTTCAACTTAAACTTAGGAAACCGATTCAATAGTCATCACTTTTTGTCTTGCCTCTAATATAACTTATGTACGTAGGTTTGTATTTATAAATATGTATGTATATTTAACTTGCATCGGCCCACGACTTTGTACGCGCATATCCCGTTCCGGTAGGAACTTCGGGAAGTACTTAGTGCTCCCTTACATTTCCCAAGGTACCTTCGGCTGTGCGTTGTCTGCCGTTCCGTTTTGAGAGCAGTGGTGATGAAAAAATTTACACAAATTAAAGCGCTTGCCTGGGTTTGAACCTACGACTTACAACTCGTAAGTCGCAGCCATTACCACCGGGCCATCACTGCTCCTTTTAAGGTTACAGGCACAGTTAAGGTTTACAAAAAGAAGGAGTGCAGAAAGCTATCTTTTTTAAAGCATAAAAATACATTAAATTAATAAAAGCACTGGACGACCACTATAATTCATGAATTACACAAGAATGTAAAAAAATATCTAAGTTTAAATAAATCAAAGCTTTTCTTTCTTCTGAAAAAAATATAGGTAAGTTAGTACAGTTTTCAAATTTCAATAGGCAGTTCGATGATTTATCAATATAATTATTGTGGCGTGGTATAGTGCAAATAAATGTTTCTTTATTATTATCACATTATTACCTATTTTATAACTGTTACATCATGAATACGGGCACCTTATCAGATAATATTTATTATGATACGATTATAAATACTTATACTTGTTTATATTTTAGTTTTCTTCAAGTTCGTGTCATCAAGTTGCCTTTAAATATACAAAAATCTTGATCACAATCTAAATAGATGGGTAAGGTCTACGAACTTAATTAATTGTTTGACTATAGTAACGTTATGCAAAATCCTAATATATAAAAAGCTGGCTCGCGCAACTTCGTCTGCGTCACAATTTTCATTACTGCTCCACTCCTATTAGTCTTAGCGTGATGATGTATAGCCTATAGCCTTCCTTGATAAATGGGCTATCCAACACTGAATATTTTTTTCAAATTGGACCAGTAGTTCCTGAGATTAGCGCGTTAACAAACAAACTCATCAGCTTGATATATTACGAGTCCCGTTACTGAGTGACTGACAGACAACGCACACCCGAAACTACTGGTGTTAGAGAACTGATGTTCTACATGTAGGTTCCTTGGGGCGTTTTGAGGAGCTATAAGAGAGATTTTACCGAAATTCCTACAGGCACGGGATATGCGCATACGAGCCGCGGGCAAAAGCTAGTCTATAATCTTATCTATACTAATAAATAAAGCAGAAGAAATAGTTTGTTTGTTTGCTTGAACGCGCTAATCTCAGGAACTACTGGTCCGATTTGAAAAATTCTCTCAGTGTTGAATAGCCCATTTATCAAGGAAGGCTATAGGCTATATAACATCATAACATAGTAATTGTGACGCAGACGAAGTTGCGTGGGTCGACTAGTAATATTATAAAGAGGAATTTTTTGTTTGTTTGTACCGAATCCAAAACTACTGGACCGATTTTAACCATTTTTTACCAAAAAAAAAAAGCTAAAATATGATTTAGAAAATTGTATAGCGTAAGAAGTCGCGGGCGAAGTGCTACTCGTTAATAAGTACGTTTTGGTAGGTGCAGTGAACACAAGTGAAAAACAATGGAAAATCTCATCTATTTCTATGTAAAATATTAATATAAGTACATGACCTACTATTCATTGAAACTAACCTACAAACAATGAACCCTACAAACAAAGAATCACTACTAAAGATGAAAACAGCACATCAGAATCAGTGAAATTCCCCGTCGCTAATTGGAATTGAGAAGAAAACTACGTAAACGTTAATAAGGTACTCGAAGAAGAACTAAACGACAAAATTAGAAAGACTTTCGAAATAAAATAATCTTACCTTAAAATTAGTATAGCAAGAACAATAGACCAACGCTCTTCAATTACTATAACTCTGAAAAATTATTTGTCATAACATGGAACTCCATTAAATAATAATATACAATAGCTTTTAGTTGCGGCTTCGTCTGTGGGAAAGTCAAATTACCATAGACACTTACGAGTACTACCGGCATAAAAAGTATCTTACGTGTTCATCATCATCATCTGTCTAGCCTTTTCCCAACTATATTGGGGTCGGCTCTCCCAGTCAAACCGGATTCAGCTGAATACCAGTATTTTACGTGGAGCGGCTGCCTACCAGACCTCCCAACCCATTAACTGGGTAACACGGTACTTCTTGGCAAGACTGGAGTCAGATTTTACTGGCTTCTGACAGTCCGTAACGACTGCCAAAGATCTACAAATCACAACCGGGACCAACGGCTTAACGTGCTTTCCGAGACACGGAGGAAACTTGGTATGTTAAGATGGTCACCAATGCACAGACCAACCTTGGCAAGCGTTGCTTAACCTTAAAGATCGATCCGTGCGGCTAGTAATCTTTAGCCATAAGGTCCTCAAAAAGTATCTTACGTGTTAATCCATAGTATAGTCTACCTCCAGTCGGGGCGGCGGAATTTGCTCGAAAGAGTCACCGTGGCCCTGGAACGCAAAGGGCATTAGGAGGAACACGGATGGGTTTTAGTCAGTAAGAGTCTGACACTCCCTCCTGCTTCACCCAGAGCGGGAGCAGTCATTTGATGATTTACCATCCTTAAAAAAAAGTGTATGGTCGGTCTACCTGTGTTCCAAAACTGGTCAAAATCCGTTCAGTTATTGACCTGGCTTTGACTTACAAATATCCAGTCAAACAAATTTGTACATCTAAACTATATAGGTACACAAATATTATAAAGAAAAAAGATTCGTGTGTTTGTAACAAATAAACTCCAAACACCCATGGACGGATTTCAAAAATTCTTTCACCATTCGTATTCTACATTATCCCTGAGTAGCATAGGCTATATTTTTATTACTAGAAAAAAATGGGATCCATAGGAAAAGTGCTCGTTTTCTAATATTACTGAAAATACCTATAGTGTACCTACCATTATCTATTCTCTTCAGTAAATAAGTAATGAAACAAAGGTGATATCTGTTTTTAAACGACGCAACGGACTTTAAGACTTTTCACTAATAGGAAGAGCGATGAATGAGAAAGGTTTGTGTTTGAAATTGTATCACTGAAGCCGGGCCGAGTAACTAGTTTTAAACAATTAAAAATTTCACCCAAGATTCAATACATAGCATATTTGAGAGAAAAGACGGAAGCTAACTGAAATGTGAATGACGTTCAAAAGTGCCGCTTAATGGCCTAATTGGAATAAACGTTTTGACTTTGACTTTGCTAATTAATTTGTTAATTTTAGTTGTTTTTTAGTTACCCTTTATTTTCGTTTAATCATTTTTATATACATAGGTATATGTTACATTTTTAAATATATCTTGAAAAAAAAACCATAAAAAATACATTTAAAATATAAAAAATAGTAGTCCGCCGGTGTCGGGAGCAGGGTCCAAGCTACCGGTGGTTAGGGCTCCAGAGAAAGGAACCTCCTTACAATACGAGCCGTATCGAGGAGTACTGCCTTCTGTATCAGGCCCTTTACCCAACCGCGTAACGCCAGCTTCGACAGATGGTAGTCGTTAGTTATTATTATTGTTCATTTATTAGGTACTTGATTAAAGCTTGTTTGTGAGAAATTACTTAAAACCGAGATCGTGTAACACAACTTTTAACGAAATAATGTCTAACCGAATTACGAAATAAGTAGCGTCGGTCCTCTTGGCTAAGCGACGCCTACCGAGGCTCGTCCATACAATGGTGACCATCTATTACACACCAAGGCTCCTCCTCGAAAAGCATGTAAAGCTGATGGTCTCGGCTATCATTTGACATTTTTTACAGCCGTTACAGATAGTCAGGAACCAGAAAATCTGGATTGTGCAGGTCAAATAGGCAGTAGCTATGAAGCAACTGCCTTATCGGATGTAGCTGAGTACCGGTATTTACATTACCGACCGCGGTTCTTGATTTTATGTCCAATTTACGCTTATAAAACAAGTGTACAATGGCTGTTCTATATATCAAGTCTTGGAGTCCTTGAATCAAGATAAATTACCTAAAAACTGCCATTTTTGTTTTTGTTAATGTCAAAGATCTTGTTTCCAGGATGAAGTGTTAAAAATGAGCGCTCTAACTTTTTTACAAAAGCTTTTAGTAGTAAGCAAAAGTAGAATTCCAAAAAATAAACGTTTCATATATTTCCATCATACCGTTTCAAAATTTGTAATTATCTCGAATTCTGCGAGTAAATACTGGTACTCAGTTGCATTCGATAAAACTAAGAATTCCAATATAGTTGCGAAAAGACTGATTGTAAGATTATACTAATATATAAAGCTGAAGAGTTTGTTTGTTTACTTCAATGCGCTAATCTCAGGAACTACGGGTTCGATTTGAAAAATTCTTTCAGTGTTAGATAGCCCATTTATCAAGGAAGGCTATAGGCTGCTATAGGATATATATCATCACGCTATGACCAATAGGAGCGCAGCAGTAATGAAAATTGTGAAGCAGATGAAGTTGCGCGGGTCAACTAGTTTTATATATTGATTGATATACATTGTTTGCGTACCCGTTAAAATTAATAAGGACCTGCAATATCGAACATCTATTTAATTGCCTAAGGTTGCGCATAACTGGTATAATTTGTTAAGAATTAAGTGTCAAAAAAGGTTAATACTTATACACGCTAATTCAGAACATCCTGTCTGTATGTAACAGTCGCGGTTTACGAACAAAACAGTAATAAATTTTATGCCTACATCCATTTTACGGAAAATTTCATAGTACTTATAGAATGAATGAGTATTTAAATTATATCTTAAAATTAAAGTGATGTCATCATCCTATTTTAGATGAACTTCAAGAATTTCTTTTGACCACAATCTCACCTGATGGCAAGCGATCGCTTAAATTATAGCAATCAGGAAATACAGATTCCAGGAAGGGAATTTTACTCCTTACTTTTAACTTATTTTTTAACGATGTCTTACAGAATGTTTTCAATAAACGGACATATTATAGATTTATCTGTCATTTATATTTAGCAGTCCGCTTCAGCACACACGAGAACGCTTAATTTTGATATAAATAAAATAAATTATTATGTTATGTGGCTGGCCTCAGTGCAACTCGATTGCGTAAACTTAATTTGTTAATAAAACTGAATAAAGCGAGAAACACACTGGTCCTACGTACGCAACGTATGCAACGCTTTTGTATCGTATCATATGTTGCGTTGCATACGATATGTATGTCTCTATTGCATAGTTTTTCATATAAAATCAAGAGTCCAGATATCGCTGCGTATGTGGGACCAGTTTGTCTCTAGCTTAAGCGCTGTCTGGTGACGATAACAGAAAAAATATTTTTTTCCGTATGATTTGACATTGGCAAACGCTTAACGCGATCGAGACAGTATAAAAACAAGCACTTCATATTATGATAATGTCCATATATTAGAAAAAAAAAGATTGACTGTCAATAATTTGTCAAATCGATTATTTCGTCTAAAACCTAATTAAAAAGCCAATTTTGAAAATCCGTCAATTTTGAAGATTTTGTCACACATTTTCTGTTAAGCACAGCTACTGTCGCGAAAATGTGACAATTATGTCATTTTTGGACAATAATATTTTACTAAAAAAAACTAATTAGTCCATCTGATAGATTTTTAAAAAATATTGGACACGTATTAAAAAAAAAAAAAAACGAAAAAAGAAAAAAGAAAAAATAGGAATCCAATATTCTTTTGAAATCTATCAGACGGTCTAATTCGATTTTATAGTAAAATACCCTATTATGTCTCATTGTTAAATCGAGCACAGATATTGTTTTCTTGGGAGTTGCGCTTTACTTGACAATGTCACACTATGTATTTCTACTAGTACATAATGACACAGAAAAGTAACCGTAATTTATAATACTTTGTATAACTTATTCAGGTAGAACATTGCGTTCGCTAGTTCGCTGTTTTTCATTGATTGTTTCAAACAATCCGTCTTATATTTATCGTCCGTGCACCGGTCCATTACGTTTCTTCTGAGATTAAACGCAGCCGCTTTTCACGTAAAATTAACCATGTAATTAAAAAACTATAGAGCCGTCGGCCTCAGTCTAGACTATTGCATTCCAGGCATTAATTTGAAGACGTCTATGGATCATTAAGCGAGATAAAAAAAACTTTTGGATTTTATAATTGTGCTGTGTTTGAAACCAAGTCTTTTAGGCCGTTTACATAAGTTGCAAAATATTAAAACTTAATTTCTTTTTGTATGGATTCCTTAAGTAGCTATACATCGACAATTTATTTATCAGCAGCGTTTTTTTAAAATAAAGATGTATTTTTTTAAATAAATACACAATTATTGGTTACAATACATTTTGATCAGAAAAAAGACAAAAAAAGATAAAACTCTGACTTACTTCCATTTATTAATAAAGTATTTACATCATAATCATAACAATTTAATTTATCTTTTTAATTCTTTTTATTCTTTTGGCCATAAATTTCGTAATGTTATTTGTAATGTGCGTTTCATTTATGTGGAATAAATTAGTTGTCTTTTAATAAATCCACGCCTCTTCTTCAATAATAGACGAAACATTTTCACCGTTCAACATAGGCAATAATTTTTCGATGTCATACTTTAGTTTAGTTTTAGTTACTTAAAAGTATATGTAAATAGAAAACTGGGAATTTACATACTAAACTAAGAGTTTTGCAAGACTCGTGACTGTTGTAAATTCGTATAAATATTGATAAGCTTTTTCACTACCTAGCTTTGTTTCGGTTTCAGACAATACGATTTCGGCAAATAGCATTGAACCTGTAACCTAAGTTACCAGGAAAAAAAAGTTAATTAGTCATACAATAAACATAAATAAGTTTATCGTCTGACTAATTAACATTTAAAATCTCTAAAATGTAATGCGTTAATTATCTGTAACTCAGGTATTCGTAGTAATAAAAAAAAATCTTTCACTGTGTACGGATAGTGTTATCAATAATTCTTAATGCTTGTGTATTAAAATAGAAAAAACACGTGTATAAAATAATTCTGTACATGTTTGGGCGGTGCAATCTGTACCAAAATTGAGTGACCAACTTTATTCTGTCATAATCCAAAGTGTCATTTTTAAGCCTCTTAATCGATATTAATGTAAGAACATGAAAAGGAGCTCGTGGCTAGATAATAACAGCCGCACGGGTCGATCTTCAAGGTTAAGCAACGCTTGCCAAGGTTGGTCTGTGGATGGGTGACCATCTTAACATACCGAGTTTCCTCCGTGCCTCGGAAAGCACGTTAAGCCGTCATTTGTAGATCTTTGGCAGTCGTTACGGATAGTCAGAAGCCAGTAAATCTGACTCCAGTCTTGCCATGAAATACCGTGTTACCCCAGTTATTGGGTTGTGGAGGTCTGGTAGGCAGCCTCTCCTCGTAAAATACTGGTATTCAGCTAAATCCGGCTTGACTGGAAGCCGACCCCAATATAGTTGGGAAAAGGCTAGGCAGATGATGAATCCAAAGTGTCTTGAAACCAATTTCTAATCCAATGCGTTATTTGTTTGAAAAAGTCTGTTCGACGACATAAAGAACGCAAATAATGTTTTTAAATAGTCAAAATGACGGGGACTGCTAATATTATGTACTGCCAATGGTTGTGTCGATTGTAAATAATGTATTTAACATCTTAATAATTTCAACTTATTATTTTGTAGTTCGTGGCGGTACGTATGAAAAATCAGGTTCTTGAATTAACTTGCCAATTTTATGAAGAGGAAATCTCCGCGTGAAAGTCACTTACAGTAATATTAACATGTACATTACAATTACTGAGTTAATAATGTATCTAAGCTTCACTATCATAGTTGCAAACGTGCAGTTTTCGTGATACAAAGCAATAGAATGACATTCATACATTTACGACTTTATTTAATATCTTTACATACCTATCTACTTGATTAGAAAAGCAGATAACTCTTTTTTATATTCATTTCATCTCTAAATCACAGATTTTAATACCTAATGTATCAACTACAATTTATTAGTTAATATATTTGCCGACGGCTTTGCTAGATATTTAAGAGTATTTTGTTTCTTTTTTTGTAAATAAATAAATTACTTATTCTAATAAATGCAAAGCTAACAATTAATATAAATATACACTTAGATTAATAAAAAAAAACCGGCCAAGTGCGAGTCGGACACGCACACGAAAGGTTCCGTACCATAAACCTTATCTCTTATCTTTATTATTTATTGTTATAGCGGCAATAGACACACAATCTGTAAAAAAATCAACTGTCCACCCATTAAGGTTCTTGAGATACCCGCTGGCAGACAGACGGACGGACGGGCGGACGGACGGACAGAGGAGGCTTGGTAATAGGGTTCCGTTGGTTACTCTATGGGTACGGAACCCTAAAAAAACTCTTAATCAACTAAAACTAATCTTTGGTAGTGTTTTGAGACGTGGTAACATAATCATGTTTTTATTTAAAATAATTCAGTAAATTAAACAGTAAGTTATTTGGACGTTACCACAAATCTGATCTGAAATTACTCTTTGTATTCTAACAATGGCAATCTTGTAGGTATAATATCGTATGTCTAGATTCAAAGTAGCACAACTCAAAATATTTCCTATTTCAGGAATCGAAAAAAAGAATATAAGTGTACTGTATTTTGAATTTGCCGGTCAATGTTGAACAGAATACGATTCGCGGCCGTAACGCGTATTTATCTAAAGAATTATAACCATTTTAATCATCAATATAGCCCTCTAAGTTCATGAAGCCCTATAGAATGCCTTTTTCATGAAATAACCATTCTATAGGGCTTTTGCAAAAAAACATGAAAATATTTTAACCCTGGCGCAACCACTTTATAAGACTACGCACTTCTGTTATACACTGTATAAATTGGACAGTAAGTATATAATATAAGACTCACTGACATGATTATTAAATTATGATGAATGTAACTTGCCATTGGGTAATTGCAAACTAAAAATTATTTCTCAATTAATGTCACGCGTAGTTTATCTTAAGGATACTCAAACTGAATGACTAAATTGTTACATAATTGTACGGTTATCAGGTCTTCAGTGATTTCATAGATTGATCATGAATCTATTCATGAATTTTGAATAGTTACAACATCTTTGACAGTCGATACGGGTAGTCAGAAGCCAGAATACATGACACCTGTCTTGCCGAGGGGTACCGTGTTACTATTTTGTCGATTTTCAAGGTTAAGCAACGCTTGCCGAGGTCGGTCTGTGGATCCTTCTTAACATACCGAGATTCCCCCGTGCTTCAAAAAGCACGTTAAGCCGTTGGTCCCGGTTGTCATTTGTAGATCGCGTACCAGACGCAACTTTGGAAGGCCTCCCACAAGGTGGACCGATGACCTGGGGAAGGTCGCGGGTAGCCGATGGATGCGAGATGTGCTGGACCGATCGTTGTGGCGACGTATTAGGCCTATGTCCAGCAGTGGACGTCTTTCGGCTCATATGATGATGATGATGTATGTGTATGTAAGAGTGCGCTGCTCGTCTTCAGAATATGAGCCACACGTTGGAGTGCCATATCCCATATACCTGTACTTTGGGGAATTTAATTAATGCCACCGATTCTGCAATTAACGTAGCCAACTATTAAGCCCAAAAAATCTGAGAAGTTAACTATCGACTCGAAAAGAAGAAGAAGTAGATCTAACTATGTTTATTATTTAGTAAGCCTAGTTAAGCCTTGCTTTTAATAGGTTTATATTATTACACTTCTTTAAATCTTCTGGTAAATCATTAAATCATTTTCAGGATTCTCAACGAATATCACCAGCAAACGGACAAACACTAATAAATAACATTAGTAACAAAAAATCGCGATTGAAATGACTTCTCCCCATTCGCGTAAACGCAAACCAGGACAGGTCTGCGTTCATGCGAAAACAAGTTTTTATGTGGTTTCGAAAATCAAAAACCTACTTTGATAACGAATCCAATCATTAAATAAATTAACGAATCTAACGAGATAAAAATATTTTCAGCAGACTTTAATATTTCAGTTAACTTTTCCTTTAATGTCAATGTCACAAAATGAACTCAAACGTTCGGCTTTCCTTTTAACTTTCCTGTAGGCCTTCGAATATATGTAAGTCCGCTTTTATGTTTTTGTTTTTGTTTGCATGGGTAAAACACTTAAACAAATAAAAAATGTTGGCAACATGGTGCCCTAAAGTGTCATGTTGTCGAGATTTTTCGCCAAAACAATAAAAATCATTAAAAATAATTATCTTATCACGTGCTTATTGAATTCTATTAATAGTTCTCGACTTGATTTAACCACCGCATGCATGCATTTGTGCATTTCATGCCAATTCCGTTGATGGGAAAAAGCCTCCCAAGTGGAAAAGTGCACTAGTCTATTTTTTCGCATTGTTCTTTTAAATTATGCGACGGATTTTGATGCAATATTCAATAATAAAGGTATCTTACCGTAAAAAAAACACAAAGCAGGGACAAGATGCTAGTGCTGATAACTATCCACACTAAAGTTACGACTGTTTTTGTTACGTGTGTACACTTTTTAAACCTCTCTCTCTCTTTGTCCTGCCCTTTTCCCATTATTTGGGGTCGGGTCTCGTCACTCTTTAGCGTCAGGATACTGAATTACTGATCCTGGGTTATCTTTATGGGCAAATGAGACACTTTTTAAGCCTCTTAATCGATATTAATGTAAGAACATGAAAAGGAGCTCGTGGCTAGATAATAACAGCCGCACGGGTCGATCTTCAAGATTAAGCAACGCTTGCCAAGATTAGTCTGTGGATGGGTGACCATCTTAACATACCAAGTTTCCTCCGTGCCTCGGAACGCACGTTAAGCCGTTGGTCCTAGCTGTCATTTGTAGATCTTTGGCAGTCGTTACGGATTGACAGAAGCCAGTAAAATCTGACTCCAGTCTTGCCATGAAATACCGTGTTACCCAGTTAATGGGTTGTGGAGGTCTGGTAGGTAGCCGCTCCTCGTAAAATGCTAGTATTCAGCTAAATCCGGCTTGACTGGTTTATACAGTATTTCAGTACTTCACTATCACCACATAGTATAAAACAAATTCGCTTCCGCCGTCTGTCTGTCTCTACATATGCTTAAATCTTTAAAACTACGCAACGAGTTTTGATTCGGGTTTTTAATGGATAGAGTGGTTCTCGAGGAAGATTTTAGTATATAATTTGCACTCGTGCGAAGCCGGGGCAGGTCGCTAGTAATGTATAAATTACATCACATCGTTGTCGTGGGACAGGAAAGGTGCAAACGAAAACAAACATGTGATGAAGAGCTCGTCCGCTAATAGAAACACCTTATTATATACACAACTGCATCCTATTATATCGGTAAATACCTATAACAATGTACTGTAGCCTAGGAACTGTTAGCTCGGTACACAACACTCATTGCAGTAGAGACTGGAAGTCAAACGGCACACAAAAAAAATACACAGGCCATTTTTTGTTGAAAATATAAATCTTATACTAATATATAAAGCTGAAGAGTTTGTTTGTTTGTTTGCTTGAACGCGCTAATCTCAGGAAATACTGATCCGATTTGAAACTTCGTCTGCGTCACAATTTTTAGCCTATAGCCTTCCTCGATAAATGGGCTATCTAACACTGAAAGAATTTTCAAATCGGACCAGGAGTTCCTGAGATTAGCGCGTTCAAGTAAACAAACAAACAAACTCTTCAGCTTTAGTATAGATATTTATTTTACAATAAAATGTTATTTCATAGAATATTCTAAACAACTATAAATGTGAGATTCAAGCACAATGAAGATTACTGCTGTAAATCATCATGTAAGAGGATTGTGAGAAGTTTTCTTCGCATAAAGTGTTATGGATTATTATCAATCAGAGACCAGTAGGTAGCAGACGTAATAAAAAAATCCTTTTCAGCGCTGTATTGCAGCACACAATAGCTTACGTATATTATCTAAACGCGCGGGTGGTTTGCGCTGCCTACTGTCTGACATTGGCGCCGACGCTCAGTATAATGCCTAGCAATTAACATTGACGCGAAATTCATCCGTGTTATATTTCGGGCATAGCAACTATATCTGCAAGCGAAAAAGTTTGCCGCCGTCGCTGACGCACTCACACTAACAAACACGAACACATGTGCAGGAGCGCACAATAGGCCTAGGTATATAGGTATCGTTTATGCCAGTCTACACGCACACAGCGCTGTATGCATGTGTGCGTCCGCAGACTTTACCCTTGAACGCATGCGAAACACTAGATAAATCCACACCGAATTGGTGCATTGATAAAAAATGATAACCTGAATAAACCGTTGGCAGGTTTCAGCGATGACATACCTACTTTGCAATTTTTTCGATTTTTATAGTTATAGTGTCGTAAAAAATGCAATAAACTGTATTAGAATTACATCTGAAGCTAGACAAAGAAATGGCAATGTGCTCTTGTTTCTAAGCATGACAGCCGTTGTAGCTGAATTCTTTTATCCGTCAACGAACTCATATCGTGAACTGCGCTACAGATTTTTATCGAGTACAAAAATAAAAACTAATGTTATGAAACTGCAATTACCGTTTTGGCAGCACTTTATGCGATTTATGTATCGAGCCTATTTATCTAGAGTACTTTCCTAACATTTTATGAGGATTTGTTTTAATTTTTCCAGAGCATTCCATAAAATTATGAAAAAAAAATATTACTTTAATCTTAATAATTTAATGGTCTATGAAACATTATTTCAGCACCGTTAGTTTAGGTACACATATTGGAGTTTTAATGAAATTCAAAACAAAATTTTATTTCGCAGCACTTACGCAATTCGTCTAGTAACGTCACGAGCGAGTGACAGCTAACAAAGTGGTAGACTTCAAACGAATTAGTCAGTCTGGAGTGTCGACAAACTTGAATTCGATTGTACGATCGCATGCGCATGCGTCGAACAATTGCCTTCCCCGTATTAGATTAGCGCGATCGAAACCATCTTTATCAAAAGTTCCCTGTACGAGTTCCAGGTAACTCGTAGGCTTTTTATGTCTTCGAACCTTAGTAGATAGTTGTGATTGAGTACCTATCGTTAATTTTATTGCTAAGTAACCAAGTTCCAAGAAATAAAGTTTATTTATATTAACGGAGTTAATTTAATTGGGATTACTAATCAATTCATTCTTAATATTATTATTTTGGGTTTTAGAAAAAAAAAACAGTATCTAGTCAAAGTAGGCACAGAAAACACTATAACTATTTTAGGAACAGGTTTCTTAATCACATAGGTACTAGGTACTTGCCACTTAGGTGTAAGAAATGCGAAAAACCACAAAACTTGTTCTAGAATTTTATTTAAATAGTTGCATCCGCCATTTTGATCGTAATTTTATTCGTCGAGTCTATTCAAATGAATATAATAATAATATATTTTAATTTTTGACACATTTGTAAGTTCACCTCGCTGTTTTGTAATATTTAAAATTTATTAGTTTTTAGCTGTACAAAAAATAATTAAAGTTAGGCAAGTACTGAAATTTTATTTTAAAATTATATTAATTTATTATAATAGTGCCACTTAGTAATTAGAGTTGCGTCTACGACATAAATTGAGTTTTGAGCCGTTTATTGCATACATTTAATTGTATCTAATCCTAGATTTAGAGTATGAGATTACGACGCAACGAGATCTTGATCACCAATTATTATCATTAAAAATAAATTATTTTTGAACAGGATATAAAAAGAAATACTTAACAATATTTTTTAGTAAATATTTTTCGAGATTTTTAATACAAATGTCAAAAATATTGTCAGCATTACATTAACAAGGACAAGGACTTACGTTTCAACCTCTATGTTTAGTCTGCTATAATAGTGACGGTACCAACCTGCCAGACGTCACTTAAGATTTCCTGTTCAGTTTTTATATTCAATGACGTTAACCTAGACATACCTACTTGATTTTTAAACAGAAGAGGGCCTAATCTGTTAAAAATTTAGGGAAATTGAGGCTTTTAAGACAGTTTGCGACTGACATGCGAATGTAAGCTTTGTTTATAAATTGGTAATAGAATTGGCCCACTGATTTAAATAAAAATAATTCGACCTAGGTTACCTAACTATGAATGAGCCGAATAAATTAGGGTCTATTTATCATGCATGCCGAAAGTTTTAGGTGTGCTTTGGTCCGAAAGTAGAAAATATTGGTGACGTCAATATACACGTGCTATAGAGTGTGTTTCTATTTTACATATGCACAAACCCACTCATAGTAAATCAATTTACACAAGTCTTCATTTGTAGGCATGCAGCGGCCTTGCTACTTGAATTTAAATATGAAATGCAAATACTTAAAATTCTAGTCGGATTTGAGCAATTAAGAATTTACTCTGCAATAATAATATACTATAATATAATATATTAATAAATATTATACATATAAATGTGTCTATAATAATTAAATTAATAAATTACATTAAGCATACGTTGCATTTCCTTGTTCATATTGTTAAAATTATTATTAACTTAGTAACAAAAGTGTTGGAATTGTGTATTTATTTTGTATTAGTTTAGTTGTATAACTGCTATTTATATAGGCGTGTTGACATAAAATCCTTTAATAAAAAAATACAGCCGTATTACTCAAAACATGAATTCCAGTGATAATCTACAAAAGTATTCCTAATTCTAACGATTGACGCGATTGCTTACATTAGCCGGCACTCTACATCTATTACCAATTCCTTGCGATGCATCGAAATTGGCGATGACTATTACAAACATTGCCAGATTTCAGAGAAATATATTTTCAAAATTTTAATTTTGGTATTGCAAATGTCTTCAGATTTAGCTAACCTTTATAGTGAAACTTTTGGAATGTTGAGAAAAAAAAAAAAAAAATGCAAACCTGTTTAATTCTAATTTATACGTGATAGCCATAAATACAAAATTAGCATTTATTTTAGTGCTAACAAAATTGGACAATGGCGTTTTTTATTCATAGATTATTTTGTATAATACGGAAGAGTAAACTTGTATAAAGTTTTGCATGTGAACATCATAATGCCATGCCTGCGTTGTATTTTTTACAAAAGAACCTACCTCAATGCGTTCTCATTTGGTTTTGAAAAGAATCTTTGATTTTACGCAGTTTCTACGACACTCAGAAATGTGCGTTCAAGGTTTTATGAGTTAGCTGTCTGTCCGTCAATATTTATGTCGTTAATGTCTAATCACCAGAGTGCAAGTTCTAGGTACTAAGTTTTAAACAACGTTCGCATTCACATCTCAGTTGCAATCTGACAAAAATCTTAACAAATTGAGGCTTTAGCTCTCTCAATTTAGTAGATTTGGCTCTCTCAATTCTTTTACTAATTACAACCACTTTTATAATTCGGTAAATTCGCTTATCTGTATTGTTTGGAAGGTATTTATTTAAATTTATTTAAAACCAGTGGCATTGTGAGCGGTTCTGCAATCAATTAGAAAATTACTCCTCTACTACCGTCATCACCACCATCATCATATCAGCCGAAAGACGTCCACTGCTGGACATAGGCCTCCCCCAAATTTCGCGGGGAGGTTGCCATAACCGCCATGCTTAGCAGGCAGGCTGGCGATTGTAGTGTACGGTGTTCCGTTTTGCAGAGAACGCTGCTGCCCATTCCCTGACGAGTCCCTTAGTCGCCTCTTACGACAACCACGGAAAGTGATGGGATCAAATCAGTTCTATCGCTGATTTAAAAAGATTCAAACATCCCAGCATCAGAGGGTCAATTTTCGTACATCATAATGGAACGTTCGCATACACATCTCAGTTGCAATATGTCATAAACAAATGCATTTTCCCTACATATTGTGACTGCGATGCATATGCGAACGTTCCTTAAAAAATCAGCCAAGTGCGAGACGGAACCCTTCGTTTGAGAGCAAAGGGTTCCATACCATAAACCTTATTTTTAATTATTTGTTGTTATAGCGGCAATATAAATACACAATCTGAAAATTTGAACTGTCTGCTTATTACGGTTTTTGAGATACAGCCCGCTGACAGACAGACGGACGGACGGATGGACGGTCAGCGGAGGCTTAGTAATAGGGTGCCGTTGGTCACCTTTTGACGGAACCCTACAAATCACGGGAATTGGCCCTCAGATCTAACAATAGTAAAACCTACCTACATCACACTTCGCAAAATCGAAGGCGTTCTTAGCTTCCGTTATACAGCTTTTAATGTAGCAATTCCCATCGCTGTTACGATATCGATAAGGGCATCGATAATAAATATTTCAAAAGTCACTTTTATCGATACCTTATCGAATCAATCACTAACTCCGCGATAGCGTAACTGCATGTTGCAAAAAGGATTGCGTGTGCGCTTTTGGATCTACTGAATGGGCTTTAAAAGCCAAAAAAAAAAAAAAAAATCTTCGTGTTTAAAATATCAAATATGCGTGTCATATTTGATATTTTAAACACGAAGATTTAATATAAAAGACAGTTCTTAAAATTTAATAATAACATTGCGAGAAGTATTATTCTTATGCTTCGGCCCTAATAGGATTTTAGACCAGTTTAATCCATTTGGATTCGCTGTTCTTGTATAGGGACAATTCTTTCACCACCCACAAGTTTTCGTATTATTACCATCTCACAGGAAATATAAAAATTAAACAAGTTTAGAAGTTGTATAGAGTATTTTTTTATGACAATTAAGATTATAAATTGTATAATGAATCTGGATGAAATTTGGCACAGGGAAAGATTATATAGCGCACATATAACTTTCATTCCGGTAGTGTTCCCTTGGGATAATCTCCGACAGTAATAATAATAATAATGCCAATAAGCCTGATATAGTGGTGGTGGACCGAATTGTGAGGCGTGCAATGATTGTAGACATAACCGTCCCGCATGACGAGAACCTCGTGAAAGCCGAGAAAGACAAACAAATCAAGTATATTGACTTGGCTCGCGAGGTTGTCGACATGTGGGAAGTGGACTCCGCAATCATTGTACCGATAGTCGTGTCGGCCAATGGCTTAATAGCCACGAGCCTCGACCAACACCTTAGGAGGCTCTCGTTGGGCAGCTGGATCAAGGGCTTGATTCAGAAAGCGGTACTTCTGGACACGGCTCGCATTGTCAGGAGGTTCCTTTTTCTGGAGCCCTGACCACCGGTAGCTTGGACCCTGTTCCCGATATCGGTGGGCTACTATTTTTATATTTTTTAATGTTTTTGTATTTATTTTATTCAAATATTTAAAAATATAATTTATATGTATGTAACTGAATAAAGGAGATAATAATAAAAAAATATTTCGGAAATCATCCATATGGTGTTAGTATTAGGACTTACAAACTATGTTAGTATTCAACAAATTCTTCAATCATAAATTCCTGAATATATTCGGTATTAAAACAATCAACAATAATCTCATTATTTTGTGTGCGCCCGTTGATGTCTATTGAAGGGTTTCCTTTTTCCTTGGCTAGGGGCACTCATCGCGAAAAGTGTAAAACCGACAGCGAGCAAAGTTTCAACTACTTTTTTTGTACCACTTTTTGTTTCTTTTCAAAATTACGGTTATTCTGTTGGTACCTACTGTTATCGTGCCAGACGATCTTCATGTTACAAAGTTTATTTATAGAACACTTGAAACGGTTTTTGTTTTAAAATAGAATTATCTAACCATGATTGTCGGGTAATAATATATCATGCGTTTTAAATTCGTCACGATATACGTCATAATTTGATTTGAAGAATCTACTTAAACTTTTTTACACAAAAACTTCATTATGCAACATTAATTTGCCATTTTATTGGTTCATTATGACGTCAAATAAACCAAATAGGTAGTCGTTCAAAAATAGGCAAAAAAATATTTGCTTGGAGAAACCAGGTAATGTCATGGTTAGCCATTAAAAAATCTCAAGGCTAGCGGGTCGAGATGATGGCGGTCGCAGATCTACAAAAAGCCTATGACGTGAAACACTAACCTTCATTTGTCTCTTCTAGCATGCCTGTTCATTGTACTCTATAGATCTCCGACTAATGTGCGTCTACGCAGTTTTTGTCTTAAATTTTTTTTTGCTTGGCATTTGGTTAGCGTTGTTATAATGATTGCAAAGTTTAACGCAATTGTAATGAAATGTGAGAAAATAATCAATTTTACACACACTTAAAAGTTTCAAGACTTAAGCTTTCTTTATCATCGATACCTATTCTATGGATACTTGAAAAGTATTTTTAAATAATTTTGACGTTATGCAACGTTAGCTTTAGTTCACATAAAATTTTCATTGTTCTTCCACCCTTTTTATTTCTTTGGATTTAAATCAGTCTGTAATCGAACTGCGTAGAAAAAAAACAACGAAGAACAGGTAAGTAGGTAGTAAAAACTAGTATAGTGAGTCTTTTTTTTTGAGGATGGTAAATCATCAAATGACTCCTCCCGCTCTGGGTGAAGCAGAAGGGAGTGTCAGACTCTTACTGACTAAAACCGATCTGTGTTCCTCCTAGTGCCCTTTGTGTTCCAGGACTACGCTACCTCTTTCAAACAAAGTCCGCAGCCCCAAGTATAATGAGTCTATTGTAATAAACATACTCGTATAATAATGGGTTTAGGTATAGAATGATGGTGTTTGTAAACGATTGGCCTAAGCCGTTATTCCAATCAAAGGTTTTTCCAAAAACATCATGGGTACTTAGGAAAATCCATGACGCTATCAAGTTAGGCTAAAAATAAACTATTAACATTAGCTCTTATGTAACTTAGATGATAGAAGCTAAGTTTATATGATGACTTACCTAGGACTATTTACAAAACACTAGCAAAGTCTCCAGCTTTTTTGGGGAGTGTGCGACGGAATTGCATTATTTAACACCGCCAAGCCCGTTTGGCTTGTAATTCCATCATTGAACTACAAGACAAACGGCGATGCGCCACCGGTACGTGGTGGACATCCCACTCACACGCACAAAACGTTTTGGGAACACATTCATTGTTTGTGCATACAGCTAAGGAGTGGAATTCCCCGCCAGAGTCTGTGTTTTCTGATAGCTTTAACATGGTATTAGGTGAGATAGTGGTCAAACCCGCGCCTATTAATATTAAAAAAAAAACTAGCCATGATTGCTTTAAATATTAATTAGCAGATTCTTTATTTAAAATTTGAATTAAATACCCATCATTTGATTCTTATAGAATGCCTAGGCCTCTAGGCATTCTGTGCCAATAAACGTTTGGGTTTCTGCCATTCACATTCGAATTATGAATCTTCTAATCAGCGTTTAAGCTACTAATATATTTCGTTTTTTTTTTTTCGTAAAAAGGCTGTAAATGCTTTAGCGCCATACGAGTTTAAAATCGTTCCATTCCTGCATAACCGTTTGAAGATGACACAGAATTGTGTTTTAAATACTTTTAACTTTTATGGTATTTCTTGATCAAGTATAGCCTTAATGTTTTTAAGTTGCGTTTAAGTTGTTTAGTAAAGTTTCCTCGTAAAAAATGGGTTAAATTGAAAACATAAAAATCAAACATAGTTTAGGAATCTATTTGTAAAAAAAATCTATACAAAATCATTATGACTTTCCGTTCGTTGCGATTGTCTGGGACATCTTTACTGCTTATTTGGTCTGACTAACCTGTTTTAGAATTGCCAAAATAGCACATTTTCACACCGGGACCGACAGGTGGCGGTGTCGGCCATTTCTGTCCTATCATTAACCCGTGACTTTTATAAAGATATTTCTTCCCTTTAACAGCTGTTGACAACGTTATTATTATCCCGCTACTCGTAATTATCTACTTGAATTATTACCGGATTCGATAAAACTAGTCTACTGGTCCGTAAACCTCCACTGTAGCCCTTATTTATTTATTTAACACTTTACGCACGCAAATATATGCAAGCGGACTTAATGACAGGCATGCTCTACCAGTCAACTTTACTTCAACAATTTTTTAAAATCAAACTGTATAGTGCGTCCCACTAGCTTTTGCCAGCGACTTGGTACGCGCATATTTTTTTCGTTCCCGTAAGAATTTCAGTAAATACTCTTTCAGTCGCTCAGTCAGTCACTCATCAGTAACGGAATAATTTTATAAATAAAGATATAGTTCCATTGCTGGGCAAAGATCTTCCCAAAGCCTTCCACTATTTCCTCTTCTTCATCTTGCCTTTTCTCTCTCGCAAACGCTTCTTAGTCGACATGTCAGAGTTATTTACAACATTAGCTGTAGACCCAACTTTTTTCGATAGATTCAGTGAGTGGCGCATCACTAGCTCCAAGAATTGAAAGCGTCGAACTATCACGTTCTCAAACGATGAACTTTTATTTGCACTATTATGGTTTCTTCACGCACCCTCGTATTCAAAACGCAGTACGCGAACTCACGTTATTATAATGTCATAACATTAAACATGCAAATTGAGTAAAATAAGATTGTAATCGACACAATGCTACCCGATACGATGTATAAAAACGGCAATATTCTGGTACTAATTGCCCGACACTAAATCGTCCTTAAAGTGCTCATTATACACGCGTATAATTGCAGCGAACTTTAACGTATAATTAGCCGACGAACCAATAAAATGGCGGAGCTTTGTGCTTCCCCTGTTAAAACAAGTTCAATAGTCAACCTCATGGGACGATCTGTACGAGTATTATGTAATAAAAAAACCTATAACTGTTATTTCCACGAGCGAGTAGTCGCATCACTATAACAACGCCGTGGTGCGGTTGTGTGCGTAAGTCACGAGCCTGTATTTTTCTGTTCTTGTCCTAGACGCACACAGGCAGAGCTCGAGAACATCTGTAGTTAGCTCTGTAGACTGTAGTTACATAATTCTGTATGCAGTAATGCTATATTTTTTTTTAATTCGGAAACAATAACAATTTTTTGGTCCACAGTATGTAGTAGCACTTAATAATATTTTTTTTTTAAATTGAAATCGAAATCAATATTTGATATCACTTAAAAATGTCAACATTTCTTTATTTGCTAGATAGGCACGTGTTTGACCACTGTCTCACCTGATGGTAAGCAATGATGTGGTCGAAGAAGGAGCACGCTTGCCTAGAAATAACCTATTCACTCTTGACTTGACTAAAATAATATTGTTAACAAAAAAAACTAAATTAAAGATGTCCGTAATTTAAGATGTCAATAATTGAATCAAATCTGTATAAAAATTAAATTAAAATGTCAATAAATTTATAATAAAACAATAAAAAAATTAAATAAATAAAATTTCAAAACAATATAGGTACACACCTACATCATCCTCTCAAACTTTACCTTTTATTCATTGTATTCATGGGTGCATGTAAGATCTGCTATCAGATGACAATTACACATTCATTAAAAATAATATTGATAAACACTTGAATTATTAAAAATAATGTTTATCTTGACGCATGACACAGTTTGAAACATCTAGGAGCGAGCACAGTCCAAACCTTATGTTCCAAGGATGGCGTGAAATAAAACAGCGACAATGTTTGGATACGTAAACATTATTCATACGGTAATTCAAAATTCTAATGCATTATTTATTTTTATTGCACTAGGTATGTTCTTAATTATTTAAAAAAAATATAGCACCAAGAGGTAGTTTATATCAGGTGCATTAAGTGTACCGCCTTTGTAAGACGACCAAAATTGCACAGTGTATAGGTATCGTTGAGAGACGGATTAAAAAACGTGCTGGTGGTGATGGTGAGCTAAATCATTAAATAGGGTCACGAGCTTATCACTTTTTTTTATCGTGTTACTGTATTTTTGCATCAAACGTAGCGCTATCGCTGCAATTTTGCTGTTTTTGTTCCTGTATTTTTTATCACAACTTTAATAATGTGTAATGCAAAACGGTAATTTTGAGCTGCGTTATTAAATAATTTAGGTAATAAAAGACAGAAAAGAATTAATAAGTAAAATAGAGTTTTAAAATTTAGTTAGAATAACATAGTGACAGACAGACAGCCTGCTGAAAGGCCTTCGATAGTGACAATGTCAACGATCCTTGTATTACGAAGAATGAATAAAGTATTATACCTATTAACCTGCCCTTTTCCTTTTATAATGTGCCAATAACACGCTAACTTAATGAAAAAGCTCTACATTTTAAAAGGCTAAAGTGTGTAATAAAAAAATCGATTTAAACGCCAAAACATCGCTATGGACCACTCCATATTTATTTACTCTAGTCTAGGCAGATTAAACAAATATCATTGACAGGTATGGCCAGTAAATCAGTTTCATCTTCTCAAACATAGATTATCTACTTCCAGTAAATAAGTTAAGTTCCTTTTATTGCTCATCGCATAGCTGGCACGACGACCTCGGCAGCGAAATTTTTTGCCGTTCTCATAAATTTTGGGAATCCCGCCTCTGAGTCGTTGTTGATCTATAATTTAGAAATAATAACACAGCACTTCCTTCTAAAGGAGCAATAAGCATCATTTTTAAAACCACAAAACGTTATATTTGATTTAAAGAATGTATTTAACTGTAATCTTTAAGGAGGATGAAAAAGTATGAAAACTTTTTCGGCCTTGCAACGTTGCATCAACCAAAAAAGAAAAAAAAAACATTCCCAAAAAACATTCTCAACTTAAAATAACGGTATCTATTCTATTTTCAAAATTACCTACAGCCTAAAAAGATCTAGAACAAAACAGAAGCTACCTACTTCCACATTGTCTTAAAACCATTTTACATAATATTACATAAGCCTTTATCAAATTAGCTTTTCGAACAATATTTCAAATGTACCGGACTGCTAACGTTTAGTCTAAGTCTCGGCGGGCTAGACAGGTTTTACGCGCCAGAATATAAACAAAAAAACCAGCCGAAATCTTCGTAGATATATATTTAGACTTTTTTGCTGGGTCTTAGCGTCGTACGACCTATGTAGGTGCATTCATTGACTGGAACTTTGCATTAGTCAAATAGCTCGTTAGATCACAGTTTTATCATTTAACTAATATCACAGTTTTACTCTATACAATATTTATATACTAATATATAAAGCTGAAGAGTTTGTTTGTTTGTTTGCTTGAACGCGCTAATCTCAGGAACCGGTCCGATTTGAAAAATTATTTCAATGTGAGCTAGCCTATTTATTAAGAAAGGCTATATACCTATCATCACGCTAAGACCTATAGGAGCAGATCAGTAATGAAAATTGTGACGCAAACGAAGTTGCGCGTTCAGTTAGTTCTTTAATAATTCGGGTATAAGCCTGTACAAGTGGAAGCAGTGAGGAAAAAAACAATTTTCTATACATTAAACTAAACAAAATTATCATCAGAAGGATTGTTGTTGTTTTATCTGTTGAATATTTATCAACAGATGCACTATTTCACAGCACATGATATTAAAATTCTAGTGAAAAAGAATCGTACCTAGTTACCTGCTGAAGTTTTTTTTTTCAACTTAGAACATTAGTTATGATTCACGCACACCAATTTAGTGAATGTCTTTTAATTTGTCTGGCACCGAGACATGGATATCAACATTTATATTTTTATTATCTACTAATCTGTCTGCAACAAGAAATCAACTTTGGAGAATGCGTGAATCTCATGGAACTTTACAAACTGGACTTTAATATTGATTTATGAGATTACTATCTTTCGATTTACATCTCCTAAATATAGGCACTACCTTTCTCTTTGATCGTTTTCACTTGGATCCTATGCTTTTTGTTTATTTTTATTTTTTTCTTAATTATAATTGTATATATTTGGAGGAGCTCGTGGCTAGATAATAACAGCCGCACGGGTCGATCTTCAAGGTTAAGCAACGCTTGCCATGGTTGGTCTGTGGATGGGTGACCATCTTAACATACCGAGTTTCCTCCGTGCCTCGGAAAGCACGTAAAGCCGTTGGTCCCGGCTGTCATTTGTAGATCTTTGGCAGTCGTTACGGATAATTAGAAGCCAGTTAATCTGACTCCAGTCTTATCATGAAGTACAGTGTTACCCAGTTAATGGGTTGTGGTGGTCTGGTAGGCAGCCGCTCCGCGTAAAATACTGGTATTCAGCTAAATTCGGTTTGACTGTATTTATTTATATAAATTGTACACCTAAGACTACCTACAGTACTGTCTTTCCATTATCTTTGCAATACATCCAAAGGTTGTCTTGAAAAGATCGCTTTTAGCGATAAGGCCACCCATTGTGTCACCTATGTAATGTTTCTTTCATCTATCTTTTCTGTAACTTATATGGTATACATAATAAAGAGTATTAAAAAACAAACCTAGAATAGTAGGTTTGTTTTTTTGCATCTGTTTGATTTAGTTATTTCGCATGAATATGTATTCATGCATAAGACATCCCGGATTCTATGATAAGGATTTTAAAGTAATAAATTTATTTTTTGCATATTCTAGAATATCTACCTAATTTATTTTTTTTGGTTACATACCTATCTACTAAATGTTCATGTCAGTATGTATTAGACTTATTGCTATCGGTCATTATGATAAATATACCACGCTTCCGGAGGATATCGAAGAATCTAATTATAGTTTTTACTACACATAGGTATGTAGGTAATCACTGTATATTGCCTTAGATTCTCAAGTAGGAAAGATCAAAGATTCTCTCTTATAATCTCTCCTCTAAACCAGGAAGTGATTTATCCCACGCCTCAGCTTCTAATTTACATCGGCTTATCTCAAAGTTCAATAATCGTAGATACCTATGTGAAATGCCTACATATAGACATAATCATATACATGTTTTCTTTCCCCGTACGATATCTACGAATACGGAATACAGAACCAACTTCCCTTACATCTGTCTATCCAGATATATCATCGGATATTCAGAACAATATCATGTGATTCATCAAAATATGACCGTATCAATATGGGGGGACATAAATCCGACATTTCGCAGTGTCACGCCCAAGCTTGTGACATGGTTTTCTACAATAATAGTGAATTTATTGCGACGATGTCGGATAGGCGGCGTTCCGTGCAAAAATCTTGCGTAGGCGCAACATATGCTCCGCCCGCGCTATTTGTGTAGTCCATCACTGAACTCGTACGCATTGTAATATCTTATTGTAAGGCACTGCATTTTTGATAAAGTGGGAAATCGGTTTGCTTTAAAAACCCCAAGTTTATCCCTTCGGTATTATATCACTTAAAATAAAAAATCCTTTCTACAAAAAATTCGTCCGCATGTTTGTAATAAATCCCGAAAAGTATTTATAATATATTTTTATCATATAGATACATCACAGTAGCATGAACAATAAAAATGTTTTTTTTTTCTACTCGATACCTCCACGTGTTCCCGAGATAAAAATTCTAGACAGGCAGACGGACGGATAGCAAAGTGATCCTATAAGGTTTCCGTTTTTCCTTTTGAGGCACGGAACCCTAACAAGAAAAAATTAAATAACAATAAAAAAGTGCGGTAAGTATTTTTAGCGAATAAAACATTTTTAAAAGCTTTTATTTTTTAACGTTCACTATAAATCACTAAACCCTGAAAACTACGACGAGACTATTAAATAATGAGGTTGAAGTAGTTATTTTTAGTTCGCGCCTGCTTTTTTTATTTTAGAAAACCGTAAATAATACCCTCTTATAGGTACGAGAACGAAGTGCAATAAGAACCTTTAATGTCGCTTCAACGCCACAACATAATTTACATCCCTCAATAAAAAGCACTTAAAAATATCTGTTAGCTTTAAATAAATTAAGTGAAAAGTTAATTGAGTGATATAGTGGCAGAAGTTAATTGAATTAAACTGAATAAATTATTATAGGTGAGGTCAAACCTAAGCCTACGGTACTTAAAAAAAACTGCAAACTCATTGCCTTGTGCCGTTTTTTAAGACGGTACAAGTACTCTTTTGAAACTGCCTAAATGTTTTACTTGCCAATTAAAACATGAAATTGTAAAACTTCGTAGTTGATGGTTTACCAAGGGCTTATCAATCTAGCAACTTACATTAATAATGTCAAAGATTTTTAAATAATGGCTTTTTTTCAAGCGAGATAACTTTTTTGTTTGAATAATTATAGTGGTTTGACATAAAAGTATAAAGAAAGACAAAACATTTATAACAACAACAAACAACCCTATAACCCAATAACCCTTCCTTTTGGCTTTGCCGTGTCGGGTAAAAATAGTGTGTGCTTGCCGGCTGCACCAAAAGGGTTCAATTGCCAAAAGGCTATGTTGCCAGACAGATACTGCCTGACGCTGGTTTTCCAAGGAAGCTTTGCAAAAGCTGTCAAACCATCATATTTATTCCCTGAGGTAAAGTTATCTTAGCTTTGAAAAAACAGCCCTTAATTCAATGTTTTACTTGAAACCGTGAGTGTAGAAATTATTCCAGGAGAACATACTCTCGGGATGAAAAGTAGCTTATTTCCTATTCCAGATTATAAACCACCTCTGTGTCAAATTTCATCAATATACGTTCAGCCGTTCTGACGTGATTGAGTAACATCCATCCATCCATCTATCCAAACATCCAAACTTTCGCATTTATAATATTAGTAAAGAAGTTATTAAACACATAGAGGTATACTAGTTTCTGCCGGCGAAGGTCGACGATTATCCCGGAATCAAAAGTAGTCAAGTTTTATTGAAATCCGGTCACCCGATGTCAAGCAGAAAGACGGGATTACTTTTGTTTTTATGATATCAGTATTAATCAAAAACTAAATTAATAATACTTTTCTAAGACCTTGTATTTTGTGACCTTTCATTCGACCATTGAGCTCTTGCAAGATCGGTCGAAAACACTTAGCATAAACTTAGCTTTTGTAAAAATTCCACTATAAGATATACTATTTTAAAATTATAATAACAAATTCAATGAAATGAAAAATCACGGCAGCCATTTTTAAAATAAAATTTAACAAAATGTTGCAATTTTTCCATAAAACACATTTATCATAAAAATGTATGTTGCATTTGTGACCTTTAACAAAAATAGAATGACCTTTAATTTTATCGCAATTCGCCCAAATGATTAGCATAGGCTTATCATATTTTTGGTAATTCTATATATTTTTATCAACGACAGTAAAACAAATGTCGGCGTAATAATAATAATGGTTGCTACGCACGTTCTACGAAAGTGCTACGAGAAAGTACGCACAAATATTGCTACGACATTTGGACGGCGTTATGAAACAACGAATCAAGTAACAAAACTTGAAAAATGTTTTCGATGTTTTTCTTTGCTTGGCACAAATAAACTCTTTTTCTATCTATATATTTAGGATTGTCACATGGTTAAAAAATACTCTACAATCACGTAGGAAGTATTATATTTTTTAAATATAAGAGGACAATAAAGCGAATTTGTTAGAAATTCAAAGTTTAATTTTGGTGAGACATTTTTGAAATGGCAACACAAATAATTTCATGTAAACCAATTGACCGTCCCATATATAGAATGTCGTAAATAGTTTGTTTTATGGTGTCGCTTGTTTTAAATAGTTTACGATCTTAGAGCAATCTGAAAAGCGTGTAAAGAATTACGCGTAATCCTTGGGATGACTAATAGGATGTCGTTCGCCGTAGAATGTGTAAATATGCTACTACTGCAGCCTACTTACTAGAGATGTACGAATAAATAATTTTCTGTTAAATTATTATTTATTATGAAAAAAAAACAGTTAAAATTCAGTTTTTATTCCAGACATGATTGCTATCATAAATCAGCGTGATATATTTATGGCATAGAAAAAGCAGAAATATTTTATTTTTTTTGTGTTTCACAAATTGACCTTTTTATTGACCTTTAATAACTTGAATCGCATTTTTTATACCGCTACAGAACGGATTAGGCAACAACAACGATCCCCCTCTCTACCAGAAAAAAAGTGGTGTACGCCCATAAGATAGGCTGGTAGTTCATAATTACTTCACATACAAAATAAAATGTAAATAAGTAACACGTAGCGTGTGAGTTCGCCTCGCTCGACTGATACCAGACCTCCCCTAGAACGCAGCATGATCTTGGAAGGATAGTACAATAATCACCAAGCTGGGAAGATAGATAAGGGATCTCTATGCTACGAGCAAAGGCGTATCACTCGGTCCCGCATTCGATTAGCTGATAGAATATACCCGTATTCGGGCACTCGATGTTTTTATATCACTGGCTGTTTTTAAGGATTCCGTTATTGAAAGACGACAAATCAACGACTGTATTCAAGAGTTAATATTCTTAGTGGCTTCCTATGGACTCCACCTATTAAGAAACACTTAATTATGGCTAAAAGAAAAGAACACGCTTGAATAAAAGAGCTGCTGTTTTTGCAGAAAAATTACTTTACTTTATATATATTTAATTTATCATTATATCATCATCATTTATCATCCTTACTTCCTTACTCCTTGCTAATATTATAAATGCGAATGTAACTCTGTCTGTCTGTCACGCTCTCACGGCCAAACTACTGATCCCATTCAAATGAAATTTGGTACGCAGATAGTCTAGAGCCTGAGCAAGGACATAGGCGGTTTTCTATCCCGGGATTATGTTCCCTAGGGACGACGCGGGCGATGCCGCCGGCAGAAGCAAGTGTGTAAATATTAGTCCTTTTCTTTTTTCTTGCAACTGTCCGTCTATAGGCCTATTTTTGTTCGCAGACGGCGACTCACACTTGCCTAGTTTTTTATTAGATACGCGTATAAAATGCGCAACCTTCAGAAAATGCAAATACCGCCAACTGCATGTCAGTCGTTGCCCGACTGGTCTGGGTGTGATTAGAACCAAGGCCACAGTGCTAGCTTCGAATTTTTAACAAACTACTGTTGGTGTTCTTTTTTTTTGATGAAATATAATTATGCATATATTTGAATACTACTATATTATGGGTATTTAGAGATACAGCTGAGGCGTCAGTCTGGCGATAAGGATGCATACTTAGGTTTTGATAATCACCTGCTGCTACAATACTTGCAGGTTTTGATGAATGAAAATTTAAAATTTTCATCGAATTTTTTTTTTTTTCAATCTTGAATATTCTTTTAGAGTAAAAAACAATAATAAAAGACTTTATTATTACACACAATGATGAAATCCGGTTCTCTTGAAAGATAAATAGGTATTCATATTGATTTTATCTTCTTTTATTACAATACCGGCTTTAAAAAAAATATTATTTCTGTTCTTTTTAAATTTTCCTGGCTGCCAGTAAAAGGCGATTGAAAACCCTGAAAGCTGTAGTTTACGATTATCTATACTAATATAATAAGGTAAAAGATTAAAGAGTTTATTTGTTTGCTTGAACGCGCTAATCTCAGGAACTTCTTTCCGATTTGAAAAATTATTTCAGTGTTAGATAGCCCGGCTCATTTATCGAGGAAGGCTATGTATCATCACGCTAAGACCAATACGAGCGGAGCAGACGAAGTTGAGTGGGTCAACAAATTACGATTATACGTGAAATCGGACAGTTACTGTTCTATCCTGCCAAAGACGGCCATTACTCACTTAGGTGCCTATCAAGTCCACATCGGCTTTGGTTCAATTTTAAGGCTCATTTCACACTCTCTGAGTGCCAGCTACCGGCGACGTCTACCCAGGTTGACTATGGTGATCTGCAATGCTGCAAAATAATTTATCTCAATTCTGCCAGTGTCTCTGCCCGCGTGTCGGCAAAAAAATATCCGAAGGGATCGTTAGAGCCCGTACCATACTATTCGTGTGCCAACCTTCGTAAAATCCGTTCAGACAATTATGTCACTTTTTGTGGCGTTAAAAAAAAAAACTTTTTGTGGCTGTGAAAGGATGCCTAAGATGTGTGGAATCAGGTGGGACAGATGAAAACTTCCATACACATCGTAGCCGGTTCAGCCACAAGCTACACTGCTGCCTGAACGTGCCAAAAAGACGGATAAGACGTGCTCAGTTACTGACCGACGCTGTCAGTGACGGATGTCTCAACTACGCAGATCATTATCGGTATGTTGGCCTGTAGTGTCCTTTGCTGAATGTGGGACTTCCTTCGACGGATACAATGAACGACCAAAGATCATTTTTCATAAAGACTTGGAAGTTCATTTATGTTGGAGCGAGAAGAGCGAATGTAGATCTTTACTGTATCTGCCCACGTATTGACCCACTCCAGTACAAAAGCCTGATCATTATCATAATTTCAGCCGAACGACGTCCACTGGTGGATGTAGGCCTCCCGCAATTCTCGCCAAACCCATTGGTCCTGTGTGTTTTGCATCCAGCTTGTTCCTGCGGCCTTCACCAGGTCATCGGTCCACATTATGAGAGGGTATTCCAACGTTTCGGCTATTACTAAGCCTCCACTGTCTGCCCATCCGTCCGTCTTTAAACCGGCGGTATCTCGTGAACCGTACCTAATAGGTAGACCGTTGGAATTTTTTCAGTGTGTACCTATTTCTGTTGCTGCTAAATAAAAGGGGGTCAAGAAACGTTTTTTTTTTTTCGGTTTATGGAACGGAACCCTTGGGTGCAAGTCTAAATCGCATTTGGCCGGTTTTTATACATTCATTAACCTACCTGCACACTGTTTAGGCTCATACAAATAACAGTACCCAGACTGTAGGTACCAACTGATCAATTTGTAGACCTAAAATAACCTCATCAAATTGAGTCGACATTCATATCACACTTCCTTGTTTGACTCGTTCCACCGAAACGTAATACCTACGTACCTACTTAGTTCTTTAACCTCTAAATGCCTCTACATTTATCGACGAGGAAAATAGGTCTAAAATATGGAACCAAACCAAGATTATGCAACCACATTTGAAATTAGAATGGCCTGAAATAATATGCATTTTAGGTTGCGGCTTGGGGTTTTTCAAACGAATTTTACAGTAGGCACAGCCGATTAGATTATAAATTTTAAGGAAATTGTATTTAAAAATATCCGGATATGGAACTGGGTGCATTACGGTAAACGCAGTCGGTAAAAATACCCAGACCGATACCTACAGCAAGATTTCGATAAGAGCTAACCGAGTGTTAGGTATAGATTTAGGCGCGACCGGATGCTCATGCGTTGTCGGGCGTCGGGCAGCGTCGTCGGTAGGGATGTCGAAAATATCGATAATTTTATCGAGATTTTTTAAATGTACAATTCCGACTTACAACACATATTCCGGTACCTAGATTGGTATTTTTAGAATAAGGCTAGTAGGTGGTGTGTATATATATAAGAAGTTTTTTTTTTCAATTCTTGGAACATATGGTGTCATCGATTAGACTTCATGACATAGGTACAAAGGCGAGCTTAATGTAATAATTGTTTTAAATAGGTTTCTGCTACTCATTATTTTATATCTATCAATATACCACCAGTCAAAACATCTATAGGAATATTGACGGAAAAAACATCGATATTTTTTCGGCAAGCCCAGAAGTCAGGCCGAAGATACGGCGTCCGTCGCCACCGCGAGCGACCTGCACCGGGCATACCTATGCGTTATTTCGCGCGACCTTGATCCCCACGCCGCACGGCTCGAACCGCGCGTGTTATGTAAGGCCACTGCCACACACTGCAGTTTCAGGACTAGACGAAGCGCCGTGGCGACGACGTGTGACGTCACCCTATTGATAGGAGAACAGAACAAAAATAGAAAATGTTTAATGGAATTATTATGAATGCACCTCTGTGTGCGTGGGCACGCGTTTCCCGTTTGATTGTTTTGTTTTAGAACTTTATAA
The DNA here is from genome assembly GCA_950371165.1 of Lacanobia oleracea. Taxonomy (NCBI): domain Eukaryota; kingdom Metazoa; phylum Arthropoda; class Insecta; order Lepidoptera; family Noctuidae; genus Lacanobia; species Lacanobia oleracea. The sequence continues at coordinate 17,111,353 of OX493387.1, read as the reverse complement.
TATTTTTTATTTAATTTTGCTTTGGTTGATGAAGTTTGAGATCAATGGGTATTGGAAATTGAACGACGTGATCAAATAAAATCAATAAGAGGCTCTAGATAAAGTGCAATATAATAGTGATGGCTATTGTCAAAATGACAAAATTCAAGAGATCGATATCGTGACATTTCGACAGCATTCGTCAACCCCATATATTTTTGACGTTTTGAAAATCGCCTTCGCCGCGCTACCGCTGACAGATTGACATTTGTGAACGCCTAAGCCTAAGATCAATCTTTCGAATAAATAATAAATCAAAATATTATTAAGGAACAGTCGACGGCCTCTTGCTTCACACTGTAAACTGAGGTTTTGTAAAACATGCTAATTAACTAAATGTCCTACATAGAGGTCCGGTTATAATGCGTATAAAAACGATCTCCAATCTGAACATGCTAACACTAATATTGATAGACCACCTTTAAAGGACGACTCAATTCCGTCCACAATTCGCACTAGCGACTCCACCGCTCATACCTATATTGAGCCATGTGACGACATACCTAGACACATCTAGCTACACCTAGGGCTACAGGAAACTGCACACGCAAAATGTATAAAGTGACATAGAAGTGTGAAAGACACCTAATGTACCATTAAATTAACATAGGACAGCTCATGCGAACTGCATCGTTAAGCCAAGGGTACACTGATTACTACAACAAAAACTCTGTTCAGACCTACCTATTGTTTTTATTCGTGTTATAAATGTGTTTTATCCAAGCATTGGTTAATACTGTCCGATATTTCACGTAACACGATTTAACAATCATGCAAAATAAAGATCATTTCCATTTATGCTGTGGCTGCTATACAAATTAGCCCCAACCTCATTGATACCAACCCCGTCAGCCATATTTTGGAGAGCAGGCTAGCGTTGTTATAGCTTTTAGCAATGCATTTTCTTCTATATTCCTAATATAGAAGAAAATGCATTGCTAAAAGGTACCTAGTACATAGATGAAATGCCATTTTTTTTTTTTTTTTTAAGTGTGGTAAATCATCAAATGGCTCCTCCCGCTCTGGGTGAAGCAAGAGGGAGCGTCAGACTCTTACTGACTAAAACCCATCCGTGTTCCTCCTGGTGCCCTTTGCGTTCCAAGGCTACGGCACCTCTTTCGAACAGATTCCGCAGCCCCAGCAATAGATGAAAGGCCACACAATCCACATCTATCTTAGTTCCTGCTGAAAGAGATCACATTGACAAGTATGTTGACAGTACCTACCATCTCCTACTTAGTCTAAATTCTCTCTGATCATTCCAGGTATTTGTGTTCCAGTAGGTGACAAAATAATAATGGATTAGGTAACTGTTACCTAAAAACATAATAATTGTTTTTTTTTCCGTTTTCAAAAATAAATACGAGTACCTTTTGGTAGACGATATCCTCACCACTTTGATACCTATATGTATTTAGATGTACCAATGCATACAACCAAACAAATAATTGCATGCTATAACATCACTCAAAAAAGTAATAAACGACCTCAGCTCACTGAGTTAATTAAACCTACATACACATAAAGAAACACAATGTAGCGTTCGTCCGTGTGTCCACTCCTTTAAACATGTTAGCTAGACTATTGTGCTGCGAAGGTCGGCCATAGCTATACCTATCTAGGTTTACAAATGTGCGCTAGCGTTTGAGCTAAGCGTTCTAATCTTACTTCCTCTTCGACTGTATTGATGACTTGTTTTGTCCTTCATATTTTTTATTATATGTTCCGTATTAGGGTAGAACCAAAGTAATGAAATGCCATGATAAAAGATCACGAGTAATTTTTTCTATTACTGAAATTCACCGTACAATACAATACAGCTTTGATTTGATGACAGTATCAGGGATTTGGTGGAATCCTTGACAGAAATTCTTGCAGTATAATTTTTCTATTACTCCTATCTCAAATTGAAACTACACGAGGTCATTCCACACAAACTAAGCTAACGATAGTCGAGTCGTAACAGGTGAGATAGTGGTCAAACGCGTGCCTATCAATAGTAAAAAAGGTACTTATCTGAATACTATGGTTAAATACTGGAATACCGAATTTGCCCTTTTCCGCAATTTCGTGGTAGGTAAAGGGCTGGGCTGGGCCAAAGGATATTATAATAAAAATTCTGACTGAGTACAATCTTCACGGCTACCCGTTATACAAACCACCTTACTACTAGTGCCAAAGTTTTCAACATAAAACAAATAAACAGTAATCCTGAAAGAGTAAGTTATTGCGAGGAATTCCAGCTACTTAGCAGTTAGCGGTAACAAGAAATAATTATTTGTTCGAATGTATGTTCATTGGTCGATGTCTAATTGCTAAGCTGCAGGGTACGTGCCTTTAAAAACAGGTGCATACTGCAGGCTGTGATGAGAGTATAGGGCTTCCATTTATACTGTCTGTCTGTAGTTCTTGGAGAATATTCTATTACTTAAAATTGCATCCATCTATCTCTGTTTTTATATGTGGGTCCTCCTACGGCCAATGGCATAATGCATTGTGTTGAGTGCATTTTAAACTCTCTTTGTAGTCGATTACGAAATCATCATAATAAGACCCTTGAAACTATTGTTCTTATATAGGCATACCAAAGAGTGTCAGTCTCAAAGACTTCCCTAAACTAGGAGGATTTCTAAAGAGAAGGAATTTCTACGTAAACGTACCGGAACAAATATACCTACCTAGATTTTCCTTCGAATAGTTTTGAATAAAACGCATGAATTCGCGCCATTAGTCGATTCTATCTGAAAAGATAACATCAGAACGCCTACGTAGCGTGTTAACGGCAATATATTGCATTTTTATCAAGTGCATTTTAGGAAGGTCATAAGATTGTACAGCCATTTATACTCGTATCACGGAAAATGTCCTGATAAGTTGATAGATTACGTTTTTTATTATCATGAAAGAAAATGCTTTAGCTCTACTTTATAAGTATGCCTAAACGTTAAAAAAGGGGGTAAAGGGGCTTGCTATAATCCATGCTTAGTATAATTAGTCCTGGTTTAAGTTGACCATCATCACGGAAATAATTAATAGGAAATAACTTAAAACTGCCATTTAGAGTTGGTACCTTCAGTCTATGCCGTTCCTGAAAATTACAGCAAATTGTTCAAGATACCATCAATACAGCAAGCTCGTCGCTCATTATACTCCGCAGCCATTTACTAAGTCTAGAACAATGATATGACGTTTTTCTGAGAACCGATGGATGCGATGAGAAAAGGATCTTCAGTCTTTTAGAAAAAAAAAAGATCAAGCGTACGGTCAAAAATTTCGAATAGAATGTTCCGCGTCCACGGCCTTTACAACGAGCTTGTGATGAAGTGAGGAGTGGGGGGCGACAGACGGCCCGATGACATCACACCGAGTTGCAGTGCGGTGCGACCGCCAACTCTTGCGCAATCGTGCGCCCTTGATCTTGACTGCGTCGCGGCCGCACGCGTGTGCGCACAACACCTACGTTTAAATACTAGGTACACTCGCAGCTATATTTATCTTCGCGCATGTAGGCGCGAAGCGGTAATCACAGAAAAAAAAAAAATAATACACAAGTGGCGTTTTGTACTTATTAGCAAATCTGAGTGTTCCGGCTGCTGCCTCGGGTAGGTAAATGTTGTAATTAGTGACGGATGCGCAGAATAAATAATTTTAACCTGTGGTTTGTCATCGGCACACGTGTGTGCCATTGGGAGTCAACTGAAATTGATGCTTAATGGCATCCCACATGCCATACCAAATCACGCAGTTTGAACTTCTTTTTTTTTAAACGCAGTGTTTAATATCTATAGCCCCCCATCGTCCAAAAAACATGGCGGCCGTCGATTTTTCTACAATAAACCTATTCAATTGTTGTGGCGTCGCAACAGCTATTGCGACCAGGTGATCACGGGTTAAGTTCACCTGCAGATGTGCATTATGTTTTACAGTTTATGATTACTTCGTGATCTTCAACGGCCAGAACAGCCATAAAAATATAAAAGGACATCAATCACATGGCAACGTAAAACAATTCAGATGAAATAAATATGCACACTATATAGGGACTTATCAACGAGACGATTAAACATTTTTAGCATACCTATCGAGGCTATGCTGAATAAAATTAATTTATATTATTCCATAATGTTTTCGAGGTCGCAGACTAAAACCGTATGTTCACATATAAAATTAGTATTTTGCCTAGACACAATACCTTTTGTATTTGTATGTCGGTTCGTGGATGATTTAACATGTACTATGTGTTGAGGTATACACTGTATCAGTTAATAAGCGGTAAATGAATAATGAGTCGTGACTGGTGTTGAAAATAGGCCTTTAAATTGATAACGCATAAGTCTGTGGCAGACGTAAATACACGTGTAACGATAACCATGAGTACCTACATACTAAACTATAGGGCTGGGACTGCCTACGCGACAGACGGTTTTAGATCCGGTTGAGAACCGAAATCATTATCGGCAGTCCAAATAGGGTTGTAGCGAGTTTTCTAGGAAGTTGAGTTGTAAAAATCCATTGGAAGTCAGGATGAAAATCGAGTAACCTAGGAAAATTTAAACAAGAAAATGATGCGACACTATTTGCGTATAAAATCCTCATAGTACCTAATAAAACTTCTCATCTCATTTTAGATATTATTGGCAGCTCTTATAAACTCTTAAACACTTGAACATATGTTTTGTGCATTACCTAATAAGAAGTTGTAAAAACCCGAGTTACCGCAATTTTTTTTTTTTACTATTGATTGGCACGCGTTTGACCACTATCTCACCTGTTGACTTTATTTATTTACTGCTATTAAGAATTCCTGTAATGAAATGCTATAACTAGGTACTGATTTTGTGCTTGGACAATGGTACAGGATCAAATTAGCGAAACTGCAAAGGCGAGATGGGTAGTTGGGAACCGATTTTGAGATAATGATGGAAGAGCTCGTTGCTAAATAATACCAGACGTATTCATCGACCTTCCAGGGTAAGCAATGCCTAGCGAGTATGGTCCTTGGATGGGTGGACCATTTACGTACACTGGGACTGGGACCCCTCCGTGTCTCAGAAAGCACGTAACGTGGTCTAGGCTGCCATTTGTAGATCTTTGACAGTCATTATGAATAGTCAGAAGCGAGGAGCTCGTGACTAGATAATAGCAGCCGCACGGGTCGATCTTCAAGGATAAACAACGCTTGCCAAGGTTGGTCTGTGGATGGGTGACCATCTTAACATACCGAGTTTTCTCCGTGCCTCGGAAAGCACGTTAAGCCGTTGCTCCCGGCTGTCATTTGTAGATCTTTGGCAGTCGTTACGGATAGTCAGAAGCCAGTAAATCTGACTCCAGTCTTGCCATGAAGTACCGTGTTACCCAGTTAATGGGTTGTGGAGGTCTGGTAGGCAGCCGCTCCTCGGAAAATACTGGTATTCAGCTAAATCTGGCTTGACTGGAAGCCGACCCCAATATAGTTGGGAAAAGGCTAGGCAGATGATGATGAATAGTCAGAAGGGGGGAAAATCTGTCACCAGTCTTTCCAAGGGTATATTAATATAAAAATAAATAAATTCCCAACAAACCTGGAGTTTCAGTAGTTAAATTATTCTGACCTTGCGCATGGAAAGACTGTTTTGCATTACGTACCTAAACTTGAGGCTGTTATCACCAGCTGGACATTTCACCTAGATTAACGTGATGTTTTTTTAAATAAATTTACTTATCTGTGCCGAAGCGGATACAAGACGCACCGTGAGATTAATCATTTGTTTTGGTTGTCATCACTTACCCGCTGATTGTGACTGCACTTTATTCCTTACTTTTTTTCAGCATTCAACATTTTTGCTGCAAGTTATTTACAGCTGTGGAATTCGGTGGTCTTATGAAAATGAGCATTTTTAATGCACGTGGAGAAAACATAGGGACGTTTTATTGGGGAGCTTCTTTGTGCGCTACTTTTTGCTCTTGTCTACATCCGGGTAGATCCTCACCAGTCTGGCCTCCTAGTACTTAGTTTGAAATATTTTCTTACGTTTTACGGGAATATTATATCGCATCCAAAAGGGAATTCGGCTGTCCTTGGTAACGTTTGACCGCCAAAAAAGTGCTTATTTTCAGTCTGGTTTGAATTTAAGTTTCACTTTAGCATACCTCGAACAGTATTCAGAATTTGCAATTTGGTAAAGGTTAAAGGTCGTTGGCGCGCTATTTAGAAAATGCGTCATACTTTATGAAAATGAATTATTTTGTAGAAAACATTATTAGGCTCGTACAATATTTTTTTATGCTTGTGAAAAAAATTCTAGCAGAACTGTTTGTTGGGTTATGAACTTTTCAAATGTCGTAAAATAACTAAAAACTAGTTTTTTTTTTCTCTACTAGGTATTAGGTTAGGTTTTAGAGGTTAGATGGTTATTAGGACAGATACACACATATAGTTAATTCGTGCTAGAAAAAGGGGAAGCTCAAAGTCAGATACACCTACAATATTTAAGTTCTTTATACAATTTTTAATTTACGTACATTTTTTTAATCATAATTCACAGGTGTGTCATTTTTTTAAAGATGGATTTATTTATTCGAGATTTTAAATTATGGTTGCTATGCTACATTTTAAACTGAATTAGTTACTAAAATAATTCTCTCTACGTGTTGCAGCGGCGGGAGCTAGCTCAGACATGGGAAGTGAGCACTATTGCCTAAGGTGGAACAATCATCAGAGCAACCTGCTGGGAGTATTCAGCCAGTTGCTGCACGACGAGAGCCTGGTCGACGTCACGCTAGCCTGCTCCGAAGGTGCATCCATTAGGGCTCACAAGGTACACTTCCAAACTGTTCCAAAATTATACTTGGGTAGGTAGCTATGTGTTGCGGAGTTATCAGTCTGAACTGTCCAACTCCTGGACAGAGGCCTGCTTCAATGTCTCTCTTTGCTCTTCCCGTCAATTCACCAGCTTAATGCTAGTTGTAATGAAATTTCCTAAGTGTGAATATGGATGACTGAATGACTTTTGGGTAGAGAATGATTTAGCTCAATAAAGTTAGGAAGTTGCGACAGTGCGAAGGTTGATAATACTGTTATAAGGGTTAGGAATAGAAGACGTGAAAAAACGTGCTAAATCAACCTCAACTACAATGAGGGTGTTAACGAAAATTTACCCTACCAGCTAGTCTATTCTTTAATAATCATTTCGATATCGAGCTTCACCTGAGTGATAATGCTCTCAAAGTGAGCTTTATTGCGCACAACATAAAGGTCTTATGTTTATACGAATTTGATACTCAACTCGGATTCCGCTGTCGAGGCATGTCAAAAACAAGCGATTTGATAGGGTGTTAGGGACTGACACCTCAGTGCAGCGACATACGGAATACTGCTCTCATCTTTGGGACGGATCTCCCAGATACCAGCTTGATGCCCTTGAGTCAATTGAGAAACGAGCCAAGAGGATCATTGGCAATGAGAGGCTCGTCGCGACGAAGCTCCAAAGTCTTGAGCATCGACGACGAGTTGCTAGCTTGTCGGTTTTCTACCGGTTGCATTTTGGGGAATGTGCGACGGAATTGCATAATTTCATTCCGCCAAGCCCATTCCATCGTCGGACCACAAGACGAACGGCGATGCGCCACGGGTACATAGTAGACATCCCATACACACGCACAAAACGTTTTGAGAACACATTCATAATGCGTACAGCTAAGGAGTGGAATTCTCTGCCGGAGAATTCCTGATAGCTACAACTACTGCTCCATCTTCGACCACATCATCGCTTACCATCAAGTGAGATGGTAGTCAAGCGCGTGCCTATTAATAGTAAAAAAATATATCAGAAAACCCTCATTGGAGAAGCACAAGAGGATGGTCTTAGACTAAGTGGTCTGAGAAGATGGTTGTATGGCGTGAGCTTCAGCCCGAACTCCCATCGAAAGGAGTGATTGGATAAAGGAGCTTGAAGCTTTAGTCCGGCAAAATAGAGCTGCAAGCAAGAGCCTGCTAGATACCTACAAAGGAATGCAATCGCGCACGCAGGTACAGTGTGAGAAATGGTTGCCACAAAAACAACTGATTGGATTGGACTTTAACGATCTGATACCTCGAAGATTTGAAAACATATCTCACTTTCGATTTTCCACTAAAGTTCTCACAGTTGGCATTGAGTGAGCGATAGTGATTCTGTATAAGTTTAATGACTCTTGTTTAGTGCGGCACGTGTAGAAACCTCTCGTTCCGCTTCATTTCATTACTTTGTAGGTACCTATTGTTAATCTTCGCGCTATTAAGAGCCGTTTACACGTTGCGTCTTTTGCCTGAATTTGCATGGAAACTGACTGACATTTTGCTTATCAAAGAAATGCTGCCGTACGTACACTATGCGGAGGTGCAGTGAAAAGAAAAGTTCAAGCAATGTATTCGGTACGAGGATGCTGGTTGCATAAAGCTCATTGAAGTTTGTGAATTCATGCTCAAAAAATTTAGATCTTTGCAACCCACTTTTAACTAGCAGAATAATCGGTGGCGTGAAAACAACATTATATAGGTAACCAATTATAGCCTCGCCCTCTCTAGAAAATCACCTTTTTTACCGGAAAAACACTTTTTTCAAGCTTAGTTGCTGTGGATCTAGAGTAACTCCTAGCTGAAGCTGAGATTGTGCACAACATTTTGGATTCCCTATAAAAATAATTTCTCGTCTCTTCTTGAACGAGGCTAAGTGCGATGTGGAGGGAATAAATAGAGGGTCTCACTGTGGTGGTCGTACAAGTTACGGCAAATCTTAACGTCTCTCTGCCCATTACTTTGGATAGTACCTACCGGATCTCAGCATTATCTTACTATCCTTGTCCCATATCACCTCCTCGGGGACGACACACGTTTTTCTTCCTTTGTCCTCCGTCCGGTCAAGGAGTCAACTGTACACCTTGACTCCCTTCTCCAACCCATCATTCCTCACAAAATCCATCATCTTTCCTTTGGCCTTCCACTCCCTCGCCATCCAAACACATTCATATTGAACTCGCTTTCAAGTTAGCCGACTTCTGTTAGTATGCACGTCTCGGCCAACAACGACATTGTCAATGCAAGGAATATAATTGCATTAACAATGCGATTAAATTATTACTAATTGCATTATAACTGTATTATCACGCACTCTGCGATCACCGAATGTGTTGCCTTCTTTTGTTTCATATTTGGTATAGGAAGTTGTTAATTAAATCCTTGTCTTATGGGGTGCCTAGGATTATCCTAGGAAGAAACTTAGCCTACCTAGGTATCTACATCTTTTTGTTTTTCGATTTGGTCTCTTCATGCAAAGATCCTGTTAAACGATTCTTCAAAAATGACTGTTATCTTGTTTGGGTTTCTATGTATATCTTCTGACATACATATCTAAGTAAGAACAGGTACCTACCTAAGCCGTCCCTACGTCAATGGTAACAAATTCTTTATCACCTAACACATCTTATTGTGTAACACAAAATCGCATCATCATCAGTCTATAGCAGTCCACAGTTGGACCACTATCGGTGGGTATCGGTGCGGCTCGGTACCTACAGCTCGGGCGCCTTACGGTGGCTTCGGGCGCCTGAGAGCTGCTTCGGGCGGCTTCGGGCTGCTTCGGCAGTCGTAAACATACCTAACGACGCCGAGGCTGTCTGCGGGTAGCTCGGGTGGCATTTTCGTGGCAGACACGTCGCATAAGACATGAGCGCCTCCATTAGCTTGGCAACACCCAGAGGAAAATAAAAGGCAACAGCCTCATTAATTACATGTATAGGTTCGTTTTATTTGACAATGACAGAAGAAAAGTTGATTATTCTTGTGCTTTCACCCAAAATTATCTTTATTGCCTTAAGACTCCAAGTTTCTCTTCTTCTTCAGCAAGATGAACAATGAGAACTAAGTCCCAATCCACCATTATAAATACACACGCACAACGGTTTTCACGTAACGTTACGACTGCTCTGCGACGCGTCTGCCTCGGCACACTTAGATCGCGGACACGAACTCAGCGGCGCGGCAGGTGACGCGGGCAGTTACATTAAATGACTGCCAAGGCAGCTCTGAGGCGCCAGAAGCCGCCCAAAGCAGCCCTCCGGCACCCGAAACCGCCCGAGCTGTACCGAGCCTCAGTGATGCCCACCGATACCTAGTGGGCGCCGCGCCTTACGTAGTTAGGCTGCTGTTCTCTCAATGTGGTTCGTGTTACTACCGTTAACCACTTGACTACCGACAACCAAGGAGTTGTAGATTGGAAGATCATAAATATATAGATAGGTACCTATGTGTAGATAAGTAGGTACCTTCCACAGAACTAGCTATCCATAAATTTGTAAAGTTTTACATATGACTGTGTAACCTCTGTTCACGGATAGACGAGATAGGTATCCACTAATAGGTAAATAATGAGATGAACTTAAATTAGAATACAGTTACGCCTTAAATACCTACCTTCCTTAAGAATCTAACAGTGCCATTCATTCTAAAATTTAAAACCGAGGTTGCCGTACGTTAAGTTAAACATCAGAAGGCACGAACGCAATGAAAATGGCCTATGCTGTCAATCCCGTTTGAGATTTAGTAGCCATTAATCGGGGAATACGCGGAAATACTTTCATCTTAACACGATCAGTTTAGTTCTGTGAATCGAGATAGGCAAAGACGTATTACCGCGTTTACCTACCTACCTTTTGAATTCTAAGTAAGAATGCAGATGAGAATTCTCTCATCTGCATACTTACACTTAAATTTACCACTTGCGCATTCGCGTATGAATTGAAGCCCAATGAAAGGAAATAAAAGACGCATCAAAGATCCCATCAAATCATAATTTCATTACTTTAATAGGTTAGCGGTAGATAGGTTGCCCATGCAATTTTTCAATTCTTTTGTAGCTGTCTTGTCTGAAAATCTGGTTCTTTTTTAAATTAAATTTGGGATTTGTCACAACTATTTTGCCACGATGAATGAATATAAAAGTGTTCACTGTCACGAGGGCGATAGAGATTCCACCTTGAGCCTACATTTAAGTGGTGCAATTTCACATCGCCTACCTATTCACACAAATACGACCGGCGCATCCACCAATTAAAATAAATGATAAAGCAAAACTTTCGCATCATTTTCAGGTAGTGCTGTCTGCGTGTTCATCGTACTTCCGATCTCTGTTCGTTGACCACCCGTCGCGACATCCCATCGTGATTCTCAAGGACGTGGGTCTTGAGGAGCTCCGGACCCTGGTCGACTTCATGTACAAGGGCGAAGTCAACGTTCAGTACTGTCAACTGCCTGCTCTCCTCAAAACTGCTGAGAGTCTTCAGGTATTAATGATTTTGTTCACTATTATCAGTCCTTTACCTTTTTCCTAATAGGTACACAGAAGACTGAGGTAGATAGCCACCTACACGAATATTCAAGTCTAGGAATAAAAATTAAAAAACTAGCTTCTATTGAGACTGGTTTTCAGTCTGTCTGCAATCGCAAATAAAATATTAAGGTCAAGTCTATTTCAATTACTGAGTGAGCACAACATCGCCAATTTTTTGAAACTGTTATATTTAGCATTAGGTACGCAAGCATCTACTTTGTAGGTCAGCTATCAGATATTAAGGACGATTTTTATATTTTCCAGGTTAAAGGACTAGCTGAAATGACTACCCTAAGTGCCGCCGGCATTGAAACAAGAAAAGTTCAAGAACCAATGGAAGAGTGCCAACCACAAGAGCCGAGGGAAAGTTCAGAAACACATGAAAAGTTGGACGGCAGAGATCACAGGGAAAAGGAGGATCGGCGGGAACTGAAAGACACACGGGAAGTCCGTGAAAGAGAAAACAAAGAGACTCGAGACGTAAGAGAAACTCACGTAAGAGAGTCTCACACAAGAGATTCTCGAGAGTCGAGAGAACCAAGAGAACACAGAGACAGAGAACTAAGAGAACCTCGAGATTTAAGGGAATCTCGAGAAATTAGGGAACCAAGAGACCCTCGAGACTTGAGGGATCCCCGCGAACTGCGGGAACACAGAGAGTCCAGAGATTCTAGGGACATATCGCGAGATTTGAGGGAGGTTCGGGACCCAAGGGACTTACGTGAGCCTCGAGAAACTCGTGATCACAGAGAAATGCCCGAAGCGTCGCCCCCAAGAATATCCCCGTTACTTTCAGTTCGGCGATTTAGGCCAGACATCACGGGCGAGACTCCGGCCCTCTCACACCCTCCTATCCCAAAAGATGAGCCTCCCGATGAGCCTATGCGATCATCGTCACCAGAAGACGATACGGTTTCGATTAGATCAAATGGAGCACAAAATGAAAGTATCGGTACGTAAAAATTACGATACTAATGTTATTCTACAAAATCCATCATGTTAAAAGCTAAAACCTATTTTGACTGTGTCAGTAGGTCCGTAAACCCCCTCGAGCTGCCCGAGATCTATAATAATCAATCAAGTTTCACGTAGGGTATTAATCGACTATTACACTGCACTTGACAAACCAGATTAAAGAGCACTATTGTCAAACAGACTACCCATTGCGATTTATGTAAAATCACGTGTTTGCATTAGTTAGGTACTTGTACTTTGATTTAAATACAATTTGTCAAAAACGAAATGTTTTTTTAGTGATACCGAGAGTTCGGGTAAAATTTTATTTCCTAAATATCTAATGTATTAAAAATGTTTATAAAATATAGATATTAAACTAGAAAAATGAAGTGAGAACAGGTCAACAATATTTTTCGTTCGACAAACTAGGCTTTAAGATTGACAGTGTAGAGTTTTGATTAGTCTTGGGTACATCTCTACTTTGTTTTGACTTTTGAGTTTGACGTTTGTCGTATTTGATTACGATACGAAATCCGTGAATAATAGTGAAACAGGATTTTAATTTATGAAATGGATAGTTCAGTAAAATTTAATGTAATGCAAGTTAAGGCAAAAAACTTAAACATGCTATTAATAATTTATCTCAGTCAAAAGTATGCGAAACCAAGCATAATCAAATCAAAAATTAAAAACTTAGGTGCTGTAACTTGAGAAAAGGTAAAGCTTTTGTATTAAAAACTAGATTAAAACCATACAATACAATTATAAAAAAAAAACCCTAACATGTGACCTCCTGCTGCAATGCTGCAGCTGCCCCAAAATAACAGTGAAAAAGAAAATTTATTGCATCAGTTCAATAAAATGTTCGTGAACTTAGGCCTCTACTGGAGAGACAGTGTAATTTTATTTGGCATAACATGCATTTTGACATCATCAGCCAAAACCTAAATTGCCATCAAATATTCCAAAACTGTGCTCAGTTACTGAACAACAACACTAATCACTTTTTTCCGTACTTCTAGGTTTAAACATGACGATAAACAGTCACACCAGTAGCAGTGTACTAGGAGCCCACTACTCTCCCGTGGAGCAGCGGCTAAGTGTGCTGAATACTATAGCACACCCCGGATTGACCCACCCAGCCCATGCTTCATTGCCAAGTCCGAGGAGTGAACCTATAGCAGGCCCCTCTGGACTACCTCCTGTTCAGCAAGTACCCCTAGTAAGTACTGTGACAAAAGTTTACCTATAATAGCCTATTTTGAGAACGCTCCCCTTCCCCTTTTGCACACAATTCTGTGCAGATTAGATAGTGTTTTGTTTTTTGAATAGATTAATATATAATATAAATCCAATTTCCAACCTGTAAGTTCAGTTTAATCAAAGGGTCTTTCAAATAGTACTACAAGTTTTAATACAAAATTCTGAACAATACCACTGTATTTTCCAGAATTTTGCAGTCATTGCTGCTCTCCTTTTTAGTGGTTTTTTAGACTGGTTGTGTCTTATTTGTAAGACCTATTGATGTGAGGACTTAGAGGCTACAGTTAAAAAACTTACAATATTGGCAATGGTCTACAGAAATCCAAAACTATCACATTTCCTTGAGGAGTTTTAAATACCTGAATATATTTAAAGCATATTAATCTTGCAAATACTTATGAATAATATAAACAATTCCAGTCTTTGAAGAAAGAAATTGACTGGGACAGGAGCAATGAGGAAAAGGCTGGTGGTGAGACTTCATCGGAGTACCGAATGCAACATGAGTCCGTGAGTAAAGTTACTGTTTATTTCTAGTATGTAGATAGAACACAATTTTCAGTAAGATTTGTTATAAAAATGTTGAAAGATGTTTTATGAAAATGAGTATCGATTAAAAACCTATTTATATGAAACAAAATTTTAATTCCACTGAAAACAAAATAGTGCATTTTTTGCCAAATTGTTTATTGTTTTTAAATTGAAATTATTTAAAAACAATTTTAAGCTTATCTGATCAGGGAATTGTTCACACAGTAAAGAGTTTTTGCCGCTGGCAATATTTTGGCTGATGAGAAAGAGAGTATGTTTTCTCTGTCTGTTCTTTTCTCAAAACAAATAAAAAAATCACTGCCTGCTTCTCAAAGTCGACTTCTTCATTGACTCTAAAATTGTGTTCTTTAAAACATTGAGGAATGTCACCATAAATATTTATTTTTACAATATTCTTGTGACATTTGCCAATATATTCTTATGTATTTATTTAAAGTATGTAGATAATAATGCATGTGTGTAGCTTGTAGTAAATGTCTCTGTATATTATGATAGATAAGTGTTGTATTGCATGTTTCATTTATTTTTCCACAATCATAAAATATTTGATGGTTTTATTTATTAAAAACTTAAAAAAAAATGCCAGATTCTAACAAAACAGGTTAGAGTTTTATCTGACTAATATAAAAACAGTATGTTATTTTAGACATAATTAAAACATATTTGCCCAATTTATTAAATGTCCAGACCGCCTTGTGCTTGTCAACATACCAATATGTATCTTTAGTTTTTATGAAAACTTGGATGTATTGTGAGTGGCTGCTTAAATAATTCTGTTTATCAGGAAAATTCTTGTATGTACACATAGTACGCCTACTAATATATGTGGTGGCACAAAATAAAGTAACTAACACAGTCTTGTGAAGCTCCCGTAACTATAAAGTAACATTTAATTTGGCTGTTGGTGTTTTGTGTAAATTGATTAGTTACACGCATGCTTGTATGATACGCTGCGCTACTTTGAACATCGAGTATTATGCCTTGCTGTCAAGAAGTTGACCTTCATTTTGTTGGCCATCATTTTTATATCCATTCATTTTGTTTGATATATATTTTGGGCAGTTTTTTTATTTTAAATTTTGGCCATTTTACATGCATACGTTATTGTACGAATCTGTGATTCAGTACGCGTGCGCGTTGCTAAACAACAAGGCATTACGCGTAGCCGGCTCCCGGGTCACTCCTGCACTTTTTTGGGCAAAAATGAGCGTCAACTTCTTAATTAGATAGTGGAAATTAAAAATATACCGAGACTGCATCTCAATTTAGAAAGTAGTGTTAGAGATATTGCACACAGTTTGGTCCGTGTAAAATGGAACAAGAAAAAAGAAGTTGATGTTCTTTTTTGTGGTTGCAGGAGTACGATGGGTCCGGTAGGGGGCGAATTGATGAAGGGGAGAGGGGGTATCCTTGCATCCACTGCGGTGCGGCGTTTCCACACCAGAGCAAACTGACGCGGCACATACTGACGACGCACACGCTCGACACGCTGAAGTATCGCGACGCGCTGCTGGGCAGGCCCATCGGCTTGCCCATGATAGGCCAGTTCAGTGACCCTCCGTACATGAGCATGCACGCTGAGGAGTCCCCCATAGAGCTGGACATAGGCGCCGTGGAGCCCGGGAACGTAGTGCTGTGCAAGTTCTGCGGAAAGAGCTTCCCGGACGTGTCGTCGTTAATAACACATTTACCAGTGCACACGGGGGACCGGCCGTTTAAGTGTGAATTCTGTGGCAAGGCGTTTAAGTTAAGGCACCATATGAAGGATCACTGTAGAGTTCACACAGGTAAGCCATATCTTACTAAATTTTCCTACTTCTACATTTCCTACTGAATAAAAACTGTTCTTCATTCATATTTTCAAAGTTTAGAGTCAAATAGATACTTTTACTACTACAGTTGAACGAATAGAAGATCTTTAGAAATATATCGCATTTGATCTGAGAACATTTACTTGTTGATTAGTTGGCAAAGCTTTTTGTTAATCTTTTATATTTTCCAGTTCTTTTTCAGATATTTATTGTTGATTAAGCATTATTTTATTTCGAATCTTCACAATTAACGGTATAACGCTACCTCTTGCAGGTGAACGGCCATTTCGTTGCGGGCTTTGCGGCAAAACGTTTTCGCGGTCGACAATTCTGAAGGCCCACGAGAAGACGCACTATCCGAAGTACGCGCGCAAGTTCCTGTCGCCCAGCCCCGTGGACACGGAGGAGGAGAGTCCGCATCAATGAGCCTGGGACGCCCTTAGTGCGCAATTAGCCTTCCCTGATATATTCACCAGTAACACAAACTATTACTGGAAATAGTCAATGTGAGCGAAGTGATAGTTGAATGAACAAATGGAGGACAATATGTTGTAATTAGTTAAGAATGTGATTAAAACGCCGCAACTGTGATCTGAATGATATGAATAATATTTGATATTTCACTAATAGATAATTGACACACTAAACGTTGATACTTCTTAAATTTATTTGAACATTTTTCCGTTACATTCTGTTTTGCTTCGTTTCTTAAGTTTTTGAACGTTAGGTGCTTTCTTTATGCTTTAGTTTATAATAAAAAGTAAACTCATTCTACGATGGGTCATTAGACGGCATAGCCAAAGTTAGGTAGAGATGTATGAATCCTTTTAATATCGTTACTTTCCAAGTCGAGATAATAAATGCTTTTTAGTTTTATTTGCTTGTACAAAAAATGTTTTTTTTTGTTAATGATGTCGCATTGGTTGCAATTTCGGAGATTATTAAAATGAATGAAGAAATTGTAAAATATCATATTAATTTAGAGCTGGCATAATGTTTAGAGACCTGCATATTTATTATAGTAGTATCTTGTCAGAGTTGAGTTTATAAACAAAATTAAAGATTGATTAAGAGTGCTTTAATTATTATTATTAGAGACCATACGAAATTGCACTCAACATAGTTGGTAACAATTAAGAAGTTAGGGATTTGAGATTTTTACTAATTTTATGTCTTTCGAAGTTACGACGCACGCTCCCCTGAGGTAATTCAAAAGCAATATTATGACATATAAATGTAAATAACATATAGTTTGATAATATCGGATTTTTAGGAAATTTATTAGAATGTAAACGCTTCGGTAGTTCTGTATTCGGTATACACGGGGAGGGTTGTGGATGTGATTATGGGAATCAAAGCTTTAAGCGCCGTTTCTGTTCGTCCGAGTACCGTGCCTCTTGCGAAGTGCCGTCGCCGCCAAACAACTTATGATTACTTTAAAACCCCTAACTCTCAAATACAAACTTAGAAACCTGGCGCCGCATCCTGTAAGAGGCATGGTATATACATATAAAAGTATATATCAAATTTTCTATCTATTTTCATACTGCAGAACCACATTGATTTATGATTATTCAAGTTTCAAACCCTGCGGATATCGACGTTTATTAATGAAAGCACCGCACTTTAGATTTTATCGTCTGAAATAATTAATCCCTTTTTCCATTAGTTAAATATAATCAGACAATCACTTGATCATTCGATCTACGCATGTACCCAGAGTTTGAAACTGCTCACAATAATCGCTGTGTTCAATAAATTCAACAGAGTCAAATACAGGGATATTTTATTGATCGTAAGGTTCATTATTTTTCAACACCACCATATTTTTGTTCAAAATACCAATTTAGATATAGCCTTTATTTTTTGGGCTCAGAATTTATAGAAAATATTTGTTTTTATTATACAAAGTTTCATATTTCGACATCACAACCGAGAAATTTAAAGCTTTGATTTGGTACTGATTGGATGTTGGCTCATATAGTCTGTAAGTTCAATGGAAAATTACTTATACATAATATTGATCTGCCCACGGTACTCTCTGGCTAGAGCATACTAATATCTTTATAGAAATTTATATCATTATCTTAATGTACCTAAATGGTTTACGTAATGTACTAGTAGATAGACTGAACTGCCTAATCATTTCATAATCTTTTGGTCATGGGACATATCATTTTTATATAAAATAATATAAATTTCACGGATAAAATAAGGGTGACTTACACTTATTTTATAAATATATATATTTAAAAGTAGGATATTGAAATTTTTTGTAAACGTTTCGTTCTGAATGTAGGCGTTTAAATATCTTTGATTGTAAATTAGATATTTAGTGATTCATAATTTTGGGTTCACTTAAAAGAAAGTATTATGGTAATATAGAAAAAGATCTGTGATATATGTCTAATACAAGTAAGGGTATTACATCTGGGAATATATTATGATGCGATCTCAGAATGTGATTTCAAATATTTAGAATTTTAGGCCACACAGTTGAGATCTTAAATCTTAATATTATGATGAGTTTTATTATTTAAATTTCTTTTTTGTTACAATATTTAGACATTAGCTGCTAAAGATTAAAGTTGCGACCTGAATTATTTTATTAATGTTAGCAAAATTTAATTGAAAAAAAAAAAGTTATTTTAAATCAAAATTTAAAGTGCAAAAAAGCATTATTGAAGGACGAGAATCGTTAAAATTAGGAAACAAAAATTCTGCAACAGATCTCATTGCTATTTATAAGTTTTTTAGGCATCATGTAGAAATTAAGGCCAGTATCCTATTCGTTGATATAATTTTGGTATATCTAAAGTACTTATTTATAACTCTATATACATATTTGGATTGCAAACGCCTAACATTCCAAAATTATTCCTTTGTCAACTTGGTTACTTTTTAGCAAATGCCACCGATACGTTATAGATAAATATTATATGAGCTATTTAATATAGAATGTCTAAATTCTGTAGTGTGGTCGCCGTGAGTACCGGGGCATTCCAAAATAATTATAAACTAAGTTTATTTCGTTTGAATGGAATGTTACGATAATAGTTATTGAATTAATGATGTGGTAGTGTTCGTAGTGGAAGCTCTTCAGCTCTTCCAGCACTTGGTAATATAACACTTGTGTTTCGAGTATAATGTGATTGTTATATAACATGGTTGATGAGATGTGTGTTTTATATTGATCGAAGTGATTTGAAAAATTGCTAGCAATATAATTTACATTCCACTAACCAGTCAATTGTATGTCGACGTCTATGCGCTGATGATACCAGTCAATGTTTAAACTTACTTGGACAGATTGACCATGTCTCCTTCAGTGTTTATTTTATAGCTAGAACTTGGCCACGTGTTCGTCGTTAAGTAAATTTAAACATTCATAAACGATGATGTGAATTGTTTGAATACCTACATACATTTTATTTCGAACACTCCTGTGTAAAGTTTAGCGAATTTACTATGAAAATAACTTGGGAAAGTAAAAAATAATGTTGGTCTATTGTTAAAACTCACACAGTATATAAAATGCATTTTAGATAATAGATTGGTAGATGCGCTACTTTCCGGAGCTAGTAATGAGAAATGAATAAAATTCAATAAAAATGATAAAAAAATGAGACACCAGAATGTTGCTATTTGAAAAGCTGCACTCGTTTTTGTTTTGTCAGAGTCGAACGTTACCAAACTGTATAGCAATACTGAAACCTTGATTAATGTTCCTCTTCTTGTTTTAAGAAAGATTAAATATTTACAATTTACAGAAATACTTAATAGCAATAAATAAATGGTTAATAATGATGCGAATTAACAAATTTGTACGAGTTTTTATCGAAATAGTTTTTTATAATAATACAGAATGCAGTTTAAAATACTATTTTGTTTCCTAACTTTCAGAGGTAATATTTATTATTAAAATAATGATATTCAAATAGATTTATATCTATGTATTTACGTGTATATAGGCAATGTGGTGAATGTTTTTAGTAAAATATAAAGTAGGTACATGAACAATAGATTATACTACCCCCAAGTGCAGTTATTCAAATTTTAACATTTGCCCGTTGTTGCCACGTCCCCGCAGACTTCACACGCCGTTAGCACAAATAAATGATACATATATAAATATATATATTGATAAACTTTATTCATATTTTAAATTTACGTAGGTACCTTTCCAAGTACCTACAGAGCATGATAACTTTTAAGAAAACACTAGCACGAAATATTTCATGTGTTGAAATAGATACGACGTAGATTCATTTTTATATTATCATAAATTGTGACCACAGTTTTATATTTAGAGTGCCTCTTGCCTATACAAGACTTATATAAAGGCTGCAAATCACGGATTAAACATAGAATATGTAGCAGATAGAGAAAAACTGTAATTTTTATGGTGAAAATTGTAAGTTGCGTTATGATATGTGACTTGACACTCTACTGTCCTATGATTTGTACGCAGCGTGATAGCCGCGCGAGGCCACGTCCAACTAGCGCATTCCAGTCGCGACGAACACCAGTGCTAGATTATGTTCTCGACCAATACTACAAACAGTTGTGTTGTATAGTGTTAGATAGTATCGTTAAGTTTCGTCCAACGTGAGCTAGAGGTCGCTAAGCCTACACCGGTTCATTGTAATTTAACTTACCATTTTATTTAAGTGGCATACCTAAATATAGAACTTATATTGCAATTTTTCTAAGTTCCTGTAGGTGTATTAATTATTGTATATCGGTACAATTTGTTTTAATAATTATAATGTGTTTATTATAAATTATTTAGAGTTAAACTTTCGTGACTAATATTTGTATTGGCATAATGTTCGACTAGGTTTTAGTCGCTTCAGTTTCAGTAGTTGACTATCGAAATTTTAATCATTGCTGTTTACATTTTTGGATTAAGGAATGTCTTTAGGTGTATAATAAACATCGTATATTATGCTGGTATAGAATATTTTCAGCACAAGTTCAAATAACGTAGGTCCACTTTATTTATAGAGCTTAATATAGTTGTCGTTTCTTCGTCAGTGAAACGATGATTGTTTCCCCTTAAGCTCTTTTATTTAACATACATTGTTGACATTTTAGATTAGAGAAAATCTGTTTTGCCTTAACATTATTAATAGTTCATAATGTTGTAACAAAGAGCAGTACAGTTTTGTTGAAAAAGTGTTACAGTATATCAAAACGGATCAAGGTTCAAACGGTGTAATGTTTTGTCAATTTTGCAACAATCTAAACAGAGACCCATCGCTGTTGATCATTGTAACTTTTGAAACAAATATAAGCATATCATAGCTGTAAAAATACAATTTTGACAAATAAAAGCTCTACAATCATTACAGACCTATTCTTTTATTGAAGTCATTAATTACCCTTCTTCATGGATTCTCACAGGTAATACACATTGGCTTGTTAAACTTCTGTTAAAACTTGATTGTCACGTATCATATCAGTTCTTGCTTCAATTCCAGATGTGCCTGGACATGTCTTGTGTGTCTCCGAGCATCCCGAGTCCCATCCCCGCGCGCTCGCCCACCGCGCTGCCGTTGTGGTCGCCGCTGCTGGCGCTCCAAGCGTGCCGCCTGCGCCGCTACCTCAGCGACGACTGCATGATGTACCAGCACCGCCACATGCTGCACTCGGAGCGGCGCCGCTGCGGCGTGTGCCTGGCCTCGTTCCCGTCCGCCTGGCTGCTGGAGCGTCACGCCGCGCTGCAGCACGCCTCGCAGACTCCCTGCGACGACAAGCCCTTCGTGTGCGAGCAGTGCGGACAGAGCTACAGGTACCGGTCCGCCTACGTCAAACACCGCGAACAAAACCACCGCGCCCGACTCCCGGCCGACAAACTATTCACATGCGATGTCTGCGGCATGCAGTTCCGCTATCTGAAATCGTTCAAAAAACATCGCCTTAACCACACCCTAGAACGTCTTCACACTAAGAATACAGACACACCCGAAGGAGCCGACCACGTCTCCAGCACCAACGAGGCTCTAATCGGCCAGGGTGGTGAAATGGACTTGTCCATGAAGAAGAAAAACAGAAATGATGCGGCGAAGACACCTCCCGCTGAGATCCGGGACGCTGAGCAAGACAGCACCGTCGACTCGAATGGTGCTTCAGATTCTGTGGTGACCGTAGACGATTCAATAGACTGTCGTACTTCGGGCGCTGAGAGCGAAACCAAAAGGGATGAAGACACGACTTCCGAGGAGAAGAGGCGAGTGCCGGTGTCGTTCGCTAGCATTAGCTCAATGGCGGACAGCTCGGAGAACGAGTCCCGGGCAGACAGTAGCAAGCTTGAGAGTTCGGCAAGCTCGCACTCGGGGATCCTCGGCTTCATGCAAAACGACGAAAGACAGAGGGACAGGGAGAGGAGATTCGCTTGCCCGTTCTGCGGGAAGTGCGTGAGGTCTAAGGAGAACTTGAAGCTGCACGTGCGCAAGCACACGGGCGAGCGTCCGTTCGTGTGTCTGTTCTGCGGGCGCGCGTTCGGCGGCAAGAGCGACCTGACGCGCCACCTGCGCATCCATACGGGCGAGCGGCCCTACCACTGCGAGGCGTGCGGCAAGTGCTTCGCGCGTGCCGACTACCTCTCCAAGCACCTCACTACGCACGTACACAACACACGCTGATCTACGAACGCGCCGTCCTTTTCTCGATCTTCGCATACCTCTGGCACAATATAACTGAACTCCATACAGTATAAATATTGCAGAGTAGTGCTAGGTTTGCGGGATGAAATAGTCGGGGCTGATGTCTCATCTTGACTCGCTCTTGACGGTTTAGGCTGGCGCGTTCCGATTTCGTACGAAAGTGCGACTGTTTGATATTGATGATCGTTTTAATTTATTTTTCGTGACATGTGACACCCCTGTGCATATTCCAGGGGTCCATCACTACCCAAGGCGGTGCACTACTGTATGGAGTCGGTAGTTACATTGTGCCCCTATAGTTAATGACCGAGTCATATTATAACAGTAAATGGGAATATTTTTTAAAAACGTTTTTAAACTTTACAACATTATTGATATAAGCAGGTTTAATTAGAATTTTACAGGACTATTTTTCGTTTTGGAGTGGTTTATGTATATTTATGACATAATTTTCTATATTGATTCAGGAACAAATAGTGAATGGAAACCATTTGCGTTTACCGCGGAGCAATAATAATAATTAAAACGGCTTATTTTTTCATGCTGCAACTATATTTTTGTGTTAAACACGTGGCTTGGACAAAATGCTTACTTATAATTTGATTTGCTGTTTCGGGGCAATATTAATTAATAATAAGTTTGTGCACATTTGAATCCTTAACTTAAGAGTTTTGCATTAGTAATGCAGCAGTGTTTGCCCGTCTCTCATCACGCCAGTAATTAGCATCGTTTTGTATAACTTAGTTGTGCAATGCAGCGCATTTGTTTAAAGATGAGGGATCGCGTATGTTTCCCGCTTTGCATGATCACGAGCATTTGACTTCGACCTCTGTGTCGATCTACCGACGGCGGTGCAGTCCAATCGATCACGATCAACATACACAAGTGATGACAAAAAAGTACACCGCATGCGTTTCAATGAAGGCTTAAACATAGTTCTTTTGCCATATTTTTGTATGCCTACGTATAATAAGATTTTTAAATAACTCATTCCATTAAAGAGGAACTAGAAAATTGGTAGTCGTGACGATAGGTTATTAGGAGAATGCAAAAACTGTGATTCGTACGATTAAGACCAGTCAAACAAGTTTTAGAACATCGAAAAAATGTTTTATGTAATTTAAAATAACGTTATCTAACAATTAATATACTTACGTATTAATTAACTATATTTTTAAGAAATCTCTCTGTGCCAAAATATGTACCTCATAAAAGTAAACACTGAAGTAGATAAATTAATTGTCAATAATTGTTTGTACACATTTTGTTTTAGATTTGATGTTACAGTACAGAATACCACTGCGATATATAATCGACTACAAGATACAAAATAGACAAACTGATTGCTCAGTCTACTACAGAATTCTAGGAGCCTAAAGGTTAGATTATAATTAATTATCTATGGATTTTATTCAGTTGAGACATATTCGCCCGCAGTGTATCAGGAAGTTCGTCCCGTATGCTAATTCGCGCCATTTCGAATTATAAGAATCGTATATTTATATCGATGTTTTCTGATTTCGAAGAGACCATTGTTCACAAGAATATAAATCGTTATTTATTTTACCGGAATAATCTGTAAAGCTAGTTCTATTTTAATAAATAAAACTAATTATTATAAATCTCCTCAAGACGAATTTTAACTGCCGATCTTGTGATATTCTCTATACAATACAGTGTAAGTGCAGGTTTTAAAGTGCTGCATTTTATTCCTATAAAGACTAAGTATTAAAATTAATTTTGAGTTTTTCTGACGCTGAAGTCATGACATTCTACATAATATAAATGTTATAATAATATATAATTCTTATAATAAATATAAATATACATTCATAGAATTTATATATTTTTATTATTGGTTTTATAATTTCATAAAGTTGTGCGGGATATTTCGTAATTTTCACTATTTCAGTGTCACGCAGTGTCCTCTCAATTCTTAAGAAAATCCTCAATTTGTAATTAAAACCTCAAATGTTAAATGTACAACAGAGAGCTTTATTCTTTAAAAATAGTAAATTCACTCTCATTTAGTCTGTCCGGGAATGAGCCTATAATGATACTGTATAAAATACTGTCAATTAAGTCTAGGATAAGTGAAATGCTGTCTATAATAACCTTACAGTTGTCAAATATTTTATTGAACAGCACTGCGGGTGAATATGTCCAATACATATTAGGAGCGAGTACAAAACAACTCGTGTCCATAGAAAGCCTACATTTTACCACAGTTAGATAGGAATTCAATGCAACGAAATATTCAGGTACAGGAAATGTTAAACGAAACATTTTAATATATAGCGTAATTGATTTAGTTAGTACTTTTAACATAAGCCGGTTTTAACTGAGAATATTAACTTTTTTTTATAGTTTTATTTGTTCATTGTTATACATGATACAGTTAAAATAAAGTGTATTAAAATATAATAGTGACTTTGCCAGAGGGATATAATAAATAAGATAGGTAGTCGAGAACTTTTAGTATAAACGAGAAGCAATACTCTGAATTTTTATTTTTACTACCGAAATACTCTAATTGCTAAAGGAGCGAATACGGAGACTCGTCATCTAATATATTAATGAAAGAACTCGATTTTTATAAAGTATAGCCACAGTATATTAAACATTGCCATCCAATATGTGTCACAGCCGGTTTTCGTATTCACTCTCGACGAGTTTATACTATACATTCAAATTAACAATGTAATGCATTCACATTGTGTATAATGTAGATATTTTGCCATTACTTCAAATTTAAAATATAAATATTATTCAAAATTGATGTTGACTGTTTTTATAAGTATATCAGCGGTAGTTACTTGATGTTGTGGTGTAATTTAGTGTCTTATAGGTTTAAGGTCATAAACCACTCAAAGTATTAATGTTAGTAGGTATATCTATGTCCGATATTGTGTGTCAGTGGCCAGTTTTTTAAATTATAAATGTCGTCTCGGTATTCCAAAAATGTTGCACTTGCTTTGAGTGGTTCATCATTTTGAATTCTCGTAGTGTTAAAATTGGTGTGGTATTCTTTATATCTGTTCTTGTAACATACATTTTAACTCTAATATATAAATTAGACAATTTAATTTTAAATCAGATTCTAAAATATAGTGAGCACAGCAAACGTTATGTAAATATGCATGTGCTAACCAGGTCAAATGTGATAAATTAGGATTTAAGTAATCTTTCATTTCGTTGAGAATAGTCATTTTCAATCGAAAACATTTTACCATAATGAGTTGAAGCTCTACCATATCTTCAGTTCTGGTATAAGAAGTGGGCATATAATATTTTTGAACGTTTTCATTATACCTATTTTAATCGTCGACTGTGAGGTTAACGGGCATTATTTATTGTACTACGTTTTTTATAGTCTTCATCTTAAGAGATCTTCCATGAAGGGAGGGTAGGTAACAAGTAAGATTGCGACAGTCTGGAATAATGTAAGAACGTGCAGTGTTACAGTGACGCACAATTTTGACACTTTTTAAAACGTTTTATATATTATCTCCGTCCACTAAATATTGTGTGTCTTGTTTCATTCTTTTCACCGACTGATGGCATTGTAGTGTCAAATTCTAATTACTGATTGTTCCATTTAATATTTATTATTTCAACATCTTAATGCAATAGATACTATAGGAATAATGGTTGAGAAATACGGTTACAACGACTATTTATTACAAGTTTTTACATGTTTACGTAGGTACTGCAATAGGAAAATAATATACTGACGATCTTGTGTAGCTGATGTTATCTGGTGCGTTTAGTTAATTATATGATGTGGGGCAAACGGTCACGTCTCTCTGTACCGAGCTTTATTTGTGGAAGTTACAAGGAAGGGTCGATACGAGCCATGCGGAGGCTGTCACCACACGCAACTGTTGTCACAGTAGGATATTGAATGTAGTATAATGTTGTGCAAGAAGGCAACGAATGTGATATTATTTTACGAGGAGGCAACGGAGCAGCGTGGCACTGTCCTCTCACAGAACAGCCAACGACGATCGAACGTAGATAGACTGATTTTCGGGTAGAAGTAAAGTAGGCCAGAAGTTTCGCAGTCAATAAGTAATATTTTATAAATAGGTGTTGATTTAAAAATGTTTTACAAGCCAAAACACAGTCTCAATAGCTTACGACATAAAACAATAAGAGAGTTTATTTAATTTTTAAACATAATTATACAGAATCTTTTATATACCAATCTTAAATTATTTTTCAGATGTATTGATTTTTATACATCTCCATATACAACAATGAATAGAGGTAAGTGTAGACATAGATGGGTCTATTAACCGCGTGGTGCTACAATGAGTAATGATATGTGATAGAAACTGTTCTTCAGAGACATTTTATTTATTGAAGCTTCCATAGGTAATAATATAGTCACATTACACTATGATATACCCCCATCAGCAATAATTTGGTTTAGGTAATTTAAATAAGGATTTATTTTGTCCAGTATTTTAACGGTGTCATGTGGTTGGTCGAACGTGTCTCTTAGAAACCAAAGTATCCAATAATGTAAGGAATTGTGTTTGTAAGACTTTGATGGTGTAACCATTCCACAATTTTAATATTGTATCTTTCACTTGTAATTTATTTCTATGAGATTTAAGTCGACCAAATGCCATCGACGTGGCGGTGCGAGTTTTAAAATTGTAGGTTTTTAATTAATTATTTCTTATAAATACGTCCAAGTCTTATTACCATTCATAATAAGGCGAGATCGTTAATGTATTTAAACGTAATGCAGACAATGCTAGTTAGTAAATTTTCATTAGGTTTTGGCTGGTCAGAAGTATTGGCTCTCAAACAATACTGGAATATTATGTGTACATTGTTTTATGGCCTTATTAAAATAAAGTTATCTCGGAATAAATTGTATGTATAGTAATAACATAAAATTTTCTTACATGTTAAAGTATCGAAAATCGGACAAAACTATTTAATTGGTTTCAGTTTATTAAATATATTATTTGTATTGCCAAATATTCATAGTGTGTGCATGCCAATGGCGGGCACCAACGATGAATATATTGTATATATATTATTTATGTATATTTTCGACGAATGGTTTTTGTTGACAAACTTTATTTATATCTTGGGTCAGTTTATCCGAAACCTAGTTGATAGTACATACATACTGTTACATAATATATTTTTTTTACTTGTATATTTCAGATAATTATTATTGTTATACAGATCGTTTTATATTTTTATCGTGATTAACTATTACTTGTTTTCAAGATTTTTATTTTGCAATATGACTATTCGTCTATAAAATAGTCCATTTAATTTATAATATCTTGTCCATTGTCCAAACTAACTTAGGCATAGTTCCATATTTTGGATGTGTATTATACCACAGTCTAAATTTAAACGCTATTGTGTATATTATTTCATTTTAATATCGATGTGCAAAATTATAGTAAATGTCTTGGATCTCTAAAAATAAGAAAAAAAAAGACAAAAACACTTTACGAAATTTCTAAATGTGCAATAAATATGTGTGTTGTAGTGTTACCATTAGGCGTAAAATTTTTAGCTTTGCAGGTGTGGCTGCTCGTGATATATTGGACGATGCTGTCGTATCGGCCACTCTATGTTCTTTAATATTACAATGATCTCAAAATATCACCTGCAGTCACATTTGTACAGCATATTAAATAAATATTTGGCACTTATAAAAAAGGCACATTTCCCTATCATATTGAAAATGGTTTGAAAACGTGTTGAAAATGGATTTGTTGGTAATTAATTTCATAATGAAATATATTTGTTTCATTAATCGTAGTTCTTTTATTTTTCCTTCATGTTTGCTATCTACCCGCATAATTATATAATTCCTGAAAGTGGTTTAAACATAAGAGCTGGGTGTTGAAGACTGTTGATGTATGATTTTGTGCAAGCATTTGAATAAAGAAACAAAATAAATAAATGCTGGACTTCAGTCGCCCGCAATATTTGACGTAAGATTGCGGGATCAGGGTTTTTGTCTATATTAAAATAAAAACCAAGGAAGTTTAGATGTCCGTATGTTGAATTTTATACTTATCACGTACTTTACTTCTTGAAAGTTGATGTTTATTTATTTATTTATTTAAACTTTATGTACAATTGTGGTACATGGGCGGACTTAATGCAAAAAGGCATTCTCTACCAGTGGTCAATGTTATCACCATTCCATCAGAATCTGAGTTTTAAGCTGATCAAAAAAACAATAAAGCTAAAAAAAAGTTTTTACTATTTCCAGAACATAAGAACCTCATTTTTTTCTCTTTGATGTTTCCTTTTTTCTTTTTATACATACTTTAGTATTTTCTTTTGG
This sequence comes from Lacanobia oleracea, assembly GCA_950371165.1. Lineage (NCBI taxonomy): Eukaryota > Metazoa > Arthropoda > Insecta > Lepidoptera > Noctuidae > Lacanobia > Lacanobia oleracea. Next base: position 17,082,384 of record OX493387.1, on the reverse strand, counting down.
TTTTTAGGGTTTCGTACCCAAAGGGTAACCAATGGAACCCTATTACTAAGCCTTCGTTGTCCGACCGTAATAGGTAGACAGGTGAAATTTTCACAGAATGTGTATTTCTATTGCCACTAAGTATAATAAATAAATAAAAAAAAACAAACAAATAATAAAAATTAAGCTCTAGACATGAAAGACGAAAATATGAGCATTTTTAAGAAGCAATTGCGAAGCTTTTCTAAATACTCGGTTGTGGGTAAGACACGTAGGCACACGACAGGTAACTCGTCTTCCAAAGTATTATGACCTAACGGTTATTTTGCCTTTGACCTAGTTTAAATGATACGAATTTAGTGTTATTCTAGGTCTCTGATCGAGGGCTTGATCAGATCTGAACGAAGTTAAGTGCACCTACATTGTGTAGAAAATCGATGAATTCGATTTGAACTAGTTCAGGGGTAGGTATCTATAACATAGGTCTAGGTAACCTATATACTAGTCACGCTATCACACAATGAGCAATCATGTGAAAAAAGTATGTTTAGAAGTCTGTGTTAACCTCAACATTGTGTCTACTGGGCAATAAACAACAAATAATAGGGAGTGCACGGCTAAACGCCGACAGACTGAATATCGACAAAACTTTACATCGATGGGACTCTTCGCCGACAGGACACTTCGCCGACAGGACTCTTCGCCGACAGGACACTTCGCTGACAGGACTTTTTTTTTTTACTATTGATAGGCACGCGATTGACCACCATCTCACCTGATGGTAAGCGATGATGTGGTCGAAGATGTAGCATGCTTGCCTAGATGTAACCTATTCACTCTTGACTTAAAGACTCCCAGGTTGTAGCTATCGGGAAACTCAGACTCCGGCAGGGAATTCCACTCCTTAGCTGTACGCATTAAGAATGTGTTCTCAAAACGTTTTGTGCGTATGGGTGGGATGTCCACCATGTACCGGTGGCGCATGGCCGTTCTCTTGTGGTCCGATGATGGAACGGGCTTGGCGGAATTAAATTATGCAATTCCGTCGCACATTCCCCAAAATGCAACCGGTAGAAAACCGACAAGCCAGCAATTCGTCGTCGATGCTCAAGACTTTGGAACTTCGTCGCGACGAGTCTCTCATTGCCAATGATCTTCTTGGCTCGTTTCTCAATTGACTTAAGGGCATCAAGCTGGTATCTGGCAGATCCGTCCCAAAGATGAGAGCAGTATTCCATACACGATCGAACTTGCGCTTGATAGAGTTTGAGCAGCTGTTCCGGCGTGAAGTACCGTCTCACCTTTGCTAGGATCCCCTACTATCTTGCAGCCACTTGAGCTATTGCCTCTATAAAAGGGCCTAAATTGAGAGTAGATGTTAATGTAACCCCAAGAAGCTCAAGTTGGTCGGTTATCGGCACCTCGGAAAGATGGAGCTGGCTGGAATTGGCTTCTTTTAGCGGAAAATAGACACGCTTGGGTCTTAGCAGCATTGAACTTGACCAGATTGGCATCACCCCATTCAGAGACAGCCTGTAAGGATACATTCAAGCACTCAACCATAGCCTCCCGGAGAGACCGGATCTGCGACCCACCAGCTCGTGCGTCGGACACGTATCTCTCAGCAACAGTGCTGTCGTCTGCATACTCAAAGGTACCGGGTTTAAGCAGATCATTAATATGCAACAAGAACAGTGTTGCCGAAAGCACCGACCCCTGAGGAACCCCGGCATTAATATCCAGCAGTCCAGACGAGCAGCCATCTATGACCACTTGGATTATTTATTTTTTATTTATTTATTAATAGTTAATTAAAACGGCACAGGTCCAATTACATTAATTAACATATAATTATAAAGGTTAAAATAAAACAAGCATTCAAATAACATACAATACAAAAATTTAATTCAATTTCAAAGATATACAATACGTGGATAAAATTATTAATAATTATTTGTGTAACTAGTTAAATAAATTAGAAACATCATAAACTAACAGAAACTTTGTAACAGTGGACACCCTCGCATATTGTCTCTCACAAAACACCAGACAGGAAAGACCGATCCCTCAGGAAATCAGCGATCCAATCACACAAACCGGCGGGCAGACCGAAGGAAGGAAGCTTACTAATAAGGCTATCGTGCCAGACCCTGTCGAAAGCCTTCGAGATGTCAAGGGAGACCGCTAGTGCCTCCCCGTGCTTCTCTATGGCTTCACTCCAGATGTGAATGGCATACGCTAGAAGATCCCCAGTTGACCGATTTCGGCGGAACCCGTATTGTCGGTCACTAAGGATATCATTCGCTTCTAGGTACGCCAGGAGCTTATGATTCAGCACGCGTTCCATAATCTTACAGAGTATGGACGTTACCGAGATGGGACTATAATTCGACGGATCAGCTCGACTACCCTTCTTGGGCACGGGCTGCACGTTAGCTTGCTTCCAAGCCTTCGGCACTTTCCAGTCTCAAACGAAAGGCGAAATAGACGTGTCAAGATCGGAGACAACTCAGGCGCAGAAGTTTTCAAAACAATTGCCGGTATCCCGTCGGGGGGCCACTAGCTTTTTTCACGTCTAGGTTACGCAGATCACAGCGGGCGAACAATAACGTTTTGCACATACATACCCCTACAAAAAATTCAAATAAAATTTAGACCTATTACAGATAAAAATTTAGAGAAACTAAATAACAATTTAGCTAGCAAATTAGGTGATCATAACTTTAATAACATGGACAGGATTGTGGTAGCTACCGCGGTATCAAGATCATGTGCCACAGCATGAAGCTCTTCGAGCGCATCATTGACACACGGCTCCGTAGCGAGTGTACTGTCTCTGAGTGTCAATATGGCTTCCGGGCGGGTAACAGCACCATGGACGCAGTGTTCGCCTTACGGAATCTGGCTGAGGCTTACAGAGAGAGAAGGAGAGCTTTGCATATGGCCTTTTTAGACCTGCAGAAGGCCTTCGACTGTATACCTCGGCAGTCCATATGGTGGGCACTGCGCTTCAAGGGCGTTCCCGAGGCCTATATTGACATTATCAGAGACATGTACCGCGATTCCGTTTCCTCTGTCCAGACCGCTGTTGGCAAATCGAATGGCTTCCCAATATCTGTTGGCGTTCACCAAGGCTCGGCTTGTTCTTGTTTAACGTAGTGCTCGATGTAGTTACGGCAAACATTCAAGATCAGCCTCCATGGCTAATGATGTATGCCGATGACATCGCCCTCGTTAATCAGAACAAAGCCCATCTTGAGCGCAAAGTCAACATTTGGAAGGACACGCTTGAAAACGGTGGTCTGAGACTAAATGTGGCGAAGACTGAGTACATGTCCTGTGGCAGCACGGATACAAACACCATCCGAATAGGTTCGGACCTGATCAGAAAGTCCGATACGTTTAGGTATCTTGGATCCGTGCTGCACGAGTCTGGCATCGTGGACGACGATGTCCAAGCACGTATTGGCGCGGCTTGGGCGAAGTGGCGCGAGGTAACGGGCGTTGTATGCGACCGCAAAATGCCTCCGAAGCTCAAGGGGCAGATATATAAATGCATCATTCGGCCTGTCCTACTGTACGGGGGCGAGTGTTGGCCAGCACTAAGCAGACACACCCAGGAGCTTCGCGTCACGGAGATGAAGATGCTGAGGTGGATGAGTGGCGTAATGCGATCCGATCGCATACGCAACTCTTACATCCGAGGTAGTCTTGGTGTCCGTGACGTGGGGGAAAAACTGCAAGAGTGTCGTCTGCGATGGCATGGCCACATCATGCGCCGCCCTATGGAGTACGTTGGTCGGAGATGCATGAATATGGCTGTTCTTGGGGCTAGGCCCCGTGGTCGCCCTCGCAAGCGCTGGCTGGACGTCGTCAAGTCCGACATGAGAGCCAATGGCCTGACTGAGAAGGATGTTCAAGATCGGGCAAAGTGGAGAAAGCTAAGTAGGAAGGCGGACCCTGGCAATAGCCGGTATTAACGCCAGGTGGAAGAAGAACTTTAATAACATGGATGACCCAAATGAGTTCTACGGCGAGTTTTTTTCATTATTAAACACGCAATTTAATGACACTTTTCCTCTAAAGTCTAAAAGTATTTACACTAAGTTCTTATTTAGCGACTGGGCCACTCCAGGTATTCGCATAAGCAGGAAAAAACTATATGAACTTTATGGCCAAAAGCAATATATGAATAATGCAAGCTTTCAGAAGTATGTTTCGAAGTAATCAAAAACATATAAAATTGTATGTAAAACAGCAAAAGCTTTGCATATTGGTAATAAAATAAAATCAGCTGACGACAAAAAGAAATTTACCTGGAAAATAATAATAAATATTGAAACAGGTAGGAAGAAACAACGTGAAACTAAATTTAATCTAAATACTGTACATGGCCCAATAAACTCAGATGCAGAGGTAGCTAAGGAATTTGAAAATTTATTTGCTAATATTCCTCTTAAAACTACAGAAACTCTCAATTCGTCACCCGCGCTCTCTGCTGCCTTACTTAGAAAGAATGTGAAGGTATGTCCATCCGAATTTAAGTTTCAACATATAAACCCCCAGGCCATTATAAAAGCTTTTAAAGATCTTAAAATTAAATCAACAGAAGATCTTTGGGGAATGTCTGTCAAAGTCTGTAGATCTGTTATTGAAACTATTGCCCCCTACTTAGCTGTCATATTTAACACTAGTGTAGACCGAGGAGTATTTCCGGATCTTATGAAACACAGTAAAGTAGTTCCTTTGTTCAAATCGGGTGATAGTCAAGAACCCAATAATTATAGGCCTGTGTCAATTCTGCCAGTCCTCAGTAAGGTGTTTGAAAAGTTAATGCTTAATCAGATGTTACTACACTTTAATAAAAACTCCATCTTTCATGAACATCAATACGGTTTCACCAAAGGGCGTTGTACAACTGACGCCGTTGTTAGTTGTTACCCTCATAAAGAATATTTTTACCGCCTGGGAAGAATCGCAAGACGCTATTGGAATATTCTGTGACCTTTCGAAGGCGTTCGATTGCGTTAACCATGAAACACTTTTGTTGAAACTTGAGCACTATGGGATTAGAAATACAGCCCTTGAGTTACTTAGGTCATACTTGACGGACAGACAGGTTAAAGTTCAGGTAAACGGTGTAAACTCACTAGGGTCTGAAATGACAATGGGCGTTCCGCAAGGCTCAATATTGGGTCCATTCCTTTTTCTAGTTTACATAAATGATTTGCCCCAATTATTTCAAAATCACCCAAAGATGGTGTTATTCGCGGATGACACATCATTGATATTTAAAATAGAGCGACGGTCACAAAATCTTGACGTCGTCAATAACTCTATTCTTCAGGTCCAAAATTGGTTTACGGCAAACAACTTGGTATCAAATGAAAAAAAAACCAAATGTATTAGATTTACTTTACCAAATGTTAGAAGTAGCGAATGTGACATCATATTGAATGAAGAAAAACTGGAGTTTATTAATCACACGGTTTTCCTGGGAATCACTTTAGACGAGAAATTACAATGGGGACCTCATATAACATCTCTAGCGGGGCGTTTAAGCTCAGCCGCTTATGCTGTTAGGAAGATAAGACAGCTAACAGACGTAGAAACCGCACGTTTGGTCTATTTTAGCTACTTCCACAGCATTATGTCGTACGGTATTTTGTTGTGGGGTCGGGCTGCTGACATTGAATCCATATTTATTTTACAAAAGAGAGCTGTCAGAGACCTTTATAATCTGCGTCGTCGCGATTCTCTAAGGGAACTTTTTAAAAAGATTAATATTATGACAGTCCCTTGCCAATTCATTTATGAAAATATAATGTATGTACGGAAAAATCGCCATCTTTTTTTTAGTAAAATTAGTGATAGACATAATTTTAATACTAGAAATAAAGATAAATTAGATCAACCATTTTATAGATTAGCTAAAGTACACACATCTTTCATGGGGTACTGTGTTAAATGTTACAATAAAATACCTTGTGACATATTAGAATTAACTGCAAGAAAATTTAAAACCTACATTAAAAGCTCACTTTGTAAACAAGCATATAACAAATTAGAAGATTACATTCAGGATAAGAATGCTTGGAAACATGCTGGTCCTGCTCCATAGGACAATCAATGGTGGAGACAAGATCAAACTGGTTGGTTTATGTATATACTTTTGTACCTACTTTTTCATTTTTGGTTTTTATTTTTCTGTTCACTCACTCTGCTAATTAATGGTTCCAATATTTGTAAATATGTGAGTACCATGTACTTATGTAGAAATGTGAGTACCATTTACTTATTTAAAAATATAATAAGTCTACCTCTGCATACTCTAGGTTCATGGTCCTCACATATATTAACAGAACTTTTGTACCACAGCACATGTAAAACATTGATTTGAAAAGAGTAACTATGGAGTTTCTTGTCCTTTCTTCTCCATAAGAATCTACCCTTCCGAATGGACAGTAGAGTCACTATGTTATTTTAAATGTAATGATGACGTTCAAAAGTTTAATGGCCTAATTGAAATAAACGTTTTTGACTTTGACTTTGACTTTGACTTTGAGTACCCTACGGACGTCCTTCTGATGAATGCGAATGTTCGACATGCTCGACTCGCATCCACCAAGAGAAGCAGGGGCCTCGCGCCACCAGGATACAGACGCGAAGATTCCGCAAACAAGTAAGCAAACAAGTTCGCTTTCTCCTCAGCGGAGTGGGCAAGCGTCCCGTCGGGTCTCAGCAGTGGTGGTACTGAGGGGCGACAGAAGTTCGATTCGACCGACTTAGCCAGGAACCAAAAAGCCCTACTACCTGCTGGGTATGAAGCAAGTTTGTTCCCTATTCGGCTGATGTGGTCAAACCGTGCCCTCCGCAACACCTTCTTGCAGGACTTGGCAGCCCTGTTGAAGGCTCTATTCTTCCGAGTCACATCATTTGCTTTGCGCGTACGAGCGTCGACCCATGCCAGGTAAGCCGCGCGCTTAAGTGCATCAGCGCGATTGCACTCGGCACCAAACCATGGACGAGCTTCGCCAGACATTGTTATGTCAGAGAACGGAATGTAGTACTCCATTCCCCTCCGCAACACATCCATCACAGCGTCCGCGCACGACGAAGCATCAGTCGAAGAAAAGCAAGTAAGCTGCCAAGGATAACATGCGAAGAAAGATCGCGTGCCATCCCAATCTGCTGACCTGTACCGCCATACCCCCCGTGTGCCTCTTGGTCTAGGATCGGGCGGGGAGTAAACGGACACAGACTTCACCAGACAGTGGTCGGAACTACCCAGTGGTGAAGAAATCGACACCGAATAGCGGTCTGGATCTGTTGTCAGCAAAAGGTCCAAGCAATTGGCAGTTTGCGAATCAACATCCGGCACCCTCGTTGCCCCCTGGACCAGCTGGGTAAGGTTCAGCGCTAGGGCTAGCTTTCTCGTCTCTCGTCCAGCATGGTCTGTGCACTGGTATGGGAAGAGCCAATCCTGATGGTGGGCGTTGAAGTCCGCCAGTAACACCAATTGGGCAGAAGGGTACCGTTGCTGAGCCGCATCCGCCGCCTCACTTAGGTGCTGTGTGAGCCCAGTCGTCTCCAAATCACCACTGTGCGAACGGTAGACACAAGCGTAGACAATTTTATCCTGGCCTGTGTCCACTAAAACCCACAGCGTTGAGAACCTGGAGTCCTCAAGATTACGGAGACGCCGATAACAGATGTCGTCACGGGCGAACATACATACTCTTCGCCGACAGGGCTCATCAGCGACACAACTTTTTTTTTTCGTTCCAGGGTCTCGGTGACTCTTTCGAACAAATTCCGGAGCGGAGCATTAGTCTGTGTTACGGACACTAGAGGTCGCTGCGTGATCTCAATAGAAAAATTACTTCAAATGTCTGCGGGTCTAAAATTTGTAGAATCTGAAAGCACTTCACTCTACCCTATAACATCGTGTTAAGACCTAAAGTTAAGTTAAGTACTGTAGCCTCTATGGAGGTGTAGCCTCATTACTTATGAATGCCTCAAAAGAGTTAAAAAAGATTAAAAAATAAATCAAATAATGACAAGTCAATTTGGTTCAATTTAAATGAAGATTCTGTACAAGTTTTGATTGAGGGCGGAGGCCCAATAAATATAGCTATCCTTTAAAATGCAAACAGCCTTTCCTTTCTTTCAACAAGACCCAATACTACATATGGCGGGGGCGCCGCGTGTACAGGACGATTACACTGTACAAAGATAATTTACACGCGTGTGTACTGCGGAAAAAAAGTGCACGAAGAAGCCCCCATTTTTATACAGACATCTCGAAAAGGACGAGATGTTAACGAAATTTAGGCGCTAGATGTTTGATTTTGGGTGCATTCTTGCAATGCGCTGCAAAATACTTTTATAACACTATATACCATGATGGTATCAATTTTGAATCGCTATGTGGTCTAATTAGAACGTAATTTCCATGCAAATGCAGCTCTTGTAATTGTAAACAGCGTTTGCTACTAAAGTCTAAACGTTTGCTACTAAACTATGCAGAAGGTGAACGAGGGTACCGCTTACATTTGCTAAGTTTAATTTGAGTTGCTCAAAAATGAATCTTTACGGGTCTAGGTCCTGGGATCACGTCAAACCACCCGTGAGCAGCTGGCGAAGTCCCATGGAAGAAGAGTCGCGAAAAGAGTTTAACACACATTTAACATGTGGGCCATTATATTTTGATATAGATAAATGCCAAAAAAAAAAAATACAAAATACAATAATAACATGTTATAAATATATAAAAATATTAGCAAAAATAAAAAAGAAAGGAATTGAATAATTTAAAAATATGTACAAAGTTCAAAAATAATCGTAATTGTTTGGATTCGGACCCACACCAAATCGTTAGAAAGGCATTCTCTAAACCGATGGTCTATGGGTACTGTTGACGATTGGTTGAAATAGCCGATCTTATTTATGTCATAGTTTTTCGCTGCTCAGCTCCTTGAAAGTATAGCGTGATGATAAACATTGCTAAGGTTAGACGCATAAGTATCTGCAAAGTTACATGAAATTGTGGTTTTTATAACAATTCAACCGTTTGGCAAAATGTGAAATATTAATTTAAATTTTATTTTAAGTGTAAAAAAACCCTTTTTTTTGACAATACTTTGGTGCAAAAATAAAGTTCAAAAGATAAAATAAATACAAAAATAATAGGGATCGAAGCTTGTGCTTGTCGTTAAAACAGACATTATTGAATATTGCTCATCCTCCAAAGTACATAGCGTGATAAAATATAGCCTAAAACCTTCTCGTGACCAGAACGCACACAACATAAAAAGAATTATCGAAATCGGTCCAGCCGTTCAAGCGTGATGCGATGACCAAGGGAAATAGGGATTCATTTTTATAATTATATAGATAAGATAAGATAGATAGATAGTTGACCCGCGCATCTTCGTCTGCGTCACAATTTTCATTACTGCTCCGCTCCTATTGGTCTAAGCGTGATGATATATAGCCTATAGCCTTCCTCGATAAACGGGCTATCTAACACTGAAATAATTTTTCAAATCGGACCAGTAATTCCTGAGATTAGCGCGTTCAAGTAAACAAACAAACAAACAAACTCTTCAGCTTTATATATTAGTACTAGCTGACCCACGCGGCTTCGCTCCCGTCAACTGGCTACTACCCTACCTACCCTACCTACCCTACCTACCCTACCTACCCTACCTACCCTACCTACCCTACCTACCCTACCTACCCTACCTACCCTACCTACCCTACCTACCCTACCTACCCTACCTACCCTACCTACCCTACCTACCCTACCTACCCTACCTACCCTACCTACCCTACCTACCCTACCTACCCTACCTACCCTACCTACCCTACCTACCCTACCTACCCTACCTACCCTACCTACCCTACCTACCCTACCTACCCTACCTACCCTACCTACCCTACCTACCCTACCTACCCTACCTACCCTACCTACCCTACCTACCCTACCTACCCTACCTACCCTACCTACCCTACCTACCCTACCTACCCTACCTACCCTACCTACCCTACCTACCCTACCTACCCTACCTACCCTACCTACCCTACCTACCCTACCTACCCTACCTACCCTACCTACCCTACCTACCCTACCTACCCTACCTACCCTACCTACCCTACCTACCCTACCTACCCTACCTACCCTACCTACCCTACCTACCCTACCTACCCTACCTACTATAATTTGAGATTTAAACTATCCTATCTCTCAAGTTGGATCGAACTGCACATGGTGTGCGAATTTTATTATAATCGGTTAAGTGGTTTAGGAGTCCATTGAGGACAAACATTGTGACACGAGATTTATATATATTAAGATAGATAAGATAAGATAAATAGATAGATAGTTGACCCGCGCATCTTCGTCTGCGTCACAATTTTCATTACTGCTCCGCTCCTATAGGTCTAAGCGTGATGATATATAGCCTTTAGCCTTCCTCGATAAACGGGCTATCTAACACTGAAAGAATTTTCAAATCGGACCAATAATTCCTGAGATTAGCGCGTTCAAGTAAACAAAAAAACAAACTCTTCAGCTTTATATATTAGTATAGATTCCGGCCAGTACTTTGGAAAACGGCTTGGCTGGTTTTAAGTACAAAAGCTAAGACATTGAATTCATATAGACCTGAAGAAGTAATAAATGCCGTTTTGTGCATACTTACCTAACAATCTAGTCGTTCACCCTCGTAAGACACAACGGTGGTTGTTTCTTCTGCATAGTTTAGTAGCAAACGTTTAGACTTTAGTAGCAAACGCTGTTTACAATTACAAGAGCTGCATTTGCATGGAAATTACGTTCTAATTAGACCACATAGCGATTCAAAATTGATACCGTCATGGTATATAGTGTTATAAAAGTATTTTGCAGCGCATTGCAAGAATGCACCCAAAATCAAACATCTAGCGCCTCAATATCGTTAACATCTCGTCCTTTTCGAGATGTCTGTATAAAAATGGGGGCTTCTTCGTGCACTTTTTTTCCGCAGTACACACGCGTGTAAATTATCTTTGTACAGTGTAATCGTCCTGTACACGCGGCGCCCCCGCCATATGTAGTATTGGGTCTTGTTGAAAGAAAGGAAAGGCTGTTTGCATTTTAAAGGATAGCTATATTTATTGGGCCTCCGCCCTCAATCAAAACTTGTACAGAATCTTCATTTAAAATGAACTAAATTCACTTGTCATTATTTGATTTATTTTTTAATCTTTTTTAACTCTTTTGAGGCATTCATAAGTAATGAGGCTACACCTCCATAGAGGCTACAGTACTTAACTTAGGTATTGTCTTAACACGATGTTATAGGGTAGAGTGAAGTGCTTTCAGATTCTACAAATTTTAGACCCGCAGACGTTTGAAGTAATTTTTCTATTGAGATCACGCAGCGACCTCTAGTGTCCGTAACACAGACTAATGCTCCGCTCCGGAATTTGTTCGAAAGAGTCACCGAGACCCTGGAACGAAAAAAAAAAGTTGTGTCGCTGATGAGCCCTGTCGGCGAAGAGTATGTATGTTCGCCCGTGACGACATCTGTTATCGGCGTCTCCGTAATCTTGAGGACTCCAGGTTCTCAACGCTGTGGGTTTTAGTGGACACAGGCCAGGATAAAATTGTCTACGCTTGTGTCTACCGTTCGCACAGTGGTGATTTGGAGACGACTGGGCTCACACAGCACCTAAGTGAGGCGGCGGATGCGGCTCAGCAACGGTACCCTTCTGCCCAATTGGTGTTACTGGCGGACTTCAACTACGAGATAACCTTTTGTCTAACCTGCGCCTTTTTTATGTTATCTATGGCACTTCGTGACAGCTGGGTTTTCAGATTATGACGTCCTACGAAATCTAATTGTTGATTCTGTTCCCCAATTTTCATCGTTAAGGCGCTGTACTCAGTCAAAATAGGCTTCACAAAACAGTTTTTTAGCCAAATGTATACATTTTAGAGCAGCTAAAAAAATATATGTTAATCTTGATCATATTTATGGGTGGACCATTGTGTTCAAAACACGTTTTCGGTAAATTTTCTCGATAAAAAAAATTCATAAAATTACCATTTAAATTGAAATTGTAGCAATTGTAACTGTATTATTTATAAACTAATCTTGATAAAATTAATAACAGTGATGTAATTTATAATAATAAAGGGAACTGTTGTTTTTATTTATCGATTGGAATAAGATATTTGTAAGGATTAATGTATTTCATGATAAATAACTCGAACGAGTCGAACGAAACGCCGCGCCATCGCGGCGTCTTTTTGCTTCGTCTATTCACCGCGCCTTAAATCTGTTAGAAATGACGGTTCCTTAGCATACCTATAATAATACGTAAGGTGACATTCTGATGCTCGACTGCTTACTCGAATTGTACGCGAAACACAAGAGGAACATAGCTGCACCAATTTTATTTTATCTATAGCAACATACATGGACAACATTTAGGTCAAAGTCCGGTTAAAACGTTCTACTAGACCGTTCGAGGCCGGGTGGAATGCTGTGGTGAAGCTCGAAATCTCACAATCTCTATCTTATACAACTGCATGCCAAACTCTAAGTGTTTCTCAGACATCTTCGGCTCGTCCTCTTCTTCAGCTAACGGATTCCTGCTCAAAAATCTGCTATGACGTTATCTTTCCTTGCACAGTGAACTATAATTGAAATCATATGCCTGGATACACAGCGACCACCTAGCCAACCTTCCATTCATATCCTTTCTGTTCCTTAACCAACATAGGGCTTTGTGATCAATTATCAGCTAAAAAGTTAGACCCCATAGAAAATGTTTGAAATAATTCAACGCCCACACTAAAGCAAGACATTCTTTCTCCGTGGTCGAATACTTCTTCTCCCCATCGCTTAGCTTCCTTGACGCATACGATACAGGGAACATTACATCCTTACCCTGCATTAGACAACAACCAACTGCTTCATCACTGGCAACTACATATACATATAACCTAGTGATCAAATAATTATCAGTCGAATAAAAATGCCGAAATGCTTTTTCCTCCTTACTACCCCAAACAATTGTTTTTTTTTTCTTTAAAAGTTTTGTAAGTAGTAATAAAATCTGTGCAAAATTACTAATAAACTTTCGATAGTAAGAAAACAACCCTAAGACCGATTTAACTTGCTTTGAGCGGTTTGGTGATTTCAAAGTTTGTAATTTTTTACTGTCGGGTTTGACTCCTTCGCCCGAGATCTCATGTGCTAATACCAAAATTTTACTATACCCAAAACTACACGTGCTTGGTTTTAAGGTAAGGTTTTCTTTCCTTAAACGTAACATTACCTCTTCTAGGATTCCATAAATTCATCAAAATTATTTCCCCAAACTAAAATATTACCTATCCACATAACAAATTGCCTTTTTATATTTTACTAGCTGACCCGGCAAACGTTGTTTTGCCATATAAAATTAACACAAAAATTAAATGTAAATCGGGCAAGCCATTTCGGAGGAAACACTGTGACCCGAGATTTTTATACATTAGAAGATTAGGAAAAGATAGCTGTTGCACGCATGTTCGTTTGCATGTACCTATGTCATATAGTTTGATGTCGCTAGGTAAGATCGCTAAGATAAGATATCATCATATCAGCTGAAAGACCTCTATTGCTGGACATAGCGTCGCCATAGCCCTAAGCGTTGACACAACGACCGGTTCTGCGCGTCTCGCATCCATCGGCTACCCGCGATCTTCATCGGTCCACCTTATGGGAGGCTTTTCAACGTTGCGTCTTCTGGTACGCGGTCGTCACTCCAGAATTTTTCGGCTTCATCGACCGTCTGTTCTGCGAGAAATATGCCTTGCCCACTGCCACTTTAATATGGCGATACTTCAGGCTATGTCGGTAACAACTAAGGTTACTCTACGAATATTATCGTTCCTGATTCGATCACGCAAGGAAACTCCAAGCATTGCCCTCTCCATTGCCCTTTGAGTGACTTTAAGCCTTCTGATGAGGCCCATTGTGAGCGACCAGCAACCATTGTGGCATAAGATATACGAATAGTCCAACTTCTAGCATTGCTTGACCCCCTTTGAATGCAAGGGAAATGCAGTATCACCTCTTCTATTCAAAACGCCGACCAATCTTAGTAATTTTTCGCAATGAGAAACGTTTTAATTTGAAAAAAGTTGCTAGAGCGGGTAGAGCTACATAAAGTTGAAATGGAAAACTGTATCCAGACGGAAAGACTACCCGCAACGGAGAGAGTACAGTTGAGATTCCGTTATCCGCACTTAGACTCCCATTCGCGCCATTGTGCTTAGGAGTCCTGGCAAGGTTTCACTGAGTGTCCTCATCTCACGTCGGGTAGCAAAGGCCTCATTTCCAGAATGAAGTGTGCTACTGATTTCTCGGTATCGAAGCAACTTACATTGGGCTGTCTATGGCGACTATCATCATCATCATCATCATTTCAGCCAATTGCCGTCCACAGTTAAATGTAAGCTTCCCACAAAGCGACAACCATTCCGGTCTCGTGCAGTCCACGTCCATCCACTGCCAACCTTTTTTAAATCATCGATATATCGTGCCGCAGTGCGTATGTTGAAAAGATATTTTTTTACGGGGAAATGACCTGTTATTATTCGGAGGGTATTTCTGCTTGGGTTGAGAAGTCACTTAGTCGCATGTATAGGCTGCACTGTAATTTGTAGACGCTGACCATCCGTTGTCTTGTAGTTAAGCTAATCTCTGGCAAATTCATGTACGAATCAGTGAGAAAGGTAAGAAGAGAAGGGGTACAGGTCCAGCAGTACCGTCTCGGAAACTCTCTTCGCAAAGTTCGTATCTAGCGTCATTGCCTGGGTATCTACAGTTTCCCATGATCTACTGGAGGGTGAAACCCGCAACGGATAGTTTTTGGTCCTGAGCTGTTGCTTAACTGGGACTTGAAGAGTTGACTGTTCAATTCCCAGTGAAGCCATGCCGGAGCAATCAGCCAAGATCTTATTTCAGCTACTATGACAGTTGAATACGTGTGACTTTCAGCCAAGTGCCTTTGCAAAGTTTTTTAGAAATGTCATATTTAAAAAGAAAACATAAAATTTGATCGGATGGTAATATCATTTTCTTCCTTTGCGTTTTCATGGAAATATTTTTCTTATTTTTCCCAAAATCATTTGTCAATATTATCCGTATTAATAGTCTGCTTGGTCGGTGGATTCTCCGTTTACAGAAGTAATGAATTAATGCTGAAGCAACGGACAACATAGGCTATCTTCTGAAATAACCTAACCATCCTTTGATTGTGGTGTATACACCACAATCACTGATTCGATTTCTCACTGATTCGTACATGAATTTGCCAGAGATTAGCTGAACTACAAGACAACGGATGGTCAGCGTCTACAAATTACAGTGCAGCCTATACATGCGACTAAGTGACTTCTCAACCCAAGCAGAAATACCCTCCGAATAATAACAGGTCATTTCCCCGTAAAAAAATATCTTTTCAACATACGCACTGCGGCACGATAGATCGATGATTTAAAAAAGGTTGGCAGTGGATGGACGTGGACTGCACAAGACCGGAATAGTTGGCGCTTTGTGGAAAGCTTACATTTAACTGTGGACGGCAATTGGCTGAAATGATGATGATGATGATGATAGTCGCCATAGACAGCCCAATGTAAGAGGTTGCTTCGATACCGAGAAATCAGTAGCACACTTCATTCTGGAAATGAGGCCTTTGTTACCCGACGTGAGATGAGGACACTCAGCGAAACCTTGCCAGGACTCCTAAGCACAATGGCGCGAATGGGAGTCTAATTGCGGATAACGGAATCTCAACTGTACTCTCTCCGTTGCGGGTAGTCTTTCTGTCTGGATACAGTTTTCCATTTCAACTTTATGTAGCTCTACCCGCTCTAGCAACTTTTTTCAAATTAAAACGTTTCTCATTACGAAAAATTACTAAGATTGGTCGGCGTTTTGAATAGAAGAGGTGATACTGCATTTCCCTTGCATTCAAAGGGGGTCAAGCAATGCTAGAAGTTGACTATTCGTATATCTTATGCCACAATGGTTGCTGGTCGCTCACAATGGGCAATGGAGAGGGCAATGCTTGGAGTTTCCTTGCGTGATCGAATCAGGAATGACAAGTGAATTTTGTTTTTTTTTAAATGATGATTCTGTAAAAGTTTTGATTGAAGGGCGGAGTCCCAATAAGTATAGTTATCGTTTAAAGTGCAAAGTGTGCAAACAGCCTTCCCTTTCTTTCAACAAGCCCCGGTACTACAGTACCTACCTATCTACTATCTGATGATATAGGTAGGTATATTTACCCACAGATCCACCTACCTTCATTGAAAATTCTCAAAATGCTGGAGTTCCACCTTCCTACATGTATACGTGTCTATTGCAAATTGATGAGAACGTTATAATTTCGCGGCACGGACGTGATTCCGTGTAATTCAGTGTCATGAATACAAATAGTGACGAAACAAGGGTACAAAGTGAGCAAGGAGGTTGGAGATACGTTGGGGAAGACAGATTTGACGGTAAAAGTAATAAACTGCTTTTGATACTTAAGCCTTAATTCGGTTAAAAATAAGGCCCAAAGTGGGCCTTATTTTTAACCGACTTCTTCAAAAAGGAGGAGGTTCTATGTTCGGTTGTATGTACCTTTTTTATATATATTCAGCGATTTCTCCGCCAATTGTGGACCGATTTTAAAAATTCTTTTGTTTTTCGTAAGCGTATACTCCTGAGGTGGTCCCATTGTCACCAAGTCGAATCTCAAATTTTATAAGCACATACACTGTTTTTCATAAACTTTTTATCGCAATTCAGATATTTGTGCCTGGTAATCATCATCTCATGTTGCTGAGCTGATGATGGAAGGTATAAGTCAGGATCTGATGATGTGATCCCATGAAAAATGTTTGTTCACCGATATTTTCGCCAATTGTTAACCGATTTGGATAATTATTTTTTTGTTTAGAAGAGTATTTTCTCAGACTGGTCCCATTTAAATTTGGTGAAGATGAAGAACTTCGGAGGTAGGCAACGGAACTCTTCAATAAATGATAGCAAATGGATCGGGATTTCTGTAATCGCGCTGTGTTTGGAAAGTGTAAAATTAAAAAAACTTTATAACAAAAAAATAAAACCGTCTTCCAAAAACAAAACACTACAAAGTAAAAATAACTTTAATTTCGGAAGTCGGGGTTCAAAAACGAAATAACCAAAAACACCGACTTCCGAAATTAAAGTTACTTTTTCTCTCTAGGTAGTCATTTATTTACGTGTTGAAAATGAGGTTCTAGAACTTAGGTTCGGGAGCTCATCCGCAACGGGGCGCTCGCCGAGTGCCGAACAACGGCCTCCCGGCCGTGCGGTGGGAGGCGAGGGATGCCAACATCGTCCATTGGACGGTGTGGTCAACACCATGCTGAAGAGTGAGGGGACCTGGGCAGCGGTCGCCTCCTTCTGCGAGGACGTCATTTCGCAAAAGGTGGCAGCAGAGCGCGCGCGGGAGGACGACCCTCTCGCTGCGCCGCTCTGAAGACGAAGACGAGGTCGACAGGCGCGGGGGCGCTTCCGTCCGCATTGCAATCTACACCACCTTCGTCGGTCATTCCCGACCTTCCCCCACGGGGAGGGCGTGAAGGGCCCTCCGTGTAAGCGGGTGGACGTCGGAGGAGGATTGGACGCAAAGGCTGCGCCGATCTCCCAGTCTCCCTCCACTCGATGCGGGAATGCCTCTGGGTCGTTTCAGTGGGTATACCGGGTTAGCCCGGAGAGTCCCACATAGCCCCCCCATTCCCCCAATGGGAGGGTATGCGTACATAATGCATTTTTTCCAAGCGCAAAAAAAAGGTACCTATTGTTAGGTACAGCCGGGGCGACACGCGCTGGAATGGTGGCGCGAGCGGCTACAGCAACCGCAATTTTCGCGCAAGCGTGTTGTCGAAGCCGTCTTGTCCCACTCCTGCCTGGCTAAAAAGAGGGGAGCGCATCTCCTACGGGCTCACTCAAGTGCTGACCGGGCATGGTTGCTTCAGTGAGTACCTGAATAGGATTGAAGAGAGGCCACGGCAAATTGCCACCAGTGCGGAGGCGACCTGGATTCTGCGCAACACATGCTTGAGGAGTGCCTTGTGTGGTCCTCTGAGCGGCGAGTCTTGGTTGCCAGGATTGGGCGAGACCTGAATCTGCCAGCCGTAGTGAGTGCTATGCTGGCAGATAGTGAAAACTGGAGGGAAATGGCTGTAAGGCTGTGATGGTCCAGAAGGTTGCCGAGCGGGATTGTGAGAGGGCTGATCCTGCTCGAAAAGGAGGCGTCAGGGTGGCAACCACCTCGATGCCTAAAAGCTGAACTCCGCCTGCGTTCTATGTGGGCGCTTAGAGTGGGGACTCTGTTCAGCAACCCAGTGATCCTAGGAAAGGCGGTGGCACAGTGATCACGTGCTGCCGTGTACAGCGAGGCTAAGGGGAGACCTTTACAGTCTCCCCAGGGATTTTTCCTAACAGGCGTTGCACAAAAGGGGTTCCGGAGTGGTCTTTGAAGAGGTAACGGGGCCCCTTCTATGTGCTGATGGTGGTCACCGGGGTGGTTTTAGTCAGTAAGAGTCTGACAGACTCCTTCGCCCGTCCCAGGGTGGAGGACATCCATGAGGATTTACGTTTCTCTTCTTTTTTTGTTTGTTGAGTACCTTTCTAGCTAGAGGAGCTTGTGGCTAAATAATAACAGCCGCACGGGTCGATCTTGAAGGTTAAGCAACGCTTGCCAAGGTTGGTCTGTGGATGGGTGACCGTCTTAACATAACGAGTTTCCTCCGTGCCTCGGAAAGCACGTTAAGCCGTTGGTCCCGGCTGTCATTTGTAGATCTTTGGCAGTCGTTACGGATTGTCAGAAGCCAGTAAATCTGACTCCAGTCTTGCCATGATGTACCGTGTTACCCAGTTAATGGGTTGTGGAGGTCTGGTAGGCAGCCGCTCCACGTAAAGCACTGGTATTCAGCTGAATCCGGTTTGACTGGAAGCCGACCCCAATATAGTTGGGAAAAGGCTAGGCAGATGATGATGAGTACCTTTCTAGCTATATCAGTGCACTGAAGGCCATCGGTCCATCTTGCGGGAGACCTTCCAATGCTGCGTCCGTCCTGTTGATGGTCGCGAGTAGCCGATAGCCGATAGTCGTGGCGATATGATGATGATTTTGTACTGAATATCTTGAAGTTGCCTTATTTTATAAGAAAGTAGTTTTATTCAGAAGAGAGAAGTTAAAAAAAAACCTAGAAAAGATTTTAGAATGGGTAGGAACCTATCCTAGTTTCTCCACGACTCAAGAATCGAAAAAGCAGTACATGACAAGACGGGTATATTTTGTTTAGGTACTCCTTTTACATTTAGAATGTTATAATATTGGTAGGTATAAATAATGCCTATTACCTCGCTGTGTACATTTTAACGACTAAATTAAAACCTTTCAACGCAATTCTGAGAGGCCTTCAACACTTAATAATAGCGTAGTAAAAATATTAAAAGGTTTAGTCGCAATTTCCGGCAATCGAGACTTGGCCTGTTTTTCCAACAGTAAAATTAGTACTTAGACCTATATCGCAGCTAGCTACTTAGGTATAACCACGGTATAACGTATCGAGACAAAAATCCTGGGATTGTTTTCGTGATAAGTTCCAAGTAGGTACCAAGTTTAGCTCTACCTATATATCAGGCCTATATAGCAGCGTATTTTTTGCAAAGGAATTACAGTTCATCTGAAAACAGCGCTGTTTTGGGAAACCGGCTAACAGTAATTGTATATTTATGGGCTACGGCCATATTCTACAAATTGACTGCGACGCCAGAGGGCCAAGCCTTAGGCCAAGCACGAATATTTTTGTCGTAAGTATAGTACCATTTTACCATAGCTACAAAACTCGTTTCGCACACAATATTTATTTGAATTGGATACTACATTCATATTTTTAACCGACTTCTTCAAAAAGGAGGAGGTTTTATGTTTAGCTGTATATAGTTTTTGTTTTTTTTTTTTTTTAATAAGGTATGTTCACCGATTTATTTTGAGTTTGAGTTTGAATTGTGAACCGATTTTCACAATTCTTTTTTTATTCGAAAGCCTATACTCCTGAGGGGGTCCCATTATCACCAAGTCAGAAACTGATGATGGGATTCTATGAGAATCGAGGGAAACCCTCAAATTTTATAGGCACATACAATGTTTTTCATAAACTTTCTAACGCAATTCAGTGCCTGGTAATCATCGTCTCATGTTGCTGATCTGATGATGGAGGGTATAAGTCAGGATCTGATGATGGGATCCTATGAAAAATTTTTGTTCTGCCATATTTTCGCCAATTGTTAACCGATTTATATGATTCTTTTTAGGGTTCCGTACCTAAATTGTATCCAACGGATACACTTTGTGTTCGCGACGGAGCATTTTGATTTATATAACTCGCATAAACAGCCTTATGTACTTGTATTCGTAAGCTCATATGTTTTTTAAGTTAGGAGCTTATATAGTCAAATAGTAATAGAAATGTCCGCGGAGACGCATTTAACATTGTGTAACTCGCATAGATGGTACTTATGTACCTATAGTCGTAGCCTATGTACTGAATTTAGAAGCTTATGTACTTGCATAGTGATAGTTTGTAAGCTATGTAATCAATTTAAAATCATATGTTTGTCGTTTTCCCCAAACACGTAAAAGATGTTCTGGGGAAAACATATTTTCAAAGAAAATTATAGTCAATAGGTAGGGCTACACATTTCCCTTACACATTCCCGATAGCACCCTGAGGGCGTGTTCTGATTGGCTGATGGAAATCAGCCTAATCGAAGGTACATGAAAAATAGTCATTTCACATTCGAACATAGTAGGGTGGTTGAAGAAAACCACCATGTACACGCACCTTCAGTGCTAAGTTTTTAGGGCATCTAGGAATTTAGGTCTTAAACCATAGGCACTGGAAAGCTGGCACTCAGCCCTATCCAGATATGTACACATCTTCATGGTCAGGCAAGGCATAAAGCCGCAAAATAGATAAGAAGATAAACACAGATTTTTATCCTCTCCCGGGTTCCTGACCTATAGTACCTCCACCCTTGGAGGGGTGGCTTGGTAAGTTGTGTAGCTGGATGGAGGGATGATGCACCTACCCGAATATAGATAGTTTCATAGCCCATGGGGCACAGTTTTCCGAGGAATCAACCCCAAATAGTAAGCAAGCTCAAAACTTGTGATATTTTTGATAGTTAAATGCAACAAGCCCACTAGTGGGCAGGGTTGAGGGGTTGATTTCCAACCCGTTCGACGGGGAATTTCGGGGGATTTGAATAGAGGTGCGTCAACCCCCATCCAGACCTAGAATAGACCTAGATATAGCCAAAAATGTTCTAGAACTATAGTTAAAATTCACAGTTAAAATAAACTGAAGCAGTTAGTGGTTTTTGGGCCTCGTTACGGTAAAGTAACCTCGTACCTTAGTAAATGGTAAAAAATAGCTAATTCGTAGTCACCGGCAGAAGAAATTATAGAATCTATAAATAGAATACAAGTAGTACTCGCGACTTTGCCCTTAAACCATTAGCTGCAGTGTTGTCAAATTCCTGCCTATTATTTAACCCTGGTAAGCATTCACCCTGCACCCCAATCTACCCCGAAGACAGCAAGTACTTGGCAAGATAGAAGAACGTTGTACGTGTGGTGCGGAGAACCTTAGTTTTCGGTACAGGACGTCAGCGCGGCTGGACGTCGTCGGTCGGTCACAGTTCACTTCGGAGGAGAAGAAAAAGGATAGACCTACCCCATCACAACCCCGTTCCAGTCGATCACGCCCGTCCGGTACATTTTTTGGTCCATTCGAGCCGGATTTCGGACCAAATTTTTTGGTCCTTCGAGAGCCGGATCTCCGCACCCGTACATCTTGTTTCTTAACAGTATGTCAAAACGTATCCGTTCCCGAATCATCCCTTGAAGAATCAACCCTTGAAGAAACAAGCCTTGAAGACTCAAGCCGAAGCCCTGCGATATAGTTTGGCACAAGAGCCAAATATACGCACCCCGTATCTTGTTTCTTAACAGTATGTCAAAACGTATCCGTTCCCGAATCATCCCTTGAAGAATCAACCCTTGAAGAAACAAGCCTTGAAGACTCAAGCCGAAGCCCTGCGATATAGTTTGGCACAAGAGCCAAATATACGCACCCCGTATCTTGTTTCTTAACAGTATGTCAATTGGTATCCGTTCCCGAATCAACCCTTCAAGAATCATCCCTTGAAGACTCATCCGAAACAGATCCAAAGTTAGTCGAATGGCGTTGCTGTGAAGACGCCTCAAGCTCAGCATCGTGGTTTATCGTGAGGACTACCCCTTGAAGAAAACTACCCTTCAAGAACCAACCCTTAAGGACTCACCCTGAGGCGGATCCGAAGCTATCCGTCAACATACATTCCAGTTAAGAAGCCTCAAGCTCAGCATCGTGGTTCATCGTGAGGACTACCCCTTGGAGAAAACTACCCTTCAAGAACCAACCCTTAAGGACTCACCCTGAGGCGGATCCGAAGCTATCCGTCAACATACGTTCCAGTTAAGAAGCCTCAAGCTCAGCATCGTGGTTCATCGTGAGGACTGCCCTTGGAGAGAACTACCCTTCGGGAGCCACCCTTAAGGACTCACCCCGAAACTTTGGACTTTGAAAATTTTCCTGAAACACTGAAGGATTGCGTCTGGACTTAGAAGATTTCTAAGGAATCCTGGACTTTGAGAAAATTTGAAAGTTGAACCTGGACTTGGGAAGATTTTGAAGACCAAACCTGGGACTTAGAAAAAATTTTGAGGATTGAACCCGACACTTAGAAAATTTTTCGAACATAGAAGCTGGGACTTAGAAAATTTTTGAAGACAGAACCTGAGACTTAGAAAAAATTTTGAGGATTGAACCCGACACTTAGAAAATTTTCGAACATAGAAGCTGGCACTTAGAAAAATTTCGAAGATTCATACTGGGACTTAGAAAAATTTGATCATCTACACATAGAAGATATAGACGGATTCGGGACATAGAAAATTTTCGAAGAATTTGGACTTTGGAAAAATTTTGAAGAGGATTCTACATAGAAAACATAGACCGATTCGGGACATAGAAAATTTTTGAAGATTTTGGACTTTGAAAATTTTAAGAAGATTCTACACATAGAAGATATAGACAGATTCGGGACATAGAAAATTTTTGAAGAATTTGGACTTTGAAAATTTTGAGAAGATTCTACACTTAGAAAATATAGATCGATTCGGGACATAGAAAATTTTTGAAGAATTTGGACTTTGAAAATTTTACACTTAGAAGATTCAGAGCAACTCTGGACTTTGAAGATTGGGGACTTCGAAGAATTATCCGAGAATATAGAAATAGTTTGAAGAAAAAACTTTAGTTCAAGTTTTACTGAAGCCTTATCCAGGGATATAGAACAGTTCGAAGAATCGACTTGAGGATCTGAATCATGCCAGCCTCAAGAAAGGGAACCAGATTTGAGACGCCTTCAGAAAGTACACTGAAGCCGACAGATAGAAGATACAGCCGAAACCTGCCGGTGACTACCCGGGGTGACGCCCGTATCGAATGTGACAAGCCGCCGTCGACCGTGGGAAGGACGACGCGGTCTTATAGAAGAGTCACAAAGGCACGCGAAGACTTACTCAAGATTAAGTTGGAGCTTGCACAGTTAGCACTTCAGAGAGCCGAACAAGAATTGGACGGCGAATATATAGAAGATAGTAACTCGAACGACGAGTACCTGCGTTCCTGGCTGGAAGAGACAGCTGAACCTGTTCCTGATCAGAGAGAGACCAACACCGCTGAGGGAGACATCCGTAATAGAACACATAGAAACTGCGAGCAGAATAGAATAGATAGAAACTGCGAGCAGAATAGAATAGATAGAAACTGCGAGCAGAATAGAATAGATAGAAACTGCGAGCAGAATAGAATAGATAGAAACTGCGAGCAGAATAGAATAGATAGAAGCTGCGAGCAAAATAGAATAGATAGAAGTTGCGAGCAGCAACCGTCTCCCTCTATGCACTCCGTATCGATAGTGGACTCTCGTCGAACGCAAATTCCGGAACTAGAGCCGAAAGTCGATGAAGTGACTAAACAGATGGCACCACCGAAGAAAATAGAAGACGACGGGGAAAACAGATTACAGCCGTTCATAACGGACCTTACAACAGCTATAGTATCGCAAGCTGATAGAAAAACAGAACAGAATTCGTCCTCGCCGTCAAAGGTCATCATGACCTTACCGAATTTCAACGGTGCATATACAGAATGGTTGTCGTTTCGAGCCATTTATGTAACAACTCGAACATAGTCGAGTTATCAGACCTCAAGATGGTACCGGTCCGGGTGATTGGACCGGCGGGAGAGGCATCTACGTTCGCCCTTCCCGACGATGGATCAACCGTATCATTGATCAACGAGGACCTTGCCAGACAAGTTGGAGCCGAAGGCCGCATAGACCCACAGAAGACATCTTGAAACGACACACCGAAAAAATAGAAAATGGGCATATAGAAACCGCAACTGAAATGCCCGATAGTTATGAGACAGCCCACAAGCGGCTTGTCTCTATAGAAACTCGATAGAAATCCGACTCTTCGAGATAGATATACGGAACAGATGGACTCGTTCCTATAGAAAGGGTGCGCCGAGAAAGCGCCCGAAAATAGTACACCAGGAAGAACCTGGTACCTACCTCATTTCGATGTCTTCAAGCCAATGAAGCCAGAGAAGTTCCGTATAGTACACGACGCCGCAGCTAAATCGAATGGAATGTCTTTGAACGACTTCCTACTCACAGGACCAGACCTGTTACAGTCGCTGCCCGGCGTCATGATGAGGTTCCGTAGACACCCCATAGCCATTTCGGGCGATATTGCCGAAATGTTTGTGCAGGTGAAAGTCCGACAAGAGGACACAGACGCCCTCCAATATCCGTGGAGAGGCAACAGACGCCCTCCAATATCCGTGGAGAGGCAACAGACACCCTCCAATATCCGTGGAGAGGTAATAATAGAGGGAGCCCCCGACGAATATCGAATATCAATCATATTCGGCGCGGCCAGCTCACCGTGCACAGCTATAAAAGCGAAGATGCACATAGAAAATGCGCTTGGTATAGAATGAAGACCAAGTGCAGACACGCTAGGTTTGAACCTGACCCTAGCGCGTCCATCGAGTGGCGTCTTAAGAAAAGACATAACCACAAACAAAGTCCGAGAAGAGGACATGAATGCCCTCCAATGTTCGTGGAGAGGCAATAGAATTAAAGGGAGCCCCGCCGAATAGAGTGATGCAAACATGTTCGGCGCGGCCAGCCCACCGTGCATACCTGTAAGTGCAAGGATGCACCATCGAAAACGCGCTTGGTATAGAATGAAGACCAAGTGCAGACACGCTAGGTTTGAACCTGACTCTAGCGCGTCCATCGAGTGGCGTCTTAAGAAAAGACATAGCCACAAATAAAGTCCGAGAAGAGGACATGAATGCCCTCCAATGTTCGTGGAGACGAGGCAATAGAATTGAAGGGAGCCCCGCCGAATAGAGTGATGCAATCATTTTCGGCGCGGCCAGCCCAACGTGCATACCTGTAAGTGCAAGGATGCACCATCGAAAACGCGCTTGGTATAGAATGAAGACCAAGTGCAGACACGCTAGGTTTGAACCTGACTCTAGCGCGTCCATCGAGTGGCGTCTTAAGAAAAGACATAGCCACAAACAAAGTCCGAGAAGAGGACATGAATGCCCTCCAATGTTCGTGGAGAGGCAATAGAATAGAGGGAGCCCCCGACGAATATCGAATATCAATCATATTCAGCGCGGCCAGCTCACCGTGCACAGCTATAAAAGCGAAGATGCACATAGAAAATGCACTTGGTTCAATAGAGACCAAGTGCAGACACGCTAGGTTTCAACCTGACCCTAGCGCGTCCATCGAGGGGCGTCTTAGAAAAAGACGTGCCCACCAAGAAGAGGCATTCGAAATAGTGCTTGGCGTAGCCTCAATAGTACAGTACGCGCCAAGCAAATGCTCCAAAAAGTATGGAGAAAACGAGTCGACTGCTATCGGTCACTCGACATAGAGACCGTACTCACAGAGAAACACCAACGAAGAGGTGTTGTCCACACTGTTGTGTGAGGCAGAGTACGGTAAACAGCCGCCCGCTGAAATAGGTATCAGTCGCCAGCGAAGGCGATGAATCCATCACGCCGAACCACTTCCTACTCGGTGGTTCGGCCAGACTGCACCGCACCCGGCGTGTTCACCGAGCAACACGTCGACACCACGAAACACTGGCGGCGCTCACAAGCGCTCGCCGACCAGTTCTGGCGCCGCTGGGTGAGGGAGCACTTACCCGAGCTCCAACACCGGCGGGAGCGCCACCACCGTGGCCATGGTCTGCAGGTGGGCAACCCTGTGCTCATCGCAGACGGCCAGCTGCCTCGCAACACGTGGCCGCGAGGCCGCATCACCGCAGTCTTTCCTTGGGCGGACCACAGGTCCGGATCGCTGAGGTGCGCATATCTGGCGGCACTCTAAAGCGTCCGGCGAAGAGGCTGATCCCGTCATCGAAATGGTCCAGAGCGTCGGAGCTACGGGCCGGAGCGACGGGCGTCGCGCCGGCGAGCTTCGAGGCAACAGTCGCCGGAGCGACGAGCGTCGCGCCGGCGAGATTCGAGGCAACAGTCACCGTGGCAACGGGCGACGCAACTACAGTCGTCGCTCACCGGCGAGATGCAGCGCCGCGCCGACATCGCAACGAGTCGTCACTGCGCTGCACGGCGGGAGAAATGTTCGCGACGGAGCATTTTGATTTATATAACTCGCATAAACAGCCTTATGTACTTGTATTCGTAAGCTTATATGTTTTTTAAGTTATGAGCTTATATAGTCAAATAGTAATAGAAATGTCCGCGGAGACGCATTTAACATTGTGTAACTCGCATAGATGGTACCTATGTACCTATAGTCGTAGCCTATGTACTGAATTTAGAAGCTTATGTACTTGCATAGTGATAGTTTGTAAGCTATGTAATCAATTTAAAATCATATGTTTGTCGTTTTCCCCAAACACGTAAAAGATGTTCTGGGGAAAACATATTTTCAAAGAAAATTATAGTCAATAGGTAGGGCTACACATTTCCCTTACACATTCCCGATAGCACCCTGAGGGCGTGTTCTGATTGGCTGATGGAAATCAGCCTAATCGAAGGTACATGAAAAATAGTCATTTCACATTCGAACATAGTAGGGTGGTTGAAGAAAACCACCATGTACACGCACCTTCAGTGCTAAGTTTTTAGGGCATCTAGGAATTTAGGTCTTAAACCATAGGCACTGGAAAGCTGGCACTCAGCCCTATCCAGATATGTGCACATCTTCATGGTCAGGCAAGGCATAAAGCCGCAAAATAGATAAGAAGATAAACACAGATTTTTATCCTCTCCCGGGTTCCTGACCTATAGTACCTCCACCCTTGGAGGGGTGGCTTGGTAAGTTGTGTAGCTGGATGGAGGGATGATGCACCTACCCGAATATAGATAGTTTCATAGCCCATGGGGCACAGTTTTCCGGGGAATCAACCCCAAATAGTAAGCAAGCTCAAAACTTGTGATATTTTTGATAGTTAAATGCAACAAGCCCACTAGTGGGCAGGGTTGAGGGGTTGATTTCCAACCCGTTCGACGGGGAATTTCGGGGGATTTGAATAGAGGTGCGTCAACCCCCATCCAGACCTAGAATAGACCTAGATATAGCCAAAAATGTTCTAGAACTATAGTTAAAATTCACAGTTAAAATAAACTGAAGCAGTTAGTGGTTTTTGGGCCTCGTTACGGTAAAGTAACCTCGTACCTTAGTAAATGGTAAAAAATAGCTAATTCGTAGTCACCGGCAGAAGAAATTATAGAATCTATAAATAGAATCATAGTACTCGCGACTTTGCCCTTAAACCATTAGCTGCAGTGTTGTCAAATTCCTGCCTATTATTTAACCCTGGTAAGCATTCACCCTGCACCCCAATCTACCCCGAAGACAGCAAGTACTTGGCAAGATAGAAGAACGTTGTACGTGTGGTGCGGAGAACCTTAGTTTTCGGTACAGGACGTCAGCGCGGCTGGACGTCGTCGGTCGGTCACAGTTCACTTCGGAGGAGAAGAAAAAGGATAGACCTACCCCATCACAACCCCGTTCCAGTCGATCACGCCCGTCCGGTACACTTTGGTTACGGATATTATTTCGTAAAAAACTTTTTTTGTATGATATAAATTCTGTATTGTGTCTGATTATTAAACTAAAATACTATGGGGTTGTTTCCCAACTAGCACCAAAGCGTTAAAAAAACCTATATAAGACTCGTATATCAGTTCCATTTGAGTATAAAAGTGTTAACGCATACCTGTGCAACTGAGTTAGAGCATGCTCTAACTCACTTATAACCACGAAAGAGGCCCGCAGTTTTACAGGTAAAAGTTATAGAAAGCCTATAGTACGGTGTCACAAAGATATTAAAGCTGCACAAGAGCGCTTATTCATCGTCAGCTACTACTTTAATCTGTATTACCGTTGTAAAATAGAGTTGGTAAACGCTACAGGTGCTATAAATCTTATAGTAAGGTGTCAAAAAGATCTTAAAGCTCCACAAGAGCGCTTATTCATCGTCAGCTACTACTTTAACCGGTATTATCGCGATAGTGAGCACTACAGGTGGTAAAAAGCGCACGTCAAGATAAAAAAGCCTGTAACCTTACTAAAATTAAATCTGTTCGTAATGGAAGTGTTAGGCATCCATTATTCAACACAGCAGAATAATATTATGGAATATTATGTTATTTAAGTATGTGAAGTGAAAAATGACTGCCCTTATGATTTCACAGTAAATGTATACCATGTTTCTCATCTCAATTTTAACGCGCCTAGGATTTATTAAAGATTTAAAAGAAAAATTATGATAACAAAATAGGTACCTCAAGCTAAACATTACTATTCATTCCTGCTTCTTGAGCAGTGGTATGTAAAATTAAGTGGCATTCATGGAATGCTTCAAATAATGTAAGAAATTTTGTTTATTGTAGTCAAATGTTGAATAACTCGAAATAATATTAATTGTTAGGTTACCAAAACAATGGCGAACTTTACAA
The DNA here is from genome assembly GCA_950371165.1 of Lacanobia oleracea. Lineage (NCBI taxonomy): Eukaryota > Metazoa > Arthropoda > Insecta > Lepidoptera > Noctuidae > Lacanobia > Lacanobia oleracea. The sequence goes on along the minus strand of OX493387.1, from coordinate 17,053,181 downwards.
AAGTGAGGTTAGTGTTAATAACGACCCATACTTGCGTTGTTTGACACCAATACCTTTAGAACGTCTGTAAAAGAGGACTACCTAACACAATAAGCTTTAGTTAAACCCTTATTACAGGTTAAACCTAGATAGAGGAGTTGTTTGACACCTTTAGTTTCTCGTGTTACTAAACTCTCGATAAACTTTATTTTATAGCTTATGACTGCAATAATAGTCAATATAGCACCTTAAGTGGTATAAAACAGTTCATTGCAATAACTATACAACAATAAGTGTTAAGAGGTGTCGGCGAACACTTTTATATAGACTTGGGTGTCACAAAAATGTTAAAGCTATAACGTATTAAGTATACTTGCTGCCACTAGCGTCATTATAACTCTCAAAGCTGTATTACATCATCCATTAACGCTATAGTGCTGCGATTGGGGCTAAAACTTGTTTGTTAACTCCTCTATATCGTCTTTAGTAATAACTGAGATAATTATAACCCTGTTATATTACTTAAAGTCATAAAAAAGCCTGTAACTGACACCAAAATGTTAGTTGGGTTACGTTTAAATATTCGTGCTAAGCCCCCTGCACCAATTGAGACGAAACAAAGAAACGGCACTAGGTACATGTTGCTTATACGACAGATAGACACAGTTTTCAGTGTTCCGAAACTTAAAATGAAGTGGTTTCAATTTCAAACACCTGCTTTTTCTCAAGACAACGACGGTTGAAAAGTTTGTTTTCTGCGATGACATAACATTGTTTTATTCTATAAGAAGTAGATAACAATGCCGCCGAAGTGTTTTAGGCACTTGACAGTTGACAGTGATGTGGACTGATTTTTTCGATGCCCTATGAGTTCTTCCCCTCGCCTTTTTATCGCGGTTGTAGGTACAAAAAAAATATTTTTTGCTAGCGTATTAAATACTAAGTGTTTAATGATTTTATAAGCCATTATCATCATCATGTCAGCCAAAAGACGTCCACTGCAGGACACAAGCCTCTCCCAAGCCACAACAACCGGTCCTGTGCGTCTCGAATTCATCCTCGCGACCCTCACTAGTTCACCAGTCCACTTTGTGGGACTCCTTCCAACTTTGCGAGCAATGTGCCCATTTCCACTACAGTTATCATTAGTAGATATGCAACTGTAAATAATTATAATTTAATTCAAATATTTTATTTCGGAAAATGGTGGAGCTCGTGGCTAAATAATAACAGCCGTACGAGTCGATCTTGAAGGTCAAGCATCGCTTGCCAAGGTTGGTCTGTGGATGGGTGACCATCTTAACATACCGTTGTTCCTCCGTGCCTCGGAAAGCACGTTAAGCCCCGGCTGTCATTTGTACTAATCCGGCTTGACTGGAAGCCAAACCCAATATAAAGTTGGGAAAAGGCTAGGTAGATGACTTTATTTCGGATAATATCCATATAACTTAGCCTAATGTTAGTATTTGATTATGTTAGTTTTAATTTATGCTTCAGTTGATATAACAGATACTGAAAATAAGAAGTAGATAGGTCTCTCTGCCTGTAAATGTTAATGATAATATTTATTACTCGTAATGTTAATATTTTATTTTACAACGACAACGTTCCCCGCCTCATTTACCTACACTGTTCCGTGATTCTAAAGCTTTTTTAGGTCAATGCAAGGGTTTTTCTGCATCCCAACCTTTTCTATTTTAAGAGCATCTTTTTACTGGCATACTCGCTATTAGCAGAGGTTAAACTTGTGGCATTGAGAAGCAATTATAAATAAACTTATGAGTCCCTACTAATTTTGGACAGTTTGGAAGTTCGATTTTTATCGATGCTCCATTATATACAACATGTAACAGAAAACGCAATACCTCTTAAGGGGTTATTGTACTCATAATTATAAACAATTTTCACTAAGACAACCAATCTGTATGTGTGCATAACTGGACAAAATGTACTGAACAGCTGATTTTTTTCGCGGTTTCAGTTTAAAAGTTGTTCATTATGATGAGTAATAATGACCCCTTAAGAGGTACCTATTGTGTTTATTCTGTAAGACATTGTATAAATTGTATTTGGAAGAATGTAAAATATTCTTCCAAAACATTTCAAAATTTTTGGTAGACAAAATTGTTGTACCCTTGTTTTGCAGACAGAAGTTTCTTAGAATTTTGTTTCGCAGAAAATGTTTCATATAATATTTGATTCTTGTAATTTTATTTCGAATATTATTGTTTCAAAGACTTTTTACTTGAATGAAACCATAGATATAATAAACAAGGAGAAATACCCCGTAGACGAAAGTGTATCGGGACGCTGTCTCCAGTATGCCCCTTCCACCCGACAACTACAACACATGCACTTCAGTAAAAGCAATAGATACGCAGTAGCGCACACACCCGCATTTCTCAAAACAGAACGCACTACACCATCAGTAATAAACCTTATCCTTTTGAGTACACGGTGTATTTACTATGCACCGTACAACTTACTCAAACAAAAACAGCGCACGCTATCGTTGTGCTGTGCAAAAGCAATTTACTTTTCATACGCGGTAGTGATTGACTACATCGAAAAGTTATCGAATCTTCCATTTATTATTGTACTAAAAAGGTTTTTTGCGGTCCTTAAAACATGGCATAAAAAATGGCATGTCCAGAAAGTATTATAAACGCTCCACCGATTCATCATCATCTGCCTAGACTATTCCCAACTAGGTATATTGCGTTCGGCTTCCAGTCAAACTGGATTCAGCTGAATACCAGTGTTTTACGTGGAGCGGCTGTCTACCAGACCTCGACCACCCATTAACTGGGAAACACGGTGCTTCTTGGCAAGACTGGAGTCAGATTTACTGGCTTCTGAAAATCCGTAACGACTGCCAAAGATCTACAAATGAAGCCGGGACCAACGGCTTAACGTGCTTTCCAAGGTACGGAGACAACTCGGTATGTTAAGATGGTCACCCATCCACAAAACAATCTTGGCAAGCGTTGCTTAACCTTAAAGATCGACCCGTGCGGCTGTTATTATTGAGCCACGAGCTCCTCCGATTATTAACCTAAAATTGAATTAACTTAATTTACGAAAGTTTTTTACGCATTTGTCTACTAGGTACGCTGTAAATAATTAAATTAAGTAAAAAACGTTATTTTTCGATCTTCTAACCGAGTAAAAACAGTTACCTAATTGAAAAATAAACTGTTATAGCAAGATTTTCTTCGTTAATCGATATTTTCGCTGATAACCTACCTAAGTTGATCTCACAATCACATCACTAACTCGTTGCAAGAAGCAGCGGCCGTAATACGCGATGAATGCGCATACTAAGGTATCGTTTTGTGATTTTACATTGCTTGTTCAGACACTTAGTGACTAACTAGGTAGTGGTGGTAGTGTATTCATTGCAAAATTAGTACAATCGCTGTGATATTTGAACACAAGAATAATATAGTAAAAGCAAGACATATTTTACGATTTTATGTTTTTCGTGATTTTAAAGACAAATAATGTAAAATACTTAGATATGGTAAGTGATTCCATAATTTACAAAGTTTTGGTTTCTACAAGAAACCACTGAATAACACGGAATTCTTATGATTTGTCACAATCGTGGTCGAAAGCGCATTAGTTCGCCGAGACGGCCATCTGCCTATGACATGCTTAGCGTGACCATGTCGCGCGGACACTGTACATGCCTCCTTGGGCTCTAGACAAGTGACATTATGTCGCGTGGCGAAGGCGATTGTCAAAACGTCAAAAATGTACGGGATTGACAAACGCTGTCGAAATGTCACGTGATCAATCCCTTGTATTTTGGCGATTTGACAATCACATTCGCTGATGGAATGGTACTTTATCTAGAGCCTCTGGCCACTTCTCCTGTTTTTTTATATTTCTATGAATGAAATCTATTTCACAGACCCACAATTTAATGAATTTCATGATTACTTTTTTTATTTAACAAACTTATCAAACAGCAGAATTATTTGTTAACGAATATTGTTTGTCCGGTGTATTTTCCCATGGTACTTCAGTGAAAATGTTATTTAAATTAGATATTATTTTCTTTTATGTCTATGGCATACTTTTAAGATGGCAGAATTTTATTCCGAATAATTTTACTATGCATATTGCCCTTTCTATAAAACAGCATTTTAACCTTAAATTGAAATTAATATATGATCAACATGTGTGCTAATTAAAACTAAAATATGATCTTAAAAAATTAACATGTGTTTACAAAGTGACAGAAACCAATCGCTGTAAACCCGACCCCACGTAGTTTTGTCTGCCACACCCCTAGAGTGTAATTTAAGCCCACGTAGGAGCGGGAGGCGAGGTGGACCGTGAACTGAGGAGCAGGTGTTATAAGACCCGCCACCGCGGCTGAGGCTGGCCGGTGGAGCTGAAGCTGCGGTGGTGAGCGTCAAAACAATCTGCGAAGATAAGTTCACATGGGATCGCCAGAGCCCCGCAGCGCCGGAGCCGTGAAAGAAACCATGCCTGCTGCATGTTGCATGCTCGCCTGCATGTTGCATGCTCGCCTGCATGTTGCATGCTCGCCTGTTTAATAGTATTCTGCGTATTGATTATTCTATAAAATGATAATAGGGGAAAAAAATTGTGAAACGTAATTCTATGAAATTGTCTTCTAAAACACAACGTAAAACCCTCCCTTGCAATGCCAAATTTTAGCTTTCGACAACCAGTAGTTTCGGCTATGCGTCTTCTGTCACTGAATCACTCAATCAATCAGTAACGGAAAAATTCTATAAATATTGATTGATTGATGATTATTCTGAGAATTTTTTTTTCATCTATATTGAGATCGGTTTGCAGCACTTTACTTGGAGCAACTGCCTACCTGGGGCCCTATTATAACGTGCCAATGCCATCATGATTAAGCTGTGAAAAAGGGATAGTGTTATGCGTCTTGTATAACTCCGTCTCCCTCCCACACCGTTATGATGGTTTTAAGATGTGATAATAGGTACAGGTACCCTGACCGCCATAACCAAGTAAGCTGGTAACTCGGTACCTATTCATTCGCAAGACTGGTGTCTGATTTTCTGGTTTCCGATCTCCAAATATCAGCCGGGATCTTCAAAAACTTTTTGAAGGTCCCATTACATTGAGCTCACTCGTTAGATGAGCAAATGACTGGGATTGAGAAGGAGGACGGAGACAAAAGCGGCCAAGTGCGAGAGGAGAAAATTACACGAGTCTCCATTATTTTTTTTTTACTTATATTGTTGTTATAGCGGCATTATAAATACAAGCTTTGTGAAAATTTCGACTGTATACTTATTACGGTTCTTGAGATACGGCCTGTTGACAGACAGACTGACGGACAGCGGAGGCTTATTAATAGGGTACCGTTGGTTACCCTTCGCGCGCGGAACCCTAAAAACAGATGCCATTAATTTCCCTCTCAATATTTAGGTGGGTACATCTGCCAAGAAACCAACAGACAAGGGCTCATAGTCTTCCTTTGTTAGATAAAAAGCAAATCAAGCAATCTGCTACTTAAATCAGTTTACTACGAACAGAAACCATAACAAACCCCCGAGGGTTAAACTGTGCCAGACAAAGGATAATAGGCTCGGCCCTTTCGTATTGGGAACTAATAACGATATCGGTAAACTACATATAACTAGGTAACAATATCGCGGTACAGTCATCATCATCTGCCTAGACTTTTCTCAACTATATTGGGCTCGGCTTCCAGTCAAACCGGATTTAGCTGAATGCCAGTATTTTACGTGGAGCGGCTGCCAACCAGACCTACACAACCCATTAACTGCGTAACACGGTACTTCGTGTCAAGAGGAGTCAGATTAACTGGCTTCAATTTGATAGTCGGAAGACGACTGCCAAAGGTCTACAAATGACAGCCGGGACCAAGGGCTTATGCAGCGTTGTAAACTTCAAGCTATGAAAAACTCTTGAAACATCTTTGGATTATTAAAACAGTTTACCCCTCTAGTCTAACCCATTTCAAGGAACACAATTATTTACCTATTATATGAAAGTCTGAGTAAATTAATATTACAAGAAAATTAATTTGAATGTTGAATAAAACTGAGAAACGAAATGATGAGAAGTGGGCAGTATTATGTATTTATGCTGGTGAGTGTACCTACCCGTAGTACAAGGTACCAACTATTTCAATCGATAGAGCGTTACCTTGTCTCATTGACAGCTAGCTGTACGATGAAAAATGTAAAATATTTAGGTATTTCCTAGGCAGCTATAGTATTGATTGCGGTGTTATGATAATCTTGATGTAAAAATATGAAAAATTACCGTCGTGTTCACAATACTTCCTAATATTTATTATATGTATATACGACGGTCTAAAGCTTATATATATAGGTAACTACCGATTGTTTATGAGTATTTATTTATTTTATTTAACAACAATTTATGTACACACATTTAATAAGATAAGAAGAAATTAACAGAAAAATAGGTACAAAGGTGATGCTTTTTTATATGTATAGGGGTGGGCAGACGAAATGCATGCTCGTGCTACGGTGTTACTAAGGGCGCTACGCACCATAATATTATTACTCATCTGCCTAGCCTTTTCCCAACTATATTGGGGTTGGCTTCCAGTCAAACCGGATTTAGCTGAGTTCCAGTAATTTACGCGGAGCAGCTGCCTACCAGACCTTCACAACCCATTAACTGGGTAACAAGGTACTTCATGGCAAGAGTGGAGTCAGATTAAATGACTTCTGTCTCTCCGTAACGATAGAAAACGATCTACAAATGACAGCCGGGACCAACGGCTTAACGTGCTTTCCGAGGCACGGAGGAAACTCGTTATGTTAGGATGGTCACCTATCCACAGACCAGCCTTGGCAAGCGTTGCTTAACCTTGAAGATCGACCCGTGCGGCTGTTATTATTTAGCCACAAGCTCCTCGCACCATAATATTATTACTATTTACTATTTATTTATTTGAGGAGCTCGTTTCTAGATAATAACAGCCGCTCGTGTCGATCTTCAAGGTTACCCAACGCTTGCCAAGGTTGGTCTGTGGATGGGTGACCATCTTAACATACCGAGTTTCCTCCGTGCCTCGGAAAGCACGTTATGCCGTTGGTCCCGGCTGTCATTTGTAGATCGTTTTCTATCGTTACGGAGAGACAGAAGTCATTTAATCTGACTCCACTCTTGCCATGAAGTACCTTGTTACCCAGTTAATGGGTTGTGAAGGTCTGGTAGGCAGCTGCTCCGCGTAAATTACTGGAACTCAGCTAAATCCGGTTTGACTGGAAGCCAACCCCAATATAGTTGGGAAAAGGCTAGGCAGACAATGACTATTAAATTTATTTGTTATATACCTACTCAACTATATTTTGCCCACGACTTCGTAGATACGCACATTTCCTGTATTTTCCCGTTTTCGTAGGAATTTCGTGAAATCCTTATAGTCAAAACTTAAGCCTTATCTTACTTCAGGGCTACCTACAGAACTTGGCACCCATTTAGATGCCATTTATTTTGTCACTGACGTCAACAATCACGCGTATACATTAAACTTGTCTCCCATTTTTATATTTATGTTTTTGATAGGATATCATTACATTTTGTAAAAAAAACTATTATTATTCATCTTTCTACACGTGTCCCGCATTCCCGTACACGCCCCTATCGTTTTGCGTACCCCCGCACCCCTCCCGCACCCTATGCCTATTTTAAAAGCAAGATTGTATAAGAATCGATTTTTCTCGAACTTATGACACAAATTTTACAATTGTTTGCAATAATTTCAGGCCACTGAGCCAGTGCTGCCAGGAAAAGATTGTGTTATTATCGGTTGTCTAAGTTTTATAAATAATTCGTAAGTACCAATAAAAACGACGAAAACATCCTTTCATCAAAACACTACCCAAATAACATTTTGGTGTCAGTTACAAGCTATTTTAAGACTTTATGTAATATAACAGGTTTATAATTATCTCAGTTATTACAAAAGACGGAGTTAACAAACAAGTTTTAGCCCCAATCGCGGCACTAAAACTTTAATGGACGACATAATACAGGTTTGAGAGTTATACTGGTGCTAGTAGCAGCAAGTATACTTAAGACATCATAGCTTTAACCTTTCTGTGACACCCAAGTCTTTATAAAAGGGTTCGCCCACACCTTTTAACACTTATTGCTGAATAGTTATTGCAATGAAGTGTATTATACCACTTAAGGTGGTATGTTGTATACCATTGCAGATATAGGTTATAAAATAGAGTTTGTCGAGTGTTTATAAACATAGGATACGAATAGTGTCAAACAACTCCTCTATCTAGGTTTAACCTGTAATAAAGGATTTAACTAAAGCTTATTGTGTTAGGCAGTAGGTACTCATTTAAAGACGTTCTAAAGGTATTGGTGTCAAACAACGCAAGTATGGGTCGTTATTAACACTAACCTCACTTTTGTAAAGTTCGCCATTGTTTTGGTAACCTAACAATTAATATTATTTCGAGTAATTCAACATTTGACTACAATATACTAAATTTCATACATTATATGAAGCGTTCCATGAATACTCATTTTTCACTTCAAATGCTTAAATAACTTTATAGTCCATAATATTATCCTGCTGTGTTGAATAATGGATGACATATCACTTCCACTACGAACAGATTTAATTTTAGTAAGGTTACAGGCTTTTTCAATCTTGACGTACGCTAAAAGTTGTACAGTTGATATATAATGTACTCAAGAAGTTTTTAGTGGCAAAGCATTCTTAACCGATGCTTTCTTACCACCTGTAGAGTTTAACAACCCGGTATTACAGCGGTAATACCGGTTAAAGTAGTAGCCGACGATGAATAAACGCACCTGGGCACTTTTAATATCTTTGCAACACCGTACTATACGCTTTTTATAACTTTTACATGTAAAACTGTGGGCCTCTTTCGTTATAAGTGAGTTAGAGCATATTCTAACTCGGTTGCACAGGTATGCGTTAACACTTTAATACTCAAATGGAACTAATATACGAGTCTTATATAGGTATTTTTAACGCTTTAGAGTTAGTTGGGTAACTCTTAGCGCTTTTCAAAATCATAAGAGCCAAAATTGCCTAACAAAATCGATTAATTGGAAAAATTACAAATCTTAGAAATTCCCGGTTTTCCGATGTTTTCTTTGTATACACAATTGCCTAGCTGGCTATCAAAGTTGAAGTTTCTGGGTCATTTGAATAGAATAGAATACTCTTTATTATGTATACCATATAAGTTACAGAAAAGATAGATGAAGAAAATTACACTATGGGCGGCCTTATCGCTAAAAGCAATCTTTTCAAGACAACCTTTGGGTAGATTTTAAAGAGGAAATGAAAAGACAGTACTGTAGGTAGTCTTAGGTGTACTATTTATAATTTTATACAAACATGTATACATACTTAATAGATAAATTTATATACTAATAATTATGAAACAAAAGCAAATAACTCTAGTAAATACGATTAAAGAGAGAGATAGTGGTTCGATTATTGCATTTGGAAGTGGGTTAGGTTTTTGATGTCAGCTATAAAAATGCTGGTTTTATGTAAATAGTTGTTTGAGTTATGTTTATAAAATTTTGGATTCTAGACAAGCTTTAATAATTGTGCCAAATTTCATGTGCGTAGGTTAAATAGATTTCGAGTTCTGAAGGGGTCAAAAGTAGCTCAAAATGGTTCGTGTACCCACGGTTCCTGCGTCAAAATTTATTTTTTCTTGGAACTTGGCTGGTCACGCTGCCGCATGTCTAGATAAATGGCTGCTGCGTCGACAGTTTCTTTTTCTTTGAACTGAGCTGGACACGCTGCCGCGCGTCTATAAGAAAAAGATCCTACGAATATCTAGTAAGCTCTAAGACAGCTAAAATAATATCTGCTCATTTACTGGATATCCTAAATTAAACCAGTCTAACCACAAAAACTTATCGATGTAGTTTTCCTTGTATGTACCACACAAATAAGTATGTAGGTATTGGTAAATACCTACATATCTATTAACCATGCTAAAACATACTTATTAACCATGCTAAAAGTTCACTTACACTGTCTTAATCTTCAATTTAAACTTGACAATTCTCTGAAGCGCACTTAGAAGGTGTTATCTTAGAAGTTGTGATTCTCATGCAGTTTCTCACTAAATTCTCGTCCCTATGAAACTGTCCATGAATACAAAATATACATGAATAAGAACGTTAGTACACGCTCAACGGGGATGCAACGAGAGGCGACATGGTGGCTCGTTGCGCACGTTCTCCGCCCTACAATGATACTCGGAGCGTGGCCTGGAACTAGCAAATTTAAATCTAACGGACTATACACATTTCGTACGGAAACGTGAGAAAAATACTGACAAGCGGAAAACACAACCGTTTTGGTCGAATTGCAGGTTTAATCAAACAAATATAGGAGGAAACTAGGCTATTATAAGGCACTAACTTTCTGATTAAAATAAGCCAATAAACCAATGTACCTAAAATCTTTATAAACGCCGCAAATAAGAACTGAAAGCAAAACCCTTCAAAACCACTCCATTATTTATTCATTAGGTTCAATGTAATCAAGAAACTTCCCACTGAATGCCCCAATTTCGTCGAAATTTCACGAAAGAGCCGAACCACAACCGCGAATCTGCAATTATTTAATCGTTTTCGAGGTGTTGCTCCACGGAAACTGTGGATTTATAACAATATCGGCGATCCCTCGTGTAATCTAACTAGTTCGTTATACACTGGAGTTTGATAATGGAATTGTTAATGGTCGGAGTTCATGCAACGAGTATTGGATGTGACGCCAGTCGGGTGGGGCGTTGTACATAGAGGAAGTAGTAGGAGGTCATCGCATGGGGTGCCCCGGGCGCGATACCGTTCGGGGAAGAGTGATCATCCACGGCGAGTGAGGGCAAACGGGGAGAATTTCCCAGAAATGATCAAAAATTTATCGCTTTAGTGCCTTCGTTAACTGAATGATTCAAGGCTATTTTATGAACCTTTATTAAACGGATTAAGCGGTTATTGAGTCACAACAAAATGTTGGACTTTTAAAGGATTTTTCCTTTTGAAACCAAATTAAAGTTATACCGACCTATCTTACTTAAATTACATAGTAGAAGTTTATTTATACTACAATATTTGTTTCCCTCCTTTAAGTTATAATGACGATACATTGTATCACAAAATCTCGAAAAAAGAAACTCTAGAAAATACTACACATTCAAAGTCATAAACTATATCACAAATCGCGCATCAGATATCAATATAGACGAAAAGCTCAACTTCTGATTTATTGGAAAAGTGGAAAACGTATCTGAGAGCTTGCAACCCTCGGAGGCACCGGGCCAATTTCACTTCGCCGCTCAGTCTACGCTGACACGTTGGTGGAGACACATCGCGGTCGAGCTGTCCCAAAAAATATTACTTTATTACAAAAACGCGAGTGAGTGCTTGTGAACTTATACCAACTTTAAGTGCCCGTTACACCAGACCCTGCCCACGAGTACTGTCCAGCCAAGGTCATCCATCAGCAATTTGACACCTGTTGTGTGGATATACTATATGTATGTAATTTCATATGTAATAAAATAAACAGTAGTATTGTGTAACATTGTAAGTATTGGCTTATGTTGATGTGGACTTGATTTGCGGACGTTAATTGGTTAATTAATTACGTGATACCTCGGTTACGTGACAATTAGTTGATTAGTGCTACTGTGTCTTGTAGTTAGTATGATTCGGGCTTTAGAGTTATGATTGGTTCATTTACTCGTCGTTCTGATGATTTGTATGTTTTATTTTCTGTATTTCGATGTTTTATTTTGTTAATCTCTTTCAGGCTTTGATAATATGATAATTAAGTGACCTTGTAACTGTTACCGCAGCTATCGTTAGTCCCATTATTACGGATTTAATAGTTATATCGATTTACCATTAATTATGGGACAGCAGTGTCAGCTCATATGGCTAAAACTTTATAGGGATAGGTACCATCATTTCTGCTGTGGTTTAAACTTAATGATTACGGGATTGGCAATGGAATTTCACCGTTATTTTAAATTTCAAAAGGAGACTGTCCTCTTTTGCGAGCCTTAACTTAGAGGTCAAAACTATATAACACGTATAAAGATACATTTACAGCTCAACATTATTTTGAATGATACATAGTAAACAGAAGCGTTAAAAGTACCTAATAAATAGCAACCAAATACCAGGTCACGCGAATCATAATTCACATTCTCTACTCCTGCCAACAGTTACATAACATCAACCAAAAACGCCCTCAAATCCTCATATTTATAACAAACACGTCACACAACTCATGTAGCATAAAACAAACAAACAGAAATACATATTTTAAAGTGGCAATTGGTATATCCTGTACAGTTGGTCGAGCCAGCGCTGGCCCGGCGGAAGCGTCGGGTTCATTCAAATAATTCAATTAAATCCCGTGTTGAGCTGAGGGCAGTCTCACTTTATGCTGCTTCGGAATAGGGATGTCTAAATGCTTTGGTTTTAAATACTCGGTAATTATTCTGTGAAAGCGAGCTAGCTGTTTTAGCGACTGCCGAGTTAGAGCGTTGGATTCTTGAGTCGGACAAAATGGTGGTGTCTTTTTCGGACCTCCAGTTACGGCCACAATGGCGTCTTTCTTTTTTACTTGTAATGGGTTTGCTCTTGACTCTAGTCTAGGTCAGAGATGACAGACACCAAGTCAACGATGGAGTGAGCTTACCCAGAAGAAACTTGGCGTTTGGAAACACATACGCAACTCCATTCCTTCAAGCTAAAGTGAGTGGCGAATTATTGGTTCTTCAATCCACATACGTCTCCTGATTTTGTTAGTTATCGGCGATATAGCGAGCCGAGCGAGCCATATAAGATGGCCGAACAGGAAAAGGAAAAGTTCGAAAGATGTTAGTTTGTAGGTATATCAATCTAGGATCACTAGGGTGTCTTACTGTCTGTCTGTCTGTCACAGCTAGTTTTCTCCGGATTTACTGAACCGATTCTGTTGAAATTTGGTACACATATAGACTTCTGTGACTTGAATTATATATATACGCGTTGCGTAAATACATAATTTTTGAGTATGGGGTCACTTTTGGGGGGTCAAACTAGAAAAATAAAAATTACTGCTTGCTTGTCGTTGAAGTAGCCTACACTTATAAGAGCTTATCATTTTTACTTCGTCAATTCTGTTAAAGAACAATACATCGATTAGGCGTACATTTATTGCGCAAGGGGTCAAGCTAATGAATAAAACAGACCATATAAGGGGTAAAGCCATAATTCTTTCTACCCTTTTAGGTCGTTAAGGGCAAATAAAGTGATTAGGTGATCAATAGAATAAGCCGCAAATACTGTTTTATTTCGTTGGTTTTATATTGCTGTTAGATTGGTAACTCGGATCTCGGACTTGATCATCATCTGCCTAGTCTTTTCCCAACTATACAGTGGTCGGCTTCTCGTCAAACCGGATTCAGCTGAAAATCAGTATTTTCATGAAACGGCTACCTACCAGATCTCCACAACTAAATAACTGGGTAACACGATACTCCTTGACAAGACCAGTGTCAGATTTTCTGATGACTACCCGTAACGACTGCCAAACATCTACAAATGACAGCCGGGACCAACGACTTAACGTGCTTTCTGAGGCACGGAGGATTCTCGGTATGTTAAGATGGCCATCTATCCACAGACCAACCTCGGCAAGCGTTGCTTAACCTGGAAATCGACCCGTGCGGCTGTTATTAATTTAGCCAGGAGCTTCTCGATAAACGGTATTAACCGAGTTATCGAGAAGCTCCTGGCTAAAGATGATGATGATGATGACTGATATTCTTGCGTATTACCACATTCACACCTAATGGAAGACTATTACCATAGTATAAAGAGAAAGAAGTAGGTTATCTTCATACAAACGCACCGCGCGCGGCTTGTATGTGTGCGCCATAGTATCTATGCATCGACGCACGCACACTTTAACAAAATCTCGACCCGTTTCTCAGTGCGCCAGTCGGGGCTAACACAAAGTGTGCGTGCGTCGATGCATAGATACTATGGCGCACACATACAAGCCGCGCGCGGTGCGTTTGTATGAAGATAACCTACTGGGTTCTCTTTATACTATGCTATTACTATATGCGCCCAGCTTTCTCAGAAGTAATCCTCAACGTCTTAATTATGCAAACATGAAGTGACCTGTCATTCCATCTTTATATCAGCCGAAAGAAGTCTACTGCTGGACATAGGCCTCTCCCAACCATCGCCACAACAACCGGTCCTGCGCGTCCCGCATCCATTGGCTACCCGCAACCTTCACCAGGTCATCGGTCAACCATGTGGGAGGCCTTTCAACGTTGCGTCTTTGCGCGATCGCTACTCCAAAACTTTTCAGCCCCATCGACCATCTGTTCTGCGAGCAAAGTGCCCTGCCCACTTCCATTTTAGTTTGGCGATCCTTCAGTCTATGTCGGTAACCTTTGTTCTCTTGCGGATTCCATCTTGTTTGTATAGATTGACATCTGACTTCATGTTCACTGCACCTAGGCTGTTCACTCTTGACTTAAAGATTGTAGCTGTCAAGAACTTTATTTTCTTTCCATCATTCTTTTCCTGCCATGTTTTCATACTGATGAATCATATATTTTCTTAACGTACGTGATTGGAGCTTTTTCATTTTACGGCATTCCTGGAAATCCGTTTTACGCCTTACTTCCCAACAAGACCACATTTTCGTTACAATCGGATTCAAAGACGTAATGTATTTTGTTATGAGGTAACCTTATTTACTGTATTTCTTGTCTATATATTCACATTTTTAAGTACTTTGTTTGATACGGTGTATTGAATCACTTCTCCTTTTGTATTTATTTAAATCAGAAAAATAAAGCATATGTACCTAGTTAAAATTTGACAGTTTTTTTTAGCTTGGTTGGACTATATAAAATAAATCATGATAAATTATATTTAATTAGTAAACTAGCGACCCGCGCAACTTCGTCTGTGTCACATTTTTCATGAATGCTCCGCTCTTATTGGTCGTGCGTATAATTATAGCTTTCCTCAATAAATGAGCTATACAAAACTAAAATATTTTTGAAATCTAATAATTTATAACAAGCCACATCTTCAGCACATTTCTTTAAATTAACATTGGTTTTATTTTTATTATCCTTTTTTTTGTGTCTTTCCTGTTCTGTATTTTGTCTGTATTTGTGTGAACTCCACAAATGAGTTAAGGTTGCTCGAAATAAATTTATTTTATTTATTACTTGTTGTTGTACTGGTCTTAGCGTGATGATATATAGCCTATAGCCTTCCTCAATAAATGGGCTATCTAACACTGAAATATTTTTTCAAATCGGACTAGTAGTTCCTGAGATTAGCGCGTTCAAGCAAGCAAACAAACAAACAAACTCATTAGCTTTATATATTAGTATAGAAAATATTAAAAAATAACACTTTTTTTACTTATTATTCTTATTTTGGTATATTTAAAATTAGACCATCGTCTGTCTCTACTTCATAGTATTTTACGTAGATTTTACAGCACTTATCATTTTTAGTTAAAGCTTCTCAGAGATTAATCGTTCTCTTTGACAAGTCTCTACACTTAATGTTAAGCTTCAGGTGCTAAGGAAGTGTTCTTAAAAATAATTAGAATAATAAGCTTGCATAAGTTTCTCTACACTTAGTATTGGAGCTGTCGCCTTTAAATTAAAGGAACGATAAACGTCTTTATTGATATAGCATTCTTATTTTATTATCTACAGACATACATACAGCTATCATTACAGTAACCCTGGCAGTAACCCAATGCGATAGTGTAGAAAAATTAATAATTAAAATAACAAATATTCATATTCATTTATAACTAGCTAAGTGTAAGTGACGGGCAAAATCCCGTTCCTTCTTACGTATATCCCGGTTTTGCCGTTCCTGTAGGAATTTTGGAAAATCTTAGTGCTCCCTACACTCCCAAAGGAACCTACATGCCAAATTTCAGCTTTCTACGACCAGTAGTTTCGGCTGTGCGTTGTCTGTCAGTCACTCAATCATTCAGAAACGGAAGAATTTTATATATATTGATTGATTGATGATTATTCTGCCAATATTTTTTTCCATCTATATTGATATCGGTTTGTAGTCTTTCCGAATGCAGCTGAGTAACAGCACTTTACTTGGAGCAACTGCCTACCTGGGGCTCTATTATGACTTGCCAATGCCATCATGATGAAGCTGTGAAAAAGGGATAGTGTTATGCGTCTTGTATAACTCCGTCTCCCTCCCACACCGTTATCATGATGGTTTTAAGATGCGACAATAGGTACCCTTACCGCCATAACCAAGTAAGCTGGTAACACGGTACCTACCCATTGGCAAGACTGGTGTCTGATTTTCTGGTTTCAGTAATCAGGGTACTCTAAGTAGTTTCAGTGTTTTCTAAAACTGTTGATGCCTCTCCAAAATCGTAAGATACTGTAATAAATTCGTACTTATGGTTTCCTTTGTTAATTTACGCACTATCCTCAGCAATTTCGGGAAACGGGTAGTACTACACAAAGCACAGGTTAATTTACAAGGCAATCAACTAATGGAGTACTTAGCTGCTCTATCCCTAAAAGAAGATTTTCCTCGCGGATTTACAGGTTCCCGAAAATGTTTTCTTAGCCACTGATAAATTGATTCCATTAATGAAAGCCAACTTCAATAAATTCCGCGTTCGGTTCGCCGCTATTGAAAATGAGGATTTCTAAGAGAAAAATTCTTTCAAAAAAACTTTGATGATGTTTATTGAATCCTTGAAAGGAAAATTGTGTGTATTCGTTACCTACGTATCCTTATAAAATAAAGTTTTATTACTTTTGAAAACAACGTTGTTTTTCCGAAAAGTATGAGAAGCACCTCAAATAGATAAAAGCTGTAAACGATAGGTAAGTAGAAATCTAGTACAAATCAATGAATGTATCAAAAACAAAATAAAATACCGTTTATAAATATTATCGACAGTGTCCCAACACTAAGCCCACACGCGGTTAGGACGTGAGTCTAGCTCTCACGTTCTGACGTTGACAGAAATGCATCACCGCCTCGTAAATTCGCAACAAATAGATACTCGTATATAGATAATATAGCAAATTTAGGACTATTGGAAGAATCTTGAGGAACATTACAAGTCTTTATTGTTCCGGTCTTTTGTAATATGGGTCAATATTTTTACTCTAAATTCAACTGTTTCTTTTCTACTGTTTTGAA
This sequence comes from Lacanobia oleracea, assembly GCA_950371165.1. Lineage (NCBI taxonomy): Eukaryota > Metazoa > Arthropoda > Insecta > Lepidoptera > Noctuidae > Lacanobia > Lacanobia oleracea. The sequence continues at coordinate 17,035,931 of OX493387.1, read as the reverse complement.
AGACAATAGAGAACATGCCTGCGATTTTTTGTTTGTTAAATAAAATACTTATTAGCTCTAGTAAACAATCATGGAATTATTTTTTAAATACCTTCGTCAGCAATGAACTTATAAAGCTTCAAAGATTACAATTATAAAGAAAAGTCTGATGTGAAATTTGACGTCATCGTCTATGACGCCATAGAAAACAGCGTTTTCGCGAGAGGGACAGATAATATATATTTGTTTAGTTAAAATAATTATATCTCCTTCGTTTTTCGAGTAGTTTTGATTCTATTTTCACTGTTAGTATTATATTTTTGCATATTTTTAGATAAACGGTATAGATAATAAATCTGTTTTTCATGCATATTTCCTAATACGCCAAAGCTTGTCTGAAATATGGATTTACCCCATTACGGTTTTCTATTTTTTTCTTCACTATAGATACCTTAGTTTACTTTGACAATCTCGGGGCCCCCGAATATCATCTCGGACCTTTGGTAGGCGTAAGGGGGGCCGAAGCCAACACGCAGAGGCCCCGTTAAACATTTGTCATGGAATGGAGCACACACCGATGACTATCCCCCACACTATATAATCTATGGTGTTTGGCAACTGGGCTTAACCCAGTTGTAATGTCCCTTGGTGCCTATTGGTCTAGCTCTATTCTGTCTCCTGCTTAGTAAGGAGGGAAGTGGAATTTATATATACTTTTTTAGGGTTCCGTACCCGAAGGGTAACCAACGGAACCCTATTACTAAGCCTCCGCTGTCCGTCCTTCCGTCCGTCCATCCGTCTGTCTGTCAGCGGGCTGTATCTCAAGAACCGTAACAGGTAGAGAGTTGAAATTTTCACAGATTGTGTATATCTATTGCCGCTTTAACAACAAATAATAAAAAAATATATATTAATATTCATACTCCTCCGCTGCACTTTTCTGATTAATTTCGTCTTAGGATCTAAGACAGTTAAATCGTTTCTCCGGAACTCGTCGGGTTTCATTGGCTCGGCGTTTTTCTGGTAGTCGCCACTGTTGATTCTAGCTTTCAGGAGTAGCAGTGGTTGGCAAGGTGTGGCGGGCAGCCCAAAACAAAAAATGCTCCACACTATATATTATTATTATTATTATAATAATCTTCCGCATTTCCTACGACGAAGCCATATTGAGTAGAAGTAGATACCTAATCAAAATTGCGGTCAGGAACAATAAACAATATAACAAGTAGGTAGACGAAGTATTTGCGCAAACAAATCATTTCACTCCACTGTTCTACCTCTATATTGTATTGTTGGAGCCAGGTCCCTCGGGTATAGTCTGACAAGTTCGCGTGACACGTAAATTAACTTTAAAACTTAAACTTTCATGGGCATTCGTTTTTGTAGCAGTAGGTAAATAATAAAGGTTTTATTGATTATCAAGCAGTATTGTAGCCAAATGCTGATGAAATAATTTATGACTTACAATAAATATTTTTGGTAGGAGTTATGAAATGCGTGACTCGGAAAACATGTTAAGCCGTTGGCCCTGACGATCCGTTTGTCCTGACGATCCGTTGGTCCTGACGATCCATTGGTCCTGACGATCCGTTGCTCTTGACGATCATATGAATTTTTTATATTTGTATCGGGTAGTCAGGCAATATTTTATATTTACATTCTACAAAGGTAGAACAACTCAACATAAATATACTCGTATATTATTTGTATATTTCCAAAGCACTATCAAAATTATCCTTTTTAGGGTTCCGTAGCCAAATGGCAAAAAACGGAACCCTTAATGATTCGTCATGTCTGTCTGTCTGTCCATCCATATGTTACAGCCACTATTTTCCGAAACTATAAGAACTATACCGTTGAAACTTGGTAAGTACGAGTACTTAGATGTATTCTGTGAACCGCATTAAGATTTTCACACAAAAATAAATTTTGGGGGTTCCCCATACTTAGAACTGAAATCAATTTTTTTTTTCATCAAACCCATACGTGTATCTATGGATGGACCTTCAAAAATGATATTGAGGTTTCTAATATTATTTTTTTCTAAACTGAACAGTTTGCGCGAGAAACACTTTCAAAGTGGTAAATTTTGTCCCCCCTGTAACTTCTAAAATAAGAGAATGATAAAACTAAAAAAAATATATGATGTAGGTACATTACCATGCGAACTTCCACCGTAAATTGGTTTGAACGAGATCTAGTACCTAAGTAGTTTTTTTTTAATACGTCATAAATCGTAAACAATATAAAAAAAAGGTTTAGGGTACAAAACTCTTCGTGTGCGAGTCCGACTCGCACTTGGCCGGATTTTTATTCATGTTGCACTTGTCAGGCCAGGTCTTTCTATTGTCTTTTAATTTTACGGTACCTGACGAGTTACGTCCGCCCAAGTACCACTATTGTACATAAAGTATAAATAAATAATAGTTGAACTCCCTAGAGTTTATCTCCTATACTCCCATTCCTCATATAATTAAAAGAAAATACAGCTATCATTATTTTAGAAATAAAACCTTCCCTAGCAGACTTGTCGCTCAAAGTTGCATATTCAGGTTAAAATAATAAACGTAGATCTAAAAAGAAAGGAATAAACATAGGTTGATAGTGTAGCAAAAGGTTTTATCCTCTTTGTGTGTAGTAAAATATAATTAGCATTAGCACCGTATTTGGTTTTGTATATTCATAATGTATGGTTATTTTTACTATTCGTAATTATTTTGTAATATACATTATATTACATATATTAAATATATTACACTTGCTGAATTAGCATTACTTGTTTTGTTTTCAATTTAATCATTTTTGTTTTTCATTAAACTATGCGTATATTATAGTATATTGTTCAGTTTAAAAACAATAATTTTATATACATTGTTTTGTTTGACAATGTTGCAATGGGCATCTTTATCTACTTATCTATTATTTGTGATCGGTTTGCTATAATCTAGTCTAGGTCAGAGACGACAGCGACAAAGTCTACGATGGAGCAAACTACCTGAAGGAGCCTGTTCACTCTAACTTTGGAGAGATCAGTGTTGTATCTATGCAATCATATTAAAATTAGTCTAATGCCAAACTGTTTTACTTCCTTTTTCTCTTCCAATGTGTCAATGTTTCCCTCTATGACCGATAGATGCGTTCTATTCTATTCTATCTTACTTTTTAACATTTTTTTTTTACTTTACCGTAAATGGTCTCTTTTATACTGATCTACTTTAACAAACACCATGTCATATTTGAACATAACAAACGCATAAAATCTTGATAACATTCTCCAAACTCGCAGGGTCAGATTAGTAGTTAGTGCACCTATAGTAGGTACACCCTTATTTTGCCAATTATGTTTTAGTACCCATGTTATAAGAAGTGAGCCTATTTTTAAATGGACGGCAGGCGTTTGATCACTTTCTCACCTGATGGTAAACGATGATGTGGTCGAAGATGGAGCACGCTTGTCTAGAAGTAACCTATTCACTCATGACTTAAAGACTCCTAGGATGTAGCTATCAGAAAACATAGACTCTGTGGTTGCCATTTAGTCGGTCACAAGACCAGACTTCGGGCAGTTACCTTCCAACTGAAAAAAAAAAACTAATATAACACCTTGCCTAATACTGTAATCAATCCCAGGCCACACTTTATATAATCAGGCTTACAATGCGAATAATAAATGCCAAAATTATCTCTTGATACAATTTATAATTTAAGTATCTCATCCATAAAAAATTCCAAGCTTATGAAGACCTCTAATTCAATGTTCAAATTTATTATTTAACTCCTAGGTTGTAGCTTTCAGGAATCACACTTTGCTGTTGCCATTACTCGGTCACAAGACTAGACTTCGGGCAGTTACCAACTGAAAAAATAAAAAAAATACTTTATATAACACCTTGCCTAATACGGTAATAAAACCCAGGCCACACTTTATATCATGACTAGATTAATCAGGCTTACAATGCGAATAATAAATGCCAAAATTTTCTCTTGATACAATTTATAATTTAAGTATCTCACCCATCAAAATTTCCAAGATTATGTAGGTACTTAAGACCTCTAATTCAATGTTCAAATTTATTATTTAACGTAACCAGGTGCTCGCTGAACTTTGAGTAAAGTACATTAATCTTAGTATTCGGAGTTTTAAATAAGATGATAATTGCCTTAAGCTGCTGTTAATAAAATTACTCATACAACTTTGTAATTTAGAGCGCTCAAATGGTATGAATAATGGTTTTTGTTTTAAAAGAATAAGTAAGTACTTAGCTTTTTCGAGAGATGACAGACTGTCTTGAAATGTTTCAGAACTTTTTAAAATTTTACTTAAAAGGCATGCGAGATAGATTGTTACCTGCCTTGTCAGCTTACTTAGCTACTAGGTACATAGTATAAAACAAAGTCGCTTTTGTTGTCTGTCTGTCCCTATGTATGCTTAGATCTTTAAAACTACGCAACGGATTTTGATGCGGGTTTTTAATAGATAGAGTGATTTTCGAGGGAGTTTTTAGTATATAATTTGCACCCGTGCGAAGCCGGGGTGGGTCACTAGTTAAATATAAACGAGATTGACTTCGAAAGAATTTCAATCCAGGGTTGGGTTCCAGTTGGAACGACTGCCAATTGGAGCGACCGCCAATTTAACCTCTACAAGCCAATAAATGGCTTAAAAGATACCCCTTGACACGACTGGTGTCCGATTTCTGAGCATCCGACTACCCGTAATTACTGTCAAAGATCAACTATTACAGTCGGGTTCAATAAGTTTTTTCTGAATGAGAAATCATCAAATACGTCCCAGGGGATAGTGCCTGCCAGGGTTGAGGAATTTGGTCGAAAGAGTCACCGCGGTCCTGGAACGCAAAGGGCATTAGGAGGAACACGGATGGGTTTTAGTCGGTAAGAGACTGACACTCCCTTCCACTCCGCCTAGAGCGGAAGGAGTCATTTGATGATTTCACATCCTTAAAAAAAATTGACTTTGTCAAAAAACCCGACCTCTAAAACCGACTAAAAAGTTCGAAACAAGTGGGTTTTCAAGCAGTCTGATGTAGACAGTGATTGAACTGCATCAGACTGCTTGAAAAGCGACTTGTTGTGTCATTTTTTTTATTTCCTACATTTTAGTGAGTTAAATACCCCACTCGGCAGGTTACGAAAAAAAAAAAAAATCAACAATATGGCGTCCAGTAGTCGCCATATTGAATTTTCACTAACGTCATATCTTTAGTGACACTTGCCGGACTAAGAGAAATCGATTGACGTGTGAATCATAAAAATTGGCCCAGGCGTTTGGCCTGTATAGTGCTTCAAAGGAACATACAAACATACATACATAGGTACATACACATACAGGCTGATAAACACATTACCACTCCTTTGCATCGAGCAGTCGGGTAAAAAGGGCACTGACCTGCCAGGGTTGCGGAATTGTCGTCGCCAGAACCAGCTGGACCAGCAAGAGGTCAGAATAATGGACGGCGAGCAATGAGGATCAACAACTCAATTAACTTTCCGAGACACGAAGGCATCTCTGTATGTTAAGATGGTCACCCATTCATGGTGGTCACTGACCTCGGCAATGCTTACCCTTGAATATCAACCTGTGTATCCGTTATTATTTGGTCACGACCTTCTCCACCTAACATAAAATGGCTTTTTTTGGCCAAAAAAAATGAAAGTGACGGGTAGCGTGATTTGCTTTCTGATCCTGCTTATGTGCCTCAAACAAAAAAATAATTTTCCATATTGGTCCAGGTGTCTTTTAGTAATCGGGGAACATACCTATATAAAATAAAGAGAAATAAAATTGCGACGAATTGAGAACCTCCTCCTTTTTGAAGTCGGTTAAAAGTGCAATTCCAATATAACAAGATATACATATAACAGACATGCGGCTTCCCAAAAGCTCGACATTACGAGTACATCGTGTTTTTTGTTTCTTCGTAAAAACAATTTCTCGAACAGGTATTATTCTCTCGATACCAGTTTCTCTAACAGATATATTTTTTTTCGGTTAATCTGTTATCCGATTAACTAACATAACATCACGCCGGTACGCTATGAAGGGTATACATATATGAATGTCAAATTCGCTTTGGAGTATCACCACATAGGCCCGTATTACAGAACTACAATCAAAAGTCAAGCATTACTTAAAACTAGTCTCAGTTGGAGTTTTAATTTTAAAACTTGACTTGAGCAGAAAAACTAAAATCAATAATCACCTGAGCAATGTCACTTTAAAATGACATTTTTTTGCGTATTACAGAACAGTGCTTGAGGCTTGACTGAGCTCTACTCAATGTGTCCTTACTTTAACAATCAGCTCAGAATCACTGCTTGAGGCGAGATTTGGTCTTTGTTTTCGCAAGTGTAGTCGAGACCCCGCTTGAGCATAGATTCTCATGAAAATTGTTGTCGATTTGGAGTAAATCGAGTACCTAATCAAAACGGATATATTTGCAGAAATAGATTACCTATTATATTTTTTTTAATAATGAGACAAATCGAACTTAAATGTTCCTCTGAGATATTTAAGAGATACACAAGACCCTTATAATTGTGAAAACTCTAAGAAGAAGTACAGGTTTTCACAAGATGTCGTGAAACAAAACATTTAATTTTTCCTGGGACCTCTTTCTTTTAATTTATATCTTTTTTGAGTTTTATTAGAATGCGGGTGCAACACATTCTAATTTTTTTGCAGTATTTGGCAGCAAATGTATCGAGTCAGCCTTCTCGTAGCTGAGGTAGTTAATACCAACAAAACAAAACCACTAGGAATCAATTTGCGAATAATTAAAACAGCCACTGAACTTCACTCGAAATAATCCCGCCAAAAACACTCCATTTCACAGTTTTTCTGTCCACAGAACATAATATGTACCTACTCTGAAGGGTTAAGGGTGGCTGTCAGTGTCAGTAACGTCGTGTCGTCCGCCTACTCCGGTTTTGATCGTGCGAAAAAAATGAAATGCAATAGAAAACAAACTATTGTTCAGGGTTACCATAATGATTGCTTACTCACGTAATCAGAGATCAAAATCTCTACTCAAGCGTAGTTTCGTTTGATTTGAGTTTGAGGATAGTTCTAAAATAAACTGAATGCTTGAGGCGAGATTCTTTGCTCAAGCAGTAATCGGTTGAACGCAGTTTAAGTAGTACTTGAGTAAGGTTCTGTAATACGGGCCTAAAACGTGAAAAATTAACTTTTTAACCGTCGGCGGTGGTCGTATTTTTTAACCGATTTCTTCATTTGTAAAAAAGTTTCTTACCTTACCATGTTTTGCTGTTTTATAAGGAAAACATAACATATACAGGGTTATTTTTAAAACACCAGCAACCTCTTAGGCAGTGAAAGTACATAAGCAACTATTACTTTGGGAAAACTCCGAAGTCTCGAAAAAAGTATCAGCTGTTTCATACAAGAGGTTGCTGGTGTTTAACAAATAACCCTGTATATAATATATTATTTCTGTGGCATTAAACGTTATTTAACCACTTTTTAATTTTCATTAGTCTCATATTTCTTCTGTTAGCTTACAACAAAATAATATAAATTTTATTTTACACCATACTTCGTCGATTGAACAGCCTTCCAATTTAATAACTTCCTTTGCCGTCATTTGTACACTATCTGCATCTAGTTATATATAACAAGCGAGATCTGCGGGTCTCAAAAGGTCACTTTACCAGAATCAGAAAGCAAATCACGCTACCCATCACTGTCAAATTTTCCCAATCAACCTTGAACCTAATACGTTAGCGATAAAGATGAAAATAAAATTTGGCAGATTGTTGCGTGATTAATATTATGATTCTATATGATTTTCCTAAAGTGGCCTTTTTAGCCCCCCTTTTCCTAACAAAAACAAGTCTGAATGCGTAATGATTAAATCTGTTGTTAATAAAATAATAATTATAAAGAGTCAGAACGATTATTTGATTGTATATGTACCTATTTATTAACGGTAATTTGTAGGAAGTACTGATCTGATTACAAAGATTATTTAATTGATAGAAACCTATGTTAGACTATCGCATTACGTTAAAAATCTCTAATGATAGCTCTAAGTTATGATAAATAAATAAATGCTACCACATTACCACTGAGCGTACCTTTATCCCGAAAAAAGGCACGAGTCCTATCAAAAAATGAAAAGTCCATTCAAAAATTAAAATTAGTTTGAGAGCCGTAATTTTTGAGCGTCTTTTTTACATAAAGTCATTCCTCCAAAACGCCCTTCACCACTTTCTAAAGTTTCACTTGAAAAGAAGAAGCGGCGCAACAACCTCCCCAGCAACACATCTATCTTGAACATGAATTTATGCAATAGCAGTTTGAGTCAGGCCATAGAAGCGAAACCGTAGGAAAATGCCATGTCAAAATACCTAATGTCAACTAGTTTTTCCTTATTTAACCGTATACATAGTTAAAACAAGGTACACAGTTTATTAAGGCCGTGCTTGTGAAACCCCTGATAAATCCAAAACTTATGTTATTGTTGCGTCTATTTTATTTGATCACACTTTTTGTTTTGACTAACGATTTTACCACTGTTTTGTACGAGGATTTATATATAGGGGTAGTGTAGAATTACGAGTACTATGTTCTGAAATAGATTTTTCAAAGCCGGGTAAAATACTGAAAATACTAAAATACTTCTTTTTAACCGACTTCTTCAAAAAGGTTCTATGTTCGGCTGTATGTTTGTTTTTTGTATGTATGTTCACCGATTTCTCCGCCAATTCTGGACCGATTTTAAAAATTATTTTTTTTATTCGAATGCCTGTACTCCTGATGTGGTGTCATTATCACCATGTCAGAATCTGATGATGGGATCCCATGAAAATCGAGGGAAACCCTCAAATTTTATAGGCACATACAATGTTTTTCATGAAATTTTTAACGCAATTCAGATATTTGTGCCTGGTAATCATCATCTTATGTTGCTGAGCTGGTGATGGAAGGTATAAGTCAGGGTCTGATGATGGGATCCTATGAAAAATGTTTGTTCAGCGATATATCTCAGTTGTTATCTGTCAGAAACGACTTCATTTCCCTACATCAAATGACATATTGCGACTGAGATTCGAATGCAAACGTTGCTTAAAATTTATTTGAATTGGCCATAGGTAATCCTCGACCAAATTTCGATTGCGTTGGCCAATCTCAACGAAATAATTGCAAAACAAATACAGTTGCACTCTCTGTTGCTTGGCTCTCATAGTTGGTCAATGGTCAGAATCCCGTCAAGTCCGGGAAGAGTTCTGGCTTTACGTGCTTTCCGAGGCATGGGAGTGTCACACAAACTTCCACACACCGGGCAGTTTCTGAGAAATTCCTAGTGCAATAACAAAATTACACTTTTGCGGGTGGTAGCGCTGAGACGTCAGGTGCTTCAGCACCAGGGTTGCGGAATTTATCGGAAAGGGAACGCAAATGCGTTCCAGGGCTGCGGTGACTCTATCCCATCCTTGTCCCACCCTTGGAGGACTACCCATCCGTGGAGGAACACGGATGGGATTTGGTCAGTAAGAGTCTGACAATTCCTTCACGCCCAGAGGAAGAAGGAGTCATTTGATGACTTCCCATCCTACAAAAAAAGGCCCGTCAGAAAGCCACCACTTTCTGTGTATTGCGACATAGTTAAGTTCGTCAACTTAACTTATGTCGCAATACGTCACGTTGACGATCGTAAGTCACATTTTCAACGTGACCTCTCCCCTGAGGCGCCAACTAAAGAAAGTTCTCATTAGTCGTAATTATTTTCAGTTTTTGAATACGAGTCTTTTCAGTTGCATAGGTGCATCAAAGTCAAACAAGACACCATTAAAACTTTGTATTTCATTTTAGTATCACAGTAAGCTTTGTCTTTATAATGTTATGAAGAGTTCCAAGTAAATCCAGACAGAGCTCGGTTCAACTAAATTCAGTACAACTATAATTCATCTGGTGAACTTGGAATTTACGAGGTGCCTTCCGTCGGCCGTTTATCTACCTAGTACACTACTATAGAAGTCCGTAGATCTTGGCCAGTTGTAGGTCAACTGTTTAAGGAACCGCATAATACTCGTGGTATGAACTATGAGGTAGAATAGATAACCAGCCTAAAGCTGCTTTCCCACCAGAGATGTGCTATGCTACGTTGCTATGAATGCGTTTGATATCCACCAATCATATTCATCGGTCCACTAGTGGAAACTGATTCAACTAAGCTACGTATTTTTATATGGTAGGATGCGTGCTGTGGATGCATGCTATGGATGCGAACTATCGATGCGTGCTATGGATGGTCGCGAGGTGTGTAGCTATGTGCAGAGCAGTGCGTGACTTTCCTATTATCGATACATCGCATACCTTGAGCTGCGCATCTTCCTCGCACAGCTACATAGCTTAGCATCAAGTGGAAACAGTTACATAGTTTCGTAGCTTACCTTTTACATTCTCGCAGTATAGCTACAAGGCACATCTCTGGTGGAAAAGCACCCTAAGGCAAGGACTTTATGGAGCCGAGAGACAGCAATGTAGAATGCGATGTTTTTCAATATAAGGGAGTTGAAAAACTTCGTTTATAAATAAGTACACGTCATAAACATAATATTTAATAATTGTGAGAAAATTTTGAGGGTTTCAATTAAGTTTTTTTCATAATTTAAAATAAATAGTTAAGAAATTAGACCAAAAATTATCATTCTCCCGAAACTACTGAACTAAAAATTTCGAAAAAAAAATGCAGATAATAGCTCTATACCTAAAGATTACGGGAATACCTGTAAGAAGTCTGTGGTGTTAAAATAACATGCTAAAAATGAAATTGGTTCGGAATCCTTTGAAATTCCCTCATTTTTCCTATTACAATCAATTTGATTTTGCTTCCTATTCCTTAACGTTATTTTATCATTATAAAATTATTCTTCACAATAATCTGAATATTTCAAAATATTCCTGGTTTATTGATTAGGTACACCAAGGCAAAGGTCCAACTTTGTACCCGAAAAATTCTATTTTTGCTTCACCTTTAACCAGTCCCAAAATAAATCATATGACGGAAAATCAAAAGATGGTTGACCGGACCAATCTTCAAATAAATAACCTTTGTATCGAAAAGATTAAATCAGTGTTGTTACGGTATCCTTTTTCTCTTTTAGGAAAAGTATATTTTTTCTCTATTTACTATCGCTGATAGCCTTGCCTTAGTTAGTTTTGTGCATATGAAAATGGTTCAAGGGCCTTCGTTTTGCAAGTGACTTTAAAATAATCTGAAAGGTCATGAAGAAAATGTCCATGACATCTGCATTATTCTAAACGAAAAAGACGTGTTCAGTGACTAGGCAAAAAGCTGCGGTGGCATAAAAAAAGCAGTGGTGGTATAAAAAAAGCTGCGGTGGTATAAAAAAGCTGTGGTGGTATAAAAAAGCTGCGGTGGTATAAAAAAGCTGCAGTGGTATAAAAAAGCTGCGGTGGTATAAAAAAAGCTGCGGTGGTATAAAAAAGCTGCAGTGGTATAAAAAAAGCTACGGTGGTATAAAAAAGCTACGGTGGTATAAAAAAGCTGCGGTGGTATAAAAAAAGCTGTGGTTGTATAAAAAAGCTGCGGTGGTATAAAAAAGCTGCGGTGGTATAAAAAAGATGCGGTGGTATAAAAAATCTGCGGTGGTATAAAAAAGCTGCGGTGGTAAAAAAAAGCTGCGGTGGTATAAAAAAAGCTGCGGCGGTATAAAAAAAGCTGCGGCGGTATAAAAAAGCTGCGGTGGTATAAAAAAAGCTGCGGTGGTATAAAAAAGCTGCGGTGGTATAAAAAAGCTGCGGTGGTATAAAATACACCCGTACTTTAGCTGGAATACGATAAGTGCAGTTCTTTTATTGAAATACATCTATTGAGCTATCTATCCATTAATACAGTTAAGCAGAAGAATCGTGTTAATTGGTATAAAAACTGGCCAAGTGCGAGTCGGACTCGTGTTCTGAACCAGTTTAATTTTTGTGACATGTTTTTTTAACACTTTACAGGCTTCTAAGTTTTCCTGTAATTTGTAGGTTAGGCTCAGCCGTTTCGGAGATAAGGAGGGAAAAGTCATGTTTCATCTAATTTCTTGAATAACTTCAAAACTATTTAATTAAGATTATAAAAAAAAAATATAATTAAGACTCTCACAGTAAGCCCTTTTATGTCACACAATACAACTCGAAAAACTATTTTTTGAAATTTTCTAGTTGGACCCCCAAAAGTGACCAAAATTAATTTATCAAATTTATTTATTACCAACACCAAAATTAAAAGTTAATTTATTTACGTAACACGTCTATGAGTCACAGTAGTCCATATGTGTACCAAATTTCAACAGAATCGATCCAGTGGATCCGGAGAAAATTTAATTTGAGTGATCCTATAAGGGTTCCGTTTTTTACGGATTTTCGGAACCCTCAAAAGGAGTAAAATAAAAGTAATCACTCTCTAAGCTTATTAGTATCAATGCTTAATAGTAGTAGTAGTTTTTTAGTACCTAGTGGGCCCGCTAAGACCAGTGCCTGCCAGGGCTGCGGAATTTGTTCGAAAGAGTGTACCGCGGCCCTGGAACGCAAAGGGCATTAGGAGAAACACGGATGGGTTTTAGTCATTAAGAGTCTGAAACTCCCTTTCACTCTGCCCACAGCGGCAGGACGCATTTGATAATTTCCCGTCCTTAAAAAAAAGCTTATAATTATATTGGTAGTAGTTTAGTATTAGAGGAGTAAGTACTTCTTTTATTTTCAATAAATAGCTACTAATAGAGGAGCTCGTGGCTAAATAATAACAGCCGCACGGGTCGATCTTGAAGGTTAAGCAACGCTTGCCAAGGTTGGTCTGTGGATGGGTGACCATCTTGACATACCGAGTTTCCTCCGTGCCTCGGAAAGCACGTTAAGCCGTTGGTCCCGGCTGTCATTTGTAGATCTTTGGCAGTCGTTACGGATTGTCAGAAGCCAGTAAATCTGACTCCAGTCTTGCCAAGAAGTACCGTGTTACCCAGTTAATGGGTTGTGGAGGTCTGGTAGGCAGCCGCTCCACGTAAAACACTGGTATTCAGCTGAATCCGGTTTGACTGGAAGCCGACCCCAATAAAGTTGGGAAAAGGCTAGGCAGATGATGAAATAGCTACTAATAAAATAAATTTATTAATAATAGAAACGATAGGACAACTTAACTCTTGTGAGAAAAAAGTAAAGAATAATAAACACGTTGATTGATAAACAGGATAAAAAAGTCAACACCTAAGGAAATGAACAAACTACAAATTCTTAATCGATTACTTTCCGAATACATTGTTCAGGTAATTATCGAGGCCCATCTAACGGATACGATCCGACAGGTCGTGTTGGAAAGGATAATCAATATTATGAGGGGTGGCGCAACTCAAACTGGGCCCTTGTAACGAACTAACAGGTTCCAACCCACAATTTATTACTTACCCATAGCCTTTTATATTTCCACTTCAAGTTTTTAGGGACTTGTCCTTCCGCAGACGATGAACGAGAAGAGAGCAGAGCTAGAAACTAGAAACGATTTAGTGAGTAGCGAAAAGTGAGTGTATGAGTAGTGGGACTTATCTTACCGCAGACGATGAACGAAAAGCGAGCAGAGCTAGAAACTGGAAACGAGTTAGTGAGGAGCGAAAAGTGAGTGTATGAGTAGTGTAGTTTCTTGTACGTAGGGACATGTCTTACCGCAGACGATGAACGAAATGAACGAAAAGTGAGCAGAGCTAGAAACTGGAAACGAGTTAGTGAGCAGCGAAAAGTGAGTGTATGAGTAGTTTAGTTTCTTGTACGTAGGGACATGTCTGACCGCAGACGATGAACGAAAAGCGAGCAGAGCTAGAAACTGGAAACGAGTTAGTGAGGAGCGAAAAGTGAGTGTATGAGTAGTGTAGTTTCTTGTACGTAGAGACATGTCTTACCGCAGACGATGAACGAAATGAACGAAAAGTGAGCAGAGCTAGAAACTGGAAACGAGTTAGTGAGCAGCGAAAAGTGAGTGTATGAGTAGTTTAGTTTCTTGTACGTAGGGACATGTCTGACCGCAGACGATGAACGAAAAGCGAGCAGAGCTAGAAACTGGAAACGAGTAAGTGACCAGCAAAAAGTGTAGTTTCTTGTACGTAGGGACATGTCTGACCGCAGACGATGAACGAAAAGCGAGCAGAGCTAGAAACTGGAAACGAGTAAGTGACCAGCAAAAAGTGTAGTTTTTTGCACGTAGGGACATGTCTTACCGCAGACGATGAACGAAAAGTGAGCAGAGCTAGAAACTGGAAACGAGTTAGTGAGCAGCGAAAAAGTGAGTGTATGTGGTATGGTGTAGTGTAGTTTCTTGCATGTTCTTCTCCATAGGTGATCTTTCTCCATAGCCACTCCAAAGATACTCTTTAGAACGTGCGACTGCCGCGGTCGTGATAGGGCCGCCAGTGTGTTTTTCAGAGGGACGCTACCGTGGTAAAACTAGCTTCGTCTATTTAACTGACACACTTTTTTATTGTGATGGGTATCCTCTTGACTCTAGTCTAGGTTTAAGATGACAGAGACAAAGTCTACGATGGAGCGAGCTTACCCAGAAGGAGCCTGTTCACTCTAACTTTGAAGAGATTAGGGTTGAATGCTTGGGTGGAATGGGTTGTTGGGTTGGGTTGAACCTTAACAACTCAAATGGTCTATTTGAAATAAAGCTTATTGATGAATTTATTTATTGAAACTTCATATACAATAGTAGTACATAGGCAGAAAATAGTCGATTGTTAGTCGCTTTCTCGTCAGCGGCTTGGCGGTGAGACAAGTGCCTTATCCTATTAGTGTCTTTTGAGTTACGTAATCAATAAGAGATGTTCGAATTGTCGTAAAGAAAAGTACATTGCGGGCCGACGTTGTATTGTTTCCTTCCCTTATTACGGCGATAGCCGCAGTATTGTTAGTGGATACCTACTTGTTTCCGAGAAAATTGTCTGACGCGCGATACTTCAAGAAGTAGGTATTGTTATTTTTTATCAAAGAAAATCTCAGGAAATTTTTAAACAAACGATGGTCAGCTGATAGTATATAATGTAAATTATTGTTCACTACATTTTGCTAGCGTGTTCGCCCACGTGAATTTCGAAAATTATCTCGCGGGAATTCACTGTCGGGATATAAAAATCATACATCCTAATTTATGCCATAGTCTAAACATGGTTCCAAATTTTTAACTAAAATCCGTTCAGCCTTAGAGATGTGATTTATTAACAAACATACAAACTTAGAGATATTGATCTAAAAACAAAAAACAAATTTTAAATAAAAAATAATGCATAAGATACCACAATACTAAAAACTGTTCATGAAAATTTAAGCAGCAGATTCAACCTCTCTCCAGAGGACGTACCCAACGAAAAAACATGTGCACTTGAATTTCTGTCTAAAACAACTTGGAATGTACGCAGCCTTTCTCTGTTTTGGGGAAAACGTATAGACAAAACCTATTTCGTTTAGTTAGAGTAAACTTTCTGAGAAACTGAAGAGTTGTTTGCTGATTTAATGGAGCAGCCAGGATTCGTTTTACTTTGGTTATCAATTTTTGAAGAAGATCTTTTTTTTGAGAAACATAGCTGAATACTTATGTCTTGCTTGTTTCATCAATTAATTTCGATTTCCACACATGGATTAAATCACGTTTATTCCTACATTAAGTTGTTGCCTTCTTCTATTTCTCTGAAAATCCTTATCTTTTCGAATACGAATTTTAAAAACCTTTTGTGTTTTTTGAGTCCAAAGCACAGAGGCTTATAAAAACGACAAGTGACAATCAGAAAATCTAAAATTTTGTCTATTTTTATACTGCAGTTCCTGTATTGTGTCAGTTTTGACAAATATTGTCGCATTGTTAGTTAAATTATTTTAGTCCTTTGTGACTCTCAGATATTCATTTCTTTATGCTTGATAGTTGATTGCAGTCAGCTTCGTTTTCAATGGAATTCACCAGTAACTACTGCCATTTGTCAAGTCCTGTTATACTGGAAGTAAGTAATAAGAACGAACTACTAAATTGGAGTTCCATTATAGTCCCAAGACGTCATATCGACGCACTGTAATAGCTTTCAAGGTCGCGGAAAATTACCTACTGGAATATTCATGCTGCAAGAAATCAATCCCATAATGAAAACAATTATGGCTGCATAAATTACTGGAAAAATACCCTTGAAATATGCTAATTTTACAGTAAATTTATAGTTGCCATTAGTTATTATGGTTAGCAAGTTATGAGTTGAATTGAATTAAATTGGATTAGGTTTCAAACGCAGTTTGTGATAATCGTATTTAACATCAAACATGATTCATTAAGGTTACTCATAAAGCCCAAAGAATCGCCAATCTTATGTGACAGTGGGCAGGGCACATTGCTCGCAGAACAGATTTATAGGAGATGGGGTCGAAAGATTGTAAGTGGTGACCGCCTATCGGACGATGCTGCGTTGGAAGGCATCCAACGTAGCATCGTCCAATACGCGGTCCCCGCGGATTCCCCCAGCCTTCGTCATTCAAGTCATCGGTCCAGATGACCTGAATGATGAAGGCTGGGGGAATCAACAGGATGCGAGACACACAGGATCGTTCGATGTGGTGACACTTGGGGAAGGTCTGTCAGCAGTGGACGGCTTTCGACTGTGAGCATAATGATGATTAAATTGGTAATAAGCTTGTTAAGTATTCCATATAGTCGTCATGACTCAGACTATGCAGGACCACATTAGTTACAATGCTCGATGACCTCAGTAGAGCTTCCGAAAGAGTGGGTCTTAAAATGAACATGGACAAAACCAAGGTCATGGTGAATACTCATACAGCAACCACTCCTTTCAAGATCTGAGTAGGACTAACTTCAAGAAAGAGGTCAACCGTCGATTCCGACTCAGCTGGGCGGCGTTCGGGAAGTTGCGTGGTATCTTCTCTTCTCACATACCATATTGTCTATGACCACATTTGCGTGTTGCCAGTGATGACATATGGAACTGAAACGTGGTCGTTCATAATAGGCCTCATCAGAAGGCTTAAAGTCACCCAAAGGACGAGGATAGCTGATGAATGTGAGACGCCCAGGACCGGTTGTTGAGGCGACACTTGGGGGAAAAAGAAAAGAAAGACAGTAAGATGCCTGATATGATGATGTCGAATGAAGCTTGTTAAAAAAACGAATCGTATTAAAAGTTCTACTCACCTTTTTCTTCAATAGTTTGTTGATTTTACCAAGAAATCTACTTTTCCGATTCTCGTTGCCAAGAGCGTTTTATTTGCTATGGCGTAACGAGGTTAGGAAATACGTAGTAGTTGCTAACGTAGGTAATTTGTAGTGACGCTCGACCTAGTCCACAGGATAGACTTCTAGTAATTTTCAGTCCAGAAAATGCCTTTTCTATTATTTATGGTTGTAGTATATAATTATTATTACAGAATGTAGCTATGGGGAATATATAACTTATACTCGAAAACTTATTGATCGCATACTGATATACCTCTTTAATATATTTCTGAATGTGGCTTTAAAAAAATACTGTCTTTGGGCTAGATCAGCTTAGAACTATAACCCCTCACCGCATAAGCTTAGATGATGTGAATATGGAGTGAGTTGTCAATCCATACAAACAAGCTGGAATGACAGCCGGTCGATTCTGTAAACCTGTCGAAGTGAAAGCTTGGGTGAAGTGTTCCCGAAGTGAGCTGTCACTCCATGTAATAAAGATGGTAGTGGAAGGTGATCACTTCACCCAAGTCTTCACTTCGACACATTTACAGCGCTGCTTTGTTAATCCGTACAAATAATAAACGCAAAGTGCCGCGCTGCGACAGCGCTGCAGCCGTGTGTGTTTATTATTTCTATGGTTTAACAAAGTAGCGCTGCAGCTGCGCTGCTGCCGCGCGGCACGTGTGATTATAAAGTAGGTATAGCATATGTAGTACATACGCGCCAGGTGACATTACTACCAAATGTCAAATGTTGTCATCTGCCAATTCGTCAAATGTCAGTGTCGATATTATTGCTCGTTTCAAACAGCGCTTTCAATCGAATTTTTTGATAAGGCTTATTATGGTTCCGCGACATCATAGCGGACTGTTTGTAAAATCATTATCGTATATCAAGTGTTGAGAATACTGACGCTTGTCTGTGTCAAACTCCTATTAAGAGTGCTGTTACAAAGACTTGGCTGTATGAGCTATAATACCTTTGCCTATTCAAAACCTCAAATTGAACCAAAAAATAATAGAACTATCACCGAGGATTATGACGGAAGCTAAGGACGAAAGTGAATACTTTTTAAAATGTTTTCGAAATTAAGAAGTGTCCGTTCAATTAAAATATATGTTATGTATATTATTAAAAGAACTAGTAATTCATCATCTCCCTAGCCTTTTCCCAACTATATTGGGGTCGGCTTCCAGTCAAGCCGTATTAAGCTGAATACCAGTATTTTACGAGGAGCGGCTGCCTACCAGACCTCCACAACCCATTAACTGGGTAACACGGTACTTCATGGCAAGACTGGAGTCAGATTTACTGGCTTCTGACTATCCGTAACGACTGCCAAAGATCTACAAATGACAACCGGGACCAACGGTTTAACGTGCTCTCTGAGGCACGGAGGAAACTCGGTATGTTGAGATGGTCACCACATCATCCACAGACCAACCTTGGCAAGCGTTGCTTAACCTTGAAGACCGACCCGTGTGGCTTATATTATCTAGCCACGAGCTCCTCTAAAAGAACTAGTAATTATAGTAAATATTTCATGCGTGTTGGTTCATAGGCCATTTTTTTACAATGTCCTTTAACAATGAGTTCCACATAACTGTGTTTACAATCTGACTGCTACAATATTGAGCTAGCTATTTTTGTTCGTTGATTTGTATCGTGAATAATATATTCGGGTATCCCAAACCATTAATTAACTAAATATTCACCCTCTTTTTACTTTCCCGTATCCATACCCTTTTAAAACATGGCCTACAAATAAATCCCTCGTATGATACTAGTTACGAATAAATATCGGTATCGGTATTGTTAAAAGAACATAAGAAACTGCTGATCATTTTCCTCTCCTTAGTTCACAATTTCAATTACCGAAGCGTTGGGTGCTGTCATCCACTGCTAAATATGGGCTTCAGATTATAATTATCTCTAGAATCAATAAAAAGTAATTATGAGAAAGAATTTTACGTACTTTCCAGTTGCTTTAGTACCTCACCGGTGAATTCCACGACACAACCGGCTTCTTATTCTTTAAGTTCTGGAGTGGCGACTGCGTACCGGAAGACGCAACGTTGCCCACAAGGTGGACCGATGACTTGGTGAAGGTTGCGGGTAGCCGATGGATGCGAGACGCGCAGGACCAGCCGTTGTACCGACGCTTGGGGGAGGCCTATGTCCAGCAGTGGACGTCTTTCGGCTGATATGATGATGATGACCGGTTTCTTAGCGCTATTTCCATTTTTTTTACCTTTCTGGATGATTGTTACATAAGTACAGACATCGGGCCTGTGAGCCGCGCATTTTAAACATAATTAAGTTAATCACCGAAATCAGTATAAATAACTCGCAGAAACTAGACAGTAAAGAACTAGCCTGTACGGGAAAAGGGAAAACTAACAATCGGGGTACCCACCGTGGTCTCACTGGCATCACGTTAAAAATTCTTAATTTCTGAAACGGAAATGTCTTCTGTTTCAGAAATTAAGAAATGTATGATTCCTAATAAACGTACTTACATACTCCACGTGTGAAATTCATATCGTGCCTCCCCACACGAACTTAAACGAACTGCAACGATTGTCGAGTACTCGAGCTCCGGAAACTTTACTTATCGTCACAGCTATTCATTTATTCATGATATTGTTATATTCAGAATCGATTTTTACAGTTGATTGAAACGTTAGACAGATTTCGGTAGTTTTACTTTTAAATGGGTTGTAATTTTGAGCTTTATTTGAGCAATAATGGCGACGTTGATTGATTTTACCATCTGCAACCTACTATCATATGCTACTCCTACTATAGCTGCTACACAAGGACAATTTTTTAACGCGGTCTGCGTGTGTTTTGAATTCCCCTCGACATTCCCCAAGACACGCTTGAGGAAGTTTCGAACTCGCGTTTCGTTTAACCGACTAAGCCCTGAGGAAATAATACATAATTAAACAGACGCGTGGCTAATGCATTTTTCATTAGTTTATGACAACTTTGTTAACTGGTACAAAACAATGAGGGCATTAGCCATTTACGAGCGCCAGTCTTTTGTTTTCAACGTAATTGTTGGCCGCCTTTATTGTAAAACTGTGCTTGTGGCAGGATTTCCTTGCAACTGTTGGTTTTACCGGCCTTTTTGTGTAAATAAAACATAGCCGATGTAACTAGTTATATTTAAAGTAATATTTTTTTTCTCATTTTTAGGGTTCGGTACCTCAAAAGGAAAAAACGGAACCCTTATAAGGTCACTTTGTTGTCCGTCCGTCTTTCTGCCAAGACTTTTTATCTCGGGAACGCGTGACGGTATCGAGTTGAAATTAAAACCGTATACTTAGGTCTACGGTCCCTTGAAGATGTGAAAAAAACAAAGATCTAAGTTAACTTAAAAAAAATACGGCCATTTATGCTGTAAAAAATGTGAGTTTCGTCACTCTTGAGGAAATCAAAATGTATATGGTTTTGTTCATGGACCTAGAACTACGAAATTTGGCAATTAATACCGTCTTATACTACAAGTATAGGAAGAAGTCTGAAAACACATTAGCAAATAAATCATAAAAAATAGTCTTTATTTAAAGTAATATGTACGACCTACATCTAGAATGTACTGTTCTTTAACTAAAATAAAAAAGCACTTTGTAGAGAGGAGCTCGTGGCTAAATAATAACAGCCGCATGGGTCCATCTTGAAGGTTAAGCAACGCTTGCCAAGGTTGGTCTGTGGATGGGTGACCAACTTAACATAACGAGTTTCCTCCGTGCCTCGGAAAGCACGTTAAGCCGTTGGTCCCGGCTGTCATTTGTAGATCTTTGGCAGTCGTTACGGATAGTCAGAAGCCAGTTAATCTGACTCCAGTCTTGCCATGATACCGTGTTACCCAGTTAATGGGTTGTGGAGGTCTGGTAGGCAGCCGCTCCACGTAAAACACTGGTATTCAGCTGAATCCGGTTTGACTGGAAGCCGACCCCAATGTAGTTGGAAAACGGCTAGGCAGATGATGATGATTATGAAAGGTAGCAAATTCTAATAATTACAAAGCAACGTCCGCATTCGCATCTCAGTCGTAATCTGTCAAAAATGTGTGAAAATTGAACGTTGCTCAAAAATGATTAGAATTGGCACCACGAAGACGAACGGCGATGTGCCACCGGTACATGGTGGACATCACAACCACACGCACAAAACGTTTTGGGAACACATTCATAATGCGTACAGCTAAGGAGTGGAATTCCCTGCCGGAGTCTGTGTTTCCCGATAGCTACAACCTGGGAGTCTTTAAGTCAAGAGTGAATAAGTTACTTCTAGGCAAGCGTGCTCCATCTTCGACCACATCATCGCTTACCATCAGGTGAGATGGTGGTCAAGCGCGTGCCTATTAATAGTAAAAAAAAAAACCTTTGTTGTTGTGAAACTAAACAGTGTTGACTGGTTTTTCTTTTCGCATTTGGTGAGTCACAATGCAGTTATCTTATACTAATACTAGTTGACCCACGCAACTTCGTATGCGTCACAATTTTCATTACCGCTCCGCTCCTATTGGTCTTAGCGTGATAATATATAGCCTATAGCCTTCCTCGATAAATTTGTTTAGTGTTAGATGTCCATCTAACACTAAACAAATTTTTCAAATCGGACCAGTAGTTCCTGAGATTAGCGCATTCAAGCAAACAAACAAACAACTCTTCAGCTTTATATATAGTTTATTATAGATATAGATTGTCACCGAAAAATTTCAGACTTCATAAGATTGTAATAAATCTTTACTAGATAATGATTTCTCAATATATTATGAAAAAATCGTTTTATATTATAGTAAATCCCACCAAAATTCAATAGTTTCCAATATGTGTGTGGCTCAGAGAAAGAAAACATATTTTACAATTTCACGGAATATTTTACAATTCTACGTCCGTGGCTTATTAAGAAAAGATATTTTACAATTTCACGCAATATTTTACAATTCTATCAAGTTTGCAATTTTCCGGTGACAAAATCATTCGATAAAAAGATTTAGTTACAACAATGTTCAATATCTAAAAATAAACGACCCTATTTCTTCGCAGTGACGTAGTACGGGAAGACTAAAGGATTTTCTCAGGTGACCGGGCACAGCGTTTTCTGATAATGTCACAAAGAGAAAAATGAAAAATGGTTCTGCTAGGGTTCAATGACTTTACGCGCAGTCAATTCGCTTAAAGACAAAATGGATGATCGCATACAACGCCCACTCGTTCCAAGGAAATTCGAAGGCAAGTTGAAGTAAGAAAAAGGGTCTTTAATTTCGTATAGTAACTTAGAAACTCCTTAACTTAGTGTTATGTATTTAGTATACAAAACACAAAGTTAAGTATATATTTGTATTTACCTAGTAAAATAATTTAGTTTATCTCCTTTATAATTATTGATCAACTTATTTTTGGAACCATTTTTAATTAAAAATTAATCTCTTCCTAGATTTCGATTTCTTTTTAAAAAAATTCAATTTATTGTTAATTCAGCCCAAGGATTATTAAAAGAATATTTTTCGTTATGGTATATATTAATACAATATAAGAACATGTTTATAGCAAGTCTTATACCTCATTTGTTCATTCTTCAATGTCAAACAAAAAAGCATGTTATTTTGTACGGATTATTATAATTTCGACAAAAGCTTCCTTTAAATCGATATCTAGATAATCCTTATTATTGAAAAGCTTTCAGTGGTCTTGTCAGAACTCAACATTCACAAGAATTATTGTCGAAAGAGAATTGACCTGAATTGAGATTGACGTAGTAAACGAAGAGAATATAACAAATTTCAGCTAGCTCGAATGATGATTTTTTGCGTTTACCAAATGTACTAAATTATCTGTGCTTTAATCTAGAAAGTTGCAAACTCTAATGAATTTATTAGATTAATATTGAAGACTTTTACCAGTGAAATCATAAACCAGTTTTCAAGACGCGCCAATGACGCGCGCTAACGCGCTTTAAACGAAATTCAGACATAGACAGTACTGCTAGTCTATTCTGTAAGTACCTAACCATTTCGATATCGAGCTTCACCTGACAAACCTCACAAAGTGAGCTCTATTGCACACAACATAAAGGTGTTAACGTTTGACGTAATTTGATACTCACCTCGGATTCCGCTGTCGAGACACGAAAATGTTGTTACAGAATAGGGGTACTGCTTTTTGTTGGTCATCTAAAGCGCCGTGAGCGCGGGTTCGTAAAACATCCGTCGTTGGGGCGATAAAAATACGCCGTGCTCGTGTTCTCTAACGATCATAGAGCGGAAAATCTTGGTCAAGATTTAAAATGTTGTAAAAAAAATGATTGCGATCCCAAAAAGGAAAGTTGTCATCTCATATAAAAGTCACTTTAAAAGTAAGTACAGATATTAGTACTTAAAGCAGGATTAAGAAATTTAATTTCCCTTTTGTGCTCCTAAAGTTTCCTACCTGCTTGACACTGACAATTGTATCACAGCGAGTTTAAAACATTTGTGAAAACGTTGGAAAAGAAATAAAAAGTTTTCGAAATTACGCATTTCCGAGATAAGCCTGCTTCACATAAATAAAGTATTGTCTGCTATATACAACCTTTATGTTGGTACCTTTTGTTCCGGGATTTAATATGTTAGGAGTCGTGCGTGTGATACAATATTCACGAATGTGCTCGGTCAATGAATTATCAGGCAGGATGCGTTCTGTGTGAGCATAAAGAATATACGGTGACTTTCAATATATTGGTGACCTTTCAGCGGGTAAATGTACACATATTATGAACAACGTTCACAGTGGGATCAAAAATTGAGACTTGAGGCCCCCAAAGAGCGCCAACCATCCCGGTCTTGAGCAGTCCGCATCCATTCACTGCCAGCCTCCTTCCTTAAATCATCGATCCATCGTGCCGCAGGGCGTCCCACTCTACGTTTGCCCATACGCGGTTTCCACTCTAATATATATCTGCTGCATCGACCGTCTGTCCGTCTGCAGACATGGCCAGCCCACTTCCACTTCAGCATGCTGATTCTACGCGCAATGTCGGTGACTTTAGTTCTCCGGCGAATGACTTGGCTGAGAATGGAAAAAAAAAAAATAAGCTGCAGTTTAGTACCTATGTACGTACGTTAGGCTACTTTCCGATTCGACAACATGCCATGAATGTATGAAGATCAAAATTTTGAAGAAACGCCACGCCACTTGTTGTGTTCAGTTGTTTTTAAAGCTTTTGAAATGTTGATGAATCGTAGCCGTACGTTTGTTTAACTCGGCAAAATGTATGGACTGTAGGTGTTTTTTCATCGCAAGAATGTTCTCATTGTAAAAATTGTTTACATACATGCTTGTACTTTCTTGTCCAATCCATAAACTACCCTATAAATGTTTCAATAAATTATAGTCACCTTACCTTTAGCTGTATGGTGTCGGCCGGTGTCGTAAAACAATAATACCATCCCATCACTTCCCGTGGGTGTCGTAAGAGGCGACTAAGGGACTTGCCAGGGAATGGGCAGCAGCGTTCTCTGCAAAACTCAACACCATACACTACGATTGCCAAACCGCGTGCCAAGCGTAGTGATTATGGCAAACCCCATCTTGGGGGGCCTATGTCCAGTAGTGGACGTCTTTCGGCTGAAATGATGATAGTCGTCACCTTGTGAAAGTTCACAGAAAACGGTATAGGTACTGTTTTGATAACTTTGCTTTTCTTGCAGCTCAAGTAATCCTAAAGATTATGCTTAAATTAATAAAAAATACCACCTATAACAATATTCTCGAACATAGCTACGAAGCTTATTATTTTTTTAGTTACTTAAACAAAGTCTTACCTAAGTAGTCCAAGTAATTAGTAATTTGAGTACCTAGTATCTGTATCCTTCACATAGGGAGCTTATACTTACCAAACTACTGATAGGTAATGTCACTGACCTTTAAAAAGTTACAAAAGTCGTATTGAATTTGGAATGTGAAAGGTCACCGTGGTCAATTTGTCGGGAAACTTGTAGGATCGATTGTTCCGTTAGTAAGGGTTACTAACGGAACCCATTACTAAGCCTCTGCAGTCCTTCCGTCCGTTCGTCCATCCGTCCATCCATCCATCCGTTTGTCTGTCTATCAGTGGGCTGCTGTATCTCAAGCATTGTAATAGGTAGACAAATGAAATTTTCAGAAAATATGTGTTTCTACTGAAGCTATAACAAGAAATAATGAAAATTAAATTTAATTAAACAGAACCCTTTGTGTGAGAGTCCGACTCGAACATGGCTGGTTTTTTAGTTGATTTTGATACGAAGATAGTGACTGGTCTGATTGATTTCGCCCACGTGCCTCCTTACGAAACGTAGGAAAGACATAGTGCTATTCAAAGTGGAGGATAATGCTACGTCATCCCACCAGGACATGCTATGCAATGGAGCGGGCTATGCTTGAAGTGTCTTTGTATGTAATAAATATTATCATCAGAAATGAACAGATTTTCAGGAACATCTAATTAATTGATACGTTCCAGTAGGCAGGACACATGAATCATGACAACCGGTTACCGTAAGACACACTTTCGGGAGGTCTCCCAGAATGTGGGCCAATGACCTTGTAAGAGCCGCGAGTGTACGCTGAATGCGAGCAGCACAGGACCGGTCGATGTGGCAATGTATGTTTATGCTTATGTCAGGGGTTTCGGCTGAATGATAAGGTATCCATGGTTGGCTTATGGTTTGATGTATGACTTCCTTGGAAAAAATGGCGCCCATTAGGCTTCACTGAAACTTGCAAAACAAAGATTAAATATTCCCCGCTTTTATACCATATTTTAGCAGACCAATTATTTTTGTTCTCCTAAATGCCTCTCTCACAAATTATCGTTAGTGTTGTTTCGTAAATAATCTACATTGCGCAAATTTTAATTAAAATATCACATAATATGCTCGATTATTTTATCTGTCACAAATTAAAACACAGCCGGTGACATTATTATACTAACACAGTGATTAGTTAACATAATAATCAAGTTGATATAATGGTCGCTTTACGAGTTGACACATAAAATTAATTACTAACGGTTTGAAAGCGACAAATTAATATAGCGGGTATTGTGTAGTTGACATACTACTCAGTTGTAATTTGTTATTGGTTTTAAAATGGCTAAACTATAATAATAAATTTATTATTATTTATTTTGTTGCCCCCTTGGCGCTACGTCACTTTGTGCTAGCGAACCTTTTCAGGGGACCCGTTTATTGAGAGTTCCATATTCTGCAACAGTCCTGCTCCAACCGGGGAATGTCCTTGGGTATCCTTTCACAGTGCATACAGGGATAATCGTCGGTTGGTGTCCCATTCCATTTGTAATGTCTAGTAAGCTTCGGCCCCTCGTACGCCTACCAAAGGACCGGGTCTCTAGGGACCCGAGAAAGTGAAAAACATGTAAAAATTATTGAAATACAAGTTCACAAAAAGTGTACATATGGTTCAGTAGTAGGTATATATTAGTCTAAGCCTATAATAGAATTATAATAATTTGGAAATGAACTATGGTATAACAAATTAAGAGATTACAGTCATAAATAGAACTCTAAAGGTAATGTAGTGCGTTACCTGATCTAGGTTTATATAAAACTGTGTTTCAGGCCATCTCTCTACGAAAGTACACATTAGATAGAATAATAATTCATAATGTTCATTCATTCATTCATATAATTCATAATGTCAATGAAATAAATTAACAAATATGTTCAATATCTAAGCTATGCAATATTTTGCGTAACCTTATTATAAACTAGTCTTATGGGATATATTTGTATTATATCTATTACTAAAATTTTCATAAAATTATAGATATTAGGTAAGAATAATTACAGTTTAGTCAGCTGCTTAGGGTAACACTTCTAGTAGTTTTTCCGTGTCCGTGTAATTTAGTTTTGCTAAATAATCAAATAATATATAACACTTATTATAATTTACATTATATATCTTAAGCAATTTGTTAAATTTATTATATAAGAAAGGTCCTATAATAAATAACATATTTTTGAGAAAGCATGTTTAGTCTGAGGGTGCAGACCGGATCTGTCTTGATCTAAAATCTAGTTGGCATACAAGGCTTCCCCTTATCAAGTGTTATACAAGGTACTTTTTTGTTGTTGGCAATCTTTCAGTAAAAAACAAAGTTTTTTCATTACAATTATGTGTTGGTTTATTTCATACTTCAGTTAAAGGCTTCACATAATCTTCTCTTGTTTTATTGTCTTCATTTCTTTTTAGTTTCTCCTTTCGCAGGGTTGCTGAAATTTTTTTTTTGGACATAGATTTTCTTGGTACTCTTATATATTTCTCTAGTATATTTATCTAATATATTAAAATCTCGTGTTTTATGGTTTTTTTCTTGTATATTAAGTAGGTCTGAGAATAAGTCGCAGGCTATTTTACGTGCGCATACGTGTAAATATGAACAATTTAAATAAACCTCACTATCCTGCGCCTCTTGTTGAAGTATAAAATGCAGTTAAGTCAAAGCTCTCCAAAAAGTTGTTTCGAGCATAGTAATATTATAAATAGAACAATGACTACGGTTGTCACATTGTACCATTGTTTGCGGAAGCCTTTTATAAACGGGAATAAGTTAGGCAAATGGTTACCCACCTGACACGATCCAACCCAGAACGGTAAATGGTATTGCTCTAGGATGTAATCTGAATGTGCTGTCGCTGAAACTGATTTTCGTGATTTCAATTTCCTTTACCCTATCTGTTACGTAATACCTAAAAAAGGACGCCATCCGTTTTGTTAGAGATTTATCTATCGTTTGATACAGATAGGCCGTAGCCACAGATTTACAACATAAAGGCAGAAGTTACATAAAATCCCAATATCTCGTGTACTTCGAAATGCCTTCTAAAAGTCAATCTTACGTCAGGTGAAGTTGTGTCCGCCCACACTCCAAAAAGTACTGAAACCGAACCCGAGACTCGAGATTACGTAAAATGGTGATAGATTCCGAACGATCCCCTCGAGGCTGTTCGAGGTTTCTTATGAAGAAGTATTGACTCGCCGGCGAACTCTGTTTAAGTGGCTCATTTAGAGAAAAAGGTTTGTGGAATTAAGGTTCAGAACACAGCATGTTTAAAACATGTGGAATCTTGAAAGGGATATGAATAAAAATGGCGGAGGGTTATGTTTTAATACGTCTCAGGAATCCGCTAGATGCGAGACGTACAGGACCGGTCGATGTGGCGACATTTGAGAGAGACCCATATGTGTCCAGCAGCTGAAATGATGGTAATATGTCTCAGGCCGTTTGTACCCACACGTTTTTTGCCATGAAAAACAACGGTTGATTCGCTGTGTAAGGCACGATCATCAGTGTTATATGGATCACTATAGAAGATTGTTGACAAAACGGGAATTTACGGCGCAGCGGATTTGCCATACCGTACTGTCAACAAACCGTAGATTTTCACGGCAAAATGTGTGAACAACTGGCTTTACATCTCATGGTGAAAGTGGGCGTCGCGTAATGAGTTTTGCTTCTCAGGCAACGTACGAAGAGAAAAGGATGTCGTCACATAAAAAGAGCTCAATAAGCATTCCGTTCACGAATGAGGGGTTGGGACGAGTGGCTCCGGGAGCCAGAATTAAGTGTGATTTATTACTTTTATGAGCCACTGTAGCCTCGAACCGCCTTATTTGCGTGAGTGAGCGATCTACTTTTACGATGGCTAGTTCTGACTGATGCTATCCTTCACTGTCATTCGTTCAATCATTCAAATGAGCAAGATATGATCAGCAAACACAGCGTGATGTAAGTTCAGAAAGAATCAAAGGATTCCGTTTTTAATATTGTCAAAAAAAGATGAAAATCCAATTCGTGACATTAAAATATTTCAATAAACATTAAAATATTTTGATGTCTCGTGAATATTTTGTTTCGGCTCGAGTGCTAATACTCAAACTAACGGTAGGTATCCTTTTATTTTTTGTAAACGTAACACATAAATCGCATTTAAAATTCAATCTTAATTTGCTGTGATAAAAGCGAAATTGTATTCTATCATCATAAATGTTTTGTTATCATGGATCTGGGCGGCCATCGAGCGCTCCTCAACTATAATAACGGGCACGCAACCTCAGCTCACTTTTCACTTATTTACTTATCTTCAACCTTTTACAGACTGAATAGAATTATGGGCATAAACATTAAAAGATTGGAGATCCTCAAAGGAAAACGTACGAACAAAATATCTCAATTTAGGCTTGTTTCACACGTCAACCACACCACATCGTCCTGCGGCTGCGCGGTTGTGTTGTGGTTCTTACAAAATTTCGTTGTGTTTGCGATGTTGCCGGCCGCTATTTCGCGGTGTCGCTGGTGGTCGCGTTGTGGTTGCGATGTTGTTGCGATGTGGCGGTCACACGCGGTCGATAACGACGGCAAAATACGGTCCGTGTGAATTCAGCCATTAATTTTCATACAAATTAGCGACCGCTATAGTGTTGTGGTTGTGGGCAGTGTGAAACCAGCCTTAGGTTTATGGAACACAAACAGTTTCGACCTAGTTTTACTTTATTTGTAAATCCAATGAATTAATGTTTTTAGTTCCATTTCGTGGATAGTCGTCGTGAATGTAGGTAGATAATACAGAGAAAATATTATGCCTCAGAATAAATTAGACGTAGGTGTATCAATCAGGATATTGATATTGTCATCAAAGCAGGAAAAATACTCTGTTTTTCCTGTAGTCTCTCGATCAAATTCAGAGTGTAAGAAAACATTAATTCATTTTACTTATCTCACCGCCGACGACCAGCGATAAGCGAGTAAAGCTAGAAACTAGATATGCACGCGCGCAATCACTGCCTGTTTTTAAAAGACTAGTTAAGGAACATTACTTGTCACTATGATATTTTAATTATTAGTATATCCTCTTCCTATATATTAAGTATGTATGTATTTGTGTATATATTTTTGTGTATTGTATGATTTTTATAATGTTTCAGTTCATATTTATTAACTACGTATATTTCTCTGTTAAAATTGTTTACTATGTTTACACCAATTGCAGCCCCATGTCATGTCCAGGCTGTCTCTTTCCATTCCAGGTTGCCTGGAAGAGATCGCGGAACGCGATAAGGCCGCCGATTGTATGTTGTTTTAGTTTAAGATATTCTTTGTTTTCTTTTTTTTTTGGTGTACAATAAAGCATATATAAATAAATAAATAAATAGATACGAGTTGGCGAGCAGCGAGGAGCGAGTGTTCAACGGGCGATTACTCGCACCACTCGCTCCGGCCCACACTGTAGGTAGAAATGACCGCTGGTTGGTCTCTCGTCGAGAGTTCTGACTTTTGACCGCCAGGCATCGCTAAGCGAGTATTATCTTTGATAGCTCTTGTCAAACTAGTGGTAAGAGAAGTCTCGCCGGCAGTGTGAATAGCTGGCTATCAACTATCAATGTTTATATTCATCATCTGCCTAGCCTTTTCCCAACTATATTGGGGTAGGCTTCCAGTCAAGCTGGATTTAGCTGAATACCAGTATTTTACGAGGAGCGGCTGCCTACCAGACCTCCACAACCCATTAACTGGGTGACACGGTACTTCATGGCAAGACTGGAGTCAGATTTTTACTGGCTTCTGAGTATCCGTAACGACTGCCAAAGATCCACAAATGACAGCCGGGACCAACGGCTTAACGTGCTTTCCGAGGCACGGAGGAAACTCGGTATGTTAAGATGGTCACCCATCCACAGACCAACCTTGGCAAGCGTTGCTTAACCTTGGAGATCGACCCGTGTGGCTGTTATTATCTAGCCACGAGCTCCTCTATCAATGTTTATATTAAA
This sequence comes from Lacanobia oleracea, assembly GCA_950371165.1. Taxonomy (NCBI): domain Eukaryota; kingdom Metazoa; phylum Arthropoda; class Insecta; order Lepidoptera; family Noctuidae; genus Lacanobia; species Lacanobia oleracea. The sequence goes on along the minus strand of OX493387.1, from coordinate 17,004,880 downwards.
CATTGTAATATAAACATATCAATGTTTATATTACAATTTACACAGGATCTAAATCTTTTGACCGTTTTCTCAGCGAAAAAATATCCGAAAGCAAATCGCTTCCTAGTCGGCGGTGAGACGTGTGCCTTATTTGTGTATAAAACGAGTCGTAGGTGTCTAAATTTGATCTCGGCGAGGTATCAATTCAATCGTAGGTGTTTCAATTTATTTGGGCCCTTGGAAAAGGTATGTTATTTGATACTTATCAAAAACACTTGTCTAAGATATTTGTATGAAAGCAGTATATAGGTAAGTAGCTATAAAAGCACTATATACAGGATGTTCTAGAAGGGCGTGTTCATATTTAAGGGTGATGTTGGGTAGCTAATATGCATTAGGGACAAAATGAAAAAAAATAACTTTTTTGTTTCGAAGAAATGAATTTTCAAGTAGTCTGATGCAGTAAGTGACATCCAATCTAGGTATAACGGGTTATGTCTTTTGCTAATGAAGAGTTTCAAAGGTTTAAGTCGAATAGAAATTTATTAAAAGAAACTCGGGACACATAATATGAGATTTGCCTACATTGACAAAACAACTTGAACCCCGAGTCGTTTTTACAGTCTTACAATTCAATATTTTTTTTTTTGCCACAGTATTAACATCGTAAATAACTAAAGGAACATAAATACAATCTCACAAATAAAACGTTTTTGGCTAACAAGAATATCATATTTTTTATCAATGACATTACTTGTTTCACACTAATTGTTTCACGAATTTATCTTTTGAATTTAAAAATAATATTTGCAGTTGTACAGGCTGCATTTTTAATAATTCGGCGAATATTTTTGCCTGGCAAGCTCCGTGCTCCAACGTACACACATCAAAAAAAGTTTGCGACCACTTGCATAAGCTGTTATATTTTTTTAAATTTGACCTTATCTAGAAAAATTCTTTGTTGTGTGTTTTATTTAAATAGAAAATCCTGTTTGAAATTAATAAATTAACTACTTTTATTTTTAAAAGAAAAATTGAGATATTAATCTGAATGTAATTGTAACAGGAATTTGATAGAAATAAAAAGATTGTTTAACCAAACTGCTGCATGATGAAGATGAAGCCAATGAAGAAGAAAACATTTGGCACTCATCCAGATAACCGACGTTTCCTTGTCTGGAGAAGACCAGGAGACCGTGAAAGGCAAAGAACTGCTACTGGAACAGTTCAGCAAGGCGGGAAATCAGTGTCTTTTTGGGATGGTATTATGATTGGAGTTAGAACGCCTTTGATCCCGTATCGAGGCTTCATAACAGCAGACATGTATAAAGCAGTTGCTATTGATGGAATTGTCAAACCTATCCGAGTAAAGCATGGGCACTAATGGTCGATGATAATGCGCCCGCATATCGAGCTCAACGAGTCAATGCTGGTCTTCAAGAATAAAGTCTTCAAGAGTAAATAAATATAATAAACCCTATAGAGCACGCGTGGAATGCTCTTAAGCGAGCTATATGGAACGGTCAGCCACGTCTCCAGACAGTGCCAAAGCTCAGGGAAACCGCTATTCATGAATGGGACAGGTTACCCCAACAAATGCTGGATAACTTGATCCTTAGCATGCCCAGGAGGATCTCCGCATGTATTCAATATAAACCTTTTATTAATAAATTGTTGTTTATGTTTGGTTTAACAGTTTTGTTTCTTTCTATCAAATTCCTGTTACAATTACATTCTGATTTTTGTAACTAAAAAAAGTTTTTTTTTTTTTTTATTTCAAACAGGGCTTCATATTTAAAGAACACAATTGCATATTTAATATTTAAAGAATACAACAAAGAATTTTTCTTGATAAAGTTAAATTTAAAAAAAATATAACTGCTAGTGATCGCAAACTTATTTTGATGTGTGTACGGGGGATAAATACGTTTACGGTGTAATCGGTTATATTTTACAAAGTCTGTTTGTTCCGACTGAACATGAATTAAATTTTCCGAAGCAGAAAAGCGAATGTGTGCTTTATTCAGTGCTTTGTTCGAAAAGTAACGAAGTTGTAAGCTTGGCAACGTTGTTCAGCTTTAACAGCTTGTAAACGTTTGCTGCTAAACATTGGAAAGCTCGGATGTTTGCCGTTTTTCATAAGGCTTTTTTTGGGCAGATTGGCAGACTCCCGAAATATACCGTTTTTCTGACTGCAGGGAAATTGAATCGTATTGAAAAGAGTAGAGAAACGACGATTCAACTTACCGTGTATTGGCAATTTCATTCCACTAAAACACCTGGTTTGCACAAAAATCTCTTTTTGTGTAAAATAAGTATGAAAAATCACATTAGCTCCTGTTGTGTTGTGAAGGGAAATCCTAATGGATACTCTCCATGTGAGGAAAACGGAGTGTTTGCGTCGGACTTCTACCGTCTAAACTTCAAAGTTCTTACCGCTACTACTCGTATAAGTCACGTACCCGGTATACCTAGAATTAAATTCTTGCGCAACCCCTACTGGTATTGGCCCGTCTTGATCGCGGCTACCTAAAGACCGCTCATACCTATTTCTACAAAGACACATTGGCTACTTACATACAACTAACTATCCATCCTAATATATAAAACTAGTTGAACTGCGCAACTTCGTTTGCGTCACAATTTTCATTACTGCTCCGCTCGGTCTTAGCGTGATGATATGTAGCCTATAACCTTCCTCGATAAATTGGCTTTCTCACTAAAATAATTTTTCAAATCGGACCAGTAGTTCCTGAGATTAGCGCGTTCAAGTAAAAAAACAAACAAACAAACTCTTCAGCTTTATATGTTAAGTATAAAAGTATAGACATAGATTCTTCCGTTACTGATGAGTGACTGACGGACAACGCACAGCTGAAACAACTGGTAGCTGAAATTTGGCATGTAAGATCCTTGGGGAGTTTAAAAGAGCACTAAGAGATTTCCAGAAATTCCTACGGGAACGGAACGGGATATGAGCTTACGAAGTCGCAGGGAAAAACCAGTTATAAATGTAAAACATAACTTCATTTGTATGCTTTATCCTGCTAATTAATCCATTGTTCGTCCCTAATCTCATCGTGAGTGTGACCGGGAATCAAAGCTCCCCTATTTTTTGCTACAGAACATGGAACCCTAATAAACACACACTCAGTTCCGGACGCGAATATCAATTGTTTCGGTTAAACAGATGCCTCGCGAACACAAATCCAATGTATAATTTACATAGAAACCTATTTATAGTATTGAACAGCCTTTCAATACTAAAGGCATTGTTCTTCCCCACTTTTGTGTTAGGCGTATTCATCATTCTGCTTTTTGTTTGAGAATTAGGGCGTCCTATAATTGCCTGTTGCTGTCCGGAATGTGTGTAGGTAAATACCATGTTATGCGTGAAATGGTATTTGATTTAACATGTTAAAGTAAATAATAACAGTGTTACAGATCTTATCAATTGAAGCTCAATAGTTTAATAGTAAGGAAGTAAATTCATATAAATATTTTGGTCTGATATAAAGTATTGCATAAAAATGTGAGAGCTTTAGTCTAAAAGTATTGATTGTGTGAAAGGTTTCAGATCAGAAGCACTTTCCTAATTTTTAAATGACAAAACAAAGTGCAAAAATATTTCGACATTTATTTATTTATTGCGACATGCGAGTCAGACTCACGAATGAAGGGTTTCGTACCATCGTACCTACAAGGTTTTTATTATTTGTTGTATTAGCCGCCACAGAAATACACACTCTGAAAATTTCAACTGTCTACCTATTACGGTTTATGAGATACAGCATACAGCCCGTAAACAGACAGACGGACGGATGGGCAGTGGAAGCTTAGTAATAGAGTCCCGTTGGCCTTAGGATATGGAACCCTAAAACCCAGCATTAGAGTTATCTAACCCGAAGATTTTGAGCACTGATTTGCAAAACCCCTATAAAATGTTTTCCAACTCTCACGTGGCTGTAATCACATACATTAAATCACGGTAATACGTACTAATAAAGCAGTAAATAATAACATGTTTAGCTTCCCCTGACGTGACTGAGTGACACAAGTCACGGCGCCACGCTATAGCTCCACAGCTCAGAACTGAGCACCCCTACATTAATGTCAAGGGAAACATTTATCAAGGCTGACTTTATAACCGACAACCGTGTAGTTCATTCTTTAACTTTAGGTATCGGTATTTATTTCCTTGGTATTATTTACCGGTTTTCGGTACCGGTTGTTAAAGTTTTTGAGCTCTTGTTTGCAGTATCCGTACTTGTTTGCAGTACAAAAACATTACAAAATGACTTCAACCTCTCTCATGGCTGTAATCACGGTAGTAAGTACTAATAAAGTAGTAAATAATAACATGTTTAGAGCCCCCTGACGTAACTGAGTGACACAAGTCAGAGCGCTATGCTGTAACTTCACAGCTCAGAACTGAGCACCCCTACATTAATGTCAAGGGAAACTTTTATCAAGGCCGTCTTTATAAACGACAACCGTGTAGTTCGTTCCTTAATTTTATCGGTATTTATTTGCTTGGTATTATTTACCGGTTCTCGGTAACCATTGTTTAAGCTTTTGAGTTTTTGTTTGCTGTACCTGTAACACATTACAAAATTTCTTCAAACTTTCTCTGTGTTTCGCTGTAATCACGGTAATACGTACCAATAAAGCAGTAAACAATAACATGTTTAGCTTCCCCTGACGTGACTGAGTGACACAAGTCATGGCGCCACGCTGTAACTCTACAGCTCAGAACAGAGCACCCCTATATTAATGTCAAGGAAAACATTTATCAAGGCCGACTTTATAACCGACAACCGTGTAGTTCGTTCCTTAATTTTATCGTTATTTATTTGAGTGGTATTACCGTTTTTCAGTAGGTATTGGTAATAAAAGGGGTTTATGGATTCTGATGGTGGAGTGCTTTTTTAGTTGTTGAGCATTTTTGAGTATTGAGTTTTTAAATTGATTAATTGTTTGCTTGTTTGTTTGAAAATGCTATGTTCTCTTGAGATTTATTTGGATAAAGTTTTAAATAATGGCTTTTTATAGATATTGATGATGATGCTCCCTTGTGTGTGATTATGCTCTTACCGTTTTGGGAGTACTCTCGTATGCTTATAACTAAGGAGTGGATTTTCTAGCAGTTACAACCTGAAGGTTATTAAGTCAAAGGTGAATATATAGGGCAGCACTAAGAGAAAATTTTCCAAATTCCTACGGGAACGGGAAAAAACGGGATCCCATTTTTCACAGACACAGTCGCGGGTTAAAGCTAGTATTAAATAAAACGTAAGCAGATACCTACATAATATAAATTACAAAGGAACTTACCAGCGCACTTACCTCGAGTAATGTGGTCGGTATAAACCACATTCATCGAGGTGATATGAGGAGGTATGGTATGTCGAGGAGGAATATGTGCTGTATTGATACATATTTAGGCATAATAAAAATCATAATACTTATCTTCAAATTAAACAAATTATAGCAATCATATTAACTTTAATACAGGGATACTCAAAAAGTTACCAGTAGATAGAAATCACAATGAAACAGCACGAACATATAATTACGAAGCCATTTTGTGCGCTAACGATATTTAGGTATAGGTATGGAAACGATTATATTGGCATTAATATATATTTAGTCAGGCTTAGCTGTTGCTAAACCAACTTGGCGGAGAAAGAGGTTTTCTTTGTGTGAAGACACCCCTAAAATTAACAAAAATCTGGCCAAGTGCGGATTGGACTCTCACACGAAGGGTTCCGTACCATAAACCTTAATTTTTATTATTTGTTGTTATAGCGGCAATAAAAATACACAATCTGTGAAATTTTCACAGATTGTGTATTTTAAACCGTAATAGTACGGTTATCGAGATACAGCCCGCTGACAGACACACGGACGGACGGACAGCGGAGGCTTAGTAATAGGGTTCCGTTGGTTACCCTCTGGAAAAAAATATTAATGGGTTAGTCCTGGTCCCCGCGCTCGGCGAGACAGTTTAGCTATAATATAACTTAACCTCATAATTGAAGGTGAATTTTCCAGGCTGACTATTGACCTACGCATACCGGGACGGAATGCCAAAGTATTTTAATTTTGATCAAAGACATTCAAACTTATGTTAATAAAGACAATATGATAGATAAATGATTAACAATTATATAGTCGGAATACGATGTAAATACCAATGTTATAAATTGATTCCGGGGCATCGAAAGGGATTTCTTGACACGGCATTGGAGAGTGCGCAAAGTATCCCACGACGGCATGCCGCGACAATCCGCCGGATGTTTTGTGAAGCCCGCAATGCTACAGTTTACATTCCGGTGGAGCCGCGGTATCCCGCCGTGAGATCTAAGTGGCAAGTAAGCGCTGACCGGTGGCAACGAAAGGGACTTACAGATCCTGCGTGGTACGTAAACAGAAAGCTTGTTTTTTACATAAGTGACGAAAAATACCTTGCAGTTTGCCCTAGTTCATTTTGAATTTTTTCACCAATGTTCTAGTGTGTTTTTGAACCTGTTCCTTTTTAGAGTTCTATACCTAAAATGTAACAAACGGAACCTTATTACTAAGCTTCCGCTGTCCATCCGTCCGTCCGTCAGTCCGTCTGTTTGTTAGCGGGCTGTATCTCAAGAACCGTACCTAATAGGTAGAGAGTTGAAATTTACACAGATCGTGTGGATCTATTGCTGCTATAACAACAAATAATAAAAATTAAGATTTATGGTACGAAACCCTTCGTGTGCGAGTCCAACTCGCACTTGACCGGTTTTTTAATTTGTTATGTTAAAAACATTGTGAGCACATTGCCTGATAGTCGCATTACTTTCAAAATATTTGACCTACTAATTATAGCCGGGATAGGGAAAATGAAAATCTAAATATTGGTCCAGCAGTTTCGGCTATCTAAAATAGGAATATATTATAAAGCATACATAAACTGGCCACAGGGTGTTCCAGAAATGCGTGGTCATATTTTATGGGTGGTTTTCTGTAGCTGCTACACATTTTTTCCGCCTTTGTACAGTGTTTTTTACTTGTGCATATAGTTTTAATAAATAAATTAAAGATACAATATGAATAAAAAAACCGGCCAAGTGCGAGTTGGACTCTCACACGAAGGATTCTGTTCGGTACCATAAACCGAAAAAAAAACAGTTGCTTAAATTTACCTTGCCAGTAAATCTGATTCCAGTCTTGGCAAGAACTACTGTGTTAGCAAACCCGGCTTGACTGGAAGCCGACCCCAATATAGTTGGGAAAAGTCTAGGCAGATGAATGATGATTTATATGATTTAATTGAAAATTTATAGTTTTCTGACTTTTCCCTACACTTGTTGTATAAAACGATATTACTCGCCAAATTTCTTCGTCAACGGAAAATACCCTATACATTTTGATTATCTTGAGTGTTTAATGTTATAATATTTGTTGTGCGAAATATACGTTTTTCGGCATAAACGGCCGTATCTTCTTTTTTGCGTTAATTTAGAAGTGCAATTTTTTCACAGCTGCTAGGGACTGTAGACTTGAGTACTCGTAAAAAATTGACCGCAGATAACGATTAAAAGTTCCAGAAAAACACTTTAAGCAATCTGATGCAGTTGGTGGCATCAAAACTGTTATTGAATTAAAATAGACGCCACCAACTGCATCAGGTTGCTCGAAGTGTTATTTTTTAACTTTTTATTTGTTTTCTCGCGATCAAGTTTTTTCAAAAAAGTAAATGGCTTTTTTTATTTTGATATTACGTTTTGACTGAATATAATAATGATTATTAAATTATTTATATCGAGCAACAATGACTCATAAATTGTTAGTAACAATAAAAACTTACAACTATGTTAGTAAGACAATTACAACAACAACCAAATGAACACACACAACAAAATAATCACTGCGTCAGCATCCCAGCTGAGATACTGTAGCAACGACTCATATCACAGCAGTCCAGCCTATACAGCAGCTACAGAACAATTAATTATGACTACGCTCTTTTGGAACACTATGTAGATTGGTTAGTTTCCAAGAAAACATTATTAGGTATCAGCAGTGTGTGCCAGGAACATGCATACATAGGATTTACCAGTTTCGAAGAACTTTAGTGAACAGAGCAGATGCTCTTTCGGGGAATAACGGTGGCATATGCTGGAGCTAGGTAGAGAATTACATTCATTACATTTTCACGAATTCCAAGGAAAACTAGAATATATTAAAATTGAGAATTAATTTAAAACGGACATTGATGCTTGGATTTATCACTATATTCTGCCAACAGCTTCAGGTGTGTATAAGCATAATCAGCCTATAATGTTCCCACTGCTGGGACACAGGCCTTCTCTCGGTGAGAGGGAGTGGGCCGTCATCCACCGCGCGGGCCCAGTGCGGGGTGGTAGATGTCACATGTCTTCGAATTTTGAAATCAAATTGGTTCTAGGATATGCCGGTTTCTCACTATATCACTATATTATATTACTCAATATTCCTTCACCGTTTTGAAAGCAGGTGATGAAATGATTTACAAAAAGTAAATACGTAATTTAAGAAGTGGTTTCGAAATAAAAAAAAATCCCAAGGAAACAAAATCTTAAGTCCTGTTCATGGTCTGGTCACCCGTGTTTCAATTTTTGTCTAAATCCGTTTAGTAATAACGAAGAAAAAGGTAACAAACACACAAAGTTACTTTAGCATTTATAATATTAGTGAGGATTTAGTTTGGATTACATCAGTGCTACTGTAGTAAAGGGACTCACGATAAAACATTCTAAGACGACGGAGAAAAGGTATATTTACGTATCGTATGAGTTGAAAGCAGAAATTGAAAAATAAATGTCGTCTCTTAGACGACGTAATAAAATTCTTCGAAATGAAACCAACATAAAATACCATAGCGAAACAGTAGCGAACTGTTTTGCTGAACTTGAGTTGACTATTTACTCCAAAATCACTTTTCACTGAAGTCTGTATCCATAGGTCATCAGTTGCCTAGCCTTTTCCCAACTATATTGGGGTAGCCGCTGCCTACCAGACCTCCACAACCCTATTAACTGGGGAACATGGCACTTCTTGGCAAGACTGGACTCAGATTTACTGGCTTCTTACAATCTATAACGACTGCCAAAGATCTAAAAATGATAGCTGGGACCAAGGGCTTAACGTGCTTTTCGAGGTACGCAGGAAACTCGGTATGTTAAGATGGTCACCCATCCACAGATCAACCATGGCTAGCGTTGCTTAACCTTGACGATCGACCCGTGCGGCTGTTATTGTTTAGCCACGAGCTACTCGAAATCTGTATCCATAGGTGTCGGTGTATTTCGCCATATCTCGCTGCAAATACAGAAGTGAACGCGATAGTGTTTAATAAAGAGAATAACACCGCTATTGGGTATTTTCAAATATTTTCAAAAGATTCTTTATTTACGACGACCACTATCTGTCATCATCGACCTAGAAAAACATCATTTACTTTTTGTATTCAGTAAACATTTTCTTTAAGAGACTGTTATAGTATTAAGATAAGCAGTGAGTAGGGCCGTTCAGAGATCGTGATGCGAATTTTATATTCCCTTACAGCGGGACGAAAATACTAAGCAGGGTACCGCGGAGTAAGGAGCTGGTACGTGATGTAACCCACAGTTTTACATATAAGGCGACATGCCCAGTAATTATAAAGTATTGTTGAAGTATTTATCAGCCTCCACAAGGTAACTAAGATGTATTATTAAGTAAAATATAGGTATCTGACGTCGCGGCCTCGTTGCTCCGGCCTTGCTGCTATTTCTAACCGAGTCAGGCTTTGAAGGACTTTTCCAGCTTAAAATATCTGATCTAAATGCAAATATGGTTATTTCCACAATGTGCATATATTGCTTTTGTTTATGCCCGAGGCTAAACGTGTACCAATCAATATTGTTCAAAATAAACTGAACTTTGCTCACATTTGTGTTAATAAAAGGGTAGTTTAAAATTGTCTGAACAAATGGTTTCGTGTAAAATATGGCTCGGAAATGTCGTATTGTTTGAAATGTTTTCGATCATTCAATGAAAACACAACGGGATGCCAGTAAATACATTTAGTGCTGAAATTAGTAAAAAAAATAAAGAAATAGTTGATAGCATGTTTGTTCCCAAAAGAGCAAATACAATATCGTATGAAATTTAGCAAATACAATATATATCATATAATTCTTAGGAGCTACTGAAACATGTATCATATACCTAAGGGAATAAGATATTATTTCGAATAGATCTCATCTTTATCGTCAGAAAGATTTAAAGTTCCATCCTTTTATTTGTAGGTAATCCACGTTACTGTAACAAAAACGGTATAAGTAGAGAAGAGACATTAATCCAAATTATTTAGTCATGAGTTTGAGGTATAATTTACTATGTACCACCGACGTCGGTCGACTTGCATTTTCGTTGGTTTAAATTTTATAGTATAGATTTATTTATCATCAGATATGTTTTTCACGGAGGGTTTGCGAAGTCCTATCTCTGTACCTAGACACGATGCCGTAAATGGAAAGGCTAGACTTCTACCAGATACCGAATGAATAATAGATGAGGTAGATGCATCAGTGTATATTGATTTAGTCAATATAATAAGACATATAATGTTGGATAAAGGTCGTGTCTTTGAGGCCACTTTTATATAAAACATTGACGGCTTTACTTAAAGAAAAACTTGAGATGTTCGCGTTAAAAGCTCTTGGTCGCAAGCTTTTAGCGGACAATTTTTTTGGGGTTGATGTGGCTTACTCGTGTGCCGGATAGCGTGATATTGTAAACATACTTAGCACCTTTGCAAATGCATATTTTGGTTTCAAAGTACTACAAATATTTAAGTACACATTTTTTTTTTACTGTTATTGTGAATTCAATAGAAGCTAAATTATATTCTTAATTATCAGTCATATCATTAAAAATATAATTTAACTACTTGGTTTATTCCTTAAACCGATGCACGTTTGCGTTGTGGAGATTAAACATTATTATTATTCTTTCATTGTTTTATATTAAAATGTCTATCTAAACAGAAACGACCACAATGTAAGTAATTTAACAAAAAGAAAGTCTTTTTCTGTACCAATATTTACAATAAATTAAAAAATACCTCTTGAAATTCCAAAATTGTGTATTAACAAAGGCAAATAACCCGCAGTCTGTAGACAGACAACAGATAGGTATCTAGGTATATTTCCTCCTATGAGCATCGTAAGCAAGTAAAGTTGAAGTTAGTTTATAGTTATTGATCTTACATTTACACAAATGTATTGTGCATTAAGGGCCTCAGTAGCCTGAAATCTATCTATACTTAAATACTTAATATATAAAGCTGAAGAGTTTGTTTGTTTGCTTGAACGCGCTAATCTCAGGAAGTACTGGTCCAATTTGAAAAATTATTTCAGTGTTAGATAGCCCATTTTAAAGGCTATAGACTATATATCATCACGCTAAGACCAATAAAAGCGGAGCAGTAATGAAAATTGTGCGGCAAACGAAGTTGTGTGGGTCAACTAGTTAAGGATAAAATAATTGTAATACAGCATAAAAAAAAATATAGAAGGATTATTTTATCGACCTTAAAACATCATCTGCATACAAATAATACCTTATCTGTCTGGTAATGGCATCAAAGGTTCGCTAAGCCTTTAAGAGCTAATGTTTGTAATATGCATAAATGTATTTAACTTTATAGAAACAAGTTATAACTGAACACAACTAGAAGAAAAGCAAAAATGCTTAAAGCATTTATCATTATGCTCTACAAAGTTTCTAAAGTATACTCCATTATTAAAAGTGCTGTAAAATATAATAAATATTAAATAAATATTTGCAGCATTTTGCAGTCACAAAAATGACTTTTTAGTTTCACAGCATTAAACTTGTCATGTTATAAAGCGAAATAAAATATTGAAACAGTTTCTGAATTATTAAAGTGCTTGGTGATTCGTAGAAAAATATATATAAATTCTTTTAAGAAAGTATCATCATCTGCCTAGCCTTTTCCCAACTATATTGGGGTCGGCTTCCAGTCAAGCCGGATTCAGCTGAATACCAGTATTTTACGAGGAGCGGCTGCCTACCAGACCTCCACAACCCATTAACTGGGTAACATGGTACTTCTTGGCAAGACTGGAGTCAGATTTACTGGCTTCTGACTATCCGTAACGACTGCCAAAGATCTACAAATGACAGCCGGGACCAACGGCTTAACGTGCTTTCCGAGGCACGGAGGAAACTCAGTATGTTAAGATGGTCACCCATCCACAGACCAACCTTGGCAAGCGTTGCTTAACCTTCAAGATCGACCCGTGCTGCTGTTATTATCTAGCCACGAGCTCCTCACCTCCTCTTTTAAGAAAGTATAATTCTCAATATTGCAATAAGATGGGATTGAGTCTAGAGCTGAAACTTTCACTCCACGTTCTGTTTACGCTTTGAAAAGTACGTAAAACTAATCTTGACTTAAAACAAGTCTGTAAATAACTTTGTGGGTTTTTATGAAGATCTGTCAATATCGCTATCGAATTAACAGCATTTTCTGTTTTTTTTTTCTTGATTTTCAACATTTACTTTTTTATTATTTGATACATTGAAATTAATTGCTTTATTTATAAAAATATGGTTTGTTTCATGTCATTTTTGAAAATACTGATCCTATTGATAAAAATCTAAAGACTTTCGCTGATTGTATTGGATGGGTTAGGGGAGCAAATCGACTTGAAAAAAAGCTATTTCCTAATATATGAAATTCTTTCGGTACTGGTAACTGACCGAGTGACTGAAAACGCACAGCCGAAACTACTGGTAGCTGAAAGCTGAAATTTGGCATATAGGTTCCTTGGGGACCAGCCAGGGTTTTGGAATTTGATCGAAAGAGTCACCACGGCCCTGGAGGAGCTCGTGGCTAAATAATAACAGCCGCACGGGTCGATCTTGAAGGTTAAGCAACGCTTGCCAAGGTTGGTCTGTGGATGGGTGACCATCTTAACATACCTACTGAGTTTCTTCCGTGTCTCGGAAAGCATGTTAAGCCGTTGGTCCCGGCTGTCATTTGTAGATCTTTGGCAGTCGTTACGGATTGTCAGAAGCCAGTAAATCTGACTCCAGTCTTGCCATGAGGTACCGTGTTACCCAGTTAATGGGTTGTGGAGGTCTGGTAGGCAGCCGCTCCACGTAAAACACTGGTATTCAGCTGAATCCGGTTTGACTGGAAGCCGACCCCAATGTAGTTGGGAAAAGGCTAGGCAGATGATGAGTCACCACGGCCCTGGAACGCAAAGGACAGTAGGAGGAACACGGATGGGTTTTAGTCAGTAAGAGTCTGACACTCCCTACCGCTCCGCCTAGAGCGGAAGGAGTCATTTGATTATTTCCCTTCCTTAAAACAAAAAAAGTTCCTTGTGGAGTGTAGAGGAGCACTAAAAGACTATTTCCCGAAATTCCTACGGGAACGGGAAAGACAGGATATGCGTCATACGAAGTCGGTAGTGGTAAACTAGTACAATGATATAAAGTCGTTATGTTTGGTAGTGGGCGACTCACTGTCGAAAGACAGAGCATCAGTTAGCGAGCGTGTCATGCATAAATCAAAATTGTTTCAACTTATTTATTTGCTCTCTCGTACAACACTTATTTTTTGTTTACCTCCCTTTTATGACGGTAAACGCTGAAACAAAGGTTTGCTGGCAGCTTTTTTATTTTTTCTGGAAAACGACTACAGAAATTGTTTGTCGTTTATTTATTTTAATTACGTTTCTGCAATTGGTTTAAAATGCCTATCTAGTATCTACCTTAAGATTCAATGTCTTTTTTTTTCTTGTCTTCTTACTTATTAAATAAATGTTCAGAAAATGAGACACAATCATGTTCTAGAGTGCCCAAGTGCCCATACACGTACTTTGGGGTATTTAATGAATGCCACCGACGCTGCTATTAACTTAACCACCTTTTTTTTTTTTTTTTTTTTTTTTTTTTATTAACTTAACCACCTACTGGGTCGGCTTCCAGTCAAACCGGATTCAGCTGAATACCAGTGTTTTACGTGGAGCGGCTGCCTACCAGACCTCCACAACCCATTAACTGGGTAACACTGTACTTCTTGGCAAGACTGGAGTCAGATTTACTGGTTTCTGAAAATCCGTAGCGACTGCTAAAGATCTACAAATGACAACCAGGACCAACGGCTTAACGTGCTTTCCGAGGCACGGAGGAAACTCGGGATGTTAAGATGGTCACCCATCCGTAGACCAACCTTGGCAAGCGTTGCTTTACCTTGAAGATCGACCCTTGCGGCTGTTATTATCTTGCCACGAGCTCCTCAACTGAGCCCAAACAATTTAGGGAGTTAATCATCGATTCGAAAAGAAGTAGTTATTAAATAATTTTAAAACATTCGGTTTGAATGACAATAATGCACTGTTAGCATCGCGACGGCTTCTAAACCACAACTACCAATTATTTTGTGTGTTATGAAACGGGTTTGGAGGTAGTCGCTTTTACGCGCCATGTGCGCAACCAGAATCTCACCATATCACATTCACTTTGAGAAAGAAACTGTGTCCAACAATCAACCTCGGCCAAGATCCTCTACCGCAATACATCTGCCTAGCCTTTTCCTAACTATATTGGGGTCGGCTTCCAGTCAAACCGGATTTAGCTGCATACCAGTGTTTTACTTGGAGTGGCTGCCTACCAGACTTTCACAACCCATTAATTGGGTAACACTGTACTTCTTGGCAAGATTGGATTCAGATTTACTGGCGTCTAACAATCTATAACGACTGCCAAAGATCTACAAATGATAGCTGGGACCAACGGCTTAACGTGCTTTCCGAGGCACGGAGGAAACTCGTTATATTAAGATGGTCACCCATCCACAGACCAACTTTGGCAAGCGTTGCTTAACCTTAAAGATCGACCCGTGCGGCTGTTATTATCTAGCCACGAGCTCCGTAACGACTGCCAATCACAAATGGTAGCCGGGATCAAGGGCTTAACGTGTATTCCGAGGTACGGAGGAAACTCAGTATGTTAAGATGGTCACCCATCCATAGACCAACCTTGATAATCGTTGCTTAACCTTAAAGACCCGTGCGGCTATTATTATTTAGCCACGAGCTCCTCCCTCTACCAATCCAAATGCGTCAAATACCTAGGATTCTTCTTGGACTTGGAAAGATCACATCAAGCAAAAACACAATGAAGTGAATTTTAAAAAAATTAAAAAAATGATACGGGTATTAAAAACTGGTTATGTGCGAGTCAAACTCCCACACCAAGAGTTTCGTACCAAAAACCGAAAAAACACGTTTCTTGTATGGGAACCTCGTTTCATTTATTAACTGACTTCTTCAAAAACGAGGAGGTTCTATGTTCGGCTGTATGTTTTTTTTTTGTACATTCAGTCAAAAAAGTATCGGCAATGGATGATTTGTTCATGGTTCCAAATTCAAATTTTTGTTTTTTTGTAGTTGTTAGATTGGCACAACTGTTTTCCATTTTGGCGCGGAGTTTGAGTTGCATCTGTTATTTATATTAAATATAGTGCTGGTTTTAGTAATATCATATATAGTGTGTATTGCGAATTTCATAATGGACAAAAATATCGAACAAAGAGTTTGTCTTAAATTTTGCATCGCCAATGGAATTTCGTGTTCGGAGTCACTGAAAATGTTACAGAAGGCTTACGGTGAATCGACTTTATCAAAAACTCGTGCTTATGAGTGGTTCAAAGCGTTCAACAGCGGTCGAGATGTGATGGAAGATTTGCCTCGCTCTGGTAGGCCGGCAACGTCTGCAACTGAAGTTAACATCGCAAAAGTGAAGGAAATAGTGACTGAAAAATCCCCATTCAACTCTGAGAGAGATAGCCGCCGAACTTTCTGTATCTCACGAGTCGATCCGTACCATTTTAACTAATCATTTGGGTATGAAACATGTTGCTGCTCGGCTAGTCCCAAAAGATCTGAATTTTCTCCAAAAACTCAATCGCATGAAAGTCGCTGAGGACATGCTAGAACGAGTCAGTTCGGACCCAACATTCATGAAACGCATTGTTACTGGTGACAAGACGTGGGTTTACGAGTTTGACATGCAAACGAGTCGACAAGCTTCGGAGTGGCGCCTTCCAACTGAACCGAAACCGAAAAAACCACGCCAAAGTCGATCAAAAGTCAAAGTCTGTTTTCTTTGACTATCGCGGTGTTGTGCACTCTGAATTCTTACCGGAAGGTCTAACGGTAAATAAAGAATATTATTTGAGCGTTATGCGGCGTTTAAGAGAGCAAATTCGACGAAAAAGGCCAGATTTGTGGATAGAAAATTCTTGGATTTTGCACCACGACAATGCGCCTTCGCACAAGGCTATCATTGTGAACGAATTTTTAACCAAACACTCAACAAATACCATCCAGCAACCACCATATTTACCAGATATGGCTCCTGCTGACTTTTTTCTTTTTCCTAAACTCAAATTACCACTTCGTGGCACCCGTTTTCAATCGATAGAAGACATAAAGGAGAATTCGCGGCGAGAACTGAACTCAATTCCGGAAGCAGCGTTTAAAAAATGTTTTGATGAATGGATTATTCGTTGGCGCAAGTGTATCGTTTCTAAAGGAGCATACTTTGAAGGTGATAAAATAAATTTGGATGAATAACAGACATTTTGTGTATTATTGATCTTTTCCCGGTACTTTCTTGACAGAGTAGTATATTCACCGATTTCTCCGCCAATTGTGGACTGATTTAAAAAAATCTTTCTTTATTCGAGAGCCTATACGCCTGAGGTGGTCCCATTGTCACCAAGTCAGAATCTGATGATGAGATCCCATGAAAATCGAGGGAAACCATCAAATTTTATAGGCACACACAATGTTTTACATGCCATTTCTAACGCAATTCAGATATTTTTGCCTGGTAATCATCATCTCAAGTTTGCTGAGCTGATGATAGAAGGTATAAGTCAGGAGCCGATGATGGGATCCCATGAAAAATGTTTGTTCGGCGCTATTTTCGCCAATTGTAAACCGATTTGGATGATTCTTTTTTTATTTGGAAGTTTATTTTCCCAGACTGATCCCAATTTAATTTGTTGAAGATCTGATGAAGAACTTCGGAGGTAGGCAACAGAACTCTTCAATCAATGATAGTAAAAAAATCGGGATTTCTGAAATCGCATGTCTGTTGATTGTTTACACCAGTTCATAGCATAACATCACGCCGGCATGCTGTTTTTGTGGTCTCACTATTTAGTAGTACGTAGTTACTACGACTACAAAATGAAAAATAAAAAACTTTTTTACAAAAAAATAAATCCGACTTCCAAAAACCAAAACACTACAAAGCATAAAATACCTTTAATTTCGGAAGTCGGTGTCAAAAAACCAAAAAATACCAAAAACACCGCTATAGCGGCAATGGAAATATGGACTCTGTGAAAATTTCAACATCTACCTACTCGTATTACGGTTTTCGAGATATCTTTCGGGTACGGAACCCTAAAAAGGGATTCCTAACAAAAAAACAAAAAACAGCAGTTTGGTACGACAGACATTTTATAATTACTTTATTTAAGTAATTTCTATGTACTGGGTTTAGATGCCAACTAAAAACTTTACAGCTATTACGTAGGGAGTCTTTTCAACAAAAAAACAAAAAACAGCAGTTTGGTACGACAGACATTTTATAATTACTTTATTTAAGTAATTTCTATGTACTGGGTTTAGATGCCAACTAAAAACTTTACAGCTATTACGTAGGGAGTCTTTTCAACAAAAAAACAAAAAACAGCAGTTTGGTACGACAGACATTTTATAATTACTTTATTTAAGTAATTTCTATGTACTGGGTTTAGATGCCAACTAAAAACTTTACAGCTATTACGTAGGGAGTCTTTTCAACAAAAAAACAAAAAACAGCAGTTTGGTACGACAGACATTTTATAATTACTTTATTTAAGTAATTTCTATGTACTGGGTTTAGATGCCAACTAAAAACTTTACAGCTATTACGTAGGGAGTCTTTTCTCTCGATGTTCATGTTTCTTTGTTCTCATGAAAGCCCACTAGTTGCATTTAATGTTACATAATGCTGTACCTAGTTACTCGTTACTGCCAGCCTGTATTATCCCACTGGTTCGTTTTAGTAGCGCAAAATTCGCACGAAGTCTTGGTACATTTTACCTTGCTAGGGTTGGCACTATTTCAATTGTCCCTCTAAAATTAATTAGTGTGGTTGAAGTAAACTAAAAAAAGTGGCCAGTCTCCTTTTTGAGCGGTAAGAAGAGAAAAGTAATTAGTTATCTATTTTCCTGAAACAATCTAATTAGTCCGTCATATTGATTTACAAAAAAGGTTGAAAAAGTATTTTTTCTTTTTTTACATAAAAAAATTAAGACGATGACGGCGTGATGTCACATTTTAAAACACTTTTACCAAAACGTGACGTCATTTGAAAGGGCAAAAAATACTTTACCAAATTTTTTTTTCTACCTAGCAAAGTTCCCAATTCCGTTGCATGGCTGTCATTTACAGAGATCATAAAATCCTTCACATTCATCTCTTCTTTTAATCATCATTATGTGTTTTATTAGTACAGTTAATCTTTTTTTTTCATGACTCCTCCCGCTCTAGGCAAGCAGAAGGGAGTGTCAGACTTACTGACTAAAACCCATCCGTGTTCCTCCTAGTGCCCTTTGCGTTCCAGGGCCGCGGTACATGGATCGTAAAGTAAGCATGAACAATTTTCAATCGCGACTCGTAAAACATGGCAAATGCCACATTATTGATGAAGGAACAGCGAGCAACGAGCCATAATTTTCTGTAAGTAAAACGGGTTCTGGCACTGAGCCAAGAAGACGCTGTAAAAGAAAAATATTTGACGTATTTCTCTATTTTGGTATATTTTTATTTAGTATTTATTAGCAATTAAACTATGTGAGAATGTATGTGTGTTCAGACCAGAAGAAGGAACAGAAAAACAGATATATTTCCGTATACGTATACTTTTTTTAGGGTTCTGAACATCCGTAAGAAACGGAACCCCTATAGGACCACTCGGGTGTTTGTCCGTCTATCGGTCTGTCTGTCTGTCTGTTCGTCTGTCACAGCTACTTTTCTTCGGATCTACTGGACCAATTCTGTTGAAATTTGGCACACATGGATTTTTGTGACCCAAACACGGACGCGTTATGTACTTAATAAATAAATTTTGAGTATGGGGACACATTAGAAAATAAAAAAAAAAGTTTATATCTGTGTCTTGTGACATATCAAATGATAGGACTTATTGAGAGGGTTTTTTATTTATATTTTTTCATAATTTTAAAATAAATAAATAGGAGATATTAGCTCTTCAACTTACAGATCTTTTGTAGTAATAGATCTTCAGTTCTAAACCTATATAAAGTCTCTTGTGTTAAAATAACATGTTACAAAAATGAAATTGGTTCCAGATCGCGCTTAGCCAGTTTTTCAAATATTTCTTTACTCGTTGATATAAAGAATTTTTTTTTTTGTATGAAATTTCCAAAGTCAAAGTCAAAGTCAAAACGTTTATTCCAATTAGGCCATTAAACGGCACTTTTGAACGTCATTCACATTTCAAATATATAAAAGTTCTGAAGTGACTCTACTGTCCATTCGGAAAGGTAGATTCTTATGGAGAAGAATGGACAAGAAACTCCATAGTCACTCTTTTCAAATAAATCTTTTACAATATTTGGTAAGTATACAATTTTTTTTTGAATATGTGAGGACCATGCACCTAGGGTATGCAGAGGTAGACTTATCAATTTTCTAAATAAGTAGGTACATGATACTCACACATTTACAAATATTGGAATGACTAATTAACAGTGTGTGAGTTAACAGAAAAATACAGACACAAAAAGAGACAGATTTTTTTTTTTTGTATGAAATTTCCAGATTGTCTGTGACTAAACTGAAAGGTTTAAAGTGGCAAAAGTGGTGAAAGGTGGCAAAAAAGACGTAAAAGGTTTTTAAAGGTACTTTTAGTTAGATAAGATTTCAAACTCTCGTAAAATACAGACTTACAAAAGTATGTTTATAAGAAAGGCTTTTCATTGATTTTTATCCGACTGCGCCAGAAAGGGGTTATGCTTTTCGAGTGTATGCATGTATGTATATTAATATTTCTTTGGCACACTCTGCAGCCTAAACAGCTTGATGGATTAGACTTTAGAGGCTTGAGAGGTGTTGCTAAATTAGTTTTAGTTGTGAGAGTGACACTGGGTATATAAAAAATGAAATGGCCGAACTTAGGCGCCAAAAAAAATATTTTTCTAAACCTGTCAAGTTAAGGTATCAAACTAAAGGGCTCAATTCCATAATGTAACTCACTAAAATGATGGAAACAAAAAAAATACTTTTTAAGAAACCCGACCGCTAAAACGACTAAAAAGTTCTGATGCAGTTCAATCATGGATCTGATGCCACCAACAGCAACTGACTGCTTGAAAAGCGACTTGTTTGGAACTTTTTAATCACTTTTTAGTCTGTGTTTCCTGATAGCTACAACCTGGGAGTCTTTAAATCAAGAGTGAATAGGTTATTTCTAGGCAAGCGTGCTCCATCTTCGACCACATCATCACTTACCATCAGGTGAGACAGTGGTCAAACGCGTGCCTATGTTTAGTAAAAAAAAAAAATTTTTAGTCGTTTTTAGCGGTCGGGTTTTTGATAAAGTCATTTTTTTCACACAGTTTAGTAATATTTACTAAATAAATTCTTAAATTCACTCACTGGCAGTCAACACATATCCTAAACCAGTGTCTAGCTAGTTTAAAAAAAAAATCCAAACCCAGTTGTGAATGGTACAGTTGCTGGCACCAAATCTGTGATGAAACTAACGTCTAAAACTGCATGAACCTTCGTGCTTTTTTAGAATTGGTTTTTTGCTACAAGTTAAGCTCCATCTGGGTAAGCTCGGCTTTATATATTGGTATAGATTGATATTTAACACCTGAAAAAATGTAAGGTAATAAAAATCTACATGTCATCGGATGTTTATAATAATATTATTATTAAATATTTTTTTTATAAATTCTGAAAGTACTTTTTAAAATTATTTACCAAAAACGACAATAAGTACTGAAAAACAGTTATTTATTTGTAAAATGTGTAATAAAACCGATACCTTATGTAGGTCAGCTACCATTTAAATTACCAGTCGGAAGGATGCTTGTCTACCTCTTGACATAATCCGTTCGTTGCTGCTTACGACATCTCCGGTACACAAGGGGTGCCTTTTCTCAGCGAAACACGGCCATTTTATGTAATACGTATTGTGTAACTACTGTTTATTTTCTTGAAATAATTTCAGAGGTAGAGAAGGATTTTCTTTTATTTTATAGGCTTTCTACTAGTTTTCTCATTTGTTTCAACGGCAGAACTTCATAAGAGTTAATTAAAAAAATGGAGGTTGATTTTGCAAAAATAAAGTACAGGGAAAAAGAGATTCTTTAATTTTGCATTTTTATACCCTCCAGGAAACATGATAATTCCTATGCTTTTTCTGCTCATTAAGAAGATAAAATAAATTCTATATTTTTCTCTTTTCTGCTCTTAATCGTGATCGAAATTTGCTTGCGGGATTAATTAACACATCATTATTCTTGTACTTCCCACTAGTGTTTTAATGTTTATGAATTTCGTTGTAACTTGCATTTATGTCAATTTATTTTAACAATTTTATTTATTTTATTAATATGAATTGGCCTTAATAATTCCATAATGATTATGGAAGTATTCGTTAATTGCTTTCGTAATTTAAAGAATAGTGTTTTGTTCAGCTTCAACTTTAGCTACTTTTTAACATTCAAAATATAAATTCAATTGTGGTTACCCTCTAGTGAAATAGTAGAGTTTTTTGTCAATGGCTTGTTTTTGACTAGAAATCATGTTATAATCAACAAATGCATTACATTTACTGTATCTTTAGACATATTTTTTTTCACTTAGTTCTAGGTAATATTTTATATCACCTGCTCAAAGAATACTGCAATTTATAGAGTGTCAGGCAGCCCAGAGACGTTTACAAATGGACGCTCACTTGTTAACGTTTGCTTCTTTTAAAAGAAAGCACTGAAAACTATTTTATTTTCTCCTATGAATTGTACTGGAGACAGAGCTGTTCAGGGTTGAATAAATTCTTGTAAATTTCATTAACATTTGTGTTTTACAAGCTAGATATTATTTTCTTAGAAAACTCAACAATATCATCTCATTTAGACTCCTAATGTTGTAGTAGAAAATTAAACAGTTTGCAATACAAAACCTGATTTAATTTAATGAAAATAATGTAGATAGGTACCTAAAAATACCAAAAATCAGAATCATAAAAAATAACATAGGAACCTACTTAGGTTCCTATGTGTTAAATACATAGAAATATTTCGAACTTTAATTCAACTGTTTAGCTTCACAATTGTAATAAACCATCGAACAAAAAATTTACAAAATTATATTTTTAACCATGCCAGCAACACAGCAACGCGGGCGCCGACCGCGTGGGAGCACTTGATCTAATACAAACAGTAATCATGCGTCAGCGAGTAATTAGGTCAGATGATATTCATTCGTCGCCGAGTGAAGACGTCTCGTTGGTAATGAACTTGAAAGTAGACCGGGGGTGTGTCTTGCAGGTTGCAAGCTCCCAAGGCCGTTCCACCGCACAGCATTGTATTACCCACATCGATTTATCGAGCGGCGCGCGCCGGCTCTTCGTTACGTCCCGCTCCCCTGCCACCTCTTTTCCCCACTATAAGGTAGCGGGCACACGGCTGAGGCGATCGCGGTGAGCGAGAATGTTTTCTGTTTCGTGTGAGACGGTTTGGTTTTATTAAGTCTGTTATTGTAGATTGTTAACTTAGTGCCTTGTCTATTTCAATGTTTATGTCCGAAGAGATTACTTTTGTCAAAAGTATTTTCAGTTTTAGCTGTCGAAATCCCCTGTGATGGTATTTGGAAAAAAAGTAAAAAATAATTCCATTTTGCACTGAACTTAAATATTTTATTCTGATTTAAAACATGGTACCTTATATTATTTCAAACGTAGAGCAGCAACAAATCAATTTTACGACACTCGTTTTTCAGCTTCTCGAAATACGGTTACAATTATTTTTTAGTACATTTTACAAGAAAAGTAATAATTTCAGGTAAACCCATTTTCTCTCACAGTTACTTATATCACAGAGAGAGACAAAAAAATGGGAGTTGATATAAAGTAAGGCAAGAGATATTCTCAAAACGGATTACGCGAACTTTTAGGGAAAAAAAGAAGCATCAAACTGGAAGTCAACACTGAATAATGAGCTCGTTCATTTCGCAACGTTGAAAAAATATTTGGAAGGCACTGCTTGTTTCACAGACTTCGTGACGACTAACTTTAAATGGAATTATTATACTTGCTTGATAAAATCACGCCAAATAATAAAATGTACAGTAAATCAATTTTCAACCGACAAAATAAAGTGTTCTTGTTTGTTCGGGTTTTAAAGATAATATCGTGTTTAGTAAAAACAAGATTTGTTAACATTTTGTAATCGGAGACTTTTTGAAGTATCTCAATTTATGTTAAAAACAAACTAAAATATAGCATCAAAAAATTCATCCTCAACGCTGTCAGCTGGTAATGTGCCCCAGAGACTGGCGGCATTGCCACGTTGAATGGCAATGCTTAATCTCTGCCCAAAGTAAAAGCCAGCTCTTGGGTCACGGGAAGTGTCAACCAGTCGTTTCGAAATTTCTTTAAAAAGGCTGTGAGCACAAGGGCCCCACGGAATGAAAATCTAAGAAGTTCGGTAATACGTAGTTCGCTTAAAGTTTGATGACGGTAATAATGGCAGACGTTTATTCACAAGAGGTCTCAAAACTCGCCCCTTTAGGACCCCGAAATTTAACAGCGATGTACGCCATATAAGTTAGCGGCACATTGTCGTTTGGTAAACTTGTACTGTGCCGTCTTGGACCTCGTTAGATGACACGACAGTCTGCATACATAGCGAGTCTAAGTTAATTTAGAGCGGGCTACTCCCCAGGGAAGCCGCTACTGATCTCCACAAACGTACTTTGATATGCGCTGCCGTCATACATGAAAGGAATTTATTCACAACCTTTAATGTTCAAGTTTAAGTGGTTTTCGTTTTGCATGAGCTCTTTAGTCTTACGAGGTTTCTTCTGTTTGATCTTGCGTTACTATAATCTAAAGGTTTTCCGTAACTTATCTTATCGCTAAGCTTTGGATATTTACTTTACCATCGTTTTGGCATAAATTATTGGTAGGTAAGAACTTAGAATCAGTCGGCATAAATGTGATAATAAGAAAATTGTAAACTAAATACCGATGTTGATTCGCACAGCATCATAGGTCTAACGTACAACTAGGTCGCACCCATCAGCTGATCCGGGATCCGTGACGATCGCGTCATCATTAATTCATTGTCCGCAACCGACCCTATCAATTCTACAAACATTCGTGACAGACCTCAAATATTTGTACCAATTATGATCTTAAACGGACCTTTTTGTCATAAAAAAATTCACTTTTTTTCTTCTCAGGATAACCAAAACATTTTCTAAATATTTTTAGATGTTATACATTCATATAGAGCAAGAAAAGAATTAAATACTAGCTTCTGCCCGCGGTTTCGGACGAGTGAAAACAATCATGCCAAGGGGAAATTATCCTGGAAAAAAAGTATCCAAATTTTTACTCCAGGACATAATCTACCCGCAAAATAAAAACGCGAAAATTAATTTTAAAACGTTCAGCCATTAAGACGTAAAAAGGTAAAAAGTAGATAGACAGAGAGAGTTACTTCACATGACGTCACATTATGATCCTTTGGATTAAGATCCTTCTCACCAGCACCTCCTTTGTTTGATTACACTGTAAACCATCCTTATTATAGGTTTCTTCAAAGAAGTTACCTTAAAAAGATCCTTCTGTACGTTAGGCGCACCCTGGCCTGTTAACGTGGCTATTATCCTCACTCACTGACTTAATCGTTTATGACCTTTATGACAATAGAAGAGGATCAATAAAAAAACCATTATCACTTAGCTGACTCTTTAGTCTCGGTAGTCGTGCCTACGACGTGTAGATCAACGAAGTAGTAGGTACATTAATTCCTACATTATTCACTAGGTAGTTGGTCTTTCCGTGAGGTTTTGTTCGCTTCAAGAATTGTCGAGAAGCGAACAAAACCGCACGGAAAGTAACTAATTATAGTCTGTCTTTGACTTAGTTGTGATAATGTAACCTGCTACAAATGAAGACTAAGCCTAATACGAAAACCATAAAAGTGTTAACAAAAAATCAAACAAATTAAACGTATGCTCGAACTCAAAAGGGGTGTTGAAGTTTGTATTGGAAAAATCAAAACTAACAACAAAGCAGTCAAGGCAAAAAGAAAAGTCAGCCTTCCATCAAACCAGACAACCCAAGTGACAAGTCTTCAATTCTACAACGACACTATTATCGATTCAGTGCAGGTTCAAGTAAAACTTCTCAGAAAAGTTTTTCTTCATGAAGGTAGGTAATTTTTTCCTAAAAATCCAATAAGCTGGTTTTCTCGTGCGCGCTGAGCCCACATGTTATCGTTTGTAGATTGCCTTACAAGTTTACGTGCTCTTTGTATTCGACTCACTCGCTGTAAATAAATAGCGATAGAATTTCGTTCAAATTGAAAACTTTTGTTACCGAAGCCGCCGGTAGAATATACGACGTAAAACGAATAGTTTTTTGTCGGTTGAGCAATTGTATAAACACTCTATACGTATTACATACATTGTTTGTGTCTGTAATACGCATGTTCCTTTTTTTTAACAATTCGTTTTATTTACGTGTGGTTGTTTTTGTAGCTATCTGTTCGAATGTTCATAGCATCATCTTCTGACACGTTTTCTTCTTCCGTTTCGTCAACCGTCGCTATATCATTGTCTCTCTTTACTTTTATATCATTCCTCATATTTAAATAATCTAGCCTCCTTATCTTTAACATCTGTTTTCATTTTTTCCATAATTATATTCATAACTGTTTTACTCGTTCATATGCTGTTATCTGATGGTAGATCGTAATACACTCAAGCCGTATCTGCAACTATCAGTCGGTTAGTAATAGAAACCCACCACAAACACGTTGTTTCCCATACATATGGATTTGCCAACACAATCACTTTCGTCGTAAAAGCCGACGAAGGGATTACACTACTAGATGGGAGGACAATCAGGGAATCTTACTGAGTATTAACACCGTACTACGGCCAGTAATCTTCTGCCGACGACACGTGTTGATGGTACTGCGGGTTTCTGTTTTGATTTGTGGTAGATATGAATACTATATATTGCTATGTTAAAGCTTGCTGTCGTTTGAGTTTTGTAGCAATTTGTATAAGTTAGTTTATTTTTCGGTATATTTCATCCTTCACACAATATCTACTTCTAAATGATTACTTTCGAGAGTTGCTAACCTCATTTTCAATTTTTCGTTAGGTATTTTAATATGCCTACTTTTTTATGAAAATATTGTAAAGAATTAGAACATGTTACAAAACTCGGTCAAAGCCTTCCTTTACGTACTATATTACCTACAAATCTTTGTAGTAATTAGTTGGCATTTGTTTACAAATTACTGAAGCTTCGACAAATAGCTCTTTCGTCCTTTTTCTGCTCCGTAAAACAAGGTTTGCGATCGCGACCCTCAAAATGATACCTTTCTGTTAATCACCCTTTGTTTCGTGCCGCTGATTTGTTGTTGCTACGTTCATTTCTAAAGGCTCTATTTACCTTACTTTTTAAACAAACGCAAGAAAAATAACAGACATAATCGTAGGAGCTAAATGGTTTAAATTAGGTCAGGCGTGAAAACAGCGTCATACGTCATGCCGTTATGTAGAGCAAAACCGCAATCCATTCCAATTCTCATTACAGGGGTTGACAATAAAAATCACCGTGAAACAAATATTATTACGGGCCGTTATTTTCACTTGGCGCGGTCGGTGGCCGTAGCCAACGGTTATGTGTCCCCTGCGGCCGATGCGGACGGCCGATGAAATAATGATCACCCGATCGGCACCGAGATCGGCGGATAAGCGCGACCTCATAGCCAAGTGAATAGAAAATAACCCTCGATTGACTATCTGTTGAATGTTGTAACTATGTGTTAGCTGAACGGTATTGCGCCTAATATAACAGTTTATGCTCTTCGTGTGGAACCACGGTTATGAAAGCTAGAAAAATGTTGGCTTTTTACGGCGAAAAATGTTTCGTTTTATTTGTCAACTTTTATACTTCGTATGAAATGTGGTCGTATTTTTTTACCCCCAGTTTATGTGTATAAGATTACCGTATCCAAGCCAAAACTATGAAGATGAACCTTTTGCTGATTTTAAAATCAAAATCAAGGTTAAACGACCTGAATTTGTTTTGTTTTTGCCGAAGACAAACCTGTATCTACAATATTGCATCTAAAGCGAAATAGACGAATTGCATGTCCTTGGTAATCAAGTTTGGAGAATCCGGTTCAGAAACAGGTAAAAGTCAATCTTAGCAGAGTGCTTTCGAATCAAACGTTTAAACATTCAAGATCATTCTTTAAAGTCTTGTATAAACGTATCAACAAAACAATTTCTAATTCATAAACCACCTTAAAGACGTTGTGCAAAGACCATTTACTTTTCATGCTGTCTTTACATTCCTAAGTTCAAAGAGGGGGCAAACTCCTTCATACGTTCACGTTATCTTTTATGGTGAACATATCAGGAGCTAGTGCGCGGTTTCTAGCCAATCACCATTGCATTACTGTGAGGTGCTTCTTTCTAATAACTTTTTCTACCCCTTCTGCAATTGTTTTTAGGGTCATGAATTTTACCATCAAGCTAGTGGTTCTGTACGAGGTGCATGGTTGACAGAGTACATTAATGACTGTTAACAAATCTCTCTCATTTTTTTAACATGTAATCCTTCTCTTTTATCTTTGATTTATTTTCGCTCTTTTACATAAGACATATTCTGGTTTTTTAATAAAGCTATAATCGTTGCTGAAATGTTGGTTAAATTTCTAAAATTTACAGCTTTCATCATCTGCCTAGCCTTTTCCCAACTACATTGGGGTCGGCTTCCAGTCAAATCGGATTCAGCTGAATACCAGTGTTTTACGTAGAGCGGTTGCTTATCAGACCTCCACAACCCATTAACTGGGTAACACGGTACTTCTTGGCAACACTGCAGTCAGATTTACTGGCTTCTGACAATCCGTAACGAATGCCAAAAATCTACAAATGGCGGCCGGGACCAACGGCTTAACGTGCTTTCCGAGGCACGGAGGAAACTCGGCAAGCGTTGCTTAACCTTTAAGATCAACCACACGGGTCGATCTTTAAGGTTAAGCAACGCTGTTATTATTTAGCCACAAGCTCCTGTTTTTACAGCTTTCCATTCTTTTAAATCTTTTCAATAAAGTAAATGACGGCGAGCCCTGCAGTAGCCATCACACAGATAGCGTCATTACCTTTACAATCCACTCGCGATCGAACATTTGATTGTGATTGATTTACCATTTCCACGACATGTCGAGACTTTTTGTATTAGAATCAGCTAATGGCTTTAAGTAAACACATTTAGCTATCCATCTTCTCCCTTCGCTTTTGAATAACAATATTTTATTATGATATTAACCCAGCAATAACGATATTACTGTACTGTGTAAAGTTTCATTGAACTTCGATATTGTTGTTGAGATCTTCGAAAAGTTTATGTAACATGCAATTAACGTGAAATCCGTTATCGTAGAAAATAACCATCGAAAGAAAATAAGGTTCTTATCGTACAAATACAAGGATACTGAGGTTAATTCATGAAGAGTAGAATTGTTAGTGGAAATTGAGAGCTAATGAAGTTCGTAATAATACGGCAATTTGAAATAATTGTAGGTATGCTTGCATGTTTGTAGTAAAAAAGTTGTCTATGTTGTTTGTTGGTTGATTGATTACACTGGTCAACAAGGATTTTGCCACAAGGAATGTGCTTACTAATTTTGAATTACCTACCTACTCTTATCACAAAACCATATTTATTTTGCTTTGAATAGGTCTAGTTTTTGTGTTACAGCTACTACCAGTGACATCATTTGCCCTTTAGCTTGTAAATTCCGATTTTTAGTGTTTCAATAAAGTAGCTGTATTTTTCAGTTTACTGAGTTATTTTATTCTTTTGCAATGTGGAAGAATTAGTGTCCAAAAGATTCTGACAAGTTTCTTTACATTTATGGGGAAATTATTTTTAAAACTCAAAGAAGAAATACTGCACGATCAGAAATAAAAATGTGAGCTTCATTTTAGGATTTTTTAATATAACGTAACAGTTGAGTGTTCTGACGAACCATCTGCAGCACAATCAATTCTTTATCTTGATAATGTGCCTGTATTAGAACTTCAGTTTTCGACTAAAAGCTCCAATTCTTTATTTGTTATTATTTGTTTGTAATGGGTTTGCTCTTGACTCTAGTCTATGTCAGAGATGACAGAGACAAAGTCTACGATGGAGCAAGCCTACCCAGAAGGAGCCTGTTCACTCTAACTTCAAAATCATATTACGGGAGAACTGTATGTGTTGCAATAATTCTAATTTCAGTTTTATGAGATTAAAAAGTGTTCTTAACATACTCGTAATTAGTTAAAAACATTCTTGTGACACATAAAAAGTGTTTTAATGTTGACCAGTGTTATCTAAGTGCAGCCTCGAATGATTTGGAAGTTTCCGGTTCGAAAATTCTGAATCAACACCGTGAGCTAGGTAGGAATTGATTTAATAAAGTTATAGGCAACGGTGCGTGTAAAACGAATACGCTTCTGTCTAACCCTTCAGGGAACGTAGTGGAGTAATATATCTTTGTTTGCCTAGTTCTGATCCTTCTTCGAACCAGGCCACGGATCGATCATTTATTTATTTGTTTCTCCGTCTTATTTTATTTATCATACCATTTATAAATGATATTTATTTTGTGAGTTTTACACGTCAATCTTTTTGTTCGTTTTAAATTAGATGAGGCCGGTGTTTCCTAGCTGACTACCCTGAGAAGAAACATCGTAACAAACCTAATCTTTTTCAAAAAATCTTTTTCTTTTTCAAATTTCAGCTCGACAACCTACTAATTAGGTCTCAGTTCTGATTGTATTGATTGGAACGGTCCAATATGATTCTGTCCATTAAAACTTTGTAAGTAAGGATGATAGGTATTGACATGGATCGAGGAGCTCGTGGCTAAAGCATACTAGCCGCACGGATCGATCTTTAAGGTTAAGCAACGTTTGCCATGGTTGGTCTGTGGATGGGTGACCATCTTAACATACCGAGTTTCCTCCGTGCCTCGGAAAGCACGTTAAGCCGTTGGTCTCGGCTGTCATTTGTAGATCATTGGCAGTCGTTACGGAATTCAGAAGCCAGTAAATCTGACACCAGTCTTGCCAAGAATTGCCGTATTACCCAGTTAATGGGTTGTGGAGGTCTGGTAGGCAGCCGCTCTACGTAAAATACTGGTATTCAACTGAATCTGGTTTGACTGGGAGCCGATCCCAATGTAGTTGGGTAAAGGCTAGGCAGATAATGATGATGATAGGTATTGACATTGTCACATGTGTCCTAATACTTAAGTACAGTATCTAAATACTACTAGGTACAAAAAGATTACTCTCATGATCCAGTCAGTTAGTACTGCCCCGAATAGGTAATAGATGACTCTTGTAATTGCCGAATAACATGAATGAGAAAAGCTCATTGTAACCATAAGTATCCTAACGTAGCAGTAATCCAAACAGTATAATTTGATGAACTTTCAACACGATAAGTAGAATACACTCATAAGTAAGGCCATTGGCTCTACAAAAAAAAAAATATCGTGAGTTTTTAATTGGTAAGCAATCTGTTATAAGCCTTTCGTTCCAAAAAACCCCGAACAAAAGTATTCATGGAGATGACACGATAAAAACGATTGTCAGCAAGTCTGATCAAGGTGCGTCGATGGCTCTTTGGTGTTATCATAGCCAGATTAAAACTAGATATCTCTAAAAACTACGCACTTAAATCAGCTTCGTCAGCAAATTTTTAGTATCGATATTTTAATTATAAAATATAATAAACTAGAGACCACTTTCTCGATCAACAACCCCATACATCAACCCTACTCTTCTAATACCTACACAAATCGGGTCTTTGTGTACAAGTACCCTTCAAACAATTTCTGTCGTTCAATGGTAAATTGAAGGACGTCGAGTTGAGAGAATACAAATCTAGGGTTAAACGAAAACGAACGATTTATGGTTAACCCTTAGTTATTAGGGTAAAGTTGAGGCAGTGTTTTGTAAAGGTTACAGAATTTTAAGGCAAACTTGTTGCTTCTCATTTTGTTGTTCTTTTTATGGCATTTTGTAAGCTTATCTTTGGTGCAGGCTGGACCTACACCTGGAACCGTATCAATTTTTATATTCCTGATTGTACCCCATTTTTGCTTGAAGAGCTCGTGGCTAGATAATAACAGCCGCACGGGTCGATCTTTAAGGTTAAGCAACGCTTGCCAAGGTTGGTCAGAGGATGGATGACCATCTTAACATACCCAGTTTCCTCCGTGCCTTGGAAAGCACGTTAAGCCGTTGGTACCGGCTATCATTTGTTGATCTTTGGCAGTCGTTACGGATTGTCGGAAGCCAGTAAATCTGATTCCAGTCTTGCCATGAAGTATCATGTTACCCAGTTAATGGGCTGTGGAGGTCTGGTAGGTAGACTCTCCATAAATACTGGTATTCAACTAAATCCGGCTTGACTGGAAGCTGACCCCAATATAGTTGGGAAATGGCTAGGCAGATGATGATGTACTCCATTTTTGCTTTTTGCACGCGAGTGAAGAGTGAACAGGCATCTTCTGGGTACTCTTGCTCCATCATAACCCTTATCGATCGCTCTCCATCAGGGGTGATCGAGGTCTAGAGCAAGCCCATTCATAAATAATAAAAAAAAACAAATGTACTCGTAGGTATTAGTAATTTTGATTAATTCATACTTTTTTAAGTAGGGTAAAAGGTAGTGTTTTGTCAAAGATAAAGTTACAGGATTTTAAGATAAACTCCCTCCCTATTTTGTTTTTTTTCTGGCCTTTTGTAACTTTATCTTTGGTGTAGGCTTGCTTTTGTTTACTCTAATTTTCTTTAAAATTCTAATTGCCGTGAAATTGACTGGGTCCAGTAGGTATCTATTTGATTTACGTCGATGATCCTGGCTAGTAGGTACTGCCTACGGGATCCATTTTATGTTCCTTCTAGTAGTATTTTATGATACTGAAGGTACTTGGAAGGGTTGTCTATTTGGACTTGAGCATCGTATAACATCGATAAAAGTACCATACTACGTCAAAGACACATTCAATAAGACTATAAGTTACCAAATACAGTATGATTTTTAAAGATCAAAATCTTCTTCTTCTCGTGTGGGTAGTAAGGTCTAACGACCCCACACACCCTAGTGTCAGAGTTTCTAAACCGCCTTCAAAGGCCTCTGACATGGTTTGACATCCGCCTTTTGGCGGCCAGGACCACCGGCTTATACGTGATCAAAAACTGAAAAGTACAGAGTATATAATAGTACATAATACAGAGTCTTTACTATCACAAACAATATCAATATAACCAGCTTCATAAGAGTAAGTTTTAAAAGCATAAAGTTTGATATCCCTAAAGCCTTGTTACTCTACGCGCCTGTATCGACTAATTAATTAATCTGCTCGCTACCGTTAACGCTGTAAACGATACGTAATTTTAACGGTATTAGCAGGTAATTTTGTAAAATGAACAACGGAAATCTTATAATTACAAAGACGCCTTACATAACACTATCATTTAATAGAAACAAATACAATGAGGCAATATTGGTTCACCTTTGGATGGAATAATGAAGCAAAAACTTAAAAACAACGGCCAAACGGTTGAAATCTACGTAATTTTAAACTTAGAAATTATTAACTGTCTATAACTACAATACCACTTTACAACCCCCAAAAACAACGAAAAGTAAACTGTTGTGGTTTATACTAAACTAATACTATATTTTTGTTTCAGGTACGACCACAACAGCAAATCGGGTGCCACTAGAAATGTGTTTCAATAAGTATCTTATCAAACTGGCGGACTACTTCAGATTGTACTCCGATACGTCTCGTTAACGCTCGTGTGGACTACAACATTCGAGATGATCAGCAACACAAAGATTGTGTTCACCAAGCTCCTGCTCTGTGGGTTGGTGTCCAGCGCCTGTGCGCGCTCATGGGCCAATCACCACGACACCACCACCTCCACCACGCAAACCACCCCCACCACTAGTCAAGCACCAAAGAACTTCCACAATGATCCCCTCATCGTTGAAACGAAAAGTGGCCTCGTCAAAGGCTACGCTAAAACAGTTATGGGCAGAGAGGTACACATCTTCACCGGCATTCCGTTCGCGAAGCCTCCTCTAGGACCGTTAAGATTCCGCAAACCGGTACCCATTGACCCGTGGCATGGAGTACTTGAAGCCACAGCGATGCCAAATAGCTGCTATCAAGAACGATATGAATACTTCCCTGGCTTTGAGGGAGAAGAAATGTGGAATCCAAACACAAACATATCAGAAGACTGTCTCTATCTTAACATTTGGGTTCCTCAACATTTACGAGTCCGACATCATCAAGACAAGCCTCTTACGGAGAGGCCCAAAGTGCCAATACTAGTGTGGATTTACGGTGGCGGCTACATGAGTGGCACGGCTACACTCGACCTATATAAAGCAGACATAATGGCTTCTTCCAGTGATGTAATAGTAGCATCTATGCAATATAGGGTTGGGGCGTTCGGATTTTTATACTTGAATAAATATTTCTCGCCGGGAAGTGAAGAAGCTCCGGGAAATATGGGCTTATGGGATCAACAACTCGCTATTCGTTGGATTAAAGATAATGCTCGTGCTTTCGGCGGTGACCCAGAATTGATAACATTGTTTGGAGAGTCGGCTGGCGGTGGCAGCGTGAGCTTGCATATGCTTTCGCCGGAGATGAAGGGATTATTCAAAAGAGGCATATTGCAGTCGGGGACGTTAAACGCTCCGTGGAGCTGGATGACAGGAGAGAGAGCACAAGACATAGGGAAAGTTTTAGTGGACGATTGTAACTGCAACAGTAGCCTGTTAGCGGCCGATCCGAGCTTAGTGATGGACTGCATGCGTGGAGTTGATGCAAAAACTATATCAGTACAGCAATGGAATTCGTACACTGGCATATTGGGATTCCCGTCAGCGCCGACGGTGGACGGCGTGTTTTTGCCCAAAGATCCGGACACAATGATGAAGGAAGGCAATTTCCATAATACCGAGGTGCTTCTTGGAAGTAATCAAGACGAAGGTAAGTTTTTGCTGCTTCTGACGTGCCTCCGCGTAGTTACAGGCGCTTTATTATTTTATACATTAAAGCCGCGAGATAAGTAGCCACTACCTCAGTATAGCAAAATTAATAGAAGATTTACAATGATAATATTAATCCACTTACTTAGCTTTTGATGTTGAATAATATTTACCTTGTACCTACAACTTTGGTCCTGGCACAGTATAAATTAATCGAAGTACTGTTAGTAGTAATATCAAAGAGGGTTTCAATGTTTTTATTACGTAAACAAACGAAAAACCTTATTAAATCGTTATAAAACAGTTATTGCTATCTATTCAAATTAAGTGAATATCATAAGTTTACGACATGTAAAAATCGTTGCTACCAACAAACAACGTTCAGAAAATGTAATAAACAAATCAAGAAAACCCAGTCACACGTGGCGACGTGACTTTCATCACGAGTTTAGGACATTCGTAGCCGAGGGTGGCAAATAAGTTGCCACCGCGTATCCCGACGAACGTGTTATGGAATACTGGCAGTTCAGCCAGACACATTTAGAAAACGAACGAATAAAAGCTTAAGTACGACTTATCAATATTTGGTGTGGAGTTCGAGGTCGTTCGTGGTACATCGGTACGTAGTTACGTAGCGGGCAACGCGCCTGCGCAAATCTATGTAGACACAACAACAACACGCTGTAGATGTGAGTCGTGGCGTTCGTACTACCAAGTACTACAGACTCGCCCACGTACCAGCGCCGCTCCCCCCCGCCCCGCGCCGCCTCCCACCTCACCCCTGCGCTGTTGCTACGCACCCGCTCGAGTGCGGGGTCCCCCTCCTCAGGACAACTTGTAGAAAATGAGATATTTTATTGCCACCTGGAGCTTTGCCTTAAACTAGTCGAACAAATCTCAGGTTTTTAAGTTCTCTTTTGTCTGAGCTTCGTCTTAGTTTGCTCGTCAGATTGGAAACAGAGCGTGATGACAAGTACCTTTGAAAAGAAAATTCTTTTGGAGATTGCGGTACCTTTATAAACTACATTAGGCATAATAACATTGAGAGCTTGATAAGATTTCCGAAGCTTTTGTAGAGCGGGCGGTTAACAACTGCCAAAAGTTATGAGCAATAATTTTAAAAAGATGAACTTGGTTGACCATTATGTAAAAAAAATCAGGACCTGAGTACTAGAAAATCATACAATTTTAAAAAGAGAAAATACACAAAATAGTTAATATCGAAGACACACACCTCAAATTTACAGATACACGCCTTGCATCTTCATCAACATCAGGATTCGACTTGAGTGAAATTGAAAACCTTCGAGACTAGAACTAGGTTTTGCTCCATCATAAATTCGCCTGAAAGCTTTCTGTGCTTACCATTCCTTTACCATTTTCCGGTGAAGCAGTAAATCTGAAGTAACCTAAAAACTACGTATCAAGACTCTTAAGAAAAGGTAAACTCGTGATAGGTGGATCGTAAAAGAAAAAGTTTTGGTTTATCGTACAAGAAAAATTACAACTAGAATACTTAATGCTAAGCTGGTCATTTAGCCACGAAGTTTCCAAACGAAACAGTATTTGTGTTAATGCCCAACAAGGCAGCACTAGTGCAACAATAAATTACAATTAACATCGTGTGCAAAACTATACAAATGTGACACAAATAAATATATTTGAATTTGAAAATAAGACATTTTGATACGGGGAATACAATATCAAAAGATTATTGTTTAAATGCATGGCATTTAAATAATAAAACCATTTAGATAACATTGACATTCTTAACTTCGCCTTATTTAACAGGTAAACCGAAAAAATAATTTGTAATGCCTTCGACGATGAACAAATTTACGGCCACCAGTTGATTATGTACAGAGTAGCTTAGCAACCGATGAACACAGAACACAAACTACGATTCAACCTGCAAAATGCAAATATAATTTGATTGTCTACGTACAACCAAAACTAAGTAGCAAACCATCATATCACGAAACTTACTACAGACTTCAAAAATTTAATATTCCGCAGCACGAATGTTTGAAATCTGCGAAGCAAACATAAAATCATATTCTCCTAGTACTCAAATACGCGGGGAAAATGCAAGAAGTAGCGTTATGCAATATACAGGCTGTTTTCAAACGCAGTGTATCCGTTAAAGTACTAGTCGGATATTGCAACGGGCACGACTCAGTCTTGAAAGGATTTAGCAGTACTTCTCGCTGCTGGAATCCTAAATGAAACACTGGGTGGTCGTGTTCGTGTACTTGTGTACAGTTGTGTACACCCTGCATATATGCTACGGGGAGTGCAGATGATAGGTCGTATAGAGTAAGGAACGGTAGAAATAATGCCGTATTCTTGAACTATGTTTTGAATTTAGAACAATTTATAATCGAGATAGAATAAGACGGGTTTATAATAAAATTGTGCTTTGATGAGATAGTGTTGTTTACTTAAAGAATCAATAAATATATTATGAAGCAACAGACTTTCAATGCTAGCAATAAATTCAAAAGAACTTGCTTCATTGCTGTTTATAAAAATACAAAGCCCAATCAAATATTTTCCATTTCATTTGTTACGAGTATTTTGTTTACTTTATTGCCATTACAAATTCAATCACGAAAATTGGTGCTCGTCGCGACATGCAGTACCTACTGTTACCGTGCAAATATTCTCCCCTTATATGAGAATTGTTATAAAGCGATTTTCTTGAACATTCCACCCCGGGTGCCCACTTGTACTCAACCTTGACCTTGGCCGCACGCCGTGGATTGCGAAGTTCCAATGTCAACCGCCATATGTAAGGTACTTGTATCGCCAGAGGCCATTTTTTTACGTGATTATCGCGTGTGTAATACGTAAATCGTCGTATAATGTGCTAAGCGCTTTATTATGAACTTGTGAGGTATTACGTAGACTTCATTGGATTTTTTGTTAGATAGTTCTAAAACGTAATGTATTAATTTATGTTGAATCATTCCCTGATTTATTTAATTTAGTTGATTTTTAAATTGACGCTGTGGAGTTTGATAATCTATAGCAGTAATTTGGTTATGTCCGTCAATCTGTCCGTCTGCCACAGAAGTTATAATTTTGTAACCGAATGGCTGAAAAGTTACGATGCCTTGACAGGTAACGTTGACAGGCAGTGACAGTTTTGATTAGACTTCATTATTTAAACCGATTTGATGGACTTTCATAAAGAAGGTGGCGACATTGTTCAGTAAACAAAGGCACATAATATCCATTTACTAGTCAGTTGTCAGGCAATTAGGTAATGGTATGTAATGTATACCTTTATTTTATTATTTATTGTGCCTTTTATTTTGTTCTTTTTGGGTTCAAAGAAATGTTTACAAGTTTTTTGCTTTACGTATGGTCTGCCCTTTGGCAGGTGGATACCAATTTTTTCGTTTGAAGACAACTTTTTGTAAAAGTTCTTTCAAACGGAACCTTTGACTTGACAATTCTTTAATTTACTTATTTAACTTTTTTTTTCGCTAATCTTTTGAATACGATGAACTGAAATCTAATTTCCTTACACGGTTCTATTTTCCACAAATAAAAAGAAAAATCTTGTAGATTTTAATCCAGTTTATTGAACCCTTATATGAAATAATTGCAATGCGAAAGTAAAGTGGTCAAATTAGAAAAATGAAGGTTTTCAATACTTTTTAATGTCGTTTTTTCTTCAAATTCCTATTTTCAAAATACATTTTTCCTTAAAAAATTAACTAGGTACATTTTGTTTTCTATGTTATTATTTCACAAACAATTATAGAAATGAATCAACATTTTAAATCGAGGATACAGAGATGCAAAACGCCAGCATCTGTTAGGGATCCCGCGAATCAAATAGTAGCTATTCAAAAATCAATCGTGATTGGTGGATACTGTCCTCGGTTCCGAGTTCAAATACAGAGAGCTATGTTGTCATGTCCCAATTGGCCTTTGCGAAGAAACCAGCGTTTACACGGCATTCGTATTGGTTTGTGGCCAGCTCAAATTTCACACACAAGGCGAATCTGACAAAGGCGGTTAGGCTAAATAGAACACGCTGATTTCAAATTGTCAGGCTTTAGGTAACTAAATAATGTAACAACAACCAAAAAAAGTGTTTATTGTTACATTATTGTTAAGGCATGACTGAAAAGCATTTTAGAAAATATTTTTCCCGCTATGATGTCTTTCAAAAGTCCCTATATTTAAAGTATAAGTAAAGGGTCTTTACTAGCTACGTATTTAATAGAAAAGATAATTTAACTGATATTAGTTTTTGAAAGTACAATATTTGGACTAATCCGAGAATGATTTTCATGACAGTCTCGGATACATTACGCAGGGGATACTCTACCAATCAAAGAATAATTCCCGTGTTGCTTTTTTACCATGTAACTGATGAGGATTAATTGAAGATACGAGTAAGCGGTGTCAAAACTTATAGATTTCTCTCCGAATTAATAAATATCATACTCGAATATCATACTCGAACACTAGGTGCTTTTTTACAAGAAAAAAAGTGGATAAATAATAACAAGCAAAAAAAAAAATTCAGACGAATTTGAGAATCGAATCGAATCCTATTTTTGAAATCAAAAAAACGCAAAACAAACGCAATATGGTTCTTATTTTTTAGTGTCATAGTCGTTAATGTGTCAACGACTAAAGAAAATTGTAAGTCAATCAACTTCCGTGAGAAATGTTGAGCCCGTTGCTTGTTTGTTAAATTATTCAAACAAGTTGTTTGTTTATTAAATTCGTCAAACAAGGTTCAGATTCAAATACGTTAAACTATCAGAATTAAATTTTTATTTCATTGATTTTTTAGTGTTGCAAGAGGCACATAGTTGAAGCTGATTTACTTATCTAAATTCGCATATAGTAACAATGATTAAAAACTTATCAAACGGTCCATGATTTTATACTTGTCTCTCACCGATATTCTATAAAATAGAAAACACTAAAAAGTGCAAAATCTTTATAAATAATACATGAAGAAAATCTTTGTTCCCCTTTTTTTACGAAAATTACGCGGACGGAGAAGTATGAAATTTGGCACAGTCAAAATTTTCAGTCATACTATTTTTTTATAATAATGGAAAATAAAAAATTCGAATTTCGATCACTGGTCGACCACTAGTAACATTAATTTCGGAAGGCAGCATTAATGGTTCTGTTTCCAAGCGAATTGAAATCCAATCCAATTTTTTGAAGCTGGTCAAAAGGATGCTTAGCGTGAAGCTGTTAACGTCATTTGAGATATCAGCTCATTCGTAGGAGAATTGCTGCAAGTAGTGTGTCTTATTCACACACCTGTTTTGTTTGCCATGCATAAAGTTGATGGATGGAGATTTTTGTATCGATTCAGGAACTTTTGGGCATTTTTAATGCAAAATAGAGGCGATACAAATGTCTAGTTTTTTTAAGGATCGTTTCAACATCGCTACTAACCCACTACAGTTTTGGGTGACATCGTGTCAAAAAGGATGCTACGGATAAATCGCTGTAAAGGCGTAAATAGAACACTGTATCGTGATTATATCGGATCTGTATCGCGGTAGTAGCTCGTGGCTAGATAATAACAGCCACATGGGTCGATCTTCAAGGTTAAGCAACGTTTGCCAAGGTTGGTCTGTGGATGGGTGACCATCTTAACATACTAAGTTTCGTCCGTGCCTCGGAAAGCACGTTAAGCCGTTGGTCCCGGCTGTCATTTGTAGGTCTTTGGCAGTCGTTACGAATAATCAGAAGCCAGTTAATCTGACTCCAGTCTTGCCATGAAGTACTGTGTTACCCAGTTAATGGGTTGTGGAGGTCTGGTTATAGGCAGCCGCTCCGCGTAAAATACTGGTATTTAGGTAAACCTGATATGACTGGAAGCCGACCCTAATATAGTTGGGAAAAGGCTAGGCAGATCGCGGTAGTAGCGGTGCAGAATCGTGGTTACGTAATGTAAGACCTCCCTTAAAGTCATTATTAGGTACGTACTTTGACAAAACCAACAAAGACGTAAGTAATAGCGCCAAAGCTACCTATAATTCATATCAACATAGGCACAGGATGTTCAAGGTTAGATAGCAATTGGGAAAACTTTATCTATAAATCCGAATTAGATCCTAAGTACACAGTCTTATTGTTAGTTATCGTGGTTTACGTTGTGTGGCCCGAGGCGGATCGATTCCTTGGCAAATACTATATGGAGTCTAAAAAACTAACAAAGTCAGACTAAAGTCTGTCTTTGTTAGTTTTCTACTATGAGGATTATCTTTTTGAAATTCGGATGTTTAGCGGAGAACCCTTTTTCTAGGATAGGTAGAAAGTCGTTTGACGCGTTTGACCACTATGTCATCTGATGTTAAGCGATGGTGTGGTCGAAGATTTCATTCTTTACTTAAAGGCGGGTGGTTGTAGCTATCAGGAAACTGACTCTGGCAGGCAATTCCACTTTTTAGTTGTACGCACAGTGAATGTGTTCCCTAAACGTTTTGTGCATGTGGGTGGGATGTTCACCATGTACCGGTGGGGCCGTACTTTTTGTGGTCTGATTATGGGACGGGCTTGGCGGAACTAAACTATGCAATTCCGTCGCACACTCCCGAAAATTTAGGAACAGATGTTAATGTACGACCACATCGGTAATATGGAGCTGGACTGTTTTATCATCTTCCATTTCACTTATTTGCTAGAAATATTGGGCGCTTAAAACTAGAAACAATCTGTTTCTAAATTTATCAGTGTAGAATAAAACAAGAAATATTACTACGATACAAGCTTTTTTAATTAATCAGCGAAGACAAAACATGAAATGTTACAAGATACAAACGATACAACGATGTTAACAAAGGATTTCAGTTCTAATTAATTCGACGTTATTAATAAAATTACGTGCAAGCGTCGAACCAGAAATCTGTACTCATTTATATTATTTCCTTTAACAACAAGCTCGTATTTTCTCAGTAGAACAAGATTTTTTCCGGTTTGTTGCCTCGCTGTGTGCGATACTTCGTTAGTTTCAGCGCGACGCCGTGACAAGCTCATTTCGTCTTGTTTATTAGTTCAGGTGTCAACAGCGTCTAGGTCCAAATATTAATATTTCTTTTGCCGTCGTCGGCGTGACCTACTTATCGACCCATATAGCACTACAGGTAGGTCCTACTACAGCTACTTCAGTAATAATTGTCATTTTAACCAAGGCCTCGTAAACAGCTCATTTAAAATTTAAAAGGTACGGAATAAAAGGTCTTCATGTCGGAACGGATCGTGGTGCCGTTTTCAAGGTTGAGATAAAATGTCAGTAATCATTATGAAAAGTGTTTTAATATTGTATTAAGAGTCTGTGATGATTGTATAACTTGGCGAAGGCCTTTTTTCATTGGCTGTTAGGTAAAAGCTTACCCAGTATGTAAATATGCTAGGAAATCATCCTGAAACCTGGTGGAAAGAAGCAATTTGAAAAACCAGCCATCTATTACTCCGTTCTCAGTAGGTACTCTATTCGTTTGTCCCATGTATTCATATTTACGAGCAGGAGACCTATCAGGGAAAATTACACGAACACCAATTTATACAGAACTTGGTAGAAAAACGTAAGGGTCCTACTCGTAGTAGATCGCTCGAATGCAGATGTCCGACGTAGAACCATTCGCTTCGGGGGCTTTCTTTGGATTAAAGTGTCCCACGGCTGTCTTCAGCCCCAGCGGCGTAAATGTATGGCATGGTATTCATCATGCTGCCATTCATTTATCGGCCTGACTGCTTCTCTGGTGAACCTGTGGTCTGCGTTGTCTTCTTCCGCTGTGTCCATTGGCTAGAAATTATCGGCGAATAATGCTGCTGATTCCACTTTTGAGGGCACATTTGGGATTCCAAACATCCGCATAAAAAGTATAATTAATTCGAAACCATTAGCGAGTCTATTATCGGAAACACGAGCGGAAAAATCGTCTGTGCAGATAATAAGGAAAAGTATCCTCAAGTACGAGTAAGCTGATGTTGCGTTAAATATTCAAACGCGTTAAGTCAGTGCCTACCCGTGCGTTAGTACATGCTTGTGTGAACAGTAACTTAGTACGTAGTACTCGAGTTTGTTGGTTTTGTTACTATACAAAATATACTACGTTACTCTACTGATATAATTTTCTGTTACAATTTATTGTTATTTAGTAAGAAAGTCTGCGTATCAGTCAGGTTATTGCCTACCAGGGTTAAATAATAACAGCCGCACGGGTCGATCTGAAAGGTTAAGCAACGCTTGCCAAGGTTGGTCTGTGGATGGGTGACCATCTAAACATACCGAGTTTCCTCCGTTCCTCGGAAAGCTAGCTAAGCCGGTGGTACCGGCTGTCATTTGTAGATCTTTGGCAGTCGTTACGGATTTTCAGAAGCCAGTAAATCTTACTCCGGTCTTGCCAAGATGTACCGTGTTACCCATGTAATGGGTTGTGGAGGTCTGGGCTCCACGTAAAACACTGGTATTTAGCTGAATCCGGTTTGACTGGAAGCCGACCCCAATGTAGTTGGGAAAAGGCTAGGCTGATGATTTTTTACCAGGGTTGCGGAATTGGTTTGGAGGAATCACCGCGGTCTTGGAACGCAAAGGGCACGGATGGGTTTTAGTCAGTAAGACTTTGAAACTCCCTTCCGTTCCGCACAGATCGGAAGGAGTCATTTAATGAGTGCATTTCCTCAAGAAAAGGTTACAGGTAAAGGACAGGCTTCTTCTGGGTAAGCTCATTCCATCATCGACTTTGTCTCTATCATCTCTGACCTAGAATAGAGTCAAGAGCAAACGCAACTCAAATAAAAGAAAACAACCAGTAGTTTGCTGCCACGATATTTAAACAGTGTTACTGCCTCTAGTGGTTTCCCATCTTGTGTGGTTTTATGAGCTTTGAAATCTTGGGATGGTCTTTCGCCGCCGCTTTGAGTCGCCGTCGTCGAAATCGACAAGGAATATAAAACGTGTTACAGAATAAACCCTTAGGTATTGCGTTTATTCTGTAACACGTTTGGGTCTTGGTACTCATCATTATTAATAACTTTTACTATCGGACTAACCACAAAATCGCGAAAAACCGGCCTGCAAGTTAGACTCGCACACAAAGGGTTCCGTACCATAAAACTATATTTTTATTATTTGTTGTTGTAGCGGCAATAGAAATACACAATCTGTAAAAATTTCAGCTCTCTACCTATTACGGTTCTTGAGATACAGCCCGCTGACAGACAGACGGACGGACGGATGGACGGACGGAGGGACTGCGGGAGCTTAGTAATAGGGTTCTGTTGGTTACCCTTGGGGTACGGAACCCGGTACATTTTGTCGAGTTATGCGCACAGAAATGTATGGACCAGTCATTTTTTCCGCGATTTCAGTGTTAAAGAAAAAAATAAGTATATTAAAAAATTAAAAAATTTGTTGTTCATGATGATCAGTAGGTACAATGATCCCTTTTAAAGTATTGCGATTATTCTGTTACAGGTTGTGTATATGAACGCATGACAGTGGTTGAAACTGGTGGTTGCAAGACTGTTTTTTGTACATGTGATCCTAAGTTCGGTTAGAGTTGTTCCAGATTTTTCTATCAGG
Organism: Lacanobia oleracea; assembly: GCA_950371165.1. NCBI lineage: Eukaryota > Metazoa > Arthropoda > Insecta > Lepidoptera > Noctuidae > Lacanobia > Lacanobia oleracea. Next base: position 16,960,857 of record OX493387.1, on the reverse strand, counting down.
AATTTCTCATTGATCCTTGGCCCAAAACAAGAATCGACCAAAGTCTTAAAGGAAAAATTTCTACTGGTGATTTCTCTGCATCAGCTCAGAGTCTGGCTTGGTGTCTGGTAGCTCGCTATGAGCTGGGATTCCAGCTGTTCTATTCTAACATCATACACTCATAGTTCTCACATTGAAATTATAACGGAATAGGAGTAATATTAATGGGTCTTAACTAACTTGGTAAAATGAGGGTGTACTTGACTAAGTACGGAAACCAAACCCCAATAGATGGATAGATATAGGGTGTACTTGACCTTTGTCTTTTCTCTCGGGAAGTAAAGGGATGATTTTGTCATCCTACTTCCTAGCTTCTTACTAATAATAGTGAAGGACTGTTTATTTGTACCAATCACTCTCCGTTTGTCTGTCCAGAACCCAGGGGTTCGATTTCCAAGTCGGGAAAAAACTGTAAGACGGTTCTTAGGAATTTAGAAACCCGGAGCTTGTGACACCTTTATACCTCGGAAAACAAATAAAGCCGTTGGTCTTATGCCTCTCCGATCGTGTCGGATTACCGTCCCATGGGACTATGTGACCAAAGAAACAGAGAGCGTCTGTGTTTACGCACGTACTTGTGCATTATAATATCTTCTGCGTACTTGGTATACTTCTATGGAAGGATGCGGCTCAGAGAGTAAAGTCCCGCAAACCTCAATTGAAAAGGGAGGATACTCCGACCAGGTGATTGTTGTGTTTAGCGGGTAACTGCCCGATAATTGATATTCGGACTGTAGTAAATGTACAAATCTACTGTCAATTATCAATCAGTTTTTCTTGTGGCGGCGTTGATTCCACTACACTTCTTTTAAGATTGGACACCGTGATATTGAAAGGCTTACAATTATTTAATCAATCATATCTACACGACTGAGGTGATGGAATTTGCAACCCTAAAGAGCCATGTTCTGGATAAGGATAAAATAATTTAATCTCACGCGAGCGAACCCGGCAGCAAACGCAAGTGCTAAATAAATATACGAGAAGCACTTATGAGTACTCAAAAAGGTGGTTATTGTTCATTTGGTCACAAGTACGTCCGTTCTTAGAGTTTCTAAGAGGTTTGGAATTGTGCCCGGGAAATGTCAATAGCCACCGTTGCCTCATTATCGACAAACATTATTAATAAATAATGAGCGTAAAATATACCTACCTATATTTTCTTAACGCCAGCTTGGTTATTTAAACATCAATATACTCAATTAAAAAGTCATTTTAAAATTAGGTGCTCTCCGTTATTTTGCCATGTATCTTCCCAGAATTTGATTCTTTGTAGCGACGCTTTCGGATGGTGTAATATTACAGGTAAATATATTTTTTTTTCAAATCACCCGTTTCGATTCCTGGCTAGGAATACCGATTTTTTTTTAATCAGCTAAGTTTTCATCAAAATAAGGCTTGAAACTCCTCTCAGTATATTTCAGTAATCCTCATAAGTTCGGAAAAATTCATCCTGTGTTTACATGCAATAGAAAAAAATGTGAAGGTTAATTTATTCATCTGCCTAGCCTTTTCCCAACTATATTGGGGTCGACTTCCAGTCAAACCGGGTTCAGCTGAATACCAGTTTGTTTTATGTGGAGCGGCTGCCTACCAGACCTCCACAACCCATTTACTGGGTAACACGGTACTTCTTGCCTAGACTGGAGTCAGATTTACTGGCTTCTGACAATCCGTAACAACTGCCAAAGACCTACAAATGACAGCCGGGACCAACAGCTTAACGTGCTTTCCGAGGCACGGAGGAAACTCGTTATATTAATATGGTCTCACCCATCCACAGACCAACCTTGGCAAGCGTTGCTTAACCTTAAAGATTGACCCGTGCGGCTGTTATTATTTAGCCACAAGCTCCTCGAAGGAGAAGATGAAGGTTAATTTATTATTGGTGTTTAAACGAAATAAAACCGGCCAAGGGCCAGTCGGACTCGCACATGAATGTTTGCGTACCATAAAACGAAAAAACATGTTTCTTGTAAGAGAGCTTCTAATTTTAACATTAATTTTATATTTATTATTTGTTGTTGTAGCGGCAATAGAAATGCACACTCTATGAAAATTTCAACTGTCTATTTTACGGTTCGTGAGATTCAGCCTGCTGACAGATGGACGGACGGGCGGACCGGCAGACGGACGGACGGACAGCGGAGCTAGTAATAGGGTTCCATTGGTTGCCTTTCGGGTACGGAACCCTAAAAATGATGGTGGCCTTATTTTAAATAACAAACAGTGTCATATTTGTCAAAAAAATACGTAACTGCAACAGTATAACAACAGCAGCAAATGTATGAAACAAAGTTACAAACAGTTTCAATTTTGCATAAAGTTTTTATACGCTTTCTGGTGTTGCACATATTCGTAAATAATAAGACTCACTAACCACAAACGAATACAGTTGAAAATGGCCTAAATTTTCATTTTTCTTGAAACTCAGCCATGTCAAATTTACATAAAAAGAGCTTAAATATGATTAGAAGAATATTTGATTTGCAATAAAAAAATACGAGTACAATCAAGGTATTAATAATAAATGATAAAATAATAATAATAAATCTGCCTCTATCTCTTAAAGTATTATGATGATGTTCAAAGTACCGACCGCAATGTCACCGGGATAAAGACAACATCATATTAAAGCTCGGTTCAATTTTGTCCCAGTAATATTAAAATAGTGAGTAAAGAGCAAATTAATATAGAACAAGAACTGAATAAAAGCTGGAACCAAGTCAAAGCTAGCGCTTTGAACAGACGTAAACAAACGGGAATTAAATGGACGGAAAACCTAATTTTATTTGCCTCCAACGTTGATGATTTAATTATTGTGAGACAGCTAAAGAAGGATGCTCGGTAAAATCACGTTCTTGTCCTATATTCGCTTAGTCTAAAGGTTCTCAAACTGTTTTGTGCCATAGATATTTTAACAAAAAAGTCAGCGTTATGTGTTTTGTTTTGGGTAGAACAAGACCCAAATCCGCGTCACATTTCATACAATTCATATCTTTATAACATGGTAGAAGAGCCTTCTCACTAATACAGGAAGCCTTTTGATAACGGCTTGCCTAAAAGGAATTCACTCTAATGGACCCTCATTTACCTCTTGTGTACTCCGATTGTATATTTTTACGCAGAACTTTTTGCATACTGCGGACCCGTGGGGGTCGAGGTCCTGGGGGACCAGTTTAAGAATGACTGGTTAAGTCAAACAAACCTCAACATTTCGTCGCAGAAAAAAATGCGATGAATCACCAATAATCAACTATGCAAACATTTTTCGCCGTTCCATGTCCCTTATGGATCTACATCTTCATCTTCCGCATTAATGTACCTGGTTCATCTTTAGTGCAACATTAACATAATAAATTATGTATTTCTCGTTTCAGGAACGTATTTCTTGCTCTACGATTTCCTCGACTACTTCGAGAAGGACGGGCCCAGTTTTTTGCAGCGAGAGAAGTTTCTAGAAATCGTTGATACCATTTTCAAGGATTTCTCTAAAATTAAGCGAGAAGCCATCGTTTTTCAAGTGAGTGATGCGTAAACTGGGACTTTATAACTAATTCATACCTATGTTAAAAGGTCACGTTACAAGGATTACGTTGTTTAAATTTAAACAAAGTTTCTTCATTATGATGAGGGTCAAGACCTTTAATACAGTATGTAATTGGGGTACCATGTGTGTAATTACCGTTCATTTGAAAGACAAACAATGAAAGTGGTGTACTCGTACGCTACTTATCTTTGTATCGATTGTGTGAAGACAGTTTGAGTGTTTAACGATGTGTCACTGTCTGGCACATGATGACATGATCCAGAGATAAGTTTTTATCAACAATTTAAATAGGTACATACCGTAAACACATACTGGCTCGAAAAAAGGACCATAAAAGACTGGTCTATTTTTTTTTTCATAAGTCAGCCTTCTTTTTGAAGATCTTTTAAAATTACCTACATAATTTTATCTCTTCATTGATCTGGAAAATTAAATATCAAAAAAAGTAACATTATGGTAGGCGCCAGATAAATGTGCAATAACGGTCATGGTCCCACATACATTTATTGACTTTCTTAATACCAAAAACAAAAATAAAGACATAAAGCTGTCCAGAATCGACTTCTGTCGTGATCCTTTACAATCTTTAGTAATGAAAAACGGTTTATAATTTATTGTTCTGGTATTACGAAGGGATATTAGAGAAAAATCATTTTAGGAACTTTAAACAGGCTGTGATTTTAATTCGAAGGTAACAACTACAATGTTACTTCTAATATTTATCTTTACAATTCAATCGCACCACTTAAGTGCACGCTCCAATACTTGGTTCGTAGAAATTGGTGTGATTTCATAACGTCCCGACCAGCCACTAAAAAGGATGTCCATCGTAAATTACCGTCAATAATGCGATATTACTTTTCTCATTGCTGCACTTTGTATTCCCAATTTACCTGTTAAAGAGTTATCAGACCGCCTTGAACACGGAAACATACGAAGGCAATTAAATACTAAATGGCGCTTGACTGATGTACAGCTCTATAATTTTGTATGAAGTTTAGACAGAGAGAGACGCTGTTTAATGAATGACAATTGCTTAGAGTTAGAAAGGGATAAAACCTCACTGACACACCTGTCATAAATTACAGTGTGGTGCACGATTAAGAAAACACCGTAATAAATTGCAGAAGTTTGTTAAAAACTTTCGTGAACTTAAATATAAATCCAGGTCTGGCCCGATTAAATTGTGTTCATTTGTTTTTTCAGTTCCTAATAGATTGTTTCTGTTCTAGTATACGGACTGGGAGGAAATCACCGATGGCTATCTGAACCAGAAAATGATTGCTGACGTGGTAGGCGACTATTTCTTCGTGTGCCCTACCAACTACTTCGCGGAAATACTGGCGGATTCACGAGTCGACGTCTACTATTATTACTTCACTCATGTAAGTACTTTTTAGTAGTAGATACCTAATCTTTTATAAAATTTGAAGTTTAAGGGTAGAATCCGGTTTGTCTGTAGGTAATTTCTGAATATTTTGCGAGAAATCGCCTTTATTCTCAGAAAATATTCTACGCATTTAATCAAAATAAGAATTCCAAATGTAGCCAACCGTCTAAAATTAGGGAAACATTATTAACATGTCATGAACAAGACGAAGGTCCTTTCGCAACAGTTTAACAAAAGTAGCAACATAAACTTTTGGTAGCATAAAAGTCGACCAATTTAACCCTTACGAACTACGTTAAGTAAAGAGATTTCATTCGAATAGCCATCCAAACGATAACGTCAAAGTGTAGTGGTCGACGGACATACAGGGTAAACATTTCAAAGGCATTCCTGTGACGAAGACGTACTTGAAACTGCAAAACCGGTCTGGGGCTAACACGTTAATTTGGCTAACGAACCAAACTCGAGTGCCCTTACAGCCTGCCAGGAACATCTGCTTTTTGCTTTAGCACTACTTTTGAATAAAGAACGGGTAAGCACGTTTTAGTAATGTTTAAATACAAACTTCGAAAATGGGTTGGTGGTTTTAATTCGAAATGGAATGTAAAATAAATTGTACATGTTGGTGGTTGTTATTTTTGGCCGTAGGTTTATATTTTATTGTAGTGTAGTATTTCTTACTACACACAATATCAGAACTAGGCTTTCCACCACCTGGAACTCCTTAGCCACATAGCCCGAAAAGAACCATCTTTTCGGGATATGTGGTCAAAGAGTTCGAGTTTTTCGAGGTGATGACCACATCACCTCGAAAAACTTATAGCGACGTAGACGGCAGCCAACCTAGAGGTCACCGCTCTATTAAATGGTCCGATCAAATTCGTTTAACACGCAACATCAAGCTGTATGATGCGCTCCATGATGCCAAGGACATGCACTGGTGGAGAGTCATTGTACAGCGGAAATTGACCTCTCATCGGGGGAATCACGACCCTATAAGGAATACGACGCGATTTCTTTCTACAAATTTTGATCCAAATGTTTTGACGCTTTTAAGCGCATATTGTGGTTACCTACAAATACAAGATAAGATGTGTATATTAAAATACCCAAAGTTTGATATCCTGAATAATATTGGTGTCTAGCTGCATGCGGTTAGTTTGGAAGCTGACACCAATATATGTAGTTGGGAAAAAGCTGTTTGATTTTTAGGTTCGATTCCCAAAGAGTAACCAACGGAACCCTATTATTAAGCCTCCGTTGCCCGTCCGTCCGTCCGTCTGTCTGTCAGTGGGCTGTATCTCAAAAACCGTAATAGGTAGACAGTGTATTTCTATTGCCGCTATAACGACAAATAATAAAAAAATTTCATGGTACGGTGCCGTTCGTGTAAAAGTTCGAGACGCACTTGGTCGGTTTTTATACTTGGTTTATATAAATCCAAAAGTAGCCTCTAAAATCGTTAAAAGGCGTGGGTGGCTCTTACACTCATTAGTAACTTTCAAGGATGTATACCTAAAAGACCTAAGTCTATCTATATAAAACAATGTCTATGGATTTTGTTTGTCTCTGTAATTTGATAAGTAGTATATAATTTGCCTTTTGTAGGTGTACCTACTAACTACATGTTTTATGGTATGGTACTAGATATAATATGCGGTTATTTTTTTTTTTACTTATACTTAGTCAATTTTTTTTTGTAATAAATGTTTTTGAACGTACCTAATTAATTGTAAAATGTATATTTAATTATTATATTATCTAAACGAAGTTCCGCTTGTTACTTCATCCGCGATAAATAAAAAAAATATGGCAAGGGAATATATTCCCTGGATGAAATGGACAGACCATGGGCTACCCGTTTGAAAAGTTTCGTTAATATGCTTTTATTTTACTATTGTTAGGCACACGTTTGATCGTAATCTCACTTGATGGTAAGCGACGATGCAGTCGAAGATGAAACACGTTTAAAGACTCCCAGGTTGTAGCTATTAGGAAACAAAAACTCTGATAGGAGATTCCACTCCTTAGCTGTACGCACTATGAATGTGTACCCAAAACGTTTTGTGCGTGTGAGTGGGATGTTCACCATGTACCTACCAGTAGCGCATCGCCGTTCGTCTTGTGATCCGATGATGGAACGGGCTTGGCTTTGGTGGAATGAATTATGCAATTCCGTCGCACACGAAAAAGTGCTACCGATAGAATACCGACAGGCCAGCAACTCGGTGTCGATGCTCAAGACTTTGGAGTTTCGACTCGACGAGCCTATCGTACATTTAGCTGTTACAGCCCTAAAAAGTATTAAAGAGATAAACAGACAGACGGACTGGGCTTACCTTACTTCCTTTAAGTGCAGGAAAATTAAGGAAATCAAAGTGAATCATTCGTATTGTTTTGAAAATTAGTACAGTTGTTCTTTGTGTCCCCGAGGGTGGAAGGTGAGGCGGTGGGGGAGTGGTACCAAAACCATTAATAATATCTCCTTGCTCACTTCTACATTAATTATCTTCATTACATTTTATTTATTTATTTAAACTTCATGTACAATAGTCAGGTACATAGGCGGACTTAAGGCAACGAGGCTTTTTCTACCAGTCAACCTTTGGGTTAAAAAGAAATAGACCGTGGTAGGAGTACAGCAAAAAAATAAGATTTAAAATAGAATTTAGTAATGAAAAAAAAAATGCAAACTAATAATATATATAATACTAATAAAATAAATATATAATGCTAAAATAATAAACTAATAAATATGTTGTTTTCTATACATTATGTCATTTCCATTTAACTGTAAGATCAATACTTTAAGAGATAGTGGGTATCTACTATGATCATCTGGACACCTCAAAGAACAACTGTACCAATTTTCAAAACTACACGAATTATTCGCTCTGATCGATGTTAATAGAGCTATTTTTCTGCACAAATTGTGTTTAAATCGGTCAATTGATTTAAAACAAAAGACCAACGACACAGCTAACAAATAGCTGGCAGCTCTAGTTCTCTTCAATTTTTCACTGACCCGTCGTCGGCTGAAATCGATGAAACGTTGCTAAATATGCAACACAACCTCGACTAGATACTACTGTTTTATCCAAGGCCCGAATAAATATTCAGGTAACTCTGTCTATATTCGAACCTTAAATTAGGTCACTCCATTTAATAATGCGCATCCAACCTGCACTGTTGACTTTGACATTATGGTTTTGACAGAACAAGAGCGCTGAATGTTTTTGACGTATAGTAACGTAAATTTTACTATTTAATATACTGGTTTCGCACATAATTAACTTATTTGAATTCGAAAAAGTGTGTGTGTCGCATGAAATTAAACTAAAATAGTATGGGGTTGTAGTTTTTTTTATATTAAACATTCACTTATGTTAACGATACTGTAACATACGTCACATATGTCCAACCGTTCGTGCTTAGTCCTCAGAATAAAAGTGTAAAAAATTTGGAAAAAAAGATCTTATCATGAAGATCTATATACTAATATTATAAAAAGATAAAGTATGTGAGTTTGGTTGAAGAAGGTAATCTCTGGATTTACTGAACCGATTTTCTTTTATCAATGGAAAGCCACGTTATTTGTGAGTGTCATAGGCTATATAATATATTAACCCGAAAAATACCGCTCAACGAAGTGAGCACGGGTCAGCTAGTATTCGATAAACGCTAAAACTTGTCATCCCTTGAAGATAATTTCTAAGCGAAACCGAGTGCAGGAACCAGTATAATTACGTGATAAGATAGTAAAGATACTACCTAAACACGATGAGATGAGATGATGGCTGATAGAAATGTAGGTTCCTAACAAAATACACATTTCGCCGACCCCAAATAAATGAGAAAATAGGAAGACAGATGATTGTTATTACGAACACAGTTTAATTATGTGGACAAAGAAAACACGAGAAATATGGTCGTTAGGCATTCACCCAGCATTATTAATTCTTTTTTTTTTATAAAATACTATCTACTCTACTCAACCTCGCCGCGAAGAATGTTCATCAGCATAATTAATTTTCTTTATAATAGCCAGATGACGTGAAACACGTGCACTTTAAGATAATAAAGAAAGGAAACAAAAGCAATTATTAAGCATCAAAGAATACCTACATCAAGTCCTGACTGACTATCAATATAACTATAACAAAAACTACTAAGTAAACAGGATTATTGGCAACTTAAGGAAGGAAATGTGAATTTGGTGTGAGAGTCTATAGATTTTGATATGGTTTTAAGTAATAGAAAGAGCGATCAACAAGAATGTTTCGTTTCGGATTTGCACCCGCGCAAAGCAGCCGAAGTTTAAAAACTTTTTTTTTTTATTATGTGTTTGCTCTTGACTCTAGTCTAGGTCAGAGATGACATAGATAAAGTCTACGATGGAGCGACCTTACCCAGAAGGAGCCTGTTCACTCTTACTATGAAGAAATTAGGGTTGTAAGCGTTTGGAAACTCAGGCAGAGAGTTCCACTCCTTTGCTGTGCGCATTATAAAAGACGTTCGAAAACGCTTAGTGCGAAAGTTACGCTTAGTAGTAATACCTAAAAACGTTCTCGACACTCCCAGTCGAAAGCACCTGGCACATAGGCAGACAATACTTACGTACCTACATGGGCGGTAACGAAAACTTTCCTCTCAAAAAAACTTAGACCGAAGCGAGCAAACTAGTCTGTCATATAATATAAAATGAGATTGTTCCAGAAAGGTCTATTAAAACTCTTTTAGGGGTCCAAAACCTCGACGCAATTTTCTGAGGGACTTATGTACTTCGTAGGAAATTCGTAGATCCTGTAGAATGTATAGGTAGACTAGGTTTTGCCCGCGATTTTGTACGCGCATTTTCAGTTTTCCCGTTCCCGTAGGATTTTATGGAGAAGGGAGCCTCCCCAAAGGGGCGACATTGCTAAGTTAAGCTTACGGCCAGTAGTTTCGGCTGTACGTTGTCTATCAGTCACTCACTTAGTAACGGAATAATTTTATATATACGCGGTGCTATATTAGTCGTCTTACGAAAGCGGCCTACTTAATGTACCCGACATAAACTACCTCTAGGCACGATTATTTTCTTTAATAATTCGATAAGATAACAGGTTCAATAAAAATAAATAAAAAGACTTATGAAACACCCTGTCAATAATGTTAATGTATCAAAACAATGTCACCGTTCCATTGCGCGGCGTCCTTGGAACACAAGGTTTGGACTGCCCTTGCTTGATCATTAATTATCATGCAAATAATTCAAATGTTCATAAATATCACTTTTTTAATGAATGTGTAGTAATTATTGTATAAATGAACTGGGCTGCCGTTGTTGGACGACTATAATCGCGAAATTATAGCGTACAAACGCGTAGATATAAAAACAAAATCCCAATAGGCATAAAAAAAATCATCCACATGGGAACTTGACAATAATATTTTTCTTTCTGACTTACTAATATTGCTACCGAATGCAAGCTCCTCACTGTCTCACTGCTAGCGTCAGACACATAATATCAGTACCCGAGCTACAGAACCTACTTATTCAAACCACAACGGACACCAAGGATGGGTCCTATACATATTTCATAGCATCGCATCAAGTGCGGTATTCAATTGCACCACGATCTGGCTATTGTCCGCGCATCTCGCCCCACCCTCGCGTAGTTTTACTCCCTTTGTCATTCAATTCTCTAGAATAACCACTCAACTTGCCCCTATTGTAGATGAACGACACTCTGAATTTTTCCCACGTATGTCTTTTGTCAAAAATTTTATCTACATTTGAGTTTGTGAGATGGCTTAGTCTCAGTCATGGTTGATGTTTGGTTAAATTAAGAATTAATGGGTTTAGGGTATTTTAATTAATTGTTTGTAGTTTGTTAAGCATAAATGATTGATTGTCTTAAAAACTGTAAAGTTTACATCAATCTTAATTCTATATTAAAATTCTAAAATATTTTATTTCACATAATAATAGACATGTTTTTGGAAAAGTCTTTATATTTTTGCAAAAATAGAACTATGTTTCTGCTTTACATTTTGTTTGAAAGCTCCAATATTCTAAATAAGCCAAAAGCAAAGAAGACCCTCTATCAACACCAACCAGAATACAAACGAGCCGCAAATATTTACCAAAATAATAAATCTTTATTAATTTAATATTCGTGTACCGGCACGGCACGGTTCAGAGATAAAACCAACTGATTAACTATTAAATGCACTAGATCGATGCTGAATTGCTAACGAAGAGGCCACATGAATTGTGAAACTGTAAATTGAAGTCGAGGCCAACGGGAGAGAATAATAAGTTTAAAATTAAAGAGATTTTGTTGTTATTTAAGTTTAGAATTAGTTAGAACAGGTCAGAACTTTTAGTACTCAAATCGAGATTCAAGTCTGGATGATGGTCTAGCTAGGACATGTACGGACTTCGAACGAGCAATCCTTGCTTCTGAGTGCCAATTCTACAAATTTTTAAACAAAGTTTTCATTAGCATGTCAATCGCAATAGAGAATATGCATGAAAAAAATATTTATTATCTATTCAGTTTATCTAAAAATATACAAAAATATAGCACTAACAGTGAAAATAGAATCAAAATTGCTCGAAAAACAAACAAGATTTAATTATTTTAGACAAATATATCTGTCCCTCTCGCAAAAACGCTGTTTTCTATGACAGGCTGTATAGGCGTCATGAACTCTGATGTCAACATTCATATCGGACTTCTCTTTATAATTGCAATCTTTGAAGCTTTATAACTTCTTCGCTGATGAAGGTATTTAAAAAATAATGTCATGATCATTTACAACAGCTAATAAGTGTTTAATATTGCAAATAAAAAATCGCGTGTATATTCCCTATTCGCAATCTGTGAAAAATGTATGGAGATTTTTTTGACGGATTGCGACTGAGATGCGAATGCGAACTTTGTCGAATTGTGAGAGATCTCGGATTAAAATTAAATAAAAAGGTTGTTCCAAATTCAAACACAGATAGACAGCTACTATTATGTGATGTGACCTTTGCGTATATCCTTTGAACCGGTCAAAACTCTTTGGGTTGGCTTATTTTTTTTTTTTGTAAAGATTCAAGAAAGAGATAAAAACCTTTCGCTTTTGATGCTTTGATAGTTATTTGTTCAATATGTCGTGAAGGCTATGAAAGGGTTATCTCGTAATGTGATATTCTTATATTGACAGAAAGACTCGGTTGCAATATTTTTTGGTCAAGAGGGCCTAAACAAGATCTTCTATCGGAGATGACGATTGTCGAGTCGAGTCTATCCCAAAAATGTTTGACTTTTGATAGTCTAAATTAATATTGTCAAGCTGAAGTGTTTGTTTGAATGCGCTAATCTCAGGAACTACTGATTCGAATTAAATAATTGTTTTTGTGTTGGTTAGCCCATTTATCGAGAAAGGCTTTAGGCGATACATCTATATACTATTACTCTACGACCAATAGGAGCGAAGCATTAAATACAAATTTATTATTTATTTTTTATTATTTATTTAATACTTTACGCACATAGATGTACAGTACAGAGGCGGACTTAATGCCTGAGGCATTTTCTACCAGTCAACCTTTGGGTGATGCAGAGAATAATACTAGTAGGTGCAAATTGTGAAAAAAACAGAAAGGCGATTAATATTTAAATTAATATAAAGATAAATAATATATAAACTATAAATACAATAAAATACTATAATATATACTCATATAAATAAACTAATACACAATTATACTAAAAATTACTATACTATTATTATTATTATTTACTTATAATTCGTCGAAGACAAAGTTGCGTGGGTCAGCTAGTCGGTGTTAAAATACGTTAACTTAACTTTGTCTAAAGCCCGAAGGTGGTTTCTTTTGCATGTGTTATCTAATCTCGTATGTCAAAGTGTCAACAAGCGCAGTCTATTTATTTATTTTTTACTTGCGTCTGCATTCTTTTGTCTTCATGGTATTATTCTTTATTTTACATAAAAAGCTTAAAACTACTTTAGGACAGCTTATGTACCTTGTTAAGGTTGATCTGTGCATGGGTGACTATCTTAATATACCGAGTTTCCTCCGAGCCTCGGAAAGCAAGTTAAGTCGTTGGTCCTGATGTACGGATTGTCAGAAGCCAGTAAACTGACTCAAGTCTTGCCAAGCAATACCATGTTACCCAGATAATGGGTTTTGGAGGTCTGATAGGCAGCCGCTCCACGTAAAATACTGGTATTCAGCTGAATCTGGTTTGACTGGAAGCCGACTCCGATGTAGTTGGGAAATGGCTAGGCAGATGATAATGTACCTACACAGCAATCTACTCAATGTACCCACTTTATATGACACTATGCCCAAAAATTCAAAGCTAAAATATGACAAACGACAGGCCCTGCACGTCAACTTAAAATGCAAAAGGTGTGCACAATGATCCCGATATAAGAATATCGAGATAAATGGCCCTCTATAAATCAGGAAGTTAGCGAGACGGTGCGGCTCGACCGCGCTCGCGATTTGTCGGCAAAATAACGATTTGACGGACACTGGCGGCATCAGAACGGCTTTGTAGGTCAAGTCACGACGCACAAACAAACTAGCCCTCCGGCTTCTGGTATAAAACATTATGAATACTAAATAAGTTGCCTTTGAAGTCTGGTTGTTGGAGCTACATAATCGATTGTGGGCTTTCATTGAAGATGAATAAATGAATACTCATCTGATGACATTTCCGGTGGATGGATTTTGTGTGGATGAATGGAGAGGGAGAGGAAGGCCAAAAAAAAAGTTGGATGGATGGCACCCAATCCATCCATCTTTTCTTTGGCCTTTCTCTCCCACTCCCTTTTCTTTCGTGACGCTCGTCACCGCGAGCGTTATGAAAGAAAATGGAGTTAGTGATAGTGTGACGGCTGATAGGACAGAATGGAAATAAAAACGTGCTGTGCCGACCCCAAGTAACATGAGATAAGGACAGGAAGATCATGGACGGATGACATTTCCGGGTCAAACATTGGCAGAGATCGCTCAAGATAGACAGGTACGGAATAGGTAAGGCTACTTTTCCTGCAGTGAGACACAATATAGTTGAATATAGTCTAGCATTTAAAAAAAATCTGTTTTATTCTGACCTATCGATTTAGCAAGCAAAGAACACTGTGGAAAGTCTGACTACAATTGACAAACAAAAAAAGTACTTGTTCCTCATTTCAAGGTTTATTGAAATTAAAATGATAAGTAGCTAACCAGACGACGACGTGTAGATGTCTGCAACAAACGGCTGTAGGCACCTTTAATAAATTAGGCATGGGTCAGCCCTGGTCGCCGAGCCAAAGGTCACGGATTAACAGCAAGCTATTTTGGGTAGTGACCCGTCGCCGTACCATTTTTGCTCCCGACAGTGCGTCTATTCCACTTTATAGCTTTATTTCCTCTATATCTTAGATGGGACCATTAAAACAATCGATTTGTGTCCTACGCTGCGCTGTCCGGAAAGCGGAATTGCCTTGTCGTCCTTATATAGTTGGATATTAGTATTGGCTGCGGGATGTATTCAAAATAGTATTTCCTCGGTTGACCCATCTAGTCGGGCTATTTATTGCAAGAATATTTGTCTTCAACTTTGATGTTATTAAATGTCTTCCATACTAGTTTATTTTGCAAAATCAATGGTTGAATGTTGAGACCACGGGGAAATTATGTCTGCATAGGTACATATAATATCATCAAACTTGATACATTCTTAATACTTTTGTCAATTTCTAACACACTAATTTATCTATCTACCAGTTGACACGCGCAACTTCGTTTCTTCCGCTTTGCTACTATTTGTTTTAGCGTGATGATATATTATAAACTATAGCCTTCCTCAATAAATGGACTATCTAAAACTGAAATAATTATTCAAATCCGACCAGTAGTTCCTTAGATTAGCGCGTACAAGCAAACAAACAAACTCTTTAGCTATCTATCTATCTATAAATAAAAATGAATTGCCGCGAATTGTACTTATGTGCGCGCATAACTACCTAACGATTGACCCAAATTATATAATTCTTTTTTTGTTGTGTTCGTAATTGTCAGAGAGAGTTGGAAGAAAATTTTAAAAAAGTACCGCCAGGTGAAGGCGGGGCCGGCCACTAGCTCCTTTATTATTGTCAAAACTCTTTCTTCACTTGTCTAAGTATACGATGAAACCTTTACTTAAAATTTATACAATATACACTAACAGATTTGAAACGATTCTACTTTAAGTTGCACAGCAGGCAACGCTTGAAGTTAATGTACATAATGTACTCTCTGTTTTATTACAGTAGTCCACGGAATTAAATTTATTGCGTTCAGAAATGTTAGCGTTTGAATTTTCAACGTGTAAATAGACCTGCATGCGCTGCGCAATATTATAACGAGAGTAAGTAGACATCCAGGTGTTTGCTACACAAATTGGATGGCGAATATTAATTTTGTCTTTGTTACGTACACTGTTTACCGTTTTGTGCCAAAATCTCAGAACATTGCCTATTGTGTAGATGAGGAGAAATTTGCTTGAATTTCTGTTACTAGACCCATAGGTCTGGGAGACTGGTCTTATCTTGATTTCCTAACTAAAATAATATTATAAATACGAACGTATGAATGGATTGATGGATGCTGGCTACTCAATCACGTCAAAATGGCGAATGGATCTTGATGAAATTTGGCATAGAGGTAGATTATAGTCTGGAATAACAACTTGCCCAAATCTGAGGGACGAAACTTTACATTTCTTGTATAGGCCTTTTGTGTTAATAAAGGTTTTTGCAAAAATAAAGTACCTACTCTATAACCATATTCGATTCCCATTTATCTCTGTCCCAAAACACATCAAAATTGATGAAATTAGTATTTCTTGTATAGTCGAGGTGGTTGGCATAACGGACTACATGGTCTACGTCTTGCCCCACAAAAAGTATAAAACATGCTTTCACAGAAAATTATTATTTTTTCCTTGGACCACTACTCTAACAGACTAAATGCGAAAGCAAACATCTACGAGTATTGCTTAATTTGTAGAAATTGTAAGAAAACTCTCAAGGAAACTCTTCAAAGTTGGTTTTATGGAGATACATAGAAGTTTTTAGCGGTGTTGAAATAAAGATTGTAGTGTACCATCATCTGCCTGGCCTTTTCCCAACTATATTGGGGTCGGCTTCCAGTCAAACCGGATTTAGCTGAATACCAGTGTTTTACGTGGAGCGGCTGCCTACCAGACCTCCACAACCCATTAACTGGGTAACACGGTACTTCATGGCAAGACTAGAGTCAGATTTACTGGCTTCTGACAATCCGTAACGACTGCCAAAGATCTACAAATGACAGCCGGGACCAACGGCTTAACGTGCTTTCCGAGGCACGGAGGAAACTCGTTATGTTAAGATGGTCACCCATCCACAGACCAACCTTGGTAAGCGTTGCTTAACCTTCAAGATCGACCCGTGCGGCTGTTATTATTTAGCCACGAGCTCCTCTTAAAGATTGTAGTGTACCATTAATTTTTAATTAATTTTAATTAGTTTGCTAAGTAAGAATACTAAGGTTTTAGGAAGTACATTTTTTACATTATTTACACCTTTTTTCCATACATAGAAGATGACTATTTTGAGGAGCTCGTGGCTAGATAATAACAGCCGCACAGGTCGATCTTCATGGTTAGGTAACGCTTGCCAAGGTTGGTCTGTAGATAGGTGACCATTTTAACATACCGAGTTTCCTCCGTGCCTCGGAAAGCACGTTAAGCCGTTGGTCTCGGCTGTCATTTGTAGAACTTTGGCAGTCGTTACGGATAGTCAGAAGCCAGTAAATCTGACTCCAGTCTTGCCATGAAGTACCGTGTTACCCAGTTAATGGTTTGTGGAGGTCTGGTAGACAGCCGCTCCTCGTAAAATACTGGTATTCAGCTGAATCCGGCTTGACTGGAAGCCAACCCTAATATAGTTGAGAAAAGCCTAGGATGATGATGACTATTTTATTTTATATAATTGCCGTGATTATTTAATAATATTTAGCTCCTCTCGCCTAAAACACAGGACGTCCTAGTTCAGGCATAACACTAGTGAACTTGACATAGATTTAACCAAAAATGTATGTATTACTCACTTGACTTGAATAAAACATGGTTTTGTTCTATTCTTCTACCACCTTAATTCCTAATCGAGGTATGTTCTTCGTTCACTTTTGATTTGAGAAAAAAAAAACATGGAATTTACTTACTAAACGTATTCCTTTCTTCCGCATTGACACGAAAATTTTCCTGTACGGAACCGCGGCGGCAGCTAGAATATCTCTAATTCCATAAAAACGACGTATGTAGGCGGGCTCTAACAACGTTGACTCTGCCAATAAAACGCTTGACAAGCGATAACCTAATTTCAAGTAAAAATATTACGAAGAGGCGAACTGATTTCCGCTAACAAGTTGGTTAGCAAAATTTATAGCCATTCCACGTCCTATCGTCTCCATCTGTGGCTATTTCTGACTTTGTAAGCAAATGATTGGTGTTTGTACCATGAATAGGTATTGTATCATTCGAGTTCCTTTAAGGCTTAATTATTACGTTTTTATTTCCGTTGTCGCTGGATTTGAAATGCTGGTACTCACCTGCATCCATCATCATAATCATCATCACAACATAACGTAACACGTATAAGTGACAAGGTCATTATCTGCCTAGCCTTTTTCCCAACTATATTTTGGTCGGCTTCCAATCAAACCGGATTTAGTATTTTACGTGGAGCGGCCGCCTACCACACCTCTACAACTCTTTAACTGGGTAATACGGTACTTCATAGCAAGACTGGAGTCAGATTTACTGGCTTCTGACTATCCATAACGACTGCCAAAGATCTACAAATGACAGCCGGGACTAACAGCTTAACGTGCTTTCCGAGGCACGGATGAAACTCGGTATGTTAAGATGGTCACCCATCCACAGACCAACCTTGGAAAGCGTTGCTTAACCTTGAAGGTCGACCCGTGCGGCTGTTATTATCTAGCCACTAGCTCCTCTATAAGTGACAAGGTCACAATAGTGCTAATTTAAGAAATTTTGTATGTAAGGATGTTTCTGTGAGTTTGTTGTTGGAGTGCCATAATAAATAAATAACAGCAGAAAGACGTCCACTACTGGACAAAGGCCTTCCCCAAAAGGAGGGATTAGCCATAATCGCCACGCTTGGCAGGCGTGTTGCGTTTTACAAAGAACGTCGTTGCCCATTCTCTGGTGAGTCCTTTAGCCACCTCTTACGACACCCAAGGGAAGTGATGGTATGGTATTATTCTTTTATGGCACCATACGGCACCGGCCGATACCATACGGCATACATGCATCCGCATCCGGTTAAACTGAAAGCCGGCCCTATCATACATCGGAAAAGGCAAGCAGAATAATTGACTCACGGATAACCAACGGAACTCTATAACTAAGCCTCCGCTGTCCGTCCGTCGGTCTGTCTGTCTGTCAGCAGGCTGTATTTCAAATAGGTACTGTAACAAGTAGAAAGTTGTTTTCATTTTTAAAAAAATAAAAAGGGTTCCCATAGAAAAAAACGTGTTTTTTTCGGTTTATGGCACGGAACCCTTCGTGTGAGAGTCCAACTTGCGCTTGGCCGTTTTTTTCTTATAAGTTTCTAGTTTAGTTATAGTTTTCGTTCTTGCATTTCATTAAAAAATTAAATGCAAGAACGTTATCGGCTACTGCTGTCAGCGATAGGACTACCATTGTATCCACTATCATTAAAATTTCTTGTGAAACGTCTTCTCTACTCTACTCTTAATATAGTTCTCTTATTAGCTACGGCTACAATACGTCACGAGTCAGTGCGGTCAATAATACAATCATTGCTGTCATAATTCCGCTTTGAAACAGCTCATAATAACCTAATTAACTATGTGGTCTTTGAAGACATCTAATTTACAGCAAAGATTCAAAAGGAGAACCTGATGTTGATCTGTTTAAAATACATATGAAACCAAGTCTTTTCCAAATTATCATTATTTGCATTTGGGTCGGCTTCCAGTCAAGCCAAATTCAGCTGAAAACCAGATTGTGTCTTCTTTTGGATTATAAGCTTGACATAATAAGAAAAGAATTTTTCCTAAGTTTCTTTGCAAAAAGGAAAACTTGAAACACACATGTAGAATTCGCATTCATTATTCAATTTTGTCTGCCCTTGGCCTACATTCGTATTTCCCTCGCACGGCGAAACGATTAAGACGTCGTACGAAGACTTTTCAGCGAATATGCCTCCAGATTACAAACACTCTTGAGGGAATTTGGATGTCCAATTTGTTTTGCAACCAGATCTTTTTTTCCTGCATATCATGTAATTCACGGCCTAGATTATTTGGTAATATGTTCCGAAAATAAATCACAGTTATTCCTCGATTCGCATTGTTATGACATGTGCGTAGGTTGGCCATTTGTCAGGTGATAAACCTTTTTCAACTTTAATACTGTACGATCACACCGGCTACATGTCGGTACAAATGCGAACATGTCAAACGACATGTGGGGATCTGTTACTGGATTAGGCAGTGTTATTTTAAGTGCGAAAGATAGTCTTATTTGGTAGTTCCTGTGATGTTATGTAAGGCGTGTTACTTTGTGTAAGAGCTGACCTTTCGCCGGTACATGGGTGGGCAGGTTTAGGTGGCCACCTACGTCACACTCATGCATGACAACGCATAATGTTGGCTGCCGACCGCCTGCATTATTAAAAGGGCCTCGCGTACCAAACGGCCGCTTTTAATTTAATGTCTGTGTCTAAAAACGTTACTAAGCACGGGGGACTTGTTTTCAAGGTTTAAATTCAAAGTTGGCGTTGTTTGTGGGGTATTTCGGATGGAGGGTATCCGCTGACTGCCAAACTAATGTGGCAACAATTAAGGCCCCTCGTTTGTGGACCGAAACGGAGCAATTACCTTATCTACCATTATGTGCGTGATTCTTGTGAACTAGGGGTGTGATTTTCCTTTTCATCGATCTGCGGTTTTGACCTAGATTAATAGGTAACCTAGTTTGATTGATAGGTCAGCCACTTTCATAATTTGTTTAACATATTATGCATACAGATGATTTAGAATTGAATGGTTTAGAGATACGTTTTACGGTAATAAATGAATAATTTTGAACATTCATACAAACTGAAAAAATCAAAGGCATAATAATTGTCATAGTTAAAACATTGACAGGTGGTTTGGTAATTGCAGTGTATACTAGAGTAAACGACCAGAGGGACAATTAAAACGAAAAGCCTCATTTTTTATCACTAACGAACGAACGTTGCTTTAAATTATAGCCTTCTGGTTGCAGAAGCTTCTCTATAAAAAAAATGAATTAAGAACAGTTGATTGGTATACAGCACGTAACTAAAAAAGTTATGAATATAAATGTAAATGGGATTTAAAGGGAGATAGAGGCCAAAAAAAAAGTTGAATGGATTGTGTGAGGAGTGATATGAAACAAAAAGGATTAGTGATGGCGTGACGGCTGACAAGACAGAATGGAAGAAAAACCGTGTTGCGCCGATCCCAATTAACATGGGATAAGGGCAGGAAGATGATAAAGTTGATTGTTGTAGGCACTCTCAGCCAATCAACGTTTGGGTTTCTGCTATCCAAATTCAAATTAAGAATCAGGATTTAAACTATGTAATCATGAATGGTTATATTTTTATAAACTAATAAGGTTATTAGTCCTTGCCACCCACAAGATGAAAAAGGTACAGATAACTCTAACAAGCATCAATTAATTTTGAAGAACGGGAGATACTGACATTTACTAACTTTATAACCTTTTGATTACTTTGATTGAATTTGAACTCAACAATGTCAATAAAACTTTGTACGATGGAGTAAATGGCATCATAGCTCAGCTAACTTTGCAAAAGTTTACAGTGGGTGGATACAAACACAGAGAATCAGGTTTATATTGGCATTCTACACTCACCTTGACTTTCAACATTCTATCATACCCACAAATAGCTAATTTTATTACTAGTCAAATAGGTATCCGTGCTATGTAAAATACTGGCTGCATCTGAATAGACTTGAATATAACATAGTTGGTAAAAAGTTAGGTCAGTGATAAGGTAACCTCCTTTGTTGTCAGTCGATGGAACTTTAGAATGGTCTGGCAGAAGTACGAGTATGAATAATATTTAAATTAGAAATATTTTATTGTTTTTGAGTGGAGTGCAAGGGAGCACTCCGAAATTTCTACGAGAACGGGAAAAATCGAGATATGCACGTGCGAAGTCTGGTTTATTATATTCTTTACTAACTTTTGCTAACGACTTCGTACGTGCATATTCCATGTAAATAAAAAATGGAATGGTGTCGGAACTACAAAACTTTGTTAAAAATGGTTTTCTAGTCCAAGGCAAAGTTAGAGGGCCGCTGGAATAATCTTTAAATTGATCCGGGCGCTTTCTAGGTTTAAAATTAGATTGTTCTAGTGGCTCGGCCTATCGATTAATTATTTGCTACCGCTTCCATCAAGGTATTGTCAATTAGTAGCTTTGGGTTAAAACGGGTATTTTAAACCTTCTGATGGCCTATACTTACTGGCCGAGGCTACTTTATTCGTATAGAAAAACTAGATTCTGCCAGCAGCATAGTCAGGTCAACTGGAAATTATCCCTAGGAATAATATCTACCTATATGATAGGTCATTATCATCTGCCTAGCCTTTTCCCAACTATATTGTGGTCGGCTTCCAGTCAAGCCAGATTAAGCTGAATACCAGTATTTTTCGAGGAGCGGCTGCCTACCAGACCTCCATAACCCATTAACTGGGTAACACGCTACTTCATGGCGAGACTGGAGTCAGATTTACTGGCATCTGACTATCCGTAACGACTGCCAATGATCTACAAATGACAGCCGGGACCAATGGCTTAACGTGCTATCCGAGGCACGTAAAAAACTTGGTATGTTAAGATGGTCACCCATCCACAGACCAACCTTGGTAAGCGTTGCTTAACCTTGAAGATCGACCCGTGCGGCTGTTATTATCTAGCCACGAGCTCCTCTATAAGTAACAAGGTCACAATAGTACTAATTTATGTAAGGATGTTTCTGTGACTTTGTTGTTGAAGTGCCATAGTAAATAAATAACAGCCGAAAGACGTCTATGATACTACTGGTACTATATGATATTATCTAATCTAATATATAAAAATCTCATACCACGGTGTTTGTTATCGAACTCTTCCAAAACGGCTTGACCGGGGCTATTTTTTTATGTGGCAAAACAACGTTGGCCCGATCAGCTTGTAATATATACGTATCAAATCGGACTCCTTAGATTTTGGTGACTTTAAGCGCCAGATAAAAAAGGAGGCGAAGATGTTCAATAATGGTCATCCATTTCTTATTACCAAAAAATAAGAAATAAAACCTTCTATTGTGGTCCTTCGAAGGGATATTAGGGAAAGATCAATGTAATTTATTACAACTTTATCTGGCGCCTATAATAGCTCGAAGAGCTCGAGGCTAAAAGAACAAGAGCCGCATGGATCGATTTGCAAGGATAAGCAACGCTTGCCAAGGTTGGTCTGTGGATGGATGACCATCTTAACATATCGAGTTTCCTCCGCGCGTACGTCAAGCCGTTGGTTTCGGCTGTCATTTGTAGATCTTTGGCAGTCGTTACGGATAGTCAGATGCCAGAAAATCTGACACCAGTCTTGCCAAGAACTACCGTGCTACCCAGTTAATGGGTTGTGGAGGTCTGGTCAGGCAGCTGCTCCACGTAAAATACTGGTGTTCAGCTGGATCCGGTTTGACTGGAAGCCAACCCCAATGTAGTTGGGAAAAGGCCAGTCAGATGATGATCTGGCGCTTAAAACAGAGGTCTAAATTTATTGATATCATATTCGTAACAATGGAACTATCTACTATAAATAAAGGTTAGAGTTCTTCGAAACATTATCTTATACATTATCACAAAATAGCGCGTTGTTCCAAGAAACACAATAGAGACCTCTAAAACAGCACTTTCTTACGAACCAACAGATGTCGTTGTGAAATTATCTTTTGTACAAAAAAGCTTTGTCTTTGTAAGTTGAAAAGAAACATAAAATCTCCCCACATGAGTAGGAATATATCTATGCTTTTACGTAAGTAAGCTTTGTAGGGTTCCGTATCCAAAGGGTAACCAACGGGGTTCCGTTGGTTACCCTTTATTAGCTTAGTGATAGGTTTATCACTAAGCCTCCGCTATCCGTTCGTCCGCCCGTCTGTCTGTCAGCGGGCTGTATCTCAAGAACCGTAACAGGTAGCCCGTTGAATATTTTACCAGTTCGTGTATTTTTATAGCCGCTATAACAACAAATAATAAAAATTAAAGCCTATTATGGTACGGAAACCTCGTGTGCTAGTCCGACACGCGCTTGGCCGATTTGTTTTCTGAAAGGATACTCAATTTCACCTAAAGTCAAAAAGCAAACGTTTAGAGTGCTAATTCTACCATTTTTAAGCAACGTTCGCATTCACCATACATTTTGGACAGATTGCGACTGACATGCGAATGTCATGAAAGTATCCTTTTTTTAAGGATGGGAAATCATCAAATGACTCCTCCCGCTCTGGGTGAAGCAGAAGGGAGTGTGTGTATCCGTGTTCCTCCGAATTATCTTGAGTGTCAATTCTACTCATAAGCAATGTTCGCATTCATATGTCTGTCGCAATCTGTCTTAAATGTATGTAAATAAAGGCTTATTGACAGATTTCGACTACTATTTTGCGTAAATCTTTATTGACGTGAGGAATGCAGGCTAAAAGTACTGAAAAAAAATACGAATAAATTTATAAATTTGTAGCAGTAGCTCCAACGTACATCCACGCAGTTCATTCCAAGCCTGTTAATTTCGTTTTAAATTGCCTTTACAAACACCTACTGTTATTTTTACCCGAAATAATACGTACTGTAAGAATGTCAGAATTCGTAAGAGCTATTTTTAATTAGCTACGAGTACGTGTGATAAGGAATTTTATAACACAATACTACATAAAATTGCTAGGTAGGTTGATATTTGTATGTAGCTATTAAGCGTTAGGGCCAACACACTACGCACGATATGAAGTCGCTATTTATTTATTTTTAAGTACATGAGCTTCAGCATGGTGCGACGTTATGTCGTGATGTGATGTCTTGTCGTAGAAATATACGAAATGCATAGTGCGATGTTACGTCGTGATGGGATGTCGTGTCGTAGAGATATACGAAATGTATCATAAAATACCATGACAGGCTATCTATCTATCTATCAGGATATGGTTTCCGCACTTAGTCCTGATGTTGGACCATTGTGCGTGAGCCATGGCGGCCAAAAATTTACTCCAACCAGCCAACCTCCCTCCAGAAGCAGATCAGTTTACCCGGTGTGTTCAAGATGTCTGTGAGCGAGCTTTGTGTTCCTATCGTTTGGTTCCGTATTTCGGCAACGCCTGTGCACTCGAAAAGTACATACGATACAGTTTCCTCCTGTTCCATGCATGCTCTGCATAGAGAACTGTCCGTAATGCCTATGGTGTATAAATGTTTGTTTAATGAGCAGTGCCCGGTGATGGTCCCCGCCACCAATCGCAGGCTGCACCTATTCAGTCGCAGAAGGCGACTGGTCAGTTTCTTGTTTAGGGATGGCATAGCTTCCCTGGATTGCCTGCAGCCTGGTGCCAAGGCCCACCAGCGTTCCGCCTGCTTGTGTGTGTGTTCTTGAAGCCATGTGCGCAACTGGGTGAATGGGAGCGGTATTATGGGTTCGGGTCCAGCCGCCACTGCACCAGAACCTCTCCTGGCCAGCATATCGGCAGCATCATTCCCTAGTGATCCGCTGTGTCCTTTGATCCATTGCAGCGTCACAGTGTTGCGGTTGGTCACCGTGATGCGTTCCAATGCAATGTGACATTCTTGTATAAGTTTCGAGGTAGTATAATATTTCCCTAGGGATTGGAGGACTGAGGCGCTGTCAGAGAGTATGCGAATGTTGGTGTTCGTGACTCTCCTGGCTTCTATGGCGTGGACCGCTAAGATAATGCCCATACATTCCGCCTGGTAGACGGTGTTGAGTTTACCCAAGGGTCTGGATATTTTGATGTTAAGATCGTCGGAGTAAACTCCGATACCGGTTCCGTCGCTTGTCTTTGATCCGTCAGTGTATATTCTCAGCTCTTTGGGACCCGAGTGATCGTCCATTTCCTGCTCCAGAACTATATTGTAGTGCTTCTGGAAATGGTGTGTCTTTTGGGCTTTGTCGTTGGGTGAAATCATCATGGGTTGCAGTCCAACAGCGTCCTCCATGATGCGCGTGTGCTTGATTCTGGAGTCTGTTCTTAAAGTGCCAGATGCCCTGAGCCTGAGAGCCGCCAGGGCCGCCACTTCCCGCACTATAAGGTGTAATGGTGGCAGTCCCAGCATTGCCTGCAGGGCCGCAGTGGGAGCAGTTTTCATACTGCTTGTGACTGCCACACAGGCGAGTCGCTGCAGCTTTTCGAGGTCTTTCTGTGCTGTGCTCAGGTCGGTCCTGGGCCACCAGACTAATGAGCCATAAGTAATTATTGGTCTGATAACTGTAGTGTATAGCCAGTGTGTTATACCGGGACTGATGCCCCAGTTCCTGCCTAGCATGCGTTTGCATTGCCACATGCAAATACTGGCTTTTGTGGTGATATATTCAGTGTGTTTCGCCCAGTTCAGCTGCTTGTCCAAAAAGATGCCCAGGTATTTGGTTTCAGTTGAAAGGCTTAGGGTGGTACCAAAGAAACGTGGTAGTTCTAATGGTGGCAACTTTCTCTTTTTGGTAAAAAGAACAAGTTCGGTTTTGGTGGGGTTCACTGCTAGCTGATACTCTTTGCACCAGTCCTCTACTATTCTTAAGGCCTGCCGCATGAGATTGCATAGCGTGTTTTCATGTTTTCCGTTTATTATTATGGTTATGTCGTCAGCGTAACCAACGGTAAAGTATCCTTCATTGTTGAGTTTCCTTACTAGGGTGTCTGCAACAAGGTTCCATAGTAGCGGTGAGAGGACGCCCCCTTGAGGGCAGCCTTTCGCAACGATGGCTCGAGTTGTGTTATTTATGGTGACCTGTACAGCTCTCTGCTTGAGCATAGTTGTAATCCAGCTTCTCAGGGTCGTATCCACACCGTGCCTTCCGAGGGCTGTGCTAATGCTTTTAAACATGGTTTTATCAAAAGCGCCCTCTATGTCGATGAAGACAGCTAGTGAGGAGCATTTGTGGTTTATTGCACATTCGATCTTTGAGACTACGCTGTGCAAAGCTGATTCTGTTGATTTCCCCGTGGAGTAGGCGTGTTGTTGACTGTGGAGCGGGAACTTACGCAGTGGTCCATCCCGGATGTATCTGTCGCAAAGCCTCTCCAGGGATTTCAGTAGAAAGGATGTCAGGCTTATTGGTCTGTAGGCTTTGGGTTGTGTATAGTCCGTTTTTCCGGGTTTGGGGATGAAAATGACCTTCACCTCGCGCCATGCGAGGGGTACGTATCTGTGTGCAATGCAGGCTTGGTAGATTACTAACAGCCATGGTGTCAGGACGCCCTTTCCCCATTGTAATAGGCCTGGGAAGATTCCATCAAGTCCTGCGGATTTGTATGGTTGAAAGGTCTCCACAGCCCACATTATCCGATCCTCTGTCACTATTTTCCGAGCTGTAGACCAGTCTTGTTCGGTAGGGGGCCATCTTGATTCGGCCGCCCACGTTCTGTCTTCAAGGAGGTTACAGTCTGGGAAATGCGTTTCAAGAAGTACCTTACTGGTTTCTTGGTCCGTCTGTGTGTATGAGTTATCTGGTTTTTTCAGCGCGCCGAGGGTGCGGTCTTGATCAGTTGATAGGATCTTCCGCACCCGTGCGGCTTCGTCATTTGACTCTATGGACTCACAGAACTTCCGCCAAGCTGTTTTCCTGGCGGTTCTGATATGTTTCTTAAAGGTGTATTGAGTAGTTTTATATGTTTCCCAGTCCTCTGGGAGTCTGGTGTTCTTTGCTCTGTTGAATTGTTTGCGTAGTGTACTTCTGAGTTTATTTAATTCAGCATTCCACCAAGGGTTACTTTTGCCCATGCGTGGTACTGCTAGTTTGCAGGAGGTGTGGTATGCTTCGGTAATATAGTTACCTAGTTTGGTAACAGTATTTTCTAGTTCATTTGGATCTGTTATTTGGTTTCGATGCATTTGGTGCCTTGCTAGTAAGATTGCTAGAAGGCGTTTGAATTCAGGTATGTTTGTTCGACGTGGGTTTCGCCTGGGTTCGGGCTTTTTTGTGTTGGCCGCCAGTGTAAAACGAATTCTCCTGTGGTCGGAGCAGGATGGTTCGTCTGACACTCGCCAGTTTGAGATAAAATTCGTCGCGTTTTCTGTGGCCAGCGTTAGGTCTATGATCGTTTGTCCCCTGACGGTAACCCAAGTGGGTTCAGAGCCACGGTTTACGATGTTAAGGTTAGTCGAGAATAAATAAGTGGATAAAGCCTCACCTCTGGTGTTCGATACTTCACTGCCCCATAGTGGGTGGTGAGCGTTGGAATCGGTACAGATGATCAGGTCCAGTTTGGCGGTCTCGCAGTGCTGGACCAAATCATCCATCTCCTTCGGTGGGCAGTTCTCGTCGTCGCCTGGCATGTACACCGATGCTAATACGAGATCTGGTGTATCTATGCTAGTTTGTAGCATGATCACGGTTATGTCTCTGGAACAGAATTGGGTCAGCGGCGTAATAGGTACGTCTTTAGGAGTGTATATGCATGTTCGTGGTTTTCGGGTGCTATGTGTGCTGAGTGTTAATTTACCTCCAATATTTCCAAGGCCGCATATCCTGTCACATCTGATCCACGGCTCCTGTATGAGTGCGATTGTTCTTGGTTTCGTCTCCAGCGCCCTGCGTAGGCTAGCCGTTGCTGTTTGGCTATGCTGGAGGTTCGTCTGTATGATCTGGATGGTGTTGGGTGTGGGCGGCATTGCCGGTGGTGTGGAGTTAGGAGGAGTCTGATCCATCGGATAGTGTCCCTCCCTCCTCCACTCCGTGCCAGTTGTCTGTTGCTGGGGAGGATGCAAGCAGTTGTGACGTCCACCCGGGTGATGTGGGTGGTGCAGACTCTATGTCTGCATCGGCCATGGCCGCTCTCGCCATTTCCTCCTCCAGTCGTGCCATGTCTTGGTCATTCGTCAGGGTCGGTACAGTCTCGGTCGTGGTCTTAAAGTCAGTGTCGGTCCTGACGTCAGAGGGCTGAGGTCTCTGATAGAAGCGGACGTATATTGATCCCAGTAGGTACGATATACGCCGCTCCCGCTCCAAGACCTGGTCAACTTCATCGGCCGGGATTCCCAGGGTCAAATATGTCCCGTGGTTATCCCCACCGACAGAAGTCGCCCTGTACAGTGACCACCTCCCTATGTCGTACCAGGTATTCTGACGGATCAGAATACTTTGGAGCCGCGCTATGTCCCCATTGTACCTGGGGACGAAGAGCGCAGCTCGGGCACGGGTCGGTATCTCGTCCTGTCGCATGACGGTCAGCGTCTGTTCTGTCTCCGGGAGTCTAATTCTGGGCACATTTTGAGTCAGCCAGGTCAGGGCGTTGTCGTCCTCACACCACACTTGCACGGTACCCTCCGCTATCCTAGGGAAGCCGCGGAAGGCCGGGAGTGGTTGAGTCAGGTCAGCTTCCATGACCAGTCTTTCCAGCTCAGTCTTAATTTGTGAAGTTTCTGTCTGCGTCAGGTCTCGAGAGGGGGGAGGAAAGCAGATCGCCACGGAGAGCCGCGCCGGAATGTCCTTTGTGGCCCGCGCGTAAGTTCTCTGTTCCCCCTGAGCGGTCTGGATCTTCACACGTTTCGGGTTCCCCTGCAGCGTACTCGGCGAGGCCGTATCATCCGGCCGTACCCTCTTTGCCGCCCCCAAACCGCTTGGCCCAGGCTGTGGCTCAGAGGTGCCCTTACCGGCGCTCGATTTCAGGGTTGCCCTGTGCGAAGCTCCAGCCCGCTTCCCCCTCCCCCTTTTCGGTGGTCGTCGTTCTGTGTCCGGTTCTAGGTTCCGGCCTACTGTTCCGGTGGTTTCCAACGTTTCCGGGGATTTTTCGCGCTGGGTTTCCCCTTCGCGGACTCGCCCCCGGTCCCGTGTTTCCGCGTCCGGCCGTTTTTCGCGCTGGTTTACACCTTCGCGTACTTATGGCTGGTCGCGTACTTTCTCTGTGGCAACCATCTGCGCTCCGCGCTGGCTGTTGCCTTCGCAGCTTGTGCGCATCCGATCGCCTTGTTTCCTCTCCCCGGCTAAAGTTTTTCCGCGCTTAAGCATGCGTACTTCACCCGCCGGGGTCGGGATGGAACCACTTGAACAGGCAGCCTTCCCCTTGTCTCTTTGGTCATGGTCTGGGTTGTTCCTAAAACTATTCCTAACGATGCTCTGTTGCCAGGCGCTCGTGGAAAGTTTGGTCTGTGAGTGTCGTGGCGCTTGGGTACAGCCTGGTCTGTGCTTTGCGTTGGCGCGTGTGTCGCAGCCGAAGTCTGTGGTGTGGGCGCGTGTGTCGCAGCCGAGTCTGTGTTGTTTGTTGGCGCTGTAGTAGCAGCCGGTCGCGCCATAGGCGTATCATTAGGCAGTAAGTTGCCCCCCCCCAGAATACGATGGGGGCTGACCGACGAGTCGGCATGGGATTCCCCGGCTTGGCCGGGACCCACCTGGGTAGTTTTTTTCACGTTCTGCTTCATGATTGGGTTTGGGGTTGTTGGGCTTTTTTGGAAACGAGGTTACCCCTCCTCTGGACCGATAGGATTTAGGGAAAAAAAGGAGGGAGAGAAGTTTGGAGTAGGAAAAGTCGAGGGGATTAGAGGGGTACTGGGTTAACCCTAGGCCTGGGATCTGGCCTTCGGGAAACTTCTCCTGTCCGGGGTCTCACCTGAGACACTCCGGCCGGGGGATCGACACCGAGCAGTCAGGTGGCGGTCCCCCAGCCGGAGCTGGGCTATCCGCAACCTGCCCACCCGCTCGGTTGCACGAGAAGAAATGCTTGGCGACCTGTGTCGTCCCGCCCCGGGAGTACGTGTATTCCCGTGAAAGGACGACACAGCCGAGCCCCGAGTACCATGACAGGCTCGGGACAAGTAACGTATCATTAACGATAACACGGTAATCGAAATCGCAAAGACTAAACAAAATGAGATTGACAAACGGTATCGAAATCATACTCTTAGCACTTAGTCATTTCGGAAATAGGTATCATTTGACAGCGACATTTAGAGACTAGAGCGTATGTAGCGGCATCAAGGCCGCCACAAGAAATACCTATGGAGCAAATCTACATCGCAACAAAAAGAACCGCGACGCCATCTGTCCAAGTAGTAACGAACTACAACGTTGAAATCCTGCATCGCACAAGCAGAGTTTACCGTGCGGTTTGAACATATACATCAGCCCGAATATCAACTATCGAGTAGTAGCCCGCCAGGCACAACAGCCGCCTGGTTGGAAGATCCTTCCTTTTCAATGGGGGTTTGCGGGACTTTACTCTCTGTACCGCTACCTCCAAACGTATGATGTCATTTAGAGGTACGACGCACGACGTACATTATTAGGTACCTACAGCGTACAAGTATTAACTGCCGATACAATCCTACGTAGCTTCTGTATTTAATGATTGATAGTCAAAAGATGATGAAGATCAAGTAATGAGTGGAAGAACTTCCAGTATGATGGCTGATAAGTCATCAAAATAATGGCAAATGTTTGAAGTCATCAAAATAATAACAAAATAAGATTTACTGTTTTTCTGAGGTTATTTAAAGGATTTAATTATTTTTACTTATTTTTCATATTTTTAATCTACAATTATTTGAATATGGCAACTTTAAGTACAGAATTTACTCCAAAATGCAAGTGTGTTCTTTGTTTAGATTACAACGCAGCATCTTAAAACGCTGTCCGAATGTCGCGTTCATATGAAGTTTTTAACGCATAGAATGTTTTGTTTAGCGAAGTACAAGAAAAAAATACTTAAACTAAAATCTAGAAACCATACGGAACATTAAATCATCACGCATTACAGTACTAGCTGGTCGCTGTTTTGGTCAAAAACAGGCAAAAAAGGCTTTCCACGACACGACATCATTTTGTGGCACAATGTTACAATGTGCCACGATGTGACGTCATATAACGTAGGTATCAGTATTCGTTATATGACGTCACATCGTGGCAACAATACAAACATTTCTTGGCCAACACACAGTAATACCAGTTGCAGCATTGTGTATACTG
Source organism: Lacanobia oleracea (assembly GCA_950371165.1). Taxonomy (NCBI): domain Eukaryota; kingdom Metazoa; phylum Arthropoda; class Insecta; order Lepidoptera; family Noctuidae; genus Lacanobia; species Lacanobia oleracea. Next base: position 16,929,586 of record OX493387.1, on the reverse strand, counting down.
CAGGGTAGTTTTGCCAATAAAATTCTTTTGTCTCTGATTTAAATTCTTTTTTCTCTGATTTTATCCTCTTTTGTTGTGGACAGTATTTTTTCTTCTGAACATAAGAAATTCGAATTCAAAAAAAAAAAAAAAAATTAAATTTTTTTTGACTAATTGAAAGAATCTGAATTTGAATTATTTATATTCAGAAGAAAAAATACTGTCCACAACAAAACAGGGTAAAATCAGAGAAAAAAGAATTTTATTGGCAAAATACCATGCAGTATACACAATGCTGCACATTGTATTACTATGTGTTGGCCTAGAAATGTTTTATGCCAAGTCAATCATGAATACATCAATCTTTTTAATTACCTACCAGCATATTTTGATTAATACGCTGAATCGAAGACATGAATTAAGCCCGTTTTCCACCGAACTGCATTTGAACAGCTTATCAAGCAAATTATGTTGAATTATGCTGCTGAGAAGATATTGTTGTGATTGAATATAAAATAATTTGTTTCAATATTAATTTATGATATTGTGTTTTATAATATTATCATTTCTACTTTTTAACCGTCTTCAAAACAAGGAGAAGGTTATGTTATCGGTGGTTTATTTTCATAAATATGCACTGAATAATTAAGTAGTTTTTTATATAGCCCACATAGTGGCAAGTAATACCACTTAACAATAATTTTGGTTTCTAATTAAGTACCTACTAAATTGTAGGTACTAACCTAACCCAGCGAATTTTGGCAAAATCTAGAGTTATTAAAGCAGAATAGCTAAACCAATAAGATATATACCGTAACGTATTGCCATTATTAATTAATGCCAGCAGAATAATTGGGTAACCCGAGATATGGAGAAATTGGATCCCTTTTGATTAGTTTCATTCACAATCGCCCACGCCGATTGAGACCTCGTGCGTTAATTGATATGACGTAAAGCTTTCTTAATTTATATACCTAAAGTTCTGCTATTGGTTCTATGTTCTGGTGTATACCTACCTATTTTCAGGTCAAACTTCGCGTAATTAATATGAAAGGTTCTCCTACGCACGTCTCACAGTTGTACGTAGAACAATATTCGTCGGAAACAAATCTTCTTGTGACTTTGTTGATTTGTTACAAGTGAAACGACCTTTTCAAACATTAAGTAATGTTACATAGATATTACAAAGATATGAGTTTTGGTATACCTAAGTCGGAATTAACATTCAGAGAGGACAGGAAGAAAGACGTCAATAATATGTAAAAGTTGCAAATTTTAGCAAATAATGAGTAATGAAGAATTTTCGAAGTTTGTGCAACACTTGCCGATGACAGTCCTTGGATGGGTTTTCATCCATCGCACATCGGTATTATTTTCTCCTCGAAAAGCACGTTATGCCACAGGGCCCACAGGTCCCGGCTGCCATGAGTACATCTTTGACAATAATAACGGATAGTCAGTAGCAAATAAAGTTGACACCAGTCTTGCCAACGTTTTACCAGGTTATGCGCGGCTGTCACCTGTACATGTGAGGACCTTATGGCTGCGTCAACGAATATTGTTACCGTTGCTGAATACAGGGCCAAAAATAAAATTTAATTTTGTGCCATCAATACGCCAAGAAGATCAGGTTGTTGAGATCAGATTGGCAATCTCTCCATGTAAAATATTGTTGCATTTCGACATCCGGTCAGAATGGAAATGAAACCCTACATATTTCAAACGTTGCGGAATTCGAAAAAGCCATCGCGGCCCTGGAACGCAATGGGCACTTGAAGACCCACAGGAGTTTTAGTCAGTACCTAAGAGTCTGACACTATCTCCCTTCCTTATTTTCTTTAAAAAACATACTTCGGACAAAGCTTGCAAACAGTTGTAACAAAAGGTCAATAAATATTACGTATTTCTAGAATTGATAAATACTTAGGCGTCGTCTTAATTGGCTAACGATCGTACGAGTTAACAATGCGATTACGTGTCGAGATGAAAATGATTCCTGTTCCCCTATTCTGTAACAACACTTTCGTGTCTCGACAGCGGAATCCGAAGTGAGTATCAAATTACGTCAAACGTAAGATCTTTATGTTGTGTGCAATAAAGCTTATTTTGTGTGGTTTGTCACTCAGGTGAAGCTCGATATCATCTGCCTATCCTTTTCCCAACTATATTGGCGTCGTCTTCCAGTCAAACCGGATTCAGCTGAATACCAGTGTTTTACGTGGAGCGGCTGCCTACCAGACCTCCACAACCCATTAACTGGGTAACACGGTACTTCTTGGCAAGACTGGAGTCAGATTTACTGGCTTCTGACAATCCGTAACGACTGTCAAAGATCTACAAATGACAGCCGGGACCAACGGCTTAATAATAAATATTTAATGATAATTGATGTTACCATCCCGCATGACGAGAACCTCGTGAAGGCCGAGAAAGAGAAACAAATCAAGTATCTCGACTTAGCGCACGAGGTTGTCGACATGTGGAATGTGGACTCAGCTGTCATTGTGCCGATAGTCATTACGGCCAATGTCCTGATGGCCAAAAGCTTCGACGAACATCTGTCGAAGCTGGCGTTACGCGATTGGGTAAAGGGCCTGATACAGAAGGCAGTACTCCTCGATACGGCTCGTATTGTGAGGAGGTTCTTTCTCTGGAGCCCTAACCACCGGTAGCTTGGACCCTGCTCCCGACACCGGCGGACTACTACTTTTTATATTTTTAAATGTATATTTTTATGGTTTTTTAGAGATATATTTAAAAATATACTTTGTATGTAAATAAGAATAAATAAACGAAATAATAACTATTTATTTTCGGACAACAATGATCCAGCGTGTTAGTAAAGAATATTATATATAACCTATTATTAGTGTAAGTAGCCAAAATAAGCTAAAAAGCTTTACGAGGCACGGAGGAAACTCGGTATATTAAGATGGTCACCCATCCACATACCAACCTTGACAAGCGTTGCTTAACCTTAAAGATCGACCCGTGAGGCTGTTATTATTTAGCCACGAGCTTCTCATGCGAAAGCGGTGAAGCTCGATATCGAACTGGTTATTTGTTTTGTTTACTGGTTACTTATATGGTGTACATAATAAAGAGTATTCTATTCTATTCTATTCTATTCTAATTGGAACGAAGCCTTAAGTTGTCTTTTAAACCTATGTTTGTTCTAAACAGAATGGGATATAAACAACAATATTGCAACGTCACGTCATGGTACGAGCTAATGAAACCGCCATGCGGTTTGGTCTGGGACGCCATTAAAGCTCAATCTAAACTCGGTGTTTCACGACGTCGTCGACGCTAAGTTCTAAATTAGCAATTTACAGTTCAGGCTAGGTTAGGTTATAAATCGTGTTGCAATCAAAGGAAATAATACGTTTACGGTTCTTGGCTGTGTTATCGTGTTACCCAGCTAATAGGCTGCTACCAGCTGGTAGCTGAATACCAGTATTTCCATGTGAAATACTCTTGGAGCCAACCCCAATATAGTTGAGAAAAGACTAGGCAGATGATGACTGTTCTTGGCTACTGTGGTGAGCCAAGAATAGTCTGTACTGTGGTGACTTACCGAGCTCATATGAGCTCACATGTGCTCGGTAATTAAAAAAGAAAGTCCGTGGTTTTAGTGACAAAACAAGATGGCGGCATTTGTTCTGATATTAGACACGCGCCTATGCATATTTGTAAACGTGAAGAGATTTTCAAACAAGTTATTTATTAAACTCGGTTTGGTTACTTAGGTACAATATACCTATTGGTAAATAAAATTCTTCAACTTATTTTGAGCAAAATTATTTTTACAGGGTTATTATGATTGTCCCCTAACCACAAAGTACACCCATTTATATTCAGCTAAACCATAACAAGTAGGTAAGATCGTAATATTTCTAAAACATCCACACATAACAGCAATGTGTCCCTTTCGCATACCTTTCTGTGAAGAGCTATAAAAGAGTGCTAAAAGATAAATGCATGGTGCTCGTAAACTGGCGAGCTCAACCCTTCTATACTCTTAATACGTGTACTTAATCTTTAATTCCTGCGTATGTACCGATGGCCAATGTATCTTGACATTTCATGCTGGCGCTGGTTGTTAGGGCAAATGTCAGGGGAACTTCCTTTTGAATTTAGTTCCTTTTTCCGTCACCTGTCAAAATATACTGGATTTCGCGTTTCATAGGTTACACGACTTTGGGAGAGATGTATAAGTTTACCAAGCGATAAAGGGGAAGATTTATATGTAATGTGTTGATTATATGATTTTAACGACTTTAAAAGATGGTTGTTTAGTAAGTACTTCCATTAGGGTTTCGCGAGGTCATACTTACAGCAGGAATATTAAAGCGAACACACTCTCATTTCAATGCTGTGTTGTTTAGCTTGGAGTCCACAAAATATGTATAACTAGGTAGGTATACATATTCTGTGGGCTTCAAACTGAGCTTCAAGTTTTGAACTTAATTAAATCAAAATCCTCAATAATAGACTTCATTATCAGGTTCCGATAGGGCTGTCATTCTATCCTTACTAAAATATCATTAGCGCGAAAGTGAATCTGTTTATTACACTTTCGATTGTCACGAATTTTGGTACAGGTATAATAAGTGGGACCCTGAAGACGGTTATAGGCTACTTTAACTCGAATAAAACTTCGGAAAAGCTCATAAAATAAAATAATTCAAGAAGATCTGGTCAGTGGGTCGTCTTAGGGTCGAGCTTTTTTTCAAATTACCCTTCTTTGTTCACTTCCAGCGCACCAGCACCAGCCTCTGGGGTGAGTGGATGGGCGTGATGCATGGCGACGAGATGGAGTATGTCTTCGGGCATCCTCTGAACATGTCCCTTCAGTACCACACCAGAGAGAGGGACCTGGCTGCTCACATCATGCAGTCTTTCACCAGATTCGCTCTTACTGGGTGAGTAACTATTACTTTTTAATGGGTTCCTCGTTCTTAGATTTTGCGTCATCTATTGGCACTTTTTAACTAGAGAAAGTACGATTGTACACCGCAGACTTTCTTTAAGAAACCAGGAAAACAACTATTGAGTAATAAAAATCTTTGAAAAGCTCATTATAAAATGTTTATAATAATTAATTTCAATGTTAATATCAATTAAATGTTTCGTGGAAGGAAAAGTCACACGTACCACAACCACTCCACAACCTTTGCTTGACCACTTTTTGTCGCTGCGATGTAGTGTGGTTGTGGTCTTACTGCAAGCTAATCCTACGGTTTCAGCTAAAATATTGCAGCTTCAACCATTTTATCAATTTATCCATTTCCTTGATGGCACCACGCCGCAATGGGTTTCTATTAATTTAATGGTTTTGCTCTCTTGGCATCAATTTTGGCCAATATAATACTGTCATAATATTGGAACCCAATACTCCGCTTAATATGCAAAGTATTTTAAGTTATTAATCTATCAAATGGTTAAGCTACGTTTCTACCAGACATGTTCGAGGATGCGGAGCGAGGAACCAATAGAATAGGGTATTTTACAAAAAAAGACTAATTAGTCCTTCTGATAGATTAAAAAAAATATAGGACACATATTTTTTCATTTTTCACGTAAAAAAATTAAAGAGGATACAGCGAGCTGAAGACACGCGTGACGTCATCTGGCTTGGTAAATTTCGTACATTTTCAACAAGCCAGATGACGTCACGCGTGTCTTCAGCTCGCTGTATCATCTTTATTTCAATTATTATTTTTTGAAAATCTATCAGACGGACTAATTAGATTTTTAGTAAAATACCCCATTGCTTGCGCTGAGCGAGGCTAGGTAAATGCAGCGATTCTATTGGTCCTTAACTAATACATCTCTCGCTACGAATCCTCGCACATCTTTGTCTACATTCATACCGAAGAACATTAAAGCAGAAAATAAGGCATTATCACCTTATTAATCTATATTTTTATTCTGATGACAGAGAAACATATATAAAGCAATTTGTTTGTTTGTTCGTTTACTTGAACGCGCTAATCTCAGGAAGTACTGGCCCGGTTTGCGGAGCAGTAATGAAAATTGTGACGCAGACGAAGTTGTGCCGGTCAACTAGTGTTATAATAGAGCTTTATATTGACACACGAAGTTGGTTGTCACACTCCTCTCTTACGTGAACTTCAATTAAATAGGGTGATGGTAAACAGAGCTTGATTATCTTCGAGATTTAGGCCAAATTATCGGAAACTCCCCCACGTTCAAATGTCAGCCTATCGATTTTAGTCTAATTTTGTTACGATATGAACTTTCAGTATAAAACCGACTATTTTAGGTATATTGATCTGAATTCTAAACTTGTCTACTGTCCGATGTTCATTTGATTTTCGGCCAGTTGAGGAGGTTTTTGTGGATTATTTTCGGGATAAGCTTTCAATAGATATGAAGTTACTTGGGTTAGGGTTCGATAATCTTTGGGATCGAAATAGCCATACATCAACGTAACCGATAGCGCTCTGGGGCCTGCCCATACAATCTGTGACACAGTTTCTAACTACCCCACCTAGGTATAAATAGATAAGGTATCGTCTCTCACAGTATTCAACACTGAAGAGGTTTAAGAGTTTAAAACATCGAAACTATTCACGTATTTAGGTAAACGACAAACAGACAACACAAATAAAATCATTGTGTTTATACATAAACATACATATATAACTATTTTACGCTTTTATCCCTTGGGGAAAGGCAGAAACTGTTGAAACACTTGCTATTATACTTTTTTATCTTAGTTTACATTCATTCGTAGCAAATCATTCCTTAAGGACCCCTTTGACATCACTGTAATGATTAGTTACCTACCGCGTGTTTGATTATGGCTGTTATTCTTACGACATCATGGTCGTGGCTGCCTCCATTATTCTTGTTTATGAGGATTTCTTGCCTTCTTTACCTCGTGTCGTACATTTGTACGGTGCAGATGTAGGCAGCACCGTTTAGCATTAGTCAGTAACAGATATTTTCGGAGTTACATACCTCTATATCTAAAAAACTGACTGATGCTATAATGGAAATAAAATGTCTACAATGTCAATTTGTTTAAAAGAACCAGATAATGATTTTGAAACTCCCAAAATGCATAAGATTTGAATGTCTAAGAGCCATTGACTGATAGTCATCAACCCTAATAAAAACTTGTTGTGACATCTGTGCTGCCACATACAAAATAAATCCTGACGTCACACAAACAAATCCTACATCGCGGTAGGTATCAAAGTTTTCCACGCGATTTGAACATTTACAAACGCTTGACAACAACTATTTATACCACCAGACACCACATTTATGACCCTAAGTCTCATCTGACATTTTATACTCAATAAACGGTCAACTGTTGCGACGCTGTGAGACGGCGTTGTGTCAATACTCTGCGTCTGTGGCGACGCCACTAAATGGCGTCGCCAGTTTTGACGTTATTTTCATATTTTAAAGTCACCAAAATCTAAGAAGTCCAATTTGGCAGCATGATACCACATTGCTTTACTAGTAAGTATGAAAAGAGACTAAAATAAATCTCTTTCGCAGTAGTAGAGGGAGATAGAAGATTGCTTTATCACTAAGTGCGAAAGAGATTTATTTTTTTAGCTAAAACCTAACCAACCCCAACCTCTTCAACTCTTTCAGCAAACCGCACAAGCCGGACGAGAAGTGGCCGCTGTACACGCGCTCATCGCCCCACTACTACACGTACACTGCGGACGGGACCAGCGGCCCTGCCGGGCCCCGCGGCCCCCGGGCCTCCGCCTGCGCCTTCTGGAATGACTTCCTCAACAAGCTCAATGGTAAGAAAAAGAAAAAAAAAGATTGAACAAAACAAAACTGAAATTCCTTAGAAATAGTAACTAGTTCTGGAGTAGCGACTGCGTACCGGAAGACGCAGCTTTGGAAGGCCTCCAACAAGGTGGACCATGACCTGGTGAAAGTTGCGGGTAGCCGATGAATGCAAGACACACAGAACCAGTTGTTATGGTGACACTTGGGGGAGGTCTATGTCTAGCAGTGGACGACTTTCGGCTAAAATGATGATGATGTTGACTAGCTTGTTAGCACGTGTGGTTTGGGATTTCCCATTTGCTGGAGTGTCTCCCATGCCCGTTTTCTTGATGATCTAAATAACACCTTCGAATACGTAATTAAATGAGGCAATCAATTAGGACCAAAAATGATAATGCAATTCACCATCGAGACGAAAAGAAAGGATATCAAGTAGCTTGTCTTAAGGTTATAGACATTTTCTTCAGGTTTTATAATACGAAAGTCTTGGGTTTGATCCTAGAAGATGGTTCATCATTCAATCAATCAATCATCGCAAAAACACACATATTCTTTGGTATCTATAAGAGCAACCAATTACAATCATAATATAAACGTGTATAATGTTTTTGCTTTTGTGTCCTAACTGTGACTATTTAACTAACAACTCTTAGGGACTGTCTCCACGAGCGACAGAATCGCGGACAGTTTACGTTTTTTTTCACTTATCGAATCCCCACGATAATATCGCCGTGTGGAGACACGTTCATAGAGTTGTTATAGAAATACGTGGCACAACGAAAATATCACCGTGATTCGTTCGCTCGTGGAGACAGCCACTAATCTACCTACTTAATTATTTGATACCATCAAAGGTACGGAAAAGTCCGGGGTACTTATTATAATCATACTGTTCACTTATCTACTTCCTGGTATAGTTTTCAGTATTTTCTTTTGTTTCTATTATTAAATAATATAAAATTTTGTTTCTATATTATCCTTGGCCTACTATGGCCTCAAGGTGTTCTCAATGCCAGAATGTCATGTGCATGGGTTGGTTCTATATGATTAACTACAACGTGATTGTAACTTGTGTTAGTTTCCCCAAGGATACTAACACCAGCTACAATCGTGATACGAATGCTTATTTAATAACTAGCTTTTGCTCGCAACTTTATACGCAAATATCGTATTTTTTCCCGTTATCGTTAGAATTTCTGGAAATCCTCTCTTAGAGTGCTTTCCTTCGGAACGTGGAGCAGTTAAATGCCAAGTTACAGCTTTCAACGACCAACAGTTTCGGGGCTGTGCGTTTTCAGTTAGTCACTGAAGAATTTTATAATTATATTATTGACTCAGCTGACCCATGCCCACTTCGTTGGGCGATATTTTTCGGGTTAATATACAGTAGGGGTGGTAAGCTTGATTAGACCCAATATCTACTTTTTACTGACCAAACCCTGTGCGATCTACCAATTACATACTTCCTTAAATTTTAATGAAACAGAATAGTTCCGTATATTTTTCACAACACCTGCACGAAAAAAACGTCAGATTATTATTGTCATGCAAACTCAAACAATCTAAAGTCATTATTGCCCGGGTTATAATGAAATTCAGCACAATATTATTGCCCGGAGGTCAATAACGTGATTTGAATTTGGAATTCAACTTAGAGACGGTAGGACACTGCTTACGGCCAGCCACCTCTTCATGACTTGCGAACAATTTTTTCGCAGTAAGTGTGAAAAGTAGAGTATGCTCCTTGGGGATAAATTTGTCTTTGCCTTGGGCTAGCTTGAATCCCTCGCTGCATTCAGGATTCTTTTTTTTACTGAGTGCTGCCAGTATTTTAAATATCTCCTTGAGACAATTTTTAAAACACTGGCAGCCCGTAAATTTTTACATTTGGCAGAGAGATAATCACCCTGTTTTTTATATTTTTATCCTTGCGGAGATCGATAACGATCAACTGGTCGATCGCGGCTAGTAGTACCTACAGTACTAGCCGCGATCGGCAAGTTGATCGTTATCGACCGATTGGCTATCCTTAATATATGATGATTGATGCCTATGATGGTCACAAATAACGTGGCTTTTTATTGGTAAAAGTATTTTCAAAAACGGTTTTGGTATATCCAGAGATTACCTCTTACAACCTCTCTAACTTTTCGTCATTATAATTTTACTATAGATATTATAATAGTACTTTGCCCACGACTTCGTCTGCGCTGCAATTTTCCCTATTTTTTTTAAGGGTTCCTTGAACCTTCCTCGAGAGCCACTCTATTCATTGGTGAAAATAACATGGTAATCAGTGCAGTAGTTTTTGAGTTTATCGCGAACAGACAGACAGACGTGGCGGAAGACTTTGTTTTATAATAAATATAGTGATTAGTATTGGTATAGATTAAATTAGGTAGGTATCTGATATTCAACATCTTTGTCAATCAAAATCCTCAAATGACTTAAAGTTCTTATTTAAGCACACTCAGAAAAGAATCAAAAATAAGATTTGATATGATATAAATAAATGATCCAGACTAGAATAAACCAAAATATCGAGTTTTCATCAACGGCAACTGAAACAAAATGGGCTATTTTTGGCTAGACCAAACTTCATTATTCTTTCATTCGGTGTCATAACTTTTAAAATGTCAAACACCTTTTAATCCTGTAGCATACGTCTGTTAAGTTTTAAAACTACAGTCCGAGCTACTTAAAAACTTATAAGTGACCACTCAACAACTTAAAATGTCTGGTAGTTAGTAAAACTTCACTTAACTGTAACTTAAAGTAAGTTAGGAACTATAGTCGAGGTTTATTATTCACTTATGTGTTTGTTGAGAAAATACTTCACAGCAACGGCGACTGTTTTTAACTAGGCAATTAGGTGAAATATTAATTAAAGTTACTGTTGTACCCAATTTAGAAAATCGAAAAGTGTTTTACCTTGGCATTATTGTTGTATCTTGTCATAAAAGTTTGCCTAACATGTGTTGGACAATGCAAATAAACTAAAAAAAATGGTCTAAAATATAAGTAGACACATATTGATCCATCAAATCAGCCAGTGATCATCCACTGTTGGTTAAAGGCATTTCCTTTCTTATATCACTCTTATAGCTACCTATTTTGTAACTGAACTGCAAAACAATCAACTTTGTATTCTCTTCAATTCTAGTCATTATCATCATAACAGTCAATTGCCGTCCACTGTTTAACGTAAGCTTCCCCCAAAGCTTCCGCCAACCATCCCGGTATTGAGCACTTCGCATCCATCCGCTGCCAGCCACCTTCTTTAAGGGTGCTCTCTCGAAAAGGCTTAAAAATATCGTGCAGATGAAGCAGTTTTTCGTCGACATTTACTGAGAAATTACATCTGAAAAAAAATAGGCAGTAATCTATATGATATTGCACGTAACTTGGTTTAGCCAGAATTTATGTATTTGTATCACATAATAAGAAAAAAAAAACACCAAATCACCTCCGAATCATTGAGATGAAACCATTTTACTGCTTCATTTTTTAACAAAAGACAAGAAAAAAATATCCACTGCTGTGCAATACAAACAAAAATAACTTGGTTTTGTTACTTTGTGAAAATATGTATTTGTTTTATTATAAAAAAATAAAAACACGGGTAGCGGAGTGGCGCGCCGAGGTGTAGTTAGCTCCGTTTGTATGCACAAGGTCATTGGCAAATATACAAGCCTTAAATCATCGATCTATCGTGCCAAAGAGCGTCCGTCCTACAATACGTTTCTCCATTCTAACATTCGTCTAGACTCTAGAGACACAGCTGGCCCACTTCCACTTCAGCATGCTGATTCTACGTAATCTCAAATCAATCAATTGTAGTCATCATCATCTTCATAACAGTCAATTGCCGTCCACTGTTGAACGTAAGCCTCCCCCAAAAAGCGCCAACCATCCCGGTCTTGAGCACTCCGCATCCATCCGCTGTCAGCATCTTCTTTAAATCATCGATCCATCATGCCGTAGGGCGTCCCACAATACGTTTCTACATTCGTCTACAGACACAGCTGGCCCACTTCCACTTCAGCATGCTGATTCTACGTAATCTCAAATCAATCAATTTTAGTAATTTATTTCTATTTATAATTATTTTTCAGAACTGGAGCACATGCCATGTGATGGGGCAGTGACCGGCCCCTACAGCAGTGTGGCGGGCACCACTCTGCCCATACTCCTGCTGACGACTCTCGCCACAACTGTCGCGTTGTAAACGAGCCTCGGCAGCGCACTTGTATCTTTCAAGTGAAAATTTACGCATTAGGGAAGAGTAGGCAAATTATTTATACAAACTAGTACAATAACAATGAAAATATATGTTTTACTTCTCACATAATTGTAAAATTACAGTTCAGTTGAGAAAATTCTTGAGATATCTCATTGAAATTGTAATTTTTCGTTGTCTGTGAAGACCTAGATGAGTGCAGATGGCATTTCGAATTTTAATATCGGCTACTAAAGTACTAGAAGTAATTGTTGTACCTATTAATTAAATATATTTTATCACAATTTAACATATCAATGGAGTGTAGAACGTGAAAGAAATCAAAATGGACTAAGAAAGGATCGCTAAAAAATGGAACTTTAAAAAGTGATATCGTGATGTGAATTTGTACGTAGAAATGGAAATGAAGAATGGACATTTATAAAAGCTGATTATAATATTATATTTCTTTTTCTGTATCATAATAATATCGTAGCAAAAGTATGTTAAATATTAAATAATTTAGTTTACGATGTTCCTGTAACTAGTTGTTTCGTATGTTTGATGTTTCATATATTTAGTTAAAGTGTATTTCATGTTATGAGTATGGAAATATAAATGTCGGCGAATTATTATAATACCTGTGCGTATATAATAATATAAGTTATACTTAGAGAAAGTATTTATACGTCGGCTTTCATTGTTAAAGCGAAGCTTTCACACACGACAGTTTGATAAAAATCACTATACATATCAAAGTGTGCCTCTGCTTAAATAGCAAAATGACATATCTTATTCGTAGCAAAATTTTACGATTTTATATATAAACGATAATATAGAAGTCGAGTGTATACTGTGAGATGAATTTTTATCAATATATTTACTACTATTGTATTTAGGACGCTAATAATTCGTACCACTTGAGGATCTTATGAACTCTAAATTCTTATGACTTCGAACAGATAATAGTATATTTTGTGAATAGTCCCTTCTTTAGAATAGATTGCGATATTCTGAGCGCTGAGTAGACTTATCTGTACCTTACTTATTGTATTTGATAGGCAAAGCACAAGATACCGTAAATCAATTTAGAACAACGTAAGTCACACGATTCTGATACCTATTGTAATCACTGGTTTAGTAATTATTCCTTTATAATGTCAAATCAATATACATATCAGTAATGTTAAACTTATGTGGGTAAAATTATATACAGGAAATCTATTCGTCTTCACAATAGCCGTGAATTCCGAAGCAGTACGTAATTCGTAGCTTAATAACGCTTTAAGTGAAAAATTATCTTATGAACTTAGTAACAATTTTATACTTTTAACATAATACCTATTTGTACTAAAGAAACGTTAGCGGTAATAAAATGTTTATACCTATGTGATCGTCAATTACTATCCTTGAACAAGATGGAAAAGCGGTGGAATATAGAAAGAAAGTGGTCAGGCTTACACAAAACGACAAGAAAAATGTTGATTTAGTACCTACTGAATAATAATATCGAGATTACCCTTTCCCCTACAGTAATGTATTCCGGACTATCCTAATCAACTTATGCCCTTTTTGTAAGCACGAAGTAGCTATATAATTTATCCTTAACATTACTTCCACAAACCCCTACAGTGCAATGACGTCTTTAAGTAACAAAATATAGGGAATATACTACATTGGCAACGTTGCACCACACTCGCTTTCTTGTTGAATTAAGCACAATTTGAGAAGTTGTATGGGATAGCTTTAATTAGTAAGAATAAGATGTAAAGTGAACTAAATAAGAATTGTATTATAAGTAGCAATTTCAAATAATGTTAAGATCTGTTTTAACCAAAATGTTATTTTAAAACATGTTGACATAATATCCTTAAACAAATTAATATAAACTGTATACAAAAATATTATATATTTTGTAGAAATATAAATAGGAAATACGTTTCATTCACATTTATATTATAAACGAAGTATTGCACTTATTTTAAAAACGATTAATCTTTTGGATTTAACTGCAAAAACTATGTATTATAAGAAATTATTGTTACTTATTTGTGTCAAATTTAGGTAATGTGCAATCAGCCCTTACCAAAGTTCACCAAAAAAAATGTATAATTAACACTAATCTAACTGTTCTTTGTTTTATTAATCATTTCAAATTAAAAAAAAAATCTGTGACTTTATTGCTGACTTAATTTTTGTAACAAGTGTAAAATATAATTATCATGAAATAAACAACAACACATATAATATGAACCGACTAGCGACTGTAGTAAGAAATATGTTAATCGATTGACGAAACCTGTACCCCTATTCTGTAACAACATTTTCGTATCTCAGCGGAATCCGAGGTGAGTATCAAATTACGTCAAACGTAAACCTTTATGTTGTGTGTAATGAAGCTCACTTTGTGAGGTTTGCCACTCAGGTGAAGCTCGATATCGAAATGGTTATTTACAGAATAGACTGGCTGGTCATTATTTGTTTTCAATAGGCCTAAATTATGTTTTCACTCATAGATATAAGTTGTAGTATATGTGTAGGGTCAACCTTACATTCTATCGCTGTATGAGACGATATTGATACGTACTGTTTGTTAATATACATATATTTGTTGAATAAGCTATTCATTAGGCGTAGTGTATAGGATAGCGTTAAGACTTAGAATTGATGTGATTGCCATTAGAATTTTATGTAACTATTACTGAACTCTCTTATTTTCTCTAATCTGAAATTACGGCTATGTAGACAGACTATCCATACTATCAATCAGGAAAAATCTATAAAATATAAATATAAAATAACAATAATAATCAAAAACACTGTATGTAAGTACTCGTGAAACAGCTCTTAAATGTGTAGTAAATTAGATAAATCTACAATGGTATTATTTGTTAGAAATAAATGTTTAATGTTATTTGTGTAAAAGCTTATATATGTTATGCAAACGATAATAGTAGATACTGCTTTACAAATTAGGTGCTAATTTAATGCGTGTATACATGAGTGTGCACTTATTCGTTTTTATCACTGGAATCTAAATGCGAATGACGTCGACAATATGTGTTTTATATGTTAGACCCAGGTGTCGTGTGCTCATAGCGCTTTTTGTAGGCGAAAATTTAACCCACAGCCGGTGTGTCGCCCTTTTGATTCGCGAATTTGGCTGACACACTGCTGTGCGTCATAAAAACAACGTTTTTTAACTTGTTTTTTCTTCACACGTCTAATCGTAACGCTAAAAATACTATCGATATTAGTTATTATTGTCATAGAATTTAAATGTCAAAATCTAGTATATTTTTACTATTACGTAAATTCGTTTGTACAGTTGCACGAATATTTATTTCACCGTAGCGGGAATAAACTATTTTTGTCAGAATACTGTTACACAATAGTGGTATATATTGATTTTAAATAAGTATTTGTTTATTATCTCTATCCAAAAAATTACTCAATAAAATTTAATTAAAATGTGTCTTTTATTCTTTTGGTAGTGAAATAATCCCTTGGATACGAAAAATCTTTTAAAATTACAATTTGTGGTTTCATTTTGGAGAGTACGCTTACACAATTTAATTCCACCAAGTCCGTTTCTCCACCGGAGAATAGGGCTTCAAGTCTGCTATTACAATAGTGTCAGAAAGGTCTAACATTGATTTCATAATTGTTGATTTTGACGATTTTGTTAATCTACTAATATAAAAGCGTCATTATGACTTTCCAATGGTCAACCACTGACACTACATTGAAAGAAATGGCATAAAATGGTAATCTCGTACATAATGATAAATTAATAATGATATAAAAGAAATCTGGCATAACTTAATATTCAAATTTAGTAGTAGTTTTACGAAAATCATTTCTACTAACGGGTTTTATAATAATGGCAATCGAAAATGTCTTTCTACCACGATTCTATTACGAGACCATTGGCCGACCAGTGATCGACCATTATGAATTAGCAGATTACAAACTTTTAGCAAAATGACAATGGGATCTTATTGGAATGACGAATTCATAAAAAATAGCAGACTTGGGGCCCTGGACGTATGGCGATGCATCACCAGTACCTACTTGTTTGGAATCCCACACATACGCAAAAAAAGTTTCGGAAACACTTTCATTGTGCGGTGAGGTAAGGCGTGGAATTACCTGCAGTCTGTGTCTCCTGGTACTTAGCTACAAACTGGGGGACATAAGGTCAAGCATGAATTGATTAATTACTTCTACGAATTAGCGCACTCCACAGTTGACAACTATCATTTTCCATCAGATAAGTTAGTGGTCAAATGCGATCCAATAAATAAAATAATAAAACTGAGAATTGATCATACTATCAATGTTTGTGAAGAAATAGTAGAATTGTAGATATACAACCTTTTTTTGTATAAGAGTTCATCAAATGACTCGCGCTATGGGCTGAGCGAAAGAGAGAGTCAGACTTTTACTGACCATCCAACCGTGATGCTTCAAAGTCCCTTTGCGTTCCAGGGCAGCGGTGACTCTTTGGCACTATCAGGCCACGTTTCTTTTACTGCCATCTCTGTGAGCGTGCAACACAATCCGCCGATGGCCGGGCTTAGTAAAGAACCAGTTCGTCATCCGCAAGCCCGCGTTTTCGGTGGCCTCAATCACCTTGCGACTCTTGACACCCGGGGCGTTTTCTTCTGTAGCGGCGGCTGGGGCGTGAGGTTTGCTTCATATTTCCGGGAGACAGACTTTACAGTCAAAATAGCTTTTTAAAAATAGAAGACTAAATCGTGTTTATAGCATTATTTACGACAGTCAATGTCAAAAACTTAGCAAAATGTAGGAAAGTTAGAGACATTTTTGACGAGGTACTGACTGATGTGAATAATTTCTCAAAAATGCTAGAATTTCCCCTCTGATGTTACCATTATGAAACTTCCATGTCTTCACCTAACTGCAGCGACATCTATGCTTTCCGGCCAACAGTACAGGTACACTCTAACTCCGTTTTACAGAAACAGGTGGGTGGACGCCGGGACCTCATGCGAGGTGAATGTATGAGGGCGTCACATTTAGTAGGTTCAATATAAGTTTATAGAGGCCGTTAATATCAATACCTATCTAGCTTGTAGTTTTACCTGTGCCAAGTCTCTGTCAGTACTGCATGTTAGTTCATAAAATCGCATATTCTTTATTCACAATCGAGAGATTCAGGTTACTTTGCTTAATATGTATGTTCAAAAGTTCGTCTATTCGTCATGCCATGAATGACGCAAGTATGTTGCTGATCTCACTCATTAATAGGTACCTATTCTAAAGGGCTTGTAGTGTTGGTGTAAAATGCAAGCGAGTTTTCATGCTTTACCATCTCATCATCATCTCATCTGCCTAGCTTTTTCCCAACTACATTGGGGTCGGCTTCCAGTTAAACCGGATTCAGCTGAATACCAGTGTTTTACGTGGAGCGGCTGCCTACCAGACCTCCACAACCCATTAACTGGGTTAACGGTACATCTTGGCAAAACTGCAGTCAGATTTACTGGCTTCTGACAATCCGTAACGACTGCCAATGATCTACAAATGACAGCCGGGACCGACGGTTTAACGTGCTTTCCGAGGCACAGAGGAAACTCGGTATGTTAAGATGGTCACCCATCCACAGACCAACCTTGGCAAGCGTTGCTTAACCTTCAAGATCGACCCGTGCGGCTGTTATTATTTAGCCGCGAGCTCATCCTCCTAGAAATTGAGTATTATTAATACTTGTCTTTATGTATGTCGTTTATTCGATTTCCTAACTTATTTCAATTTTTTTTAAGTATTTAAATAAAAAATATGAAAAAAAAAACACTTAAATATATAAAAATAGAAGCCCACCGGTATCGGGGTCAGGGCTCCAGAGAGAAGAACCTCCTAATAATATGAGCCTGAGAGCTGGATCGGACGCATAACTGTAGTACCTCCGTCTCCACAAGAGAGTATTTCAGAGCAAGTTGCTGATTGATAATTTTGGCTACAAGATTGTACCTATGCAAGAATTATCCGTTAGCTAGACGAGAACAACCAGAGTTAATGTGGCGAATTGATTTTCTTGGACGGTGACATGCCCGACATATGTGTCAACAGTGCCGTCCTTCACAATAAATCTCTGGTAGTTATTAATTTCTTCAATACGAATAGCTTAAGTCGTTATAGTGAGATCGCAGCTCTAAGTAGATATATCATAGCGTGTTCGTAGCCATCTGTAGCGGTGTCACAGCAGCTCTAAGTAGGTGTACCGTAGCCGTCTGTAGCGGTGTCGCAGCAGCGTCGTAGTGGTGTCTCAGAAGTTCCAAAGCAGCTTCGTAGCTGTGCAAAAGCTACGTTGTAGCGGTTCGTAATGGTAACGTAGCAGTATTGTAGCGGTTTCGTAGTGGTGCCGTAGCAGTGATGTCCATGGTCTTTGTAATGTCGCAGCATTTGTTTAAGAATACGATAGTACAGACACAGGTGGAAAGAAAGGGGTAGTGAAATCGTTTTCAGTGTTTTGTTTATGAGTATTTCATACGTGTGAATAATAGGAAGAAGGTTAAGTAAAAATAAAACAATTCAACATGTACATTTATTTATTGACAAATAGCTAGAGCGTTAACATTTAACGCGATCGTCTTAACGCATGACTAGATAGTGATACTGAATTTGGTAATAAACTTTTATTTTTATTTCGTTAACACACGAACTACATCATTACGGAAAACTTATTACCAATTAGTTTCTTAATACTACATTAAGATGTGATGGTATTTACTACTTGTAGGTAATATTAACTTATGTCTAAACTGACACGGTTTTGATAAAATTTAAATACAAGTTATGTAGTTTTGAATCAATTTGCAGCCATTATTTCCACTGATCCCCTGATTGGATGCGAGCTCGCGTCCTGAGAAGGGTCCTGTCTAAATCTGGCATCGACGCTAAGTACTGCAACTTACCTCTAACAGAGATGAATTGTTTGACCAAAGTTTGAGCCTAAGATGACATCGAAAGGCTAAGTCCATTATTCCCCAAAACTTTCACCGGCAAATTGATTGATTAATGTAATCTATGACTTATTTATAATCCAGATAATCTACCATCATTACTTGTAGTGATAAATATACGGAGGTAACGACAGCTTTAAACTCTATTCTATCTACATCCAATCAGTAAAATTACGAATTAAGAAGAATTTTTATTTTAATAACAGAAAATTCAACGGTCAGTTTATGAATCTTCACGCACTGGGACGTGAAATAAATAAATTGTATTCAAACATCATCCCTGGATCCGAAGTCAAGAGGCGAGTTTTCATTTAGAGGTCGTTTAGGCCGCACATGAGGTCAGCGTGTTCGAGGTCTTCGAGGGGAAGGGGAGCGAAGGCGAGGGTCACAGAGTTGTGGTAGCGTCCGCTGGACACCAGCCGGACCACGGTGTCCTCGCAAGCGATGAACGCGGGACGCCGAGCTGAAAATAAAACACTTTGAGTAAAGGTTCATACACACACTAGTTTTGTAGTTACGTCACCATCAAGCCTTTGGTCTGTCACTTGTTGTATGTAATGTGAGGACACTGACTTATGGAGCCGATGTCCTACGTCTTTTATTTTATTACTAGTAGACCCGCGCAACTTCGTCTGCGTCACAATTTTCATGACTGCTCCGCTCCTATTGGTCTTAGCGTGATGATATATACATATATATAGCCTTTCTCGATAAATGGGCTATCTGACACTAAAATAATTTTTTAAATCGGACCAGTAGTTCCTGAGATTAGCGCGTTCAAGCAAAATAACAAACAAACTCTTCAGCTTTATATATTAGTATAAGATGACCCGCGCAACTTCGTTTGCGTCACAATTTTTATTATTGCTGCGCTCCTATTGGTCTTAGCGTGATGATATATATCTCCTATAGCCTTTCTCGATAAAAGGGCTATCTAACACTAAAATATTTTTTTCAAATCGGACCAGTAGTTCCTGAGATTAGCGCGTTCAAGCAAACAAACAAACAAATTCTTCAGGTTTATATATTGGTATAGATTAGTATAGATATAGATTGGTAGACTCCAGTTTGACCACTATCTCTATGATGGAAAGCGATGATGTGGTCAACGTAGGACACGTTTGCCTAAAAGTAACTTATTCGCTTGACTTCTTTAAGTCAAGCGAATA
Organism: Lacanobia oleracea; assembly: GCA_950371165.1. Taxonomy (NCBI): domain Eukaryota; kingdom Metazoa; phylum Arthropoda; class Insecta; order Lepidoptera; family Noctuidae; genus Lacanobia; species Lacanobia oleracea. Next base: position 16,909,442 of record OX493387.1, on the reverse strand, counting down.
AGTGTAATTGTTTTGTCTTTACAAAACAACTACAACAGGGCCCCCTGTTGTAGCTATCCGAAAATTTAAGAATTTGAGTCCTTCGCTGTACAACGAAAGTTTTCATGCGTAAGGAAAACCATATACCTATTTTGACGTGCCTGATCTGCAACTTGACCGTAACGTGACTGGTGAGTGTGTATGTACCCTTGCTCAGTTAAGTTATACCAAACATTTGCATTTTACAACGTGCAATAAGCTTTTTGGGCCTTTTAAGTGTCTGATTGTGAGGACATTATAAAGCAATAAAGTGTGAAAAGTCGACAGAAAAGCAATTTGGGTGCCGTTCCCTTGAATGTTGTTTGGAAAATTCAAAAACAATCTATCTTGTATGAATGCAGAGCGTTGGCAAAAAAACATTGAATATTTCGCACTCTAGCCTGAACACCTGTTTAAATTAGGCATACAGTAACGTTTGACATGATCTTATCTCAAAATAATCAATTCAGAATCCCGCCATGAGCAATAAACATTCTGATTTATGTTTTAATCGACTTCTAAAAGGCTGACTTATACGCTGAATTCAATACGCTGATAGATATCACGTAGAACCTCTATTTTGTACAAGTTTTAATGAATGCGTAAGTAACACACTGTTTGGCAGTCACACTCGGCGGCTTATAAAAATGATATCAAAGAGAAATGTGTATTAATAAATGTGATTGGGCATGTCTGCTTACATACGCATAAAATGTTTCTAATTTTCCGGGACATAGGATACTTTTCGTCTCGGAAAATAATATAATGATAAAAGGTTACACAGTCAGATTTGCTTTTACCTCTGATTCGGTTTGGTAGTTTGACCGTGAAAACGTATGATACAGACATCACTTTAAGTTTTTTATACGCGAAAAATTACAATACATACGGACAAATAGATTCCTATTATTATTTATAGATCTTAGTATATTGATGAAGTAATCTAAAATACATGTCGCCTCGAGATTTCGCTCTTTGTCGCCGAGAATGGAAGATGAAACAGCCGCGTTTTCATACAAATTATCATAAATACCTACCTACTTATTGCACGCTACACCTTCCTTTGAATACTACACAGGGGAAAACTATTTTCTTTTCATAAGTAAACTAAACAAAATATTCAGAACGATAAATAGGCAATATTTTTTTGAACGAATGCACTATAAAATACAAAAAAAAAATAGAACATAACACTCTTTTTTCGGGCAGGCGTGTAAAAAGCGATTTTAAAGGGGTTCCGCACTTGTTTTCGAAAGTGTATGATTCGATTTTTATGATATCGAACACGGTGTGTCGATAATTCAGTAGTACAATGTTTTATTCCATCGATGCGTTTTTGTTGCGATGTCACGTTACTGCGAAAAATCCTGTTGCAAAAAACCCTACAGTGATTGCTCATTAGTTCGATAATTTATTAGTTCGATAGTATTTCGGTTCGAAACGCCTACTGTTGTCCGTGACATTTAATTAATAATCTTATTTTGCACTGTAGATGTTAAGGAAATATATTAAATACCATATATATCTTCACATCTATTTTCCTAATTTTAAAGAACCTTCCCACTCATAACTGCGTCAGACGACGAATAGTAATTCAAAAAATTGTTTTTCTTATTTAACAATAGGTATATTCTTTTAGGGAATTTGCTTCCAAATCAGTTAGCAGTTGGCACTTTCTTCAACTGTTAACTTAGTTTTAGTCGTCAAAAAGATCATTACTTTGTCGAAATTTCTAGGAACAACTAAATGTAGTTAACTCTGTTATAGCAACTCTGATTTAACAACTACAGCGAAAACGAATACAGGATAATAGAAAAATACTTTTCTGACTATCTCCTAATTCAATAATGAAATTACCTTCATTAGAGTCAAGTCCACACACGCTATCTTGGACCTCCATTTTGGTGTGATCAAGTCCGTTGGCGCCTCCGATGTCCACATAATCAGATAAGCCGCGCTTTGTGCACTGTGAAAGAAAGAGATTGCTATTCATTCTGATATTCACAAATATAAACATTAACATTTGTGAGGTAGCTAAGCGACTCACTAGATTCTGGAAATTTTAACTGTTGCCTATTGTATTGTTGTTACTGTTGTTTATTTCAATAACTGAAGATCATAATTAAAAAATAATAACGGCTCTGAAGAAAAGGCCCAGATCGTGCGTGTAAGTGTGATGTGTGTCGCTAGTGAGTATGAGTGTGAGTGTGTGAGTAAGTATGAGTGTGAGAGTAAGTATGATTGTGAGTGTGAATAGTGTGGTTGTGTGGTGCGTGAGTTATAGTAAATATAAGCAATGCTTAGTTCATATAGCCTAATTAATTTCGTCATATCCAGCACTACTACTAAAGGTGTGTCTGTTTATTTATTTGCTTCTACTATAGTATAGTTCCGCTTTGACGTTTAGACGGCTGAAAATATTTGAATGAAATTTGAATTTGAATTTTGAGACTTTGGTAAATCGTAGCCTGGGTTAGGTCTAAAAGATACTTCCAATCCGACACAACTATAGGATCGAGGCCTATGGGGGTGAAGCCGAAAGTCTATGCTAGTATAGGTAGGTGGAAGACTAAATGACTTCTCTCTATGACTTCCTGCTCTAGAATCGTATAAGACTTAACTAATATGTGTGGGTTTTTATGAGGAACCCTTTATACCGTGCTACGTAGTGTATCAGGAATTCCTTATCTGGTGAAAAAGGCCTAGCAGAAATTAAAAAGAGAGGCAGATGTATAAGGCTGCAAACTATGAATGTGTGCGAGAAATACAGAAAAGAGTCCACTATGTACCCTCGCTTCCTCATTCAGCTTTGGTATAAAAGCACCCTAAGAAATACATGCAGACTAGCCATTTTGTGGCCCCAATTTTAAGTGTCAATCAAGTGATAATTTTAGTTAACTTTGTCTTAATAAATTCAGACATTGAATCTTCATAACTTAATTTTATCGCTCCGTTCCTTCATCGTAGAGACAATATACTGGATTTTCATAAAATCCTTAACATTCCCACCTCAGTGCAGATTTATTGGTATGAACGAAGCAGACTTATGAAACAGTGGGCTACACGTCCATCCTTTAAGAGAACACGTTCCATATAGGTCGATATCTCATCAGCGGTGCAATTAATTTTCTAATGCATACCTATGGAAGTAGAGTAGTCTTCGAAGTATTTTTTACTGTTGCAACGATCTAATTATCACATCAATAATTTACGTCCAATATAAGTTATTAGGCTCTAGACAAACTGTGATTCTATCTTACTGATTAGCGATTTCAGTAGCGCTAATCAGTACGATAGAATCAGTTACATTTTACTTTTTTGTTGTTATACAGCTGATAGAAACCCGCCCTTACACTACTTTTTTTTTTGTATGGGAAATCATCAAATGACTCCTTCCGCTCTGGCCGAGGTGGAAGGGAGTGTCAGATTCTTACTGACTAAAACCCATCCGTGCTCCTCCCAATGCGCTTTGCGTTCCAGGGCTACGGCGGCGTCTCTTTCGAACGGATTCCGCACCCCGGCCCTTACACTACTACACATTCAATTTCAAACGAGATCCACGGATCAGATCGCCATCAAACGTAAAATTTTGGCGAGATAAGAATTAAGTGACACCTCTGTATTATTTTTCATTAAATAAAAGGTTAAAAAAAAAGATCAGTAACTTTGATGGTAGGCATTCGGTAACTATCTGGTGACTTACCGCCTCAGTAATAAAATCTTTTTGTTTTTTATGACGTAAAACTAACATTCAACCTTAGAGTGATACAGCAATTACGAGGTTGACAATCCAAACCTACCTACCTAAAGGTATTTTCAGTTTAATTTCAACTCGTAGTTCGCCTACTAATACAATTTTAAGCCTCCACACATGTCCTAGTCGATTTGCGGTTTGGATTACAAATTCTGAATGCTATTAAAATCTCGGTTAAACCGGGTATATTTAGATATTCATGGCTCAATATCCTGTGCGTGAACATGATAAAGATTATGTTTTAATTAATGAAAGGGTGGTTGTTCTTGGAAAGGATTGTATTGCGTTCTTTTCCCGTGGGCGCTGTTTATCGTTGTGGATTTAATTGGATAGAGAGCATTATCCTGCGGTGTGTTATAAAGCTTATTGCAAACACAATAATGATCTCCTGCTAAGCTGGTTGTTTTTGTAGTTTTTCCCTGAGGTATTCCAGGATGTAGGTAGAGACAAGATCAGATGGATAAAAATTAAAACTATGAACATGAAAATGTACTGATTTTACTTCGGCAAGTGTGCCCAAGAACTCGACGACCACATCCCACCGACCCCCTTCTACCATCGGACTTCTAGAAGCACTGCAAGTTACCATCCCTACTTTGTTACTATTTCATTTTTTATTTTATAATGCACACACCAAAGGAGTGGAATTCTCTACCTGCGTCTGTGTTTCCGAACGGTGAATGCATTCCCTTAATTTCTTCTAATCAGTCCGTTGAAAACGTGTATTCCCTTGGGCTATGACATACATACAAACAGAAATAACTTATCGAAACAAACCGCAATATTTTAACCGTTTTCCAATAAGATATTTAATTATTTAATTTTTTATCCAAAAAGATATTTATCTTTCAACAAAAATAGGCCCCAATTAAAACGACTAACTAACAAAATAAATTAGTTTACTTTGACGAGCCGTTAAATGAAGTTTAACTCGTTTTGGAACTTGATAGACTCAATTTTGTCGAAAATTGTATCACTAGGGTTAATCTCGAAATTGTTATTATGTTAAATATAATCTTCAATATAGTTAATGCAATTTTTAACATTAACTCTATTTTCAGTAGCTCTCCAATTTAAGATAGCTTAATTCTCTAAAAGTCGTTTTCTTTTGTTATGGTAGGTAGATAACAAAACTGCATTAAAAAAACTGCCTAGCCTTTTTACCCGACTGCGAAAGAAGGAGGGTTATGTATTTATGTATGTATGTATGTATATTTCTTTGGCACGTCCTAGAGCCTAAACGGCTCGTTGGATTTTAGCTTGAGAGGTGTCGTTAGATCCGTATTTACTGTGAGTGACACTGGGTATATAAACATGAAAAAAAAAAACAAAAAGGCGGATTTTTGGCGCCAAATTATGCCATAAAAAAAAAGATTTTTTTTTTCAAAGCCTGGCGAGTGGGGTATCAAGATAAAGGGCTCGAGGAGACGATTCCAAAAAAGTACTTCACTAAAATGTAAGAAATAAAAAAACAATATTTTGTCAAAAAACGCGACTGCTAAAAACGACTAAAAAGTCCGAAACAAGTCGCTTTTCAAGCAGTCTGATGCAGTTCAATCACTGATCCAATGCCACCAACTTAGTTTTTAGCGGTTGGTTTATTTTGTCAAAGTCAATTTTTTCCCAACTGTATTAATAATAAATGTTTATTTCAATAACTTAAGAATACGTTTACATTTGGTCTTCAGGGAATGTCCATTTAAGTAAGAAGTATACTTGTGTTAGGAAGTTCCGCTCTTCCAGTAGTAACAACTTGTATAAGCTATTGAATAGACATTCGATTACAGTAGGTATTAGAATAAAGTGATATAAATCAAAAATATAAAGTAAAACTTAAACAGAATAATGATCAATCAAAGGCGCGCTGTAGTGTGAGGGTGTGTAATGGTGTGTTTGTGTGTGAGTGTATGTGTATTTAATGATACTTTAAGGTATGTAAATAACATTGGATATGTGCTAGTGAAGTTTCCATTAATAAAAACCGATTATTATTAATATGCATCTAAGAACATATAGTTTGGACTATATTCTCAATCTCGTCATAACTTTTTGCCTTTAGCCATTTAGTCAGAGCATTTTTGCAGTCTCGATACGAAAGTGGATAAATATTTAATTCCTTGTTTATAAAGTTATATAAGTGAGAAGATTGCCTAGCGTACTGTCTCTTAGCAAAAGTAGATTTAACAGGTACATTGGGGATCATGTATTTCCTTCTTCCTTGTCGAGTCATGGAGTCGAAGGTGAGAGATTTATGTTTTTTTAAAATAATTTGGAGCACATAAAGTTTTCGAACCGTCAGAACATCAGAAGACAGGTAAAGAGTTTCAGTTGGGAACCTAAAGGGCTTAAATAGCATAACTTTTAGTAGTGATCTCTGAGCTCTTTTTAGTTCTAGGAACTTAGTTTTTGTAGCTCCTCCCCAAACTGGTAAACAGTACGCTAGTACCGACTGTGCTAGTGATGTGTAAATTTGTAACAAAAGGTTTTTAGAAGTCACGTAACGCAGTGTTTTAAATGTCCAGATAAGTTTCCGAATTCTTTTCATTATCAGTTCAGTATGCCAGTGCCAAGATAAACGTTGGTCTATCATTATACCTAGATATTTGGTATATTGGACTTTTTCAATTTCTATGCAAGGGCAAGCAGAGTTGGAGTTTGAGGGGGTCTGGCAACTGTGAATTTTTATTTGGAAGTCAGCTGAAGGTTGTGAAAGGTTATATTTAGAGAAACAAATGAAGGTGGTTTTAGATTTATTTAGGGTTAAAAGATTGTGGTCGAGCCATGATGCTATCCTAGACAGGCCGGACTCAGCAGATTTCTTAACTTTGTCCCAAGTTGTGTCGCTAAACACTATGGCAGTATCATCCGCGTATGAGTAGATGTGCCCTCCTTCTATGTTCATATTACAGAGGCTGTTTATATAAACTAAGAACATAGTGGGGCCAAGCACGCTTCCTTGACCAACGCCGTAAGTAATAGTTTCATCTAAACTAATAGTGTCGCCAATTTTGACTTTTTGCTTTCGGCCACAAAGATAGTCCTTGAATAAAGCAAGTGGCTGACCTCTTATACCATTGCTTTCCAACACGTCCAAAAGAGTGGAAACAGAGACAGTGTCGAACGCTTTTTTGAGGTCAAGGAAGACGGCAAGGCACCTGCCTCCACCGTCCAGTTTACTGGTTACAGTGGAGGCAAGAGCCAAGGCTGCATCTTCCGTTGACATTCCTCGCCGGAAGCCAAACTGATTGGGTGACAATAATTTGTTTTTATTAAGATAATTCATTAGACGTGAGTTTATTAGTCTTTCTAAAATTTTGGAGATGGACGGTAATACTGATATGGGTCTATAGTTCGATGGGTCTGCCTTGTCTCCACTCTTATGGACTGGTGTTATTAAAGCAAGCTTCAGAGCCGTTGGAAATGTCGCATGGTCAAAGCACAGATTTGCCAAATGAGATATAATTGGAACAATCAGTCCATGGGCAGCCTTTAGGAAGCTAACCGGGATACCATCCCACCCTGGGGCGCTATCAGACTTTAGAGTCATTAGAGTACTGTAAACCTCGTTATGATCAGTTGAAAGAATTACGAATGAAGATGAAGGCGGGTTGTCATTTGCGCCAGGATAAAAAGCGTGTGTTCTGGAGGTGTTCGAAATGATTTCATTGGCGAGAACGTTGCCTATGCTAGAAAAATATTCATTTACTGCATTTGCAGACTCCTGTGCAGTTGGTTTTAGATTTAAAAGCTCCGTGTTTGGTGTTTTATTAGGTTTACGTTGAGTTATAGTATTAATTGTGTCCCATAGTTTTTTAGGATTTTTCTGTGCTTTGGTTAAGAGCTCTCTATCATAAGTTTGCTTTTGTTTTTTGATGATATAGTTACAATAATTACGGTATCTTCTGTAGGTGACTCTTAATATTTCGTTATACTGGTCTATCTTAAGCCTTTTTTGCATGTCATTCCTGTTTCGAATGCATCGAAGTAAGCCAATGGTCATCCATGGTTTAAGCAGCCTGTGTTTCACAGGAATTATTTTAGTTAGAGTACTGGAAATAAGGCTTGTTTGTAATATATTTATGAGGCGATCGGTAAGTATATTAGGGTCATCTAAGTCTAACAGATTTTGGAGGTTACTTTGTTTTAAATATTCTAGTGCGTTCTCTATATTTACCGTAGTTTTTGTGACAGTGCTCTTATGTTTATATTCCTGGTCAGATAGTTTTAAAAGTGTCATAAAGTGATCGGTTACAGTAGTATTGATAATAGCTATAGTTCCAGTTTTGCGTGACGATTTTAATTTTAGGATAAAATGGTCAAGGCAGTTTTTCCCTCTGGTAGGCAGTGTGTGACCTGGCAGCAACCCGTGCATTGACAGCATGTTTAAATAACTTAACCTTTTTGAGCGATCAACAGATTGCTCATCTTGATTACATATTAAATTAATATTTATATCGCCAGTGATTATTATGCTTTTGTCGGGTTTAATTGTTGTAATGTGTTGATTAAGGGAGAAAATAAACTCATCGGAATTAGACGTCGAGGGCGATCGGTAGATTGCCAAAATAATCAAGTCAGGGCTGATGCTAATTTGTAAACAGGATGCTTGTGAAAGTATCACTTCATTAACTATAGCGCTGTGTGTATTTTTAATGTACGCGACCACTCCGTCTGCTCTATTTAAATGGTTTGTCGTTTGGTAGGATGAGTAGTTGTGTATTTCTGGTATTAATTTGTTAGGGTTTAGTCTGCACTCGCTTAGTATAATTATGTCAATTTTAATTTCTAGATTCACTAGGTTAAGCTGAAGGTCATTGAAGTTGGAATAAATACTTCTTATATTTTGAGACACTATTGTGATATCTGTTGGTTTCACTCTTAATAATTTTGCGACTTCTTGAGGTGAGCATTCATAAGCTTGGGCTATCTCTGTATTATCAATATTATTCAAGGCTTGGAGGGTGTTATCCATAATTAAAATTTTTGGAAAGGTATGTGTGCATAACTATATTGCGACTGGGTGTGTAAGTGATGTGAAGGGTTATTGTGTATATATCGTGAGTGTAGTGAGGGGTAATGATCCTTAGGATACTTATTTTACATTCAAACATTGAATTATTGTATATGTGAGTTTGATGTGTGAATGAGCGCCATTTTACATAACTAAACATAATTATACAAAGCAATTTATAAGTTTTTTTACAGCAAAATAGGATTTTCAATAAAAAAAAAAAAAAAAAAAAAAAAAAAAAAAATAGATACAAACAGTCAACTGTAACCACCGCAGTAAGAAAACACTCACTAGTCATTTTTGCTGCATTAGGTGGTGAACCTGCGTTTCGCTTTTTATAATTATAGTGGGCGAGTTTTCGTCTTTCTTGACGTATACTTTGCCGTAAGCAGTCCAGCAAAACTTGTACTCTCTGGTTTTTGCCAGATCTCTGGCTAGAAAATACAATTTTGAACCTATTGTGGTCAGCTGTTCTGACACAAAAATTGGAGTATTTTCTTCTGATTTAAAACCTAAATGTTTCGCGCAGATTTTTTCCATGTTTTTCCTATTAAATTCCTTCGTTTTCTTAAGGAATTCGGTTTTCAGAAGTGTTGAGGCCATTTCCAGTACAATAGTACTATTTTTAGTGATCGACCGTTTATTCTGCACTCGATATATGTCTGTAATATCCCTTGTCACTATATTACAATCAATGGAGTTTGATAAACAAGTAACCATTTTTATTAAGTCGTCTTTCCTTTCTTTTGCAACTTTAGGGACATTTTTTATCTCTAGATTGGCTTTGCGGCTGCCTCGTTGGAGGTCCTCGATTTTATTCTCCAGGATCACTATGTATTCATTATCTTTTTTAGCCCGAGTTTCCAGCAGTTCAATCTTCTTTTTTAGATCGTCATTCTGCGCGGAAAGAGCGGCCATTGCAGATTCAATATTAGAATTGGTGTTTTTAATTTCCATCAAAGTGGGGTAAATTTTTTTGATTTCCTCGTGTTGAGTTGCCATCATAGTTGATATCATGTTCTTCATTTCCTCCTTGAAGTCATTGAATTCATCATTTTCGAATTGAAGCCCTCTCGGCCTCTTAGCACGTTGAAATACGAAGCTGTGGGGCGGAGGAGTACGTTGGTCCGTTTGTTCGGAAATGTTAGATTCGGAAAGCGATTTATTGCCCAATTCCTGCATAGTGAGTACCAGGAGATTATGTGCACTTAGAAGTTCTCTATTATGACGCAGCCAAAAGATTGTTATTCGTGATGAAGCTGATGGGTACAATATAGTTTAGCAGCTGCGTAAAATCTGTCGCTTCGAGTACCAGGAGACAATAGATGGAACTGTAGATGGTATTAATCCAACATGTATTTTCACGCACACGGGTTTATTTATCTCAGCTTTTTAAGTACAAAAATCTGGGAGCTCGATGACATAGGCAGAGTATCCGCAGATTGTTGTTGCATAAATATCAAGTCACTATAAACTTTATAATGTTTTAGTTGTGATTTAAGACTGACTGATCACAGGTACCAGGAGATAATAACTGACAGCGGGTGCTCTGTCACCGCGTAGGTTTCACACATCGCCGTAGTTGCACACGTTGAATACGTCCTGATATGTGTCACGTAAAATGGGCGGAGCTAGTTGACTAATGATGAGTAAGGAGGCGGGTTACTGACCTCTCGCTCTGCTTGCGCTTGCGCTCACTCGCTCGCTGCGTTGTAAAGGAGTACACAGTACCTTAGTAGCGTTGATTGCGATGAGAGTACCAGGATGTAATAAGTCGCGCGGAGGTGGTTGTTTCTTCACCGGTCGCTTGATCCGACCTCTTCAGTATTGATGCACTCCTATTTTTATGTGCGATTTAACAGTTTTGTAATTTAATTTTAAAAACTTGTAAAAATATAATACGGGTATTGAGCACGTCTACACCTTGAGGCGGTCCGGGGGGAAGGGGAAGGGGATGTATTAGGATCAGCTTCCGGTCTTTGACAGTTACTGTGAAATGGTGTTGTTATTTATATTTAGTTCTGGTTCGGGACCAATCGTAAGTCCATAATAAGTGATACAGAGTAGAAAACGCCCGCAAAAGGCACTTGTCTCACCGCCGGCGAGGAAACGAGTAGCTATCGCTGAGGAAAGGGACAAAACACACTTGCTCGGCGATGCTCAGAACTCACCAAACAGCGGTAATTTCTACCTAATAGCGGGCCGGAGCGAGTATTGCGAGTAAAAGCACTCGCTGAAAGCCGAGCGTCAAAACTATTGAAACTTTTCACTCGTTACTCGCTGCTCGCCAACTCGTTTCGAATTTGAAGCTTTAATCGCCACTCGCTGATAGTCGGCGATGAGACAAGTACCTAAGACCGAAACTACGGACATTTGGGCTTAGAGAGATGCAGATGAGTATCGGTAAAACGAGGTGTATAGAAACAAAACTTTGAATGGTATTTTCACTCGTGTCACATTATTGTTTTCTAAAATATCAATCTTTTAAAACTAATATTGATTTAAGCCTATCTGACGTCCAAAACTCAGCAACTGGGTAATACTGTACCCTTGTAAGCTATCCATAAGGACTGTCAATTATATTCAAATGACAGCCGGGTCCAACGGCTTAGAGAGCTGTCCGAGGCACTGACGAAACTCGGTATGTCATGGATGACCACCCATCCATAGACCGCCACTGGCATGCGAAGCTTAACCTCGAATTTTGCCCTGTGCGGCTGTTGCTGTATTATTTATCTACAAGGCGTTTTGTCTTTTTTCACGAAAGGTAATTAATTTAAACCTCTTCGGTTTGAGAATCATCTTTCAAACAGAAGTCTTTATACCTTACCTATATTAGAGTCGCTTACAGTCAAACCGGGTTTAGCTGAATCTTTATAAAAGCTAATATTTTACATGGAGCGGCCAATCAGACCTCCACAACCCATTAACGGTTAACACGATACCCTTTGGCAAGACTGGAGTCAGATTTTCTGGTCTCTAAAAATCTATACTAATATATAAAGCTGAAGAGTTTGTTTGTTTGTTTGTTTGTTTACTTGAACGCGCTAATCTCAGGAATTACTGGTCCGATTTGAAAAATTCTTTCAGTGTTAGATAGCCCGTTTATCGAGGAAGGCTATATATCATCACGCTTAGACCAATAGGAGCGGAGCAGTAATGAAAATTGTGACGCAGACGAAGATGCGCGGGTCAACTATCTATCTATCTATCTTATCTTATCTATACAGAGTTGATACGACAGAGGGGCATTAAATTAAACTACGTATACTATACGTGTTCAGTATTAATTCGATACAGTACAAAAACAAAAAGCGCCATAAATGAGAAAATATTTTTTTCAAACAAACTAAATAGCTTGCAAATCCGAATAAAACGCAACCACCCTTTGTAAAAAAATGACACTGACCTTAGATACCGCTAGGTAACAAAGCGGCAACGTCGCGCGCGCGCCGGAGCGCGGTGTACGGTATCTCGTGTGCTCGGCGGGGGCCGGGCCGGGATGGCGGCCGGCGACTTAGGCCTCCGCTCGCACTGGCTTTTATGTTAGGTAACGTTTCGAAGTACGCGCACAAAAACAAACACTAAATTTTTAAATTTTCTATGTGTCCTCCATTCACATTGATGCACAAATTATACCGACGGAGAATATTGTTATTTATTTTTCTAATTAGATCACTGTCCGTCGCTAAGCACTTTAATTTGTGAAATGCTAAAATAATCCTATTTTTTAACTCATCAATTGTATTTACCTCTGAGGTATACACTTCACCCTTAATGTAACCCCACAAAAAGAAATTCATGGGAGTGAGGTCCGGAGATACTAATACTAAATAATAATAATCCCAAGTTACGTGTCCTATCACCATAAAAAACAGTCAATCACAAAAAAAAACACTATTACTAAATAATAATAATCCCAAGTTACGTGTCCTCTCACAATAACAAAATAAAATTACAATTGTTTGCGCGCGAATTCCACAAAACGTACGTTCCGAAAAACAAGCGTCGGCGCACTGAGGTGAGGGACTCACCGATCGCAAAAAACAAGGATGCAACAAACTGACCTATCTCTATTTCTTTCGCTCGCTTTATGTTAGTCGCTTTCGTAGTGAAAGTGCAAGTGTGTGTGTATTGATTGCTTCCTTGTTTGCATTGCCAATATTTAGTGAATGTCCTTCGACATGCGTCAGAGCGGCAACAACGCATCGTAGATTTATCGTTGTAAGGTGCATGACCTATGCTTAGACGATATTCAGCTGTTAGAAAAGATACATCGTGTTCAAACCGTGCAAAAACTTTAAAAATCATTTGCGACTAAACTACTGCTCCTAATTAATTTATTTTTGGTACAGAGCTTGAAAATGGTACCTAGTATAGGCAGTTTAAAGGAAAGCCCCTCTGTCGTATCAACGTTGTATATATAAAAATGAATTGCTGTTCGTTAGTCTCGCTATAACTCGAGAACGGCGGGGCCGATTTAAATAATTCTTTTTTTGTTAGTTTCGCCAGAATACAGGGAAGGTTTAAAAACAAAAAAAGTAGGTAGGGTAGGTAGGGTAGGTAGGGTAGGTAGGGTAGGTAGGGTAGGTAGGGTAGGTAGGGTAGGTAGGGTAGGTAGGGTAGGTAGGGTAGGTAGGGTAGGTAGGGTAGGTAGGGTAGGTAGGGTAGGTAGGGTAGGTAGGGTAGGTAGGGTAGGTAGGGTAGGTAGGGTAGGTAGGGTAGGTAGGGTAGGTAGGGTAGGTAGGGTAGGTAGGGTAGGTAGGGTAGGTAGGGTAGGTAGGGTAGGTAGGGTAGGTAGGGTAGGTAGGGTAGGTAGGGTAGGTAGGGTAGGTAGGGTAGGTAGGGTAGGTAGGGTAGGTAGGGTAGGTAGGGTAGGTAGGGTAGGTAGGGTAGGTAGGGTAGGTAGGGTAGGTAGGGTAGGTAGGGTAGGTAGGGTAGGTAGGGTAGGTAGGGTAGGTAGGGTAGGTAGGGTAGGTAGGGTAGGTAGGGTAGGTAGGGTAGGTAGGGTAGGTAGGGTAGGTAGGGTAGGTAGGGTAGGTAGGGTAGGTAGGGTAGGTAGGGTAGGTAGGGTAGGTAGGGTAGGTAGGGTAGGTAGGGTAGGTAGGGTAGGTAGGGTAGGTAGGGTAGGTAGGGTAGGTAGGGTAGGTAGGGTAGGTAGGGTAGGTAGGGTAGGTAGGGTAGGTAGGGTAGCCAGTTGACGGGAGCGAAGCCGCGCGGGTCAGCTAGTATATATATAAAAATGAATCCCTATTTCCCTTGGCCATCGCATCACGCTTGAACGGCTGGAGCGATTTCTATAATTCTTTTTTTGTTGTGTGCCTTCTGGTCACGAGTAGGTTTTAGGCTATATTTTATCACGCTATGTACTTTGGAGGATGAGCAATATTCAAAAATGTCTGTTTTAACGACAAGCACAAGGTTCGATCCCTATTATTTTTGTATTTTTTTTATCTTTTGAACTTTATTTTTGCACCAAAGTATTGTCAATAAAATAATAAAAAGGTTTTTTTTGCACTTAAAATAAGATTTAAATTAATATTTCACATTGTGCCAAACGGTTTAGTAGGGAATTGTTATAAAATCCACAACTTAATATAACTTTGCAGATACTTATGCGTCTAGCCTTAGCAATGTTTATCATCACGCTATACTTTCAAGGAGCTGAGCAGCGAAAAACTATGACATAAATAAGATCGGCTATTTCAACCAATCGTCAACAGTACCCATAGACCATCGGTTTAGAGAATGCCTTTTAACGACTTGGTGTGGGTCCGAATCCAAACAGTTATGATTATTTTTGAATTTTGTACATATTTTTAAATTATTAATGTCCTTTCTTTTTTATTTTTGCTAATATTTTTATATATTTTTAACATGTTATTATTGTATTTTGTATTTTTTTTTTGGCATTTATCTATGTCAAAATATAATGGCCCACATGTTAAATGATAATTAACAGAACGCATCACGTTCAAAAGTACAAAACCATTGTAGATAACTTTTACACATGAACCGGATAGAAATTGTGGCAATTTACATGAAATCAACATTACATACTATGCAGATACCCATAATGCCATCTATTGACCTCAAGACAGCATGAAAATTACGTCAAAACATATTTTTTTAGTTATTAGTGGTACTTTTAAGACGTCTGAAAAAAGGGATTCTTTTAATACCTTAAAAACATCGTTCTGAATGAATATAAATAAAACAAAGTCAGAACTAATATTTCGACAGTTCAACTTCAGATTCCATAGATGGCGTTATGTATTTGATCTCATTTTTTTAAATTGTCAACAGGCGTGCGCTTACATTTGCTAAGCTTAACTTGAGTTGCTCAAAAATGAATCATTACGGGTCACGCCATACCACCCGTGAGCAGCTGGCGAAGTCCCATGGTAGAAGAGTCGCGAAAATAGTTGAATTAGATTGGTTAATCGGATGTCTAACTGGGTTTTAAAAACTTAAATTATTGAGAATTAACTTGATTCTTCAAGTAGTTTCTTAACTTAGTAGTTTGAAGAATAGCACCATTCATATAGCGCAAAATAATATTAACATAGTTAGGTACTAAATATCAAATATGCAAACATATTGCCTTTTTATAGCCCGACGCCATAAAGAAGGCTGTTAAAGGCAGCATGCACAGAGCGGTCCACACTGCAGAAGACCGCATGGATACGCGGCGTGTGTGGTCGCGATCCTCAGCATTCCAGAAACGACGGAGAAGAAAAAATATAAGGAGGCCATTCAAATGCGCATTATTTTACGAATACTGTTAAAAATTGCCGATGGTATTCACCACAATCAAAGGATGGTTAGGTTATTTTAGAAGATAGCCCATGTTGTCCGTTGCTTCAGTATTAATTCATTACTTCTGTAAACGGAGAATCCACCGACCAAGCAGACTATTAATACGGATAATATTGACAAATGTTTTTGGGTAAAATAAGAAAAATATTTCCATGAAAACGCAAAGGAAGAAAATGATATTACCATCCGATCAAATTTTATGATTTCTATTTAAATATGATATTTCTAAAAAACTTTGCAAAGGCACTTGGCTGAAAGTCACACGTATACAACTAACTGTCATAGTTTCTGAAATAAGATTTCGGCTGATTGCTCCGGCATGGCTTCACTGGGAATTGAACAGTCTTCAGAGACGAACTTTGCGAAGAGAGTTTCCGAGACGGTACTGCTGGACCTGTACCCACTTCTCTTCTTACCTTTCTCACTGATTCGTACATGAATTTGCCAGAGATCAGCTGAACTTCAAGACAACGGCTGGTCAGCGTCTACAAATTACAGTGCAGCCTATACATGCGACTAACTAAGCGACTTCTCAACCCAAGCAGAAATACCCTCCGAATAATAACTGGTAATTACGGGTCATTTCCCCGTAAAAAAATATCTTTTCAACATAGGCACTGCGGCATGATAGATCGATGATTTAAAAAAGGTTGGCAGTGGATGGACGTGGACTGCACAAGATCGGAATGGTTGGCGCTTTGTGGGAAGCTTACATTTAACTGTGGACGGCAATTGGCTGAAATGATGATGATGATGATAGTCGCCATAGACAGCCCAATGTAAGAGGTTGCTTCGATACTGAGAAATCAGTAGCACACTTCATTCTGGAAATGAGGCCTTTGCTACCCGACGTGAGATGAGGACACTCAGCGAAACCTTGCCAGGACTCCTAAGCACAATGGCGCGAATGGGAGTCTAAGTGCGGATAACGGAATCTCAACTGTACTCTCTCCGTTGCGGGTAGTCTTTCCGTCTGGATACAGTTTTCCATTTCAACTTTACGTAGCTCTACCCTAGCAACTTTTTTCAAATTAAAACGTTTCTCATTACGAAAAATTACTAAGATTGATTGATAGAAGAGGTGATACTGCATTTCCCTTGCATTCAAAGGGGGTCAAGCAATGCTACAAGTTGACTATTCGTATATCTTATGCCACAATGGTTGCTGGTCGCTCACAATGGGCCTCATCAGAAGGCTTAAAGTCACTCAAAGGGCAATGGAGAGGGCAATGCTTGGAGTTTCCTTACTTGATCGAATCACGAACGATAATATTCGTAGAGTAACCTTAGTTGTTACCGACATAGCCTGAAGTATCGCCAAACTAAAGTGGCAGTGGGCAAGGCATATTTCTCGCAAAACAGACGGTCGATGAAGCCGAAAAATTCTGGAGTGACGACCGCGTACCAGAAGACGCAACGTTGAAAAGCCTCCCTCCCACAAGGTGGACCGATGAAGATCGCGGGTAGCCGATGGATGCGAGACGCGCAGAACCGGTCGTTGTGTCAACGCTTAGGGCTATGGCGTCGCTATGTCCAGCAGTGAGGTCTTTCAGCTGATATGATGATATCTTATCTTAGCGATCTTACCTAGCGACATCAAACTATATGACATAGGTACATGCAAACGAACTTGCGTGCAACAGCTATCTTTTTCTAATCTTCTAATGTACAAAAATCTCGGATCACAGTGTTTGTTATCGAATTCCTCCGAAATGGCTTGCCCGATTTACATTAAATTTTTGTGTTAATTTTATATGGCAAAACAACGTTTGCCGGGTCAGCTAGTTCTATATATACCTGAGTATGTCTGTGACAATAACAATGTGTGCGAACATGAATATTATTGGTAGGTAGCGGTTTCTCTAGTCGTTGCCGGGGCGGCGAGTCTGTGACGTGGTTAGGCCTTTGATCCTAACTAGTCTTGATTGACATTCGAAAACCTCAAGCCAACCAGTCATGTTAACGCTGGCTTCATAAATCTCATAATCTCATATTTCTACGAAAAAGGTGCTTGTTTCTAATCCGGGATGGTTTCGACGTATTCATATACCTCTGTTATATGTAGGTATTATATGTAGTCGTGTGAAAGTCAATGCTATAGTTACTATCTTCTTAGAGGATTGCATTACAGTTCATGGAAATCACCTATTCAGTGCCTGTACACTGCAGTGGGTTTGAATCGTGTTTAATCGATAGGCGAATTACTAATAAATTCAACGAGTTACAACGAGCTGCTACATATTCAACGATTTGGCTACAACATTTAGATTACCACGAAATTGATTTGTCTACTTTTAAAACCGTGCCAATGCTAGAATACTCAAATACTCCACGTTACACGAACATTTTCGACAAAATTTTAGTGAAGCCTGCTCCAATTCCATTGAACAATGCTCCCAACCGCGTCTGTCTATCATTGTGTCAGACAGAAAGCCACTGGTGGCCGCTAATTGTTTAATAAATTATATGGCGTATGCTATCGCCTGCTGGCGTTTTATAAAACTGTTGGAAAGATTATATCCGTATGTAACTTATATCAAAATTACGTTGTTACATTGTAACAGTCTCTGCCAAGATCTATCACATCGGTCTTTTATTCCTTAAATGACACTGAAACTATTCATTTTTAGGGTTCCATACCCAAAAGGTAACCAACGGAACCCTATTACTAAGCCTCCGCTGTCCGTCTGTCCGTCCGTCCGTCCATCCATCCGTCCGTTACCGGGCTGTATTTCGAGAACCATAATAGGTAGACAGTTGAAATTTTCACAGATTGTGACGTATTTCTATTGCCGCTAAAACAACAAATAATCGTGTGAGAGTCCGACTCGCACTTGGCCGATTTTTAGTTTTTCATTTTCAGCTGTCCTGAAAACCTACCCTCTTAGATAATGCTATCTACTCCTACTCTCCATTTCTAACTGCTTAGATCATATTGATATTAATCTACCTAGATTGTTTGACATGTTAATTTTACGAGCTCTTACTCAGACTTACTCAGTTTTGTACATCTGTCTGGTCGAAAATAGATGAAAAATTATTTTTATTATAAACCTTCTACTTCTATTTTCAAATTTTATTGACAGCTGTATCTAGAGAACGTTTTTCTGTTGTACATATAAAGGTTCCACACCGACTGTAGTCGCAATAAACCACAATTATCTTTTATTTTTTTTAACTAAATCAAGCCCGAAACTCAATTAACTATTTTTCACTATTCCTTATAGTTTAGAATTTTTCCATCCACGCCCACTTGAAAAATTTACTCTGTATACTTCTATGCGATATTTTTACTGCGAATCTATATTTCACAGTTAATAAGAAAACGTTTATTTAATTTCTCGACTAAATACTATTATTCTTTCATAAACTGAAAATTAACTTTCGTACCTAAAATTGAACAAGTAGCCTAAGTAAACATTTCTCGCAAATCTGTAACAAATTCATCGAGTCGTAAGCTAAAAAGTTTTTAGACAAATACTTGATCTGTTGGACTTACGTGATGAATGGTGCCAGTCTCCATTTCGATGAGGCGTCCCTTCTTGATGATCACCCCGACATTCAGGTCAAGCACGTGAACAGTGGCCGGAGAGACGGCCAGCATAGAACAGTTACCGGTCTCACCATGGTTCCGTAGTGTGTACACACCCTCGGCGCCAAACAGCATCACGTTGCAAGCTGTGGAACACACACATTAATTTTCTGCTCCATTTGAAGTTCTGTCAGAATTAGAAATGTTCCGGGAAATAGAACTGGGACTAATAAAGTACAAATGTTGTGCAGGAAGATTAAATTGTACACGTGCGTCTTTAATATCTCTCTTCTTGTGTTTTCTTAGCTGTTATATAAATAGTTTTTAAAGAGCAAACTTAAATGTTTCTATAAAGAAAACTCGTTCAAAGTATGGTACATTGCAGTCTCAAACTAAGGTTGGTACAACCACTTCCTTTCACTCCGGTAGAGTCCACAGTTTATTCAACGAAACTTTGCTTAGCGACTTCCGACCTTGCAGAAACTAAAGTTTCGTAGTTGGAATGTTATGATTATGTTATGGGGTTATGAACTTTTCTAATGGATGCTGTTAGAGATCATATTGGTCTGCAGTCATGATAAAGGGATGACAAATGGTGCATTTAATAAGTTAATCTGTTTACTGAGAATAGGGATGTCATGAGTGGTGATCTTCGTTTTGTTTATCTGAATAAAATTAGTAAGTTCAACAACCTTTTATTAAAGTAGCTTTATGCAAGCAAAATTACTAAGCTGTCACCTTAAGATACCGCTTTTTTATCTCATATATTTCATATGTTGAGAAAAGGTTTCCTTCATAGCCTTCCACTCCTCCCAGTTTGATTTCCTTAAATGCCTCTAACGTTACGCTTACAGAAACTATTCACTATCGTGAAATACTTGTGATAATATTTTTGCTGATAGGGTAATATTTGTTATATTTTTATCATAAACTGCTAAGGTAGCTAACACTAATATTTGATAGTGTTAACAAATAACGGTTGACATGCTTTTTCGAGTCGGCAGTTTACAACATACTTATTCGAAGTGCCTGGTATAATAAAACTCGACGTATAATTCTGCCAGCGATAATGATGTCTCAAACGAAAATAAACATTATTAGGCATTATTATAATAAGAAAAAAAACTAATATCACAAGAAAAATATATAATAAGTATGTGGAATAATACAAGTATTACAATTTGCGTGGCCTTTTAGATGGCATTAACCGTTCCTACAGTAAGCTAGAACATTAAGGTGGATGCTCCGGGGTGGCCCGCGAAATTCAAATATTTTTATGTTTTTTGCAATTTGCCGGTCAGTGTGAAGCTGTATGTGGACCAAATGCGATCTGCGATCGTAACGCGTATTTATCTAAAGAATTATAACCATTTTAATCATCAATATAGCCTTCTAAGTTCATGTAGTTCGAAAGAATGAATATTTCAGAAATAATCATTCTTTCAAACTACATGAACTTAAAGGGGTATATTGATGATTAAAATGGTTATAATTCTTTAGATAAATACGCGTTATGGTCGCAGATCGCATTTGGTCCGCATACAGCTTCACACTGACCGGCAAATTGCAAAAAACATAAAAATATTTGAATTTCGCGGGCCACCCTGGAGCATCCAGATACATCATGTTGTTTTATTCTGGGGTTGCTCTGGGGCAGTACATCTTCGTATAATGTTGATGTTCGTCATAAAACAAACCAAGAGAGAAAACTACTAGTGGGGACATTTGCTTATCGTCCAGTGCTAGTTGGATGAGTCCAGTGGGTTCTGTATTTAATGTACCGTTTCTTAAAGGAATTAGGGATGTGAAGATAATTATGGCCTCCGCTAGAATGTACGTTCACCGACCTTATGAGTTCTGAAAGTAGGTATTAGCTGTGTGGTAGGTATTTAGTAGAAAGTTAATTATTATTAAAAATAATCAAGTCCTTTTTACCAGTTACAGCACATTAATCTGTAACTGAAGATTAACGGCAGATAAGTGTGATACCTAAGTTTATTTTTCAGTTTACAAATTATGAAAAATTACAGCTAATTAATTAACTTTTAAATCAGTACGAAGTGGTATGTTAAACGTGGGCCTACGGGGCGCAAAATGTGTAAGGTGAATCGATTTGAAAAAAGAAGAAGACCTAAAAACACTTGAAAAGTATGGTATTCGGAAAAATCTGTCGAGTATTCTGTGTGTACAAAATTCGATTAAGTTCACTACGTAGCATACGATGCTACACATACATCCTCAATTTATGGAAAAGTAAATCATGAATGTAACAGTAATATTTATTCGTCGCTAAAAGCACATTTCATTCACAATTTGATCAATTCAGGGAGGGAATGTCACATAGGTACCTATATATTTTATAAAAACATAGTTAGTATACATAGTTCATACGATTTCCATATGCAATATCAGAGAGAATTCATATTCTACAAACATTCAGCGACTGCCCACAGTTTCAGTGCCAGAAATACCAGTTATTTGTACTCATAACTTATGAAAACTGTTCCGATATTTGTTCTAACGGCGGAAATTCAACATGGATTTTACGGACTTCAAATAACTGTATTGAGCTTTACGAGTGCTGATATCAAAGAGTTTTTAACCGTATTTGCCTACTATAAAAAAAACTTCATTGAAAAAATAAACATTTGTTAGTTCCATCTTGTGTATTTTTGAGAAATCTCCTAAAATCAACCGTAGTATTTATGTTTCTGATAGAGACTGTTTAATATTTTTTTTTATTTTTTTTTTTGTAAAAAAAAGAGCCATTTTATGGTTGTTAGGCAGTTCTTCTATCGCTCGACAAGTCTAAATAAGAAATATTATTCCATATTAACAGACATCAAAAATTCATATCAGGCTTTTAACCCAAAGGCCGCTAAATTAATCTGTTGTGTTTCTTCAATTATTTGGGGACGTAACTTTACTGTATAATCCATAATCCGTTTTTCAATCATGATTGGCCTTATTAAAAAAAAAATATTAATATGCTTACGTATATATTTTTAGGGTTCCGTACCTCAAAAGGAAAAAACGGAACCCTTATAGGATCACTTTGTTGTCCGTCCGTCTGTCTGTCAAGACCCTTTATCTCGGGAACGCGAGCAGGTATCGAGTTGGAATTTAACCAACTAAGGTCCCTTGAAGCTGTGAAAAAATCATAGTTATAAGTTAACATACAAAAAAGAAACGGCCGTTTATGCCGCAAAAAACGAATATTTCACTCTAAAGGGAATCAAAATTCATAGGGTATTTCCCGTAGACGTAGAACTATGAAATTTGGCAATTAATACCGTCTTATACTACAGGTGTAGGGAAAAGTCTAAAAACTATACATTTATAATTAAATCATGAAAAATGTAGTACGTAATCAATCACCAAGCGGAATAAACCACTGATTGGATTCAAAATTTAAGTACTTAAAAAGATATTATCCTGAGTTACATTAAGCGTTTACTTCATCAAAATCGACCCACAAAATCAAAAGATATTGAATTTTTAAGTTTAGGAAGAAACTTCATCGAGGGCTAAAATAGTTAGTTTTTATTGAGACTCCAGAGACTTGCAATGCCATCTCTGGAGAAAGATAGTAGTAACAAATGTGTAAAAAGAACACAAAAAAACATATTGTTTAGTTATTTGTTATACTTTTAATATGTACCTAGTTAAAGAAAAGTGAACATTTTACTATCTAATCGTTATTTATCGTAACAATTGTGAGCTTCTGAGTTCGATCTTATATTTGATAGTTCAACTACATTGTCGATAGATGGCGTTATACTGATGACGCGTTTTTCTGATTGGCGGTGTTATGATTTTCGGCAGAAATATGACCTCAGCCCATGTTGTAATAACATAGTTTTCAACCTTACGATTATTTTTACATTCTGAATTGTTAGTTGATAAATCATAGCACGGGTCGATCATCTTCAAGGTCTGTGGATGGATGACATTTTTAACATATCGAGATTCCAGCGTGCCTTGGAAATTGCAATATATCAGTCAGTCAAACGAGTCGATCTTCAAGGTTAAGCAACACTTGCTAAGGTCGGTCTGAGGATGGGTGACCATTTTAACACACGAACAGGTCGATCGACCCGTGCGACTGTTATTACTTAGTTACGAGCTCCTCATACAATCAGACTCCTCATTCAGTACCTACTAAATATCTATTTAAATATCGATTGTTCTTTCACCATAAATCGATTCTATGAAACCGGTTAAACTGTAATCCTAATATATAAAATACGTTGTAAGGTTCCATGGAGAGTGTAGGGGGGCACTAAGAGAGGATTTCTCGATTTTTTTATAGAAACGGGAAAAAGATACGCGCGTACGAAGTCGCGGGCAAAAGCTAGTTTATAATACGTACCTACAAATTTGTACGGAACCCGCGGTGTGCGAATCCGACTCGCTCTTGACCGTTTTTTTTATAAATAAAGCTGTATCTAAGTATTCAAGATTACTTTCACCAGCCATACTATAAAGATAAAGTGTCGCCATGTTGCCGGCATTTTATAAGCAAAGTTTTAAAACAAGTTAGTGACGCGGAGATACTTGAAAACTAATATCTTCTGTTCCCAGGTAAAGTTAAATATAACCTGCCATACAACATGTATGAAGTAAATCTGTGTTCATAGCCAACGTCTGAATTAAAGAGATAAGAAAAGTTAAATAACATTAGTTTTGGCAATTCGTTGGTATGTAGTCGTTTATGACACATGATAAGGCCGTTCGGCTTAGTTCTAGCCATTTGGATTAACTTTTATTGTTTGCGTTAGAAAATTAGTTTGTTTCGAAGTCATTTTGGGAGTTAATAGTTTTTTTTAAGTTCGGTTTATTTTGATCACACGACCCGCCCGGGATTGTGCCCGCGCTGCTCCTGCACCTTCCTCGAGAACCACTCTATCCATTGGTGAAAACAGCAGTTTTTGAGTTTATCGCGAACAGACAGACAGACAGACGTGGCGGTTGACTTTGTTTTATAATATTTTGTTGATGATGATTGATATTGATATAAAAATATAAATAATGGGAATATGCATGAAAAATATTTTTATCCTCTATACAGTTTATCTAAAAATATAGAAAAATATAATACTAACAGTGAAAACAGAATCCAAATTACTCGAAAACCGGAGGAGATATAATTATTTTAAGCCGGATTTACATTACGAAATTAGTGGCTTGAAATTAGTTTTATAACACTAATTTGACTACTAATTTCACGTGTAAACGTTCAGTTTTACGATGCATGCATTACTTTTGCGACACTGGAGTAGTTTCGTGCTATGCGCATATTATTTGTAAAACTAATGTCATGCAACTAATTTCATCATGTAAATGCGACGCGAAACTAGTGTCGCGACAGCACCTGCGCAGAGTGGACGTGTGGTTTTTTGTTGGATTGCAGAAAACAAATTCGAGTGTTGCACCCAGATGCTTTTTTTCAACCCATCCTCGAATCCACCAACGTCTTTTCTTCCGAGATAACCTTTTTTTTATTTTATATTTTATGATTTCTACAACGACGTTTTGCATCATAAAATACAGCTTTGATTTTGACAGGGCCATTATCTCCGCGATACTGATAATTTCACGACACTATAATTTAAACGAAAGAAGTTTCACATGTACTAAAATTAGTTTCACGAAACTAGTTTTATCATGCATGACACTTGTTTCGTAATGTAAATCCGGCTTAAACAAATACATATATCTGTCCCTCTCGCGAAAATGACGTTTTCCATGGCAGTTGTATAGGCGTCATAGACGACGACGTTAAAGTTTACATCGGACTTCTCCTTCTAATTGTAATCTTTGAAGCTTTATAACTCCGTCGCTGATGAAGGTATTTAAAAAACAATTTCATGACTGTTTACTAGACCTAATAAGTATTTCATTTTGCAAATAAAAAAATCGCATGCATATTCCCTATTATCTGGGTTTGGACGAAGCTACACAATCTGAAATAATATTAAAAAGTAGGTAGGTAGTAGCTACCTACCAATTGTCTACTAAATCCATACTAATATCAGAGATGGGAAAGTATTTCAGACAGAGTTCCATTCGCAGTCTGATACCTCTTCTCACCTTAACTGCTGAACGGATTTAGAAGAAAATTAGTACACGCGGATAGAACAAAGGGGGATGACTTTCGACTTTCAGGCAGGCAACGTCGCTGGTAGAAGCATTATAAGTCATAAGGATGCATTCATTAATGATTGCAAAACTAAAGCAGATGCTTGTCATAATTGGAAGTAATTAGGCTTTCAGAGATGTGAAAGCGAGAATGCATTTGTAATCTTAACCTTCCGGCAGGTAACGGCAGTTTCTAGAAAAAAATCATTGCAAACGAACTGGGTGCACAGTCCCGCAAACCTCCATAGAAAAGGAAGGATCCCCCGACCAGACGGATGTTGCGTCTGGTGGGCTATACCTAGTACATGTTCAAATTGCTCGGAAAACTTTAATTCCATGTTGAAGGAAACTTTTTTACCATATAATGTTGGAGTTTTTATTGCTTAAACAAAAACAATTTTATTGCTGGGTGTGCTTCTTTCTTCTTTATATTTAGGAATACACACACTCACCCACACAATGTGCAGCCAATCTATTTCAATTGAATAAATGACAAGAAACTTACGCTTAGAATTCTTCAAATGTCGCACGGTAACAGCGAATCCCTTCCCCCTGGCTGGTACCCTGTACTGCACCAACGCCGCATTCTGTCTGGAGACCAGCTTACGTGAAGGTCTCTGGTCACAGGACTCCACCACTCTGTCATCGTCCCACGCATCTGCTGGCCACACCTGGCCATTCAACTCCCAGCCGTCCACCCACTGGAATAAGGTTTTTTTTAGTACATTCTAGTAAAGGTTTGCGTTTTTTGTTCTTTTATGATCGGATTTTGCAGCTGTCAGTATTTTTGGAAATATTGGCGTCGACTATGCGTTGCCGTGTCGAAATTAACAGCAGGTTTTTAAGTAAGTTTTGTTGAAAAAATAGACGTGTTTATTTCACAATAGTGCCGATGAGTGTGCCAGCAAGCCTCTACTCTTGATTATTTTTATAATATCAGGCTGGTGGCCGGGCAAATTCTTTATTCAGTACCCACAAAAATTACTTTATATGAAAAAATCTCGAGCATCTGACAATGTTTAGTTACTAAATATTATTATGTCAATTTAACTGTAATTTAGTAAGTTTGTTGGAAAACATCGTTTGATTACACGTGTGTTGATCGTGTCAAAAAAATTTGCTCACTTGCACCAACAAATATTATGGCCTGATTCAAAGAACTAATCTATGATGTTATGAGGATCATCCTAAAAGATTAGAGAAATGTTATTTCTACCTGTCAGGCCAAGTAAAACCACTTTCCGCCGTAAAAATAATAAAGGTCAGTAAAAACAGCTAATCTAAGGAAAGCAACATCGTTATAACTAACACCAGGGCGTCTCACGCAGCGAAAAAAATTCAATTAAAGTTTTCCTAACCACTTTATTGTTATAAAAGTTTACGACAGTTTTACAGTTATTTTAAAGTTATTACGCCATCCGTTAAAGGGGTTATTTTTTGTACACGAGTTATATTAATTTAGTTTATGCTTTATAGTCTTGCAAATCTTGTAAAGTCCCTTGAGATGTGTGGGTCAGAATTTATGAGAAGTGAATTTAACACCATGTTTTAGACTAGGTGCGTTGGTGTCAAAATTAGGATGCTCTATGTCCAAACCAGCTGTTCTAAGTTGAATAAAATAAGGGAGTTTTATAATACGGACTTCATAAAATACTGCTATAGGCTATCAAAGGGAAGGCATTGTTATTGAAATTTTTAACATGCCTCTGTATTTTAAAGGTTAACATCGGGAAATTTAACTTACCTCAGGTCCTTCCCAAAAAAATTATAATTACTTTTTTTGTAATATTTTTTAAATTTTAATATTTCAGAGGGCATCATCGTCGTTGAGTCGAATATATTTACGCAAATCCCAGGAAAAGTAAAAGAAAATATATATATTTATTTTTTATAAGATAACTTACCGCGACCAATCCTCCATTCTCGCAGGGCACATCAAGATAGTTAAAGATAACTTCGATCCGTTTATCAGGTTCGGCTATCATGTAGATGCCACACACGACCGGATCATCCGACGGCGACTTAAAGAACAACTCTCCTTCTTCTGACGTCACCAGGAAACAATCTGCGAAAATTACTCTATTATACACCCAATTCTTACCAAGCAAAGGATTCAATTTTCTCCAACAATTGTATTATGGATAAGTTAATGTCAGAATTAATTGCAAGGTTAAGCGAAAATGTCTAACCTTGGGAGGCAACCGAAATTATGCATGGAAGAAAGGTTAAAGGGAATACATAACAAGGGTTGACACAGTAAGTTTATACCTCGGGATTAAGTACAAATGAAGTCAGGCCTTTTTCCTGTCAATTAAAATTAAAGCCTCTTGCGGTTCGTTATATACGAGTGAGGTCATAAAATAGATGGATTTTTAACACAGCGTTTTTTCAGTACGTCTAATCAAAGATATCCAAACAAAAAAAACACTGGTTTAAGCCACTGTCAATTTTTTTTGTGTATTTTCGTTAGCTTTTAGGGTTTCGTACCCGAAGGGTAAACAACGGAACCCTATTACTAAGCCTCAGCTGTTCGTCCGTCCGTCTATCCGTCTGTCTGTCAGCGGGCTGTATCTCAAGAACCGTAACAGGTAGAGAGTTGAAATTTTCACAGATTGTGTATTTCTATTGCCGCTATAACAACAAATTTGGTTTATGGTTCGGAACCCTTCGTGTGCGAGTCCAACTCGCACTAGGACGGTTTTTTTTACTTGTAAATGTCGAATGCATTTTTCTCATTATTTTTTACCACTGTCCTTATTTTGGTGGTCCGAACAATTTCCAAAAGTTTGCTCATCTATTTTATTATGTCCTTATGTGTAAAGTTGGTTTCCACCATTTCGTTATTTATGTAGGTGTAGGTAGGTATTCATATTCAGTATTCAAATGAGCGACTGAATTATGCAAATATTCCAGGAATGACTTTCAGCTAGTTCAATCACTGTTTGTGTGGCTCACTTATCTTACATGTAGCTGTTTTCTGTAGTCTTAGTAAATATAATGATATACCATCATTTATTTAGCCTTCTGAATAACTAATAGATGTACTAAGCGGTATGTTACTTTTTTAAATCCTAATATTAAAAAAAAATACTGAGTCACTGACAGACAATGTACAGCCAAAAATCCCGAAAGAAGATTTCCCGAAATTTCTACGGGAACGGGAAAAACGGGATATACGCTAATAAAAATAGCTGGAAAGCTAGTAATAATATAACTAACTAGACTCAGCGTGTCAGCCGAATGCTTACTAGCCTCGAGCGCCAGCCTAACGAAAACAGCTGGCTCAATCATTCCCGTTTTCCGAGGTACGGTCGCTTATCTCATCATCTGCCTAGCCTTTTCCCAACTATATTGGGGTTGGCTCCCATTAAAACCAGATTCACCTGAATACCATTATTTTACATGGAGCGGCTGCCTACCTCCACAACCCATTAACTGGGTAATACGGCAGTTCTTGGCAAGACTGGTGTCAGATTTACTGACTTCTGGATGTACAAACGACAGCCGGGACCAACGGTTTAACGTGCTTTTCGAGGCATGGAGGAAACTTGGTGTGTTAAGTTGGTCACCCATCCACAGACCAACCTTGGCAAGCGTTGCTTAACCTGAAAGATCGATCCATGCGGCTAGTATTCTTTAGCCACAACCTCCTCACGTACGGTCGCTTATATGTCCATCCGAAAACCTCCGAAACTGGGCATCAAAAAGCGGTTTTTGAACACACAGCTCGTATTGCTTGGAAGTTCTCTCTAGACTCCTATACTCCGATAGTGTGAATTCTGTTCCTAATATATATAGCCGATAGCCTACTAGCCGCGATAAAAAAATGGACTCCCCCATACATTCATGTGCGCAGAACTGACTTTTTTTTCGTGATCTCGGTCTTGGTCCTTTAGTAAAAGTTGTTCATATTGATGAGTACAATGACCCCTTAAAAGATATTGCGTTTATTCTGTCACACGTTGTATGTATATGTAAGTAATGAATAAATGTAACTATAAAATGAGTAGGTACATTTATTTTTATCGTTATTTGCATTTTTACCTGCCTGTTTCATCCTACCAACGGTTCAGGCAGAGGCGAAGAATACAAGCGTAATATTATGCTGAAAGATTTTACCTTCATCAGGATTTATGATGCGATGTGCTGGTCTAGATAGTCGCCGTATTCTGGAGAACCGTGACAATGCTGCTGCAGAACTCCTCTGACCATACTCTTTGCCCTGATAACAAAGAAAAATAAACCTTAATCAATATAACATTAAGGATTCTTCAATAACCTGCTCCGACATCCGTGTCAATATTAATTATAACTAATAACCTATAGAAGGACGTCTGGCCCAAACTTAGACACAACTGTTGGTAAGATTATGTAGTGTCCAGATAAGTTCAAAAGTCAATCAATCAACTCAGACACCCTTTGTAAGTTACCACATCACTGTAGCGTATTACGTGAGGTCAAGGCGTAGTGAAGACATTAAGACCTGAGTCTCAATTCTACATCTTTTAAGCAAAGTTCGCATTTGTGTAAATATTGAAATTGAAATCTTAGTCGCAATGTGTCAAAAATGTATGGGAATTGAGACTTTTTTGACAGGTTGCAACTGAGATTCGATTGCGAATGTAGCTTAAAAATTAGCTGAATTGCCACTCAGTTCAGTGACCTTAGGCGAGTTTTTGACGTTCTCGATCGCGTCAGCGTAAATGTCAATTTATATTGAAACTGAATAAGCGCCGTCTGGTGGCAATCATCATCATCATCATCATAATAAACAATTTAATTATATTTTTGAACTCAAACTTTAATCTATTCTTTTAATTTTAATTAATGCAACGTGTCCTAATTTATTTCTTATTTTTATAGTTTTAATTTATAATTATTTATTTTCAATGTCTTAATTTTATTTTGAACTTTTTAATTATACTACATTTTAATTTAACCGATTGAAATTTTAAATTGAATGTGTTTTTTATATTTTATTTTGTTATTATCATTAATTTCCATTTTAGTTTTCGTTATTGATTATATACTACTCTGTCAAGAAAGTACCGGGAAAAGATCAATAATACACAAAAATAATGTCTGTTATTCATCCAAATTTATTTTATCACCTTCAAAGTATGCTCCTTTAGAAACGATACACTTGCGCCAACGAATAATCCATTCATCAAAACATTTTTTAAACGCTGCTTCCGGAATTGAGTTCAGTTCTCGCCGCGAATTCTCCTTTATGTCTTCTATCGATTGAAAACGGGTGCCACGAAGTGGTAATTTGAGTTTAGGAAAAAGAAAAAAGTCAGCAGGAGCCATATCTGGTGAATATGGTGGTTGCTGGATGGTATTTGTTGAGTGTTTGGTTAAAAATTCGTTCACAATGATAGCCTTGTGCGAAGGCGCATTGTCGTGGTGCAAAATCCAAGAATTTTCTTTCCACAAATCTGGCCTTTTTCGTCGAATTTGCTCTCTTAAACGCCGCATAACGCTCAAATAATATTCTATATTTACCTTTAGACCTTCCGGTAAGAATTCAGAGTGCACAACACCGCGATAGTCAAAGAAAACAGTCAACATGACTTTGACTTTTGATCGACTTTAGCGTGGTTTTTTCGGTTTCGGTTCAGTTTGAAGGCGCAACTCCGAAGCTTGTTGACTAGTTTGCAGGTCAAACTCGTAAACCCACGTCTCGTCACCAGTAACAATGCGTTTCATGAATGTTGGGTCCGAACTGACTCGTTCTAGCATGTCCTCAGCGACTTTCATGCGATTGAGTTTTTGGAGAAAATTCAGATCTTTTGGGACTAGCCGAGCAGCAACATGTTTCATACCCAAATGATTAGTTAAAATGGTACGGATCGACTCGTGACATACAGAAAGTTCGGCGGCTATCTCTCTCAGAGTTGAATGGGGATTTTCAGTCACTATTTCCTTCACTTTTGCGATGTTAACTTCAGTTGCAGACGTTGACGGCCTACCAGAGCGAGGCAAATCTTCCATCACATCTCAACCGCTTTTGAACGCTTTGAACCACTCATAAGCACGAGTTTTTGATAAAGTCGATTCACCGTAAGCCTTCTGTAACATTTTCAGTGACTCCGAACACGAAATTCCATTGGGGATGCAAAATTTAAGACAAACTCTTTGTTCGATATTTTTGTCCATTATGAAATTCGCAATACACACTATATATGATATTACTAAAACCAGCACTGTATTTAATATAAATAACAGATGCAACTCAAACTCCGCGCCAAAATGGAAAACAGTTGTGCCAATCTAACAACTACAAAAAAACAAAAATTTGAATTTGGAACCATAAACAAATCATCCATTCCCGATACTTTTTTGACTGAATGTGCAAGTGCTGTGCACACCTATAAGTGACAAATACACCGCTAAACTGTTAAATAGAATATTTCAATTTTAAATATAATATTTAGTTAATTTGTCGTAGGTGTGTCAATAAATAAATAATAATAATAATAACAGCCGAAAGACGTCCACTGCTTGACATAGACCTCCCCCAAAATGAAAAAACCCGCCAGCCAAGCGTGGAGATTATGGAAACCCCCTCCCAGTTTCCATAATCACCACGCTTGGCAGGCGGGTTGTCGATCGCAGTGTATGTTTATGTTATAACTACTCGTATGTATCCTTCGCTGGAGATTCAAATAAATAAAAAGATAAATAAGTAGACTTAATACATTTTGACATAATTAAGCGAACCTTTACGTTAATGCACGCGAAAGTTACGTTTAAAAATCGCACTAAGCCCTCATTTGATCTCAAAACCGGTATTCAAATACCGGTTTTGAACGGTAGGGTGAGCGGGATTGGGTATGCGGTAATCCTACTTTCAAACCTAAGTGTATATCCTTATCGCTTTGGGTAACGAAACTTACTCGCGAAACTATTAACGCGACGCCACCGCGGCGGAAACTTTCGAAAAGCAAGCGAAAAAATTCCGCCTTTACTGGGTTTATAATGGTTTCAGCAGTTTTACTCTAGCTATGGAACACCAAATAAAAGACCGCAAAAAAGTGGCAAACAAGGCTTTAAACAGTGCAGTAAAGGCGACGCCAAAGACCACATGTGTCTCCTCCAGACTGCCATGAGCTGGCTTTTTGGGGTCATAACCAATAACTTCGTGGCATGCCGGGGAACTCTGTGGTTAGATATGAATTATTAACCCACTGGATCCTTCTTATCTTTTATTTATTTGGATCTCCAATGAAGGATACACAGTTATAACATAAGACACAGTGATACAAGTTCATTTGCGTTTGCTCCATCAGTTGTAAGAGACCAGAGTACCACACATTATTAATTCATTTATTTAATAATAGTTTCTCTTCTTCTTCTTCGTCGTTTCACTCTTGACAGAGTGGTGGTCATCTTAAAGATTGCCTAGCAATCCGCCGCCACTCTTCACGCACCTTAGCCTTTCTAGTGCACTCGTACAAGGGACCATTGTCCAATGCTACCTTAATTTGGTCGGTTCAGCGCATAGGCGATCTACCACGTGCTCGTTTGCCCTCGACGTTTCCTTGTGCCACAAGACACTCTATGGAGACATCTCCACGTCTTAATATGTGCCCGAAGAAAATGAGAATTCGAGCTTGTACGAAGATAGGGCGCTGCTTGATACCTAAATCTTGTAAAATGGACAAGTTGGTTCTATGCTGGGTCCAAGATATCTTAAGTATTCTCCTCCAACACCAGATTTCGAGAGCATCTATCCTGTTTTTCTCACTCTCTCTCAATGTCCAGGTCTCAGCGGCGTACTGAAATATGGGAACCAATAGCGCTCTGACAAAAAATTCCGTAAAATTTCCGTGGTTTTTGTGATGTTTCGTTTTCCCCATATCTTTTTGAGCCTATCCATGGCAGACCTTGCTATAGCCATACGACGCTTGATTTCGTAAGTAAATCCACCATTGTTTGATATCAGTGCCCCCAATTATAATATACGTATGATTGAACGACATCGCAATTCGCTATTTTTGTGAACTCTGGCGGGTAGTTATTGGCGCGGTCGACAATCACAACCTCTTACTTGGGTTGATTTTCAGACCACTCCATCTTATTCAAGAGTTCTTCCATTTCTGTTTTTTGAATAATAGTTTGGATATCTGTTAATCAATTATACCTGAACGGCTATGATTTAATTAGCACACGAGGATAACATATCTTAAATTCAGGAAATTTTAAATTTTTACAATTTAGTTAAGTTATCGCAAAATAAAGTGTAAACAACAATCCCAATACGCAGTGTCGCTTCTTAACCTAATTAATAATTGCATGTCCAAACCAATTAGAGAGTTTGACGACCTCCCCTCGAGACTGTCATGACACCGGTAAGCATTGGCATTAATTAGGAAGTAAATTTAATTGAAGATAAACAAAACAGACGAATAAATGGAAGGTAGGTTTAAAACAAATGAAAAGCCTAATTCGATTGTTAAATGAATAAAATTAACAAATGTAAAATAAATTTTACTAACAAAAATCCTTTTTTACAATAAAATAAACCGGCTTCCAAAAACAAAACACTACAAAGTAAAAAATAACTTTAATTTCGGAAGTCGGTGCTTTCGGCGTACCACTAAAAAGTGAAACCACAAACACAGCGTGCCGACGTGATGTTATGTTATGAACTGGTGTAAACAATCAACAGACATGCTATTTCAGAAATCTCGATCCATTTGCTATCATCAAATTCTGACTTGGTGACAACAGAACTATTTTTAAATTCTGGACCGATTTCAAAAATATTTTTTGAAATCGGTCCAGAATTGGCGGAGAAATCGGTGAACATACATAAAAAAAAAATACATATACAGCCGAACATAGAACCTCCTCTTTTTTGAAGAAGTCGTTTAACAAACTAAAATACAGCATCAAAAAATTCGTCCTCAACGCTATCAGCTTATAAAATGACTAAGAGACTGCCGGCATTGCCACGTTGTATGGCAATGCTTAACCTCTACCTGAAGTAAAAGCCAGCTCTTGGGTCACGGACGACAAGCCGTTTCTAAATTCGTTCATAAATTAAAGTGAATGAAGAGATTATGCAGCTTAGAGTCTCCTAATTTTATAGGTAGAGAATCACAAAAAACGCCATTCATAAGTCAAGATAAATGTTCATATATCTGAGTGATTTTAAATGTAACGTGACCGCACTTATGTGCTTGCTACGTGAACCGCGCACAAACGATCCTTGTGGCGAGAAATTCTTTTCATGTCCACGATGCATACAATGCTTTGAGATGGACTGAAAAGATTGTGAGGACCGCAGTACTAGAGATATTTAGTTATTTTTAAAGTCTATGTGAATGTGGATTTTTCTAGTCGTTTTATTCAACAATTCGGTCAAACAAAACATTTTTGAATGAAGCATCGAAACAAAATTGAGGTTTGAAAGTAATTAACGGACACAATAGGTCTGGTTGACAGGACACGGTGATACCTGGCTTATAGTATTAAAAACCCGGTGCTGGTAATCAAGCCAAAGCATTTTTTTTTCTAACCCATGTGGTATGCTTTTGGAATGATGAAAAATTCTAATAAGTTTTGACCTTACAAGTCTTTTGGTTTCAAAATGCAGAATTGTATAGAGAAAACGAAATTTCCAGAAGAATATTTTTATTGGTCATGAAACTTATTCAAAAATATCAATGTTCATTACATTAAATATCGTTACAATTAAAAATTGAAATTCTTTTTCGTCGCTGAATTACAGTAGGTAGGTTACTGTTTGCTAACGTTAGAGAGTGTAGTCGGTAGCAATTTACATTTGGCTTGCTCTTGAATAATGTACAGAAATCTCAGTACCTTGTACATACTCGTCGTTTTGGTTATTTTAATGTACTCTACAGGTATTTCAAAGTGAGTTGATTTTATAATGAAAAGCTTTTTCATAATTTCGATTTAGTAAAAACAGTGCCATTTTAGTCTTCTTCCAAAAGCGATCCACTTAATGTACCTACCCGATATACATTCAGTCAAAAAAGTATCGGGAATGGATGATTTGTTTATGGTTCCAAATTAAAATTTTTGTTTTTTTGTAGTTGTTAGATTGGCACAACTGTTTTCCATTTTGGCGCGGAGTTTGAGTTGCATCTGTTATTTATATTAAATACAGTGCTGGTTTTAGTAATATCATATATAGTGTGTATTGCGAATTTCATAATGGACAAAAATATCGAACAAAGAGTTTGTCCTTAAATTTTGCATCGCCAATGGAATTTCGTGTTCGGAGTCACTGAAAATGTTACAGAAGGCTTACGGTGAATCGACTTTATCAAAAACTCGTGCTTATGAGTGGTTCAAAGCGTTCAAAAGCGGTCGAGATGTGATGGAAGATTTGCCTCGCTCTGGTAGGCCGTCAACGTCTGCAACTGAAGTTAACATCGCAAAAGGGAAGGAAATAGTGACTGAAAATCCCCATTCAACTCTGAGAGAGATAGCCGCCGAACTTTCTGTATCTCACGAGTCGATCCGTACCATTTTAACTAATCATTTGGGTATGAAACATGTTGCTGCTCGGCTAGTCCCAAAAGATCTGAATTTTCTCCAAAAACTCAATCGCATGAAAGTCGCTGAGGACATGCTAGAACGAGTCAATTCGGACCCAACATTCATGAAACGCATTGTTACTGGTGACGAGACGTGGGTTTACGAGTTTGACATGCAAACTAGTCAACAAGCTTCGGAGTGGCGCCTTCCAACTGAACTGTTTTCAATCGATAGAAGACATAAAGGAGAATTCGCGGCGAGAACTCAACTCAATTCCGGAAGCAGTGTTTAAAAAATGTTTTGATGAATGGATTATTCGTTGGCGCAAGTGTATCGTTTCTAAAGGAGCATACTTTGAAGGTGATAAAATAAATTTGGATGAATAACAGACATTTTGTGTATTATTGATCTTTTCCCGGTACTTTCTTGACAGAGTAGTATACTAACTCTAGGCGCAACTTTTTTTTAATAACTCATTAAGATGATAGGTACAATAATATTGAAATAAACAAGACCGCCTCGAATGTGCTTTTGTAAACTAGTTTATTATTTTTCTGATTATTTATATTTATATTTATATTTATATTTATATTTATATTTATATTTATATTTATATTTATATTTATATTTATATTTATATTTATATTTATATTTATATTTATATTTATATTTATATTTATATTTATATTTATATTTATATTTATATTTATATTTATATTTATATTTATATTTATATTTATATTTATATTTATATTTATATTTATATTTATATTTATATTTATATTTATATTTATATTTATATTTATATTTATATTTATATTTATATTTATATTTATATTTATATTTATATTTATATTTATATTTATATTTATATTTATATTTATATTTATATTTATATTTATATTTATATTTATATTTATATTTATATTTATATTTATATTTATATTTATATTTATATTTATATTTATATTTATATTTATATTTATATTTATATTTATATTTATATTTATATTTATATTTATATTTATATTTATATTTATATTTATATTTATATTTATATTTATATTTATATTTATATTTATATTTATATTTATATTTATATTTATATTTATATTTATATTTATATTTATATTTATATTTATATTTATATCTATATCTATATTTATATTTATATTTATATTTATATTTATATTTATATTTATATTTATATTTATATTTATATTTATATTTATATTTATATTGTTACGCGCCAGAATTAAAGCTAGGTACATAACGACATTTACGTACATGTACCGCCATCTAGTATCGAATACCGGAATTACTGAGGTCGAGATGTTTCTAGAATTTTCTATGCTAGAACATTCTCGATGTTTCGACACCAGGTCAATCGGGACCGGTATGTACCCGAACTTTCCAGAAGTATCTATACTAGAAGGTTCTAGAAATAACTGTCGCCGATGTATAAAGGGCGGACATCCGGCGACTGAGTCAGTATTGAATTGGCGATACAAGCGATAACTTCGGAAGCGATCTTCAACTGCGAATTAAGTGAAGTGAAGTATTCAATAGTGCGATTGTGTGTTTTGATTAGTGTGTTTAAAGTGTTAATTACTGTTGTAAATTAAAGTGTTATTTTTGGTGGTTTAATCGGCTGCTTTTATTGTAACGAACCCCAAGCTCGTAACAATATTTATATTTATACCAACAGAGGCTACACAATCACATACACTATAATACTGACAAGGACAAAGGGAATATGCATGCGATTTTTTTATTTGCAAAATGAAATATTTATTAGCTCCAGTAAACAATCGTGAAATTATTTTTTAAATACTTTCATCAGCGAAGAAGTTATAAAGCTTCAAAGATTACAATTAGAAAGAGAAGTCCGATGTAAACTTTGACGTCATCGTCTATGACGCCTATACAGCTGCCATAGAAAACAGCGTTTTCGCGAGAGGGACAGATATATTTGTTTAAAATAATTATATCTCCTTCGTTGTTCGAGTAATTTTGATTCTATTTTCACTGTTAGTATTATGTTTTTGTGTTTTTATAGATAAACTGTATAGATGATAAATATGTTTTTCATGCATATTCCCTATTATTTATCATCTATACCTATTATAGGCGATATAATGTACAAAGATCCCTTGAGAGTATTACGTGTGTCATATCCATACTGTAGTATATTGAAGATAAAAAAACAACAAATAACGAGGTGAAGGTTAATATCCGAAAACAAGCTTATGTGACAGAAGTAGAAATGGGCAAGCGTTGGTGCCCAATAAACTATTTCTATGTCCATTACAATTATGGTCAGTTTATTGGGTTACAGAGGAAATGTCCCACATTAGTGGGTATTTGTGGGGGCTTTTCTGTACACGGATGTCGAATTTGCACGGATTATGGTTGGAAATCCGCGTTTAAATGTGCTTTAATAACAGACTTAAAAAAGTAGGTTCTCAATTCGCTTGTATTTTTTTTTAAAGAGTTTTAGCTGCTGCTAATTAAGTACCATGATTTCTATTACTATATGTTTTTTTTTGTTTTTCCAAATTAGGTAATAATTACGTGTCGTACAACTGTTATTTTGTTCCCAAGACAGTTCTATGTAGTTAGTGCTAGTGCATGATAGAAGGTATATTTTCAAATGCACCGATGCGGCCCATTC
This sequence comes from Lacanobia oleracea, assembly GCA_950371165.1. Taxonomy (NCBI): domain Eukaryota; kingdom Metazoa; phylum Arthropoda; class Insecta; order Lepidoptera; family Noctuidae; genus Lacanobia; species Lacanobia oleracea. Next base: position 16,870,978 of record OX493387.1, on the reverse strand, counting down.
CACATACCTAACTAGGTATAATTTAAGAGAAATGCTATTGTGTTTCCCTGTTACGAATAATTTAATGTGATTGAAGGCAGCAGTGCCCTGTAATGGGCTGGTTCCGTACACTTACGTGAGGCAAAAGTGAGTTAAGGCAGTATTTATGCAAATAAGGCTGTTCGTAAACACAATCAAGACTATTAGACTGACTATTACTGTGTAAAAACAATGATAATGCAAATATAATCAGCTATAAGAGACGAACCTTATATAACTCAGTTGAACAAGGCTCCAGATAATAAGCCAACTAAATTTTTACAAAAGATTTTACAGTGACGGCAATGGAAAAGGAAATTGCTCTGTCCGTTATTATTATTTACTAGTTAACCCGCGCAACTTCGTCTGCGTCACAATTTTCATTACTGCTCCGCTCTTATTGGTCTTAGCGTGATGATATATATAGCCTATAGCCTTCCTCGATAAATAGGCTATCTAACACTGAAATAATTTTTCAAATCGGACTAGTAGATCCTGAGATTAGCGCATTCAAGTAAACAAACAAACTCTTCAGCTTTATATATTAGTATAAAATATGTAGATAGATTGACAGCCGCCTGTTTTCGTTATTAACAAACAGTACTTCCTTCCATATTAATACGATACTTCATACACTGTCTGTCTGTAAGACTGTGTTACCACCAGAGGTGTGCAAGGATGCGTAGCGAGGGATGTGATTGTTAAGAACTAATAGATTTGCTTCATTTACCTAGCCTCGGAGCTAGGTGGACTGATGACCTGGTGAAGGTCGCGGGTAGTCGATGGATGCGGGACGCACAGGACCGGTCGTTGTGGCGACACTTGGGAGAGGCCTATGTCCAGCAGTGGACGTCTTTCGGCTGATATGATGATGATGATGATGATGATGACCTAGCCTCGCTCAGCGCAAGCGATTCTATTGGTCCTTAACAAACACAGCTTACATGAACAGATTAGAATGCATACAGTTAAACCAAAGCAGGGTAATATTCTGGGTAATCTCGCTCTATCGTAGACTTTGTCTCTGACTTTGTTTTCATCTCTTTTTTTTTTTTTTTTTTTTTTACTAATGATAGGCACGCGTTTGACCGCTATCTCACCTGATGGTAAGCGAGGATGTGGTCGAAGATGGAGCACGCTTGCCTAGAAATAACCTATTCACTCTTGATTTAAAGACTCCCAGGTTGTAGCTATCAGGAAACACAGACTCCGGCAGGGAATTCCACTCCTTAGCTGTACGCACTATGAATGTGTTCCCAAAACGTTTTGTGCGTATGGGTGGGATGTCCACCATGTACCGGTGGCGCATCGCCGTTCGTCTTGTGGTCCGATGATGGAACGGGCTTGGCGGAATTAAATTATGCAATTCCGTCACACATTCCCCAAAATGCAACCGGTAAAAAACCGACAAGCTAGCAACTCGTCGTCGATGTTCAAGACTTTGGAGCTTCGACGCGACGAGCCTCTCATTGCCGATGATCCTCTTGGCTCGTTTCTCAATTGACTCAAGGGCATCAAGCTGGTATCTGGCAGATCCATCCCAAAGATGAGAGCAGTATTCCATACACGATCGAACTTGCGCTTGATAGAGTTTGAGCAGCTGTTCCGGCGCGAAGTACCGTCTCACCTTAGCCAGAATCCCCAACTTCTTTGCAGCCACTTGAGCTTTTGCCTCTATGTAAGGGCCAAAATTGAGAGTAGATGTTAATGTAACCCCAAGAAGTTCAAGATGGTCGGTTATCGGCACGGTTTCACCGCGGAAAGATGGAGCTGGGCGGAATTGGTACCTTTTGGCGGAAAATAGACACGCTTGGGTCTTAGCAGCATTGAACTTGACCAGATTGGCATCGCCCCAATCAGAGACCGCCTGCAGGTACACGTTCAAGCGCTCAACCATTGCCTCCCGGAGAGACCGGATCTGCGACCCACCAGCTCGTGCGTCGGACACGTATCTTTCAGCAACAGTGCTGTCGTCTGCATACCCAAAGGTACCGGGTTTAAGCAGATCATTAATATGCAGCAAGAACAGTGTTGCCGAAAGCACCGACCCCTGAGGAACCCCGGCATTAATATCCAGCAGTCCAGACGAGCAGCCATCTATGACCACTCGGATAGACCGATCCCTCAGGAAATCTGCGATCCAATCACACAAACCGGCGGGCAGACCGAAGGAAGGAAGCTTACTAATAAGGCCATCGTGCCAGACCCTGTCGAAGGCCTTCGAGATGTCAAGGGAGACCGCCAGTGCCTCCCCGTGCTTCTCTATGGCCTCACTCCAGATGTGAATGGCATACGCTAGAAGATCCCCAGTTGACCGATTTCGGCGAAACCCGTATTGCCGGTCACTAAGGATATCATTCGCTTCTAGGTACGCCAGGAGCTTATGATTCAGCACGCGTTCCATAGTCTTACAGAGTATGGACGTTACCGAGATGGGTCTATAATTCGACGGGTCAGCTCGACTACCCTTCTTGGGCAAGCCTTCGGCACTTTTCCAGTGTCAAACGAAAGGCGAAATAGGCGTGTCAAGATCGGAGACAACTCAGGCGCACAAGTCTTCAGAACAATTGCCGGTATCCCGTCGGGACCACTAGCCTTGTTCACGTCTAGGTTACGCAGTACCCCGCGGACGTCCTTCTGATGAATGCGAATGTTCGACATACTCGACTCGCATTCACCAGGAGAGGCGGAGGGCGTCGCGCCACCAGGATCCAGACGTGAAGATTCCGCAAACAAAGAAGCAAACAAGTTCGCTTTCTCCTCAGCGGAGTGGGCCAGCGTCCCGTCGGGTCTCAGCAGTGGTGGTAGTGACTGACTGACATAGACAAGACAAGAGCAAACCCATCACAAATAAAAAAAAAAGAAACATGTTTTGGATATAGTCCAGGACATGATCTACATAGGATACTTTCAACCCGTGGGTATGTTCTCTTGGAATAATTTCACATCTTTCATAAAAGCGAAGCTCGTGGCAGATACTAGTCTAAACTGATATTATAATAAAACGGAAATATTTGATTTGACATAAGCTATATCTATTACAAGAAAAAAATAGGGATCCTTAAGAAAATTGCAGCGAGGACGAAGTCGCGGGCGAAGTGCTAGTATTGAATAAATAAGCCTGTCGATATGAACATAAAACAAACACCATTGTGTGAGCACCCCTACGAGAAATACAGGAAATAAGGGAATCACTCGTGACGCGAGACGTTAACTTAATTACCGCTTTCCAAACCAGATAGTTGAACGTGGGACCTGAGAGGCTGTGCTTATTAACACTGTAAAGCTGATTATCTCAGATTTGACAGTGGTCAAATTGTTCGTTTGTGTACAACGTGAACAAAATAACAATGGGACCAACACTAAAAAAGTCGCCTGACCCATACATTGTTACCCAAAATGTACTGAGCGGCTGATTCTTTTTTCCCTTAGTAAAAGTTGTGCATAATAATGAGTAAAATCAACCCCTTTCAGGTATTTCGTTTTCAGGTAATCTGTTACACGTTGTATATAAATGTCAAAGGTTATCTTTGAAAGTATAGATCGAAAAGCTAAAATGTCTAGGATTGACAACGTGATATTTCAATAGCGCCTATAGCTACGCCTATTGCTGATAGAATACTTGTTTGTCTAGAGCGTTTGATCCGATTATGAAGATTACTTTCTGATCTTCGACTACGTAACAAAAGTGGGAAAATATTAATGCTTGTATACCACTAGTACTCCCACAAGTCCCACGTAGTAAATCAACGTTTGAGTTAATCCGAAGTTATGTCATTGCGGAATGATTGACGTGGACAATTTGGAGCGCGCCGACAACTGACAGGCCAGTTCGCAATGATTTAGCAAAGACGCCAGTACTCAGTCACGGGTAAACGTGACCAAATTCCAATCTGACAGTTACCCTTGTTATTTGGGGGAAATGTCTGTTTGCTGGACGCAATTTAGATTCTCGAGTATTTAATTTGGGTTGCTGTCGGACACTTTTTTATTTTTCAAGATAATATTATATTTCCAAAAACACGTCTCTTTGCTGCAATTTTCATTATTTTGATGAGCTAATAAAGAAGATTTGACTGCTTGACAACTTGACTTAATTTGTAATGTTTATTTATTTATTTGGAACTAAATAAGGACAGAAAAGCAAAAAGGTACTGCATATTTTAACAGTAACATCTTTTGGCAGACTTGCGACAGGAATATGTTAATTAATGAAATGGAAAAAGGTTGGATGTAAATTAATTAAATGGAAAAAATGACATAACCCTTTATGCTGATAAAAAATGCAGTAATAGCTTTGTTTGTAGCGGCAGAAGTTTACTTAAGGAAACAATGATGACCTTACCAACGTTTTATTTTAACTGCTATTCTACATCCTAAATCACCATTAGCAGAACATTTCTTTTTAAATAGTACAATTTATTCAAACTATATGTATAATAATTAATTATGCGGAATTAATGCGACATGACATTTTGTACCAGATAAACTTTTGGTTAAAATGCCGCAAATTGTGGTAGGTTTACAACAAATAAAACATATTTGGAATCGAAATTAGATTTGTTAAGATTACCTGAACTAATAAAATACACTATAACTGGCCATGCGCACACGACTTTTTTTTATTTATTTCAGTACATGGAGGTCTTACAGCTAATAAAAACAAACGATAAGGAAACCATCATCACCAGAATTGGGAATACCGCCTATAGCTAAAACTGGAATTCCCTGCTAGGCTGTTTCCTGAGCCGAGCTACAACGTGGGGGTTACGTCAAGAGTGAATAAGTTCCTTTCAGGCGAGCGTACTTCTTTGTCAACGAGCTAAAACTACGGGCCAGCAAAAAATAAGCATATAGTATTACTTAAAGTTTAAAATGATAATGATTAGATATTGCAAAAATAGCAACAAAAAATTACTTTTCAAGCAGTCCGATGCAGTTGATAACTGTAATAAACTGTTTGAAAAGCCACTTGTTTGGAATTTATTAGCCGTTTCTTGCGGTTGAATGTTTAAAAAAGTCGCTTTTTATTTTGCTATTCTTTCCTAAATGTACATCAGTTAGCCAACATCACCCTTAAGTATGACTACGCACTTCTGAAACATCCTGTGGATATATACAAGAGTACAAAAGGTCCTTACATTCACTGTTCAACATCAAAATTACCAATAACATAGTTTATTACAGAGCTAACAAGGCACCATGTTAAACATTATACACATAAGTTTCTTCCACAAACTGAGTTGGAACTTGATTATGTATGAAGTTTCGAACAGTCCAGTAACTCCACCGTCATAATGTTTTAATTAAAGCTTTTCCTGCGGTATTACGAGCAAATCCTTTACTCCGCAAGTCCGCACTATAAATACGGTGGCTCATTGTACCTGCTTGAAGTTTACTGGTTTACAAAGAAATCTTAATTAGAAAAAAAGTGAATGTATGAAACGGTTGAGCGGAGGAATTTATTGACTGGATAAAATGAGGATTTATAGTAGATACTTAGCCGCTTATACAGTGGAAACGTGCTAGGCCCATAACCCAAAGAAAATACGTCCGTGATTCTGTGCAGATAAGTTTATTTTATTCTACTTCCACACATTGTGAGTATGTCACAAAAGGTTTATTACACATTCCTTAAGATAGATGGCAACAGCAACATTTTGATACTTAATCGTGATAATTTATAATTAATTTTTGGAATGTTTGAATGTTTTGAATTGTAATGGTAATTTATTAACTAATTTTATTTGATATGTCATGTGCATAAATAATGTAAATTTTTTCATGCCGAATGGTAAAATATGGCTGAGCTCTGATATATTAACAACAACTACTGTGTATTACCCATATTTGCAAAATAAAATTCTATTCTATTCTATTCTACAGCAGGCACATTTTGATACAAACTCAACTAATTATTTGACACTACATAATATCACGTTTGAAATCATTTCGACCGTAGAGCGTTAACTTGGTAAGGTCACTCATGTGTTTAGTTGCAGTCTCTTTTCAAAGTTCAACGTGTTATGGCTGAGAATGTAAGATTCTAAGAAAATACCTACAGAATTCTAAAGCAAAGCATAATGGGGTATCTACGGATGAATACTTAGAACTACCATAACTTTGGTTCGAAGCATAACCCACAGAAACAACAACTGATCACAAAAAAGATTCATCATCTGCCCAGCCTTATACCAACTATATTGGGTCGGCTTCCAGTCAAACCGGATTGAGCTGAATACCAGTATTTTACGTGGAGCGGCTGCCTACCAGACCTCCACAACCCATTAACTAGGTAACACGGTACTTCTTGGCGAGACTGGAGCCAGATTTACTGGCTTCTAACAATCCGTAACGACTACCAAATATCTACAAATGGCAGCCGGGATCAACGGCTTAACGTGCTTTCCGAGGCACGGAGGAAAAAAGAAAGACCTTGCTTAAATAAAAAAAATGGAATTTATAGTTCAAAACCAAACTTACAATAGTTCAAAGTGGTAGTTAGTAAAATGGCGATTTTACTAACGTTAAGGCTTAACATTACACAACATTTTCAGCTTTACTTCTGTATTGCACTCAGTTAACTATCAATTGACTAAATTATCTGGTATGATATCTTTAGTTTATACGTTACTTACTACAAGCCACACTTCACTATCCAGGAATACGTGCTAGCTAAGCACATCTAGAAACCGCAGCGAAGGAAACAGCCACGGCCAATATTTTCATCAGACATTCTATTTCTATAATTTAAGCTCGTGGCTAAATAATAACAGCCACACGGGTCGATCTTTAAGGTTAAGCAACGCTTGCCAAGGTTGGTCTGTGGATGGGTGACCATCTTAATATACCGAGTTTAATCCGTGCCTCGGAAAGCACGTTAAGCCGTTGGTCCCGGCTGTCATTTGTAGATCTTTGGCAGTCGTTACGGATTGTCAGAAGCCAGTAAATCTGACTTCAGTCTTGCCAAGAAGTACCGTGTTACCCAGTTAATGGGTTGTGGAGGTCTGGTAGGCAGCCGCTCCACGTAAAACACTGGTATTCAGCTGAATCCGGTTTCACCGGAAGCCGACCCCAATATAGTTGGGAAAAGGCTAGGCAGATGATGATGATGATTCTATTTCTATATTATTTTAAGAAGCTTTTTAAAATTATACTTATTTGACTTTGTACTTAGTTAAACCTGATGTGTCCCAAGTGACTTCGTGATCTCAGCTTTGAAGGTTTATAAAAAAACATTTTGAAAAATGGCTTTATAAAGCAAGCTTAGTGAATTACCAAATCCCAAAAGAGTAAGTCATCTTAGAACTAATTACTGACGAAAGATTCTCGTAGAGAAGACAGGAATCCTAATAACGTAATTTAACGTAATCTTACTTGGTATGGTACAAAAATTACGTTGCCTAATGTCTAAAATGAAAATCCAGAGGTGACCGAAACCAGATCACGTCTCAAAAATATTGGTCGAAAAGGCATTGTATTGGAAGAAATTATCTGGATTGTGCAATCATCTATATCGTATAATATATAAAGCTGAAGAGTTTGTTTGTTTGTTTGTTTGCTTGAACGCGCTAATCTCAGGAGCTGCTGGTCCGATTTGAAAAATTCTTTCAGTGTTAGATAGCCCATTAATCGAGGAAGGCTTTTTTATTTGTTATGGGTTTGCTCTTGACTCTAGTCTATGTCATCAGGCTATAACCAATAGGCAAAGCTATGACCAATAGGAGCGGAGCAGACGAAGTTGCGCGGCTCAACTAGTCGTCAATATACAATGTGAGTCTTCATAATGTTCACTTATTAAAATGAGGGAAACTATGCTGAATTTGATCGAAAGAAAACGCACTATATAAGGTGTAACTATTCATACACGAAATATTTTAAGACAATTATCTAACGGTTATAACGAAGCCATTTTAACGAAAAAAAAAATTTTTATGTAAGTGTTTTTGTTTTTACGAAATTATAATAATTCTACATTTTCTTGAGACATCTTGCATAAAACCTTTACTCCCTATTCTATGAATGAGACGCACCGCGCTGACGACACGGTGACGGGCGATGCCCGTCATGCGCGGGCGTAATGGATGTTGAAAAAATAAGGAGCCAGTATTTATTTTGTGGGTCAAGTGATTTTATTTTTGTTTTTTTTTTATGAAATATACTTAGATTAAAAAAAAAACCTTTGAAACGACTTCGTTATAACCGTTAGATGATTGCCTTAAAATATTTAGTGTATGAAAAGTCACACCTTATATACAGTGTGAGTGTCTTTATAATGTGACGCACTCTATAAATAAAATCCATTCGTTACTGAGTGACTGACAGAAAACGCAAAGCTGAAATTTGGCATGTAGGTTCCTTCGGGAGTGTAGGCGAGCACTAAGAGAGGATTTTCCGAAAATCTACAGGAAAGAGAATAAACGGGATATGCGCGAGCAAAAGCTAGTGATAATATATAAACTAGATTTGTGTCATACTTATTTGACAAAATTATTATATTACGCTAGTCAGGTCACCTTCTTTAAAACGTTTTTTTATCAGATTAGAATATTTCAAAGGTCTTTATTACAGTTCTCATTCAATCAATCGATTAAAAATCTCATGAAATTATATTGTTGTAAAAAATAACGGATACAGAGAAAGTAATTGTGACGTCACTCGCAGGTCAACTCATAGTGAATTTGGTACCTTTGGTGGATACAATTGGTAAAACTACGTTTTGCGTGACCAGGATAGAAGATTACTTCAAAAACGTGAAACTCCTATTTTCAACCGATTTTATTTATATTTTCATTTCACATGTTGTATTATTTTATTTAGTAACATCTTTCAATTATTTGAAAGATACTAGGACTTGAATGGATGAAATTATGTTAAGAGTGAATAGGTTACTTCTAGGCAAGCGTGCTCCATCTTTGACCACATCATCGCTTACCATCAGGTGAGATGGTGGTCAAGCGCGTGCCTATTAATAGTAAAAAAAAATATTTTTGAAAGTAAAATACTGTATTTTCCCAAGTAAAAAATGGTAGCCTTAAAAAATCAGTACTCAGTGACTCAAAACCAGATTTGCTAGATCAGAGTTTAATAATCTTACCCTTGTCCACGTCAAACCCTACTTTTCCCTTATAAAAGATCGTACTCGTAGTAAAAAGTAATTTTCTCAATTGACAGAAACCCTAAACTGACCTCAATATTGAAATCCATCGAAATATTGGAAATAAATGACGTGGAATATGGAGATGATACTGGCATTGACCTTTTTCTTATTAATAGTTTGAATATTCTTTTCAATGTTTGCCTTTTTGGCATTTTTTTTTGTTTCAAGTCTTCCTTTATGCTCTAAAACTTTTGTCGGTGTTTCTAGTGTGATGGTATTTTTCACTTTGTAGAGGTACTTTTGTAGAGGTTTTTTTTTTAAATTATTCTTATTTTTGTGTTACTATTCCCCAAAAACTAAAATTTAATAGTGAGAAAAATGCAATGGTAAGATACCATAAATTACATAATCCAAGTATGCAAAAATTCTCATAAAATAAAAACGACTGAGAAAACTAAATTAAATTTACGGGCAAGTATACCGCATCGAACTAAAAAAAAAAAACAAAAAAATCGGATCAGAAACAACGGAGTAAGCTATTTGGAATACAGACAAAAAAATATATTTTTCCCACTGCACTGCCAATATTTATTTATTATGTGTGCATTATAACTTTTTCAACTTATGACATACTTACGAGTGTGGTGTACAATAATTGTCTACTCAGCGCACTTACAACATTGTTTTAAAGTAGTTGCAAGTTAGCTGCCTGCATACTGAATGGCTTTGTTGACTGTACATAATTAAAAAATACCCGCCGAATTGAGAACCTCTTCCTTTTTAGAAGTCGGTTAAAGAAATGTTTTTATTAAGGCTTAATAAGCTACAAAATCAGTTGATTGGATGTTTAATTACCTTCTCTCTTTTTTTATTGGTTTCACAATTCGGAAATTGTGCTTCGACCACAATATTAATGTAGTTGATGTACCGTAAGCACGTGAAATGGGGTGATAATTATTCAGCTGACGGGTCATGTTTGTGACACAAAACTACACTCGCGGATCGTATTGGTGACGTCACTAATTTTGTGTACATGTTTCATAATCATGATCGTTTTAATGGTAGCTAAAGCGAAATGTTAGCTCGTTCTATTGGGCCATTAAATTGCTCTTATCCAATTTCGACTTATAGTACAGTGATTATCTTCAAGTACATTTAATTTTTCATACAATCGTTTCTTTTTTCCTTTGATTAATTAAATTACCACTCATCATATCAGTCGAAAGAGGTCTATTGCTGGATATGGCCTCTCCCAAGTGTCGCCACAACAACCAGTCCAGTGCGTCTCGCATTCATTAGCTACCCGCTACCTTCTCCCGGTCCGATGTTCTGGTGAGAGTCGCGGGTAGCCGATGGATGGTGGACCGATGTCCACCTTGTGGGAAGCCTTCTAACACCACAAATTCGTCAAATTATCACTATTACATAGAAAATAAATTAACATTGAACTAAATTAAATGCAAAAGCTACAACTGAAAAGGTACAAGCAAAATAAAATACGTGGAATATTTTTGTATACTTAAGTATATTTATACCGTCTGACAATGTAAGTAGATACTCCGTGAAAATATTCGTCTGAAGCAAATGCATAAAACTACTGAAGTGTGAAATGCATTGCACTTTAAACCGATTCATCGTACCTTACTGAGTTTTCACAAAAAGGTTTATTCCAGAAAGTATTCAAGTGCAAAAAGCCGCCCTAAAAGCTTGGGTCTTACAAATGCAATTCTTTATAAAAAAAAAAGTAAAACAGATTGTTTTCTTTTTTTTTTTCGTTTTCAAACGTTGTAGATGGCATTGAAATTTTGTTGGGCTCTTTAGAAGGTACTTCGATAGAGGACACTTGATTAAAGCGGCTAACAGCAATTCAAACTGTTGATTCGATCCCCCAAGGTCTATTGAATAAAATATTTAGTAAGGTCTGTGAAAAAGGTTGTTTCTTTTTTTGAAGTTCAGATTTTTCGTTTAATTTTTCGCTTCAGATTCTGGTAAAAAGGATTAGATTTCTATAAAAGAAATATTAGATAATTTAGTTTATTTTGTAAAGACTTAATCCTCTTGAAGATATTTTTATCTAGGTATCGCTTTTTATAATAAAAATAAAACAAATTTACCCTCTACCTACCCTTTACCGGATCGTATTGGGTATTTTTTTAAATAAAAGTATTCTATCACATGTTTTATGTATGATAACGAAGTACCACACCAAAGTTACCTGTCCGCCATCGAACGTTATTTTTCAATTAATAGTCCAATTCAAATAAATAGAGAAAGCGGTTGATGACCATACCTTTTTTTTTTTTTTTGGGACAAGCCCTCCACACATTCCCAACCACTGCAACTCCTGAAAGCCAGAATCAACAGTAGCGACCACCAGAAAAACGCCGAGCCAATGAAACCCGACGAGTCCCGGAGAAACGATTCAACTGTCTTGGATCCTGCAACGAAATTAATCAGAAAAGTACAGCGGAGGAGTAGGAAAAAAATATATATAATTTCCACTTCCCTCCGTATCAAGCAGGAGACAGAATAGAACTAGGCCAATAGGCACCAAGGGACAAATACAACTGGGTTAAGCCCAGTTGCCAAGCACCATTATTGATGACCATACTACGTATTTTTAAAAGATAAAAAGCCTATCAGTCTCTAAAATGAATTCAGTAACTTTTCCTTTGATTTGTCTATAATTCTGTTCACCCATATGATTGCGTTTTCTAAGGCCGAAGTCACGCTAGCATAGAACTTCACTTTGAGCTATGTTTTGCGAGTAACTAAAGAACTGTCATGCAACGTAAATACGAAGGCCAATAGGCGAATGGGTTGTGATTGAAATGACATAAAATAAAAAGGATTAAATGATAGCCTGGCGGTTGACAGAGTAGATTATAAGATAACATGTTGTGCCCACCGTAATGAACAACTGACAAAGAAAGACCAATGATTACGATGACTAATACAGCAACGGCCACACCGGATGATTGGTGCCAACAAACATCGGCGTGGTCATTTCAATAGTATAACCATACATTTTTTTTTACTATTTATATGCAAACGTTTGACCACTATCTCACCTGATGGTAAGCAACGATGCGGTCGGAGATGGAGCACGTTTGCCTCGAAGTAACCTATTGTCCTAGGGAACCTATGTCTTTAAGACAAGACATAGATTCGCTAGTGGCATATCACTTTGCACTTATTGTTCTCGCAATAATCGCTTCCTACTAGAGTAGAAAGCGATTATTGCGAGAACATGCGATCGTCACGTTCATTTGTACGATCATTATAAGCTTACAAAACAGTTAATTTCGTTTGAAACTTTACCTTACCTAATTTCAAAGTAAAGTCAAAGTTCAGCCTTAGGCCCACGGATGACAGTAAACTCTCTCATAGAGGGAAAACTTTCTAAGGAGTGGGAACGTATTATTTATGTAGGCTGATTATTTACTCGGCCATGCTTTAGTTGGCTGGATGCAAAAAGCACAAGACCAGCCTATGTAGGGTCACTGAGATAGCCCTATATACAACGTTTTATAGAATAGAATAGAATAGAATAGAATAGAATAGAATAGAATAGAATAGAATAGAATAGAATAGAATAGAATAGAATAGAATAGAATAGAATAGAATAGAATAGAATAGAATAGAATAGAATAGAATAGAATAGAATAGAATAGAATAGAATAGAATAGAATAGAATAGAATAGAATAGAATAGAATAGAATAGAATAGAATAGAATAGAATAGAATAGAATAGAATAGAATAGAATAGAATAGAATAGAATAGAATAGAATAGAATAGAATAGAATAGAATAGAATAGAATAGAATAGAATAGAATAGAATATAATAGAATAGAATAGAATAGAATAGAATAGAATAGAATAGAATAGAATACTCTTTATTATGTACACCATATAGAATAAACGCAAGACATCAAAAGGGGTCATTGTACACGTTGTAACTAATGTATTCAATGCTGAATGATGATGCTGAACTATGCTTTACTTCCAATAAACACTAAGTGAAGTACTTCTGTATGTCTTCGACCTAACAGTCTATGATACCGAGTAACTGAGACGTTTCAATTTACTCTGAAGTTGAAGAAACTTCTAATATAAAGGAAAACTAGGAGTAATAACGATGTCTTATAGGGTAGGTAGGTACTTCCTGATGTTTAGCTTATTGAAAAGTTTAGGTACCGTCTGTTGGGCCTGCAGGCTAACTTATATTGAATTATTTTGAATAATAAGGTAGAGTTTAATTTAGTTTCCATCTTAATTGGAATGCCCAATTTCTTTTTTTCAAGTATTGATTATTGTTAAATATTCAGTAAAGTAGAATAAGTAGGTACAGGTATGTCGACTCTTCCTCTGTTTACCCTCATGGATGAATAAAAATCTTTTTGTATTTTGTTAAAATTGTTTTACAAACATGAGAGATAATTAAGGCTGTCCCATGAATTCATTATTTTAAAACATGTTCTGTTTCCACTGAATGCGTCATTAACTTTTATGTTCTGTGGAAATGTGAGAAACATTTTTTATGGGTATGTCTATTGTTATTCCCGAAATATCCGTAACTAAATATATACATAAACAGCTATGTAAAATAACATTCAATCTTATCTACTGCTATCAGATTTTGTTACAGGAAATCCCAAAGCAAATCCCACAAGGATTTCATTTCCATCCTAAATGTTATCTCAAATATTATTAGGGGTAATAATATTATCCGGATAAGTTACAAAGTCACCCAAGTCAATATGACAGTACACTTGATCGTAGCAATTTTATCGAGTAGATTAAACATACATTTGACCTGAACAAATACTAACAACCAATAAACGCACGTCCAATATTTGAGACCAACATATTTGCGGCCAACAATGTTGGTTACAAATATTTTTCAAGCTCTTTTGGAATTCATTTCACTGTGAAAAAGTTGATAGATACAAGCTGGAAAATAAACCAATGAATGCTTTGACAGGTTTTTGTTTGCGTAAAAAATAATATTGGAATATCGGGTAGTTTCATTAGCTGCTGTAACTACCTCACTACATTCAACTAGTCAAAGCCGATATGCGACTATAATGTTATAATAAGCCAGGAGAAATATTATTTCTCCTGGCTTAATTAAGACTGTTTTTTTTTATCATACACTAGTTGACACGCGCAACTTCGTCTGCTCCGCTCCTATTGGTCTCAGTAGAAGGCTATATAGGCTAACATCATTAGCCTATATAGCCTTCTTCGATAAATGGGCTATCTAACACGGAAAACATTTTTCAAATCGAACCAGTAGTTCTTGAGATTAGCGCGTTCAAGGAAACAAACAAACTATTCAGCTTTATATATTATTAGTATAGATATACATATTTAAGTAACATTTCCACGAAGTAACGCTGGCAGAACAGTCGGATCCGGCTCAGTTGCCATACAGAGAAAAGAAGTAAATTTTTAGTAAAAGGATTTTATGGACATGGTTATATCTATTGTTATTCAATTAGTCGAGCTCGATTATCATAAAATGTCAAGCTAATAACTTTGCGTATGGACATGGTTATATCTATTGTTATTCAATTAGTCGAGCTCGATTATCATAAAATGTCAAGCTAATAACTTTGCGTATGGACATGGTTATATCTATTGTTATTCAATTAGTCAAGCTCGATTATCATAAAATGTCAAGCCTAATAACTATGCGTATGGACATGGTTATATCTATTGTTATTCAATTAGTCAAGCTCGATTATCATAAAATGTCAAGCCTAATAACTTTGCGTATGGACATGGTTATATCTATTGTTATTCAATAAGTCAAGCTCGATTATCATAAAATGTCAAGCCTAATAACTTTGCGTATGGACATGGTTATATCTATTGTTATTCAATTAGTCAAGCTCGATTATCATAAAATGTCAAGCCTAATAACTTTGCGTATGGACATGGTTATATCTATTGTTATTCAATTAGTCAAGCTCGATTATCATAAAATGTCAAGCCTAATAACTTTGCGTATGGACATGGTTATATCTATTGTTATTCAATTAGTCGAGCTCGATTATCATAAAATGTCAAGCTAATAACTTTGCGTATGGACATGGTTATATCTATTGTTATTCAATTAGTCAAGCTCGATTATCATAAAATGTCAAGCCTAATAACTTTGCGTATGGACATGGTTATATCTATTGTTATTCAATTAGTCAAGCTCGATTATCATAAAATGTCAAGCCTAATAACTTTGCGTATGGACATGGTTATATCTATTGTTATTCAATTAGTCAAGCTCGATTATCATAAAATGTCAAGCCTAATAACTTTGCGTATGGACATGGTTATATCTATTGTTATTCAATTAGTCAAGCTCGATTATCATAAAATGTCAAGCCTAATAACTTTGCGTATGGACATGGTTATATCTATTGTTATTCAATTAGTCGAGCTTGATTATCATAAAATGTCAAGCTAATAACTTTGCGTATGGACATGGTTATATCTATTGTTATTCAATTAGTCAAGCTCGATTATCATAAAATGTCAAGCCTAATAACTTTGCGTATGGACATGGTTATATCTATTGTTATTCAATTAGTCAAGCTCGATTATCATAAAATGTCAAGCCTAATAACTTTGCTTTTATAATTAAATATAACTATGTGGCAGTAAAAAAATCAAATCATCTCCTTTTATTTTGCCAAACATTATTATGGTGTTAGAAGCTTACTTCGGATTCACAGTGAGGTAAAATTAAATGACAAAATATTCTTTATGAATTTCCCTTAGGTATTTTAATGGACCGATGATCTGGTAAAGGTCGCGGGAAGCCAATGGATGCGAGACGCACAGGACTGGTTCTTGTGATGACACTTGGGGGATGATGATTTTAATGGATGAAAGAAACATTAACACAAAACTTTACATAACTGATCTTTTTTTACTATTGATAGGCACTAGTTTGGCCACTTCTGATGGTAAGCGATGATGTGGTCGAAGATGGAGCACGGTTGCCTAGAAGTAACCTATTCACTCTTGACTTAAAGACTCCCAGGTTGTAGCTATCAGGAAACACAGACTCCGGCAGGGAATTCCACTCCTTAGCTGTAAGCATTATGAATGTGTTCCCAAAACGTTTTGTGCGTGTGGGTGGGATGTCCACCATGTACCGGTGGCGCTTCTCCTTTTGTCTTGTGGTCTGATGATGGAACGGGCTTGGTGGACATTCCCCAAAATGCAACCGGATATCTCTTTCTAATTTATGCAAACTGTATTGAACTGGTGAACAGTTCAATACTGCATGCTTCTGCAACTCAGAACCAGTAAAATAATTTATTCAGAACCTCATACATACTTTAACTCAGCCTTGCAATATCAGTAGGCGTTTCACAGATTTTATTCGCGAAATAAGTATTCAATAAATATGATAATTTTATATCATGAGCATGTTTCCCGCGTGTGTGAAATGGTCTCGTAAAGTGATGATATTACACCTGTTTCTCAGTAATAATCGCTAACCTTTCACGAATAATTATTGTACGATTATTTGAGTGTATCTGTGAATGCAGAGCGTAATTCTTTATTTTTATTTTGAAGAATGATACTTATCATTTTCTTAGGCGAAAATATTGGTTTTTTTTTTTTTTTTAGAAGCTTTTTATTAACTTGCTTCGTTAGTATGTGTGTCCGGTTTGAAATTCGTAATCCATTTTTGTTTGCAAATTGAGTATTATTAATACTTGTCTTTTTGTAAATTATTTTAAAAATTTGTTAACTTGAATAAAATCTCTGAATATAAAGTTAAGACGTATAAGTTAAAATAAAAACTCGTAACTTAAAATATTATCAAATAATCTACTACTAGATACTTGAGAGCACCAACATCCAAGAACGCATTTAACTGTCTTAAAAATTTACAGCCAAAAAAACACCTTTTCAATTTCAATTTGAAAATATTGTAAGTGACAGAAGAGTATTACTTTCCTTAGAACCTAAGGCTCCAAACAAAGTGCCATTTTGTTAGCGACTGCGACTGTCAAAAAGCCAAAATAAGGGATTGATCATGTGACACGACGACAGCGTTTGTCAATCGTATATATTTTGACGTTTGACAATCGCCTTCGCCACGCTGCCGGCTACGCTCACAGAATGTCACTTGTCTATACCCTCTGTAGACTTCATTCGAACAGAATAAGAATGACATAAATGGAATTTATGCCTTTAGTCGATTTTTAAGACTACTTTATCCTATTAAATGAGATATACAGGTGTTCGATCGGTATTTTGCAGAAGTATTTTAAGTTTTTTCGCAAAAAAAGGTGATTTAAAATTTATTTAAGAGACCTGTTACAATTTGACTGTGTTTTTACGTAAAATGACCAACTTTGGCTTTCTTATTCTCAGAAACTGAAATATTTAGACAAATTTGGCTGACTGGGTAGTTGAGAATAGTTACTAGTATAGTGTATAGCGAGCTCGTGGATTGAACTACTGTATCAAACAGATATCATAATATTTCATCATAACGATCATAACGACCTCAGAAGTTTGAAATAAGAATGGAATGTCCGTAAAAAAAACCCATTCAAATCCATAAAAACTGCTAAAAACGCTCAGAATTAACTATAAATTTCTCCTTAATACATTAATATTATTACGTAAAATGTATACCAAAATAAACCATATTTCATAAGAAATGAAAATGTAATAGATATTCATAAAATAAATTAATAATAAACCCTAAACAAAACTTAACTGCAACTGCCTAATTTTTACATAATGCGATGAGTCAGCAGTTATGTGAGTGAAAACGCAATTTTGTGGTGTGTTATTCATACTTCTTCATTTACATTGTGCCGGATTAACGCACTGGTTCGGTTTTTCTCAGTAATGCCAACGATAAACGAGCAAAAACTTCCTATAAATTATAATATACGAAAAGGGTATAATACCATGAACATAAAAAGTTCATCACCTCAGTACCCCAAAAAATGGATAACCATGATCGTCACAGTTGGTACATGAATGACATCTGGCCATAAAACGCTAAAGTGCGCAGTGAGTGGTAATGTACTACCTTATACTCTTCGCCCGTTTTATATGGCCCCTACGATTATTAAATCATCTTGCTTATTGAATATTGAAAGAGTTTGTCAAAAAATGGAGCTGTGTTAACGCGAATTCCAGTTAGGTACGGTGAATAAAATAAGTAATTTAATGCTGGTAGGTTCGTCTGTGTTATGGTACGAACGGGAAACTTGTCATACTAAATGTTGATTCAGTATGACAATTTAACAGTCTATTCAGGTTTTCTACAAAATTATAAGTTCTGTAAATGAGCTGTTCTTTTAAAAAACATATAGATCGACAAATTCTTGTTCTACCAGATTTAAAGCTTGTCAAAAGCCCAAATTTACCGCGGTTTGACCACGAGACTTTTGTTTTTGGTGTAGCATGCTCTACTTTGACTATTTTGAACTTTTTGACAATCGTTATTCCTGATGGAATGTCATTTTATCTTGTCAGTGTAAAGGTATAAAACACCGTCCTGCCAGGGTTGGAAATTTATTCGAAATAGTCACTGCGGCCCTGGAACGCAAAGGGCATTAGGAATAACACGGATGGTTTTTATTCAGTAAGAGTCTGGCGCTCCCTTCCACACCGCCCAGAGTGAAAGAAGTAATTTGATGATTTCCCATTCTTAAGACAAAGAGATATAAAACAAGTGACGGTGATAAAGATTTTGTTGTACACCATAATCAATTACAATAAGGGCGAGGCCACAACACTGCGTTGCGACGTCGTATCGCAAAAATGACGTCGCTCAGCAATACAATGCGATTGCAATGCGTCGTAGATTTTTACGATGCGACGCCGCAACGCAATGTTGTGGCCTCGCCCTAAGGCATTAGAAAATAAAATGGTGTAACAATGGGCGGACTTATCGCTAAAAGCGTTTTTTATTATTTACAGTTAATTTTTTACAAACAACCTTTTGATATTTTCAATAATTTATAAGAATAAAACTAGTTAATTTCTCTTCTAGAGAATTTCGTACAACTATGGTATTCATTTCATTGCTCCTAACGTGCAAGAGTCATTTCTGCAAGTGCAGTTCAATGGAATGAACGTAATATGATCGCGTCGAATTGAAATCTCGTTTGTAAGTCTTCGTTATTCATTGAATGAGAAGTTATTGGGTTTTACTGGTAAGAAGATTATATGAAATTGCAGTGTCATGCATTTTTGAAGATTCTAATAGTTTCAAATTGCCGGATGGTTTTCTTTTGGTTTTAGTGCTATGTATGAGATCATAGGTACAGTCGAGTTGTGTGTAATTCAAAGGGTTTACCAGAATAGAACCGTTAAAAACATTTGGTTTAATATACTTCATCCGCGTAGATGTCGGCTTCACAGAACAATGACTTTCATACAAAGTTCCTCCTCCCATTTGGCTCCTTGATGTTAAAAATTCCAAGATATTCCAAGATTTATTTCTTAACGGAGTCTTAAAGTACCTTTAATCCAAAATCGTTATAATTATGTTTCATCTAAGTAAATTTGGCTGCTTTTCGTTGACGGCTCTGACAGGTACTGGCAGATAGGTTTTGGCGTTTGACGCCAGCGACAGACGGTAAGAGGTAAGGTTAAGGTTCATCTGTAACGCTGCGCGTAATATAAATAGTTTTCCTCACGAATTTCAATCACGTCAGGCAAAAGTGTGTGCCCTAATATCCACTTATACAGTAAGGACAAATGGCGTTCCCAAATGGCCCGTCATTGGCCTGCTAGAGGTTAATGAATTTGTCATGCGGTCTCCTGTCTGTCTTCGAGGGCATGTATGGTGAGAACGTGTAAACAAATATTCAAATCACCATATCTTTACTATTTAAATATTTTGTCATAAGTAAACATCGGAAGTCATGTCAGAGGCCCTTGAGGCGGTTTAGAAACTATGACACTAGGGTGTGTGGGGTCGCTAGACCGTACTGCCCACACGATGAGAAGAAGAAAACGGTTAAAAAAAAGGTTATTATACATTTTAAATGATTTTCCAAAAATATACACGAAAGATCAATAATTAGTCTTTGTGGTATCTCTCTGAGGATACAAAGTTTTTTAAAATCTTTCTCTTACATTAAAAATTATTCTACTTTTTAACGTTTTAAATAATACTTATGTTTTTTCACAATTCATTAGAGACACATACGTAATTATATTTACATTGCTGTGAATTAATTTTTGTTGCCATCTGCCTTGTTTATAATAATCTTAAGTGGTGTTTAATTAGTCCAATATAAACTTGGTTAATTTGATTTAGAAAGCTCTCCGCTTGTGTTATTTAATTTATATGCCTTTATATTTGCTTTATTAAATTAACGTTAACCTAATTTAGATAACAATGCGTTCTCAGTGTTGACATGTGCGTGCTTGTGACAGGCTCCGCAGTGTCAATATTCTACCATTTTTTGAGCAAAACTCGCATTCGCATCTCTATTAGAGATAGAGTACTAGTATTTTATATGGAGCGATTACATATCTGACCTCCGCAAACCTGGTGCAGATTCTATATAGCGTGACTTGCGAGTGACGTCACACGAAATTAGTGCTGTCTCTGTGTACCTATCAAAGATTTAAGAGCGCTCACAACTCTTTACTTTAAGGTTTTTTGTGTTTTGTCTAGATTTTGAGAAATGTAACAAAAAATATCTAATCTATCTTAAATTCTACGCTATCTTAACTTAAGCTTTGCATAAGCTGAAATCTAGTTTCATTCGAATTAACTGTTAACTCTTTACGCATTATACTTATTTATATATCGTTTATTAGTTATTACACTGAAAACGGTTACAAATATCTCGTACAAAAGCTAAGCCCCTGAACTGTGTTTTATAGCTGAACTTTGAACCGTGCGAGTCAAGATTGCACTCGGCACAATCCTGACTGATTCAACAGCGGTATTTACGGTATTATTCATACACCATGAATAATACCGTAATAGCGCAATTTTGAACGCTTCTGGGGTGGAAATGTCCTCTGTATAATTCTGTTGCATTTCGACTAGTTCGATAATATTATACAGGGGTTAAAATATTCGTTTGTATATTTAATACTGGCTGCCCGAGGCTACGTTCACCGCTCTTTATAAATTATAGCTTATGTTTTATTCCGATGGATAAGCTACTCGTACATTACTGTTAGTGTCATCAAAATCCCTTTAGTATTTTTTAGTTATTCTTCCGTTACTGTATGAGTGTCTAAAAAACAACGCATTGCCGAAACTACTGATCGTAGAAAGCTGACATGTAGTACTGATTTGACATGTAGGTTTCTCGGGGAATGTATGGGAGCGCTAAGAGAGAGTTTCCGAAATCCCTACGGGATCGGGAAAAGGATTTCTTCACTAACTTGTTAGTAACAAATGATATTAACGAGGGTTTTTTGACTAAGTTAGTTTAGATAACTAATAAAGTATTTTACTAGATTGCATAGAGAAATATAATTATGATTCTATTTATTCCGTCCGTTAGATTTATAAAAAAATATTGGATACGTACCTTTTCAAATCAATAAAAATGATTAAGATATTGCGCATTCAAGTTCTAGAGTGGAGAGTGGTGACGTCACTTCGTTGGTAAAAATATGCTATCGTAGTGACGTCACGCGTGTTTTCAACGCACAGTATCGTCTTCATTTTTAGTATATACTATATATTATATGAAAATTAAAAATTACATGAGCAATATTTTTTTAAAGCTAAGTATCTGACGGACTAATTAAATCCCACATTCCATAAAAATTGCTGGTATGTGACATATAATTATCCTAAGGTAAGGCTTTCATCTAACAAAAATGAGTGATTATTTCTCATCCTTCTTGCTCAACTTGTTGGTAATTCTGATCTCAGATCTTTGACGTCGGATTTTCTCATATTATTTTTCATTTACTGAAAAAAAATAGTCTCTGTTTTTATACTTTCTTAAATCATTCGACTTTAGGAATATATTTTAGTTTATTGATTCTTTCTACACTTTGATTAGATTTGTAAATATTTTTTTAAAACAACATACAAAAGACATTTTGAAAAGGGGCCCACCGGTATCGGGAACATTGCTAGAGCTACAGGCAGTCAGGGCTCCAGAGAGCACCTTCTAATAATACGAACCGTGTCCAGAAATACCACTTTCTGAATCAAGCCCTTGATCCAGCCGTCTAACAAGAGCTTCCTAGGCTATTGGTCGAGGTTAGTGACTTTTGAATAATAGTCTGACTCAACTATCGGTACAATGATCGCTGAGTTCGCATCCCAAATGTAGACAACTTTGCGAGCTAAATAAAGATACACCTTGATTGGTTTGTTGTTATTATATTTTTAAACACACAATTTTACTTTACACCACGGTCGTGATTTGGGCGAATTTTACCAATAAATCTAAATGCATTCAGTACGTCAACACTACGTTCGCGTTTGAGAGCGGTTAGTGTGAAATATTCCAATTATGATTTCATGAATATGTCAAAATAATTATGACACTGAAAGCTCTTGAACACTGTTTAGATAATCAGGATGTAATCCTGGATAGATTATATGCAATTCTATTTAATCAGTTAAATTTTTAAAATTCCTGGACAATGTATTTTTTACCTTCTGAAAACAATAAAACTTTACAAGCGCAAAAAACTTAAGAAGTGAGGTCACACGACATAATTTTTGGTAAAAAGTGTACCTAGGCGTGATGCCAAGCGAAATATCAACAAAATTGAACACAAAACAGTGTTTGTATTCACTTTTGTATCTGTGACAAGGAGCTGCGGACTTCGTTCGAAAGAGGCATCGTACCCTGGAACGCAAAGGGCACTAGGAGAAACATGGATGGGTTTTAGTCAGTAAGAGTCTGACACTCCCTCCTGCTGTAACCAGAGCGGGAGGAGTCATTTGATGATTACCCATCCTTAAAAAAAAAAAACCGTGACAAAAGAAAAAAAACGACCATAATATATTTTTTCTGGAAAAAAAACCTCGATACGTAATCCACGAAAATAACCCAGGACTCCACATGACTTCTTACAATAAGACGAATTAAAAATACCTAGACAGTTGTTAGAGATTTGAATACGATGGGATAACAACGTCCATACTTAAGTTGGTCCCATTCGATAACGAGCTGTGGTTTCAAGAGGACACGATAATAAGGTTCTATATGTTCGCTGCCTGAATATCGTCTCATGAGATATGTATTGGTATGGATGAGGACTATAAATAAGCTTTATGGATAAAATATTATAAAATTTGCATTAGAGACAACTCTAATGAATGAATGAATATCTATTGAATGTCCAAACATAGTCTAAAATAGTCAATAATCGGCGCGGCTGAAAATAGACCGTACAATGATTGGTCAACAGCTATTTTGGGATCATTATTGCTGCTGATAAATTAGTGGAAATTATGAGGCATATTCTTTATTGGATGTTATTTGCATACGGTATAGTTTGCTCAGAAGATGACAAATGTAACATTAAGAAAAGTCAGATAAAAGAAAAGAACATAGGTATCTATATGTATGTCCAAGTTTCATCATCATCATACTACCCGAAAGACGTCCACTGCTGGACATAGGCCTCCCCCAAGTGTCGCCACAACGACCGTTCCTGTGCGTCTCGCATCCATCGGCTTCCAGCGAATCTCACCAGGTCATCGGTAAACCTCGTGGGAGGCCTCCCAGCTTAGGTTTAAGTTTTGTGTTAACATTGTTTAAAAACAACATAGGTATTTGATTTTTTTAACAGTTATGTTTGAATTTACTCTAAGAAAAATCAAAATCTTATCTTATACTAATACATAAAGATGAAGAGTTTGTTTGTATGTTTGTTTACTTGATCGAGCTAATCTCAGGAACTACTGCTCCGATTTGAAAAAAATATTTCAGTGTTAGATAACCCATTTATCGATGAAGGCCCAATAGGAGCGGAGCAGTAATCGGAATTGTGACGCAGACGAAGTTGCGCGGGTTTACTAGTTTATTAATATGTTGGAAGAACTTTAATTTACAATTAATTTTCACAGTTGTCTCCTGAAATCTGACGTACTTAAGTATGTACACGATTTTAGTCAAGTTCTGTTCTTAACAAAGTTAATGGACATTATATTTAAGTTCGATTCCTTTTACTTTAACTTGATAACATAATATGTTGAGTGGAACATTGTCACCTCGCCTTGTTTCTCACAAGGGGAACAAAGTACTTTTAACCTACTTTTTAGAAGACGTTATCTGTTGCGGTCATCAGATATCGGAAGAACGCACGTAGGGAGTAAAAACTCCTGATAGCATAGAAGGTGTTTTGATTAAATCTCTATTCTTGTAGTTAATGAATCTGTAAGAACTGAATGGTCGTTTAGAATTAATTACTGGTTTGCAACAAGTCCGTCGATGTTGTATGTTTTGCAATAAACAGAAAAAAAACAAGTTACATACAGAGATGCACTCTTGAAGAAACTGTAAATTCGATCGTATCTATGAAGCTCAGCTATCTTATTCATTAAAAATTTAAGGGACAAAACTTCTGCAATCTATTAGAATCAAAATGGAAAACAAAATACTACACACTACACATAAACACTACTGTAGAACAGATTCAAAATTAAAAAGAAATGAGCTCTTATTTTAAATGATAACTTTTTATTTTTTAATCCTGAACTTTGCTGAACTACATAATTTAAAACCAGCCAGTCTATTCTGTCAACGGCAACGTCTCACCGTGTCAACTTAGATGGAGTGAGTGTGAAGTGAACTGTCATTCCATAGACAACTCACTTCATGTCTCCTTAGCTTAATGGTATGAGAATCGCACTGCTGTACCTGCTCGTAAAATATTTAAATACAATAGAGGTATTATATAACTGTAGTGTAGTGCAGTTGTCAGTTATTTCGTTTGAATGAGCACAACATGTCGGTCATATGAGCACAATTGTGCCACGTGATATGCCATTAACAAAACTAGCTTTCGAAATATAGCCTGTTTAATTATGTAAAAAGGCAAATGTAAGAAGACCAGTGTGATGCGACTTAAGGTCATCTTCAATATCTACCAGAGAAAACCTAGAGACGTAAAAAATCTCTAAAAACGAGTACTATGAAGATGTGAGCGTTGAAAAATCTATACTTCTTTACTAATATATAAAGCTGAAGAATTTGTTTGTTTACTTGAACGCACTAATCTCAGGAACTACTTGTCCGATTTGAAAAAATATTTCAGTGTTAGATAGCCCATTTATCGAGGAAGGCTATAGGCTATATATCATCACGCTCAGACCAATAGGAGTAGAGCAGTAATGGAAAATGTGACGCAGACGAAGTTGCGCGGGGCAACTAGTCACAAACGACACAGTGCGTACCACTTACGAGTTTTTTAGATAACTTTAAAATAGTGTACTTACTTCAATATTTTTCCCCTGCTTTTTTTCACAAATATGTTGTTTATTTTTCCATTACAAATAGTATTAATACACCTAGGTTTTTAATAGCAGTCAAATCAATACAAAAATTTTGCGTTACTGAGTGACTGACAGAAAACGGATGGTTGAAACTGCTTGCCGTAGAAAGCTGTATTTTCGCATGTAGCTTCCATAAAATCCGTAGGAGAGTTCTATGAGAGGATTCCACGAAATTCCTTTATTCCGATTGCTTGCTGTCGTAGTAGGTACTTGAAGTGACAAAGCTGTTTTATATATTGCAAGTGACCCATGTGTCTGTCTATACATCCCTCATGTGTCTATCAATCCCCTTGGCATGCAGCTTACCAAACGCCGCAGCGCCAATCCTGCTGTTGAACTCTGCATCAAGGCCACACTTTGATGTCAACGTACTCCCCAGATAACGGAACTTGTCGACCTGCTTCAGCTCATCCTCACCGACTCTTATGGACAATGCCTCGTGACCGTCGATGTCCTAAGACATTACCTCCGTCTTCCTGACATTGATTTTCAAGCCAAATTTCCGGCAAGACTCTTCGAGCTCGGATATTAACCGTAACCACTGCGTAAGAAACCTTGGTGCGAGCCCTGAGCCTCGCTAAATTGAAAATGCTGCCATCTATGCGGAAGCGGATGCGGATAAAAAAAAGTAAAGAAAATAAAAATAAAGTAAAATTAGCTACCAAGGTCTCAGTTTACATGGCGACTGTACTGCCTAACATTTTATATTCAGCTGAAACCTGGACCGTGTACCGCCGGCACATTCACTTCTGGACATTTGTCACGGATGACGGACCAGCGAGTGGCAAAGCGCACTTGAGGAGGGCAAGCGCAAGCATGGCGGACAGCTCCTCAGGTATAAAGATGTGCTAAAGCGTCACTTTATTAGTCCCGGAGCCGTCCCGGTGGGAGCAGCAAAGTTCATAATTATGAATTAAGGCGGCGTCTTGAGCTTGATGCCAGGCATGACCAGTTGAAAGACCGACCACCTGCGGCAATTAACTATAATTTCATAGATGGTGTGTTCACGTGCCCGCAATGTGCGCGGATCTTCACAAAGAAAATTGGTTACATAAGCCACATGCGAGATCACGAGTGACAACTACAGCGGAGTTGAAACAATCGCCTTGGCCGAAATCGGTCGGATCAACTCATCATCACACATAATCCACTCTTGGTGAAATAGAGAGAAAGCTAAACAAAATATGCATGCGATTTTTTTATTTGCAATATGAAATACTTATTAGCTCAAGTAAACAACCGTGAAATTATTTTTTAAATACTTTTGTCAGTGATGAAGTTATAAAGCTTCAAAAATTACAATTAGAAAGAGAAGTCCGATGAAAACTTTGACGTCGTCGTCTATGACGCCTGTACAGCTGCCATAGAAAACAGTGTTTTCGCGAGAGGGACAGATATATTTGTTTAAATTAATTATATTTCCTTCGTTTTTTGAGTAATTTTGATTCTATTTCCACTGTTAGTTTTACATTTTTGTACATTTTTAGATAAACTAATGATAAATATGTTTTTATGCATATTCCATAACTGTAACGTAAAAAAAAAACAATTTAAATGGCTCTAATAGGCTGAATCTATATTTCAAATGGAAATACAATTTCTTTACTATTTTTGTTCATCTTTCGAACAACTAAATCAATCAAATAAGGTGTTGTAGGCTTCCAAGTAAAGAATAATTCTATTTTAAGACATTTGCTGAGTTAAGCCTGAATGAAATAAGCAGACTGTCACGAACGTTCTATAAATGGTTCGAAGAGTTGCGTGCTGCAAACTCAATGAGGAGATCTACTAAAGAGATGGGACTTTTATTGAACGCTAGTTTTTTCCCGCGACTTCGTATGCACATATCCCGTTTTTTCTCAATCCCGTGAAAATTTCGGGAAATCCTCTCTTTGTTTTTCCTACACTCTCCAAGAAACCTACATGCCAAATTTCAGCTTCCTAGGACTAATAGTTTCAGCTGTGCGTTGTCTGTCAGTCATTCGCTCAGTAAAGGAAGAATTTTGTAATATTGATTGAACGTTACTTAAAATGTGTATAATGAAAAGCTGGTTCTTAGAACGTGTATAAACGAATAGCTGTGCATACCTATCGTGACTTTGCACTTTTGTGTGATTGAACTTATGCATAAGGAATAAAATTGTTTTAAAAGCCACTTCTTCGTAATCATTCAGAATTATTTAATAGACTACTTCACTGCATTCTAGAAATCTCACAGAATAACTTTTAAAAGCGTGTAAAATGAATGGTTTTATGCGTTTTTGAAATAGATTTTGTTCATTATCACGCAAAATGTTATATGAACAGATTGCCACAAAGTCACTATGGCATTTTTTGATTGCAGCTTCAGTTCAGGCAGCCAGTTCAGCATTGATTTTAAAACACTTACTACTACGTAATTTTTCTTCTTTTTTTTAAGGAAAAGTACATCATGGCTACTTTTTTATGGT
This sequence comes from Lacanobia oleracea, assembly GCA_950371165.1. NCBI lineage: Eukaryota > Metazoa > Arthropoda > Insecta > Lepidoptera > Noctuidae > Lacanobia > Lacanobia oleracea. The sequence continues at coordinate 16,842,920 of OX493387.1, read as the reverse complement.
TAGAGCAATGGAAATAAATCATTTCAAGCTCAATTTTGTTACCAGTGATCGTAACAAAATTCAGCTTGAAATGATTTAATTTAATGTCATGGTTTTGGCTTAGAAAATAACGCAACTTAACACGTAGGTACGCACTTGACCGGCTTTGTTTTTTGATCATTTTCGGAAAATCCAATACAAAATATCCGTGTAGATATACGACTTCGCAGTAATAATTATAACAGTAAGCTCCCAAGGCGCCCCGGCTTCGCACGGGTGCAAATTATATACTAAAATCTTTCTATTAAAAATCAAAAAATCACTCTATCTATTAAAACAACCCGCATCAAAATCCGACGCGAAGTTTTAAAAATCTAAGCATACATATGGACAGACAGACAGCAAAAGCGACTTTGTTTTATACTATGTAGTATGTATGTATGTATAACAACTTGTCGACTGTTCACGTGACCAGAGGGCTGGGCTTTTTTTCGGCCAAAGAATCAGCATTGCGATTCAACGCGGCAATGCTGCCAGTGTTCTGGGAACTTTTGCCATTGACAGCGATGTGGATTATTTTTTTGATGCCCAATGATTTATTTTGTTAATATACGCGTTTGTACATAATTTCGTGTTAATTAGTGTATGATAATTAAGTATTTGTTAATTTATTTAGATTATGTTACCACAGTAATCTTTTTGGAGAAAGACAGAATACTTTTGTCCTAAAGATTTGGTCGGTCAATGTTCGCAGGTGTCAGATAACTAATAACCCGTGTAATTATTTTTATGAATAGCCCGAACTTTTCCACCTAAGCTTGTGTGACGACACGATTTACGGATATAATAATATTTGAGGTAATGCTCCTTTTATAATCTACTGATCAAATAATGAGGTATAACCAAATATACAGTGAGATACTGAGCCATTAAAAAGGTATTTTAAGATGAGATAGGTAAATTTACCTATTAAATTTATCTAAAAGAAAAAATAGCAACCAGCGAATCAGGTGGTGGTTTTTTCTTTTAAAAGTTATAGAATACAGTAATTTTTAGGGTTCCGTACCAAAGGGTACCCATTAGAACCCTATTACTAAGCCTCCGCTGTCCGTCCGTCCGTCCGTCTGTCTGTCAGCAGGCTGTATCTCAAGAACCGTAATAGGTAGACAGTTGAAATTTTCACAGATTGTGTATATTTATTGCCGCTATAACAACAAATAATAAAAACTAAGGTTTATGATACGGAACCCTTCTTGTGCGGTCCAACTCCCCACTTGGCCGATTTTTCGTTTCTATCTGCTAAGCTACGTTGATCTTTTTATGTCGTAAGCACCGTTGCGTTTTTTTTTAATTAATTTGAAATGAGCATCAACTTACGGATGTTGATGTTAATTTCTCTTCTCTAAATGTAAGTTCGAGGTTCGGCCAAGTTATAAAAGTACGAAACAGGTCGCTTGTAACCTATGATTTAAAAAAAACCGGCCAAGTACGTGTCGGGCCACGTGCAGTGTAGGGTTCCGTAGCTGCACGTCAAAATTGCGTACTTAGAATGGTTATTTTTGTTCGATTCTATGAATATAGTAATTCAACTCACGGGTTTATGGTTAAAAACGTTTAAAATAATACCAACCACCGAACCAGGTGGTGGCTTTTTCTTTTAAAAGGTATTAAATACAGTAATTTTTCGTTTCCGTCTGTGAGGCGACGTTGATCTTTTTATGTTGTAAGCACATTTTTTACAATTATTGTGAATTGAGCATGCTCATTTCTCATAAAAAAATTAAGAACAAAAAATTTAATCAAAATGTAAAACTTACATTAAAGTTTGGTCAATTCGAGATTTGATCTTGTAGTAAAAGTGCGACACAGGTTATTGTACCTTATCATTTAAATAAAAGAAGAGTTTTATCCAACACTAAGCATTAAGTCAAAACATATTTTTCACATAAAATTGTACAATACAATCGTGTTCAAAAGATAAGCTTCACCCATTTTAACGTCAAAATGTCGTCTTAATTTTCATCAGTTGCTGAAGACTGTTTGTTCATGAAATAATTTAATGACATTTGATGGAAAGGTATTCTAATTCTATAGCGTTTGTAACGAAGGGATTGGTGAAAATTGCAAGCTAGATACTACTTCATGAAGAATTAATTATGAAAATAGGCAGGTGGATTTGTAACTATCGCAACAATAAGTGCCTGAAGTACCGAATGCTTTTTTCCAAATTGGAAACACTATTTCATTGCCCCAATTAATTTAATTTCCGATACTTAAGTTCATACCTATCCGACTCACTATTATTCGTTCAAACTAAAACTACTGCCCGATGTAAAATTTCGTAAATTCCAATCATTTAATATTTTTCATATCAGTTAATATTTTCCATATTTTACCTACGTATTCTTTTTGTTTAAATCCATCCAATAAACAGTTTTGCGAATTCCCATCATTTTCGGATTAAAAGTTCATACCATAAATTGTATTATGTTATTATCTGTATTATTTCAATCTACCATCATTTCAACTATCAAAAATTACCAAAATATTTTGAGTAACAATAAATGTTATATTTATTTATTTATATAAATTTCTTAATTTAATGTTTCAAAAAGTGAAATCTTATCATGACGATGCAACTTTGATGAGATGAATCTCAGATATTATAAAGTATCACGTCTTTAACTTTGTCCACACCATAAGTTTTTATGAACTACAAACTCAAAACTTTTACTACAAGAATAATGACGCACAAGTAAACGTGAACAAATATTGGCCCTAGCTTATAAAGATAACATCTGTGATTATAATTAGCAAATAGATTAGTTTAATTACTATAGATCTTAATAGAACTGCCATAGTGAAAACTGCGTGTTTAATTATGAGCTTAAAAAAAATCACAACTAAAAAAAAACTATTTAGAAATTGTTTTCGAAAAGTTTTGTAAAATTATTAAAAAGATTAAAGGTAAATAAATGCTTTGTTTCTGTTTATTTTTAATTTCAAAGCTGTAAATTTAAAAAATACGACAATTCCAGTTCCAAGACTACTTTCATAATTTATTTAAAGTAAACAACTTACCGGTAAAAACAATGAATTAGCGACATCGCAGGCCAGTACCACAGCAACCATATACAGGAACGTTTTCATTGCAAAATTACCACAAAACCACTTCACGAAAAGAATTCGGGAGCTACTGAAAGTTGTGCCCGGTTCTCCCAACTTTGCTGTGACGTCGACCCCGGCGTACTTGTGAATGAGTCGCGTATTCCCTTCCCTTTATAGGGCTAGCCTGAGTTACTGCGCACCCTCTACTGCGCTCGACACTTTTCAACCACGTTTCACTTCCGTATTACTTTTAAATTCCAGCTAATTGACAACCCTAGCTAGATTCCCGGAAATTTTATCAATTTTCACTTAAAGTCAATAGGTAATTTTTTATTTAGAGAAATCGTTGGTAGCAATATTTTTGGACCGACAAATGTCCGGTAAAAGCATATTTTTAAAAGTAAAATTATACATTTTACCGGTTTTAGTGGAACACGTTGTCAGTACAAATATTCTAGCGTAATGTGTTATCTGTTTGCAGCACGAGCGGATTTATCAGTGCCTCTTATTTGTTTTTCGTTGGTAAATATTTTGAACGTTCCATTTATACGGATTTTATAATGGAGTAGAGCAGTGTGTTTCGAATTAATAAGCTAGTTTGTATTTGTTGATAAGAGCCGGAAATTGAAATTATATTCGGTACAATGATTTCCCTTCTCATTGAAGTATTTCCCACGTCTTGATTGAGTGATTATCAGTCTGATGAGAAGCAATAATTAGCTTTATTATTCCGCAGTTATCATTATCATAAAATCCCTGCAAAAGATTTAAGATGGAGATCTTGGAGTCTTTATTTGATTACTACGTCACCATACAGAGATAAGTACATATATATATCTTGTAGTATCTTGTAGCTAAGCAGTAGTGTTAAGCACTTGTTTAGACAGAGGCTGCGTGTGGGGTAGTTTTGTTTACATTGTTTGTGCACTTAGCGTAGAATCCAGTGTCTCCGCTGTCCCTTTTTTAAGAATGGGATATCATCAAATGATAATTCTCCCGCTCTGGACGGAGCAGAAGAGGGAGTGCCAGACTCTTACTGACTAAAACTCACCCGTGTTTCTTCTATCTTTCTTTTATGTACGAATTCCGCAATCCTGGGTCTCCGCTTGTCATAATTTCAGACTTTTTGAAGTGAGACATACTGAGAGAGACGTCATAGAGGCGTAATAGACGACCGATTTAAATACTAAGTTGTTTTACTTTTTCATAAATGCTTTCATCAGAAATCTTTCTACATCCCTTTTTTCGCAGGTATGCAAGATTAGATTTCTATAATAAAGTGATACTCATTTAGTGTCACTTTTGGTTTGTCTTGTTCCTTATTCTTATCTGTTTTTTTTTTATGTGTGGACATAAATTGTTAATAACATACTTTAATTCCCCGAAAGGGCGAGACTCACTGGAGGTGTAGAGTATATTCACGTTTCACCACTAATAACGCCCCTGAAACAAGGGCGAGCCTATTGCCAGTATTGCCACCAATTTTTCGTTAGCAAATTCTAAGAATGTTCACTTTGTTTTTATTCGCCAAGCTTTTTTCCAACTATCTTTGAGGCGTCCCACCTTATTGAATGCTGCTAAATCACAGTGTGTGCAAATTTGTGATTATGGATGTATATTTGTTATAGTTTCGCGCAAAAACTGCTGAACGGATTTTCAAGAAATTTAACGTTAACATAGCTTATACATCTGAATAACACGAAGTCAAAGCGGAGCCGCGAGCAACAGTAAGCTTTTATAAGATGACTACGAGTACCTGACATCCACAACACAGTTATTGGACCCCTTACCAGGCGCAGATTTGGCTCAGTAGCTGATTTTAAAATTAACATCACGTCTAAAAGGCTGGCCGTAGTTTTTTGAAAAAAAAAAAGTATAAGTACCTATGTTTTTTGAAAATTTTGAGTTTTATTCGTTCAACTTAGTGTACTTAATTTGTTTAGTTATGTCTAACATAAAAACGACAGTCGGACCAAAACTGCCGAGCATATTTTAATGTAATTTGCATTATCTCAAAGACAATTTAACTATCTACATTTTGATATTCAGTTTTTTTAAGATATTTATTTTTTTATTGAGGAATGGGCTTGCTCTTGACCACAAGCACGCCTGGTGGAAAGCGATAGATTAGATCTATGATGGAACGAGCATGCCCAGAAGATGCCTGTTCACTCTTGCTTTGAAGGCAGACGGGTTATATGGGGACAGGAACACAGACGCTGGCAGAGAGTTCCACACTTTAGCTGTGCGCATAATAAATGCGGAGGGGAAGCGCTGGGAAGTAATAAGGAAAGTACAAAAAACTACTGAATTTAGGGTCGCGCGGGTGTGAAACAAGTGCGCGTTTTGTTCCTCCAAGGTCGCTGGCATATGTTGTCATCTTAGGTAATCGTTAACTAGTATTTTTAAGCTGTGTGATTGTAATACTAGAATATTATAAACCGATTAACCTTTGCCATTCAGACCAATTGTCGCCAACCGCGATAATGGACCGATACCACCACCAAACAATAATGCCACTTTAATACATCTGTCACAGTAAATTGAACTGGGTTTCTGTTCACATAAACAAACAGATTATTAAATAAAAATACCGGACAAGTGCGAGTCGGACTCGCTCACTGAGGGTTCCGTAGAAATCTGCTGGTACATATTATTATAAATTGTTCAGAAATCGAGTCTTTTCAGATCTTTCCCTATACTCGTACTTGTAGTATATGGCAATATTACTTACCTTTCAAGGTCAACGGAAACCCATTTTTGATTCCCCTGAGAGTGTCGAAATGTACGTTTTTTTACAGCATAAACGGCCGTAGGTATATTTTTTTTACGTCAACTTAAAAGTTTGTGTTTTTTTCACAGTCTCAAGGGACTGTAGACCTGAGTATATTAACTTCAACTCGATACTTCCATGCGTTCCCGAGATAAAGGGTCTAGACAGACGGACGGACAACAAAGTGATCTAATAAGTATTCCGTTTTTCCTTTTGTGGTACGGAACCCTAACACAATGATTTTAAGGGTGCAGTAGGTACCCGAAGGGTAACCAACGGAACCCTATTACTAAGGCTCACCGATCCGTCCGTCCGTCCGACTATCAGTGGGCTGTATCTCAAGAATTGCATTAGATACACAGTGCAAATTTTCACAGATTGTGTATTCTTATTGCCAGTATTACAACAAATACTAAAAATAAAATTAAGAATAAAAATAAAAGGAGCTCCACGGAACCCTTCGTTTGAGAGACCGACTAGCACTTGGCCGGTTTGTTATGTTGCTTTATGCTTACTATAATGTAATAATTGTAACTTTGTACATAGATGTATGTATTCTTCTTGTTTTTACTAAAAAAATCTAATTAGTCCGTCTGATAGATTTTCAAAAAATATTGGACTCTTAGTATTTAGATTTTTTTGGTAAAATACCTTATTAGCAAGGGTTGGCTTTTGGAGGTCCAGGATCAGAAGACCTGCTATCAAAAATCGATGGATACGGATTGAATAAGTTGAATTATATTATTATTGTTGCTACATAGAACAAAGAACATCATAAAATTATCCATTAATTTACTTTAGGTAAATTGGTTGTTTTGGTTCTCCTATACTAATTCAATGAAATAATTCGTCCACACACACGGCCCACATAATAAGTAGGATTAATTTATCACCTGAAGCACAGAAAGCCCTTTCCTGACCTTTCCTGCTAATACTGAACCATCACGATTTCCCATCATTAACGTACACTTACGAACAAAACTGGTATACGTAGACAGGTGCTATTTATCTTCAATTGTTCTTAGTTCAAAGTAGTTTAGGTTACTTTATGAAGGAACGAAATGTTAATGTCTTTAATGCCTTCTGTTGATGACAGTTCAAAGTTGATGAAAATTATGACAGCTAGCTGGCCTTGGGCTGGATACGGTTTTACGGAAACCGAAGAACTGAGAGTAGGTATTGAGGCGCAGCTTGGTCAAAGTCTTTGACCAACAGTGAACAGTGGAATGTTATACCTAAATAGATTTTTTTCACAGCCTTGCTCCAATAATGTAGCTTCCTTCAAATGGAATCAATTCTATATACATAATGTTTATACAAAAACAAAACACAATCAAGCGTTGAAGCATTCATCCGCATCGCTGTCATTTGGAAACGTGCACAGAGACTGGCAGAATTGCCACGTTGAATTATACTGCTGATTCTTTGGGCAAAAAAGGAGCCAGCCTTCTGGTAGTGTAAGGTGGTGGTGGTGGTGGTGGTGTAAGGTGATGTAAGGTGATGTAAGGTGATGAAAAAAAAAACTTTTTAACTGAAAAATAAAACCGACTTCCAAAAACAAAACACTACAAAGTAAAAATAACTTTAATTTCGGAAGTCGGTATTCAAAAACGAAATAACCAAAAACACTAACTTTGGAAGTCGGTTTTATTTTTTTGTTAAAAAGTTTTTTGTTTTTCACTTTTAAGTGGTACGCAGGTACCACTAAAAAGTGAAACCACAAGCACAGCGTGCTGGCGTGATATTATGTTATGAACTGGTGTAAACAACCAACAGACATGCGATTACAGAAATCCCGATCCATTTGGTAACATTTATTGAAGAGTTCCGTTGCCTACCTCCGAAGTTCTTCATCAGATTTTCACCAAATTTAAATGAGACCAGTCCGAGAAAATACTCTTCCAAACAAAAGAAGAATCATCCAAATCGGTTTACAATTGGCGCTAAAATATCGCTGAACAAACATTTTTCATGGGATCCCATCATCAGATTTTTACATAAAGCGTTCACTGAATATAATAATAGTGGTGAATTCAATAAGCTAAAATTTTCAGATAATATTTTATTTTACGAGGGTAAAAGTTTGTCGCTCTTTGCAACAAAACCTATAGGAAAATATACCTCAAACCTTCTTTTTTATGATACGAAAAAAGAACTTGCTAAGTTTGCTTATCTTAACGTACTTATTATTTTTTTGTTGTAGGGCGCGCACTATTTTTTACTCGTTGTGCTGGCAGCCTTGATATTTCAAGATCTTGCAAGAAATTGAGATTCTAAAAACGAATATTTTAAAGAGTTTACTGTAGCGAAAACTAGTTGCCGATTTCACCAAGTATTCTAAGTTATGTGCCATCTAAGAAGACAAAATATTTTGTGAAAGAAGAAGATATTTGTGCATCGTCAAAAACTTCCCCAGGTCACCCTCAACGACATACGAGATTCAAATATCTATTAAAGAAGTATAAGAGATGTGAACGAGTTATTTTACAATACAATTGACTTGCCTGAGATGAAGTTCGATCAAAAACAGCAACCCTTCGATCCCCGAAACAAGGAGTTCGCTCGACAGGTAGCATATGAAATATTGGATCTTATGCCACCGGAAAAACGTACTCATGTTAATAGTAATATTATAATTAGTCTTATCAGAAAAGTTCGGGAAGTACCAGATTTAGAAGACAAGCTTGTCAAGTTGTGGAGAATGAAAATATAGTTCATAAATATTAATATACATACATGTGAAAAATACCTACTTGATTTTCGATTTTAGTACTCGTTACGTGCCTATGTCTATTTCAGAACTGTTAATTAAGAAGTGAGTAGAACCAAAAATAACCTTTTAACAGTTTTATGAATCTTTGTGATAGTAATATCTACGATATATCTCTTAGTACCTATAAAATTACTCCAAAGTGGCTAATACTGACTACTCATAAACTAAAATAATGTCAATTAACTAAATTAAGACGTTTTCATTCGTTCTACATCATTAATTTGTTCAAAATAGTTTTGATCGCTGCCAAGTATGGAGCGGCCGCTCTGTGCGGCATGATGTTACGTTATGAACTGGTGTAAACAATCAACAGACATGCGATTTCAGAAATCCCGATCCCTTTGCTATCATTGATTGAAGAGTTCCGTTGCCTACCTCCGTAGTTCTTTGTCAGATCTTCACCAAATTAAAATGGGACCAGTTCGGGAAAATATTCTCCCAAACAAAAAAAAAAAAGAATCATCCAAATCGGTTAACAATTGTCGAAAATATCGCTGAACAAACATTTTTCACGGGATCCCATCATCCGATCCTGACTTATACCTTCCATCATCAGCTCAGCCACATGGGATGATGATTACCAGGCACAAATATCTGAATTGCGTTAGAAATGTCATGAAAAACATTGCGTGTGCCTATAAAATTTGTGGGTTTCCCTCGATTTTCATGGGATCCCATCATCAGATTGTGACTTGGTGACAATGGGAATACACCTCAGGAGTATAGGCTTTCGAATTAAAAAAAAAGTCGGTCCACAATTGGCGGAGGAATCGGTGAACATATATAAAGAAAAAAAATACATACAGACGAACATAGAACCTCCTCCTTTTTGAAGAAGTTGGTTAAAAAATCATTGAATAAGACCTTGTCTTTGACTTCCGTTTTTTGATTATTTTTGTGAAAGAAAAATTCAGTTAGGTATTTGAAAATACAGCATATTGAATACTTCTCTTTGAGGAAATACTAGCCTGATGGTACACAAGTATTTACTGAAAAAATCCTTTGATGTCGCCTCGCCTTTCAGACGCCTATTTTTTATTATTGTTTGCAGTTCTATTTACCTTTTGTTTTCGGATTTGAAGCCTTTTTCAATGACAGCGCAACTGTTGAGTATTTTGACACCTTAGTGCTATTTTCAAAAGTTTAATTTTAGCGTTTTGTTTAACATCCGTAACATAGTTATTTTCAGAAAATGTTTCACGAGTAGATAGGCCGGTGAAAATCGAATTAAAAACATGCAAAAATTATTTCGAAATATTAAAAACTTTGATTTAAGTTGGTAATTTATACCTCCCTGATTCCCTTAACTAGATCAGTCCAGTTAACTGAATTAAGGAGGTATAAATTATAGAAGAGAGTATTTAGTGGAGACGCAGAATATACACCGATAAAGTAACGAAGCGAAAACCTTCATTCGTCTTACTTATCTAGTATTATCTTGTTTACCTGAATATTTCATTAAGCCGGTAGTTTTTCTTTTGGTCTGAAATATGTATGAAAAACTGTTGAATTAAAACAAATCCGTTTATAAATGTAATCTTGAAGGATGTAAACGATTTATAAACAAAATTCATTTTTTATCATTTTATTTTTACCTCGGGAGGAGTGGAAGCCCGACTTTAGTAGTTTGAGAAAAAAAATGTCCCGTTAGCCTAATGGTACCTACCAGTGCTACTGCTGAGTATAAAATCCTGTGTTAGGAAAAGTTTTACATTTTTCTGTCTAAAATTTTTGAATATCCGTAGAAATTAAATGTGCGTTAGCTGCTGTAGATTCCTCTGAAAAATTACGCAGCAATGTATTTTCCTAAAATTCTGCTTGATGCTATTTTTTTTTTTTTTTTGCTTCATATTTTGTGTTATGCTTTTATGTTATTTTATTTAAGTAAAAAGACAATTAAATAGACTGCAATTCAGTTTAAAGCATTTCAGTACATATACCTTATTAATGACAACAGTACCAATCTATATTTTTTGTATAGAAATTGCCTCACAGGACATATGAAGATTATAATATATAATGCCAATCTCATCATCTGCCTAGCCTTTTCCCAACTACATTGGGGTCGGCTTCCAGTCAAACCGGATTCAGCTGAATACCAGTGATTTACGTGGAGCGGCTACCTACCAGACCTCCACAACCCATTAACTGGGTAACACGGTACATCTTGGCAAGACTGGAGTCAGATTTACTGGCTTCTGACAATCCGTAACGACTGCCAAAGATCTACAAATGACAGCCGGGACCAACGGCTTAACGTGCTTTCCGAGGCACAAAATAATATAAAATGCCAATCTATACCCATCAATTTGAGACTTATAAGCTGATGACCGGGAGCGGGAACCACTCGTAACTAAGATCGCGCCGACCGCGCTGTAGCCAATTAGCTACGAGACCGCTACAAAGACGATACCCTAGGAGATTGCTACATTTGCTACGTTTTCTGAATTAACAAATAGCAGTGTGTACTAAAGTCATTTTCTTTTGAATTTTCATTATTTTGAAAGATTAAAAGAAAGAAAGAAAAAGAGTTAACTACCAGTTTTTATGTAGAGGCAGCTGCACAAACCATTAACTGGGTAGCACGGTACTTTTTGGCAAAATTGGTGTCAGATTGTAGCGGCATCAATACTGCTACAAGAAAAACCAACAGAGCAAATCTACATCGCAACAAAAAGAACCGCGACGCCATCTATCCAACTAGCAGCGAACTACTTCGTCGAAATCCTGCATCGCGCAAGCAGAGTTTACCGTGCGATTTGAACATATACATCAGCCCGAATATTAACTATGGATGATAAGACGCCTGGTTGGAGGATCCTCCTTTTCAATTGAGGTGTGTGGGACTTAACTCTCTGTACCGCTACCTCCAAAAGATTTTCAGGCTTCTGACAATACGTAAAGGTTTCCAAAGATCTACAAACGGCAGCCGGAACCAACGGTCTAACGTGCTTTCCGAGGCACGGAGCTTAAAACTCAGCCTTATTAACATGAAGAGAGGATGTGCTCAAACTCCAAGTATATTCGTCCATTTGATTCGGTGGCGTTTAAAAAACAGACAGACAGCAAATACAGTTTTATAACCGGTAATCTAGTGTGTCAATTATTATTATTTATACAAGATCAAGTAACATAAGATTCATTATTTTGCACAAAATTTCAATGAACAACACGAACACAAAAGGTACTTATGTACTGTTATGCGCCTGAGAAATGCGCTTTTCGACAGTGCGTAAATTCAAAAATAAACCGTACAGCATCTACAAAGTGATACAGTTTCTTTATAAATAAATAAAGTGATTGCTATCTGGTGATTACAAGACAGAGAGCTGATTAAATATCGTCTTGTAAACTCAATTTAATAATAGAACTGTAATACAAATATTTATCTAAAGAAAGGAAAACAAACAAATATGTAACCAACGACTTTAAATATCTAATCAAAATAACGTTTGACCGAAAAAACGGAAAATAATTGCATCGACAGGTGCGTAATTATATTTTTAATTAAAATTTGAAATGTCTCACTAACCTCGATATCAAAGCACATTGTCCAACGCTTGTCAGAAACGATTACAATTTTTTTTCTAAAACATAAAAAGAAAATAATTATGACGGCTTTTGAAAACGATAAAAAGTTACAACCCGCCTACGCATCCACCGACCATTAAAAATCAAATCTTGTTGCCTTCGATATTTGAATGTTTTTTTTATCGAACGTAAAAATGCTTAGCGTCTACTAAATATTCTGCCAGATATTAATATTTTTTATTTTGGTAACTGATCACTTATAAATAAAAACTATTTAGAAGTAAACTGTTTTGGAAGAAAAAAATAAACTTGGTGTGCAAAATGGCGAAACAAGTTTATTTTTTATTCATACTTATTATTAGTTTTCGCTTTAAGACTTTTTGCTCACAGTAAGTGTCTGGACATTAGACTACCAAGTCTTTTACTCCCAATTGAATGAAGGAACGTGCTTTGGTTGACTTAACATGATTGAATTAAGAAAAACTGATTAATGCTGTCCGTAGCAGGCTTTTACACCTACTCTTAGATGAAAAAAAAACGAGTTCTTTTTCAGCCTTGAAGAGATGTTTTAGAACCGTTTAAATGCGTAAACAGTTCTACAACTTAGAGTCTAACAAAAAAGGTAAAGAATTTTACTTTCTGTTACTTTGGTCGTTATTATTATTATATTATATTAGCTTTTGCCCGCGATTTCGTACGCGCATATCCTTTTTTTCCCCGTTCCTGTAGGAGTTTCGGGAAATTGTTTCATAGTGCTCCTTTACGGAGGGAAGCTACATGCTAAATATCAGCTTCCCACGATTTGTAGTTTCGGCTTTGCGTTGTCTGTTAGTCACTCACTCAGTAACGGAAGAATTTTATATATATTGATATTGATTAAATCAGCAAAAATAAAAAAATTCTGACAATAGCTTCTAAAGTTATGACACCGAGCTTTTTATAGTAAGTTTAGGTGTGCATTCTAAATTAAAATTAAAAGAACTTTAAAATACATAATACGGTGAAGAAAATGACTCATACAATGTGTCACCTTCGTAAACAAACCTCAACGGGACATCACTTTTAGCGCCTTATTCTGGGGCCATTTCACCCACACACAAGGCGATAATGTTGTGTTGAGATCACAATAGTGCAATAGAAATGACAAATGTAGGCTCCCACCCACTCATTCTTTATGTTGTATGTATATAACCTTCTGCGTTATTTTTGGCGACCCCTGCCACTGCGTGGGTGCTCCGTGTAAGCTTCCCAAATTTAATAAGTGGGTCGTATTTAATTTGATCCCACACAATAACTTTCTCATAAAAAGTAAGTTCATAGCAAAAATCTTTTTTATATTAAGTGCTATCTTTTTCTTTTTGCCTACGAAGTCGTTCCCATGGCCTATCTGTGCGATTTCAGGATAAAAATTACTCTTCGGGACTCAACGATAATGCAGCTTTAGAATTTTTGTATTCGGATCAGTATTCCACGAGATAATCTATACTAATATATAAAGAGATTGTTTGTTTGTTATTTTGTTCGTTTATGAACGCGCTAATCTCAGGAACTACTGGCCCGATTTGAAAAATTCTTTCAGTGTTAGCGTGATAATATATAGCCTTCCTCGATAAATGTATCGAGGAAGGCTATATATTATCACGCTAAGACCAATAGGAGCGGAGCAGTAATGAAAATTGTGACGCAAACGAAGTTGCGTGCGTCAACTAGTCTCTTATAAAAATCAACAGTAAATTTTACTGTTTTTGTAAATAAATAGTCAATTTTATGAATTATTTAGTCGGGCTTGATCAACCACCAAATGACAAAAAAAAAAACATGGGTAAGCAAAAATTATACGTTTTGGCATCTCAGTACTGAAAAAGTTTTAAATCTAAAACAACTTAAAAGTCTACAATTGTCATAGCCATGAGCAGACACAAGAAATTAAAATTAATCACATTATAATAATTCCCCTCAAATATCTTACAGTTCAGTTTTGAACGATGAGAAGCCATCTCCATTTTGGAGTTCAATTTTGAAGATAAGTTTGTTATTCCAGTATATTTCATTTCATTGTTAAGTAACTGACTGTACTGAATAGTATGACTGTTTTGCATTAAAACAAAACAGGTATTATGTGCGGATAAAACACACAGTGTTGAACTTGAAGAAAGCTGTTGTAAATTCGCCTTTATATGTTAGTCTATGGATAAAAACTTACCAAATTGTCCATGGTTATATACCTGTCCCTCTCTTTCATCAGCATGCGTCCTTTTCTAATCAAGAAGGACGTTTGATGCGAAGCTGTCAAAGTCATAGAGTCTTCAAAGTTCAACTCACCAGCAAGAGAATTGCTGCAACACTGTGTGTTTTATCCGCACATAATACCTGTTTTGTTTTAATGCAAAACAGTCATATTATGTGCTGTGCTAAAACACACAGTGTTGAACTTGAAGACCTGTTTGGTATCTGCTGGTGATGAATACAAACGCTATGATGAATAAATTATACAGCTGTTCTGAATTATGAATTAGTTTTATTTTACTAGAAGTAAAATAAAACTAAGCAACAAAAATTATAAGTTTTCTGAATCAACAAAAATAAAAATAAAAAACAGAAATTCTTCTGAAAGAACAAAACTTAAAATACTTCTAATAAAATATAAAGTTATCTAATTTAACAAACATTAGAAAAATTTGAATGTAATAAATCAACATTACAGTTGGAATTATCAACCTTGTTCACTGGACGACAGTAAAACTTTTGAAATGTTTTGATACTTTTCCAGTTTCCTCTGTTAAGTATTTCTTGAACAGTTCTATTCTCCAACCAACTCCTAGAGGCTACAGCTGACCTGAAACTGCCTGGTGGGGCATCAATTTTAACCTCTCTTAGAATACTGCGTATCCAGCCTGCAATTATTGTTCTTGAAGCACGTTTTAACTTTCCAGATAGGGAAATAAAAAAGCTTGTGCCAGTTTTGTCTGTGCTTCTTCTATTTGTAGATTTTTCTATAAAGTTATTTATGTGTTTGACTGGGCAGACATGATGATCGGGGTGTTTCCGCAACAACCAACCTGACTGTCTGTATGAATTTGAATCGGTTTTTGAACCAAACCTTGGCCACAAAGTTATCTCATCTTCTGAAGAGATTAAATGCTCAGGGCTCATCTCCAATAATGTGAGATCATGAATTCTGCGACCTGAGGCCAGCAAGAGAATCAAAGCTGTTCGCCTTGCGATTTCGAATAAAGAACCTGAGCTTGTTGAAGTCCTCAGCCAGTTAAATAAAAGTGCGGTGTCCCATATTGGCAGTTTTGGTGGTACCGGTTTAGCAATTGAAATGGCCTTTAGAACCTGGTGAATAAAAAAATTTTTCGAGATATCTATTTCTGATGCTGCACAGTAAGTTGAAACAGCCGACTTATGCAAAAGAACAGTTCTATATGCTAGATTATCTTTTAAAAATAATTTTGCCAAAAACCTAGCAACTTGCTGGCCGTCAGGTGCTTTTGGATTAATTTTGTTGGCATCACACCATAATAACCACCTCTTAATTGGAGCACTATAAGTTGTTAAAGTAGATGTCCGCCAGCTACTTTTTAATAAATTCCGTTCTTCAGTGGTCCAGTGAGCAACTTTATCGGCCCACCCCCAATTTTCCAGGCAACTAGGGACAACTTGTCCACTTGTGCTGGACAGTTGCCTGTCGTCCAATCTATTAGAACCTTCCGCAGGTTCTTTATTGGAACTGGCTCTGCTATGGCCCTCGCTCTCAGGTCGGGCAGCCAGAAACATTTGGTCCACTCCGGTGTTATTAGGATATAAGTTCCTTTTGCATTGTTTAGGTGAGCTAATACTCTTGGAATTAAGCTGGGTGGGGGAAACGCCCAGCCTAGCTGATAGTCCCATTGTCGGCTGAACGCGTCGCAGAAGATTGCGGAACAATCTGTGGAATCTAGCGTTACGTACCTTGGTACGACAGCCGTATTTCTTGACGCGAATAGGTCTACGTCTGGGACGCCCCACATTTTGAATATTGCCTCCGCGGCTTGGGGCAGAAGATGCCACTCTGGTACTTTGCGGCCTCGCGAAAGGCGATCCGCAATTCCGTTTAGCCTCCCCAGGAGGTAAGTGGCTGACAGAGTTAAATGCAGTTGCTCTGCAACTTTTAGGAGCCTGGTTGTTAGTCCTAACAGTGTTAGGGAATGCGTCCCCCCCTCGTTTTTGAGGTATGCAACTAAAGTTCTGTTGTCTGATTGTATATGGATATGCGCACCTCGCAAAGTCGTCCGCCGACTCGTGATGGCCGCCAGTACCGCATACATCTCCTTTAAGTTTGAATGCCAAGGTACTTGATGAGGGGCCCACTTCCCGGATAGGTAAGTATTGTTTAGCTGAGCTCCCCCTCCTGAGTCTGCTGCATCCGTCGTCAAGAAGTGAGTCACACTCTTTTTGACTATTGTGTTGAGCTGTGATCCACAACTTCTAACCACCATTTCAGGTCTTGCTGAACGGGTAGAGGAAGATGCCTTCTTTCTCTTAGTCTGTTTTGATTGAATGACTTTAGAAATAGTTGGGTTCTGCGACAGTGCAGACAACCCCCTGATATTGCGTAATTTGCAAAGTTCAGCAAACCTAATAAACTTTGAGCTTCTCGTAGCGAACTGTTTCCATTGTTCAACATCTTGGAAATTATTAGTTTTATGTTTTTTACCTTCTTGGAAGGAAGTTTTACACAGTTTTGTTGTGTATTCCAAACTAGGCCAAGATATTCTAGTTCCTGTGAAGGCTCCAGAACAGACTTCTGGTAATTTATGTGCCATCCTAAGGTTTCCAATAATCTCAGTGTTTCCGAAACCTGAGAAACTAGTACTGACCGATCCTGATTTGCTAGGAAAAAATCGTCCAAGTACACAATTATGCGGAAACCTTTTTTCCGTAGGATTTCTGCAATCCAATTTGTAACTGTGGCAAACATCTTTGGAGCCGATGATAGGCCAAATGGTAAGGCTGTTAGTTGTAACACCTCGTTGTTGTAAATGACTCGGAGAAACCTCCTGTGTGCTTCCATAATTGGCAAATGAAAATAGGCCTGGTGAATGTCTATCTTTACTAACCAATCGTTTGTTTGCAATAAACTTGCTACCTCTGTCTGTGAAATTAGTTGGAAATGTTTCACTGACATGTATGAGTTTAGACCCCTTAGATCGAAAATGGGACGTAGTCCCCCATGCGACAGAGAAAACCCGGATTGAGAACTGCTGGTTTCTCCAATATTTTCTGCTGTTTTAAGTGTAGGATCATGTCCGTCATGTCCTATGTTTCCTTGGTTGCAAATTTTTTTAATACAGGTTTGTCTGGGTACTGAAGGGGAGGTCTCTTTAAAAATGGAATTCGAGCATTAACTTTATTATATAATTGTTTGCATCCTGTTGTTGCCACAAATGGACATAGTCCTTTAAGCAACCGCCCTTGAAAGTCTTGCTTTGATTGTCATTGTTTATTATTGTTGTTGTGGGGTGTGTTATTGCCTGTGTAACTTTTACGAAACGGCTGATTCTTTTTATATTTTGGATTTTGTTTCTTTTCTGACCTATTATTTTGAGTCTTGTGATGGCTATGATGCTTCTTGTTATGAGCGTAAGATTGGTTAAATGGTTTTTTCTCTTTAATGTAAGCTGGAGTATTGAGCCATATTTGCGAGCCACCTAGCGATGCAATGATTGGTTGTAAAGCCTCTCGGCTAAAAAGGTATTCCTGACTAGGAGGAACACTTTGTAAGGTAGCTTTTAAATTAGGATTAACAATTTCTTTTAAAATACGTTCCCTTCTCACTTCAATACACTCTGCTCTTTTACCACACACAATCTGCATTGCAGTCTCTGAATTTTTATATGAAGGGGACCCTGGACCGAAAATATTAGTCATCCTTTCGAGCATAATTACCAGTATTTAAATTATTTATGTTTGCAGTTGTCCAGTCAAGTAACTCTTGTAAACCTGACCTTAATAATTGCCTTTGTTGTAAAATATTGTTAGACAAACCCCCTAATAATTGTTCAGTGGAAGCTAAATAATCTTTAGTTTTGTTGAAATGGCATAACTCCTCATTAAGTTTAAGACCAACAAAACCGGGACTGGCAATGCAAGACTGTAATGCTCCCCTGTATCGAATGCCTTTCCAAGAAGGGGAATCAAATCGTTGAAGGTTTATTAACTCTTGTAATCGTTCCTTATCGGCCTGTGGGATAATAGTTCTCTCATCAAACTGTACCAAGTACACCTAAAGAGAGTTTAGAATCGGTTGTTGTCGGAACTTTCAAATAATTTGATGAAGATTGGATTGTATCACTCTGTTGCTGTTCATGCATTAACGGATTAGATTGCGTCGATAGGAAAGGTAAGTTAGTTAAATAAGAGGCTATAAACCCAACTTGTTGAATAAGAGTTTCAACACGAGGATCCGAACATGTCTGAACTTGTTTGTACTTACGTGAAACTTTCGTCTTTTGTTGGGTGGAGGTGATGCAATGCCCTCCTCCTCCTCCGAGGATGATGAAGATGAAGGTGATGAGGACGAGTCCTCAATTGGCTTCTTATTCGAACGCTGATCTCCATCCGAAGCATCAACATTCGAACTTTGCTCACCTCCAACACTTACCGGTACAATTTCGTCCGCACTCATCGTAAAATACTAAATCGCAATTGAAATTGCCACTGTGTGTTAAAGAAATACCGCAAATTATTGTAATTAATCAGTTTTTTGTAACTTGGAAAATTTTCCGCTGTTTTACCGGCAAAATTTACAAACGCTATGACTTTGACAGCTTCGCATCAAACGTCCTTCTTGATTAGAAAAGGACGCATGCTGATGAAAGAGAGGGACAGGTATATAACCATGGACAATTTGGTAAGTTTTTATCCATAGACTAACATATAAAGGCGAATTTACAACAGCTTTCTTCAAGTTCAACACTGTGTGTTTTAGCACAGCACATAATAGCTGGATTTGTAATAATATGCTTAGCTAAACAAAAGGAATTCTGCGCAACTCTATTTATCATTCACAGCTTGTTGAGACATTCAAATGAGACCGAGAACTGATATTACGTAACACTTCAAATATTTACAGAATGGCACAGCAGAGTAGAGTAGAGCTAAAATAGTTCTTATTGAAATTGTTTAAAGGGTTGAGATGTATGAAAGAACGTACGAGTAACTGAAGCTAAAGGTGAAAGTCGTAAGATTGTTGCGGCTGGCGTTCTATAGTTTCTGCCTACCATGCGAAAAAAGCGTGAGTTTGAGGATTAAGATTTATTATGATTAACTCTGAAAAAATATTTCCCTTGTTTGGACATTAAGACAATATTAAGACAAAAAAAATGGTGGTCTGTATAGTCGGTTTACGGACGATAAGATTTACGTGATGAAGTCATAAGAAAACAATTAATTTCTTAACAAACAAGATGAACGCTAAATCCGATCGTGCCTCTCTATCGCTTGTTCCGCGCTCTCGCTCTCGCAACGCGAGACATTTTCGTGCGTGCAGGCGGCAGGCGGCATTCGTCGATTTATAGACGTTTTCACGTCAAAACATATTTTTTTGAACCGGTAAAGGAAGGACAAAGATACACTGGATGGATTATGTGGAAGATAATTTGACTCAAATGGAGTAGACTTTAGAGATGACCAAAAGTTGAGATGTTCAGATGCTTTGTGTTGCGAAATAATTCGAAGATTTCACCGCGGACCTGAAACGCAAAGGGAATTTTGAGTGACTCTGTTAGATTTTAATCAGCAAGAGCCTGACACTCCTTTCCGCTCCGCACAGAGTGAGAGGAATCATTTCATTATTTCATAAAAAAAAAACAATAAATATAGCGATAAAGGATAATAATTGTATTACATTAAAATCTTTATAAAAACCAGATTTATATTATACCCTAGGATATCTAATAAACCACTACCTACGTTTTAGTTATTACTGTGAACAAAATAATTATAATTTATATACAAAGTTTTCATGTAACCTACCAGGAGTGGAAGACGAAAATGACCCAGAAAATTTATGTAGAGAACCAACTTTTTAACACGTTTGAAATTAAAAAATTGCTTAACTGTAGAACCGATTTTGACAAAATACTCAAAGTAAGAAACTGCTTGGAAATTTAATTCTTCGCCGAAAATCTGAACTTTTCTTAATTATTTAATAGGAAGAAAGCACCAGTAACTAGTATCACTTAGTATCTGAGGTATTTCTTCCCATGCCATGCTTGAAACTAAGTAGTTTTATAAATTGAGTAGAATTACAGTTCCACAGTTCTACGAAATTCATGCTGTATTGTAGTAATTAGAATCTAAACCTCGTCTGTACAGTAGAGAAAAGCAATTTCACACCTTATTTTTCATTCATACAACGAGACAACGATACGCACCTACGTGTTTCTTATAATCTTGTAAATAATTATTGTTTTTCTTAAACTAGATAGCTTTGGTCATAGAGATCTCGGAATTGGGTTAAGAACAAAAACACGAAGGTTTGCTCATGAAGTTTTTCATCATTCAAAAATGTATTACCCATTTTATTTTATTATTTTCTATTGTATTCTATTTTATTTAATTCTAATCTATTTTTTTAAATTCTATTCTATTCTATTCTGTTCTATTCTGTTCTGTTCTGTTCTGTTCTGTTCTGTTCTGTTCTGTTCTGTTCTGTTCTGTTCTGTTCTGTTCTGTTCTGTTCTGTTCTGTTCTGTTCTGTTCTGTTCTGTTCTGTTCTGTTCTGTTCTGTTCTGTTCTGTTCTGTTCTGTTCTGTTCTGTTCTGTTCTGTTCTGTTCTGTTCTGTTCTGTTCTGTTCTGTTCTGTTCTGTTCTGTTCTGTTCTGTTCTGTTCTGTTCTGTTCTGTTCTGTTCTGTTCTGTTCTGTTCTGTTCTGTTCTGTTCTGTTCTGTTCTGTTCTGTTCTGTTCTGTTCTGTTCTGTTCTGTTCTGTTCTGTTCTGTTCTGTTCTGTTCTGTTCTGTTCTGTTCTGTTCTGTTCTGTTCTGTTCTGTTCTGTTCTGTTCTGTTCTGTTCTGTTCTGTTCTGTTCTGTTCTGTTCTGTTCTGTTCTGTTCTGTTCTGTTCTGTTCTGTTCTGTTCTGTTCTGTTCTGTTCTGTTCTGTTCTGTTCTGTTCTGTTCTGTTCTGTTCTGTTCTGTTCTGTTCTGTTCTGTTCTGTTCTGTTCTGTTCTGTTCTGTTCTGTTCTGTTCTGTTCTGTTCTGTTCTGTTCTGTTCTGTTCTGTTCTGTTCTGTTCTGTTCTGTTCTGTTCTGTTCTGTTCTGTTCTGTTCTGTTCTGTTCTGTTCTGTTCTGTTCTGTTCTGTTCTGTTCTGTTCTGTTCTGTTCTGTTCTGTTCTGTTCTGTTCTGTTCTGTTCTGTTCTGTTCTGTTCTGTTCTGTTCTGTTCTGTTCTGTTCTGTTCTGTTCTGTTCTGTTCTGTTCTGTTCTGTTCTGTTCTGTTCTGTTCTGTTCTGTTCTGTTCTGTTCTGTTCTGTTCTGTTCTGTTCTGTTCTGTTCTGTTCTGTTCTGTTCTGTTCTGTTCTGTTCTGTTCTGTTCTGTTCTGTTCTGTTCTGTTCTGTTCTGTTCTGTTCTGTTCTGTTCTGTTCTATTCTATTCTATTCTATTCTATTCTATTCTATTCTATTCTATTCTATTCTATTCTATTCTATTCTATTCTATTCTATTCTATTCTATTCTATTCTATTCTATTCTATTCTATTCTATTCTATTCTATTCTATTCTATTCTATTCTATTCTATTCTATTCTATTCTATTCTATTCTATTCTATTCTATTCTATTCTATTCTATTCTATTCTATTCTATTCTATTCTATTCTATTCTATTCTATTCTATTCTATTCTATTCTATTCTATTCTATTCTATTCTATACTATTCTATTCTATTCTATTCTATTCTATTCTATTCTATTCTATTCTATTCTATTCTATTCTATTCTATTCTATTCTATTCTATTCTATTCTATTCTATTCTATTCTATTCTATTCTATTCTATTCTATTCTATTCTATTCTATTCTATTCTATTCTATTCTATTCTATTCTATTCTATTCTATTCTATTCTATTCTATTCTATTCTATTCTATTCTATTCTATTCTATTCTATTCTATTCTATTCTATTCTATTCTATTCTATTCTATTCTATTCTATTCTATTCTATTCTATTCTATTCTATTCTATTCTATTCTATTCTATTCTATTCTATTCTATTCTATTCTATTCTATTCTATTCTATTCTATTCTATTCTATTCCATTCTATTCTATTCTATTCTATTCTATTACATTCCATTCCATTCCATTCCATTCCATTCCATTTAATTTCATGGCATGATTACTTTATCATCATCATCATCATCTGCCTAGCCTTTTCCCAACTACATTGGGGTCGGCTTCCAGTCAAACCGGATTCAGCTGAATTCCAGTGTTTTACGTGGAGCGGCTGCCTACCAGACCTCCACAACCCATTAACTGGGTAACACGGTACATCTTGGCAAGACTGGAGTCAGATTTACTGGCTCAATCAGTAACGACTGCCAAAGATCTACAAATGACAGCCGGGACCAACGGCTTAACGTGCTTTCCGAGGCTCCGAGGAAACTCGTTATGTTAAGATGGTCACCCATCCGCAGACCAACCTTGGCAAGCGTTGCTTAACCTTGAAGATCGACCCGTGCGGCTGTTATTATTTAGCCACGAGCTCCAAACAAGGCATGATTACTAATTCTAATATAATTAAGGCCAAATACAAGTTTTACTTGGAAGGAAGCAACCACGACCGCCAAAGCAACCCTTATAATACGGGGCCCGCTAGGACCAGTGCCTGCTGGGGCTGCGGACTTCGTTCGAAAGAGGCACCGTACTTTTAGTCAGGAGTCATTCAAATGATTCCTCCCGCTCTGGGTAAAGCAGGAGGAGGTGTCAGACTTGATGATTTCCCATCCTAAAAAAAAAACCCTTATAATAACAGGCACGAGTCTAGCCACACTCTCAATTGGTCGGTTTGACGACGACAACTCTGACGCTTCATGTTATTGATTCGTCAGTCAATGCTCATCGACTATTA
Source organism: Lacanobia oleracea (assembly GCA_950371165.1). Classification (NCBI taxonomy): domain Eukaryota; kingdom Metazoa; phylum Arthropoda; class Insecta; order Lepidoptera; family Noctuidae; genus Lacanobia; species Lacanobia oleracea. The sequence goes on along the minus strand of OX493387.1, from coordinate 16,819,651 downwards.
CCCTTGCCAGTTTTGTCACTCCGCTGCTATTCACCTGAGCTCACGACTCGTGCCAGCTACTATACCTCGTGGTTGAGCTCGCAACCAAAAAAAGGACCCTAGGAATGCGATTGCTGTGGCGGAAATTGGCTCGATGGCAGTATCATTATCTTCAAACGGCGCAAATTTAACAACGTTTGGCGTTGAAACACTAGGCCCATGAGGTTCGAGTGCGCATAGAGGCTTTCGGGACATTAGCACACAACTTGGGACTGTTCACGTGACCAGAGGGCTGGGGTATAGAGGGCTGGGAAAGAATCAGCATTCTTCTGGGCACTTTTTCCATTGACAGCGATGTGATTTCATTGACAGCGATGTGATTTTTTTTTTTATGCCCAATGATTTATTTTGTTTTTATACGTGTTTTTACATAATTTCGTGTTAATTAGTGTATATAGTTAATTATTTATTTATTAAAAGCATCAGTAAATATATTTACCACAATTAAAACAGTTATAATATTTCATAGTCACTATCATCAGTTCAATTAGTGAGTATTTAATTTAATCCCCAGCGCCTATTTTACAAAACAATACAGAACAACAGACATTCAATCTCAGGATAGGTATGCAAAAACAAAAATCCAATACACGGCAATAAACACAAATAAAAATCGAGAGATAATATCGAGAAGATGTAGAATATTATAATAAAAATGCTTGTCCATAATGAAATAGGAATAAATTTTACTCAGTAATCACGAACAAACAATTTGTTCACTCATTTAAATTGTCCGCGTGGGTGTTTTCATTGTATCACAAAAAAGTAAATAACTTTAAATAATTCCAATATGATATTCTCAGCATAGCTATTGTAACCACATCTAGAGTCGAGCCCCTGAAACCAAATTTATAATAGGAAAATATTTTTTCATGTTTTCAGGATCTAATTTAATATCATCATAGCCATTTCACGATTCTAAAAATGAAAGGGTAGGTACCTTTTTATGGTGTAATACTTCAAGGGTCGTTTTTTCATGACATTTTAGTTTCGTCCCGATCTCAATAGTTATTGCAGATACTCATAAATGTTACTTACCGGTAGGTCACCCGCTCGTCTATCTAGGTACCCTAAAGTGGATTGGGGAAAATCATTACGGTATGCAATCTAATCATGAAAATGTACCGGTTTAGTATTTCCGCCGTGCGCGTACCACTATGGAATCAAGCGGAGCGGTGGCGGTGGCGGATTACTTTGCTTAATATTTCGCGCCCTCTGTTGCCACCGCGCCAACCCCTCACCATATTTGATGCCTAAAGCTCGGTACAAATGGGCCACCGACCACAGCCACTGGTGGCTGTCGCGCGCTATCAGTTATGCTTGCGATGCGTAGGATGCCTAAGGCCTCTGCCTCGAGTTTTGTTTGCGGGCAGCGGGGCGGCGGCGGCGGTGCGGGAGCGGGGCGGGTAACGTCGACCCGTTGTCGAAACCAGCGGGCAGATCGCACAGAACTATAGCGGTGTAGTGTTGTGTTCGTGGTTGTATCGTCGAATTATTTGTTTTTATTCGCGAACGAAATTTCAGAATAACGGCGACAAAACATTTTTTGATTCAAATTTATTCCTAACGCTTAATTTATTGTGAGCAAAAGAAGAAAAAATAAAAAATAAATTGCACAATCCAGTCCATTTGATTTTACACATCCGCTCCCGCGCCGCCGCCGCCGCTACCCCGCTGCCCGCAAATCTCGAGGCAGAGGCCTAACGCATAGCTGATGCGTAGGGGTGGAGCAGCGTGAGTGTCGGGTGTTGGTGTCTTGTGGGGCCCGCAGCGAATGCAAGTGGCGAGTCGCGGACACTGCTGTAGCAAGTGGCCGCCACCGCTCCGTGTTAAGAATGGTACATACAAACGAAGCTAACTACACCTCTACGCGCTACTCCGCTACCCGTGTTTTTATCTTAATATATATAAATCTCGTGTCACAATGTTTGTCCTCAATGGACTCCTAAACCACTTAACCGATTATAATAAAATTCGCACACCATGTGCAGTTCGATCCAACTTGAGAGATAGGATAGTTTAAATCTCAAATTATAGTCGCAATTTTAATTTATTGCTAATTATTTGTCTGTTATTATTTGACAGCGGGTAGGGTAGGTAGGGTAGGTAGGGTAGGTAGGGTAGGTAGGGTAGGTAGGGTAGGTAGGGTAGGTAGGGTAGGTAGGGTAGGTAGGGTAGGTAGGGTAGGTAGGGTAGGTAGGGTAGGTAGGGTAGGTAGGGTAGGTAGGGTAGGTAGGGTAGGTAGGGTAGGTAGGGTAGGTAGGGTAGGTAGGGTAGGTAGGGTAGGTAGGGTAGGTAGGGTAGGTAGGGTAGGTAGGGTAGGTAGGGTAGGTGGGGTAGGTGGGGTAGGTAGGGTAGGTAGGGTAGGTAGGGTAGGTAGGGTAGGTAGGGTAGGTAGGGTAGCCAGTTGACGGGAGCGAAGCCGCGCGGGTCAGCTAGTTTTTTTATAATAAAACAGATACATATTTTTAAAGGCTACAAGACCAAATTTTTTCACTTGTATTGCAAACCGATATATTTCTTTTTGTATTTTGTTAAAATTAAGGAGTAAAATGGTTTATCTCAACGATTTGGAGGTGATTTGGTGATTTTTTTTTCTTATTATGCGATACCGATACATACATTCTGGCTAAACCAAATTACGTACCATATTGTGTAGATTACTACCTATTTTTTTAGATGTAATTTCTCAGTAAATGCCGACCAAAAACTGTTTCATCTGCACGCTATTTTTAAGCTTTTTCGAGAGAGAACGGCGTTAAAACACAGTCGCTGGCCACCGGTGACTGTGATGATCGGTGGCAGTTTGTTTGCGCAACCCTAACTGTTGAGTTTCCAACATTGGATACAACTGATAGAATGTCAAATTTGTTGTCTTTGACCAACCACCCACAACCTCTTATTGAAGTAAATGTCAAGATAAAAATAAGTTACTAAACCAACACCCGTCAATATTAAGTGCACTTGCAACGTTTAAAAGCGTTTCTCGGGAGACAAGCCTTTGTTACCGTTAAATACAAACTATGCAAGCACAAACTGTTTTGCTTACCGTACCGTTAGGCAAGCGTGGACTTAACTTGCATAATATTCATAATATTATGCAAAGTGCTGTGTGTGTACTTTTCACGCAGTTCAATCTACAAGGGATGTGAAGATACTGTCTTTGAATAAAAAGGTTGTAATTTAAAGCTCCTTTTTTGGTAGAGAAAGCCATTTTTTGAGGAAGAATCTTCCACCTTATGTACTAAGTCCTATGTCCAGCCTGAAGTGGACGTCTTTTGGCTGAAATTATGATGTGGCTGAAATTTGCGTTGCGATTAACGCAACTTTGCCCACTGCTGGGCATGGGATAGTTCGGACGAACGAACACCTGAGGCTTTGTAATAAGGTTCCGTTGGTTACTCTTTAGATACGTAACCCTAAAATTGATGTTGCTAACACATATTTTCTAGATTTCTACCCAAATTACGCAGTTAGCGATTTATTTTAGTTTGTACGTAATTCATCATTATCATGGGCCAGTGCAACATGGCTTCCTCTTCTTTCATTCATATTATTAGTCGTCAAAATGTGTGTAGGAGTAACCTAATCCGCCTGCGAAAATTAATTATTCCTCTCTTCGACTACCTAACCTGTGTTGTATACTGATATGTTTCAAATTATCAAAAAGTTTGTTTTTTCAAAAACGTGTTACAAAATTAACAACAGCCATGAACGATGTAACATAATTAGTTTTCCAGCACAACCGCAGTGTTATTTTAGCTTTTCCGCCGCGGGCAGAGTTGTGGAAACATATTTAATTCTGTTCGCCCTTGGGTAACATGCCTCATTAATGTTACCTATGTTGATAAAATTACACCCAAAAACAAGTTCAAGAGCTACCAGAAAATACACTCACGAGCAATAAACTGGAATCAATTCATCGCACGTTGCTCAAAACAATTTATTTTTATTTTGCGGAAACTCATTCAATCAATGACAAACCCTTTACAGGCAGTCATTAGGGCCAGGGGGAGGGAGGGTAACAAAAAATATTGAGGAGAAAATAACATAAATCGAGAAAAACTCATCATCTGCCTAGCCTTTTCCCAACTATATGGCTTCCAGTCAAACCGGATTCAGCTGAATACCAATATTTTACGCGGAGCGGCTGCCTACCAGACCTCCACAACCCATTAACTGGGTAACACGGTACTTCATGGCAAGACTGGAGTCACATTAACTGGCTTCTGACTATCCGTAAACTGCAACTGCCAAAGATTCACGGCTTAACGTGCTTTACGAGGCACGGAGAAACTTGCTATGTTAAGATGGTCACCCATCCACAGACCAACCTTGGCAAGCGTGGCTTAACCTTGAAGATCGACCCGTGCGGCTGTTATTATCTAGCCACGAGCTCCTTCTAATAATGAATCGAGAAAACTATTGAACCAATTTTAAGCTTTTTTTCACCAATTATTATGAGAAATTTATTTCAATTTTCACGCAAACGAAGCTGCGGACGGAAGCTACAAGTAATTGTACCTACATATAACTTCCGATTAATTTAGACGTCCACAACCTATAGCAATAATTTTCTAAGTTTTGGTATCAAATTAAATTAATTTTTAATCTTTTTAATTACTTTTCAAGTGCTATACCACAATTCGTAGTTTATTGCATTGAAATTGTAAAAAATGTTTGAATTTTAACTCTTAACCCAAATTCTAATAGTCGCAATCTGTTAAAATGTTGGTAAATAGACGTGGTTTTGACAGATTGCAAACGTTGGACAAATAATTAATTGAATTGACACTCTGACTTCTAGAGGTAGTAGCGACTGACCTCTATATAGCTGATATGGTTTTCATGATTTAACAGAAAATATCGAGATTTCTTTATTGTTTAAGTTTAAAACGAATGTATAACACATAATCATATGAACCTTGGACATAAAATTTTCTAAAGCCCTATGAACAAAGTGGTCACCCGAAAAGACAGAAGACTATAGATGAAGTGTTTCATCGAAGAAATGAAAGGGGAGTGTGTGGAAATGGAAAGCGGGGCCGGATACTAGACTGAGACGAATCTGTGAAGGTCCTATAGTACCAAGATAGAATGGAGAAGCTTAGGCTGATAAACGTGAAGTACAAACCCCTAGGTAATATAAAAACGTGATCTTTACAAAATATTCTCTGTCTTAGGTATTAGAGTAAACTATTCAGTCAGATGTATCGGTCAGAAGTCTGTCAGAAGTACGTCAGGTGTATCAGTCAGAAAAAGCTTTTTACATAAGTTATTGCTTTTCCATTTCGTGGTGCTCGTGACGGTTAACTATCATAAGTTCGAAAACCATTTGACCGAATTTCATTTCACCTAAAACTTTTCAACTGTTATCGTTTCGTTTTTTTTTACTTCATCGAAGTCACGTCTGCCACTGTATCAATTGACTTATTATCAGTTCGATTTTTTTCGTCACTCCGACGTTTCATTTGGTCGAAAAACTTTTTACCAAAGTTACACTTGGCCGAAACAACATTTGTTCGAGGTATTATTATGTTCCCGAACTTTCATTATGCCAGTGTTTTAATGTAGGTGGTGTAATGGAAATGTGGTACCTAGTGGTGGTGGTGGTGAAGGTTAGCAAAAGTGGTTTAAGTGGCGGAAATGTGATCGGTTCCCGCTCGTGACTAAGTTATTTCGCAGGGTTCGATTTTCAAGGTTAAGCAAATTCAAATTCAAATTCAAAGCATTTTATTTCAAATAAACCATTCACAGGCACTTTTGAAACGTCAAGGTCGGTCAGTCAAAAACATGGAAGCTATTTGCACGTTCCAAAGCGTAGATCTCTATGGAGAAGAACGTGCAAGAAACTCCACGGACACTCTTTTAAATCATGTTCTGGTTTTACAAAATTTCAAGTTACATATACTTGTTGCTTTTGCATGTGAGGACAATGCAAAGGAAAAAAAAGGGCTTATTATAAGAATTTTAAATATAAAGATTAAAATAAGTCAATGGCAGTTAAGAGATGACCAGTCTCAACCGACGGCGCCTGTTCACGAACATGACGCGTGTATCGGCACTCTTCAGCTCAACCATTTCGAAGGGAACCGAATGATCAAACCCACGCGCCGCCATCAGCGAGACATTTGAGTGAGCATGACATGCTCTCAACCACCATGCTCGTTCATGTCCAACAAGTAAAACTATAACTACTCACATAAAATGTAAATGGTTTCATGGTACTCACATTTACAAAATTTGAAAAATATGCTTCTACTTTACACAAAACTATGGTTGTCAATGACCAAATAATTAAAAATAAATTAATAAAGAGAACGATTAAGTTCTTACATCAAAAAGAATAAATAAGTAATTAATATAATAATATAATTTGTATGTATATAAGAATAAATAAACGAAATAATGTAAGAACCTCTAAAAGGAGCGAGCATCTCTTCCAAATATAAAAACATAAAAACCTAAAAAGTGGACCTAAGCAGCTGTGACTGTGGAGCAGGACCAGCATTTCAAAGCTTGCAATGGTCTGTTTATGGATGGGTGACCATCTTAAAATGCCGAGATTTCTCCATGCCTCGAAAAACACGTTTAGCCGATAGTCTCGGCTGCCATTTTAACATCTTTTTTGGTAGTCAGTAGTCACTGATGTCAGATTATAGATTAGTCCTAGAAAAGACAACCCTGTCAATGAGGTTACCAAGCAACAGGGTTGTCCTTTGCAGGACTTTACTGGGTAACCCCAAAACAAGGTTGTACAGGTCCGATACTGGCACTTGTCTGCATCCGGTAAAAGGTTCTGGAGTGACGACAGCGTACCGGAAGACGCAGCGTTGGAAGCGTCCCACAAGATGGACCGATGACTTGATGAGGGTCAATGGATGCCAGACGCACAGGACTGGTCGTTGTGGTGACACTTCGGGAAGGCCTATGTTCAGTAGTGTACGTCTTTCAGCTGATATGATGAACTGCATCCGGTATGACTAAAAGCCGATCCTATGATAAATGTACCTAGTTGGGAAAATGCTTGGCATACTGATATTACTATTTCCATACATATTTATCTCCTATCAATACTTTACCATATTTCTGCATTTCTATTAGTAATCGGGTTGTTAACCTCATGACATGACTCAGAATATTGAAGACGACAATATTAGCTTAGCATTTAATATGTATGTCATCATCATCATCATTTTAGTTGAAAAACGTCCACTAATAGACATGGGCCTCCCCCAAGATGGGGGGTTGCCATAATCGTCACGCTTGGCATACGGGTTGGCAATCGCAGTGTATGGTGTTGAGTTTTGCGGAGAACGCTGCTGCCCATTCACTGGCGAGTCCCTTATTCGCTTCTAACGACACCTAGGGGAAGAGTTGGGATGGTATTATTCTTCTACGGCACCCTACGGCACCGCCCTATTTTTATACGTTACGAACGATACTTACAGTGAGGAGCGATCTTTAAGGTTAAGCAACGCTTGCGAAGGTTGATCTGTGGATGGGTGACCATCTTAATATACCGAGTTTCCTCCGTGCCTCGGAAAGCACGTTAAGCCATTGGTCCCGGCTGTCATTTGTAGATCTTTGGCAGTCGTTACGGATTTTCAGAAGCCAGTAAATCTGACTCCAGTCTTGCCAAGAAGTACCATGTTACCCAGTTAATGGGTTGTGGAGGTCTGGTAGGCAGCCGCTCCACTTAAAACATTGGTATTCAGCTGAATCCGGTTTGACTGGAAGCCGACCTCAATATAGTTGGGAAATGGCTAGGCAGATGATGACGTACGACGACGTACTTATAGTATTGTAGTCGTAATCATTCCAATGGCCTACATACAGTTCTTAGTTTGTTTTAACAAACTCACTATTTGCATTTGAATTGTTGCACAATTTAGATAAATATTTAGAATTCATAGATATGCGAGCTGGCTGAAATAATAATTAACTCAATAACAGAATTATGATATTGCTAAATAATGATTTTACTTGGAATCTAGTTTATCAGCAGTTAACATGATAGAGCAACGTAATTAATAAACTTATCTAGGCGAATAACGTAGTTGCTACCCAAGCGTTAGTAAAGGCTTACAATAATCTGCATACAATTTCAAAATTCGATTTGCCAGTTCAATAAAATGTTTAATATTTCAGATTTCTGAAATAGGTATGAAAGTAAAAGTATACATACAAGAGTTTCTTTTTATAAATGACCGCCTTTTTCTCTTTCTTTTATTTTTGAACATCGCTATATATGATTGGAAAATTGCACACATTTCTAGCAAGATAAAACTTTTTACCAAAAAAATAAAACCGACTTTGTTTTTGGTTATTTTGTTTTTGAACCCCGACTTCCGAAATTAAAGTTATTTTTTACTTTGTAGGTAGTGTTTTGTTTTTGGAATTCGGTTCTATTTTTTTGTTATTATTATGTTATGAACTGGTGTAAACAATCAACAGACATGCGATTACAGAAATCCTGATCCATTTGCTATCATTTATTAAAGAGTTCCGTTGCCTACCTCCGAAGTTCTTCATCAGATCTTCACCAAATTTAAATAGGGCCAGTTCGAAAATATACTCTTCCTAACAAATGAAGAATCATCCAAATCGGTTAACAATTGGCGAAAATATCGCTGAACAAACATTTTTCATGGGATCCCATCATCAAATCCTGACTTATACCTTCCATCATCAGCTTAGCAACATAAGATGATGATTACCAGGCACAAATATCTGAATTGCGTTAGAAAGTTTAAGAAAAACAGTGTATGTTCTTATAAAAATTTAGGGTTGCCCTCGATTTTCATGGGATCCCATCATTAGATTCTATCTTGGTGACAATGGGACTAACTCAGGAGTATAGGCTTTAGAATAAAAAAGATTTTTTTAAATCGGTCCAGAATTGGCGGAGAAATCGGCGAACATACATGAAAAAAAAGATACATATAGCCGAACATAGAACCTCATCCTTTTTGAAGAAGTCGGTTAAATATCATTACCCTGTGGTGACAGGGGTCAATTTGCTATGTTAATTATAAGATTTTCACTTCGACTCGGCGTCAATTTGCCTTAGGTTTAGTCCTTATTGACTAATGATCGTACAAGTTAACGATGCCATTTCGTCCCATGACGAGATTAAACACACGCATTTCTTTATAGTGTCCTAATTCAGCTTGCAAATCATCGCGCGAGCACAGGAATCATTTTCATCGCGCAACAAAATTGCAACGTTTATTCGTACGATCGTTATCCAGTTAGGACGATGCCCTTACGCTTAGTCTCTGTTAAATAGGTGCGATGACAACGCAACGATGTCGATCCGATAACGATTTTTCATTTGCTTTTAAAGGATACAAAATCTCAAAGATTAAACTTGTGAAAGTTCTTTGCAAACAACATTAACTTTCAAGGAGTTTTTCATTAATTAATGAAAACGACCCCTATTATTCAAAAATGCAAATGCAACGGACTCGCGCCTTTGTTCTAAAAGTAACTTTCCTTTCCCATTATTTTGTTCATTATGATTCTTTAATCGTATCACACACCCACGAGCTTAAGAGGGCGTAAAAGTAAGCTTTCAAAACCGAGACTTAACGCCAAGTTTATTAAACATAAAAAATACACAGGTTTTTATGGGTTTTTTTTTACTATTGATAGGCACGCGTTTGACCACTATCTCACCTGATGGTAAGTGATGATATGGTCGAAGATGGAGCACGCTTGCCTAGAAGTAACTTATTCACTCTTGACTTAAAGACTCCCAGGTTGTAGCTATCAGGAAACACAAACTCCGGCAGGGAATTCCACTCCTTAGCTGTACGCACTATGAATGTGTTCCCAAAAAGTTTTGTGCGTGTGGGTGGGATGTCCACCATGTACCGGTGGCGCATCGCCGTTCATCTTGTGGTCCGATGATGCAACGGGCTTGGCGGAATTAAATTATGCGATTCCGTCGCACATTCTCCAAAATGCACCGGTAGAAATCCGACAGGCTACCAACTCAAATTTACCTTCCAAAATTAAAGTTATTTTATACTTTGTAGTGTTTTGTATTTATTTATTTATTTATGTAATAATATACAATATACTTAAAACACGAAAATTTATACAGTGAGAAGAGCACAAAGGTACTGCTTATTTCATAAGAAATTTCTTCCAGCAGACCTGCGACAGGAGAGTGGGACAAGATACGTAGACAGAGTGTGTAAAGAGACAAAGAAGGAAACTTAAAATAGACTAAGCTAACTTAACTTAAACATACAGCTATTAATAAATATAAATCAAAATACAATAAACATACTAACTAATATACACAAATACATTTACCTAAATACATAATTAATAAATTAATAATTAATTAATTTATTTTTATTAATTAATTTTGTTTTTGGAAGTCGGTTTTATTTTTTTGTAAAAAGTTTTTTTTACATACAAAGTCTCTCCGCCCGCGTTTCGTGGGTTTACCGCTACGTTCAAACCATTCAGTTCCCGCTACTATCACTCTATTTATTGAGATTAATGTAGCTTCTCACTTTATTGTTCCTTCCGCCCTTTGCAAAATGTTTATTTGACTAGTTTTAGAACTAAAGTTCTGTTGTCAAAACTTCGTCTATTTTCACACACAACAGACTCAACTTTGATGATGATGATTTTAATATCCAACTGTTTTGTTTTCCTTTAATTCACTGATCTAGTTAGAACTGCTTTTGATGTATCTCATATAAACAATAGCTGGCTTCGGGGCTACGTAAATTAATTTCTGTCTATACGTTGTCTATAAAACGATTTCGGGAGGGCGCAAACTTGTCCACTGATATCGGCGACTCTAACCCAAAAGATGCTTCACTTCACTTCCATCACATTAGCTAAACCTAAGCACCTGCTCCTCCACAAACCCGTCACATTATTCACAAACACTGTAAGTCCTCAGAGCCAGAATCAACAGTCAGGCCACCAGAAAAACGCCCGAGTCAACGAAGCTGAAGAAACGATTCAACTGTCTTGAAGCCCGAACGAATTTAACCAGAAAAAAAGCGTAGCAGTAGAAAAATATTATTTCCAGTGGACCAGAAGTTGTCTAGATAAGACTTTACAAGTGTACCAATCGACACAAAAAGAAAAAGAAGATCTAGAAATAACGAGCGTTCAATAATTTGGAAAACTATTAGGTTTAATTATTGTATTCGGTGAGTACTCATTTTATATGACATAAGTACTGGTGACCAGCATTTATACTAATAAGTTCAAGTCTAAACCGAACAGCTCTCGTGTTTGTGTCTACGTGATGTATGTATATGACCACTGACGAGAGTGAATGTTAGAAGCCGCCCGCCCATACCTACTGTCCTGAAACAATTGAACAGGAACATAACGTGGCCGACCAGTGGATAGAACCGTCGCGTCGCAGAGTGTAGTTGCGTTATGTGTGGCAGAACTTAGGCGTTATTCGACTATTTTCTACCACTAGCTAGGTCACCGACAGCTTTTGTTATCAGCTTGGTACCTATTTACTATTTGCCTGAAGCCGACATAGTTATTTTTAAACGACTCATTTTTTATGTATTTTCAATTTGTCTAATATGTGGATCATAGTTAAATAAAAACTGAACGGACGAATATGCGAGCTGAAGACATTCAGGTTTGTTTATATGAAAATTCAAACCAGACTGATCATCAGATTTCTAATTCTACTAAGTATTTACTAAAGCAACCAAATTGTATCAACATCCTCGACTGAACACTGAGTCCCAAAATACAAGCGAAAGCTTAGTTTGGGAACCAGTATCAGCAACTTTTGCGATTATGTGCTTTTTATTTAGAAGTAATACATAATATTGTGAATGATTATTTCTGCACCAATAAACATATTTTTTTTTTTTTTGTATGTTTTAATCAACTTTGCATTCGCATCTCGCTATCTGTCAAAAATGTGAATGAGACTTTTTTGACAGTTTCAGATTCTTTATTCAAAATCACTATGGATAATTCGAATTCAGAATCCGTAATCAGTATTCAAACTAAGCAGACGATTAAAAGTTTAAAGTGATGTATATTTTTAATATTATCTTAATTTTGGGGCCAAAAAGTTTCAGATTTAATGAAATAAACCTTACAAAGGCTAAAAGACTCAAATTAAAATGTCTGCTGAAAAATGGTCTTTGCTAATGACAATAGATATCAATTAACTAAACTTTGTTCAATCTTCGTTATAAATCATTTAGAACTTTAGAGTTTAGAAGAAAATATTTTATTGAAAGTGAATTAATTAACTCCTTTATTCTTTGTTCTAATGAAAGTTGGTGTTTATTTATTACTAGGTTTTTCACGCGGGGTGGTTTCCGTGGCCTGTCCCACAGGTAGGTAACTAGTGAGTTTTTTTATTGTGTTGGCTGATCAGACGACGACCTCACGTTTGACCTGCGAGGGGCCACTCCTACAACCAAAAAATCTCAACAACAGTGTAGCATTCTTCATTCATTGAAGGTATATTCGTAGTCGGATCAGTATTTTCAGAGCTAATCTCTTACGAACAATCAGACAGTCAAACAAACAATTCTTCAAAATTTATAATCCATCTGCCTAGCTTTTTCCCAATTATATTGGGGTCGGCTTCCAGTCAAACCGGATTTAGCTGAAAATCAGTATTTTACGCGGAGCTGCTGCCTACTACACGGTACTTCATGGCAAGACTGGAGTCAGATTAACTGGCTTCTGACTATCCGTAACGACTGCCAAAGATCTACAAATGACAGCCGGGACCAATACGGCTTAACGTACTTTCCGAGGCACGGAGGAAACTCGCTATGTTAAGATGGTCACCCATCCACAGACCAACCTTGGCAAGCATTGCTTGACCTTGAAGATCGACCCGTGCGGCTGTTATTATCTAGCCACGAGCTCCTCCCTTATAATGTATAATATTCTTTATGAATAAGTTTATATTGACTAACTATATAATTGAATAAACCTACATATTATCAGTCCATTTATGAGTCATGGCTAATTGGTTTTTCAAAAATATATTCTATTGTAATGTCCTGTTAGCACTGAGCATACAAGTTAATACCCTGTGGTCTCCGTTTTGTGTTTACACTATCTTATCAAAGGTAAGCCTTGGATGAAGGCACGATGAAGGTTTTTCCCTAAACACACGAGCCTACCTTTGTTTCCGTATAAAATAGTTTTCATCCTATCTTTATAATCATTTACAACAACACAATTTGTACTTTTGCGGCGTTATATTTTCCCGCTGCTAATTTGTCGCGCGAACCGATCTAATACTTTAAATAACCTTTTTACTATTTATTTTTCAATTATAAAAATATTAGATAGATATAATTTCAAACCCTCAAAATTGCAGAGTTTGAAAAACTTTTTGGTTAGTTTTCTAATTTGTCCTACAAGAGTGACCCTATATTCAAATTGGCCATGAAAGATGGGTATGTCTCTGCCTATCTGTGAAACATATCCCATATAGGGTCACTCGTGTGTCTCTCTAGACACACGAGTGACACTATATGGGATCTGCTTTTTGTTTAGATAGTTGGTTCAATAACGTTTAACGGCAGATAGTCCTCCTAATGTGAATCAGTAAATTCTGTCTACATATTTAAAAAAGCACTAGGTTGTTTACTAAAGCCTCATAATACTTGGCAAGTTAAACTTTCTCCATTCCTCTTGACTCAGTCGCTATGACGACGGAAAGAAACTCTCAAATAATGTCAATAAATAATAAGCAGTAACTGTCAATTTGATTTGATCGAGAAGAGGAAATTACCTACTTAGAAATGTTCAATCAAGCCAGAATCGACAGCTTCTTGCGAGCCTTCTGAAAGATTCTTTGACAATTTTATTACGATGCACCTTATCCAGACTTTTTACATTCTTGTAGTATAGTAAGTTTTTGCACAAGATTAAAATAGCATTCCAGCCATTTTACAGAAAATATATTGAAATAGATTAAAACACATTCACATTCAGTCCCATTTGAACTGCAACTACTCGTACCAATCAAAGATGAACTCAGTCCACGTACTGAAGGCGCGGGCGTCGCTTCCTTTGACAAGGAAATAGTCTGTGATTACATTGATTGCCTGTTACGTGACTTAGCTACTGTTTCTCATTGACACAGTCGAGTGGATATGTGTGAAGGTACAGCTAGTTTGCGGTCTCTCGGTCAAACAGGGATGGTGTTTGTCTTAGAACTGACTTTTTAGGGTTCCATAACCAAAGGTAAACCACGGAACCCTATTACTAAGCGTCCACCGTCTTTTCGTTCGTCTGTCCGTCCATCCATCCGTCTGTCTGTCTGTCAGCGGACTGTATCTCATGAACCGTAATATTGAGGAATTTGAAATTTTCACAGATTTTGTGTATTTCCGTTGGCCTAACAAGAAATAATAAAATATAATAAAAATAAAAGAGGGAACCCCCAAGAAGAATGTTTTTTCGGCCTATGGTACGGAACCCTCCGCGTGTAAGTCCGACTTGCACTTGGCCGGTTTTTGTCTTAACATAGTTTAAGTAAGTCAAATATAATTTAATTTGGGAAAGTGAAACTTCAGGTTTTTTTTTGTGGATTGGTTTAGATTAAAGTAAGTACTTTTTGAGTGAAACGTTTATGAGAAAACTGGCTTAATTTTGCTTTTGTCAATATGAGTACCTGAGGGATTTTCGTACAGGTTAGCTCCACTCACATAGTAGGGAGAATATTGTTTTTTATGTTTCTGAAGATAATGATTGGTGAAATAGCTCGTGGTTAAATAATAACTGCCGCGCTGGTCGATCTATAAGGTTAAGCAACGCTTGCCAAGGTTGGTCTGTGGATGGGTGACCATCTTAACATAACGAGTTTCCTCCGTGCCTCGGAAAGCACTTTAAGCCGTTGGTCCCGGCTGTCATTTGATGATCTTTGGCAGTCGTTACGGGTTGTCAGAAGCCAGTAAATCTGACTCCAGTCTTGCCAAGAAGTACCGTGTTACCCAGTTAATGGGTTGTGGAGGTCTGGTAGGCAGCCGCTCCACGTAAAACACTGGTATTCAGCTGAATCTGGTTTGACTGGAAGCCGACCCCAATATAGTTGGGAAAAGGCTAGGCAGATGATGATCTGAAGATAATTATTGTGTGATGGAAAATTAAAAACAACACCAAACATGACATTTGTTTATTTTTTTAAGATTCTTCATCTACACACTACATACAACTTAACCTATTAGTAGTTAGAATAAAAAACATTTCTATTAGGATATAGCACTTGTCCTATATACGAGTATATACCACTAACTACATGATACAAAGCGTAAAACAATTGAACGAACACATCAAGCTGAAATGACAGTAGTGGGACTTTGAAAATGAAATCGATTGAACGGCAAATCGATTGCGTAATCGGCTTGCACATCACCAGGCCTTGTTGTTAAGTCAGCTAGTGGTGTTGGCGCATCAATAGAGGTGAATATGCCAGGTACCTCCGAAGGCCCAGCATAAATTGGATAAATTCTCGGTTCCGATTCTTTTTTGACAGCTTTCGGTAATTCAGGCTTCCACGTCACTATTTCAGGATTTTTATCCGGTCTTCGTTCTTTATCTGTTGCTATATGTATCCTGTCACGTTTGATAGTTTCTGTATCAGTCCAGGGGTTGTGCATGGACATCGCTGGTGGGGGTGTAGCAGGCATGATCCCCGGCTGAGGCCAGTCGTCTCGACTCCTCTTCTCGTAGTAGTCGTAAGGGTAGCCTGAGTGATAAAACCCGTAGTTCACCGGACTTGAAGCGATCTGGAACAGAACATCTGTTAACGGGTTACCCCGGTGATTTTAGTACCAGTGCGTGAAAGCCTAGACTTGTGGTTTACGTGGTTTTTCGATATGACTCTGTTAGATGATTAGGAAAGAAGAAAGATCGATTATTTAAATTCATACCTTCCCCCTGTCATGATACCCATCATGATTATTAGTGTCTACCTAAAAGAGAATGCTGTTATGTAAATTCATTATTTCTGTTAGTTGGTAAAATTTGCTAATGTTATTAGTGGGTTGGTGTTCACTTGTCGTTTCCGTGTTGCTTTTTGATGAAGCAACGTTGTTAGGGATTAATTAAGTCATGTTAGTATCTTGAACAAGGACTTTACTCTGTTAAGACATAATACAATATCGCTTTCTTCGAAGAGTTGTTTGTTCTTCTCTACATAAGCGCCTAATAAAGTCTGACATTACTTTATGAATATAATGTTAATGTATTAGTTGGTAGACTCCTTGAAAAAAGGTTCTCTTTCTAAAAACCGTTTTAGTAAAATATTAATATTGAATCTATATTTCCATGTTACAATAATAGAATTTGGATGCCTACCTTCTTCAATCCCTGAATAGAGGCGAGGATAAGCGCCATTTTGGCGAGCAAGAGGGCCTTTCCTCCCAAGACTGCGAGGAATTGGAAGCCCATAGGAATCATAACCATGCCGATGGAGACGACGCCGAACATCATCATCGTCATCATTTGGTGGCGGCGACGACCTCGGTATTCAACTGTGGGAGAGTTATACTGTGTTAACTGAAAATGTACGACCTGTAAAAATACTGTATCATATAATATAAACGTGTTTCTCCTAATTACAAAAAAAAAATGCTCCTAAATTACTTGAATTAAAAAAATACCAAGTAAGTTAATGGCTTGATACCACCACATTGACTTGACCAGTCTCATTTCAATTCAACACGGTATAAGATTGAGTAATCAGGTCAATATGTAATGTTTTTTAGTTACTTATAATGCCAGAAACATTGTTTAGGTATCCTAATTCTTTGGTTGAAAAGGTTTTATGATAATGTACACATAATATTTCAATAAATGCACTGATCAAAGTCAAAAGTCAAAGTCAAAACGTTTATTCCAATTAGGCCATTATACGTCACTTTTCAACGACATTCACATTTAAAATATATAAAAATTCTGAAGTGACTCTACTGTCCATTCGGAAAGGTAGATTCTTATGGAGAAGAATGGACAAGAAACTCCATAGCTACAATATTTGATAAGTATAAATTTTTTTTTTAATATGTGAGGACCACCTAGGATGCACCTAGGGTTTGCAGAGGTAGACATCAATTTTCTAAATAAGTAGGTACATGATACTCACACATTTACAAATATTGGTATCACTAATAACAGTGTGTGAGTTAACGGAAAAATACTGACATAAAAAGAAACAGAACATCTATAAAGTTAATACATAAAGCAACCAGTTTGATTTTGTCCACAACATTGACTGTCCTATGAAGCAGGACCAGCATGCTTCCAGGCATTTTTATCCTGAATGTAATCTTCTAATTTGTAATAAGCTTGTTTAAAAAGTGTGCTTTTGATATACGCTTTAAATTGTATTTTATTTAGTTCTAATATGTCACAAGGTATTTTATTGTAACATTTAATACAGTACCCCATGAAAGATGTGTGTACTTTAGCTAATCTATAAAATGGTTGATCTAATTTATCTTTATTTCTAGTATTAAAATTATGTCTATCACTAATTTTACTAAAACGATGGCGATTTTTCCGTACTTACATACATTATACTTTCATAAATGAATTGGCAAGGGACTGTCATAATATTAATCTTTTTTTAAAGTTCCCTTAGAGAATCACGGCGACGCAGATTATAAAGGGCTCTGACAGCTCTTTTTTGTAAAATAAATATGGATTCAATAGATACTAGATACGTGATGTAATAGATGCTCAGAGAAAAACTCTGAATGTTTAATTTAAGAACTTAGATAGCAAGTAATTAATAATTCAAACCTTTCTCAATAGTTTTTCCATCGTCAAAGTCAAACTTAATTACGTGAGTTCTGAGAACTTTTGCCATTCTCTGTACTGCGAGAGTTCGCCATTCACCTTCATCTAATTCCTTTTCAGTCCAAGAGCTGTGAAGACAAAATAAACGTGAATGAAAAATAAAAGAAAAAGATCGCTTTTAGCAATACGATGGTGATATTTTTGGTACAAGGTGCCATTTTAGTCGTCTTAAAACGGCAGCCCACTTCATTTATCCACTGACTTTACATTAAAAAAAAATCATATCTATGAACATTTGAATTATTAAAAAAAAAAATATTAATCATCATGACGCATGACGTAGTTGGAACATCCAGAAGCGAGTGCAGTCCGGATCTTGTGTTCCAAAGTCACCACGTAATGGAAAGTCGACATTGTTTTGATACGTATCTTTTTTTTAAAAAGAATGTTTCTTAATTCTAATTCATTATTTATTTTTATTGCACATACTATCTTAATGAATAATAAAAAAAAAATCGCGCCTAGGGGTAGTTTATGTCAGGTAAATTAAGTGGGGTTTCTGTAAGACGAATAAAATGGCAGCATATATTTTTATATTAATCAAATAATCTATTTATAGCATTGAAAGTGTAAGCATCTTATATTTTCTACTAGTCAAAATTAAATAATAACGTAATATTGGTAAAACCTTAAGCTCACTGATAATACATCTATTTGGCTTCCGATTAATTTCACCAATTATGAACGTTATTAAAATCAAGCGTTTTAATTAATATAATTTTGTGGTAATAGAGATTTGCATTAGATCTTTTTATTTGCAAAATGAAATACTTATTAGCTCTAGTAAACAATCATGAATTTATTTTTAAACACCTTCATCAGCGATGAAGTTATAAAGTTTCAAAGACTACAATTATAAAGAGAAGTCTGACATGAACTTTGACGTCAAAGTCCATGACGTCTATACATATGCCAGAGAAAACAGCGATTTCGCGAGAGGGACAGAAATACTTGTTTAAAATAATTATATCGTGTTTGTTTTTCCAGCAATTTTGACTCTGTGTTCACTGTTAAAGTCACTAAACTCTAAGAAGTCCGATTTGACAGCTGAGTAGAGAGAGATAGAAGATTGCTTTACCACTAAGTGCGAAAGAGATTTATTTTTATGTCTCTTTCATACTTACTAGTAAAGCGATGTTGTATCCTGCTCTCAAATCGGACTTCTTAGATTCTGGTGACTTTAGTATTATATTTTTGTATATTTTAGATAAACTTTATAGATAATAAATATTTTTTCATGCATATTCCCTAATCAAATGACAACTTAGTGTCCCTTCCCACTATGACCTTCTGAACGCGCACGTCCGGCCGCCGTCTCCCGTATAAACAGACGGTCCGTCCTAGTGGGAACGGGCCCTTAATCGTATTGTAACTCTACGGTTTGGATTTATTTCGTAACAAACATTTTAAAAGTTTCTTTATTTGTTCGGTAAATGAGAAGTAGGCTTTCACGAGACAAATACTACTCCATATATCCTCCAACTGACAGTTTAAACAGAAATAAAATTATCTAGTTACTAGTCGACCTGCGCAACTTCGTCTGCTCCGCTCCTTTTGGCCTTAGCGTAATGATATAGCCTACACCCTCCTCGATAAATGGGCTATCTAACACTGAAATAATTTTGAAAATCGGACCAGTAGTTCCTGAGATTAGCGCTTTCAATCAAACAAACAAAACAAATAAACTCTTCAGCGTTATACATTAGTATAGATTTCGTCAAATTCATAGTTTTCAAAGTTTCCCCGTGGGCCAAATCTTTTCCTTTCAAATCTGAATTACAATTTCTGGACCGTTTTACGAAAATACATCACCATTATCATCATCATTTCAGTCGAAAGACGTCCACTGCTGGACATAGGCCTCCCCAAAGTGTCGCCACAACAACAGGCGGTGTGCGTCTCGCATCCACCGGCTACCCGTGACCATCACCAGGTCATCATCAGGTAACAAGCAAACTTGAAGTGAAACATACTAACCAACTATCAGTTATGGTACTTCTTAATACTGTGATTGACATTGAAAACATTTATTTTAAAACTCGATTGCTCAGACCGTGACGATAAAAGTACAAAAGTAAAGCAGTTTACAGTAGTATCTGAATGACAAATGATGAAAAACCGGCCAAGTGCGAGTCGGACTCGCCAACCGAGGGTTCAATACAATAGCTACAAATTACTTTAAATAAAGACTATATTTTTTATCATAATATAATTACAATTGTCAAAGTTTTCAGACTTTTCTCTATACTCGTACTTGCCAAATTTCATTGTTCTAGGTCAGCGGGAAATACCCTATACATTTTGATTATTTTTAGAGGGTCGAAATAAACTATTTTTTGGCATCAATCACCGTATCTTTCTTTACTTTAACTCAGAACTTAGAACCGCAAGGAGCCGTAGACCTGATTATATGGTTTTAATTCCTACTCGATACCTCCACGCGTTCCCGAGATAAACGGTCTTGACAGACAGACGGACAGACAATGAAGTGATCCTATAAGGGTTTCATTTTTTCCTTTTGAGGTACGGAGCCCTAAAAACCAAAAGAAAATCACTTGTATCTACTAAACTTACAAAAAATATATTCCATGTCCCGAGCTTGCTAAATAATGTTATTATTCTTAATATATCAAAGGCCATACGTTGAGTATCTCTGATCTAATAGAAGGCGCACAAAACCGGGAGTGTTGACAGTGACGCAATTTTTTCGTTCATGTTACGTCAACTTACGCTCGAGTGAAAGACACCGTATGAATTTTCCGGGAAATCGAAGAATGATACATATCCCAGTATCCCTGTATTCTGTATTTAGTGTACCGTATTGCTTATTGAAGAAAATATATGGAGATGGTGTTTACGCAAAAATGTTGTAATAGGCTCATGAATCGGAAATAGAAAAAACTAAAAACAACATTGTTCGGTCTTGACTGGTTCTGTTTTTTATCGCAACGTTAACAATGAAATAACAAAAATGTGTATGAACATTGAAACCACAAAGCACTTAGCACCAAAACTATTTAATTCCATTTAATTTCGTTAAAGTTTAACATTATTTAGTTTGTGCGGGAATACTCTCGCAAAATCAATTTGAGGTATTTCTATTACAAGTTAGTCCTTTTTACCAGACTACGGGAAAGCTGAAAGGACAATTAAATCAAGCGCATTAGTTGTTGTGACAAAGTTTTTAGCCTAAACATTATCGTTGGATATTTTGGTGTAAAACCCGTTCAAATAAAAAATGCTATTCCAATTTTATTTTTTTACTGTGTTTTGTGAGTGTGTAATACCAGCGTTGCGTTGTCTATAGATATGTCAGCGTATGAGATAGAAGTCTTTTTGCCTCGTCACAGGACTTTACCTTTTGTTTTTGTGGGCTGGCCATATCTAATGTCTATAGACGGACAGACAGTCGATGGAACAGACATGTGTTAGAATGGAGATTGCGTAGGTATGGGCAAGCGCAGAGTGGGACGCCCTGCGGCATGATGGATTGATGATTTGAAGAAGGTGGCTGGCAGCGGATGATGCAGACTGCTCAAGACCTGGATGATTGGCGTTCTTTGACTGATATGATAATGATGATGAGGACATTATGTAAACATTTTTCTTTATTTATGAAAATTTATTTGGGTTCGGCACCACACGTGCTCTTCTGTTATTATTTTAGTCGTCACTTCTGTAGCCAGCTCTCTAGCCATATCATCTTTCACATCTTCCATCCACTTCCTTTAGTGGTTTTTATTCAGTAACTAACTGATCCGCGCAACTTCGTATGCTTCACATTTTTCATGAATGCTCCGCTCTTATTGGTCGAGGAGCTCGTGGCTAGATAATAACAGCCACACGGGTTGATCTTCAAGGTTAAGCAACGCTTGCCAAACTTGTTCTGTGGATGGGTGACCATCTTAACATACCGAGTTTCCTCCGTGCCTCGAAAAGCACGTTAAGCCGTTGGTCTCGGCTGTCATTTGTAGATCTTTGGAGTCGTTACGAATAGTCAGAAGCCAGTAAATCTGACTCCAGTCTTGCCATGAAGTACCATGTTACTGTTAATGGGTTGTGGAGGTCTGATAGGTAGCCGCTCCCAATATAGTTGGGAAAAAGCTACGCAGATGATGCTCCGCTCTTATTGGTCGCAGCATGACGTGATGCAGGGAGATCTTTTAAAGTGTGCGTGGACGGCCAAAAACGAAACTAAGTGGAATATCGAAAAACACTGAAAGGACTCTCGAGCTCAATTTTGATGAAAACTAAAAGTCTGTTATTAGATTTTAGAAAACTCAGTATCTCTAGCCAGAAACGCAACTGTATTATAACTCCTAATTTAAAAAAAAAAATATAGAACAAAAAAATCAAGTCTGTACTTAATATATTTTTTAGTTTTCATCAACATCAGGCCCGAGAATCTTATCCTTCTTCCTGTATTCACACCTTTCGAAAGTGACGACGGGTAAAAAAATTATTTGTTAAAAATGAGCGCTTTCCTTTAATTTGCCACGTGTTATTGTATATCAGAATTTTACCCTTCATAAAGTCACTTTCAAATGGTGTAATAATACAGTATGTTTCTTTTTATTTGTGCCTCGCTCAGTTTGTACAATCACAGACATGGTATATATTGGCGTTAATAATTAATTACAGGTACACTGAGTCGTCATCATCATTCCCGTATCAGCCAAAAACGTCCACTTCTGGACATGGGCCTCCCCCAAGTTGGGGGGGGGGTTGCCATAATCGCCACGCTTGGCAGGCGGGTTGACGATCGCAGAGTATGGTGTTGCGTTTTACAGAGAACGCTGCTGCTCTGGTCTCTGGTGAGTCCCTTAGTCGCCTCTTACGACACCCACGAGAAGTGATGGGATGGTATTATTTTTTTACGGCACCATACGGCACCGGCTGACACCATATGGCTTAATATTACACTGAGTGCCTCTTGTCAACTGCAGTCGAGGATAGATGTTACTGACGAGGACACTCTTTTCGATGTTCAGGCTTCACAAAACTAATAATCAATTGTCAAATGAATAATCATGAAAACCTACTTATTCTGAAAGCAAATAGTCTCAGTCAAAACATTATTCTTGCAACTTAGATAATTGCATTATTATATCAGTCTGTTGTTATTTTATTGAGAACGAGCTTGTAATTTCGCCACAACAACTGAAATACGAGTCCGTTGCGCAATTTTTCTTTTCACTTTGAACGACGCTGACGAATTGTTTCGGGGTCATTACCCTGACTTTAGTGTTTGTTGGGATTGACGATCGAGTATTTTGTTCGATATAATATTATAAAACGTTTGTTATATTTGCAAGGGCCGGCAGATGTTAGAGTTCCGTTGTATGATGTGTCAAAGTAAAATGTTGTTTCTTGTCGTCTTCTTCGCCTATTAAAATATACCTACATAGATTACCCGCAATACCTATAGTGTTGAGACATTAGCTTGTAATAACAAGCCATATTTCTAATATCAACCCCCTCCATAACCCATTTCGGGGATGTTTTTAAGTTAAACCTTTCTTTACAAAAAACATTTTGCACCCAACGGTTTAGGCCGCCTGTCAGCGAAAGAATTTAAAATTATATTAGTTAGAGAAGATTATACAGTAACCTACGCTTTGAAATTCTCTGAAAAAAATAAACTCTCAATACCAATTTATTTACTTACATTATGGTTCGTCTTATCTCTAATTTCATTATAAGTACTACACAGTATAAACCCTTTTTAAACTTACCTAACCTACGAAAGTTAATAATGTCATCGAAATATTATGAGCTCAAATCTAAATAATTATCACAACGAATTAGCCATTATTTAATTACTGTCACAATAATTTGATGACATGTTATTACGGCATCAGATTTGGAGCATAATTAATGAAACGTGGTTCGTTAGAGCAAATAATATCATTGTCTGCTAGTAAGTTTACACTATTTTAATCACATAATGTTATACCTAATTAATTAATTTAATAACTTATCTTCAGTCAAATTAATTGAGGTTCTTACAATAAAACAGTCTAAGAGCTTTATACTGAAAATCTCTTTTGACTAAGATCAAAGTTTCGGATAGTTTTCATCCATTCCGAATAAGACACCGCAGAAATTCTTAATTCGTCATGTCGTCGGTTAAATACGGAAATAATTCTTGGGATATCCTTATTGAATATTGGAAACTAATATCGCAGGTATTACTCACGATTTTTCCAAGGAACTTTGTTTTTAATTATTAGATTTATATTCATTCTAATTTAGTTTTAATTGTGCGCGAATCCGTCATAATTCGGGTTATAAAGATAAGGCTAGGAAGGTTAGGTACTACGAGAGTATTAGGAACCTGCCAAAATCAGCTACTGAAACTTTAAGGCGGCGAGGTTCCACGAATGGAAGTTAGTAAGTCCAACCCGAACAATCCACTCCGTTACCAATCTTTTTACCGGACTGCTCCAGAAGGAACTTATGTTTTTCGAGACTATGTTTCATGTATGTTTGCATAATTATTTCTTTCGCATGTCCCGTAGCCTAAACGGTTGGATCGAGTTAACAAACGAGATATCATTTCATTTGTTTTATGTGCTGAAGTAACATCACTACATAGTATAAAACAAAGTCGCTTCTACTGTCTGTCCCTATGTATGCTTAGATCTTTAAAACTACGCAGCAGATTTTGTTGCGGGTTTTTTTTAATAGATAGAGTGGTTCTTGAGGAAGGTTTTAGTAAATAATTTGCACTCGTACGAAGCCGGGGCGGGTCGCTAGTAGGCTATATAATTTTGAAAAAGAAAAAAGACATCGTACAGACTGCTCGAAAGGAGACTTGTTTTAAATCATTTAATACTTAACGTTGGTTGAATTTATTGATACAAGTTAATTATTTCATGGTGGGAGCCCCTTCCAGATAAGTAGATCATAAAAAGCCTTACCTGGTCTCATTCTCAGGCATAACATTGCCCGACCTGTCAACGAGCTCGAACCGCACCAAGTTGATCCCATCGGCTACGGGCACAACGTCGGGGGTCAATGATCGGTCGAGAGCCCTCAGGGTTTTCCTCTTCATGCACCGCACGAACTTTGGGAAGTACTCCTTGTGATCTATGACATCTTTCACGTCCACCAACTGTGGATATAAAGTTCATGAGGAAGCTGTTAATGGTTTTTCTAAACTATAATCTCTAATCTAAAATATAAAAATCTCGTGTCACAGTGCCGTTTCGGAGAAGTTCAGTAAATCGAACTCCTCCAAAACTGCTTGGCCGATTATTATGATTTATTTTTGTGTATATTTGGTAGGTCAGAGAATAGACTATTTTTTTATTTGGCAAAACAACGTTTTCCGCGTCAGCTTGTCTAATATACAGGGTTATTTGTAACACACCAGCAACCTCTTAGGCAGTGAAAGTACACATGATTATAAACATCTTTTACTTTGGAAAAACCCCGAAATCTTGAGAAAAATATCAGCTGTTTCATACAAAATGCAATATTAAGCCAATGAAAATATATTAATTGGTCGTAGGCTACTTTTTATTTATCTGGCAAAACAACGTTTGCCGGGTCATCTAGTAATTATATGTTATTGTAGAGGTACCAGAGGAAAAGCTGATGTATTTTCAGTAAACAGTGATTTGATAACAGAAATCCTTTCCAAGTTACACGATTACGCGTTTTTTTTTTCTGTAAAGATGCTTGTTTCCCGCAGGGTACGAGTACAAAACGGTAGGGAAGACGCCTTGCTGTACCTACAATGGACAATGTATTTATATAAAAAACTTGTTTCAACATGTCACGGATGTTCGAAACCCTAAATGGGTTCCGAACATCCGTGACAAACGGAAACCTTATAGGATTACTCGGGTCTGTCTGTTTGTCCGTCTATCACAGCCAATTTTCTCCGAAACTACTAGACCTATTCTGTTGAAATTTTGTACACATATGAACGTTACGTAAATAAATAAATTTAAAGTATGGGGGTCACTTTTGGCGGACAAACTAGAAAATTTCAAAAAAAAGTTTTTCAAACTGTAGGTTATTTTAAGTAATTGAATCGCATAAAATCTCCGCACCACGTGACTTATTGACATTTTGACTGACATTATTGGTTAATATTTCTCCGTTTCTCCGTTCCGCTGCCTCGCTCCGCGCAAATGGGTAGAAACCCTTATTGTTTATTATACTTATGCATTACTGATGTAAATCCATAAGCTAATAGCCATTTTAATCATAATTCCATCGTGTGATACTTTATTGATTTAAAAACTTAGCACTTTATTGCTTCAAAATGAGAAAATTAATCTCGGTGTATATTCCGCCTCAGGATACTTAGGTAAAGTACTGCAAACAACTCAGTTTCACCGAGAATTATTCATGTAAAGCGTAACACGAGACTTGTTTTCAATAAACACTTTTTGGAAGAAAAAATAATTTACTCAAAACAAAGAATTCAATTTGGCTAGGCGCTCACTATAGACTACAAAGGATTTTTTTAAGATGATGAAATACGGTAGGTATTTGATAAATGAATAGTGTGAAGAATCTAAGATTACCTTTGGGACCCTTGATTAAATCTATAAATAGGGCATGCCGAAGTCTTTTAAAATCTAAGTTTTAATACATGAAAGTAATTGTACGCCCGTACTTTTTCCATTAGCAAAAATGACAGACTTTAGCAAAAAGGCTGACTGAGAAATATTAATTTGGAGCGGAGATTTTATGCAATTGCATTTGTTTAATAGGCCCAGGAGGAGATGGCGGGATGAATTAAACTCCTACCTTAAAGATTGGCCGAGTGTGGCAACGGACAGAGAGAAGTGGAGGCCTTTTCCCTGCAGTGGAACTCTTAAGGCTCATAATAACAAATTATTATTATTAATAATAATAATAATTTGTTTAATTTTTCTCCGCTCCTCTCCTCTCCGCTTCAGTGGCCAGTCAGCCGAACTCTCCAATCTACCTTATTGTAATTTATTAATTAGGTAATTAGATAAATATCACAGAGAAGTAAACGGAAAGACCAGTCTATGACATGAATGTACACTCTTTAGACAAACTCTTCTTCACAAATTGCAATATAATAAGAATAGAAAAACCGTTAAGCGACACACGAAGCATCTGTTTGCAAAGCCGATTAAAGTGATTTCGAGCGGCTACTGGAGGTTTATACGAGGTTTGATCGTGGACAGACTAAGGACATTGTTGAATGTCCACAAATAACCGTAATGGGCAATGCCTATCTACTTAAGTATGGTCGTACTTGAGAATAAAATAACAATGAAGAAGGTTCTAAGGAAAATGTCCTTCAAAACGGTCCTTACCAAGGAATATGGGTATCTTGACAATGGTTTTACTGTGATATGCCTATTATTTACAATAACTACAGCATGTATTTATCTCTGTGAAAGACGGATAGAAAAAACTAATATAGGTCTAAGGTCGGAATTGGAACACTATAAACTCAACGGTCTAGTCAAAAGCTTCTATATTTTTATTGAGAATTAACTAAAATGGTTTTATTGATTTTACATTTACAGCTGTTCTAAAAAATACATAACTAACTTAAACTCACCAACCAGTCAAACTATTACTACGATTTTGTGGGGCTTAGTTTAATAAGTATGTTAGCCATTGAAAATAAAAAAATAAAAACAAAACTAAACACACACACACACACACGCACACACACACACACACACACATACGCACGCACACACACACACACACACACGCACACACACACACACACACACACACACACACTCACACTTGAACTAAAAACACTAAAATATAGCGCCAAATAAATTCATCCGCATCGCTGTCGACTGAAAGTGTACCCAAAAGACAGGCGGCAGTGCCATGGCAATGCTTATTCTCTGGACATAATAAAAGCCAGCTCTTGGGTCACGCGAGTATCAACTTTTATTTTTATTACAAGCCCGTACTGTCCCACTGCTAGGCCAAGGCCTCCCTCCATTTCTTCCATTGCTCACGGTGTTGTGCCTCTTCTTTCCAATTCATTAGGAAAATATCCAGGTCGTACGGCCATCTCCTTCGCAACATGCGGCGGCGCAGTGTCAAGATGAGAAAATCTGTCTCCAGGTATTTGTCTTGGCAAGTACCCTATTACACTACACTCTAGTGCATCTTAGAAGAAATTGCACGATAAAAGTAGCTACAATATTCCACACTGGCTACTGTTAGTACAGCGTAGTGTGAAGCAGACACCTCATTATCTAAGAGTACTTTACAAAAGTAGAACACACTTGGTTTAGCGATACAGCTTTTCTCGTGGGGACCGAACGTCAGATTTTTGTATGCCCCTCTATAAAAGTATCGTATACGCATAGTCAACAAAGCAATTTGGTATACAGGCAAAAATACTTATTGATTTTTCCACTGCACTGCCAATATTTTTATTTCTAATGTACCTATTCATTTTAACTTTTTAAGCGTAGGACATCTTACGAATGTTGTGTAAAAAAATGTCTAAATGCAGTTTTAGATTCCATTATTTTAACAAGTGAATCGTCATTGAGACACTTTTGTGTATAGAATATGAAGAGACAGATACCTGTGCAAATACGCCAATAATAAATTGTATACTACTGAATGTATAGTTTCAATAGTAATTGTCTTAATTCTCTACTGTTCTTTTCTCAACTCCTTTTGCCATCATCAAAATGTCTTTTTTACTTTTATAACACATTCGTATTAACTGACCATGTGATTGTCTTCTTTTCCAACATATATTACAGGGTTTTTCCGCGACTTTGTACGCGCATATCCCGTTCCTGAAGGAATTTTGGAAAAAATCCTCTCTTAGTGCACTCGTACACTCCCCAAAGAACCTACATGCCACATTTCACTTCATTTGTTAGTTTTCAGTCTCTCAATCACTCATCAGTAACGGAAGAATTTTGTGTATTTGGATTTGAAACCGGACCTCCTATATTAACAATTTAAAAATTGGAATAAAAAAATCACTCACTTTCTTAGAGCAATCTCGCCAAATGATCCTGATGACATCAGCTCCTTCTAGCCATAAATCTGCAATGAGTTGACTCATATAGGAGTCAGGATCCGTCTGTTTTTGTTCGCCATGACACCCGGTCAGGGACAGGACTAATATAGATATAACTACGAGTAGAAAATAACGCATTGTCACGTATTTCATATCCACACTCTTGCCATTTCTTGAAAGAGTAAAAGAGCTTCGATTCTGAAAAGAAAGTTATAAATAGATATGATATTTTATGTTGTATACTCCTGCAATATTCTGGTGACTTATCGTGATAATGAGGTATCGGACTCAGGTGTAGCTTGATAAATTGGTGCTATTCTTATAAATAATTCAATAGAGAAATTTGTTGTGATCGTTATTGAGTTCAATCTACGAAACAAAAGTTGTATCATTAGAACTTTTTGACTATCGATTTTTGATTGTTTGTGATTGTAAAAATTTGTTTACTCAGTGGTAGAGATATAAATCTGTTTTGTAGTTCGTGAATAAGATCCAGAATATTTTACAGTATTTTATAAAGGTGGAAAAAGAAAATAATTGGGCATTACCCTTTTACTGCTTGACGTATGAGAAAGTTTTAACAAACAATTATTAGTTTGGAAAAGGAGAATGGGCAAACGAGCGTTGTCATAAAAGTTTTAAATGCCGACTGATTCGTGACAGTGTTCCGAAATCATAAAAAAGAGATTCTTTATTCGTGAAGAACCTAATTCCAAATCTTTTAGTTTTTTCTAAGAATATGCTTGCTAGGATCCTTTTATTTATTTTTGTTGTTTTTAAAAGAAATCTTTAAGTTAATGGCTTTCCGCATTCGAACCCCAGAGAACAATTTTACCATCCAAAATTACTTTTCCTGCAAATATTATTTTCTTCAGACAGCTCGTTTATGTATTCATAATATTGACTCACTTCTGAATATTTTATATCAGGTTTCAGGATTTATATTTTGTAAGCACTTGTCCTCTTCCGATTGATGATGAAGGCTTATGCAAAATGTGTCTTTTCAGAAGTTTTCAGTAGGTGGGCGTTCATGAATGAATCCTCCTCTCTTTTCATTGAAGTTAATGTTAAAATATTATTTGTCACATCCAAAGTTTTGCCATTTGACTTTGAATTAATAGAAGCGAAAGTTGGATTAAGATGTATTTACCTTTTTGGAATTACCTTTTACAAAATTACTTAATAAATACTGAGCATGAATGAAATATTACGTAAGAAGGTGATACAGTTTTAAAACTCAGTCTTCAGTAAAGATTTTCAAATCGAAACTTACCTTCGAAGTGTCGAAGGAGTACAGTTTTGCACAAACAAAGCACTGTTTTTAATTCAAAGATGATTTCCACAGCCACGTTTACACCTGTCTTTAGCCAAGGTCAAACAATAAATGGAGGAAACTATTGACCCGCTTACCTTATATGTCCATAGATAATGGAAAACGATCAATTTTCTACGCGACCACTGACCAAATCATGTTAATGAATGACCACAGACATGCTATCACTGTGCAAAACCATGACGGTAGCTGACATGTCTACGATATATTTATCCAATGTTTTCTTTGAGAAAACTATTTTGTTTTACTTTAAATTGCTGCCTTTATGACAGTAGTTTTCCAATAAAATTGATAGAATTGTTAGTCCTAGATTGTTCTAGGAAACAACTGTTGTCTCCATTCTGTTTCAGTATTCTTTGAACAGTTTTTATTGTATCCTGGGGTTGTTAAGATAACATGACAAGCAATCGGAATAGAAATAGATTTTATCCCCTTTGGCAATAAATCTTTCATAGATATTATTATACCGCTAGTGTAATCAGAGTAACGAAGCATTAATTTCTAAGCATGTGTACTAAACGCAGGTCCCTAATCCCTTAGACGCCTCTTGACATTTGCAAAATAGTTGATTTTTTGTTGAGATGAAGAACAAAGCGCACGTAAATGTCGCATAGCTCATTGGTGATTATCTATACTAATATTATAAAGAGGAAAGATTTGTATTTTTGTATGTAGCGAATCAACTTAAAAACTACTAGACCGATTTGAAAAATTCTGCCAGAAATGAAGAGCTACATTATCAGGGAGTAACATACGCTATATTTTATCCCTATACTCCCACGGAAAAGTGAATTACGCGGGTGTAACCGCGTGACGTCCGGTAAATTTTATAAGATTGAGGTTCAAGCTACCAGGCTATCAGAACTCCAAAGAGGTGAATCACAAACGTGCCCAGAAGTATCGCTTTCATCCTTCAAGCTCTTGACCCAACAACCCAACAAGAGGCTCTTCAGGTCATTATCGCGGTTTAATGTATTTTTAACCTGTATCAAATACGCCTACACAAAAGCGCTGAAGGATATATTTAGCGCTGGAGATTGGTAGATAATGACGTTGTTAAAATGACGTCACCGCTGATTCACGCTTTTCATATGTCTACGTCAAAGACAGACGGAAATGTTGCTTTGCATTTCTGTTTGTATAATAAAGCTTTTAGCGCTTTATTAAAACAAAAAGCAGTACCAAATATGTAGATTTAAACCGTGCTGATGAAAGAGTAAGAAAATTCTGACTACAGAGGTTCATATGTTGAAAAGCTGTAAAATGGTTTTATTGTTTTAATGACCATCCTAAATTTTAAAATGAACACCCACATTGAACATATAATCTTCGTTTAACAGTAGATTCGATCATAAATCTACATTATAAAGTTTCACCTAACCAAACACTGACCGGGGTCAATCTCTCTATAATTCTAAATGCAACATGCTCAGTTTAATAAAAGTACTCTTTGAATAGAACTTTCAATATAATACGAGGTCATTTCTGAAAGAAGAAAAAAGAGTTTATTTCTGCTCACCGATTGATAGTGCTTTTTCTTTTTAGCTGAATATTAATCGACTGAAACTGAGTTCTCCAGCCTTTTTAGGGTTCCGTACCCAAAGGCTAACTGACGGAACCCTATTACTAAGCCTCAGCTGTCCATCCGTTGTCCGTTCGTCCGTCTGTCAGCAACCTGTATCTCAAGTACCGTTATGCATAAGTAGATAGTTGAAATTTTCTCAGAGTGTGTATTTTTAATTGCCGCTATAACAAAAAATAAAAAATTAAATTAAATTAAAAATTTACAGGGGGCTCACATACAAGAAACGGTTATGGTGCGGAACCATTTGTGTGAGAGTCCAATTCGCAGATGGGCAGTTGTTAAAGAAATCACAAATGTCACTCTTGAGGCAACCACATTGCAAGTTAATATCGAATGAGTTTTTTTTGGGAATTTGAAAATTGTGTGGTAAGAAACCTGCTAAATACGTGTTATCTATTAAAATTAGTAAATCAACGATCTCTATAGTGCCTAATTGTTAGTGTGTTAATAAATGCTTCATAGACAAATTATTCTAGATTAACTTGCGTCACACTATTCAAGATATTTGCCTATCAACTGTTTCATTTTGTTGTAATTTGGAATTTGTTCACTTGCTTGAGAACAACGGGTCTAAAAGGCCACTTTAGCAGATTCAGAAAGCACATCGCGCTACCCGTCACTGTCAAATTTTCCCAATCAACCTTGAACCTAATGCGTTAGCAATAAAGATGAAAATGAAATTTGTCAGATTGTTGTGTGATTAATATTATGACTCTCCTAAAGAGGCCTCTTTAGAACCCCAGTCTTGGTCTTATTACGGCGAAAATAAGCTATATTAGACATTTCAGAGCATTTCATCGCAGCCGAAATCGACGTGAGATATAAACATATGTTGCAATTTCTACCTAAAAGAAATATTAACCATTCTTTTAGACTGCCTGTCCTTTATAGCGGAGTGGAGAAACGGAGAAATTTTAACCAATGGATTTGCATAAAATCTCCGCACCACGTGGGTCACTGATATTTTGACTGACATGATTGGTTAATATTCCTGCGTTTCTCCGCTCTACTGCCTCGCTCCGCTGTAATGGACAGGCGCCCTTAGGCTGCAGTTCAACCTCCAGAGATGTGCGAGGATACCCATAGAATCACTGGCGCTGAGCAAGGCTAGGCAAATGAAGCGATTCTATTAATTCTTAAAAAACACATCCCTCGATACGTATCCTCGGCCTCACACATCTCTGGTGGAAACGCAGTCTAATGTAAGTTTTGTTGCTGAAGTATATAAAAACAACATTTAATTCATTTTAAAATGCTAACACAAAAATGAAAAAGGCATGTGGTTCTGGCTGGTTATGTTCATCATTAATCATTAAATCACATAAGGCTGTACTTCAAGGATAGCGGAGCGT
The DNA here is from genome assembly GCA_950371165.1 of Lacanobia oleracea. Taxonomy (NCBI): domain Eukaryota; kingdom Metazoa; phylum Arthropoda; class Insecta; order Lepidoptera; family Noctuidae; genus Lacanobia; species Lacanobia oleracea. The sequence goes on along the minus strand of OX493387.1, from coordinate 16,786,478 downwards.
GTTTTGAATCCGCTTTTTGCGTTGGCTACTGAGTTACTTATTTCATTGGAAATATCACCCTTGTTTAGTGTGTCTCGCCTAGAATATTGCAGCATGGCCGAATCGTGTTAAGATCAAAATTAACTTACTAAAAACGCTACGCAAACAACGTTGCAATGCTTTTAATAAAATAGCGCTTGACAGCTGCTGGGCTCCTATAGTGAAAGGTTTTTCTTGTTCACAGCTATAAATTCGCGATATCTTTAGGTTTTATAGATGCATTTCTTACAATTTCATATTATAAAGATCAAATGGTCAACTAATTTTCAAATGAACAGGTGTGATGTTGTTTGTAAGTAAAAAAAACCGGCCGAATCTCATTTACATAACATGCAATTAAAAAAAAAATCTAGTAATCTATGGGTAAAAAATCTCCGAGGCATTAAATTTTGAAAATATTGGGAGTAATGGGGGGATATTTATGTTTCATCTACTTTATTTAATAACATAAAAAATTTCATTTTAAAATAATGTAAATATATACTTAAAACCCACTTAATAAGCCCTTTCATTTGATATGTACTTACAGGTTGAAAACTTAATTGTTCAGTCCCCGAAAAGTAACCTCATACTCAAAATTTATTTATTTACATAACATGTCCATGTTTGGGTCACAAATAATTATTATTTATACCAAATATCAATAGGACTGGCCCAGTGTTTACTGGGCCAGAAAATTCGGAGAAAACTGGCTGTGACAGACGGATAAACAGACAAACACACGAGTTCGGAACCCTAAAGACCCGATTTTATAACATTAATTTTGTCACAGTTGATTATTTGCGTTTGTTCTTAACCAATGCAAGATTAAGCGAGTGACCGCAGCCCACGCATTTTCCGTATCCGCGTTCTCTGTAGCAGAGGCTTACTTGCATAAACAAGGGATGTAAAGGGATAAAGATCAATTAACTAATGGAACGGACATGTGCCTCGGATTGTCGGCTAATTGATTTGTTCTATGACCGCGCCTTTGCATAAGACAATATTGGAACACGTGTCTCTTAGGAATTCTAAATATAAACTTACTAAGTGATTGCAAACCCTAGGCTATTAATATAACCTAGGTTTGTATTGGAAGACCTGGAAACCGCAGCCTGTTGAGACTCTCGAGACGAGGGTGGTGCGACAATGCGGCAATCTATACTAATACTAGGCATGTCTTTTAAGTTCTGTCGTATCCATATTAGCGGGAATTTTGAATTCGGAACTGTCCAATATTCGAATATGTTTAAATTTTGAATCTCAAAACAGTTGAAAGTATTAGGATTAATGTTATTGTTTAGTCACAGCGTCAATTGGAATCTGTCAGGTTACGTACGAAAATGAATCTTTCTAAGGAAAATGTTCGTGCCATAATTTTCTACAACTTTAGAAGAGGCCTGACACGGCTTCAGTATTTTGAAGAGCTAACATCTGTGTTCAGCGATGAAGTCCCATGTCTGCGGACTGTCAAACGCTGGTATTTAGAATTCCAGCGTGGACATACTAGTGTTAGTGACAAATCTCGCGAAGGACGCCAAAAATCCGCCTTCACTCTTCAGTGAAAATAATCAATCAGTGACAATCAGTGAGAATTAGTTGCCTCACAGCAATGATGTTATCTTCATAACATCATTGCTGTGAGGCAACTAATTCTCGAAGATTGTCATGTGACGTATCGAGAGATAGAGGCTCTATTAGGCATCTCAGGGACAGGATTCAGAAGATCTTGCATGAAGCGCTTGGTGTGAGAAAGCTAAATTGCTGTTGGATACCGCATCTGCTTTCCGACGATCACAAGGCGGCCCGCGTCAGATGGTGTAAGAAAACTCTGCAAAGGTTCAACCGAGGAGAATCAAATCACGTCTACGACATCATCAGTGGTAACGAATCTTGGATCTATGCCTACGATCCTGATTCCAAAGAACCATCTACAATCTGAGTCTTTCAAGACGAGCCAAAGCTGACTATAGTTGTTCGTTCTCGAAGCACTTCAAAGAAGATGGTGGCCACGTTCGTTGGAAAAACCGGCCATGATGCGACTATTGCACTTGAAGATCGTAGAACGGTTAACGCAGAAGTGGTACACCACAGTTTGTTTACCACAAGTCATCGCCGAACTTCGAAAATCTAACTCAAAGCGACGCATCATCCTGCACCACGACAACGCAAGCTCACACAGCGCTCGTCAAACGATTGAGTATTTGAAGCAGGAAAAAGTAAAAATTCTTGACCATCCTCCATAAAGTCCTGACCTAAGCCCCACAATTTCCTTACATTTCGTAAAATTAAGAAAAGTATTCGTTGTCAAAGGTTCCAGTCAGGTGAAGAAGCAGTCGACGCTTTCAAGTCAGCCATTTTGAACACCCCCACTTTAGAGTGGAATAAATGTTATAATAACTGGTTTGAGCGAATGGAAAAGTGTATTAAGCTACGTGGTGTAAAAAGTACTATAAGGTTCTAGTTGTGTTTTTTCTTCAAACGAAAAAACTTAAAAGGCATGCCTCGTGTATAAAGCTGAAGAGTTTGTTTGTTTGCTTAAACGCGCTAATCTCAGGAATGATTTGAAAAATTCGAAAAGTGTTAGATAGCCCATTTATTGAGGAAAGCTATATATCACGCCTTACTCCAAAAAAAAACCATTACTCCTCCGCTCCTGTTGGTCTTAGCCAACAGGAGCGGAGGAGTAATGGAAATTGTGACGCAGACGAAGTTGCGCGGGTCAACTAGTTAATAATATAATAATAATATCTTTATTGCAAACTTTGAGTAGGTTAACTTAAATACTACACCATGAGTGACGGATACGAATATCACAGCGGATAGCGGAGCAAACCCCAGTTCCGTGCTAGGAATTAACCTGTGTTACGGACACTAGAGTTCGCTTCGCCATCTCACTGAGAATATTACTTCAAACGTCTGTAGTATCAAAACCAGCCAAGTGCGAGTCGGACTCGCACACAAAGGGTTAAGTACCATAAACCTTATTTTTTTATTATTTGTAGCTATAGCAACAATACAAATACACAATCTGCGAAAATTTCAACTGTCTACCTATTACCTACAGTTCTTGAGATACAGCCCGCTGTCAGACAGACGGACGGACGGAAAGCGGAGAGGCTTAGTAATAGGGTTCCGTTTGTTACCCTTTGGGTTCGAAACCCTAAAAACCAGCCAAATGTGAGTCGGACTCGCACACAAAGGGTTCCGTACCATAAACCTTATTTTTTATTATTTGTTGCTATAGCGGCAATAGAATACAAAATCTGTGAAAATTTCAACTGTCTACCTATTACAGTTCTTGAGATAAAGCCCGCTGACAGACAGATGGACGGACGGACGGACGGACGGACGGACGGACGGACGGACGGACGGACGGACGGACGGACGGACGGACGGACGGCCGGACAGCGGAGGCTTCGTAATAGGGTTTCGTTGGTTACTCTTCGAATAACGTTATAAGAATAAGATGTAAATCCCAATTAGGTGAATACATTGTACCTAAAGATAAGATAGAAGTGAAGATAGTTTTCAAATATTCACGTAACTGAACGATCTTTTTGAAGAAAATACTATCAGATTGGGTACCTGACTACCCATACGGAGAAAGAACTGTCGCAAAAATTCACATTTTATGTCAACTATCACCGACGCGCGCCGTTTGCTGGAATAATGTGCCCTCTCAGGCATGAAGAGGGTTCGATACGTAAAGAATGAACCTCACAAATTCAATAGTTTATTTTCATCGACAAGTATTTACTGAACGTAAGTATATAAAGAAAGTACCTATATATATAGCCAGACATTTCCAAAATGGACCCCAGGAGTCTATGACAGTTGCGGAATTTGTTCGAAAGAGTCACCGCAGCCCTGGAACGCAAAGGGCACTAGGAGGAACACGGACGGGTTTTAGTCAGTAAGAGTCTGACACTCCCTTCTGCTTCACCTAGAGCGGGAGGTTTTTACATATCATTTTGATTCAAATGAACCGCCACTCATCCTTAGGGTTCATTAGAAAACCAGTCTCAGGCTGTCTGACATATCGCTGAAATGAACCTTTTTAGTGCAGCCGTGAGACACACACTTAGTTTTTGACTTCCCTACCATTATTTGTTATTTTTATGTACCGTGCGTGTTTCATGTTTGTGATAAATAAATCTATTCTTTGTCTTTTTTTTCTATTTATTTCCCATTCTTAACGACGGAAGTCGGTGTTTTTGGTTATTTTTTCGTTTTTTGACACCGACTTCCGAAATTAAAGTTCTTTTTCTTTCTTCCGAAGTTATTTTGTACCTTGTTGTGTTTTGTTTTTGGAAGTCGGTTGTATTTTTTATAAAAAAGTTTTTATTTTTCACTTTTTAGTGGTACCTGCCTGAGTACCCATTGACAGCGTACCGGCGCAATCTTATGTTAAGAACTGGTGTAAATACAAAAAAAAAAAAATGCGATTTCAGCAATTCATTGAAGAGTTCCGTCCGTTAAGAACGAGGTAGTTCTTCGTCAAATCTTCACCAAATTGAAAATACTCTTATAAACAAAAAAAGAATCATCCAAATCGGTTGACAATTGGCGAAAATATCGCTGAACAAACATATTTCATGGGATCTCATCATCAGATCCTAATTTATACCTTCCATCATCAGCTCAGCAACTTGAGATGATGATTACCAGGCACAAAACCGAATTACGTTAGAAAGTTAATGAAAAACATTGTAGGTATGTGCCTATAAAATTTGAGGATTTGCCTCGATTTTCATGGGATCCCATCATCAGATTCTGACTTGGTGACAATGGGACTAATCAGGAAGTATACTCTTTCAGATAAAACAAGAAGTTTTCAAATCAGTTTACAAATGACGGAGTTATGAGGTATCAAACATAAAAAAATAAACCGAATTAAGAACCTCCTCTCTTTTTTGAAGTCGATTAAAAAAAGGAGTCTATGACAAAGATATTTAAAGGGTCTATAAAAAAGCTACATTAGAATTCACCATCATATACCACCGTAAGGATGACATCATAGATGACACGCATGGCCTGTAGGCACGAAAGGAGTGTAAAGACTATTACTGACTAAAACTCTTCCGTGTTCCTCCTAATGCCCTTAGTGTTCCAGGGCCGCGGTGAGATTTCAAACAAATTCCGCAACACTGGCACATATACTGATATTAACAATTCGTTCCAAAGCGAATAGTGTCCCAGGACGATTCGGCCTTTTGAAACAGATTTATGCGATCTACAAAATTAATAAAATGTGTGGCATTTAACATCTGCCTTCATTCTAGTTTATTGTGAGGTCAGTAGAGTGAGTGCCGCTATCTCAACAGTCACCACCTTTCAGTCTTTTCATCTATTACAAAATCCATGCATCGTTTTTTAAAGGTTCATATCCAAAGAGTAACCAACGAAACCCTATTACTAAGCCTCCGCTGTGCAAGAAATACCTATGTTTTTTTCGGGTTATGGTACAGAACCCTTCGTGTGCAAATCCGACTTGCACTAGGCTGGTGTTCATGCGGGTCTGCGGACGGCGAGCATTGGGTGGCTCGCCGTCTGATCAGAACCAGGCCCGGGTCGAGCTGTCTGCACAGAAGACGGGGCCCGCTAGGCAAGTGCCTGCTGGGGCTGCGGAATCTGTTCGAAAGAGGTACCGTAGCGCTGGAACGCAAAGGGCATTAGGAGGAACACGGATGGGTTTTTGTTAGTAAGAGTCTGACACTCTCTCCTGCATCACCCAGAGCGGGAGGAGTCTTTTGATGATTTCCCATCCTTAAAAAAAAGGCTGGTTGTCATCTTTCACTTAACCTATGAATCATTTCTTTGGTTATGACCAAAGAAACGATGCTGAAAACGCTGATGATGATACTGTAAAAGTGATGAGTGGGTGTGAGTGATGAGTGTGATGGTCCTCATTCCTTTGCATCACATGTCAAAAAAAAAACGATGCTTTATGCTAATACATGGTGAATACAGTATTGACGATCCCCAATTATAGCTACCTACTTACGCTTTTTTCATGAAATACAGTCATCATCTGCCTAGCCTTTTCCCAACTATATTGGGGTCGGCTTCCAGTCTAACCGGATTTAGCTGAATACCAGTGCTTTACGTGGAGCGGCTGCCTACCAGACCTCCACAACCCATTGACTGGGTAACACGGTACATCATGGCAAGACTGGAGTCAGATTTACTGGCTTCTGACAATCCGTAACGACTGCCAAAGATCTACAAATGACAGTCGGGACAAACGGCTTAACGTGCTTTCCGAGGCACGGAGGAAACTCGTTATGTTAAGACGGTCACCCATCCACAGACCAACCTTGGCAAGCGTTGCTTAACCTTCAAGATCGACCCGTTCGGCTGTTATTATTTAGCCACGAGCTCCTCTTGAAATACAGTATCAAGTTTTATTTTTCCATTCCAGCTTCTAATTGGCTGTAATCCAATTCTTTGTAGGTAGAAAATGATTGGTCTACATCCCTTTGTAACCAGTTATTTTCATGCTAATTTCGCCCGGTATCAGAAACTTTCAAATTGAATGCATTTTTTGAAGAAGCTGGAGGAAGTTATTGAAAGTTGCGATTTACCAATAACTAGCAATGTTTTGTTCGCCAATACCCTTGAATAAGTTTCATGTTTCCTTTTCAAAAGAAGAGAATATTGTGAAGTGTGACTGATAGGATAACTTTGTGTTATGTAAACAAGAATGACTGCAGAAAAGCCAAATATGGTCTCGCATGAAAAATTGTCTTAAAGTACTTTTATATAAAAGGATATACAAATCCTTCTTCATTTCAAGTAGGTAAGTGTGAGGCGACCAAGATGAACTTGAGTTACGTATAGTGTACAAGACTTTAAATTAATAGGCTATGTTTTAGGAGGTAAGTTTGGGAAAATAATAGAATCATAAAGAAACATTCTACTAACTCGACAACATGGAGGAAATACTTTTGCAAAACAATATACTTTTATAAATATATTATACTTTTAATAAGAGATCAACTTTGATATTACTACAGTTTTTAAGAAAACGTTATTGAATGTCGATTAATACATTTGTTTCCCTCAAATATTTTCAAAGGTAAAAGTTATCCTAGATTTACCGATATTGTTTTACACATGTATACCCTTGTAAAAATGCTTTTAAAACTTAAAACTCAGGTGCACCAAATTTACGTGGTAACTTCTAATTATTAAAAATATTTTAAAATTTGACAGCACAGAAAAGTAACTTACAAAATGCTAACATAATCATCAAAATCTAGGTGAGTTTAATCACAGATTTCATTTTTTTATTTAGTATTTGCAAGTGCGCAAATGTTTTAAAAATGTAAGTACAAATCAACATTTCGAAATAATCGGGTCATCGTTTTGAGGTGCATGCAGTGTTCTGATGACACCGTGCATTGTCGTTACGATTATGCAGCTTGAGAATGTAACTGCATTCAACCGACGCGTAATTTTTTTACACGACTCTAATGAAGGTGATTTTTTTTTCTAAGAATAAGAATTTATATACTAGTGTTTCCTAATTTTTTGAATACGTATAAAACTTTGTCATTTAATGGTAGGCTTTTATTTTACTACTATCTATATCAATGGGAACGCCTAGGAAGATAAAATCTTGCAAGTTATGGCTCAAAGTTTACACAAAGTTTTTTCCATAATTATTAACAATTAACATTTGGTTCGTCACACATTCCAGTTTTAAGTGCCGCGCGGCAGCAGCGCGGCTGTCGCGCTGCTTTATTAATCCACACAAATAACAAACGCGCGGTAGCCGCGCGGCACTTTACGTTTATTGATAGTATGGATTAACAAAGCAGCGCCACTTCCGCGCTACTATCGCGCTACTGCCGCGCGGCACTTAGCGACTAATTTGAAGGCGCCCTAAGGGCTAATTTTCCAATCACATTATCCATTCTTCTTCATAATAACGTAATGTTTCGCACAGAAATACAATCATTATTTCATAATTCTAATTGGGCAGTGTTAAAGGTTGGCAATTAAAAAAAATTGCTTCCGAAACCCACAAGTTTACGTTCGAAGAAAACTGTCAATTCGACAAATTTGATTCTACCCGAAATCTCCCGATCAGCAGATTGTCAATTACTCAGTGGACGTGAGTCAGTGCGCTGGATGCGCTCGATCGGTGGTGGGAAGTAACATTATACTTTGTTTTATTACAAAGAAATGTGTTCTCGTGATTTGTGAGTGAAAGAATATTAACTATAGGAAACTGTAAGTACCTAGAATAGTTGATTCCACCTACTGTTCCTTGGCATCGTTAACCTAAACGTGGATGTTAGTTTTAAATCTCTTCAACACCAAAATCACCTGCAGTTTTAAAAACAAGGCATTTCAAATGTAATGGTTTGGTCCGACTCGGAATTTAAAATCATTGTTTGCCGAGCCTTTTATCGACTATATTCAGACAATCTTTATGTTTAATGTTATTGCTTTTCCAATAGCAATCATTCATATTTTTTTTCTGGTATATTGCCGTTTACCCATGCGTCTTTTGTAATTTTAAATTATTGTCAAGTAATAATTTAGGTATTCTAAAAAAACGTGCCAAGTGCGAGTCGGACTCGCACACCGAGGGTTCCAAACAAATTTGTAGCTACAAATTACTTTAAATAAAGACTATATTTTTATGATTTAATTGCAAATGCATTGTTTTCAGACTTTTCCTTATACTTGTAGTATAAGACGGTATTACTTGCCAAATTTTATAGTTTTAGGTCAACGGGAAATACATTTTGAGTCCCTTGCACTCTCAAGGGAATCAAAATGTATTTCCCGTTGACCTACAACTCTAATATTTTTAGATTAGTATACGTTTTTTGCGGCATAAACGACCGCTTTTCTGTTTTTCTTGTTAACTTAGAAGTTTGATTTTTTCACAGCTGCATATACCTGAATATATGGTTTTAATTTCACTCCGTACCTTCACGCGCTCTCGAGATAAACAGTCTTGACAGACAGACGGACGGACAACAAAGTGATCTTATTAGGGTTCCGTTTCTTCCTTTTGTGGTACGGAACCCCAAAAAATATCACCTTTTAAGACATGCTATATAAATGAATAGACTTTGGTACACATAACCGCCTCCCTTGGGTTCCTTACTCCTACGCTTGTGGAGTTTCACCCTCTGAGCCCTGCTGACGTAGCGAAAGTTATAACTGCCGAGTCCAAAAATAATAATGTCAAGTATTAATAGAAATCTGCGCTAATTAATAGTGGGAATTATATTTGGGCTTAGTGTGCAGTCACTTTGCCAAGTTGATAACATGATCTATGTACCCAATTTTATCAGGAAGTGAGACACAAATAAAGAAAAGGCTTCCCACTATGAGTAGATATCTATTTTAATTGCGTTTCATGTAACATGTAAGAGATTACCTAATCTGCCTAGCCTTTTCCCAACTATATTGGGGTCGGTTTCCAGGCCGCGGACTTTGTTCGAAAGAGGGCCCTGGAACGCAAAGGGCTCTAGGAGGAACACGGATGGGTTTTAGTCAGTAAGGGTCTGACACTCCCTCCTGTTTCACCCAGAGCGGGAGGAGTCACTTGATGACTTCCCATTATTAAAAAAAATGGTTTCGGTTTCCAGTCGAATCGGACTCAGCTGAATACCAGTTTTTTGCACAGCAGTAGGACAGTTAAGTTTGAAAAACCAAAATAAAAGAACAAAAACTTGTAACAAAACTTCTTGCTTATATGTCGCCAAATCGTAGAATTTGACTATTTCATGATATAACCGAGATTAGGTCTATCTAAGTTTCCACAAACCAACCCTAGGTTTGAGGGAAATTAGGGCACCTAAATACGAATAGGTTACATTTGCTCGCTTTGATCGCTCACTCTGTATTAATCTTTATTATTTGTGCAACTGAAATTTTGTTGTTAAAGGTGCAACTGAAATAGGTACGCACTCGGTAAAAATTTCAACTGTCTACCATTACGGTTCATGAGATACATCCCGCTGACAGACGGTTCGACGGATAAAAAGGCTTAGTAGTTAAATTATCAATCAATATGAATAAAATTCTTCCGTTACTTATTGATTGAGTGACTGACAGACAACACACAGCCGTAACTACTGGTTGCAAAAAGCTGAAATTTGGCATGTAGGTTCCGTGAAGAGTGTAGGGAAGCACTAAGAGAGGATTTCCCGAAATTCCGGAACGGGGAAGAACAAAATATGCGCGTACGAAGTCGCGGGCAAAAACTAGTATCAAATAAAGCCTTTGCGTACGGAACCCTAAAAATGCCCAAGCTAATTAATGCAGGAAAACGCCTATAATTATTGCAACGCATTTAACAAAATTACTACATTAACCTCGTGCGCGGAAATTCGATTCCCTGTGCCGACGAAGTTTCGAGTGCATAATTTTGCACCTACTGCGAGGAACTAGGTACTTATAATTATGAACTTCCTGTTGCTCCTGTGTTTGTAGCCAGGCCCGCCGCTAGATGTTTGTTCGCCCGCGTGCAAAACCGATTATGCCGCCCTACGACTACATATTATGCTGGGTTTTGTCAAAAAAAGGCTTTTTCATCATGGAAAGTAAAAGAAAAATTCGTAATGATTATAAAATATTTATTTTAATTAGGTACATTAATTATATTTGTTTACTGAAGTGTAAAACTAAGCCATACAATCATTATAAAAACTTAACTCTTCTTGCCTTTATATTTGCGAAATCTTCTATCAACTTTCTTGTATCCAAGCTGTCTAAAATTTCATGTTCAATTGAAACTATAGCTAAATTACTTAGTCTCTGCTGGAGCATTGTTGATCTTAAATAGTTTTTAATAATTTTTAATTTTGAAAATGATCTTTCACCAGATGCAACTGAAACCGGCAGTGTAAGTAATATTCTTAGCGCTTTTGCTGTGTTCGGAAATGTTGAAATTAAGTCATTGGTAAAAAGATATTGTAATATGGTTCGTGGATCATTAGACTGGTTTTCTGATAAATGCAACTTTAAGACAATGATTTCATTAAACAAATCAATACCGTCAATGTCTGAATCACTACTTGAATCATCTTTAAGCTTCAGATTTAAATCTTTACAGTGTTTCATTAACTCATCATTAGAGTAATTAAATAAATTATCGCTAAAAAAGCCAAATACGTCGGTAAATGTTTGTAACTCTTCGAATCTATCCTTTAAAGAAGTTATTGTCTGATCTAAAATTCTAAAATAAAACTCTACTCTATATTTTATTTGATTTTGGGGTCTACTAAAACTTCATCATGGTGTTCATATTGAAATTGAGTTGGTTTTTTTCTTGGACGAATGGTATTTATTGGTGGGAAATTTGTTTCAACATTGACTTCGTGAGCCACTTTGGAAGCTTCTGTTGTCACAATTTCAAAGTGTTCATCCGTGCGATATTCTGTGAACTTTTCGATCAATTTATTTATTAAATTTATGCAGATTTGAGTATTCATCGTGGGGCTCTGCATCATTTTGCTCAAAGCATTAATTTCGTTTAAAATATCGAACCAAATTACTACCGAGCAAATAAATCTAAAATTTTGAATATTCCAAGCAAGCGAATGAGCTTTGTGAGATGTAGTACAATCCCATTCCGACGAATTACCAGATATTTCCAGCAAAGCGTCAAATATTTTTACGAGGTGATATCGTAATGGCTTAACTGCATCGATTCTGCTAGACCATCGCGTAGCACTTAAAGCTTTTAATTTTAAATCTGGCAAATGTTTGCAAATTATAGACCACCTTTTTGTGGATGATGAAAAGAAAACGTAAATTTCTTGAATTATATTAAAGAAATTTACAGTTTCGTGCGTAATATTTGCTGCATCGTTCACTACCAAATTAAGACTATGAGCCGAGCATGGAACGTAAAATGCGCGGTTATGGACGTCCAAATTTTTTTTTTGTAGTCCATTGTGTTTTCCACGCATATTAGGACCGTTATCATAACCTTGACCGCGTAAGTTTTGAATGTTGAGATTTAATTGTGAAAATAAATCTAAAACAAAATTTAATAGACCTTCACCTATAGAGCTGGTGATCGGACAGAAACCAACAAAATTGTCACATATCTTAACATTATTGGTTTTCTTATTTAAAAGAACATGCCTGAGTACAACTGTAATTTGTTCTGTGTGACTTACATCTGGTGTGCAATCCAATATTATGGAGAAATATTTTGATTCTCTCACTTTGTTCAATTTATATTTTTTTATAGTTGTACCGAGCATGTCAATTATTTAATTCTGAATTTAATCTCCTAAATAGTGAGTCATACGACTTGAATCTGATTTTGAGGATTGAATTCTGTGAATATGTTCCCGCATGACTGTATCAAAGGATGCTATCATTTCGATTGCTTTTAGAAAATTACCATTATCATGTTCATATAATATTTTTGACGACCCCCGGAATGCCAGACACTGACTAGATAAAAACTTGATAACAGCTATGATTCTTTCTAGTACATCACACCATTGCTTTTTTTCCGATTCTAATAGTCGCAGTTGCATTTGATTTACAGTAGTCTTATTTTTTAACATATTATTCAATTGTACCCACGATTTCACATTTTCACTGTGGTAAGCGCTTGTTTCATGTCTTTTCAAGGTTAATGATAAATGCTGCCAATCGGAAAAACCGTTCAAAGCAGACAAACTACTAACAGATTTACCAAATATTGTACAACAAAAACAATAGACTGAATCTTTTGAAGTGGAGTAAACAAGCCATTCTCTTTTAATTTTTTCTCCATTGGGAAGATTTCTATAATAATAATTGTCTGTAAATTTTCTTCCATCGTCATTTATAGGAAGTTACAGTTTGACACCTGTATGGAACCACGACTAACCAAAATATTAACAAGATCATTAGTCATACTGGCAGGCCACAAACCGGGATCATCACCACAATCTAAATTGCTACATATTACTGATGATGACGATAATAAACTGCTTACAGGTTCTTCTGTAGTACTTTTTCTTGTTTTACTGGACTCTCCTTCTGAAGAACATACATCTGTTTGTTCAGATACGTCCATAGCTTCTTGATTTAAATCTGTGCTTGTTAAAGCTACGTCAACATTTTCTTGACATTCCGTTTCCTTATTTTCTGGTTTACTTAAAAATTTAATAAAAGAACCCGCCAATTTTCTTTCTGTTCCTCTTTTTCTCGTTTTTGCTGTCGAAATTGCGCTCCTGAAAGTTTTTTCCTTTTCTGCGCTTCCTGAAATTATATACATATATTAAGTATTTATTTTTAATTTAAGTTTTTTTGTTACAATAATATTAGAAAAAAAAAACCGGCCAAGTGCGAGTCGGACTCGCGCACGAAGGGTTCCGTACTATTATCTATTTAATATTGAGCAAAAAAAATACGAAAAAAACACGTTTATTGTATGGGGACGCCCCCCCCCCCTAAATATATATATTTTTTAATTTTTAGTATTTGTTTTTATAGCGGCAACGGAAATACATCATAAATTGTGAAAATTTCAGCTTTCTAGCTTTCACGGTTTATGAGATACAGCCTGGAGACAGACAGACAGACAGGCAGACAGCGGAGGCTTAGTAATAGGGTTCCGTTTTACCCTTTGGGTACGGAACCCTAAAAAAGAATAGAAAAGTTCAGTCAAATTGGATTTGAACACACAACATTTTCTACACTAAGTTACTGCCTAATCCGGTAGTTTAAGTATGAAACTTAACAGTATAAAAAAATGGCTAACTGCGAGTCCGACTCGTGCACGAAGGGTTCCATACCATTATCTATAAAAACGGCAAAAAAATAATGTCTATTGTATGGGAGCATTGGGAGTCCCCCTTAAATATTTGTTACATTTTAATTTAATTAATAGGTAATGGATATGTAATAATTACAATTTATTTAAAAGTACTTATAACAGAAACTTTCATAGTAGGTACTTAAAATAATAGTAAATGGGTAGTTACTAGCATCATCAGTCAAACCACATATTTTTTTCAATTCACTCTACTGTAAAATATAAAATACTGAGTTACGCCCCTTCGTGATTTGACCGACGAATATTATTAAAATATGTAGGTACTTTGCGGCAAAGTCTTTGCGCACATATCTTGTTAGTAATAGTAATTATTGAGATTAGTCAATAAATAAACGTAAAACAGTACTTACCATAATGACAATTCCTTTGCACATCTGTTTTGCGCTGACAGGTGATACTTTTTATTATTCTCACACTTAAAAAGTTTAATTATCATTAATTATTCCTAGACACACCTCAGAAGGACTATTAACAACTTAATTGCAATTTAATTTGCGGTCGTGACTGTTTATCCAGCATGCGAATTACGTACTAGTACCTTACTAACCTACCAACTGAGAAATAAGTTTTCAGGGGATTCCCCTAACTTTACCAGTCCTGTCTTTCATAGAGTTAAGTGACACTAGTCACTATACTATGAATGGATACTTCTATCGAATTTGGAGCGCCACCAAGCAGCGATGAGCGGTTGCATCTTCTAAGAGACGACGTTAAGTAATCGCTATTGCATCTTAGTCTTAACGGTTGCCAATAGATGGCGATGTTAACGTAAAGATTGCGAGACGCGCCGGTTTTTTTGTTGTTTTTTTTTTAAATATTACGTGATAAGTCGCTCGATTTGCCGCCCCCTAGGTCGTGCCGCCCGCGTGCGGTGCACGCCTTGCACGCCCGCTTACGGCGGGCCTGTTTGTAGCTTATAGTTAACTTCATTATTGAATAGTTGACAGAACGTTAGTTTCACACTTTGCCTCTAACTTTGCAGACCACAGTGTATAAAGTCACCAAAACCTAAGAAGTCCGATTGACAGCTGATTAGAGAGGGATAGAAGATTGCTTTACCACTAAGTGCGAAAGAGATTTGTTTTTATGTCTCTTTCATATTTACTAGTAAAGCAATGGCCGCCATGGCTCACGCACAATGGTCCAACATCAGGACTAAGTGGGGAAACCATATCCTGATAGATAGATAGATAGATAGTAAAGCAATGCAGTTGTATCGTGCTGTCAAATCGAACTTTTTAGATAGTTCCAGTACGTTACGGTTTTGTTACTACTAATCCGAGTCCTCAAGTCTTCATTTAAAATCTGACTTTAGTTCCTATGAAAAAATAGGAATAGTCGAACATTCATAAAGCATAGTAATAATAAATATTTTCTTTACCTGACTCATTTAAGTATTGGAAGCTACTCCTGTAAAATAATTTTCATAAGGAAATTTCGCATATTATCATTTAATCAGTACCTGCCTTTATAGGGTTCCGTACCCGAAACCCTATTACTAAGCGTCCGTTGTCCGTTCGACTGTCTATCAACGGGCTGTATCTCAAGAAAATTTTACAAAGTGTGTATTGCCGCTTTAAAAACTAATAAAAAACCGGTCAAGAGCGAGTCGGGCTCGCGCACCTAGGGTTCCGTACCATCATATAAACCGTGAATAGTTTTTAAATTTATGTCGGTGTGGCTTATATTCGTCAGAGAATTTTAATACTACAGTTTTATATCAGCGCCATCTCTTGATTGATAATTGAACTAATGTAATTTTTGTTGTTTTCTGAAAAAGTGTGCTATTTAGACACATCTTATTATTTTTCCATACATTCTTCACATACATCTTTACATACATTTCTATCACATAGAATAATTTCAGATTGAATGAAGAATGGTCAAAATTTTTAAAGAGTTCGTCAAAAATCGAAAACTATGCAACCTAAAAAAGATAAAATGTTTGAGAATGTGCACATAGCGCATGGCTACGTGCCCTAGTAGCCCCACTTCGAATTTTCAAGAATCTATTTCAGTCGCTGTTGCCAAAAAACATAAATATTTTTATTTCTTTCTTATTTGCAAAATATGTAGTTGAACATACGTCGTCTAAAACTACACCAAATTTCAAGTTCATTAGTAGTTCTTTAGATACCCAGCTGTGACAGACAGATAGACTAAGTCACACCACAAGGGTTCCTTTTTTACCATTTTGGTACGGAACCCTAAAAATAAAGAATACTCCAAAAGAAACGCGTTTTTGTTTTGGTTATTGGTACGGAACCCTTCGTATGCGAGTCCGACTCGTACTGGGCTGGTTTTTTAACAATTTTTCTCGCTCAGAACGTAGCTAACAGCTTTGTCCGTGGATTTGCTCTTGCTCTTTGCCCTCTAGCTACCAGGAGCATTTGAGTCGGGCATTTCATAAAATGACTTATAGCACTCAGCCATACTATACCTTTCTATCAAAGATAAAATTAAACAATGATAAGAAATAACATTCAATTTTATTCATAATATAGATATAACTTTCACCGGATTGTAAATAAATCCCTTAAAAAATATGACTTCTACGTGTCTTAAATTCATTTTATAAAAACTAGCTTTTATAACGAAGATGGAGCACCCTTGCCTAGAAATAACCTATTCACTCTTGACTTAAAGACTCCCAGGTTGTAGCTATCAGGAAACACAGACTCCGGCAGGGAATTCCACTCCTTAGCTGTACCTACGTATTATGAATGTGTGTGTTGTGTTAGTGTTGTGTGTGTGTGTGTGTGTGTGTGTGTGTGTTACCAAAACGTTTTGTGCGTATGGGTGGGATATCCACCGTGTACCGGTGGCGCATCGCCGATTGTCTTGTGGTCCGATGATGGAACGGGCTTGACGGAATTAAATAATGCAATTCCGACGCACATTCCCCAAAATGCAACCGGTAAAAAACCGACAGGCTAGCAAGTCGTCGTCGATGTTGAACATCGACGACGACTTGCTAACTTTGGAGCTTCATCACGACAAGCCTCTCAATGCCGATGATCCTCTTGGCTCGTTTCTCAATTGACTCAAGCTCACCTACCGAATATACCTACACACAAAATTTCATGAAAATCTGTCGCGCCGTCTCGGAGGAGTTCGGTAACAAACACCGTGCCACAATATTTTTATAAATTAGATATTGATAGTTAATTATGTTGCGATACCTTCATATTTATCTCAAGTCAAAATCAAGACATTACACAAGAAATCTCAATACAATTACTAAAAATTCGTCAACAAACAATAAAAGTTAAATAAAGTGCTCGACAACGTGGCTTCATGGCTTGTAATCGACATCACTATTCGTATATTAAATGTCGATCGTGTCTTGTTGCCGTCACACATCTCGATAATAAAATGAACATCATCTTCGAGTGTGGGTCGCACCTAATATTGGTAATGGCACATAAAATTAAGGTTATCATTTCTCTTCCAATAAAGCTTAAACATATGGAAGAATGTGAAAGAAAAAGGTTTCAGTAAATTGGGAGTAGAAGAATTAGTCTACAAAGATGTGTGAGGAAAAGAGGTAGCGAAGCGGTGCATCTTTTCCTAAAAGATCTACTATTTTGATCGTTTCATTTTACTAGCCGGGCTTAGCGCAGATCTGGCGGAAAAGGATTAGCAAAGCAAGGTACTTTTATATATATAAATAGCAATAAATGTATGCAAGCGAGGCGATTGAGAAATGCGAGTGCCCGCGCACAGCTAAACAGGTCCGCTACGCATCCTAGCATCACTCAGCTATATCGTTCACACCTACAGCTTCGCGACGCATCCACGCACCGCGCAAGCTCCTCGCACAGCATTGGTGGAAATAGTCAAACATTTTTACAGCGCCGCAACGCATCCTTGCACCGCGCTACCTCGCTACCTTGAGCATCTGTTAAGGACAAATAGCCTAAATTGGATGCAAAACCATGCAAAACATTAGCCCCTAATTAATAATGCAATATAAAGTGACTTGCACATTTTTCAGTTCAGCAAAACTAAGGTCACTCAGGAAACCGAAAAAAAAACAGTAAGATATTTTCTATTGATAGTCATTGTTTATTCTAAAATAAGCACTTATATACAGACTCATTATTTTTAATAGTCTTGGAAAATGAAAGCTAACGTAAGGTTTGTAATAATGTAATTTGAACCTTTCGTTGCTCATTTAATGCTATTTTAGTATTCACCTAATTTGCCATCGAAATGAGAAAATTCCAAAATATTGGCTTTTTGCAAATCTTTATTGCTGATAGAATATACAGTGAATAGGTTACTTCTAAGCAAGCGTGTTCCATCTTTGAACACATCATCGCTTGCCTGATCGTAAGCGATGATGTGTTCCTTTAAATATGACCTTTATTATAGACCCAGTCAATCAACCAATCATATATTTATTTGCAAACTTGGGTAATTGGTGAAGTAGAATATACTAAAGCAGAGTAAAGAGGAGTAGTACATTTGAATACTAAAAAAACATTATTAATGTGTACTCATCCTAAGTAATTAATTACGTATTCGACGGCCGAGCTGAGTTTGCATAACTTAGAACTTATGCACATTGTACACAGCGTATTTTTAACGCGCCGACGACGCATGTTTTACGAAGGCGCGCTCACGGCGCTGTGGTAGATGACCAAATTATTTCGTTAAAAGCTCGTTAGCGCGCGTCAACTGCACGTCGCCAGCGTGTTAGAAAAACGCTGTGTGTAAAGGACCTACAAATTACATATAAAAAGGTAACTAATTCGTATATATTGCAGATGACCAGTGAAAATATAACGAAGGAACGCTGGGACCAGCTGGGCCTACCACCAATGGAGTTGGCCGAATCATCAGAAAATAGCAGTATGTACAAACTATTTTGATAATGTTCTTTTCCGCAGTTTTCAATTCGATCACTTCCACCAACCAGGTCACCGACCAGCGACTGGTCTAATTAGCACGTTATAATCACCACGTAAAACCAACTTCAGCCAAATAAAATGGACAGGAAGTTGATAACCGGTACTCGGGCTAGGGCGTCGCCGCATAACGACGCGCAGGCACATCGCCCTAAACCTGCGATAAGTGGGCTAGGGCTACCGTGTTGAGTACGGGCACGGCTAAAGAGGATAGTACCCAAGAAGAAGTTCCGCTTTGCCACCTGGAACATTGGCTCCCTAACCGGACGTTGCCGAGAACTCGCGGACGTACTTGCGAAGCGTCGGGACCAGTGCGCCTTCCTTCAGGAGACGCGCTGGAAGGGAAATAAGTCACGTGACATCGGGCAGGGATACCGGCTAGTGTACACCGGATCACCAACGGGCAGGGGCGGAGTGGCCGTGGTGCTGTCTAAGGACCTCCAGGATGGACTCCTTGAAGTAGACCGATGCAGCGACCGGTTGATGCGAGTTAGGGTGCTGATCGAAGGGTCGGTAACGAACCTAATCAGCGCCTATGCTCCTCAAACTGGTTGCTGTGAGTCTGAAAAGGAGGCCTTCTGGGATGAGTTCGAGGACGTACTACGCGCTATTCCGAATTCCGAAGGTGTTTTGGTTGGGGGGGATCTCAACGGTCACGTAGGTCAGTTTGCTGGAGAGTACGGACGTGTTCACGGTGGTTTTGGATATGGCCAGCTAAATGCAGAGGGAGTCAGTATACTCAGCACCTGCGCTTTGTCTGACCTAGCCATCGCGAACACGTTCTTTCAGAAGAAGCCCCAGCATCTTATTACGTACCGTAGTGGTGCCTACTCAACCCAAATAGATTACCTGCTGGTGAGACGGTGCCACATTGGCAAGGTTACCAACTGCAAAGTCATCCCAGGTGAAAGCCTAACGGCTCAACACCGCCTCCTTGTCCTGGACTTTGCGGTTGTACCGAAAAAGAAAGTGACCGAAAAACGCAAACCCCGCACAAAGTGGTGGTTGCTTGATGGTCCTAGGCAGTCGGACTTCATCGCGGAGGTCGAGCATCTCGAGATCAGTGCTCCGCATGACTCCGCTCAAGAGATCTGGAGTAGGATCCATTCAGCAATCACCGATGCGGGTAAGCGCGTCCTTGGCACTTCTCGTGGTGGCCGCACCATAGAAAAGGAGACGTGGTGGTGGGATGACGGGGTGCAGGAGGCGACTCGGAAGAAGAAGGTTTTATTTAAACAGTGGCAAGGGTCCAACTCTCCGGATGACAGAGAGGCATATGGAGCGGCTAAGCGCGCTTGCAAAAAAGCTGTAGCCAGAGCCCGCAGCAAAAGTCTGGCGCCCTTGTACGACAAGCTGGAAACTGCGGAGGGGCAAAAGCTTATTTTGAAGCTGACGCGTGCCCGGGAGAAAGCTACACGGGACATTAGCAAATGTCTCTGTGTAAGGGACGCCCAGGATAAGCTGCTCTACGATGCCCCCTCTGTTAAGGAGAGATGGTGTACATACTTCGCGGAGCTGTCTAACAAACAGCATCCCCATAACCTTCCTCCCGAACCGCCTCCTAACCTTGGACTTATTTCCCCTATTTCCCCCGACGAAACCCGCATTGCTCTTCGCCACATGAAGAACCGGAAAGCGGTCGGGCCTGACAATGTGCCAATTGAGGTGTGGAAGGCGATGGGCCCACATGGCGTGGACCTTCTGACGGATCTTTTTAACCGCATCCTGATCACCAAGGAAATGCCGAACCAGTGGCGATTTAGCCTGATTATCCCTATATACAAAGGCAAAGGTAGCGTACAGGATTGTAGTAGCTACCGCGGTATCAAGATCATTTGCCACACCATGAAGCTCTTCGAGCGCATCATTGACACACGGCTCCGTAGCGAGTGTACTGTCTCTGAGTGTCAATATGGCTTCCGGGCGGGTAACAGCACCATGGACGCAGTGTTCGCCTTACGGAATCTGGCTAAAGCTTACAGAGAGAGAAGGAGAGCTTTGCATATGGCCTTTTTAGACCTGCAGAAGGCCTTCGACTGTATACCTCGGCAGTCCATCTGGTGGGCACTGCGCTTCAAAGGCGTTCCCGAGGCCTATATTGACATTATCAGAGACATGTACCGCGATTC
The DNA here is from genome assembly GCA_950371165.1 of Lacanobia oleracea. NCBI lineage: Eukaryota > Metazoa > Arthropoda > Insecta > Lepidoptera > Noctuidae > Lacanobia > Lacanobia oleracea. The sequence continues at coordinate 16,765,602 of OX493387.1, read as the reverse complement.
CGTGTCCTCTGTCCAGACCGCTGTTGGCGAATCGAATGGCTTCCCAATATCTGTTGGCGTTCACCAAGGCTCGGCTCTTAGCCCGTTCTTGTTTAACGTAGTGCTCGATGTAGTTACGGCAAACATCCAAGATAAGCCCCCATGGCTAATGATGTATGCCGATGACATCGTTAATCAGAACAAAGCCCATCTTGAGCGCAAAGTCAACATTTGGAAGGACACGCTTGAAAACGGTGGTCTGAGACTAAATGTGGCGAAGACTGAGTACATGTCCTGTGGCGGCACGGATTCAAATAGGTTCATCCGAATAGGTTCGGACCTGATCAGAAAGTCCGATACGTTCAGGTACCTTGGATCCGTGCTGCACGAGTCTGGCAGCGTGGACGACGATGTCCAAGCACGTATAGGCGCGGCTTGGGCGAAGTGGCGCGAGGTAACGGGCGTTGTATGCGACCGCAAAATGCCTCCTAAGCTCAAGGGGCAGATATATAAATGCATCATACGGCCTGTCCTACTGTACGGCGGTGAATGTTGGCCAGCACTAAGCAGACACACCCAGGAGCTTCGCGTCACGGAGATGAAGATGCTAAGGTGGATGAGTGGCGTAACGCGATCCGATCGCATACGCAACTCTTTCATCAGAGGTAGTCTTGGTGTCCGTGACGTGGGGGAAAAACTGCAAGAGTGTCGTCTGCGATGGTATGGCCACATCATGCGCCACCCTATGGAGTACGTTGGTCGGGGATGCATGAATATGGCTGTTCTTGGGGCTAGGTCCCGTGGTCGCCCTCGCAAGCGCTGGTTGGACGTCGTTAAGTCCGACATGAGAGCCAATGGCCTAACTGAGAAGGATGTTCAAGATCGGGCAAAGTGGAGGAAGCTAAGTAGGAAGGCGGACCCTGGCAATAGCCGGGATTAACGCCAGGTAGAAGAAGAAGAATCACCCAAACGGTTTTAATTAGGTATCAACGCAAGACGAAACGGATGGAAAAAAATAATTTACTCTTTATTTAATACATTGAAAAAAAACCCTTCGTGTATTCTTAAAGTAACAGCTGAGTTTATTCCTTCATGAATTGTATTTATTTATATGACAATTTAAAATTTATTTCAAAATAACTAATAAAAATAACTATATACATTATGAATATACAAAACCAAATATAATCAGGCGTCGAAAAATTCCTCCGTATCGCTGTCATCCGGAAACGTGCCCAAAAGACTGGCAGCATTGCCACGTTGAATGGCAATCCTAATTCTTTGAGCAAAGAACGAGCCAGCCGTCTGGTCACGCAAAGTGTCGACCAGTTGGCGAGAAATGTCCTTAAAAAGGAGACGCGCACTCGGACCTTTATTAATTGATTTGAGTTTTGATTGTTTGATGCTTTTACAATTCTGATTCATTAATCTGTCTGTTTTGCAGCTCGCGATAATAGAGGACTGTACAAATGTTTGCTTCCCTCATTACATAAATTAGTAATGCTGTTGTTATTAACAACTTTTGGGATAGGCACTTACGTCTTGCTATTAAGATTATCAGAGAATTCTGGTGAGTAAAAATTCTGAACTGAAATTACAAAATAAATGACCTTTTAATCGACTGAAATCGATTTCAAAGATATTTACAATATTTTTTTTCTATTTTCACAGATAATGCGAGAAACACTGAAATAATAATTCTCACAGGGAACAATGAAATTCCGAATGTCACTGTCCACAACATGGAAATATTTCTGCAAATAAAAAATGAAACTGCCGATAAAAACTTAAAATCAGAACCTAAAGCGAAAAGAAAAAAAAGGCAAGCCACCGCCCCAGCTGTTTCTGCAACAGACAGCGAAGACATTTTAAATATGAATGATGAACAACAACAAAAAGCTAGAGAAGTAATTTTAAAGCACGACGTTTTATGCAAAAATGAAGAGAAACAGGAAATCTGCAAAGATTTTGTTGGTAAATTAAAAGCGATAGTACATAACAATGAAGAAGAAGAAAATCCATCCAGAATAAAATTGAAAGTGGTTGGTGATGAACGAAACGATATTGCTGGTATAAAAGCAAGGAAAAACAATATTACTCCTGTAGATTTAACCAAACGCGAAGCATCACCAAATAGTAATCTCGATAGTATTCTGGAATCTGTTCCTGTCATACAGTCAAGAGATGCCAGCCCATACACTAATTCAGAAGTCCTACCACATTCTCAATTGATTTCTCCTCAGCATCTATCTGATACTTGTCTATTGGCACGTTTGTTAAAACAAAAATATCCCCGCGCAAAAGGTAAGAATAATAAAAACTGAATGAAATAATTTTCGTCTACTTTTAGTCTCACTAAAGTTCTAACCAGTCAAAATTTATTTACAGGAATGTATGATTCGTCTCCTGAATCCTTAGCACCACATTATGATCATCAAGTATTGCCTCAAAGCAGGTACGAAAACCGTGTTGGCCACATACTATAAATTATTATCTTTATTACTTTGTCTTCTTTATTTTCTTCAGGATGCTTTTCTACTTTTTAATATTGCAGATTTTTCTCACCGCCAATGCATGCTTCGTACCTTCAAGAACGCGATTTAGAGTTGCAGAGACATAAAATTCATCCCCAAGACGTTGATATATTCATGAGCTTGTTGACGTCAAAGTAAGTTTTCTACTTTGTAAACCAAAATATAATTATCTATATTTATGTTTATAAATAGATAAGCATATATTTTTTTCTTTTTTTTAGGGTTCCGTTCCGACCATCCATGAAAAATGGAACCCTTATAGGATCACTAGGGTGTCTGTGTGCCGGTCTGTCAGTCTGCCGGTCTGTCTGTCGGTCTGTCGGTCTGTCTGTTTAACTGTCTGTCTGTCCTTTTGTCACAGCCAGTTTTCTCCGGATCTACTGAACCAATTCTGTTGAAATTTGGTATGCACAGACACGTTACGTAAATAAATATTTTTTTAGTATGAGTCACTTTTAGTAAAATTTAAAAAAAACTTTTTTAAATTTTATAGTTTCACCCCAAAGTAGAAAATTAAAAAAAAGGTTTTCAAAGTGTATCGTGTGACATATCAAATTAAAGCGCTTACTGTTTTTATTTTTTCATAATTTAAAAAAAATAGTTTTGAAGTTATTCAAGAAATTGGATCAAAATTGACCATACCCCCTTATCTCCAAAACTATTAAGACTATTTTTTTTTTTAAGTCGAACATTAGTTCTATACCTAAACATTACAGAAAAGCCTATAAGAAATCTGTACCTAGTGTTAAAGAAACGTGTTAAAAAATGATATTGATTCGGAACTCTTTGCACACGAGTCCGACTTGCACTTGGCCAGTTTTTTGTAGATTTGTGTTAACTTACCTCTCGTACTGATTCCTTGACATTCCTTCTCAGAGAGAATAGCGTAAGCGACCTAAGTGCTAAAAAGTAGTTAATCACAACTATCCCTTTCAAATTTAAAATAAATATTGACTATTCAAAACACTCTTAGCATTCACATTTTCAAATTTTTCACAGATCAGGACAAACAGCGACAGAACGCGCTGCCAACTCAACACGGGAAACAATATGTCAGCCGGGCACGGTTCCTTGTCTAAGTGGAGACGCTTGCGTAGATGAGAAACAATGGTGCGACGGCAATGTGGACTGCATAGATGTCAGCGATGAAGCGAGGTGTACTTGCAAATCTAGGGTTGATAAGTCTCGACTTTGTGATGGATACTTCGACTGTCCGTTTGGAGAAGATGAAATGGGCTGTTATGGTAAAGACGATTAGTAATTTCAATTAATTCTTCTCTTAACTTACTTTTAAATTTGACTCACACTAATATTAGCTGATTACTACAGTTTTTTTGATTGCCACCATTAGATAGTGAACTGCATTATTTATTTTTTTATTTCATTTAATTCGGATAACATAGATCCATATTATATTAGTTAGTAAAAAAGTTAAACACTATGTGTTAGTAACTAAATAAATTGCAAAAATCATTAAAAATATTAATTACCTATATTATTAATTTATTACATTTAAAGTGATCAAATTTCAAAATTCATTTACTTATATTAATATATGTACTTATGTGAAAAATTAGAGATTAAAAAAAAATGTCGATAAAATTTAAAATAACCAAAATAATTAAATTAAATGCAATCACTCCATAAATTAAAACGCCGTCTTGACATTTAACTGCACACAATACCATGTATGTAAATCGGGCTGGTTTCCGCAACTCCACGACTAAGCGCGTATTTTGCGTGCAGGTGGGACAAATGCATCATTCGATCCACCCCAGCTCCCCAAGGAAGGCCAGCAACGCCTTGGTGTTACCAACTATCTCGTAGAGGGTACCTGGGTTTCCGAAGTACCATAGTATTGGGCAGAATTATTTAAAGGAATTTTAAAGAATACCTACATATTTCATATTTTACCCTTCAATTTTGTTGCAGGTTGCAGTGAAACTATGTTCAGCTGTGAAGACTTAGATATGAATGCCCGTAGCACATGCTTCACCAAAGAGCAAAGATGCAACAATGTGGTTGACTGTCCCAATCACAAAGATGAAGTTGAATGTAACATGCTAGCTCCGAGTCTACTTCAGAAACCAGTAAGTTGATCTTTAATTATTTTGTAGCAGGAAAAAGTGAAATTGATGTTATACCTATACAGGGTGTCCAGAAACTCAACGTCAAGCGGGTACGGGGCGATAGACTAGGTTAAACCAGTTCAGGCAAAAATAAATTTCATGTTACTTGGTTAAGTGATAATAGGAATATTTTTGAAAAATGTTGAAAATCAACACCCAAATTAGGTCCTGTGATCGATTTTGTAGTTTTTTTAATGTTATTCTAAATAATTACACTATTGATTGCAGCCACAAATCCAATAATTAATATAATAACTTTAGTATAAAAAATAAAGTTATATTGGATACAGGACCTAATATGTGACCTAGGGTGTTGATTTTCAACATTTTCAAAAGTATTCCTATAAGCAGTAACCAAGTAACAGGGAATTTATTTTTGCCTGAACTGGTATCACGTAGCCTGTACCCGCTTGATGATAAAAGTTTCGGGATACCCAGTATAATTGTTTGATACGATGCTATATGCAAAATGATATTCAACATTCTATTTCTGCATAGCACAAAAAAGCTTCTGCAAACACTATTTTCCGACTTTCAATACTCATACACCATAACTGTAGGTGACGGATGACGGACACGCCAATTTCACTTCACTTTCTGTTCAAAAATTTCATCGGACACTTCTATTCCTATCAATCAGAGGCGACGGATGGAATAAATGTTACTTCACTTCAACAAAAGCCTAGTCGCCCAAAAATGAATATGAAAATAAATTTGAATACGCTCACTGATTTCAGTTGACTTGTGTTATTTTTAAACTTTTGTCTGTAATATTTTCAAATAAAATGCTGACGATAGAGCATGTTAAATAAATAATAAAACTGGGCTTCGATTACCAGTTCATGAAAACAATGGTCCTCCATTAACATAACGCTGTGGACTTAGGATAAAAATTTATTTGTTTTACTTTTTGTTTAACATGCCTTAATTAATTTCAGTTATTTGCTATTTCAAATACTGAAGGATTTTTACATCGGAATTTCAAAGGAGATTGGTTCGCGGTGTGCAAGAATCCGTATATGTGGGCCCACGATGCTTGCCGACGAGAAACAGGCCTCATAATCAGGTATCTCATAATCATACTTTAGGGATCTGTTCCCGGTCTATTTACAGCTAATTTTATGATTGAGTCTCATAGAAATTGACATGCTTGACATGCATCTAGCTTTTACTGTTTTCATTAACTTTGAATGGTTTATTTTAGGCCTCCATTCATCCAGATTGTCCCAATAGATCCAATGATGAAGATTGAATACCTGAACACGGGACCCGGAGGCTTGATACAAACGAGTAACACTTGTATGAACTCCTCAGCAGTATATGTCACATGTCCCGACTTGTTATGTGGAACGAGAGTGCAGTCTACGTCACAGCTACTCAGAGAGGTACCTAATGCGACTGCATTGCGAAAATTCGATTGTATGTACGTGAGTACGTACATACAATCGAATTTTCGAGGAAAATAGTTTATGTTTCACGAGCTATTTTCGGAACTAAAAATATATTGAGGAAAATAGAATTTATTTCGTACAACGATGTCTCGATCCATTTTGTAATAATGGAAAATAAAATCACTATCGAAAAAGACATCTTGTTTCGTTCAAAAATAGAAAAAATACTATCAAGTAATACGTCTTCTTCATTACAGTATCAACAAGTGAATCAGATTTCTCACAAAAGACTTCGATCATTACTATCAAACCTTTCATTTATTTTTAGAACGCCGCGATCGAAAATCGTCTGTTTGGGCGTAACAAAAGATTTCTTCTGAAGAACCATCCGTATTCTTTGATGTTTTATGGCGACCGCTTGAAAAGGGATGTAGAAGATACCGATACTAAGACAAATTACGAAATTAAATCTGATAGATCGAAGAGGGATTTCTTTGATACGATGAGGAAGAAAAGGACAGAGAGCAGGGTGGTGGGTGGGAAGCCAAGCCAGCCGGCAGCATGGCCTTGGATGGTTGCTGTGTACAGGAATGGCATGTTCCATTGCGGTGGAGTCGTTATCACTCATAGTTGGGTAGTGTCCGCCGCTCATTGTGTCCATAAGTAAGACAATTTTTTAACTATCTACACATCGCAGATTGTGTATCTTTTCGTCTATTTATTTAAAATCAAAACCAATTCACAGATTCTGGGATCATTACTACGAAGTACAAGTTGGAATGCTGCGTCGCTTTTCGTTTTCGCCACAAGAACAGAGCCACAAAGTAACGCATGTCATAGTCAATCCACATTACAGTCAGACCGACATGAAAAACGATCTGTCTCTTTTGAAAGTCGAACCCGCTATTCAGTTTAGTCGTTGGGTTCGACCGATTTGTTTACCGAGCCCCGATACGGCTGGGCCTGACTGGCTTTGGGGACCTCCTCCTGGCACAATATGTACATCTGTTGGTTGGGGAGCTACTACAGAACACGGACCTGATCGTAAGAATTAATTAAATTAATTAGTATCATTAAAAACATACTTAATTCACGAATAAAAATTATATGTTTTTATTTTTTAAGAAATGGCATCTCGTTGTTAAGTATCGAAAAGACTGACTATGGTTACTTTACGATTTTTTGTTCGAAACGTGGCAAAAAAGACTCGTCTATTTATTTTAATGCAATTAGCACACTGTCATAATGACAAATAATTTATTTCGCCAGAGATAGGGTACAATGGGTGTTACAAGAAAGTAGGTAGTGCTTCACACATCTCACCGATAGGACTGCCAGGATTAAACAGTAAAATAGAATAAAATAGTTCACAAATACAAGAGATCAACACATAATTTACAGTAAAAAAATCATCTAAGGTATAAAAACATCTTCTCTCTTCTTCATCATCGTTCTCATTTCATTGTCTTTTGAAACTTAAATGAGGGAAGCTCTCTCAATAGACGTGGAATATGATTATAAACTTTAATGGACATGTCTCCTAAGTGACACTTTATTAACGCCTTTTTTAGCATTCGTGTTTTTCTTTGTGTTTTAGCTGACCACATGCGAGAAGTAGAAGTGCCTATTTGGGCAAACTGTAAACATCGGGAAGATCAAGCTGGCAACGAGATTTGTGCCGGTCTAGCTGAAGGTGGAAGAGATGCTTGCCAGGTACAAAAACATTGTCATATCTAACTTACATTTAAACTTCCATACTAAACTCGGATTCGCTATTAATACAAACTTACTTTATACTAACGAAATTATTGTTGGTACATGATTTAAATTACAAATTGTATTTGAATCACACTTTCATATTATGTAAATGATAACCTACAGACTACACGTTGGAATATTTCAGGGTGATAGTGGAGGGCCGCTTTTATGCAGAAACCCTTTGAATTCTCAACAATGGTACATGGCAGGGATCGTAAGTCATGGAGATGGGTGTGCACGTAAAGATGAGCCTGGTGTTTATACTCGAGTCAGCCTCTTCGTAAAATGGATTAAATATCACATATGTGAGTAGGGTATTAATTACTTTGGGAGTATATATTACTACATATTTTTTTCGTTTTCTACTTTTATACTCGCCTATTTTTCGTTTTAGCATCAAAGATTTTACCAAAATTCCAACCGATACAGGAATGTCCCGGATTCAAATGTGAAACAGGAATATCAAAATGTCTCCCAAACAAAAGAAAATGTGACAGGATAGTGGATTGCCTTGACGGAGAAGATGAAACACAATGTAAATATACTAAAACAGTTACCACGCTTGCGGATAGTATATTTGTAGATAAAAGTTCACTAGAGGAACTGCTTGAAAAAAAAGAAGTACTAACAGAATCAACCTCAATAACGAGCAGTAACAAAAACCAAAAAGAATCAACATCTCCGAAGATACCGTCAGACAAAACTGTGACTTCAACTGAAGTTATTGATGCAAGTGATCCATCCGAAGAACCAACTAATACAGAAATACTTGATTTAGAAGATGAAAAAAATCCTGTCAACAATTCACAATCACAAGAATCGACTGAATCCGAAACACAAGATTTGGAAAATGAGAAAAATCTTAGTGGTCACCAAAATTCAAGACAATCTAATAGTGACGACAAACGAAACATGAGACATGCAGAAAGTCCTACTAACCATCCACAGACAAAAGAATCAACAGATGCCCAAAAATTAGACTTTGAAAATGGGGAAAATAGTAAGAAAGAAGTTAGTAAATCACAGTTAAGAGAACCAGCCGATTCCGAAAACACAGGCTTAAAAAGTGGGGAAAATTTAACAAGCCATGCACAGCTAAAAGAACTGATAAATGATGAAGGCCTAGGAAACTTATCTATTTCTGAAGAGACTTCGACAGACGATCCGAAAAGTATGATTAGTAGAGAAACACCTTCCCCAAATCGTGGTGATACTGAAATGATTACGTTGGATTTTTCCGCTGAATCACTTGAATCTGGATCGTCAGTATTAGAACACTTAAAAGAAACAACAACAACTAAACTTTCAACAAACAATATGTTTGAAGATATCAAAATGACTAAAACACTAGAAACCTCAACGTCTGCCTTTACTCATAATGATTTTACAGAACCCATAGATAAAAAGGAGCAAACGACTCGTTCACCTCTGATAAAACAAAGTTTTGAAGACACTATCGAAGACCAAGCTGGAAATAAATCAGGACTTCGTATAAAACTACTCCCAGTTTTGAATGCAACAGAATCTGACCAGGAAGATATAGAAACAATATTTACAAACGATGATAGAAACATAACTGTCAGTCATCATCACGACGAACCATCAGCCAAAATACTGCCGGAGTTTAATAATACATCCGATCCACTGAATCAAATAGACGACATTTTTTCCTCTGAGCTTGAACCAGCTAAAACAAGAAGAAAACATCGTGTTCCTAATGAATTCGAATGTCGACGGTAAGTTAAAGTGATAAATCGATATATGTGTAGGTAAAAGATATTTATAAAAGTATTTATTTTTTTGTTGTAGAATTGAACAGACAATACCGTACCAACACCGCTGTGACCGTAAAGCGGATTGCGAAGACGGCACAGATGAACTGGAATGTACATGCACTGACTATTTGTTTACATTGGAAGAGAACCTGATATGTGATGGCGTTATAGACTGCGCTGATGGTCAAGATGAAACCGACTGCTGTAAGTAATGTTACATTATAAACTTCTTTTTTAGATGGATTTGCTCTTGACTCTAGTTTAGGTCAGAAACGAAAACGACAAAGTCAACAATGGAGTGAGCTTACCCAGAAGGAGCCTGTTCACTTTAACTTTGAAGAGATTAAGGTTGTGAGCGTTTCAAAACACAGACGAAAGCAGAGAGATTCACTCCTTTGCTGTGCGTATGTGTTTGGAAACGCTTAGTGGAAATTGGTGGAATAGCAACAAGGTAGGGATGGTGGATGACTTTCAGTGCGTCTGGATCTCTGATGGTAGGAGGGGCCGGTGGGATGAGATCATGGAGTTCTTGGGCACACTCACCGAAGTACAATCTGTAAAAGACCGACACTATTCATCACCCAATAGAATAATATTTTTCCAATGATATTTGATTTTAGTTAGTTGTCCGGAAGACTATTTCTTGTGCAAAAAAAGCAGAATTTGCTTACCTGAGAAACATGTTTGCGATGGAAAAGCTGAATGTCCACAAGGCGAAGATGAACTTAACTGCTGTAAGTATCATTTTTATGACATTAAATACTGATATGATTTAAAGTTTAGTAAAATAAAAATAAATATTGGTAAAAACGTACTTTCGAATACCTACTGCAGCACGGATACAAACACCATCCGAATAGGTTCGGACCTGATCAGAAAGTCCGATACGTTCAGGTACCTTGGATCCGTGCTGCACGAGTCTGGCATCGTGGACGACGATGTCCAAGCACGTATTGGCGCGGCTTGGGCGAAGTGGCGCGAGGTAACGGGCGTTGTATGCGACCGCAAAATGCCTCCGAAGCTCAAAGGGCAGATATATAAATGCATCATTCTTCCTGTCCTACTGTACGGGGGCGAGTGTTGGCCAGCACTAAGCAGACACACCCAGGAGCTTCGCATCACGGAGATGAAGATGCTGAAGTGGATGAGTGGCGTAACGCGATCCGATCGCATACGCAACTCTTACATCCGAGGTAGTCTTGGTGTCCGTGACGTGGGGGAAAAACTGCAAGAGTGTCGTCTGCGATGGTATGGCCACATCATGCGCCGCCCTATGGAGTACGTTGGTCGGAGATGCATGAATATGGCTGTTCTTGGGGCTAGGCCCCGTGGTCGCCCTCGCAAGCGCTGGCTGGACGTCGTCAAGTCCGACATGAGAGCCAATGGCCTGACTGAGAAGGATGTTCAAGATCGGGCAAAATGGAGGAAGCTAAGTAGGAAGGCGGACCCTGGCAATAGCCGGGATTAACGCCAGGTGGAAGAAGAAGAAGAAGACTGTAAAAAATTAACTGTTGATCCATTATCCTTGACTAAAAACCATTATAAATGCATTGCAGTTGCCCTAACAAATGGTAAAGAACTGGAATTCGACCTCGATGACAGGCCGATCGTGAATTTAGAAGGATACATTACGAAGAAACACTTACATGACTGGCACGTAGTTTGTGATGATAAACTATCAATGGAACAGCAAGAACAAGCAGCTACTCATATTTGCCGCTATTTAGGATTCAGGTAAGATATGTAAACCAAAATTAAAACTTTTTATGTAATGCCTTTCATATTATGATGTCCCCGAGAGACAATATTAATAATTTCTAGTACACAAGTACTACTCTGATAATACATACAATTATTAATTTCACATTAATAAATAGAGATCCAGTAAAGTTTAAACGTAAGTGTCAATGTGGTTAAACCGAGTTCTTTTGCAGCTCCGCAAATACATACAATGTGAAATACATAAATCTCAAAGAAGATGAAATTGCGGAACGTAGTTTATACAACAAAAGAAGCCGACGAGATACTGTAGAACGAGTTCCTATACATTTCGCCTACAGGCGAGAAAGTGTGGAAAACGATACTGCTCGACATACTGTTATAAAGGATCCCCAAGTAATAAAAGAACAATGTGTACCTAACATTACAAAAACTTGCAAATCATTGTATGTTTTCTGTGATAATTCACTCTTTACGAACTTTGATGATGCTCAAAACATGTTTTTGCGAGAGGCTGAATCAGGCGAATCGGTTAGTAATCATACATGGCCTTGGATTGCTAAGATATTTGTTGAAGGAGATTATAGGTGCACTGGAGTCTTAGTGAACTTATCTTGGGTGTTAGTAAGTGATTCATGTCTCTGGGATTCAACGTAAGTATTGAAAAATATTTACCAACAACTGCAAAACTTATTACTTAGATTAAAATAATAAAAATTGTAACTAAAACACTGTTTCAGACTACCACATCACTACATAACAGTTGTACTAGGATCTCATAGAACGTTAGGAAGTGTGAACGGTTTGCACGAACAAGTTTATCAAGTAGATGCCAAGAAAGACGTGTATCGCAGCAAAGCGACGTTATTGCACTTAAGGGAACCAGCACATTACTCCAATCTCGTCAAGCCAATGGTGGTTTCTTCGTCGTAAGTTTTTCTGAATTAATCTACTGTTCATGTTAGTTATATTTACTTCTATATGATTAATATCAATGCAGTACTTACTATTACAGCTATTCCTTAGAGCAGAAATCGACTTGTGTCGCCGTTGGTCAAGATTACAAAAATAATACAATAAGTGTGTTCCTAGAAGAAACTAGTGAGAACTGTCATCCCAGTAATCGGTGCTTCAAACGAAAATCGAGTGAACATATTTGTCCCGTGAGTACCCAAACAATAATATAATCCAACAAGATGTCGAGTCTTATACATTTTGGAAAACTTCATTTAATAAATACGAGGCTTATCATAAACTAGTTTCTTCCCGCGGCTTCGCACTGCGTAAAAGTTGAACCTACGAATAAAAAGTGTTCGATATGTGTCTTTATTCAGGCTATGGTCTCCTTGTGTTCCAAATTTTATACAAATTCATTGAACCATCCAATTGTCTTTTTCATTTATTATTACAATATTAAGATTCTGATATCTCTATTGCGATCTTAATATTCTACCTTCTTTTTAGTTTGATGAGACATCACATCGTCACTGGGCTGGTATTGTTAGCTGTCACACTGAACTGGGCTGGTACCCAGCTGCTTCTTTTGTCGACGGCAGAGGTGAATGCGGATTAAGAGACCATATTAATGCTACAGATATAGAAAACCTTAAAAACGAATTAAAGCATCATGGTAAGTAGACAGGCTTTGATCAAACCAAACTCATTGTTTGGATCCAGCATATTTTTCGCCAATTTATTTTAGAATTATTGCAATGATATTTTACTTCGAGTATTATGGATTGGTATAAGATCTCACTCTTCTCATTTATGTATTTGAGTTAATCGTATTAGATGAAACCAATTTATCACATTGCACAGTATAACATTTTTTCATAATATGTAAGTAACAGCGTACCGGTTGAACCATTCAAATTTTCAGAGAACTTCCTTCTTCTTCTTAGCTTCGCTCTTTCTAGAGTGGTTACACAACACTATCTATACGAATTCCGTCCAATCGTATCGTATCTGGTCCTGTTATAACTCGCCTCACGAACTGTAATTTTCTTAAATTAAAAAAAAAATCTGACCGTCGCGTCGATTCTCAGTCTAAACGAATGATTTTACAGGTAAAAAGACACTGGCTTCACTAATAGACAAAGATTACGGCGACGTCTGCACCGGAGTGCGCTGTGGTCGAGGGCGCTGCGTTCCTTTGCTCCATGTTTGTAATGGCGTCAGAGATTGTGAAGACGGCAACGACGAGGCAGAAGGAGCTTGTGAGAAGAAAGCTAAAATGTGTGATAGTGATCCTTATCATAAAGGATGCGGTAAGAGTCTTTTCAGTCCAGTGCGTACCCTTTACGGTATTTCAAACAAACTTTATTCTTTGAATTGAATGAACCCTGAAAGAGAGAGTGATTTTTCACTTTTCTACAGTAATTTAAAAATTGCTATCACTGTCTGTGGAAAGACTCGCGAGGATCTTGCATAAGGTTGTGAGTTTTTTTTAAATACCGTGAACAGTAAATGTTCTCACTAAAGTTAATGATAGCGTGACGGCGTGATAGGGGAGAATTAACAAACAAATCATGTTGCTCTGACCCCGGTTCCTTCCAAAAGGAATAATATTTACCCAAATCTGCTAAACAACATCTATGCATTAAAAATACAGCACTCAAGTTTCCTGCGCACTCAAACTCAAAGCATTTATTTCAAATACAGCATTTACAGGCACTTTTTAAATGTCATGGTCGGCTGGTCAAAAAGTAAAGCTATTTGCAGCTTCCAAAGCGTAACTATCTCTATCTAGAAGAACGTGCCAGAAACTTCACGAACACTCTTCTAAAAATAATAAATTGTTACAAAGTTATGGTTATATCATTCATGTAACCATACCTTCACTAACAGTAGAAAGGGAAGACAATGATTTCCTATCTTTCACAAAACAAACATCAATTTTATTATTAGGATTACGTCACTGAGATCGCTCATCACATTTAACACGCAGCCTGCGTATGATTGCGATTTTATGCTCTATATATTTGGCAAACATTTATGTCAATCATTCTTATTTTTTGAGCTCCCAGTCAACTTCACGGAAACCATTGGATAAACTTCTATTTGCTCAGAAATATTTTATATTTTATGACTGTCTTAATATCAATCATCAATCGTAATATATAAAATTCTTACGTTACTGGTGACTAAGTGAGTGACTCACCGCACAACCCAAACTACTGTTTGCAGAAAACTGAAAATGTAGTTACATGTAGCTTCCCTACGCTCCTTAGGATAGCATTAAGAGAGGATTTCCCGAAATTTATACGGGTATGGAAACGCGCAAAACGGGAAATTGCGCGTATGAAGTGGCGGGCAAAAGTACTACTAGTTACGAGTAGTCTTAATCATATTAGTCGCACACTTTCTTTCTGAAAATCTTCTTCGCGTGGCGTTACGTAACATATATATATAACCACTAATATATTATGTTACTAAATTGTAATCTCATATGTTACGTTATTATATTCAAACCATACATCAATCTCAGGTGGAGAATGGAATCTCATTTTTTACCGTTAAAAATGAGTATATCGGGTCTCAATTGAGAATATCACATTTCAGAGGTGTAAAAGGGTCAGTTCACTCAAATAAGCAGTAACGATTTTTCATTTCGTGTTTCATTTGATCATTTACGGCCCCAAATTTGGAATTGGTTGAATAATTTTGTGACACAATATCATTGAACTTAATGTCTAAGTATTGATTAGGGATTTTTATACAATTAGCAAAGATAAAGTCAAAGATTTATTTGCAGATAAATATGGTTAACACACAGCGGTCAAACTTATAACACCCCACTTTTTTGGTCGGGGGATAAAAAGTAAAAGCAATTAGTTGAAAAGCTTGTTAGGTACAATTTTAATGTTTTATGTCAGATTCATAATGCCACTAGAAATCTTCATTCATTTTTGATTTGATTCATAAATAATACATGGTACCCACCTCATATTATACTATCAATGAACTACAAAAAGTTTGCTGCTAGAATACACATTTCCAAACACACAGAAGACAAAGGTATTTTTTTTAATATCCTGTAAAACTCCTTAATCATTTAATTACAGAATGCTCAGTCGGCCAAATGAAATGTCGCAACGGAAAATGCATATCAAAGGAACTATTCCGGGATGGCAACAACGATTGTGGTGACGGTACTGATGAGCCGGGACAGACCATTTGCAAGGATTATTTGGCAACCGTCATGCCTTCCAGATTGTGTGATGGCATACTCCATTGTCATGATAGGAGTGATGAAGACCCGGCGTTCTGCAAATGTTTTGCGAAGAGGAACTATAAGTGAGTGTTTTTTTCTTCTTAATGTATTACTGATGAACTTTTATTAGGTATATGGACAAGTAGCTTCTGCCAGCGTCTTCGCCCGCGTGGTCCCTAGGGAACATACTCCCGGGATAAAAAGTAGCTTATGTCCTTTCTCAGGCTCTAGACTATCAGTGTTCCAAATTTCATTTAAATCGGTTCTGTAGTTTTGGCGTGAAAGCGCGACAAACGGACAGACAGAGTTACTTTCGCATTTATAATATTAGTAAGGATTGTGACTATTGTCAACATTTACTTTCACATTTTCCTCACAGGTGCGGTTCCAAATCTGGTGTAGACCACTGCGTGGCTCCTGATACAGTATGTGACGGGGTTCGGGACTGCCCCAATGGAGAAGACGAGCAGACTTGTATGGCCCTCAATGCTCCATATGGAACGCCGTAAGTCCACATAAATAACTAGCTTTTTCAGCTTTGTTTCCTTGAAATATCCCACAGAAACTGTGCATAAGCCAGGATAAAAGTAGTCTACGCCAAAAAGTAATTAGTAGTTTTATTTTTATAATAAAAGTTAGGATAGTATTCTTCTTTGCATAATTACACTAATTATTTGCTTGATAGTAAAGGTTAAGGGCCATTTTTAATGATTACTTAATCTAACATTGGCCTAGATTAATTTATATCTAACTCAATCAATTTATTACCTTTTCATAACGCAAAGAATACAAACGTTTTATAGGTCTGACCAAAATTGTCTTATTTTTACAGGTATGGCACAGGACAAGTAATAGTCCGCTCCCACGGCGTCTGGCATTCCAAATGTTACGCCACTGAAAACCACACGAAGTCAGAATTAGAAGCCATTTGTTCAGAATTAGGCTTCTTCAGCGGGCATGCGAAGCAAATCAAAAAGATGGAAAAATTCGTAGTCCACCCTTATAACAATTTAGTTGTAGACCCTTTCAACGAAATTACACTAAATAATAATACGGTTATAAAGATGAGAAATACCCACGAGCCTTTGGCAAAGGCGGTGTTTGATAAAGGATTGCAGAATTGTTACCCAGTTTTCATAGAATGTCGTTAGTTTGATACTCTATAGTATTTATTTTTATTTATTGATATAATTAGATTGTATTTTTTGAGATTACCAGTTTTCTTTTGAATAAATGTTTTATTTTTAATAAAATGTTTTTTTATTAATAAACCAGTTGATACTGGATCAGTTTTATGATAGTGATATTTTTTTTATGGGAAGAAGTAATTATCAACATTTTGTATCTAAGAGAAACAGGCAACGCACCCTTGCGGATGAACAACTAGCAAATACTAGGTTTAAAGTTCCACCGACAGATGGCGTATGAAAACAGCGCCATCTTGCGGTAAACTTGGCAAGCCACAAACTTGATTCAACACTACCTGAATCAAGCTACATTTATGTTGGACCGGTTGTACATTTGTTTCTTTAGCCTCTGCTGTTGTTATTAAAGTGTAGAAGATGGCGCTTGTTTAAAATATTCAGTACAAAACTAGTCTAACATTAATACTGGCCCTTGGTAATCGATCAAATCCAATACTCATCAAGCACACTGGCTAAACGTCATTCTGTCTCTGACATTATAAAGTGGTTGCCAATAATGGAAGGATGATTTAAATTCGGAATAAATACTTTTTGTAAAGTGAGGTGTAAATGGGTCTAGAGAATTATATACACAGTTATTAAACCTTTGCGTAGGTTTGTGTCTCATTTTTCGATTCACAAGATAGGTTTGTCTATGAGTCTAATGCATTGGCAATCTTCATTTCATTATGGAACCTAAAATTACCATCTATTGATTCTTATAATTTAAATTCTTCAGCTCATAATTCATTATTAATATAGTCACTGCTCATGCATAATCCGGCTCCCAAAATATATCAGATCACGACCCCAAATTAATTTACAAAAGTTCAGTAACATTAACTATATCTGTGTCAAAATAGTCATTTAAGTGTGTTTATTTAAGTCAAAATAAATTTATTTATTTTTCTTTGGCATGACTCTAGAAAAACTTTAAACTATGATAGTGAGTATTAATACATTTAGAACGATCATATTTATTTTTATCGATTATAAAGCCATTTTACTTTTTATTTATTTTAGCAAACCTGTACAAATTCATTAATAATGCTAATCGAATGAATTCTAAAAGTATTGCCAATTTTTATTCTGCAGTTTGTAAAAATGTTACTATATTATTATTTAATGGCCATTGAACACGATAGAAACATGAAAGCAATGGCTCAGGTGTCTAAAATATATATTATTTTAATTATATTGTGTATTTTATTACATCTACCTAATGTATTTATTTTCAAAACAACTTTCGCCTGTGACTTTGATCGTACTCTATATATTATCTTAATCACAATTTTACTAATAGATTTTGTAGGTCTCTAGGTTTTTTGAGGAAGTATTTCAAAGAGAGCAATTTCTGATTTATTTATTACAATGTTTGACAAACACTGCAAACAAATGAACTGTTTTAGAAATTGTTTTGAGATTCAAATATACAAATTCATTAACTGATGAATTGATAAAAAATTACTTATAACAAATAAACATGATAGGTAATTGTACCATAAAATCAATATATCCTTCCGATCAGCCAACAAGGAAGTTAATAGAAAAACCAAATCAAAGTCTTCAATCAGTTACCAAATATAAAAGCTCAATTAACTATGCATTTATTCGGCTTGAATAATCGTCATTAAATGATGAATTACGTTTTAAACAAACATAAGTACATAATTAATTGTTAGTCAACATCGACAGTGGCAAATAAAGGAATAGACCAATTTATTAAACAAACTCCAGGGTCAAGAATGTCACCTCAAAAATATCAATTTAATTCAAGTTCTGGCCATTAAACGTTTCTGATTCATTTACTTAGACACATATAAAAAGAAATAACGCTAAGCAAAAAAATCTAGAATTAACATAACGTGTGTTAGATAAATTCAAATTATTGCAATTTGGTGGCAAAAGAAAAAAGAAATTCTAAGCTAGGTATAGAAAAATGTAGGAAAAGTTTGCCTTTTTGCTGACATTACGGTTGGTTCGTAGTAACCGGGATATTTAGAACCTAGAACTATTGGATTGGTTAATCAATTTTATTATTAAATTACTTAGAGCTAAATTAAAGATACTACACACATATATTTTCTAAAGCGGAATATTATTCCGCTTTAGAAAATGTTAGAGTGAACAGGCTTCTTCTGAGCTGGTAAGCTCGTTCAATCGTAGTCAGTTTGGTCCTTGGACGATTCAAGTTACTAAGCAAAGTTGGTCTTACTGGAGGCTACGGTGTTGGGTTACACCCGCTTCAGGACTCTGAAGAATTACATGAAGTTACGTTTTTGCTTCTTGTCCTTTTTGCAAATGTTCTTCATAGTGAAAAGCTTAGGACACATTCTCAATAACCGTCTGCTCCGAAATTAAGTCGTTACAACTTTAAGTGAAATATCAATCTCTTTCAATAGAGATTATCATCTGAACAGGATAATTAACACAAAATTCACAAATTAGCAATACGGTACCCATGACAACCTAGTTAGTGTATCCACTCCCATGTCTATCCTCATTAATGGGCTTACAATATTTATGGACCATGAATATATTAATTTGGTCAGACCACTTGGTCACGTAGTGCCACAAGTCTAAATGAAACCATAAATAACACGGTAGGTATATAATAAAACTGTAGATACAACGACTCGACGCCATAGAGTCTGCCCGCGATGATGACACCACTATTTCAATTTGGGCCATTTAATTCAGAATACATTAATGATAAGACATTATGTAAATTTAAATTACTTTAGAGAAAAATTTTGAGCGGACTCAAACATTTAACATAATATTATACACACTCTGTAAAGATGATAAATGAATAAGAGATTTACAATAAAACGTAAGCTTACATGTATTGCAGGATCATTGAATAAGGAGGTATAAATTTAACAATGTCCATTGTATTATAATTTTGGTTGTAAATCAGAATTTTTAATGCGTTTCTTTAATTTGCGCCGACCGATTTATTTTTGCGCTAGCGTTCCGTGGGACAGCTTTGACAGCCTCCGTATTTACTGCCTTGACACATGCAAACTTTACTCCTTTTTGTTTTAGTTTGATTTCTTAAATAATTTTTGTGCAGGTGTCTGTAGGATCTAAATCAGCATGCAAAAGAATATCTTAATTGACCTTTTCATGTGGTTTTTTATTATTGTAGATTGTATCGACATCTGACACTTTTAAGAGCCGAGTTCATATCCTATCTGTATGTTATAAACATCAAGGCATAATCACATGTTCGATCAGAAGTTACAGGCAGATCTCTGTTGGTAATATTATAATGTTAATCGGGGATAAATGATGATTCAACGAGTATGGTATAAAATTGATCATTTGTTGTGGTGTCATTTACTTTGGCGAATTTATTTGGGTATCGATCAGCCGTTCTCATTACTTGTTTAAAAGAGTCACACACAGAGTTGCCTTGACTTGAGAGGTTCTTGGATATGCAATTTATTGGGCGATGCATCACAGAGCGCTCTCTTCCGAGCCGACAGCTAAAAGTTCACACGTGTAAAATTCTGAAAAGAAAATTAAAGCTGTTTGTTTATAATGATACGAACCACAACTAATGACCAATGAAAGGCTAAAAAAAATACTGCAGAAAATTGAGACCCCGGTTCATTGGCTGCTGAATTTGGAAAGCATAACGGAACTGTTTGTGGCCACAAAAAGTTCCCTTCAGCCCTCAACTCTGTCTTAAGTGAAACACGAATGCGTTGACTTTTTGCGCTCCAAGGCTCTTTCGGATCCCAAGGTTTGTTGAAGTGGAACCAGTGGGTTTTTATTTCACGCACGTAGGTAACTGTTTTACTGATGGTTATCGCCAAAAATAACCTTTAATTACCGTGTAGTTTGAGCTACCCTGACCTTTCACACAGTCACTTGCAGACGCTGCCTCCTCGTGTAGCTATATGTACGGATTAGACTTGACAAGCCCTTCGACTTCTACTTAGGACAAAGGAGAGGTCGTCATCTGCGACACATAAATAACCTTCAATAAAAAGTTAGGGCCTCCAACTGTAATAATTTATTTATATCAAAAAATTAAATAATGCAAAATCCTTTTTTTACAATTAAATCGTTCTAAAAAATCACATCATGGTTTCTCATACAGATAAAGCCAACCAATGTTATGTAAAATTATGTTTTAATGGCTGTCTATTTACCCAGAAAAGGGCCAAGTAAATGAGAACAAGTAAGGATGGTAAATCATCAAATGATTCCTCTCGCTCTGAGTGAAGCAGAAGGGAGTGTCAGACTCTTACTGACTACAACCCATCCGCGTTCCTCCTAATGCCCTTTGCGTTCCAGGGCTGCGGTGACTCTTTCGAATAAGATCCGAAACCCTGGATGGAAACAAGTCCTAGCAAGACGATGATGTGTTTTAAAAGATATAGATAATAAAGAGTATTCTACCTATCGATAAGAAGCAAAATACAGTAACATATTATATTTTCTATCCAAAAATCGTTTTACCATTTTCCCAATAAATCTGTCACGCAACGTCAGATCTAATAGAAGCTTAACACTACATGCGGTCAGATCATGAATTATGCGACACATCGATTACAAAACGGAACACAGTATCAATTCAGTGGCGGCTGCCTTTGAACTCCACGCCACTTACCGGACGATATGCATTACTTACCATATCTCATTGTCTCATGTTTACGCCTTTCTCTTTTAACGTCATTAATAAAGATACCATTTCTGCATTTTTTCCTGACTTACCGATTAGATACAGTTTGATTTTAACACTGGCCTTTAAAAAAATCTTATTTTTTTTATCTCAATTCTAAATTTTAACACCTTAGACATCTGATCAAAGTATATTGACTATTATAATCAGAAGCAACGCCAAGCCCACTTTATTTATTGACATACCCACCATAACGACTGTGATTGATTTATGATATAATAATAATAATAATAATAATAATAATGTTTTATTTTCAGGCAACTAAGACCCATACAAAAAATACACAATATAATATTACATAAAAATAAACTAATACACATAAAAATCACAAAAATTAAAACTTAATACTTATATTCTACAACAGACAGGGTTGTTATTATGAGATGCCCCATTATTGTACTCTCACCAAGCCTGTCAGCTATCACCTTCAAGAGGCTGTTGCCACTGCCACGCAATCTGGCGAGCAGAGACGCACTTTTTTTTTTAATTTAGCTTATTTAGAATTTTAATGTAAAATCTATACAATTATAATAAGGTGTGTGCAAAATTAGGCGCAAAACAATGATGCACAAAATATAGTGAACACGGAAGAGTCGACAAAACATTACCTTGTACGAGTAATAAATCTGTCTCTCGGCACATATCAGAGGATCTTCATCGATAAAGAGCCAATAAAACGCATCTAATTAATGATTGTTCAAACATAAAAAAGCCGCTCCAACACTTCCGACATCAAAATTTATTTACTTTTGAACCATTAAAAAAATTTGCGCCAAAACTTCGGGCTTTGCTTTTTGTAACAAAATAAAAACACACGCGTTACTATTTATCTTTTTCAATCAATCAACGATTCCTATTTACAGGTTTTTGCAAATGCCTTGTTATCTATTCGAGTTAGCGTTTCCTACAAAGTCTTTACGTTTTATTCATGAAGAGTGCTTGTTTACGTAGGTGTGGATAAATGTCAAAGTAGCATGAAAATACAAAAAATTCGTATGATTGGTTTGCTTTGTACAATTACGCACGGTTGGCACGGTCTCGTCGTTCCTTATGTGGCGTTTTATTAAGATTCTTACGGCATGGCTCCTTATTCCGTGTAAACACACACAACACACTACGCATGTGCACGCTTACACGTGCTTACAGCCGGCGCACATGCGAAATAAACACAAAGAACTGCCGTGGAATATTTGTGAGGATAACTTCTTCGTAAGCGTATTGTGTTTACAAAGTATTGGCAGGACTTATTGCAAATCAAGAACCTACAATGTTCAGTGTTCCTTTTACTGTGAATATCTGGCGATCCATCTTATACATGTTGTTTTATTTGAGCTGCTTTAATCGTGAATTATTGTAATATTTATATTCCAAGAAACTAAAAAGCTCAAACGTTAAAGGCCCAATAAAATGTCGTAGAAAGAAAAGCTATTAAGGTGGATGCTCCAGGGTAGCCCGCGAAATTCAAATATTTTTATGTTTTTTGCAATTTTCCGGTCAGTGTGAAGCTGTATGTGGACCAAATGCGATCCGCGACCGTAACGCGTATTTATCTAAAGAATTATAACCATTTTAATCATCAATATAGCCCTCTAAGTTCATGTAGTTCGAAAGAATGATTATTTCTGAAATATTCATTCTTTCGCGGGCTACCCTGGAGCATTCACCTTAAACATTGTTGCATCTGACGTCAATACAGCATAGGTATCGATAAATCAATATTATACTCGTATCATTGACAGGTTATGAACTAAAAAGGCAATTCCATTAATTCCCTGATTATTGATCTTCTCATCAATCCAATCTTGAGGTTTTTGACAAAGTTACGACACCGGTTAACTTTTTATTTCTCGACTTCCAAAAGTCGCCACTCTAAGCCGGTGATAAAATTTTACACACTCTAAATCTAAAAATAATATTACTAAAATGGTTTAAATTGATCTACAAGTGTCTCATTCATATGCGCGTTATGGGAACCACGCCCGCTTTTCAACATCACTCTTAAGGATAAAATAGAGTCATATCTTGTGCCTCCACACGCCTATTTTAGAGAATACGTGTAGATAACCAATTTTATTGTAAAAATTTGTTAATAATTCTTTTAAAGAAGACGTGAGTCATTCTCGTGACATCATTTACTGTTTTACTTAATGTCCACAAAATGTTAAATGTGGAAGAAATATTGATACTGCGCTTGAACCGCTGACCCGATGCTAGGCTCGTCGTTTATTAAGTAGTTTATTAAATCGAACGATACAGTAAAGTGAGTCACTATTATATTTTCTTTTATATAAAAAATATTCAATGCCAATGAGTCAGATCAAAAACAAGCCCTTTTCTTACTTCCTTTCCTATAAAATTGGCTATAGCAGCTTAACATTATTGCAAATTACTTTTAGGGTTCCAAAGGGCAACCCTGTTAATAAGCCTCCGCCGTCTGTTTTTCTGTCTGTCAGCGGGTCATGAACTAGATAGACAATTGAAATTTTTGCAGAGTCTGTGTTTCTGTTGCTGTTTAATAACAAATAATATAATTTAAATAAAGTTAAATAAAAAGGCCCCCATAGAAAACACATGATTTTTTTCGGCATGGTGTAGAACTCTTCGTGTGCAAGTACACTTGGCTGTATTTTTTTTGTATACTTTTAATGGTTTTGTTCCAAGCTAAAGCGGTGACTACTATGGCCAATTTTGACCTTCATCGTCACAGCACAGTCTCAGGGTGCAATTGATTTCCACCGTTCGTTATGCTCCAATTTCAAAGCTTAGGTTAGCGTAGCTATAGTGGGACATAGTATAATAAAGCTTAGTTTCTCTTCATTTATTAAAGCGACACAACACCGCTTAGCTCTAGTGGATCGGTCGTACATAGTACCTACTCGTAGTTTTTAGCTTAGTTTTACCGCTCAGCTGCCTCGCATATTTCTAGTGGTACCGCAGCGTTAGCGAACTACAACCAAATCAACCAATCAATAGAACTAATCTTAAAAACACATCCCTCGCACATACTCCAGACTCCAGGCTCCAGACTGAGAGTTTAGTTTTGTTTAGTTTACGAGTAGCACATAGCTCACATAATTTAGCTTAGCTATTGGTCTGTACCCGTTGTGTCTTCAATTAGAAATGGATTAGCTTATTCATGTATCAGCAATAAATTACAAAAACATGATTCAATTGAATGCACTAGAAGTTTCTGACTGGGAAAACAAAACTATGAAACCATTTAATTAAAATGAAGTGACGATACTTATCATAATAACATATTTAACGATTATTATCTAATCGTTTTATATGTTGTTTTCTCTGTGAGATTCTGTAGAACATTATTACCTTATTATGTTCCACAGAATCTCACAGATTACTATCATGGGCAATAAAAAAAGTATTAAATACATTGTATCTTCTAAGTAGCCATTATACAAAGTAGGAGATGATCACATCTTCGTTCATGCAGTCCTTAGCAACTAATTCTAATGTCTATTATAATCAAATATGGCTTTTTTATTTTTAAGGTTCCGAACCTCTATACCTACCTACATGAAAAACGAAACCCTTATAGGAATCTCTCACTCGGTTGTCTGTCCGTCTATCAGTCCATTTTCTCCGTATCTACAGAAGAGATTCAGTTGCAATTCCGTACACGTACATATTTCCCGGTGACCCAAATGGGGATGTGTAACGAAAATAAATAAATTTTGAACATGGCCTTAGTATTTGGGGCTAAGAAATTTAAAAAAAAATTTTTGCTTCTGTACCGTGTGACATATCAAATGATAGGACGTACTGAGAGGGTTTCGACTATATTTTTTCAAGATTTAAAAATAAATGACCATTCCCCCTTTTCTCCGAAAGTAATGAACCCAAAATTAAAAAAAAAAATACAGATAATAGCTCTTTGCCTATAGATTACAGGAAAACCTATGAGAAGTCTATGGTTTGAAAGTAGCATATTACAAAAATCAGATTAGTTCGGAACCCTTTGCATGCAAGTCCGACTCGCACTTGGCCGGTTTTTTCTTGAAACATACATGAATAAAAAAATAGTTACACTCGCTTCAAATTAGACCCATGCTTATTTTAGCGCGCAGTAAAAAAAGATTGACAATTAAACCATTGATTGGCTAAATGATTGATTACCATTTTTTTCTTACTCCTTTTTATCAAAAACAGGAAATCTAAATATACGTGTATCTATCAAGCGTTAAATCCTCACAAACAAAAAAATTGTGTGTCATCAGTCAAATGTCACTCATCTCATCATTGCTTTGGGTTATAGATATATACATATTTATGGTCTCATATTTAAATATTGGCAGAAAATATGTCTCCAGTCTTGCCATGAAGTACCATATTACCCAGTTAATGGGTTGCGGAGATCTGGTAGGCAGACACTCCACGTAAAATTCTGGTATCCGGCTTGACTAGAAGCCGACCCCAATATAGTTGTGAAAAAAGGCTAGCAAGATGATGTTTTAAATATTAGCAGTACTAACAATACGTTTTCAGGGTACCTCAAGTCCGTAAAGCAATGGTGACGATCGAGTTATGCTATAAGCAGGGCTCTACATTCACGAGAATTAGAAAGATGAAGTTCTTTTGTGAAATTCATAGTATTCAAAGTAAGTTTTGATCATAAGCCAAAGCTACATACTTTGATCGTCTTTTTTTCTTTTTTTTTTTTTAAACGTTGCCCCGCACTAGGATTTTTTCCTGTATTGTGGGTGCGTTTATAAACATACAAAGACACATACACAAACAGCCAGACCCGGAACAACTATCTGTAGGCCATACAAATAATTGTTCCGTGCGGTAATCGAACCCACGACACGCGGCGCAGCAGCCGATCGCTGAACCACTGCGCCAACCGTGCCGACCAATTTATGATATAGTTATATCATAAATTATTTATTGGCATGAACCATTATTGTCGATCTTATTATTGTAAGGTAAAATTTAAATAAAATGTTATGCTTACCTTTAATTTAGATGCATGCAATGGTATTATTGTATTTGAAATGATATGTGCTGTGAATGTCTTTGTGTTTATTTAGTTGGTTTGCCTAAATAAATAAATAAATATTTTTAATCCTAGAGTGGATTAAAAAATATGGTTAATCATCAACAATGAACCGTTTGATCAACGATATGGTAATCAACCATATTATTAATCCTTGGATTAAACATATGGTTGATGACCATCTTAATCCATTCCAATAATCTGTTCTCTGACGCTAAAGGCAGCTTTTTCTGAACAAATTATCTCACTTTTTTTATTCCGATTTACTAACGAACGCAATTCAGAAGGGTAACAATGACTAATAAACATCCAATTTAGTGCAATTTGGAATATCCAAATAACTGATAATGGGTTGATAATTGCTTCAGTACTAATTACGTGTTACATTGAGGTGGAAGTGGAAGTTAATTAACCTCTGTGGAGACTGCGGTAGGGATGAGCTTAAAAGTCATGTCTGAAGAATTGCGCGATTACACTTGGTTCCGCTCGTGACTCTACTTGGTTTTTCTCTTGAATTTTCTCACCACTGATTTGCTTTAAGTTTGGATGGATCCTGGTAGATAAGGATTTTTGTCAATTATGTTGATAATTAATAATAATATAATAATAATAATGTATTTATTGTTTCACAAACTAGGTGACATACATGCTTAGTACAAATTGATGTGCAAGAATGAACAGATGATGTACAGCTAGTATGTAAAAAAGGAAACCCTGTGCTATAAGTATTAGCTACCCTTAAGTGACACAGTGCAAGCAGTTCATGATTAAATGCAAACATGTTAAATGAAGTTGCTGAGACAATAACAATAAATTTAAATAATAATATGGAAAAAAAAACTTAAAGAGCAGAATCACTGAAACTAGTAGTTAACTAAGCTTGTGGTAGTGGGGATAGTTAAATATCATATCAACATGATTTCCTTTCTTTGGAAAACAGTTCATTGCTTCTTTAGGACTCGTAGAACTTCTTTTCTTTGACTTCTTTTCTGGTGCCACGAATAATGATTACCATCCTCTTTGTATTGAATTCTGCACGTCACGTATTGTACGTAACGTAAAATTTTACCACAGCTACAGTACTCGTTTCGAACATAATATCTATTTAAATTAGGTACTATATTCATGTTTAATTTACTAAAATAAAATGGGGTTGTAGTTTTTCATATTCAAAATTCACTTACGTTAACGTTACTCATCTGCCTAGCCTTTTCCCAACTATATTGGGGTCGGCTTCCAGTCAAACCGGATTCAGCTGAATACCAGTGTTTTACGAGGAGCGGCTGCCTACCAGACCTCCACAACCCATTAACTGGGTAACACAGTACTTCTTGGCAAGACTGGAGTCAGATTTACTGGCTTCTGACTATCCGTAACGACTGCCAAAGATCTACAAATGACAGCCAGGACCAACGGCTTAACGTGCTTTCCAAGGCACGGAGGAAACTCGGTATGTTGAGATGGTCACCCATCCACAGACCAACCTTGGCAAGCGTTGCTTAACCTTGAAGATCGACCTGTGCAGCTGTTATTCTTTTGCCACGAGCTCCTCTAGTGTTAACTTAATTAATTAGACAATAAGAAATCGTTCTAAAGAATTATACTTAACATAACTATACGTCAAAATATTTGTGTTCTGCCCTCAGTTTCTTTCATTTACTTTTACTACAACGTTAAAACTTCAAGATTTATTTTTATACGTGAACATAAAATTAAAGCAGATAATCCCACGTAACTACTATTATAATCACACTCTCTTAAATAATGTGATAACTGAAACCATGTAACAACCTTTTAATCATAAATAGATAACGTTATTTACACACGTAATATCTATAAAACCGCCTCATAAAAAGATATGTCCGAAGAATGTTTGTCGCTGTGAAACCTTAAAATTAATATAGATAAAGAAAATAGTAGATAGATACCTAGATACTATTTATACAAAGAATTCCTGTCCTGATCATACACCTTTTTTGTTCGCCGTTTTTATATCCCGTTGCGCTGCTGCGAACAAGCCTTTCCTTTCTCCATGATCATTCAAAATAATAAAAAGTCATCTGCCTAGCCTTTTCCCAACTATATTGGGGTCGGCTTCCAGTCAAACCAGATTCAGCTGAATACCAGTATTTTTACGTGGAGTGGCTGTCTACCAGACGTCCACAACCCATTAACTGGGTAACACGGTACTCCTTGGCAAGACTGGTGTCAGATATTCTGGCTTCTGATTATCCGTAACGACTGCCAAAGATCTACAAATGACAGCCGGGACCAACAGCTTAACGTGCTTTCAGAGA
Source organism: Lacanobia oleracea (assembly GCA_950371165.1). Lineage (NCBI taxonomy): Eukaryota > Metazoa > Arthropoda > Insecta > Lepidoptera > Noctuidae > Lacanobia > Lacanobia oleracea. The sequence goes on along the minus strand of OX493387.1, from coordinate 16,736,913 downwards.
CACGGAGGAAACTCGGTATGTTAAGATGGTCACCCATCCGTAGGCCAACCGCAACAGGCGTTGCTTAACCTTCAAGATCGACCTGTGCGGCTGTTAATATTTAGCCAGCTCCTAGAGGTTCCCAGAGGCGAAAATAATATAAAGTAAAAAAATAAATATATTTTATTCGACACACACAAACAATTTTATATGTATACAATCCGTAAGCATGTCTGCGGTAGGTGCCAATTCAACAGATAACTGAACAAGAAATATCGAAGGCTAACAAGGTGCTAAAGTAAACGCTATTCTGAACACCAATAAAAAATTAACGATCGAAAATTTTTAACTTGTCAAATGCAATGAAAAATATGAAAAGGAGGATGGGTAAGCAATTTTTATTTTATATACAGTACCCACGGTAACATAATCATCATATTTTTAATATTAATAACGTAAATCCAGCCAAGAACTTGATGTAAATTGACATCTTCGAAAGCAAATTTTAATGCTTCTTATAGAAAAAAAAACAATTAAAATATTAGTAAAATTTATTAAAGCTTGTCAAAGACATGGTAATAAAAATTTGTTCAGCTTGTACCTGTCAGGATTCATATTACCAACACCTATTCTTTTAAACTGCTGTTATGTAATATGATATCTTAATTCGGTGACACCGACATAGTAAATAATGGTTTACATGGCGAAGTGTCTTATATTAGGAGCTTAGCCGATGATTTTATTTAGAGCTGTGAAATATGGTACAGCTTTACGTGTAGGCTCCCACAGACAGGAGTGATGTAATAGCGCGACAACATGTTCTCTAGAAATCTGTAGAGCAGCTTTGTCTCTCTAATACTCTGTATAGAGCAAAGCTAAGAACAATCTCTATCAAAACGCGTTGCCTCATTGTCGCATAGTCGCGTGACACTTGTCTATGAGAGCCTTAATATTTTGTGTCACTGCCGTTGCTGTGACGAGGCACATCTGCCTGAGTTTTAAACAGTAAAACAAGATTATTTTGAGCCTAGCAACGAAGTCTTGAACAAACTTTGGACAGTGCAAACGAAAACATTTAAGCAAACATTAGTAGACACTCATATCGTTGTTGCCACTCTGTCTGCAGCATCGGCAGAACATTTACATAAGTACCGTGTCCACAACGTGATCACCGGACAAATTAACATTAATCGTAAATTTCCAACGACAAAATAAAAGGAAACATAACGCTATGGCCACCTGACCATTATAACTTGAGATTGTGAGATAAAAATCAGCAAGGAGATTTATTTCGCGCCATCTATACGATTAATCGCGAAATATTAATTAGCCCCGTTCGGAGGTCAACAATCTGTTTATTAATATTGCATTTAAATAAAACAGTCTTTGGTGAAAGTATCATTAAGCTGATTGTGTTTTAAACACGAGGAACTAAGTAGTTTTATATGCTATTTGACCCAACTTGACGGTCATATTAATGACCTTATGTGTAAATCAGACGCATGTTAGAGTAAGAGCTGCCTATTTTGTCAACATCTCACAATGACAACTCAGGTAGAGATAGTGTGAAGCGAACTGTCATTTCGCCTTTTTCATATTTTTAGTTTCTTTTAAAATGATTTTAACTCGCAATTTTTATTTACCGAACAGGTTTACTTTATATAAATTTTGATGGTTAACCCTCAAAATTGATACCCAAGTTACAAAATTTGCCTAGTTTTGGGCTAATGTAATATTTTTGGTGATAAATGTTTTTATTTCTATCTTTTATAGATTGACACTTCAATTCAGGTCTAGTTCAGAATCCCAGTTATCCATATATCATCAAGCATTGCTCCCACGACTTCTTCTGGCAGAAAGAAGATCTATATGTCAGCAGTGGAAACATTATGGGCTGTTAATGCTAAGATTAAGTTTCATACAGGATGGCTGTTAGCAGCTGGATGAAAGTAGCCGAGAATCAAGTAACGTAAATGGTAAGTACTTAATACATTTTCTACATTTATTTATTTATTTATTTATTTAACCTCTAAGAATACAATCATTCTGGTTACAAATAACACTGGACCCCACACTAGGATACCCTGTGTCGTGAGGTCCAGTCTCTTTCATCACAAGGTTTGTATTAAATATATAAACAGATTGGTACATTTATGTAAGTTACACTTATGTTAAAAATTGAGTGCGTGCTATAGAAAAAAAATAAAGGGTGCTAATATAATGTATAGTGTTTGTGTAGTGTATGAGTGTAGTGTACTGTGTAAGTGTAATGAGTGTGTTGTGAGAGAGTGAGTGTTATGGTGTGTTTGAGTGTGTTTTGATTCAGCCAATAGTGATTATACAGTGTTAAAGTAATCCAAATCTAGCAGCCAATTAGTAACAACTTTCTTACAAACATGTCTAGACGAGTTTAAGATATTCACTTCTTTATTAATTTTTGGATAAAGGTGAGGGCCCATAAAAGCAAAAGCTTTTTGCCAAAACTCAGCTTGCAGGTTGGTCTTTTCCATTTGCATCTTCTTTGTGAACGCTTATCGTCGATTATAGTCCGGTGCGCAGTTTTGTGAAATTTAAGTACAACAGCCAGTATGTATAGTTGGCGCACCGTTAGTACTCTAGACTCTTGGTAAAGTAAGTTTGTTGGGTAGCGAGTTCTCATCTTATACATTACCTTTAAAATTGCTCTTTGTACACGCTCTGCAGTAATAAGATGACTTTTACTTGCTGATCCCCAAGCCAAGACACAGTATCCTAGGATCGACTGGCAGAGAGCATAGTAGATCATCTTAAGCGTCGGGATATCTGCCAATGATCTAAGTCTCCTGAATATATAAAGCAGCTTTCTGACTCGAGCACTTAGCGTTTCGATTTGTTTCTGCCATTTCAGATGCTGGTCAATATATACACCGAGATATTTAATATTTTTCACCCGTTCAAAGGCTGTGCAGTTGCAAGTGTTACCCGAAACGTAGTTGCAAGTGTGTAGTTTAACTGTGAATTGTGATGGTTCAATTGTTGGAGATGAACCTCTGCAATACCTAGTTATTGCTATCTCCAACAACGATTGGCTACAATAACCTAATTTTATAATGCTGCTGCCATACAAGAGTCGCATTCATGAGCATGTTTGTCGTTTGACCCTCCGATGATGTCCACCCCATGACCCATGTTTGAACTGACTCCGTGGTCGTTTGCTTTGTGACTCGGTGGTCGTGGGTTCGATTCCCACGGGAAGTATACTTTGTAGTTTCCAGTTTGGCTAAGACATTGCATGCTTGAATCACCTGATTGTCTGATAAAAAGATGATTCCGTGCTTTGGAAGGCACGTATAAGCCGGATGCCAAGCGGCGGTCGTCAAATAAACCATGTCAGAGGCCTTTGAGGCGGTTTAGAAACTCTGACACTAAGGTTATCGTGTGGGCAGTAGGGTCGTTAGACCTTACTGCCCACACGATAAGAAGAAAAAGGAGACCCCGGATGATAAATAAGTCTGCCCTATTGAAGGAGTTTAACGTCGTACAGTGGATCATTGAAGGACCTTCTAGAAAAGTCTCTGCGAGTTTGTTTTAGTCATGAGTCATGAAAGAAAGATGAACAGTGAGAGCCAAATAAAACAGGTTTAGCAACTTTTCTAGCCAACCGAATACGTTTTTACACGTGGCTTCTTTCGCACCAATTTCCACTATTAACAAAATTGTTCTTTTGTACTGATTATCTTCATAAAATTTCCATTAAATGAAGGATTTTATCTCAATTTCTGGAAAAGTTTCCACAATAAAAACGTCAAGGTTTTCATCTTTTTATTACAATGAAAATTATATATGGTAATATTGATCCACAATTATAAATTATCCCATAAAAAAGTTATAAATTTTGTTTAAAAATAACCCCGTTATTATGTGAATGAGCCACACCTGCCGTTTTCATTAAGCTCAAATATTAATAGATTTCTAAGTGATCACGATTTTTCAAAGCATTTCAGTTAGAGACAAGTTTTAGACACTAGTGTATCATGACCCCAGTTTCTCCTTCCGATATTCAGATTAAATGCAAATGAACTTTTTTATCCTAATTATAAATTCTTGATTAGAACATAGGTTATCGAATTTTAATTTGGATCATAAATTATACAATTATCTGGTCGTTAAGGATGAAGTCAAACGAACTGGGAAATACGCAGTCAGAAAACGATCTCAGGGTAAATATTCGAATAGCATCTTCTGGGAAATAGAACAGGTGCTATTTCCTATTCAGTTACCTAAAACCACACGAATAAATAAGCACCTGATCTCATTGGAAGCTTCCATGACTAGTCTTGAAAACATCCAGAATAGTAGATAGGCAATGTTGCATGCAATTTATAATAATCTTACGCAAACCTCGTACCTAGACTCCAAGCCATGGTAAATAAAAATGCTTATATTGCTTGAGTAATAGATACCTATTACTCATAAGATGAAGCAGTAAAACCAAAGAAATAAATTCTTCTATTATAACAAAATAATATAATTCACACCTACCAATTATTTAAAAGTAGTTCACAACAAATGAGCTTAAAAAACGCATTAGTAATAATTAAATCTGAAAGCACTAAATGATGCTGCCACAAAACTGAGCTTGAAATATGTTTTAATCATCGAATTGACCACAATATTAAAATTAGTCGACCAGACCGAATGTCTGCTATTATTAACAGACAATATACGGTGACCCAGTGACATCTGACTTCTTTAACTAACAGTACTTCTAGGGTACTGATATGCATTTGGATGAATACAGCAACTTATTAAATCTACACTAATATTATAAAGATTTGTTTGTTTCTTTGAAATGAATAGGCTCCCAAACTACTGGACCGAATTGAAAAATTCTTTCACCATAAGAATCCTACATTATCCCTGAAAAACATAAGCTACATTATATTGATGATCCTTAAGAAAAAGTAGCAAAATTTTCCCTGTAAAATTAATTATTTGGCGTGCGCTGAGAAAACTATTGACGACACATAAAAATAATGTACTACATAATTTAAGTACTCATTATTACCTGCAAAAAAGTCCGCAAAGATATAACTATAATGGTTAAGACGCAATGACCGCTTTTTGTTCACATAATTCAATCAAAACCCGGGCGGTACGGAATAGTGGTGATTTTGGTATCGTGATATTAATCCTTATCCATTTAAATGGTTTGATAAGTAAGGTTGGTTATGTACATGTAAATTACACTTTAATTTATTCAAATCTGACCTTTTGTTTAAAATTTACGACGAGTATAAATATTCCAAGTTAGAATAATTTTGCGGTTAGAGCGAACAGCCCACGTTGAGTCTAAGTACACATTACCCTATAAAGCAGAAGGCATAGGAGATGAAGTTCGTGGAGTATCTAATAACCCGCGCGAATGAAGTCGCGGGCGAAGTGCTAGTCTGTTCATAATTTTAAGGTACTGGTCAGAACTTTAAAAAGCAATCCGGTTTGTTTGTACATCCCTACAAGCTTAAAGTTACTGGGACACTACTTCTTACCTATGTATATATTCCCACAATTAAATATATCACATATTTGAAAGCCAAACGACCTTAAAGCATCGTTTGCTTTCTATAGCTCTTTCAAAAATGATGGAAACAGAATTGTGTTACAAAAACAGTACGACTCCTATCACCCAGTTGTATGAATACCATGTATTTTTACTCTGATAGAATCTCCGCCTAAAAAGATTCGGAAGGCTTCCAATACGTATTTATTCAAATACTTAAATCATTTTTTTTTTCATTGCCCTTGTCATAGATGAATGGATCATATTTTTTAATCCAGAAAGCCAAAGGTAAAGATTTTGATATGATTGATAGGCTTGCACTTGACCACTATATCATCTGATGTAAAGTGGTGCTGTGGTCGCCGATGGAACACACTGGGCCAGAAGTAACCACTCACTCATTACTCAAATACCACCAAGTTGTACCAAGCAAACAAAAAGCAACCACATTTAGTACTCTAACAAATAAAACTATTTTAGCACAATATTCCTTCAAGTTCAAGAGTATTTTATCATTCACAGAATGACACCAAAATGAGGCCATCCATTTCACAGTGCATTATAATATGCTATCTGTGTATGCAATGCAAGAATTTTATTAACATACAATGGAAACTTAAAATTCCTATCGATTCGTGGAATTTATCAGAAGCTTTTATCTATAATATAATAATAATAATAAATATAATAATAATATTCCACACAACTATCACACAACGCCATCTAGTCCCAAGCTAAGCAGAGCAAAGAACAATGCAATCTATGCAAAGAACTTTCTTTTGTATTTTAGTATTGTACGCTGTGGTAAATATTATGGTGAATAATCCATGTGTATGTATATAGGGCGTCCCACGGCTATGCCACATGGAGGGAAAGTACTTTGAATATTGTAGATGGAACATTTTACTGAAAGAAGACATTATTTTAAGTTAAAACAAATTACACTGCATTAATATATTTTTAAATAATTACATGGTTGAACCGGGAATCGAAAACGCTACAGGAGAAAAAAAAAATACTCTGTAGCTTTATTATAAGGATTATTTTTTGCCAAATAACATAGTGTCAGAAATAGAAGGAAGACCATGAATTTTAATACAAAATTAGTCAATTTATCTATTGGTAGGTGTGAATTATATTTTATTTATCAAAATGATTCCCATGCGGTTGAATACAAAGTCGCACTCTTTTGATTATTTCACTCCCTGACGATTTTTTATGTTGTAGTGGTGGATATTTAGAATAATACGTCTAAGTTCAGTTTGTAGCTCGTGGACATTGTCATACTAATTTTTTTACATAACCCCATAAAAAAATCTAACGGGGTTAGATCTGGGGATCTCATCGGCCATCTTATTTGTCCATTTGTCTCGATCCAGGGACGAAAGTGTAATAATGTAATGTTAATTTTGTATTAAAAATGTTTAAATTCATGGTCTTCGTTTTATATCTGACACTATGTTATTTGGCAAAAAATAATCCTTATGATGAAGCCTTTCGATCGGTATGATAAAGCTACAGGGTATTTTTTTTCTCGTGTAGCAGGTTCGATTCCGGGTTCAACCATGTAATTATTTAAAAATATATTAATGCAGTTTAATTTGTTTTTTGTAGGTACTTTCCCTCCATGTGGCATAGCCGTGTGACGCCCTGTATAGTATCCACTTACCGCAAAGCTTGAGCAATCCAATTATTCGTATGTTCATTCTTATAACTGTAATAGAATAACAAACTGAAGGTATGATATATATTATATTGGACCAATTAAAAAATTGTTGATACTGACGTTTTCGAAAGCATCGATTGGGCGAAAATATAGTGTCATTAAAAATTTTAAAGCAGAGAACCACAATTATTTAAGTACAGATACTGCAGTACTTTTAATGGCAACAAGGGAAGGGGAATGTGACACATATCTCAATTACTAAAGACTGACTCAGACATTTCAATTATATCATAATAATGCACTTTTGAATCAACATCTGCCTAGGCTTTGGCCAACTACATATAAGGGTCGGCTTCCAGTTAAACCAGATTCAGCTGAATACCAGTATTTTACGTAGAGCGGCTGCCTACCAGACCTCCACAATCTATTAACTGGGTAACACGGTACTTCTTGGCAAAACTGGAGTCAGATTTCTAACTTCTGGTAATCCGTAACGTCTGCCGAAGATCCACATTATGACGAACGGCTTAGCGTGCTTTCCGAGGCACGAAGGTATCTCTGCTGTATATCAGATCTCCACAATCCATTAACTGAGTAACAATGTACTTCTTGGCAAAACTGAAGTCAGATTTATAGCTTCTGATGATCCGTAACGTCTGCCTAAGATCCACATTATGACGAACGGCTAAGTGTACTTTCCGAGGCATGGAGGTATCTCGATGGTCATCCATGCGCAAACCAACCTTGGCGAGTGTTGCTAAGCCTTAAAGATCGACCCGTGCGGCTGTTATTATTTAGCCACGAGCTCCTCTATAGAACGCACAATTGAATGTAAAAAAAAAATAAAATAATAAATGGATCTAGTTGTCCAATTGCATACGGAGACGGACCGGGCAACACTCATTCTTTTCAACTTTTTGTTTAAACTGAGTTTTGACTCTATGTATCACATCGAAGATTGTTTTTGGGGAATCCCCAGTAAATGAAAATAATACTATTACTAAAATAATCTACCGTCGAACCAAAAAATTGTGATAAGCAATATGCTAAATAGAATAAATTACCTATTTCATTTCCTAGAAAAGCCATAAAACTATTTTGTTAGTGCTGCCAATGAATACCGATCTAATTTCGTCATTTTATTGAATTTAGAAACATGTAAACAGTCACGTAGAACGAAAATTAACGGAAATTGAATTTTTATTATCTTTTATCGTTTATATCAAAAAAAGTTCCCAGTTTGACATACGTGACGAAATAAACGTTTCAATAAAATAAAATAAAAATTTTAGACCACTTGTCTATGTCGCAGTCAAATGGCTTATTGAGAGTCTCCTAAACTTTTTATTGACCGGTGGCGTCTCGATACCAAAATTTCACAATGTCATGTTTACGTCAAACTCCGTCGCGTATAGCGGGCGCCCGCTTATCGCAAGCGTAATATGACCCGCGCACAAAAAACCTTATCTCTCCGATCACAAAGCAGCTATTGCACACACTTGAAACTGTTATGGGTTCTTTAATTATGTCACTATGTGATAGAATGTAAACAATATTCTTATAACAAACCGAAATATAAACATTTTGGATAGATAGATAGATTGCTTTCAGCAAGTTCTCTCGACTTGCTGAAAGCAAAGCGGCATAAGTGATATCCAGCCATCGCGTCTGATACAATATTTAATTACCAAGCTGGCCTGCCAGCCTGGTAATTAAATACGGCTTAAGCCCCTGGTATTTAATACGGCCTAAGCCCAGGGGCACGCCACAATCCAGGCGATAAATCCCCTCTTTGAGGAGTGGCTGGAGCGGCACCACGGCGTCCTCACCTTCCGCCTAACGCAGGTACTCACCGGACACAGTTGTTTTGGGAGATACCTGTTTCGGATTCAATCAAATATCAAAAGTCGTTTATTCAAATTAGGCTGAGAGACTTTCTGAACGTCAAATTTTACAAAAGACAGTCCCCCAAAACGCCCGCCCGTCACCACTTCCTAGTGTTTTAGCTGTGGAGAATAGTGGCCAACAAACTCCCCAGCAAGAAGATTCGAGGACACGCTCGGGTGTCAACACTGTGAGGGTCACCAGGAGGACACGGTGGAGCATATGGTGGAGGTCTGCCCTGCTTGGGCGGTGTACCGCCGGGTCCTCGTCGAGGCGATCGGCTGCAGCGACCTCTCGCGACCGGCCCTAGTTCAATCAATGGTCCGGAGCGAGGACACATGGGAAGCGGTCACCTCCTTCTGCGAAGCAGTAATTCTAGAAAAGGAGGAGGCCGAAATTGTAAGAAAGAGGGAAGCCTCACGCCCCAGCCGCAGCAATAGAAGAAGACGCCCCAGGCGTCGGGAGTCGCAAGACGATTCCCGGTCACCTTAGGCGCGGGCCTGCGGACGGCGAGCATTGGGTTGCTCGCCGTCCGATCACAACCAGGCCCGGGTTGACGGCGCACTGTGTTTCATGAGCACCTCAAAGACCTATCAGCATAGAAGACGGGGCCCGCCATGGCCAGTTCCTGCCGGGGTGCGGAATCCGCTCGAAAGAGTTGCCGCGGCCCTGGAACGCAAAGGGCATTAGGAGAAACGCGCATCGGTTTTAGTCAGTAAGAGTCTGACACTCCCTCCTGCTTCACCCAGAGTTGGAGGAGGTATTTGATGATTTCCCATCCGTAAAAAAGGGGCTTAGACCGTTCATAGAACGTCAAGTGAAAAAAAATTATGTGACAAAAAATATGAAATATTGAATTTTGGGAATTCCAAATCCAAACTGCAATCAACTTTAACATTTTAACCTCGGCGACGGAGCCACCCTGCGTGGGGCTCCTATTTCTGTCTGCGGGGCTTAAAGGAACTTAACCTATCCGAGTCGAGGTGCCCTAAGCTCCCGGTGACCTATGTTCCGCTACTTGGCCAGGCAAGTCATTAAACGATATTGAACCAAGTCATTTGCTTAGCTGTTTAATTAAATTACTGGACGCACTTATTAAACGGTGCCGTTCAATGAAAATCTAGTCCAGCAGTCCAGTATAATAATGCGCTGAGCATATTGTTGGGGCTGCCTCGGTTTTGCAGTACATCGGGCATGTTTGCGGAAGCGCGAGAAGATGACTTCATGCCAATATGCGCAAACGATGTGCTTCGATGTTGCGGCGATTCAGGGGCAGCCCTAACAGTATTTTAGCTACACTGGCGGACAAGGTTGATGGACCGTTTATCTGGCTCTGGGCTGGCAGGCATGTGCCATGTGGTTTTATTATTTTGTTTTTACTAACTTAGGCTAAGTTCATATTAACACAACACTATACGGATCTCTTGGTCTGAAATAAAAATGTTGAATTTTAAAAAACTAGGCAGCCAATTAAGCGGCTGATAAAGCTAGTGGGCTACAACATCTATATCTTGATATCTCTTGAACAAAACCTTAACCATTTTTATTACGTATCGTACGTGATTATTGACATAAAGCATTACCACTTACCATTTTTTTAATAATACATTTATTCCTTACTAGCTTTTAGCCGAGGCTAAGCGGCTTAAAAGTCATAAATAATCCTACGAGGACGTAGTCAAGGGATAGTATATTATTATATTCTAAATCCTTGTTCAGGTCCATGATCTACCCGTGCGCAAGTTTCATACAAATCTGTTACCTACACCGTTGAGGAGTGAGAAGTTTTCGTTAATTAATAATAATATATGTTGAACGAATTCATTAACTGGCATATATTTATTATACGTGAAAAATTACTTTAGTTACCATGAGGAAAATTGGTTTAAAAATTAAATAGATGCGGAAGCGATCTATCGTAAACGTGATAATATTCAATTTCCATTATTCTAAGAGCCCGCGACGATCAGACATTCGTTAATTTATAAAAGCTAAGAGTCTCTGTGTATGTCCCCAATACACGTAAGATCAACCCCCGACTATGAAGTTTAGTATTTTAGATACTTTTGCTACCTGTTCAATTCAATTCAAAAGTATTTTATTTCAAATAAACCATTTACAGGCACTTTTGAAACGTCAAGGTCGGTCAGTCAAAAACATGGAAGCTATTTGCACGTTCCATAGCGTAGATCTCTATGGACAAGAACGTGCAATAAACTCCATGGACACTCTTTTAAACCATGTGAAGTATTACAAAAATCTTATATTAATCTTATCTTTGATTGCTTTTATATGTGAGGACAATGCAAAGAACAAAAAAAAATAATTGAAAAATTCAAAATGTACATATTAAAATAAGCCAGTGGCAGGTAAGAGATGACCAGTCTCAGCTGACGGTGCCTGTTCACGAATATGACGCGTGTATCAGTACCATCTAGCTCAACCATTTTTAAGGGAACCAAATGATCCAACACACGCGCCGCCATCAGCGAATCATTTGTGTGAGCATGACAATCTCTCAACTGCCACGCTCGTTCATGTCAAACTAATTTAATAACAAAATCTATAACTAGCTACATATGAAAATGTATCAAACAATTTGATTGTGTATTATTAACAATTTGAAGGGATTGATCTTACGTGTATTGGGAACATACACAAAGACACTTTCAGCTTTTATAACGAAGGTCTGATCGTCGCGGGCTCTTACCCTAAAATCATAGTCTGTTAATAAGCATGAAATAAATAAACCTATGTAGTTACACGAGTTTAAACCAATTAAACTCGTGTAACTCATCGTCGTCAACTTAACGATGAGATCAAGTTATTAAATTATACCACGAAATTAATGAGGCCACTTCCATGTTAAAACTTTGCTCCAGTAGAGTAGGCTTTCAGGGTCAATGAACTCGTCTCAACGTGAATTAAAAAGTAGGTAATAAGATTTTATGGATATTATGCAAAACTGGAGCTTGGTCGTCATTAAGATATACTGAACGAAGTATTAATTATTGCCTAGGAAGAATTACAGAAAAATCTCTTGACCGCAGTTTAGAAATAAATTATTGTTCCATCAAAATTAAATGCATATCCAGTGATGCAATTGGAAAACTCATTCAACCAATCACATCTAGATTACGCGCGTTTATTTTTTTTTTTCGGGAAACTAGACCTTAGTGCCTGTTGCGGAATTTGTTCGAAAGAGTCACCGCGGCCCTGGAACGCAAAGGGCATTAGGAGGAACACGGATGGGACACTTCCTTCTGCTCCTCTCAGAGCGAGAGGAGTCATTTGATGATTTCCCATACATAAAAACAAAATACCTTAGTGCCTGAAGTCAACAGAAGCTCCAGACTAAGTGCCATTTTACCGTCAAATGTGTTTCTTGGAATGCCAAAATGTAAGGGGCTAGTTTCTGTCCGCGGTTGCGTACTGGCTGGCATATTCTGTATTTTTTCGATCCCGTAGAAGTTTCGGGAAATTCTCTCTAAGTGCTCCCCTACACTTCCCAAGGAACACAGCCAAAGGATATAGCTATGTGTCCATACATCGTTCGCCTAAGAACCAACAGAGACATACATTTACTTTCTGTGTTGTAAATAATGCACATATTCGACTGAAACTAATTAAAAATCACGGACACTTCTGAGAGTTGTAAAAAATCTGAAATGCTTTTATGATTTTGAGGTAATTCATCGACTGTCAGTGTCGGTGATGCTCGTTTCACACAGCGTTTTCAATCGCTTTTTTCTTTTTGTTACTAAAAGGTCAAGCGCTTACCCAGTTCATGGGTTGTGGAGGTCTGGTAAGCAGCCGCTGCACGTAAAATACTGGTATTCAGCTGAATCCGGTTTGACCAAAAGCCGACCCCAAAGTAGTTGGGAAAAGACTAGGCAGATGACAATGAATTGATTTTGAAAATGATTTCATAATTATATAAAACCTAAATTATATAAAAAACTAAGAATTATGGTAATGGTTTCATACGTGTTGATTCATAGGCCATTTTTTACTATGTCACTGAGTCAGTCAGTAAAGAAGAGTTTTTAAATATTCATTGATCACGTGACATTTTGACAGCGTTTGTCATTTCCATAAATTTTTGACATTTTGAAAGTCGCTTTTCCCAAGCTTTTATTTTTGTATCCCCGATTCATCGAATGACTCCTTCCGCTTTGAGCACAGACTGTCACTTGTCTATAACCTCTGACCGAATTTTCGTTTTCGATTGGGTCAATCGGGTTTACAAGAAAACTATAAATCTTTATCGGCCAAATTCAATAATAGAAACTACTGCCCTGGTAAAAGCGCACCTCCATATTCATATAACACTCAAGGTGAAGTCATCGCCTATTAAAACGTCATTTAATACAATGAACATTTAAACTTTGTATAGATATATAAAATAAAATAAAAATTCAAATTGTCTAGTTTTAGCTAGTGAACGGTGAAAGACCTTCTAAATTAAGCAAATCTCTGAATTTATATCTTTGTGACAGTTTGCCTAACGGTGATGGCGGCGCGCGGACATTCGATATCGAGTTTCTAGTTTTTGTATAAATTATATGAAATAGACCTAATTTTGCGCTTTTTGATAAAATCGGTACAGGTTTGCTGCGAGTAACACTTTTCTTAGATTCGGTGTTGCACTTTTTATTCTTCCAAAATAGCGATCTGGTAGTCTTATTAACCATCATTAAGATGTTCTTTCGTTCCAACCCATTGTGTTTAACTTACCTTCCTTTCTTATAAATATTTCGTCATATTACAAAATTTATAGTTTCTAAAGTTATTGAAACATTTATTAAAAATTTGTTATTCAAATGCACGACAATACTTCCCGTACTCAAATTAAATCATTCAATTACAACCATTAATACGCACATATTAATTTTGTGTAAACATATTTTTTATGACAGTTTGTTTTACTTTATTTTATATGTCTTGTGCGAGTCCCAAATAAACATTTTTCTTTCTTTCTTTTTTTCTTTCTTTTCTTTATCTTTCTTCAATTCTCCCATATGTCTTGTAGTCAGTCCACCACATTTCTTCTTCCATTCCGACCCAATAATCGCTATCAGAAGTCCGAATTCTTTAATATCATTCGTAACACGAATCATTCATCTTTTGGCCTCCCTCCCATTACATTATTTTTATAATTTACTAGTTGACCCGAGCAACTTCGTCTGCATCAAAATTTTCATTACTGCTCCGCTCCTATTGGTCTTAGCCTATAGCCTTCCTTGATAAATGGGCTATCTAACACTGAAAGATTTTTTTAAATCGGACCAGTAGTTCTTAAGATTAGCGTGTTCAAGTAAACAAACAAACAAACTCTTCAGCTTTATATATTAGTATAGATTGAAAGTTATTTAATAATAATAGTGCCCTTGAACAAATATGTCGTCATCAGCTCCTTGAGTTCTTTAATGTTTTAAAACCTTTTAAAAAAATCCGATTACGTAATATAAAATTGTACCTATCTAATAAATATTCAATTTAAATCAGCAATAATAGTTAAATCAAATTGATACAATTCTGTCGCCTTTTTGTGATTTTATGAGTGAAAAAAGCCCTTTAGATAAGGATTTATCCATTGTTTATAATTCAAATAAACGGATACATCTAAAATTTAAATTAACTACTAGGTACTAATTACAAAAATATAAAAAAAAACCACTGAGTACGGAAACGCCACACCAATGAAGAATCCAACGCATTACTTATAATCTATACTTATATAAAGCTGAAGAGTTTGTTTGTTTGTTTGCTTGAATGCGCTAATCTTTATTTTATTTATCAACAATAAATTTAGATATATTGTTCCTATTGGATACCCTATAGTTATCTATTTACAGATTTTTGGGACAGTTAGCCACAAAATATATGTACCTACTACAGGGTTTATTGATATACACATTTTCGTTAATTCTTACTGTAACGGAAACAAATATTTTTTACATGAACAACTATTTTTCTCTTGACTTTGCTTACTTGTCAAAAAAAGTAAGAGGATCAGACTGAACTCACAAATTTTATAGTGGATGAGACAGGAACTAAAACAATATAATAATATGTAATTGGATCAGGGGATCCAACCAGAATAACTCTTAACTTCTGCGAGTAACTGCGATATTTAATGGAACGCTTGGTTTATACGGAAATATGTATTATACAAAGTTGTTTCTAGCAGTGGCCGACGCGTCTTATGCTCTGTGATGTATCCGCATAATAAGACATCGTTTACTCCTACACAAAGTTCTTTAAAATACACATGTTTTATAAATATTGATGACAAGGACATGTGTATATTTGACACCTATTTACAATATATTCAATAAGTAAGTAATCATTTTGTCTGACTACGTGGTTAAGTTGCCCTTTACAATATATTATTATGTCAGTGGACATATATATTTGGAACTAGGACGGCAAGATTTGTATATAGTTCTTATAAACAAGCAGTTTTTTTCCTATTGACACTTAAATGAGTCAGTTCCTCTATACCTTGACCTAGAGTGACATAAGTAACTGCTATATTTTTACTGCTTCCAATAAGCTAAAAATAAAGTACAGTCTGCCGTTTAAAATTGTTACCAAATGCAAAGAGATTGGGGCTGTTACTCCTTAATACAGGTTATATTATAACCAGGACAGTACCTACATCACCCACCAGATTGAAGACAATCGTACTAGTAATTGTAAACAGAGATTCTTTTTATGAATAAATCAAATTATTAAATTTAATATATTTTGTGTTCTTAGTAATAAATTTCTTCCGGGATATTTTTTGAAGTAAGGTATTTTGACATTAGAAGTGGTATTATTATTGTGGTATTCAGTTGAAGATTCCGCTTCGAGTCAAAAAAATCTGGTTTGACTTTTGACAATTTAGTTGGGAAAAGGCAATACAGCTGATGATGATGTGGACCAATAACCTGGTGAGGGTCGCGGGTTACCGATGGATGTAAGACGCGCCGCGCCGCGCCGGTTGATGTGGCGACACTTGGGGAGGCCTATGTCTAGCAGTGGGCGGGCGATGATAAAGATGTGACACAGTTAGCAACTGTGCCAGGAAAATGAATAGTGTATAGGCCGTCGCATCGGTGTCATACTGTCGTGTCGGGACTGTCTATGTGGCAGGGGACCATGGCCGTTCCTCAGGCTAAACTTCTGTAGTTTCGGGAGGTACCTTTTTCGGATACGGCGGGAGGATACACCCGGGTGTCAACACTGCGAGGATCGTCCGGAGGACACGGTGGAGCATACGGTGGAGGTTTGCCCTGCTTGGGCGGAGCACCGCCGTGTCCTCGTCGAGGCGATCGGCGGCGGGGATCTCTCGCGTCCGGCCCTGGTTCAAGCCATGGTCCGGAGCGACGAGACATGAGAAGCGGTCACCTCCTTCTGCGAAGCAGTAATGCTAACAAAGGAGGAAGCCGAACGCGTGAGAGAGAGGGAAACCTCACGCCCCAGCCGCCGAAATAGAAGATGACGCCCCGGGCGTCGGGAGTCGCAGGACGATTCTCGGCCACCGTAGGCGTGGGACTGCGGACGGCGAGCATTGGGTGGCTCGCCGTCTGATCAGAACCAGGCCCGGGTCGGCGGCGCGCTGCGATCCCAACGCGCCTCAAAGACATGTCAGCACAGAAGACGGGGCCCACTAGGGCCAGTGCCTGCTGGGGCTGCGGACTTCGTTCGAAAGAGGCACCGTACCCTGGAACGCAAAGGGCACAAGGAGAAACACGGATGGGTTTTAGTCAGTAAGAGTCTGACACTCCCTCCTGCTGTACCCAGAGCGGGAGAAGTCATTTAATGATTTCCCATCCTAAAAAAAATTGAGCACTACTCTTCAGGCGTGTTTTCAAAAATCATCCAGTTCAATCTTATAGCCTACATGTTCACAGTGCTTGTTTTATTTGTGATATTCAAACCACTGTCAGTCAATCAAGAAAAACAAGCATAAAACAAATCAGACCACGCAGCACCTATAAATTTAATATCTATCTACTAATTCAGGTATATACATATAATACAGACATGTCTGTCCGCCTCCTTTGTTGTAAACAATAAATGTTTCAATATTAACCTTTCCTCTGACCAAAAAAACTTGCGCAAGTAACAACTAAATTATTATTAACTCTGTTTATGTCCTCCAAACAGACGCACTATGCCGCTAATTCAATTTTTATTTGTCGCATGTAAATATTTTGTCTCGAACGTTCATTCAATGTTTTGAACCAACTACTAGGTATCTACGTCACAGCACATTTCTATTCAGTGTCAAATGCGCACTCACTTGATCATAATATTTGAACACCATTCACGTTTCTATCACAAACAACAGTTTCTTCTTAAAATTTTCTGTGATTGACGTACATAACACCGCAGAAAAAATAAACATTGCATCCTGTCCTGAGTTTTTGAATAAGTTAGACTAATTTTCCTGTTTTTAACCGATCTTTAGGCTTCAGATAAAACCAATGACACAATATCAGTATGTTTTCCCACACATTGTCGTTCTCCGAAGGCATATTATGCTCACTCACGCTTTGCATAACACAAATAGAGAGGCACGGCTTGCAAACAGCTGAACAGTCAATTAGTACAAACATGTGACTACACATTAAAGGATCCCTTTTAATTTGTGAGAAAGACACTCGTTCCACTAATTTAACAAAATAGATAAAAGCAAAAGACGATAACCTGTTACGAAATTAAATTTTATTTCACACTTCCTGTCCGTTTTTTCAATTAATTATAATTTACAAGCCTAAAAAATCACTAAATGAGCGGCGGGTGACCAAAATGCTGAAAGGTACCTTAGGAACATCACTAGTAGGTACTTTAAAGTTGTTAATGAAGTCGATCAAATAGATAAAAGTTTACTCACATAATATTAATCTAAGTTCGTTCCCAAGTGTTTAACGAGCGAATTATTATTTGTTTAATCATGTGTTTAATTACCGACTGATTATAAAAGCATGGGAAATGTAAATGGTAGAGGCAGGTGAAAAGACCACGCTTAATTTTATTTGACAGAACGGCCACTTTACCGCCTCTTCTCAGAATCATTTTGACTGCATTAAAAGTAGAAAACGGCGATAAAACATGTTATCGCCGGTTAGTTATTTTATTAATTGATTAACTGAGAGAAATTCAGTTGACTAAATGACTAATAGACACATCACTAAGCACATAAGTCGTATGCCAAATGTATTTGACCTTCAACTCTTTGAAGACCATTTGAACTGACACATCTTTATGGTCAGAAAGCTAGTAACCGTTATCTTGAGTCTTATCATTATTTAAAATAGTAGCAGCATAGTGGACACGCATTAAGTATTTCTATTAACCTCTGCAAAAGCGAAATCTTGGTCATAGTAAGCTTTAGTAAGCAAGGAGCTGTCTTCTACTTTATTTTTTATTTATTTCCTCTTGAAAGCCAGTCAACGGCTTTATATTAATTGTTTTTTTTTATTTATAGTTAGTAGAATTTTTTGTACTATTGTTTATTATTTAAGTGGTATTTTGAAATAGTTTATATTGATTCTATATGAGCAACTGATGCTGTTGAAGAATTTGCTTTCAGGTGCGAACAAAATGGCACTTACGTCCGAAAATGTGGACAGGTAATAATAATTTCGACAAGCTCTTAGCCCATAAAACTTGAACTACATATATGTCATCATATTCTAAGATATTGAACCATATCTCACCGCTATTCGGACATATTTCGCGCATATTTACATATTAATTGCCAGCACTTAAGAGTTTTATCCTTATGTAATCTTCTATACACACGGCATATTATGTAGGTATCAACCGAATCGGTATCGTTATATAATAGGATAACGTGTTTCTTTATATAAATATTTGCTCAATGTCGCTAGAGGTACAAGTTGAATTTAGAAATAATTTTGAATTTTTCTAGCCATCTATAGCACTTGATTGAGACGGATATTACAAGTATTATAGTCATTTGGTAAGTATTTATAGAATTCTGGAATTCAATATTGAATAAATCAAGATTTTTTTTTCAAATATTTTAATTTATTTCTCGATGCATATAAATAAAGTATTATCATGATTATGTGTAAATTGTGAACAACTGCTCTCAAGAAAGTAAATTAACATATAATCAACAGTCAATTTACCAATCAGATTTGAGGCATCAAACTTGAGGTACCCCGGACAACATGGATAGGTTAGGTTTGAATGGGATGAGGGGAGCTAGAGTGAGCGAGCGAACTTAGCTCCCATCATGCTATTCATCTTAGTTTATTTTAAACCCTACAGACAGAAATAAGGGCCCCGAAGCGGAGCTGTGTCGTCAAAGTTAGGTTTGAAGTTGCCATTTCATGATATGGCCGTATTAAGAAATAGCCAAATACGGGCAGGACATATACAGATCGACACTATTTGAAATGTTTGTGGTTTCTTGTGTTGTTGTAAGTCTAGTAAAAATAATAACAAGCCCCTGCTTTATGGGCACTGCATATAACATCTTTTACGATCTTCCCCATATTGCATATCACGTCTAGTGTACAAAGGTATCCTGGCAGCCCTGAAAATTATCGATATTTAATGTCCAATTACCGTTTATGAGCGCTTGCGCCTACATAGGTTAGTCATATCATTATTATGAAGCAGAATAATTAATTATGATAATACTATGTCATAAAACTAACTTGTTCATTGATGCTGACTCACTACTCGGATTAGAATGTTTTATTGTATTTTATAACAATTATGATAATTAATATTATAATTTTGGCAAAGGGGTCGTAGTTCGCGAAGATATTAGTCATGATGTAAGGTGCGGTAATACCTCAAAGGCTTATCAGGATTTTGGTCATACTTTGAATAAGATTAGACTTTAGTGACGTAGATATTATCATCATTAAATAAGACTAAATAATTATCCTTCCAATTGACTGGTTATGGATAAAGTTGCTATCCATGTTTGTTAGACTGCTTGGCGGTTTGTAATATAATATAACAAAAGAGGATGTTTAAGTAGAAATTATATTAGAATTAGGTGACCCACACAACTTCGTCTGTGTTACATTTTTCATGAATGGTCCGCTCCTTTAGATCGCAGCGTTATGATATATAGCCTTCTTCGACAAAAGAGTTATCCACACAAATAATTCTTCAATTCGAACCTGTAATTTCCGAGATTAGCGCGTCCGAATTGAAAAGTTACTTATTTTAGTTTTCGATGGTCCTTTTATCGAGGAAAGCTTTTTATCATTATGCTACGATTTATAGGTGCTAAGCATTTGTGAAAAATGTAACGCAATATAAAATGAAAGTCAAAGCCAAAAATATATTTGTTGTTATTTTTTCAATCTCATTTATTTTGAACTTTGAACAATGTATTTTTGTCTAGGCCCGGAATTTAGCAACGATGAAACAAACATACTTTGACATGTAAGCACTAAAAATGTCAATGTACCCGTACTTCGAAAAAATATCGTCTGTGTGTCGCTAAACTTAAATGTCCGAACATAGGCCTCAAATGTCCTCCACTGTGGATGGTCATTGGGATATTGTCCTAAGTCACCATACTTGTAAAATCAATTTCAAAACACACTATCTTAAGCCAAGTTTAAAAATAAAAATGTGATTTATGGAGTTTAAGCCTTTGAAATATAATGAAAATAATCCAAACAAATAATTGTAATCAATCTCTGACACACAGTCGACAATTAATAAATTATTTAGGCGGTATTACTTAGACAATATTTAACTCTGTTCTTTTTAGGGTTCCGTATCGGTAACTCAAAAGGAAAAAACAGAACCCTAATAGGATCAATTTGTTGTCCATCTGTCTGTCTGTCAAGAACCTATATCTCGGGAACGCGTAGAGGTATTGAGTTGAAATTAAAACCATATATTCAAGTCTACAGCCCCTTGAAGCTGTGAAAAATTAGACTTCAAAGTTAACGTAAAAAAAAGATAGGTCGTTTATGCCTCAAAAAACGAATATTTCTACACTCTTAAGGGAATCAAAATGTATAGTGTATTTTCCATACATAACATAACATAATCAGCTTATATTGTTCCCACAGCTGGGACACAGGTCTACTCTCTTTCGAGCGGGAGTGGGCGGGCCCAATGCGGGTTGGTTGATGTCACATGTCTTCGAATTTTTGGTTCTAGGATATGCCGCTTTACTTACGATGTTTTCCTTCACCGCTTTGAGAGCAGTGGTGATGAAATAATTTACACAAAGTAAAGCGCCTGCCTGAGTTCGAACCTATGACCTACAACTTGTAAGTCGCAGCCATTACCACTGTGTGTATTTCCCGATAACCTAGAACTATGAAATTTGGCAAATACTACCGTCTTATACTACTAGTTTAGGGAAAAGTCTGAAAACTAGACGTTTGTAATAAAAAAGTATCTTTATTTAAGTAATTTGTAGCTACAAATTTGTACGGAACCCTCGGAGGCCGAGTCAGGCTCGCACTTGGCTGATTTTTTTTTAACATTAACACTTTTTTCTATTTGGGTTCGTAACACCTGTTGGACGATTCGAACAGAAAAACATTTCGAGACAAAGTGAAGACAATTAGCGCAAAAAAAAAACTCAGTACTTAGTCACTAAGGATCGCATTCATTCATTATTTACTGTGTAGTTGTCAGACGCATAGAAATTTTGGGCCTTCCATGACGTTTTAAAACCATTGTGATTCTGATTGGAAGGAGACAAAGCTATACAAAACGCATACCAATCATCATCTGCCTAGCCTTTTCCCAACTATATTGGGGTCAGCTTCCAGTCAAGCTGGATTTAGCTGAATACCAGTATTTTACATGGAGCGGCTGCTTACCAGACCTCCACAACCCATTAACAGGGTAACACGGTACTTCATAGCAAGACTGGAGTCAGATTTACAGGCTTCTGACAATCCGTAACGACTGCCAGAAATCTACAAATGATAGCCGGGACCAACGGCTTAACGTGCTTTCCGAGGCACGGAGGAAACTCGGCATGTTAAGATGGTCACCCATCCACAGACTAACTTTAGCAAGCGTTGCTTAACCTTGAAGATCGACCCGTGCGGCTGTAAGTATCTAGCTACAAGCTCCTCCATCTATTTATTAATTTTTTCTCCGTCTATTTCTTCACAAAACACACTAATTGGTCCAGTCTTGTTAGAAAGCGTTCGCTAAAGTTATTGCAATTAACCACGTTAAAAAAAAAAAAATGCACTCTTTGCAAAAAAATAATAAAAAGTACCCACTCGCCTTAATTGAGTATCGATTTTCGTACCTTGCTTAAATTTTAGGCATCGATTAATTCAAAATCAGTGCACATTATATACTTAATTTATTGCTTCATTAGGTTTCATGTTTTTTTCGATTTTTATGGTCGCAGAATCAATATTGTAGAAAAACATGGTTTTGAAGAGGTGACCTTTCTGGAGAAGTAACGAATGAAATTTTTTTTTTTACTTTTATACTAAGTCCACACGTGCGAACATAGACGTTCATTTGAGCAAGGCCAAACGTATAGACTATTATAACTTAGAACGTATTGCTCGAAAACGAACCAAAGCGTCTAAGAGCAAGACTGACATGGCTTAATTTATGTTTGACGATACTTGCTCATCGAACATCAACAAACATTTAGATCCGCTATAAATAGAAAATAAATATTAAACAATTTTGCGAAAAGGCAACAGTTTTAGGATGCAGGTTTACTACCCTTTACTTGGACATCTGTTTCAAATTTTCCTAGGTTTGTAGAAAAAGGAAATGCTGAATGTGCACCGTTCATGCTGTACTTAGACTGACGTAGAAGTAAGTACTCATCCACCCTTTTTTTAGGATGCTCGTGTAAGTTTCACACGATGGGAAATCATCAAATGACTCCTCCCGCTCTGGGTATAGCAAGAGGGAGTGTCAGACTCTTACTGACTAAAACCCATCCGTGTTCCTCCTGATGCCCTTTGTGTTCAAAGGCTACGGCACCCCTTTCGAACAGATTCCGCAGCCCCAGCAGGCACCTGCCCTAGCGGGCCCCGTCATCCACATCTCTTTGAGGCGCGCTGGGATCGCAGCGCGCCGCCGACCCGGGCTTAGTTCTGATCAGACGGCGAGCCACCCACTGCTCGCCGACCGCAGGCCCGCGCCTACGGCGGCCGGAAATCGCCCTGCGACTCCCGACGCCTGGGGCGTCTCCAAGTTTCAGACTCTTATTGATTAAAACCCATCTGTGTTCCTCCAAATGCCCCTTGCGTTCCAATATGGCCGCGGTGACTCTTTCGAATAAATTCTGCAACCCTGGCTGGCAACTAGCCCTTAAGCGCCCGATTTTTATGCTGACATCTCTTTGAACGTCCTAGCGTGGAACTAGTGGCGTTCAATGATGGGGATTCATATGCGAAGACTGAACGTTTTGGGAACACAGTCATAATGCGTACAGCTAAGGAGTGGAATTCCCTACCGAAGTCTGTGTTTCCTGATAGCTACAACCTGGAAGTCTTTATGTTAAGAGTAAATAGGTTACTTCTAGGCAAGCGTGCTCCATCTTCGACCACATCATCGCTTACCATCAGGTGAGATAGTGGTCAAACGCGTGCCTATCAATAATTTAAAAAAATAAGCATAAAGAGAGAAACACGCAATAAAACATCAATAATCGTACGCTTATTGCTCTTCCTAAACACAAAAAAACATGGATACGCTGCGAGAGTCAATTGGCAACACTAAGTAAATAAGACCTAGTAGTACTACATAATAATTTCACTGTCGAGAAATATGATTATTAGCAATGTACGAGTGTGTCACAAACGTCAACAACCTTCAGCACAGGCCTTCATACTAATAACAATACAAATAAAGTTTATTCTTAAGTAGCCAGTACTTAGTAACATCACAGACATAGTGGAACCTTTTCGATAGACTGTTTACATGGCCTTATTCAGTTCACATGCTAAATGACTTTCCTTACAAAAACAGATATGTACAGCAATATGAAATGATGAGACGAATACTGTTGTGTGACGTTTGTCCTATCAAGTGTTGACACTGGTTTGACAAATTAGGTGTTGTCTACTGAAAACTTGTTTTCAAGTCATCTTTCAGTGTTCTAAAATTATTTTTTTTATATAGAAATAAAATACTGCCAAAGCTATGGAGCGGAGCACGATTAGCGTCAAAAAACAGGACAGGATACGGAGCAGCGTAATAAGATTGAAAACTAGAGTAACTGAATCGTCTGCTTTTAAATATATTTAAAAGCAGACGGCTCTATCGATCAACTAAAGTAGAGATGGACAGACCATATACTGCGTAGTACCCAAGAGAAGTGGAGCAGGATTCCCCAAGAGAGCGCGGGGACTGTGGGGGGTGGGGTGCCGAACGCGGGTCACAACGACCGCTGCGACCACTTAGCTCACAAACGGTTTCGCTTCAGGCATTCCTTTGTACTAATATTCTAATAGATGTAAATTATTGTATTAAACCTATTTTAATACAGTCCACTCTTTTGTGTAAATATAAATTCCGATTGAGCCCAATCAGGTGACCTATGCCAAGCGGCACACTGAACTGAGAGACACTTTCTGGATGGTTCAGGATGAAAGGTTTATAGATATTAAAACAAGCTTTTGTTCGCGGCTTTGCACTTGTGGCCTATCTCACAGGAAAATCACTTTGCTGGTAAATAAAGTAACATAATACTATGTCAAACAGCGTATCAGCGTTAGGGTAACTTTCTTTCAGTAAGATCATTAATTTGATCTACACTTTCAGAGGTTTGATTAAACAAACATACAATTTGATTTTTTTATAATATTATAGATAGAACATACATTAATTAATTTCATCTCGTCGAGTCGTAATGAATATTTTTAGCATTATGACATTTCCAAAATTGACGTAAAAACTTGATTATTTGTAACGGAGTCACATCTAAGTATTAAAATAATAATAATGTAGATGTCAGAATACGTAGGTTAGGTATGTCTAATCAAGTTTAGAGCTATCGACGAGACTTACATCATCGCATTATTTGGAAAAAATCATTATAAATCTGACGTAGAATCTTACCGTATTCATGACGAAATTTAAAAAAAAATCAGTCAAGAGCGAGTCAGATTCGCGCACCAAGGGTTCCGTAACAACATATAAAATATTAAATGTTTTTAAATTTCCATCGGCGAGGCTTATATTCGTCAGAGAATTTTAACACTGCGGTGTATATTGCAGTTTTAGATCAGCTCCGTCTCTTGATCGCATAGATAGACACATTGTTTTATTTTTCCTGTAATATTTACATAAACATCTATCACATAGAATAATTTCAGATTTTTCTCTATGCTATTGGAATTATGGGGAGAACGCTCATATTTTGTACGTTTTCGTCAAAAGTCGATAGCCAGTCGATAAATGCGACTTAATAAAAAAGTGTTTGGGAATATACAAATAGCGCTCTTTCAAATGATACTCCATGCCCTAGTGGCTTCACTTCGAATTTTCAAGAACCCGTTTCAGTCTCTATCGCAAAACAAAAAAAAACTTTTTTTCTTTCTTATTTGCAAAATAGTGCAAATTTCATATTAATAGCATTAGTAGTTTTTGAGATATCCAGCTGTGACAGACGGACAGACTTAGTCACACCATAAGGGTTCCTTTTTACCCATTTTGGTACGGAGCCCTTAAAATAGTTATCATATCTAAAATTTAGGTATCACAAACAAATCAAAAGCAATACATGGGAAATTAATAGAGTTTAATTTGCTAAGAAAAATTGAGAGGAGACCTGTACAATCAAATACATAATTAATTTATTTTCAGCCTGTTCTATCCCACTACAAGGCAAAAGCCAGTATTGATTTCAATCAATAGGTACCTTTACAGAGTTATTTTTAAAACAATAACAACTTCCTAGCGAGTGAAAGTACATTCACAATTATTATAAACAACTTTCAATTTACTTTTTCTTTCTTTAAAATTCTTGATCAAGCCTAAAAACTCGAAAAAAATATCGGCTGTTTCTAACATTTTCATTGGCTAAATATTGCTTTTTGTATGAAACAGTTCATATATATTTCGAGTTTTCAGAGTTGGTCTCAAAGTAAAAATGTTTATAATTATGTGTACTTTCACTCCCTAAGAAGTTGTTTGTGTTTTACAAATAACCCTGTATATTATGAATGAATGATAACTCTCTGATTCTCAGTCATTCGTGTCAACCATCATCACGAGAACGGAAAGTAAACAAATGACGTTTAGTTCTAGATTTAGAAAACAGCATACAGGAAAGATGAAACACTACATATAAGGAAGTTTACATTAAAATATCAAACGACTAAGCTGTAAAGGTTACCAATTAAAGTAAGACTACGCAAACAGATTCAAACAGATGCAGTGTCATTTTTGATAATGAAGTGATCAATCATCTGCCAAGCCTTTTATCGGCTTCCAATCAAACAGGATTCAGCTGAATACCAATATTTGACGTGGAGCGACTGCCAATCTGACTTCCAAAACCAAGTTACTGGGTACATGAAGTACTTATAGCCAGTAACATGGTCCTTGTCTTGCCAAGAAGTTTAGCAAGACCCATTTTCTGGCTTCTAACAAAAGTAACGACTGCCAAAGATCTACAAATGATACCCGTAACCCATGGCTTACCAACGTACTTTCTGAGGCACGGAGGATTCTCGGTATGATATGATGATCACCCATCGACAGACCGATCTCGGCAAGCGTTGCTTAACCTTGAGCTCAACCCATGCGGCTTATATAATTTAGCCACGAGTTCCTAAAACAGTGTCATTATTGATTGCTAATAAATCAAAATAACACACACAATCGATTAAAGCGAGACAAATTTCAAACTGGCTGATTAATTTTCTTGTTCCGAGAGGCTAAACAGTTTAATAAAGAAACAACAATGATTAATTATACGTGTAGACCTTTATTCAGATGGATATTCGACATATTGAACTTTTGACCAAGCGGTGACCTTAACTTTTACTGTCACCGTTACCGCCCGTATTTATCACTGGTGTACGAGCCAAGCTATGCTGTTCGTATAAAATTAACAAGAAATACATGCCGCTATGTTCTTCGAGGAAATAATGTTAATTGTTCGAGTTGTATATGAAAAAATATCGCCGTTAAGGAGTGATGTGCTCGAGAGTTAATTGGTTTAAACGTAATGTGGGTGCCTAATGAGATAATGGCCGACTGTCATAACCTACTTCCTACTGTAGCGATACATAGTAAATTCTAGTAAAATATGTGTATCCCCATCCCCAACAGACACTACGAGTATATTGGGGCCGGGTTCCAGTCTTGAAGTCTCGGTAGGTTATGTTGACTCATCCATGGAAAGACCTTGGCGAGCGTATATTAACCACAAAGATTGAACCGTGCAATTATTATTATTATATGCACGAGCCACCAAAAATAGAATAGATGACAAAGAATTTTTATGGGACAAGCCCGCCACACATTTGCAACCACTTCAACTCCTGTGAGCCAGAATAAGCAGTGGCGACCAACAGAGAAACGCCGAGCCAATAAAACCGGAAAAGTCCCGGAGAAATGATTAAACTGTCTTGGATCCTGCAACGAAATTAATCAGAAAACTACAGTGGAGGAGTAGGAAAAAAATATACATATAATTTCCACTTCCCTCCGTATCAAGTAATAGACAGAATAGAACTAAGCCAATAAGCACCAAGGGACATATACAACTGGGTTAAGCCCAGTCGCCAAGCACCACGGAGGTGAAAAAGAAAATAGTTTTTTTAAATAAAGAATACTCGCTTCAAATGCTTTAAGTGGCGAACATCAAATCGATTAAATACCCCTTTGAGTGATCCCAAGTTCTAGCTGATAAAAGTGTCACTAATATTCTTCCATTATTCATATTTACATTACATTCATACTCGTAGACAGGACAACAAGTTCAACTGCCTATAAAATAATGGAGGGGAAAGTAAAAGCAATCGATAACCACACAAGCAAAAGCAGAACGAGTCGCGGTTCATTAATAAAGATATAAATAAAAATGACCTTTTTAATTCGTGATTAATATAATTAACACCTATAATAATTATACGGTTTGTGCTTCCGCCATCAGCGCTTCATAAATCAATGAAACAAAGTGGTTATTAGATGCGAGTGATGTGACCTACAAAAACCGTTTTTTGTAGGTAAGTGATTCATAAAAAAGAACTCGTTACGTCCCCTCTCAGTCGATCCACTGTTTTTTTTTTAAGGGACAAGCCCGCCATTTATTCCTAACCACTGAAAGTTATGAAAACCAGAATCAACAGTCCACCAGAAAAACGCGGTTAGCTTTTATCAGACCGATCAGGTAGTGTTCTGGGTAGTGTTGATCTTCTACGCAAGTTCTAGCCTTTCATTCTGGGGGGCTAAAAAGGCCACTTTAGCAGAATTATATTAGAATCATAATATTAATCACGCAACAGTCTGTCAAATTTCATTTTCATCTTTATCGCTAACGAATTAGGTTCAAGGTTGATTGGGAAAATTTGACAGTGACGGCTAGCGTGATTTGCTTTCTGATTCTGCTAAAGTGGCACTAATATCAATAGTCACCTAAGCTGGGGGTGACTATTGTTATTAGTGCCACTTTTTCTACTAATTTATTAGATTCATTGGAAGGGTGATATATAGAGCGGCTTGGTGCCTTGTCCCGCCTAGAGATGTGTCCGAAGAACTTGAGAATACGAGTTTGTAGCTAAGCTGAAAGGCACTATTTGATGGCTTATTCTTCGAATAAGGATGCATTAAATGATAAATTATAATTATTTTGCATGTATGTTGTAAATAACTTGATGAGGCGGGTGTGTACCCTAAGAAGAAACACCGAAACAAACTCAGAGGTCAAAGTCTCTTTTGAAGTCCATGCAATTGTACTATCATATGAGAACTATGCAGGTTAATGTCTGAGGTGGTCTTTTGAGGAAAGTACCACATAGATTGGAGTGGACCTGTCCAGACAGTGCAATCATTTGTCATTGGTTGTGTAGCTCAAACTTATTTGTGCGAAACTCGGTCCAGGATACTGGGAACATCCTTCTGCAGCACCAGAGTTTGCAGAGACTCTATCTTTTTCTTTTATATCTCTCGCAGCATTATTTTTACTCGTTATGATAGTAGTTGCTATAAAGCACTAGTAAGTAGGTAAGGTCAAACAACAGTTTTCTCACTGACATTATTATTTAAATGTCTTATTTTGATGCGGTTCTATTGCATGTATGAATAATAAATAATTAAATACATAGTACGATACGGTCAATTTAGTTTTAATTTATTATCTAATTTAATAACTAATTTATTATTTACGAACGTAAACGCCACGCTTAATTATGTTTTAGTTTTTTTTAGACAAAAATATTTTAATTCGTCGTTTTATGAGAATCTTTTTTTTTTCTAAAGTAGATAAAGCAAGTTTTAAAATTATTGTCCCAAAAATTAGTAGCCATTAAAATGCAATAGGTGTAATTTGATACGAAACAATTAAAACATTTATTGATTTTGACTAAACTAAAAATATACAACCTACTTACTTATCTTAGATCTGTTGTATTTTAATAAATATTTTAAATGTATTGTCATCTTCTATTTCTGTTTAAAGTTAATGGCAACACAAAACAATTAAATGTAATAATTTATTAAGAGTAGTTTGTAAAGAAAAACCTACTCGAATCTAATATACATCCGTACTTTGAAACTTGGCACTTATATAACTACGCATTTAATTTCATTATTTTACATGTTGTGAAAAGGGGTATGATAGCGAAAAGGTATTATTTTCTGTCAAATCTATTATTTTACGTACCTACTGTAAAATTTAGGCGATTTACAGAACCATGTCGAAGGACATTTTTAATATATTTTGATATACAGCTACTACGGAAAGGCTCCGTTAATTCAAATTATTATTAAACACTATAGTCTGTTTTTTAATCCTTGAGACTGGCAAACCGAAGATTACAATAGCATTTAAGTCAGTTTTGACAGTCAGTTTGCCATTTGCACATGTCAATTTAGTCTCAAGGATTAAAAAACAGACTATAGTGTTTAATAATAATTTGAATTAACGGAGCCTTTCCATAGTAGCTGTATATCAAAATATATTACAAATGTCCTTCGACATGGTTCTGTAAATCGAGATTAAAAAACAGACTACCTATAACTGCCGCCCGCATAAATGTCGTAATTATCCCAAGGGAACATACTCTAGGGATAAAAAGTATGCTATGTAGGATTATATAATATATGTATTTATATTATAATAACTTGGTTGAACTAGCTCGTAATCAAAATATCTGTCTCTCACCAAAAAACTGACACTTTCTGTAAATTGAAATCTGTTCTAAATTCGAATGAGTTTTCAAATTCAGCCAGAAATATTTTTGCTAGCCTGTATGATGTACAGTTTCCTGTCACTATGAGGTAACCTTACAGTACCTTTGTATTTAATTATGTAACCTACCTTTATTATGTTTTCTATAACTGTAATGCAATTTATTGTTTAGTATTAATCTTTATTAACTGTTGTTAAGTGCCTGTACAGAAACCGTAATGAATAATGTAAGCGAATTAACAATCTGTTTAACATATTAATGATTTTTATTGTAAAAGGAAAAGATAAATTGGTCCATACTAGAACAAAACATAAAAAGAGAAAAGTTTTGCTGAGAGCTCCTTGCATCGCAGGGGGCCAAGGCGAAATGAAATACACAAAGAAATTAAATATAATTAACAGAAATGATTTACCATGTAATAAGGTAGATATTTGATTATCAGGTCTCGTTCACCTTATCACAATAATAAAAAACAAAAATCAAAATAATTTTCTTGACGGAAATCGACTGTCGGTGATTTCTCCCAAGTTTGACCAGCTAGTCTATTCTGTAAGTAACCATTTCGATATCGAGCTTCACCTGAGTGAGATAGCTCACAAAGTGAACTTTATTGCATACAACATAAAGGCCTTATCTTTATACTCACCTCAGATTCCGCTGTCGAGACTCGATAATGTTGTTACAGAATAGGGGTACTGCATCTGTACATAATTCAACTGGATAACGACTCGGTCATGGTCAGAACATAATCCAAATCAATAAGGTCATAAAGAACAAGTCAACAACCATTAAATACAAACAATTATCGAAAAAACACAAATAATAACAATTAAACACATTATTACCGTTTTATTTTAACAATAACAATATTAAAAACACATTTATATTATTAAATTATTATACAATTGTTAAAGAATTAGGAAGGAATGACAGTGATCGATGCTCTTCTGTTTCGAGTTCCGACAACTGTGTCGATTAATTAAGCATGGCTAATAAATAATACACCATTATCGTTAGATGATAGCCCAATTAAGATTTATTTGCATAATAACATTTATGAAAAGTTTTTGTAAAGTTTTTTTGGTGTTAAGTTCAAGATAAAATGACGTGTTAATAGTTATAAGGTTTTAGTGAATGTGTATTCTTATCTTAATGTGTCTTAATTTCTATGCAGATTTTAAGTTAATTAAATAAAATAAGCATGATCAACAAAAATTTCTTCTGTAGTATGTGGATTCCAATGGTATAATGGCATTGTAGAATTTTCTGAGTCTAGTTTTAATATAACTAGCAACCAGTCCCGTCTTCACATGTAACAGATCATTTAATTATGTATAAGCTACCAGACCGAATTATTTTTTTCAACATATTGAACAGGGACCGTCATATTTCAGACAAATACTTAATAAATTGTACAGCCAGACCTCTTCATACTCATACATCCATTGGTGATAATCGTATTAAAATCCATTCGGTATTTTATGAGTTAAATGTTTATTAAATAAAACAGACACGGCGGTGGAAGTTGTTTTATAATGCAGATGTAGTGATTTTGTTGCTTATACCTCAACAGTTACAGGTACACACATAGGCTCGGAACATTTGTGGGCGCCTACTTTAAGGAAGCGACCTGCCCGTTACATCAACGCGTCCCAGAGGGTCATGGCCATCCGACTGGCCCGGGGATACCGCACGGTCTCTGGCGTGGCGGCAAGCCTCCTTGAAGGACTGCCGCCATGGGATCTGGAGGCGAAAGCCCCCGCGCTCATTTACGAGTGGCGCGTGGAGACGCAACGCCGGGGCGAGACTCCTCTGCCGCGGCAAATCGCAGCAAGGCGGACGGAGACAGCGACTGTCGCCTTGAGGAGTGGCTGGTCCTCACCTTCCGCCTGACGCAGGTACTCACCGGACACGGTTGTTTCGGGAATAAGTGTTTCGGATTCGGCAGGAGGACACGCCCGGGTGTCAACAATGTGAGGGTCGCCCGGAGGACACGGTGGAGCATACGGTGGAGGTCTACCCTGCTTGAGCGGAGCACTGCCGGGTCCTCATCGAGGCGATCGACGGCGGCGACTTTTCGCGACCGGCTCTGGTTCAAACTATGGTCCGGAGCGAGGAGGCATGGGAAGCGGTCACCACCTTTTGCAAAGCAGTAATGCTAGAAAAGGAGGAGGCCGAACGTGTGAGAGAGAGGGAAACCTCACGCTCCAGCAGCTGCATCAGAAGAAGACGCTCCAGGCGTCGGGAGTCGCAGGACGATTCCCGGCCACCGTAGGCGCGGGCCTGCGGACGGCGAGCATGTCTCATTGTCCGATTAGAACCAGGCCCTGGTCGACGGCGCGCTGTATAGAGTTGTCAGCACAGAAGACGAGGCCCGCTAGGGCAAGTGCCTGCTGAGGCTGCGGAATTTCTTCGAAAGAGGTACCGTAGCCCTGGAATGCAAAGGGACTAGGAGGAACACGGATGGGTTTTAGTCAGTAAGAGTCTGACACTCCCTCCTGCTTCACCCAGAGCCGGAGGAGTCATTTGATGATTTCCTATCCTTAAAAAAAGGCTCGTAACATTTGACAATAAACGCACCATATATATAAATAGGCATCTTACTAGCGATGTCAACACCATTTTTAGACTTTTGGTAAATCCCTGATTTGGTAAATAATAATGAATATACTAAGGTGTCCAAGTTTTTAACCTTCTGAAAATTGTGTTCAAAATCTCGACAAAATTAATAGGAAGACACAATGACACAGGTTTGACATCAATGAACATAATGAATCATCTTCCTTATTTATTAATAATTTTAATTATTCTCAACATACGCGTTAAAATGTTAACGATATAATAAATTGTTAATTATTTATTGTTGTTTTATTTTCGGCATTACAAATTGTTTTGTTTTGTAAAAACCATTGTCTATATTAATTTGTATGAACCTGTTTGCGTGTATCTGTGAACAGTTTATTAAGGAAGATTAATAAACATTGTTTTTTATTGGCGCCATTGAGAACTTGAGTTTCCTAATTAGAGGTAGACTCATTATAGCATAAGCTTCGTCGTCGTTATTTGTGCCTAACGTTTTATATGGTACGAGCTTTTGCTCGTAACATATCGCGTTTTTTCCTTGCCCGAATGAATTTCGGGATATCCTTTTTTAGTTCTCTCTTATACTCCTCAAGGAACCTACATGGCGAATTTTAACTTTCTACGACCACTCGTTTTGGCTGTACGTTGTCCGTTAGTCACTCAATCACTCAGTCAGTCACAAGTCATCATCACCTGTCTAGACTTTTCCCAACTATATTGGGGTCGGCTTCCAGTCAAACCGGATTCAGCTGAATACACGTATTTTAAGTGGAGCTCCACATGCTTCCATAACCCATTCAATGGGTAACATAGTGATCTTGGCAGGACTGGAGTCAGATTAACTGGCTTACAACAGTCATTCAC
Organism: Lacanobia oleracea; assembly: GCA_950371165.1. NCBI lineage: Eukaryota > Metazoa > Arthropoda > Insecta > Lepidoptera > Noctuidae > Lacanobia > Lacanobia oleracea. The sequence goes on along the minus strand of OX493387.1, from coordinate 16,703,030 downwards.
ATGTGACGGATATTTTTTATTGTTATTGAATGATTTATTTTACTAATTTGTAAGTACAATGGAATACAAAATACAAAAATATTTATTTCATACAAAACATTGTGACCATACATGGATTGTGGCAGTCCCGGTAAGTTACAATATTACTTGTGTTGGGACTGTCACGCTCTTCCCTTAGCTGGTCCTTAACTGTACAATGCATTATGCAAAATTTTAAATTTAAGGAAATAAAACAAAACAAACTAAATTAACACTTGTTATGTGTGAGTGTGTGGTGTTTTTATTTTAGCTTATCCTGACCAATATGTTTTCTGTTTTTTCGTATGTTAAGGGTTTTAGCCATTTATTTATTTTATTTTTACATGGAAAGATTCATTAGTTTTGAATAAGATGATTTCTAAGTTCTCGTATATTCATCGACCAGCCTGTCTATTCTGTACACACCTCCCCGACAAAAATCAGGTGACGCAAGTGAACAGTCATTACTCCTAAACACACAGACTTGACAGCTCACTTTAGCCTAGATTTCACGGTGTGATTGTTTCAGAATTACTAGTTCTCAACCTTACGACAATCTAGCAAAATGAAAAGCTGGTAGGTATGTAGGTTTTCATTTTCATCAGTTCACAAGTATTTTCATGATGACGATTTTTACCGCACAACCGGCATGTCTCTTTGCCTCTTTGCTGGCGAATATACGTGTCCAGTGTGGCACCGATCTACCCACGCCAAATAAGTAGACATAGCCCTCAATGAGACATGCAAGATAATATCGGATTGGTTAAAAATTACTCATTAAGCTTCACCCGCTAGCAGACATCACTCCACCTGCCGTTCGAAGAGAAGATACATGCACGCTAGAAAACACAGTCCAGGAATCCGATTCCAATATCTCCTCAACGCCCTGGCAATCTAGGACGCATCACAATAATGAAAGGAGAAAATTGTAGGATGGCAGGTACCTACGTAAGGTACCCATTACCTCACGACTTCATTTAAATCTAAAGAAGACTTGGCTTTCAGTCGAGAACTGCAGTGGCCTATAGGAAAATTTTGAATCGATTGCGTACCCAAGTAGGTCGCAGCAAATATAATTCGGCGAATTATGTGTTATTCATCCAACAGGTACCCAATGCAAGTGTCATGCATTTCAGCCTACATCCCATTTGCTAGAATTACTAGAATAATACCTCCAACGCAACGGTGCAATAAATGTGGCCGCACTACTGGGCCCAGTCTATTATAACATTCTTCCATTGCTGACAGAAAACGCACAGCTGGCGTGTAGGTTCCTTGGGAACTGTAGGGGAGCGCTAAGAGAGGATTTCCCGAAATTCCTACGTGAACGAACAAATACGGGAATATGCGCGTACAAAGTCGCGGGAAAAAGTAAGTCAATATTTATATAAATCGTTTAGAACGACTTCACCAACCGTTTTTAGCCACGTAAGCATAGGCATATGTTAGTTTTAATATGAACCACTATGAAATTATCAGTTCGTTTAGTATTACTTCCGGTTAGTACGACGAGATATCACCGGTCCCTTGGTCGTCGTTATAATCGGATTCTACTGTAATTTTTTTCCGTTATTGACATACGACGATACGACGCACAGCCGAGTCATGTAGCTTCCTTACACTCTGTAGTGGAGCGCTAAGAGAGGATTTCCCGAAATTCCTACGTGAACGGAAAAATACGGGAATATGCGGGTACGAAGTCGCGGGCAAAAGTTAGTACAGTATAATTTGATGAACCGTCGACCCGATGAGAATTGAAAGACCCATTTTTGATGTTTGTTTTAGCCACAAAATGTTTCACAAGCAGAAATAGACAATGTTCCGAGCTAAAAGCTTTGCCTATTAAGAAATCTGTTAATAGTGTTAATACGTGTAGGTGGTTACTTTGCAAGTTCTAAAGAAGGGACCTACATTCAGTGGGATGTAGGCTCAACTTTTAAATAAATTTAATGGGTCAATAAACATTGATAGAGGTTTCGAATATTTTTTTAAAGAGGTAAGGCTTTAAGGAACAACAATATAATTTCAAATACATAAGGATTAGTTTACCTGCGCTGTTGTTCAACACATAGACTGTGTTGACAGTTTATCGCAGCCAACGGGCTCACGCATAATTTTTCCAACAAAATCTGCAAGTCACGTGTGAGTTAAGAAGATTGAAGCATACAAATAGGTGCAAATTAATCTACTCATCATCAATTTTCAATTAACATTCAATTAAAAATAATCAATTTATCATACACGACCCTTTTTGTAATTAAATGAAATCCAATAACATCGATAGTTTAAAAATTAATTAAATATTAATAACAATACATGATTCGAATCTTGTTCCATAGAATCGATTGTCACAGCTCATAAATTAGTCGATAAAAATGGGTATTTTGACACGTTTTAAATAAAACAATTAATTATTGTAATTTTAAATAGATAATTTGATTTATTGAATGTGAAGGTGCTCGAACAGGAAATATTATTCCAATCGATTTACAAAGTGAATTTGAATCTAGTTATGATTAAGGGTCTACCTTCAGGGTCGATGGCTATACAAATAAGGAAAACAGTTCCTCAGATGTGTCAAGGATTTTCATTTATAACGTGTATTACTAAAATTCACGTTATCGATATAAACTTCGTAGTTATTGAAAAGTTTGCCAAAGTCTGCTCGATATTTTTTACACGATTTATACTAAGGTGGTGTGACGTTTTCAGGATAAACTTGGCCAGAGATCGCCCAAGACTGAGAGATTTGGAAAGAGAAAGGGGAGGCCTTTGCCCAGCAGTGGGACGCAAGAGCAGGCTAACAATATATATACTAACTAATATTATACACACAAAAGTGGGTTTGTTTGGCGCCCAACCGATCGGAACCGATTTTGATGAAATTTATTTTAGAGATAGATAGCGGAATGTAGCCCATAAGCTACTTTATAATAATAATAATGTTTAAATTAAACAATTTTTGTTTATTTCTCTCAAAAACGTAACAATTTTGGTACAGAGTATCTAGGTTACCTACTAGCAGATTCAAACCTTTGTGAAAGCTGGACTCCATACTGGGTTCGAAACCTATATGACAGATCTCTAGGCTTACACCCTTAGAATTACAGTATTAAGATGCACTTACTTAACGAGAAGCCGGCGGGCAAAAGCTAATCCTTATATTTAAATTATAGTATTAAGATGCATTTACTTAACGAGAAGCCGGCGGGCAAAAGCTAATCCTTATATGTAAATTACTGTATTAAGATCCACTTACTTAACGAGAAGCCGGCGGGCAAAAGCTAATCCTTATATTTAAATTACAGGATTAAGATGCTCTTACTTAACGAGAAGCCGGCGGGCAAAAGCTAATCCTTATATTTAAATTACAGGATTAACATGCTCTTACTTAACGAGAAGCCGGCGGGCAAAAGCTAATCCTTATATTTAAATTACAGTATTAAGATGCTCTTACTTAATGAGAAGCCGGCGGGCAAAACCTAATCCTTATATTTAAATTACAGTATTAAAATGCTTTTACTTAACTTGAAGCCGGCGGGCAAAACCTAATCCTTATATTTAAATTACAGTATTAATATGCTTTTACTTAACTTGAAGCCGGCGGGCAAAAGCTAATCCTTATATTTAAATTATAGTATTAAGATGCTCTTACTTAACGAAAAGCCGGCGGGCAAAAGCTAATCCTTATATTTAAATTACAGTATTAAGATCCACTTACTTAACGAGATGCCGGCGGGCAAAAGCTAATCCTTATATTTAAATTACAGTATTAAGATGCACTTACTTAACGAGAAGCCGGCGGGCAAAAGCTAATCCTTATATTTAAATTACAGTATTAAGATGCTTTTACTTAACGAGAAGTCGGCGGGCAAAAGCTAATCCTTATATTTAAATTCTTCCGTAACTGACTGATTGAGTGGCTGACACACAACGCACAGTCAAAGACAGTAGAAAGACTACAGACAGTAGAAAGCTGAAATTTGGCATGTAGGTTCCTTGGGGAGAAATTCTCTCTTAGTGCTCCTCTACACTAGAGGAGCACTAAGAGAGAATTTCTCAAAAATTCAACGGGAACGGAAAAAACGGGATATGCGCGTACGAAGTCGCGGGCAAAAGCTATTTTATTTATAATAAAGTCTTAGCGTCCTAAGTCTTGATAATTTTGAAAAGCATAATAATGTAGAATTATATTTTCTTAGTCATAGAAATAACAAATCGTAAATCATCAATAAACCAACAATAAAAGTAGATGACACCTTGGACACAAAAAACAAAAATAGCATTTTTTTTCTGTTTGCAATATTATGATTTAGTATGTTTTAAATCTTATCTAGGTAAATAAATCTGTATTTTCTTAAACCTGCTCATTTGCCATATTTGTCCTGTGCCATATACCTATCATAAGTTAATAAGAGTGTCTGTCCAATACAGCGGAGCGAGGCCGCGGAGCCAAGAAACGGAGATATTTTAATCAACCATGTCAGTCAAAATGTCAGTGACTCGCGTGGTGCGGAGATTTTATGCAATTCTATTGGTTAAAATTTCTCCGTTTCTCCGCTCCGCTGCTCCGCTGTAAGGGACACCCTTACCATCTTTTAATGCCCAAGCAAGCTAAAGGGCATGCAGATAAGCTAACACTAAGACCAACTAATTTAATTAAGTAGTGCTTACTAACACTACAATCCTAATAATTTTTTTTGTATCTATCTTTCATGTTCACACCACCAGTCGCAATCTACCAAAAACACCTATGATTTCGCACATTTTGTTGTTTGTGCGCTGTCAGCATAGAAGACGGGGCCGCTAGGGCCAGTGCCTGCTGGGACTGCGGACTTTTACGAAAGAGTCACCGTGGCCCTGGAACACACAGATCGGTTTTAGTCAGTAAGAGTCTGACACTCCCTCCTGCTTCACTCAGAGCGGGAGGAATAATTTGATGATTTCCCATCCTTGTGCCCGATTGCCCCAGGTCGGTAAGGATTTTTTGTCATTAATTGTTGCTGTATTTATATTATTATTTATATTGCGATTTGAATTTGTTCGTTCTTAAGTACGACAGTTGGCCTTCTGGTTATACGTAAAGGTAACAAAACCATCAAGTCCGGTTTCAGTGACTACAATTTTTTCCTTCACCATAATTCTGTGGTATCCTAGGTTAACACTTTTAATGCCATTTGGGTTACAAATGACCAATTAAAATAGTTTATCCGTTAGTAGGTACAACTACTGCAACTACACGCATTTTTAAAAATCGAACGAAAGTCTTAAAAATTGTTTGGACAGCTGTTTAAATTTGGAGCATGGTGCTCCAAATTTAAACAGCTGTAATCAACAATATATAAAAATCAATTGCTGTTCGTTAGTCTCGCTAAAACTCGAGAACGGCGGGGCCGATTTAAATAATTCTTTTTTTGTTAGTTTCGCCAGAATACAGGGAAGGTTTAAAAACATAAAAAAAAGTAGGTAGGGTAGGTAGGGTAGGTAGGGTAGGTAGGGTAGGTAGGGTAGGTAGGGTAGGTAGGGTAGGTAGGGTAGGTAGGGTAGGTAGGGTAGGTAGGGTAGGTAGGGTAGGTAGGGTAGGTAGGGTAGGTAGGGTAGGTAGGGTAGGTAGGGTAGGTAGGGTAGGTAGGGTAGGTAGGGTAGGTAGGGTAGGTAGGGTAGGTAGGGTAGGTAGGGTAGGTAGGGTAGGTAGGGTAGGTAGGGTAGGTAGGGTAGGTAGGGTAGGTAGGGTAGGTAGGGTAGGTAGGGTAGGTAGGGTAGGTAGGGTAGGTAGGGTAGGTAGGGTAGGTAGGGTAGGTAGGGTAGGTAGGGTAGGTAGGGTAGGTAGGGTAGGTAGGGTAGGTAGGGTAGGTAGGGAGGTAGGGTAGGTAGGGTAGGTAGAGTAGCCAGTTGACGGGAGCGAAGCCGCGCGGGTCAGCTAGTCAACAATAAAACTGAATGAGCGGTAATCATTTGATTCAGCTGTTTCATCCCTAGTTCAGTACAGAACCTTCAAGAAGCTGCTGCTCAAACCATTGATAACATACGCCATTTTAATAGGAATAAAACTTAATTTACAATCTAATAAATTTATTGACATGCAGCCACATGCAGCAACACTAAAAAATATGATAAACGGTTAGTATGACAGTTTATAGCTGAAACCTTTGACCCAGTGCGTCCCACAGAGTCATCTCGGTTGTTAACACTGTTATCGAAGGTCATGACTTTAATTGCACATTAACATAATAATATTTAGTTAATATTAATCGAGTTAAATCTTCATATCGAGCCTTTAGCTAGAGTTGGACGGAAGTTAAAGAAATCGTTTTTATTTTTTCAATATTTTTCTATCTGTCAACGTTTTTGTACCAGCCAGTGTTAAGTTATAAATCATTTTTCTTTTTTTATATAAGGTACGTAAATGATGTCGTTTTAATATTTTACTTTAAAAGCGTTCTAACTAATTTGTGGATTATGTGTGGGCTTAAATATAAAAATACGATTCATATTTATTAACAGCTGCTTTTTAGTTCAGAGTTATAAATTGGAGTGAGTTTATCTTTGTAACGGATCGGCGATATAAATAAAATGGTGGAATTAACATAGAGATGACTAAATTGGTGTAGCGTCAGACTGTCTGCCGGTTGTGCCTATCAGTTCTAATCTTACATAAACTTTCAATGATTGATTTTGAGTAGAATCTTCTTAAAAAAAGAAACATAGAGATTAAAATATAAAAAATAATTAGAATAGAATAGAATACTCTTTATTGTGTACACCATATAAGTTCAGAAAAGATAGATGAAGAAAACATTACATAGGGTGACACAATGAGCGGCCTTATCGCTAAAAGCGAACTTTTCAAGACAACCTTTGGATGGATTGCAAAGACAATGGAAAGACAGTACTGCGAGTAGTCTTAAGTGTACGATTTATGTAAACAAATACATAATAGACAAATATTTACAATTATAATTATGTAACAAACAAAAAAAAGCATAGGAAACAAGTGAAAACGATCAAACAGAAAGGTAGTGATTTTTGTCCATTGTTATAAGAATGGACAAAGATTGAGCACGTCTTACTGATACGGGCAAGGCATTCCAAAACTGCATCGCTTGAACCGTAAAAAAATTGTCGTAGAAGCTGGTGGAGTGCATCGGCATCTCTAATCTCAAGTTTTCCGATGAATAATTGTTACAGCCATAATATTATTTTGATACATTACTTAATTTGCAGTGTCGAAATATAAGCAGGTACACAGTTAAAAAAAAAAAACTTAAAAAAAACGTGCGCTATAGATGTAGTAAATTTGCTTCGATTTTATTTTCCTTATACGAAGACAAAGAGATCCCACTTTGCAGTAAAACAAATGCAATTCTGGTAAATGGTAATATAATCATGAAGTACCACATACCCACTAGGTAGGCCACTCTATTACTCATACAACGCTTATTTGTAAAACCGATGGTGACCCGCAAACCTTTTATAAGTGATTTTTTTATCCCAAATCTGGGTTACCGAGTTATGAATCAATAGGTAACGGTCAGTTCGCACAAATACACATACCTACCTATACTTACTATATTAAGTCAGTATCATTTAAGTACATTGATTTTCCTCAAATACAGGGATGGCCAATGGATGAGCCGCGACATTAAATTGTGGGATCAGTTTTTTGATATTAAATGGAATTAACATAATATTATTTTAAATTATTATTAAACATAACGCCAGTTTTCCTGGAAAGGTCCGGTAAAGTTTCCCTAGTATCGTAAATCAAAAGCTCGTCGGTTTTGTTTAAATTCGATGTAATTGTGGTGGATCAAATGCAAAATTCCAAGCATTTTTTTTTCAACAGCAAATTAGGCTGAATGCCAGCACTTTTTGAACGTCAAAGTTCTACATAAAGACAGATCCGACAAATATCAGCCGTAAAACGTCCACTGCTGGACATAGGCCAAGATAGGGGGGGGGGGGGGGTACCGTAATCGCCACGCTTGGCAGGTGGGTTGGCGATTGCAGTCCAAGGTGTTGAGTTTTACAGAGAACGCTGCTGCCCATTCTCTGGCCTATGATCATGAAGGCACAAATCCAGACTCCAAACTGCCTTACGAAAAATGTAAATGAAAATATCCAGTAACACAATGCGCGCCCCGCACGCTTACAACCCACTACACCATCGATATATTCAACTTCGAATACAAAAATCTAAATTAACCAAAAAGCTTGACGCGTGTCATTACATTAATGTAGGTCCGAAGGTTTGCTATCCCTGCACTACGCATACCTCTGTGACAGCAAGTTGAAGTTTCGCGAAGCTCGGGCGATGACCTCGTTTTTTTAACCTGTGGCACATTTACCATGATTCATCATGCATTTACAATTCACTGCATGAAAGACAGCGAAATTGTTTGTCCATTTTAGTTGCTGTTTGTTTTTAGTGTCCATTCTTTGGTACTGCACTTACTTGCAGAATGTTTTATCTTTCTTTATTTAAGTTGCATGGAATGTGTGAGTCGGTAATCAGGTTCTTCCCTTTACTCGACAAAAGTTTAGAACATGAATTAGCACATTATTTTGCTGGTCCGTATTTTATTTTCTGTATACTAATAACGATAACACATCTTAAACTTATTGTACTAAGAACCTAGGGATTAATATGTGGGCTGGCGCGAAATTCAAGTTGAAAACTGATAGAATTGAAAATAAAACAAAGTTTTAATATACTGGATAGAGCTTATTCTATGTTAAATAAAACTAACCGTAACTATTTTATGTCCCAATACTGGCCTTGACAGTTCTGTCTTTGGAAGTCTGTACTTTTGACAGATTCGAACTCGTCCCGACGCCATCTTTGCTTTGGTCTGCCAGTCTGTTAGTACAAAAATATTACCCAGCCCATTTTCCATAGCGATCTAGAATACAGGCCTGCAAACAAATACTGAATTTTGACTTACAATACCAAGCTTACAAAAACTATTTAAAAAATAATTACACGGCACAGACATAATTAAAACGGAAACCAAGCCCTCTTCTCGAACAATTAGCGATATTAAACGTAAACAAAATTACAGGTGCAATGACAGCTCCAATCGAACGAATTAATCCTTAAATTGTACAGTAGACAAAATAAGTAAATAAGTTCAAAAATAATATGGGTTTATAACACCGATATTATCTAATATATAATATGGGTTAATAACAGGAGTCCGGGGATGCCGTATGGTGTCGGCCGGTGCCCTATGGTGCCGTAAAAGAATAATACCATCCCATCACTTTCCGTGGGTGTCGTAAGAGCAGGCGACTAAGGGACTCACCAGAGAATGGGCAGCAGCGTTGTCTGTCCAAAGAGCGGGGTTTGACATAATCGCCAACCCGCCTGCCAAGCGTGGCGATTATGTCAAACCCCGCTCTTTGGGGGAGGCCTATGTCCAGCAGTCAGCAGACATCTTTCGGCTGATATGATGATGATGATAACAGGAGTTATAAACCCATTTTATTATTGAATAGTAGGTAAACAAAATCTTTTGTCTAAAATTTAGCTCGTCTTGTAAATGTTATTATGATGAATCATTATATTTATTGAAACTGTTATTCTTCTTTTCTCCTGTCTGTATCTTTTGAGAAATATAGCGTAAAAGTGTTTGACAAGATGGTGGCATTATGATATTTAATGCTTGAACATGAATACCAATCTCTCAGTTAACTGTACATGTAAATCAACCTTTTAAAAAACTACACCTTGTACTTGCCTTCCTTTTTGAACAAGTATGGAAATATTTCCGCAAAATCTGATTCAAAATAACAAATTAAATAAATCAATGAACAAGAAGTCGGTCAAGAAGTGAGTCAGTATCAAAACAAACGGAGAGAGTGAAAGAAATCAAGTATATTGGAAAACGGTCAAAATATACCTTGTCAACAACAGTGTAGATGGATTGTAAACACTTAAGGCGTGTTAAAGATCGAAAGTTTTTCTAAGAAATTATTTTGGTTTGCATACAATGACTTGCGTGATCAAAAAAAAAACAGGAGAGAGAGTCATTTCGTACCAAACAATCTTTTGAAGTAGTGTTTATGGTACAATGGTATTTTTTATAAGAGATAGCTGAACCGACTATTAAAAAAACACCGATAAAAAGATGAATAATAAATAAAATTTATTTTGCAATAGGTAACAAGTAACTATTCTGTATTGAATAATAATAATAATAATATTCCACACAACTATTACACAACGCCATCTAGTCCCAAGCTAAGCAGAGCTTGTGTTATGGGTACTAGACAACTGATAAACATACTTATATATTTCTAAATACATACATATTATAGATAACTACACCCAGACACAGAACAAATGATCATGCTCATCACACAAACATTTGAATATTCTTCTATTGGTTTGTAGATCTTTGGCAGTCGTTACGGATAGTCAGAAGCAAGTTAATCTGACTCCAGTCTTTCCATGAAGTACAGTATTACCCAGTTGATGGGTTGTGGAGTTCTGGTAGGCAGCCGCTCCACGTGAAATACTGGTATTCAGCTAAATCCGGTTTGACTGGAAGTCGACCCCAATATAGTTGGGAAAAGGATAGGCAGATGATGGGATTACAAGTAACTCTTTTACAAGTCAATATTTTTTTGTCATATTAATCCAGATGAGGTCGGCGTTTCCTAGCTGACTACCCTGAGATGAAACATCGAAACAAACTCAGAGTTCATAGTCTTATTTGAAGTCCATACAATCATCAATAACATATGAAAACCATGGTTGACGTCTTTACGTCTACCATGAGTTTTGTCAATCTATACTCGCTAGCGACTGTAGTTAAGAGAAAAAACTTAAAAAAAAAACAAGTTTCTAATTTATATGTTTAGTTGTTAACTAAAGTTTTATTTGCAACTTGCTTGCTTAGTTAACTGAGGTGGCCTTTTGAGGACAGCACAGGTTTGAGTGGACTTGTCCAGACAGTTGCACTGTGTGTGTTGCAGTGTGTGTGAGGCTTTTTTCAATTGTCGTGTAGCTCAACCAAGAGCTTTTAGGAGCTCAACGATTCAACGAAAAATACCAAGATAAGGACATTTGGCCTTTAGGTAGGCCGCATAAAAAAATACATATAAGTACTTGCAGTCCCTGAATGCCAAAGATTACTTATAGACTCTGAAAACGGCATTGGGAGCAAAGTCTCGATAAAAGTGTAGTCATGTGCTAAATCGAGCAATAAATAAATGATTTGTCCTCTCCGATAACACAGACTCAAAAGATTTATTAAGTAGCAATTATGTTTACGTTTTTTGTCCTTGCCCAATTTGTCATATAATTACCTCTAGGTACTTGAAAGCATATAGGCTTCCTATTTACCTAGTGCAGTAGCCAAAACCAGTGTTTTGTTTACCTCATTTGTTGACTACTAACATGAGGGACACATACTATGTATTTAATTAATTAATTAGCGGGTACCTCACCTTTGAAAAAACTCTTACAAGGTTCTAACGTATTTGAGAGGAATTTACAGCAGTACCTACGAATGATAGTAATTTTTTTAAACTGAAAACGTTATTATTTCCGACGCGTGTGATACATAAGGTGGAAGTGGCTTCTCCTTCTCACATTCCGGTGTCTCAAGACACTAGAGCCCTGTAAATAATAACTGACAATCCGACAAATTTGTCACAAACAGACATAATTGTCTCAATTTCATGACAGGTGTTGTTTAACAAAGCAGAGAATGTATGAAGTAAAAGTAGAGGTAAAAAATTGTTGAAATGTCAGATTTTCGCTAGTCACTTGTCACAATCAGTTGTATTAAATAGGCCCGTGCACATGCGACATTTTTTTAGGCGTGCGAGTCTTACCCAGGCTCGTTTAATTTTAGTATTGATAACTAGATTTCAAACAATCTTTCCCACACAGGAACAAATAACAGAAAAACCGGCCAAGCATAAACCATAATTTTTATTATTTGTTGCTATAGCGGCAATAGAAATACACAATCTGTGAACATTTCAACTGTACCTATTGTGGTTCTTGAGATACAGCCCGCTGACAGACAGACAGACGAACGGACAGTCGGACGGACGGACAGCGGAGGCTTAGTAGAGTTCCGTTGGTTACCCTTTGGGTACGGAACCCTGTAAAAAGCACACCTTTCCTCATTGGTTTCTATCATGAAAGTCCCATTCCCACCAGTCCGGTTCAGGTCAGTTAACCTACTAACATTGGCCACCTATTAATCAACACTGCCATACGTCACTACCATAAATCCTTAGCACTGATCGTCAAACATAAATTAGTTTAATTACCTTTTAGCACCGTTAAGTATGTTAATCCTTGAAAATAACAAATGGTCGGAAGAAATTTTTTCTATCTAGATAGATAAATTATATACAATGATTTAAGACACAATGAAAGCGGAAAATAAATAGCTGACAGAGTTACCGTATAACAGTCCATTTTAGACCGTGGGATAAAAAAAAATCTATACTAAGATTTGCCTAAAAAGACAACCCAGGATAGAGTATTCTAGCGCAGAAGAGTGAGCCAAAGAATGGGAAAAGGGCAGGACAAAGAAGAAGACTAAGATTTGGATCTCTATCTGTAATACGCACTACCATACATCTATATTTGTTGAAAGTAATATCTGGAAACCATGGCCAAAACAGAAGTCACTCATAAAAATCCACAACACCAAGTCTATGAAACTTAAAAGTGAGATGGAGTCTCATATACTGACATTTTCCCCCTAAAAATGTACGGTTTTCGGGCAATAAATAGAACTAAAACTAATTAAAAATACCAACTATACATCTTTGTAAGAGATGTCCAAACTCGCGACGTTATGGTATGACGTTTGCGTAGCTTTGGCAGTGCAACGCAGCGTCTATACACTTAGGCCCTGTCCGCACTGCGATTATTCGCGCGATTTTTACTCGCGCGAATTCAATTCCGTCATTGGGATTATTTTTGCGCGCGGATTTTTTTCCGCCAGTGAAGATACTCGCATAGGATTCAATGAGTTACAGAAGTATAAAATCATAATGTGGACAGGGCCTTACAATGACGTCGAATTACGCTGACGTCAACAGCGTTTGCGCTGCGCATACGTCGGAATAACTCCTATCTCAAGACCCAAGTACATAGGTACTAAAAGGCAGCAACAACCTTACATTGACCTTACAGTTTAGTCTTCTCATTTGACTAACAAACTGGTTTTTAATTAGCCTCATTAACAAACATAAAATAACACGTGTATTTGGAATCTCAACGACAGGGTCGCCCTATAAATTTCCCTCATTCGAGTTTTACTGGACCATAACAAATTATGACTAGACGAAAGTAGAAAAACTGGAATAAGTTGAAATAGTTTTTTACTTACTTGAATTTTTACGATCCATCAAACATATCAGCAGGACGTCGGCATATGATTTGTAACACAGCTCCTTAGTTGCCAGCCCATAAAAAAAAACGTTTATTTCTTTCGATGAAAGTCGTTAATTAGGATCAAACAAATAAAGCTTACTTTTGAGGTCATTAAAGTTTAATTAGCCTCAGGTGGTGTGACAAATCATTTTTCTTTGAATGATTTATAGTCCACTCAAGTCATTAAAAAATAACGCTAATTAGACAGCTTGATAAAGTTGTTAAACTTATGCCAAGTACGAATCTGTTTTGAATAAACACTTAACAAATAAACAACTCGGTATACAAGCGCTATGAAATAATGACGTCACTTCACACAAACCTTTAAAAAAAACTAAATTCTAAATGAAAAGTATACAACGTGATTAACTTGAAGAAGGTAAAGACTACACTTAAAAAAGGTTTAGGTAGTTAAATAAAGATAATCTTGATGTGTCTTTTTTTTTCATATAAAAACTTGGTTTTAAAATAAAATGCAACTAATAACCAATGTAAATACAACAATAACGATTATAAAATTGAACCATTAGTGTAAGCAAATGTTCAATTAAGATTAGAGTAGTGACCTGTAGCCTGTTCTTTTAAGGGTTTTGTACACAAAGGGTATCCAACGGAACCCTATTACTAAGACTCCGCTGTCCGTCCGTCCGTCTGTCAGTCAGCGGGCTGTTTGTTGGGTGTTGGTTGTATTTCTATTGCCGCTATAACAACAAATAATAAAAATTAAGGTTTATGGTACGGAACCCTTCGTGTGTGAGTCGGACTCGCACTTGGCCGGGTTTTCATTATTTTGAAATAGTCCTTGTGTAAAGACGTTCTGTTTTATTTACTCTAGACTACTCCTAACAGTAAGATTTTTGTTTAATATGTGTTTGTGTAAAAAGTCACATCAAGATTGTTTACCTTCATTTAACTATATAAACTTGTCTTGTATAGTCTGTACGATCTTCGAGTTAATCAATTTTTAGTTAAAAATTGTTTGTACTCAGCTGTCTATAAAATCAACAAGCTTACAACAAAAAACTCGCACACGAAGGGTTCCGTACCATAAACCTTAATTTTTATTATTTGTTGTTATAGCGGCAATAGAAATACAAAATCTGTTAAAATTTCACCCGTCTTCCTATTACGGTTTTTTAAATACAGCCCACTGACAGACGGACGGACGGACAGCTGAGACTTAGTAATAGGGTTCCGTTGGTTACCCTTTGGGTACGGAACCTTAAAAAACCGGCCAAGTGCGAGTCGGACTCGTACACGAAAGGTTCCGTACCATAAACCTTAATTTTTATTATTTGTTGTTATAGCGGCAATAGAAAAACCAAAATCTGTGAAAATTTTAACTGTCTACCTGCTACGGTTCTTGAGATACAGCCCGCTGACAGGCAGACGGACGTACGGACGGACGAACGGACAGTGGAGGCTTAGTGATAGGGTTCCGTTGGTTACTGTTTTGGTACGAAACCCAAAAAAATAATCATGAACACAATCGAAACATTACTGCAAAAAAAAAAGCCGCCACCTAATCTTCTAACGATAAACTTTACACCCAAGTCTGTCACCTTTAAAAGCCTCAAAAGAGATGGTCTTTCTTTCCGGAAACCTCACGGCCAACCGACACATTCATTTAAGTACACCTTAACGCTATAAATAACATAAGGTCTCATCAGACGCCCTGACGCACCCAAGACGCAAGAATAGAAAATCATAAAACAGATTTTATACGATGACCTCTGCGTTTCTTAGCAATTAAAAACGATTACGTAAGTAAACTAATGTATGAAGGATCATGATGAATATTATCTTCAAGTCATTTGTCAAAATCAATTTGAACTGTGCCGTATTACGTGCTACTTTTAATTTAGTAAAAAGGTCACGGTTTTATTAAAATTATAATCAATGAAGGTACTGTTGACGAACTAGATTTACTTCTTAAAAAAACATTAATCATCCTAATGTATAAGAATATTCATCGGATGTTTAATCTCTGTATCTACACTAATTATCATAAAGACGAAAGATTTGTATGTTTGTAATGAATAAACTCAAAAACTACTAGACGGATTTTTAAAAATCTGACACCATTAGAATGCTACATTATGCCCTGAGTAACATGGGCTATATTTATTACTAGAAAAAACTGGGGATCTTTAATAAAATTGCAGCGCGGATGAAGTCGCGGGCAAAGTGATAGTCACTACATAGTATAAAACAAAGTAGTTTTCGCTGTCTGTCTGTCAATACGTATACTTAGATCAATAAAACTACGCCACGGATTTTGATAGAGTGGTTCTCGATGAAGGTTTTAGTATATAATTTGCACCCGTGCGAAGCCGGAGCGAGTCGGTAGTATCTAATAAAATAAAGTTGTTTTTGTGTCTGTATTTGTAGGGTTTAGAAGAGTTTAGAAGAACAACAGCTGTGCAGAGGATTGGGATGTTATTTTTACCATCATCTCTCTCTCTCTCCAATCGGTCCCTCACTACTGAGGATCGTGACTCCGTTTGATTCCCTCAACCAGTTGTCTCCATCGGTCTAATAAGAAGAACAATAATAATTGAATAATAATAATGTTCAAGAGTAATTTCTCCATAATATGGAGAAATTATTATTATTATTTATTGTTTGTATAGCCAATTCTTTTCTTGTCTTAAATACTGCCTGGAACTCCAAATCATTCATTAACTTACACTAGGTACTTATCATAAAAAAACTCGGAAAAACACCAAGATTGTCAAGTCAAAAAACCATACGAAACCGGGGCGTGTCTCTAGTATAAAATACATAAAGTTAATTGACTCAAAAGGAAGCAATTTTAGCACGCACTTAAAGATTCAATTTCTTGGTAAAATTCGCGGTCTTGGTCAACCGCAATGCCATCCACATTTGGTCCGTGTGTCCTAACCTTTAGCAGTCGTGGGAACAAGAACTTGAGCAAAAACAACTGATGATAGGCCCACCTTGTTTTATGACTATAATCCCGAAATTCTCTTTCCAATGGCAATTTTAATGGTGAATCCTTTTCAAAGATTAACTTTATCTGCCAATACATTATTTAATTAAAAAATACTGGTATTCGAAGAGCTCGGCAACAAATAACAGCCACACGGGTCCATCTTCATCCAAAGTTAAGCAACGCTTGCCAAAGCTGATCTGCGGATGGGATGACCATCTTAACATACTAAGGCTCCGTCGTGTCTCGGAAAGTACGTTAAGTCGTTGTTCCCGAGTTACATCTGTAGATCTTTGGCAGTCGTCACGGATTATCAAAAGCCAGTAAGTCTGGCTTCATTCTTTCCAAGAGGTACCGAGTTTCTCAGTTAATGTGTTGTGGAGGTCTGCCCACGTAAAATACTGGTATTCAGTTGAAGCCGACCCCCAATATAGTTGGCGAAAGGCTGAACAGATGATGGTGACATTATTTGATTGGCGGAGGAGTGAGTTGCTAAATAATAACAGCAACGCAAGTAAATCTTGGAGTCCTGGCTCTCATTTGTAGATCTTTGACAGTGGTTACGGATAGTCAGAAGCCAAACAATCTTACACCAGCCTTTGCAAGCTAAAATACTCCGGTTAGATCAAATGTGACCCAAATATAGTTGGAAATAGGCTTGGTAAATTTACTCTGTTTAAAACATGTATTGTCAAAGGCGTGTATTTTTCAGCCATTGATAGCCTGGTGAGGGTCGTAGGTAGCCGATGGATACGATACGCACATGACCGGTTGTTGTGGCAACACTTTGGGGAGGCTTATGTCCCGCAGTGGATGATATGATTGATGCTACCAAAGAAGGAATATCTCTGAAACCATCTTTTTTCAAGTAGACTTTTACGTTGTTTCAAATGACCGTTACGGTTCATAGCATTATGAATGTGTTGAGGTCAAACACGTTGTTGATTTTAAATAATTATAATACCTTCAAAAACGGGTATTCATAAAAGTCGTTTTAACTTATCTTAAGACAAGTGTCATTCATTAATTTTATGCTGCAAGCTCAGACATTTTCCTGTAGTAACAGTTTATTCTTAGACGAATTAACATTCTGCAGTATGTTTTAGAAATAGTACCTATTAGATTCTTAATGGTTTTACAAAATGAATGAAGTATCTATATCGAAAAAATATTACAATTAATAATGATAAAATAGCGGATTTTCCTTAATTTAAATTAGTTGTTAACAGGATGTACCGTGTTGATTAAGAACAAACTTAGGCAGAGCAAACACGAGAAGCAACGTTACCAGTTCAAAGAAGAATTTAACCATAATCTTGCAAGCTTTTATCATCTTTATTTAAGAAAGGTATAAAGGACATTATAGTGTGCACTGTTTGAAAAGCGTCATGGTATCTTGTATCGCCTAAAGCTCTTAATATTCTTACTGCAAATATTGGTAGTGATCACTGCAAATTACCTAACATTTAAATAAGTGTTTGCTCATTAATGAATAGTAGGCTTGGCCAAATTAATTACCAAAGTAAGTGTTGGCTGTAAACATTTTATAATATTACTTTGCAAATCTTAGTATTGATTTACCCTGTTTAAATCAATTTTAACAGCAATCAAAACATTTAAAAGATCTTAATAAAAACTAAATGCTGTTCCAGACTGACCATCATGAGACAACTTTTTTATAAATACAATTTGAAAATGCGTCTTCGCATTTTGTCACATTGTCACGTCGCACCCATCAAAGCTTAAGTCCGATCCTGCATGGAGTATTGTAGCCACCTTTGGGATGGCTCAGCTAAGTATCAGCTTGCCTCGCTTGACTCGGTGGAACGAAGAGCTAAGAGGCTATCGGTGACGTAAAACTGGTGGATGCCAAGCTACATAGCCTGGCTCACCGCCCTAAGGTTGCCTGCTTGTCGGTCTTCTACAGATTTTACTTCGGTGATTGTGCCCAAGAACTCCACGACCTCATACCACCGAACCCCCTTCTACCATCGGACATCCAGACGCACTGCATCTTACCATCCTTACCTTGTTGCTATTCCACCAATTAACACTAAACGTTTCCAAACGTTTTTTACTATGCGTACAGCAAAGGAGTGGAACTCCCTGCCCGCGTCTGTGTTTCTAAACGCTTACAACCCTAATCTCTTCAAAGTGAACAGGCTCCTTCTGGGTAAGCTCGCTCCATCGTAGACTTGGTATTTGTCATCTCTGACCTAGACTAGAGTCAAGAGCAAACCCATCACTAATAAATAATAAACGGTAGCCTTAAACTGACAAGTAGATACGTCAATACAAACACCACATCATTCGCATACGCAAATCAATACCTTGATTCACAAACAATACTTTCGTTAACGTGAAGTTTACAATACACTTAACTATACGGAAATCTCATTGCATGCGTCGAATCACCTGTTTTGACATTGGGATTCATTGCAATGCACAATTACGAGCAGACGCAAGTGTTTGATTCATCAACGATACTGTGGCGGGTTGGCACGGCGCGCAGCCGACGCTTTGTCTGGCGGAGCTGAGACGGACCAATACCTGTACTCGTACATCAGCGTCGGAAAGTTGCCTCTTCGTAGTCGCCCAGTCATTGAAATGGAAAAGTTGTGTGATTTTTTTTTGGTTCATTTGACTTTTCTTGTAACTTGACTTGGAAACAATATCGTAGGGTTGGATTGTGTGAGGGATAATAAACGTAAAGGAGATAAATGTTTTCATGACAACAGTTAAAAACGGATAATGAAAAAGTTTGTTGTTAGAAAGGGACCTTCCAAACTATTTCTGGTATATCTTGCCTGAAGCAGAATACTGTGATTCACGTTAACACATAGGCACGTCTGATCACTCAAGGATCATATCTGCCAGTCACAAAATTATTAAAAATGTCAAACAATCACCTCTTGACGAGGAAATATGCAAGTCACAAAATGCCCAATTAAGCATTATGATTAAATGTTCAAAAACAATTCTCTTCTCCATAAAATTAGCACCTATCTTTAGTCACTACAAAAAATACAAATAGTCATCATTACAATCAATGAAAGAGTTGTCATAATTCACTTAATCATATTTAAGCGGATTAGTCCCACCTCTTCCCCTTCCCATCACTACCCTTGTGTTTTTCTTCCAAAAAACCCATCTCTATAGCACAGGCATATGAGTAAAGATTGGACTAAACCATTTAAGCAAGCCACAACACACAACAAACAATTCAATCAATGAGACAATTTGAAAGCCACATTGACTCATATCTACCCACTGTACACTGGGCAGGTATCCATGTGAAACTTCTTCATAATACTATCTAGTGGATGGTGGACCAGGACGTTTTCACTGTAATGATATTAATAAGGCTATTTATTTAAAGGTCAAATGAACTGGCTCCGACTTTCAAGATGGGTTCGACAGAATTTTATGCGTTATTACTATCAAAGATAAAACGTTCACGTAACGGATTTAACGCATCCTACTCAAATTATTATTGACTGCAGTTTTTCGTATGTAAATTTTTTCAAAATAATACAGTGATTTTTTTATTAATAGGTACACGAGTACTTAATTCAAATATTTTTAATAGGTACCTTGCAATTTAAAAATACTTAACTTTTTTATTTTGATCATAAACTTCTCGCTGCTTGTTTGTTTTATTTTTGTTGAAAAAAAAACACAAGAAATATTGTATGTTGACTCTATTTTGACACCAATAAACCTAATAAACTAAAGTGGGTGATAAAGTGTCGTAGATTTTTGTTCCTTGAAGGAAACAGATAAGTAAAAATAAAAAAAGAAGTCAATGGAATTTTATGGACAATAATAATATAACTTTTTCTGTGTTTTCTGTAAAGATCAAAAGTCAATGAGGCACTTTCAAGGTGCAAGATTGATTTTATGTAGGTAGGTATGCTTATTACGAGTATTTTCTTATATGATTTTGATAACAATGCAGTGCGGAAGGAAAAACTCTGTGTGTACTCTCGACAGATTTTTAAACATTTTATTTTTTTATTTTTAAAAGGTTTTTGTATGGTTTAGTTCCCGACTAATTTAATAAAATTGTGAAAATATTGTTTACGGATTTCTGTAAAACCAACGAAAAATGATTGAATATTGTTTTGATAACGGTAGGGCAAACCGATTTAGTATTTTTTTTTTACAATACGTATTTTTTTCTCCAATAGGTACCTTTAATTTGATAATAGTCAAATTAAGGATATTGGAGAAAAAATTAAACAAATGCTGGAATATTTGAGAAAACTAAAAAGTAGGTACTTTGTTGTTCGTTGTTCACAAAAAAAAGTTACGATTACGAATACTTAGAAATAAAAATTAGGCATACTATCAGTATTCGTTCCATGGCGTTGAATATTTCCATAAATTCTCTTTCCCCATAAGATCTATGGAGTTTAAATATTATTGACTCTCACCTTATTAATCAATTTAGAGAGGTTTTACTAAGCAAGGTCAAGAAAGTCCACTGTCAAGGTCAAAGCCACTGCGGACGCTTAGAATTGCAAATTTCCGTGAGGATTATTATTTTATATTTTATTTCTTTTTTTTTCTAAAATATTTTGATATTAATAGTTAGCTACTATGCGTATTTTTTCATTACAGATACTTTGACTTTATGATAATTTAGTAAAATGTTAGCTAGAAATTTCCCACCTATTTAGGAAATTATAAAATAGGTGCTATCTACCTATTTTAGATACCTATTATGAATCATTTTTATTTTTTATATGAAAATCCGAAATCCACCTCATTTCATACCTAAAAATCACAGGAACTGTTCTTCAGGATATTCCTTAAATATTTGTTTTGCTGCCAACTTTAAGTAAATAAGTACCATGGTAACTATGCCTTTCTAGCATTTTTTTCCCCATTCACATATTTTATTTACACGAAATTTAAAAAAGAAGTTTTTATTAATTCAAATTCTGTAATTCGATCTCCTTGTGTACCAACTTATACATGTCCAAGAAAAAAAAAAATATAATTAATGAAACACGATCTTTGTACCTACGTAACTTTTTACGTTTTACGCCGCGCGCCGTGACGAGACCCAAAACCTTTAATCAGTTGGAACAGATTCTAATAATTGTAACATCTTCACATAACTTAGTGGTTTTAATTAAAAATATAATAATCCTAAGCATGTATAAAGACTCGTAAAATAAAAAGTCAATAAAATAAAAGTCATTAATATGCAAATATTGAAGCACCGGCGAAAATTCGCGTCAGGTGGTAAACCGGATCGGTTGCTAACAGACAACATGTCACCTTAAACTTTTCGGTCAATTTTTGGCTCTAATTAACGACTCACCATCGTCGTTTCATTAGGTAAATTGTAATTTTACCTAAATATATGGACACATTTCACCAAAGTATCGGGAAAGATAAACGAAGATATTTTAATTAACTTAATGTAAATTTTTCAACATTTTTCGCAAATGGCTGTTTTAAATTATGTAGAACACATTCAAATAAATGTACGTTACTAGAAATAAAATTTTAATAGCCCGTGAAAATTTTCTAAATCGAATTTCATGGCTATTGAAATAAATTATAAACACTTATTAAATTATGAACACTTTCCGCAGTGCACTTTATAAATATTGATTTCTCGCCTAAGCGAATAAAAACATTGGCAATTTATTTTCAGACAAATTATTCTTATTCATTCCAAAAATGTAAAATTAAGTAGCCTTTGACATAAAAAAGGGTGATTACAGATTATTCTTTCCTTGTTTTTAGCTGCGTATAATTTCGCTTAAAGACCACTTCCGTTCCGACCAATATCTGTCAACATATTTCCACGTTGGGCTCGGACACATCACAAGAACTCGATTTCATTGACAACAACCGTCTGCAGCATAATGAGTTTTAAATTATTACTGCAGATAAAAAGTAGCTGGCCGTTGTTCGTATAACCTTTCTATATTTCGTAACTGAAGACTGTACACGATCGAAGAATAGAGCATCCCGGGTATTGTCTGCCAATCAAGATTGTTGAAGATCTCGTAGACTCGGTTTAAATTGAATAAAAAGGGCTGTTGTAAATTGGATTAATACGAGTATGTTAAACATAATATCACAAATTAAGGGTGTACTGTATTGAGCGTGTGCGGTAGTGAGCGATTGGCGCGGGCGGCTATGCGCAGACGCAGCGGGCGGGCGGCGTCGCTTGGTCTCCATGGTAACGCCGCGTGGGGTACATAAGCGCGCGCGTGGGCCGCTGGCCGCACACACCGCTAAAGCCTGGAGAGCGCGCAGCACGTTGTGCTACGGATCACCGGGAAATATTTAACAAGTTTGAAGTTTCGTAAATTATAAGTGATCTCTTTAGTTACGAATCTCAACTTTACGCGTGAATTTTTTCAGTTATAAAAGTGTTGTGAATTAACTTTAAAAAAATCAAGATGATATCCTTAGTGTTGTTTGTTATGGGAGGTCTCCTCGCAACGACAGAAGGTAGCTGTGGTGCTGGAAAACAATTACTACGTAAGTCCTTATTTAACTTCTTATGCATTATTTTTCAGCCTTTGGTTTAGTAGATTCAGGTGAACATCAATTATTTTTAATTTTTAATTCATAATTAATTGTCTATCTTTATTTTCAGTCCTTATTAAATTTTATCTGCCATGTTTATATAACTCTCACTTTCCATTAGCATTTATAACTTTAGAATCTAACAGCTTAATACGCTTATCATAATTCAATTTAGTTCACCATATTTGCGAATAAATAATTGTCCAGAAATCATAAATTATGATAATAAGTAGTTTATGTATATTCTGGAAACGCGATTAATAAAACTCAGACTACCATCTCGGATCTGCACTAATAATGTCAAAAATTATCTTGAAAATTGATGTGTGTGCCCATTAAACTCCAAAAGCATCTAAAGGACATAAAAATTCATAAAGTGTCCGTAATGATAGCAAGAAACCATCAATTCAATCGCCGCCACCCAGTCTGGATTTTGCGAACGAGTTTTTACCCAAAAAGATGCTCCTATTTTACATACTCGTATGGGTCGAGGTCGTTAAATTTTATTGACCGACACCTGTGTTAGCACGCACCGGTCTAATAAATCAGATCAATCCAACGGATTATGAAATCACTAGAACGAAAATGTCGCCTTGACACTCAGAATTGGATGACTCTCATATAATTTTAGGAAAAGGAGTTGAATATCAGAAGGTTTATTTTTACAATTGTTCTTTCTTTCTTTAAAGGATCTGGAGGATTGACGGCGTACGAGAAGCAAGCTATAGTCGACGCACACAATCGTCTAAGGCAATCTGTTGCCCTGGGACAAGTCTCCAGCCAACCGCCCGCGGCTAACATGATGGAAATGGTACGTAAAACACACAGAACAAAAATAAAGACTTATGAATATGAATACGAACTTGATCTTGACCATTATTCATTCACATTTTGTCACATATTTTAATTCAGTGGAGTCATAAAATTCAAAACCACTAAAGCAGTGACATCAGCTAGATACATTATTATCTAATAAAGTAATGCAAATTCGTCTCCTGATTCGATTCGAAGACATTTTGATATCTGATCTGGTATTGGAATATACGAGACTTTTGGCATACATTCAATTAAAATTCTTGAGATTTTTAAACTAGTCTACTATTATTATCCCGTTGATAGGTGTTCAGCTAAATGTCTACCTAATCAGTATAATCTCGGATTAAAATAATAATACATCAGAATTATATTTTTTACCAAATATTAAATGTCATTATAACAGGCCAAAACTGTTGCAAATATATAAAACAAAGTCAATTGAACCTTTCCGAAAAACACACATAAGTGGCACTCAGTAAAGTTCAGTGCCCGACCGACACTTCAAATCATGAATGAAAAACAAACAACCTTCAAACGTAAACAACAAATCATTGACGATTCTAACAAAATGTTTCCTTTTGTAAAGGTTTGGGATGATGAACTGGCCGCAGGCGCACAGCACTGGTCTGACCAGTGCATTACTGCTCATGACCGTGCTGCCCAACGCTACGACGGCCGCTTCCCCGTGGGTCAGAACCTCGCAGCCACTTGGACAACTCGCCCACCAAGCCAGAACGTTGACTCCGAACCCGACTTCAACAAGCAGATCAACGCCTGGTTCGATGAAGTACATGTCTACGGCTTCAAGCCCATCACTGGAGGGCACGGCACCGGGCATTACTCACAGGTAATTTGCAATTTAAATTTGGCAATTTAATAGAAGAGCCAATCTCCATATCAATTCTCTGCCAAATGTGACATATTGAATATTTAATTTAGTAAATTACATAATAATTCATTGTTGCCTTCATAAGTGGAACCAATGTGGATCAATTTTATTTCAACCTGTTCGGAAATGGAATCGAACGAGTTTCTAATGTTTATTCTTTTTCTTTTAGCTGGTTTGGGGTGAGACATCCAAAGTAGGCTGTGGTTTTACATTCTACTATGACCCCTCTCGAGGCTACACCAAGCTTTACGTCTGCAACTACGGTCCTGGCGGAAACGTTATTGGATCCAAGCCCTACGAGAAAGGATACCCATCATGCACCAACTACGGCCTCACAGAATCGAGCAAATACTCCGGCCTTTGCGGTAAATATCTTTTATTCTCAACAAACAAACGAACGTCAGAACTAGTTTTCAAATCAAATAAACCTCTATTTTTATTTACAAGTTTACTCTGGATAAATTCTTGTCTAAGACTAGCATACCTCAGTTTTTTACGATCCATAAAATTACAAAGTTTACCGACAAACTTTAATTTATATATTCTTTGTTACAGCCGCCAGCTACACAGCTTCCTCGTCCTACCAGACGGTGGACAACAGCAACAGCTACATCTCGAACGCCATCCCCGACAGCTCCGCCGACACCGCCGGCTTCGGCTATCGGTTCAGCAACCAGTACTACAACCAGTACAACAACCAATACCAATACAGATACCAGCAACCTGACACTTACTACCGCCGGCAGGAAACCTCTACCTTCAGGCCTATCATTAGCATCATCAAGACCGCCTCCAATCTCTTCAAGTCGAAGCCTCAGGTCAGAATTGGCACCGTGTACTTATAGGCCTCTCCTTGAATGCACACTCATTGCAGTATTGTTTGTAAATTATTGTGACAGTTGTGTTACCCGACTGATATTCGAAACTGCACGGCGCAGACTTCGGAATGTATGATATTGTTATTCCTTGGTTTTACAAGGAACTTAAGTAAGTCTTCGCTTCTTAATTAAATGTAATGAATTTCCAACATTGTGAAGGTCTTGGTGATTTTATGTTAAAGTTGCGATGCTGTCGAGATGGCCTTCTAGTATTAGCAGTATGTAAGCGAATTGTTATTTAGATAGATTTATATTTATATTTTTAAATAAATATTCCTTAATACGATTTATATTTCTTTTTATTTGATGGAGCGTGATGTAATTTCTATATAAGTTTCTGAATATTATTTAAATAAAAACGATGACGAAACAACTGGTAATTTAGATGAGTAGGTATAATTTACAATACTTGGACTCGATGTTCGCATAAAATTATATTATTTTATGTATGAACGATAGGCTTCGCGGTCACCAACCCGCTTATATAGCATAGTAACTAAGGACATTACTCTTACATAGAAAGATATTTGCCGTTGTGAACTGTTATATGCTCAGTTATGTATTTTGAGTTAAAATAAATAAATCTGGCAGACTCTTCTTCTTATCGTAGGCCAAGAGCGTACAATGTCCCAGTTAGCCAGACTTAACAAAGGTGTAAAGTTTCATGTGTCTGTACCTAATGCACTACTGTATCTTTTATTCATACTGTCGGAAAACAGCAATGTGGCTTGACCCTGCCTCATCATCATCTGCCTAGCCTTTTCCCAACTATATTGGGGTCGGCTTCCAGTCAAACCGAATTCAGCTGAATACAGTGTTTCACGTGGAGCGGCTGCCTACCAGACCTCCACAACCCATTGACTGGGTAACACGGTACTTCTTGGCAAGACTGGAGTCAGATTTACTGGCTTCTGACTATCCGTAACGACTGCCAAAGATCTACAAATGACAGCCGGGACCAACGGCTTAACGTGCTTTCCGAGGCACGGAGGAAACTCGGTATGTTAAGATGGTCACCCATCCACAGACCAACCTTGGCAAGCGTTGCTAAACCTTAAAGATCGACCCGTGCGGCTGTAATTATTTAGCCACGAACGAGCTCCTCGTCCTGGCTTGACCCTGCCTATAGGTCCCTATGGGCCACAGTGGTTGGCACAGTGGTTGAGCAATTGACTGCTGCACTGCGTGTCGAGGATTCGATTCCCGCACGGAACATATATTTGTCTGAACTACATATAGTTGTCCCGAGTCTGGATGTTTATATAAGTGAAATTTTATGTTTGTAAACGCACCCACGACACAGGAGAAATTCCTAGCGTGGGGAAACGTTTTTTTTTTAAAGAAAAAAATGCTAGGGTTGTGTCCAGTTCAAAAAGGAAGTTGCTATATGTAAAATATTGGTACTAAGTTGTATCGGATTAGAATTGATACCGATCCCAACATTCTTGGGAGGGCTAGGCAAATTGATTGATCTGCCTAGATAACTTCTAGAGAAGATTTGTCTATCATTAAACGATCATGTACAACTGCTTCTTAGTGCATGCATACAAAACATTAATTTCCCGATGACTCGCTCTATATCTCAGCCAACTCAACTCTTATCTAAACCAGTTCAACAACAATTATCTCGGAAAACTAAATGTCACAGCATAAAAAATCTGAACTTTTTTTTCACGGCGCCCTGCAATTTAGTTCTCACAGACAGTTGTTGTGGTTTAGCTGCAGCTATTAACAAGTTTTCCCACCATGCTGTGACACAGACGTATCATGAAAAAAGTATGGAATTATACAGAAAATAAGTGCTACACCAATACTGGTGCTGCTGTACCCACTGGTTCTGGGTTCGATTCTGGGTCGGGAAAACTGTTATTAGATTTTCCACTTAAAATTTCTCAGAGTTCCTGGATATTATGTGCGTGGAGGATGGTAATAGGCTTGTTCTCGTTTAAATGAGACTTACACATAAAATAATGGCATAATGTAGATATGTAATGTACTCTATATATTTATATAAAATTTACAAAAAAAGCTTACGACATTTTCTGAGACCTAGGTACTCAACACAAACCGTTTCGGAGGAGTTCGAAAAAAAGCACTTTGACACAAGATTTGTATGACCAATTCTTCAGGAAATATAGGCATAATAATACGTGTGATATAAGGCAGTCGGATTATAGATAGGCAGTTATCAACAATTATCACATTCATAGACAACTAAGCATATATTATTCTTAACTGACGCCTCAGCTGTTTGTCTATTATCATATAACAGGCAAACTGTGTGTAGTTAAACACGCTGTGTATTGAATATTAAATAGGTACTTATGTGGGTACACACCTTTATTTATTACCTATACTGTAGTTTTTAACTGCCGCGTTTCTAGAATATTTCCACAGGTTAGGTTCCAACAAGTCTAAATGAAACGCAATGTTCACTGATGAAATTAAATACGAAAACACTATTAAATAAAAAAAAACGGCCAAGTGTGAGTCGGACTCGCACACGAAGGGTTTCGTACCATAAACCTTAGTTTTTTATTATTTGTTAGCGGCAATAGATATACACCATCTGTGAAAGTTTCAACTGTATGCCTATTACGGTTCTTGATATACAGCCCGCTGACAGACAGACGGACAGACAGACGGACGAACGGACGGACGGATGGAGAGCGGAGGCTTAGTAATAGGGTTCCGTTGGATACCCTTTGGATACGGAACCCTAAAAAATGCACAGCAGATTAATAAAATGTATGCCAAAGAATGAAGCACTTCTTGGTCTTACTTAAGAAATTGGTGATATAAATTGGATATAGGTACTCATTTATAAACTGTTATCATATATCGAAAGTAAACACCTACACACCAAACAAGATCAAGACTTTTAGTTATAGACAGGAGCTCAAAGTAAATAATATGTACATGCATACATTAGCCGGAGTCACACAGAAACTTGAATATTATGTAAACGTAGAGTACCAAGTGTCCTTGACCTCTGCCGGGACACCAACGTGACATTCGCCAAACATAAAGTGTTAAAACCAATACACTTCGATTCACACTGTCCTCATACGGAGTTAATGAATTGATAGCAGTGTTAGAAAACAATGCAAATAAAGTTCTGACACCTGTGCTTCAGAACACGGTGCCCATTAGCTGATCAATAAAGCAGTCACTTAAGGATAGTGATAATAGAATGATCATATAGAAGCTGTTGTATTCTATTTAAGTAGAGGAAACTAAATAAATGTTGTGTTGATTTTCCTGCTTCCACGCCGCTGCTAAAATATTGAGGAAGAAAGTACCACATCACCGTCATTTGAGCCAAAAGACGACCGCTGCTGGTCATGTGTCACCACATCGACCTGTCTTGTGCGTCTTGTGGTCAGCGAATGCCCGAGGCCTTCACCAGTTATATCGTCATATTCAAATACAAATTTGGCTGATTTTATATTTTATTTATTAAGATAAAAGGATCAGCAATCCCCTTTTTTAACCGACTTCAAAAAAAGGAGGAGGTTCTCTTTTCATTTGTATTTTTTTATGTTTGTTCCATCATAACTCCGTCATTTATAAACCGATTTGAAAAATTCTTGATTTATCTGAAAGGGTAAACTTCCCGATTGGTCCCATTGTCACCAAGTCAGAATATGATGATGGGATCCCATGAAAATCGAGGGATTTCCTCAAATTTTATAGACAAATATAATGTTTTTCATAAACATTCTAACGCAATTCAGATTTTTGTGACTGATAATAATCATCATCTCATGTTGCTGATCCCATCATCAATGGAAGGTATAAATAAGGATCTGATGACGAGATACCATGAAAAATGTTTGTTCAGCGACATTTTTACCAATTTTCAGTCAATTTGGATGATTCTTTTTTTGTTTGGAAGAGTATTTTCCTGTACTGGTCCCATTTCAATTTTTCGCAGAACAAGAACTAAGCTCTCTATGGGATTTAATTAAGTTCATTCATCCATGGAAAATTTACAGCAGTGTGGAACAGCTGGGCATAGAATCCAGCTGTTCTCGAGACGTAAGAGAAATTAAATACTGATTGGAATTCATAAGATAATTAAATTGAGTTCATGCTCCAAAGAAACCTTTTACCGCTATCACAAATTAAAAATATATATTATTATTTCAACCTATTCTAATTTATATTACTTTTTCAGTAAATTGTTCTAAAGCTTTTATAAATAAGTCAGTGCATCCATGGAGGATGTATTACAGTACCAAGCCCTTTTGTACGTATTTAACAATATCATCCAGTAAGTCAGCTTTGATGTCCTAATAAAAAATTATAAGAAGGAGGTTTATTACAAAAGGACACTTTTTAGGGTTCGTACCCAAAGGGTATCCTACGGAACCCTATCATTAAGCCTCCGCTGTCCGTCCGTCCGTCCGTCTATCTGTCAGCGGGCTGTATCTCAAGAACCGTAATAGGTAGTCAGTTGAAATTTTCACAGATTGTGTATATATATTGCCGCTATCACAACAAATAATAAAAACCAAGGTTTATGGTACGGAACCCTTCGTGTGCGAGTCCGACTCGCACTTAGCCGGTTCTTTCAAACCACGACGAAACCCAGATGATGTCGTCCGTTACTGCTGGAACCAAGTTTGCTAAAGACAATAACAAAGAGAGACTGAAATTAAGTACTCTTAATTATGTATTAATAATAGCTAGATAAAAATGATCAGACATAGCTAAAACTTTCCAACCACATAACGTTAAGTGCTCATCTTTCAACACCAGTTATTATAAAGAAAATTATAGAGTTCACAAACTGCGTAGTGCAGTTATCTTTTTAATAGTTACCCTCGTGGTTCCGGCACGTGCAACTTTGTACTACCGTTCAATTTTTTTTACTTTCTGAACTTGCTAGTTGTATTATTATGAGAGATAAGATTAGTATAAGATAAAACCTTTAAACAAGTAATTCTTGTAAATCTGTGAAAATATTATCTATACTTAATACATGAAGCTGAAGAGTTGGTTTGTTTGCTTGAACGCGCTAATCTCAGGAACTACTGGTTCGATTTGATAAATTCTTTCAGTGTTGAATAGCCTATTTATCGAGGAAGGCTACAAGCTATATATATATATAGCTTGTAGCCTTCATATAGGGTTCCGTTGGTCCCGTCCCTTTGGGTACAGCACCCTAAAAACCATGAACGTGAGCCATCGTCATCCAAATACTATATTTTTAACTACCCAACGGATTTTAATGCGGTTTTCATCAATAGACAGACAGATTCAAGAGGAAGATTTATGTAATACTTTGTCCAAAAAATCCGACGCGAACGAGAAAAATAGGATATGCGCGAATCACGGGCATTATCATCTGCCTAGCCTTTTCCCAACTATATTGGGGTAAGCTTCCAGTCAAACCGGATTTAGCTGAATACTAGTATTTTACGCGAAGCGGCTGCCTACCAGACCTCCACAACCCATTAACTGGGTAACACAGTGCTTTATGGCAAGACGAGTCAGATTGACTGGCTTCTGACTATCCGTAACGACTGCCAAAGATCTACAAATGACGTGCTTTCCGAGGCACGGAGGAAACTCGGTATGTTAAGATGGTCACCCATCCACATACCAACCTTGGTAAGCGTTGCTTAACCTTGAAGATCGACCCATGCGGCTGTTATTATCTTATCGTGGGCATTAGCTAGTTTAAAATTAAATTAAATCATAAAGTCTTTTGGAGAAATAGACATTTTGGAAAAAATGTTTTGATGTAAATTTTGAGTATTAACGTAAAAAGCCATAAGAAGAAGATCGAAGAAACGATAGATAAGCTGTGTGTAAGATAGGTGTTGACCAATAAGAAAGCGATTGATTGGGAAGATCATCATCATCACGTTGCGCCGACCTCATTCCAATTGGAATAAGACCAACAGAATGATGAGACTGTGAAAATTAATTCTTACCATAAAAATCATGATTTATATTTCATGTATAAACTTGACATTGATCTCAAAACCATTTTGAACTTGACCCCAACTGCACATGACCGTGGCAATCAAATCTCCAAGTAGCATTACTTAATTTATTTCTAGACCGTATCACCGCATGAAATCGTTCCAAACGTCAAAGATAATAGATTCAACTCTCCTTAGTTTTATTACGGTTTTAAAAACGTATCAAAAACAAATGAAGATGAGTCATTCGGGTCAAATGTTACGATAAACCATTAAGCATGGCAAGTGACAGACAGGAATGTTGGAGTGAGTCAGAGGCTTAAGGGAAAGGCTGTGTTGATTCACGTAACATCATGCCCAATACAGGCACCCTTAAGAGTTAAGCCACAGTTTTTAATTTATTCCTGTATGATAATATCATACCAGCTGGTAGAAAATTTGTATGAAGAAAAAGAACTTATAGGGCATCGAAAAAATCGTCGAACGAACGACGAATTTTACCTACGAATATTAGTATTTTTTTTATATTACAGCAATGCTGTCGATGGAAAGAGTTCCCAGAATACTGGTCGCATTGCCATGTTGAATAGCAATGCTGATTCGTTGACCAAAGAAAAGCCATCCCTTACTCGAAAAAATGGATGAGCACTCGGACCTCATGGTCCTAGTGTTTCAACCCCACATGGTTCAAGTACATAACTCCCAATAAGGTTGTTGTATTTGCGCCTTTTGAGATTTTCTGCATCCGCTGCAACAACCCGCCGCGTTAAGAAGATGGGATGACGCAAGGTTGTCGACAAATGTTGTATCCAACACCAAAAAACGTCCCAAATTTCTGTATCACATCTAGGTAAAATATTGAGCATTTTTTGTACATTCAAACTGCAGAAAATCTACGAAAGAAACAATTTACTGTGTCATGTATATATTGAAAGCGTCTTTTCGGACAAGATTATCAACCCGAGTCAAGTTGATAACTTGTGAAGTCGTGTTCTTTTATCTTAATAACCTTTTCAAAATTGAAATGCGTCAACCATTGTATCGTACAAAGGCCATAAAGATGAGGTTTTAATGTTTGGAAGTGTAGTTCTGACTGTTTCGTTAATTTTGACGCTACCGGGAGGTTTGATGACTTATTTATTATTACTTTTATAACCGGTGATATTAATACTGTAATTGTGAATGGCTGTTTGGATAACTGTTTTGTTTTATGTTTTTACTTGCTTGTTAATAATGCAGATGAATGATATATACAACATTGTTTGATGCCTCATGTGTGAGACTGTTTAGAACGTGGAAAAATCATTGTTGTTAATAATTCAATATAAACTGGCAGTCAATCGAGGTGCACGCTGTTAGAAGATTTGCAGTACATTAGCAAGTCCCTCAGAAACTTTTTTCTTTCCAGGATATAAAATCAACAATATTGTGGCTTTGTATCAAAGAAAAAGGACCTAAGTGCACAACGAAACCTAAAATCCGCAGCCTCAGCGCTTGCAGAATATGTTCTGCAAGCGCTTTTCTACTCTCAATTTTGGCCCTTTCATAGGGGCAAAAGCTCAAGTGGCTGCAAAGAAGTTGGGGATCCTAGCAAGGGTGAGACGGTACTTCACGCCAGAACAGCTGCTCAAACTCTATCAAGCGCAAGTTTTATCGTGTATGGAACTGCTCTCATCTTTGGGACATATCTGCCAGATACCAGCTTGATGCCCTTGAGTCAATTGAGAAACGAGCCAAGAGGATCATTGGCGATGAGAAGCTCGTCGCGACGAAGCTCCAAAGTCTTGAGCATCGACGACGAGTTGCTAGCCTGTCGGTTTTCTACCGGTTGCATTTTGGGGAATGTGCGACGGAATTGCATAATTTAATTCCGCCAAGCCCGTTCCATCATCGGACCACAAGACGAACGGCGATGCGCCACCGGTACATGGTGGACATCTCACCCACACGCAAAAATGTTCGAAAGAGTCACCGCGGCGTTGGAACGCAAAGGGCATTGGGAAGAACACGGATGGATTTTATTCAGTAAGAGTCTAACACTCCCTCCCGCTCCGCCCAGAGCGGAAGGAGTCATTTGATGATTTCGTATCCTTAAAAAATAATCTCAAAAAAAAATCAAGTACGTCTTTACTATATAAGTCAAGACTAAGATGAGTTATTGGTGAATGTGATGACAGATTTTAATTCATACTTCTTGCTTGATACTAACAAATGTTTTACAATGGCATTGTTCAATGATGAGACGTACATATTATATGTATATAGTTGGAACTATCCACGTCTTTAGACGAAAGCGAACTAGATATAAATTACTCAATGAACACTTTGTCACGAATTGCAACACGTGTCTACTTTATTCACTTTGTGCGTTAATAGTAAACGCTTTTTTATGTTTTAGGATAGGAAATCATCAAATGACTCCTTTCGCTCTGGGCGGAGCGAAAGGGAGAGTGAGACTAGTAAAATCCGTGTTCCTCCTATTGTCTTTTATTTCCAGGGCCGCGGTGACTCTTTCGAACGAATTCCACAACCCTGGCGACTAAGGGACTCGCCAGAGAATAGGCAGCAGCGTTCTGACCTCAACACCATACACTGCGATCGCCAACCCGCCTTATTATTTAGATTATGGCAAACCCCCCAACTTGGGGAGGTCTATGTCCAGGAGTGGACGTCTTTCTGCTGATATGATGGTGATGATGAAGCTACAAGTATAACATAATTTGGTCAAAACTGGGAGCAAGACCTTCTCTCTGTTAAAGGTAGTGGAAAGTGGGCTGTAATGGTTGATAGTCGTGTTATTTTTAGAGTTCCGTGCGTCCGAATGAAAACCATAACTCGTATCAAAAACACTCGTGTGTCTGTCTGTCCGTCTGTCACAGCTAATTTTCTACGAATTGACTGCTTTGGCATGCTTGTTTCATCACGATGATTTTTTTCACCGTTTTGAGAGCAGTTGTGTTTAACATTTCCGCAAAACAAAGGGCCTTCCTGGATTTGTTGAAGTTTTGAACCCACTTCCTACATGGAGGCATTGGCCTGGAGGTGGGTTCAGACCAGGTGATCGAGTTTGAACCCAGTTAATCAACTAAGTACATCTCTGCCTACAATTTGTAACTTAGGGTCGTTACTAATGGGCCATTCCAGGTCTTACTCTTGCTCTTGCTATATTTATTATTATTTTTATTTATATCAACCTGAATTCTCCTTCTCCAGAAACTCCTTATGTCTTCTAATTATTTTTTTGACATGCCTTTACTCGCCTCGTTTGCTCCAAGAACTAATTTAAAATCAAAGATAGAAATTATTTCTAATTATTTTACGCTTGAATTAGACAGATATACTCATTCCTTAACCTACTCCCGATTTTTGAGTTTTTCCACTCTATTTTACCCTGAAAACCGGTCAGAATTTAGCATTACGGTAGGGTTTGACACGTTCGTAACTCAAAATACACAAATCAAAAACACGCCCACAGTTTTAATTCCGAGTCCGGTATCTAAAATATATTTGCAAAATATATTAGCAAAAGTCAGTTTTATCCAGATGAATGTAGTATAGCAATGTCACAGATGGTTAAGAATTCCAAACTCCAATGCTCAGAGATCGCCAAATTCGGTAGCACTCCAAACACATCATGTCGATAGACAAAGGACAAATTGACCTGACAATACGACTGCAAAATGTTTGCTCTCTCTGTTTAAAACAAAAGGTGATAATAATTTGAATATATTGATTTTATATCTTAACGTTTGAAAGTCAAAGATGTGAGAATTGCCCAGTGATAAAAAAAATCGGATGGTCTGTTTGTGTTTCAGTGGGAAATGTATCCTGAATCGAATAATAAATAAAGAAATAATTTCGCTTTTATTCCTAAGTTTGACCTTTTTAATCTCTTAATTTACTTAAGTCCAGTTTATGAAACAATAATGATTGTAAAAATAATGTAAACAAATCTGTCTTAGTCAATCACAATTGACTTGTGTTAGATTTGTGACACGTCACTGTGAGCCTGTGAGGGCCACCACACGAGTTTTCCATTCGCTACATGACACTCTAATTCATCAACTACTCTCGTAACATCTCCAAATTCACGTAGTATTTACTTTTACTAAAATTATATTTTTTTTTTTTCAAACAATCCAATCGACGTGAAATTGATATATCAGTGCTTCGCAGTGTGAAAAACACTATATTGATACTATTATTATCGAGATAGCAACAGCGAAATGGTACCCGACTCGATAATCATACAAAAACGGTCACTACACATAGAAAATTATAATCGCACGTATGTGTTAACATAATTATCAGTTTTTAAGTGTATCTATGTAATGGTTGGTGATAGGTATATAGTTATTATATGGACATAATAGCCTGGACACATTATTATTATTTGTTAGTGCTGTTGACATGTCTGTCACGTTTCGATCTAGCTAATGTGTGACTAAAATGCAATGGTTAGAATCGACACAGGCCGCAGATGAAGTTAATTGGTAAACTGATTGACGGTTGTGAATGAGAATATCTCACTATCTGACTATATACTGCTGATTATTTCAGTATCAAAATACACCGATTATTGGTTCTCTTTTCAGGAAAACACAAAGTACTCATTAAATGAGGAGCTCGTGGCTAAATAATAACAGCCGCTCGGGTCGATCTTGAAGGTTAAGCAACGCTTGCCAAGGTTGGTCTGTGGATGGGTGACCATCTTAACATAACGAGTTTCCTCCGTGCCTCGGAAAGCACGTTAAGCCGTTGGTCCCGGCTGTCATTTGTAGATCTTTGGCAGTCGTTACGGATTGTCAGAAGCCAGTAAATCTGACTCCAGTCTTGCCAAGACGTACCGTGTTACCCAGTTAATGGGTTGTGGAGGTCTGGTAGGCAGCCGCTCCACGTAATGCACTGGTATTCAGCTGAATCCGGTTTGACTGGAAGCCGACCCCAATGTAGTTGGGAAAAGGCTAGGCAGATGATGATGACAAAGTACTCATTAAAATTGACACTATTTTCATCTTCCTACCCTTGTCCTATGGTTTCAT
Organism: Lacanobia oleracea; assembly: GCA_950371165.1. Classification (NCBI taxonomy): domain Eukaryota; kingdom Metazoa; phylum Arthropoda; class Insecta; order Lepidoptera; family Noctuidae; genus Lacanobia; species Lacanobia oleracea. Next base: position 16,666,532 of record OX493387.1, on the reverse strand, counting down.
CTTGTACTATCCTCCGTCAAATGTCACTCCCTCCTCTTTTATAGCACTCCTTACGTAAAACTATCTTTACTTTGGCTTCCCTCTCCCACCATCCATCCATAATTTGTATCATTCATGAATTTACTAGAATTCAGAAAAAAGGAAATGTGATGCAAGTTCTTTTACTACGTAGATTTAAAAACGCACGGTGTCTCAGGAAGTAACAATGTTGTTAAATAATTATTTGAATTCTGGTAAAGAAAACAAAAGAAACTGGAAAATAAAGATGAAAATCTATGAATATCGCCGCCGCATCATTGTAGTACCTATCATTGTCACATTAAAATATTGCAACCAATGATATATAACCTATACAAGCATTACCCGCGCTCTAAAATGACAAAATAAAATGAAGGCAACTGCCGCGATCCCGCACGCGAATACGTAGCCGTCGTGCTTCCGATTAGTTCCGATTGTACTTGCTCTGATTTCTACAGCTGTGACGTTGGGGCATGACGTGCCTAGTCTATATATAATACATCATTCGTTGCATTTGCCCGCTACATAAGTCACAATGATGAAAAATGCAATCAATAAAAGACACAATAAATAAAAACTCATTCATAAATCATTATCGTTTGTCATACATACTTATCTATACATACTCGTACATTCGTCATTGTATCTCGGTGGTGTCATGATAGTCTCAGGTCTACGTAATAGTACCACCCACAAACAATGAACATTGGCATTGCCAACTATTCATGGTTTACTTATAATTATGTCTCTTAACTAACAATGCTTCAATAAACAAACCTAGTGAGATTTTTAATTCTTACTTTTTTACCTCAAAACTCAAACTGATATTTGGTTTCAGTTAAGACTTTAAGGTGTAAGTATGTTTATTATTTTCTGGTCGCCAGTTGGCAATGAATAAAAATAATATAAACTTTATGTTTTTGTGCATCCTCTTCAGAACAAATTCAATTAAGATCTCATGAAATTTAATACAATAGCTGCATTTATGAGAAGTCTGAAAGTCTGGTGACGATCACAATTATTTCTTAAATAGTTAACACACACAAAACATTTGTATTGACTCCAGCGCCTCAGCAGGATTTTAAGGTTCATCACTGGAATAAAATGTTTTTTGAATCTCAACGGAGTTAATTCAAGTTTCTTGGAGGTTGGAGGTCAGGCCATCTGGCGTTGTGCCTGTTAAGTTAAATAAATGCATGTTGATAATGTTTCTTATGATTTCTAGATTATAGTGGTTGTATAAATTTTACCTTGTCTAAAGTAAAATAATAACTCTAAGACTTCAAAAGTTCATACTAGAGCGTACCATTATTTTGTCACAGTCTAGACACTGTTTTCGTTTGAAAACTGTAGAATCCCAACACTAACAGAACAACAGACCCATGAACAATGACCTCCTTTGAGAATAGCGACATCTGTGCTCTGCCATATGAAACAGAACGCTACGAAGGTGCTACGCAGCGTAGCAACGAATGTAGCAACACAAAACTGGTTCTACGCGAAGTGTTTGAGGAAAATAACGAAATATATGTAGTACTGCTACATTGAAAGAGATGGCACTTTTTAATGAATTAAATTTTTATTTTTTTGTCTTGTTGAAATTGCAGTTTACCTACTAGTGCAAACTTTGAAACGTTATTAAATGTATGGTAAAGAATGGCTAGGTAGATCTTTTCATCTAAAATTATATTTTAAGAAGCCGATAATTTATAGCTGAAGAAGAATAATATGGCTCTTTGACATATTTTTCTCCATGGCAGTAGTGTCAGTTTTGAGAGGAGCTCGTGGCTAAATAATAACAGCCGCACGGGTCGATCTTTAAGGTTAAGCAACGCTTACCAAGGTTGGTCTGTGGATGGGTGACCATCTTAACATATCGAGTTTCCTCCGTGCTTCGGAAAGCACGTTAAGCCGTTGGTCCCGGCTGTCATTTGTAGATCTTTGGCAGTCGTTACGGATTGTCAGAAGCCAGTTAATCTGACTCCAGTCTTGCCATGAAGTACCGTGTTACCCAATTAATGGGTTGTGGAGGTCTGGTAGGCAGCCGCTCCACGTAAAACACTGGTATTTAGCTGAATCCGGTTTGACTGGAAGCCGACCCCAATATAGTTGGGAAAAGGCTAGGCAGATGATGAGTAGTGTCAGTTTTGACAGTCGTCAAACCGCCGTATTTATTCCGAAGTTAAAAATTATCGAGAAAAATTAGGTAAGTATTGACCCCTTTTTTTGCTCATTTTGGCGGGGGCACTACCTTGCACCCTGATTGAAACATTGAAAACTTGACCCTAGAAGCCAAAAAAAAACTCATATTTTTGACATGTATTCTAGGTCTCTTCAGTTTACCATCGCTCTTCACACTTTCCCTTATTTTTAAGAATGCTTGTATAGGAATGACTTCTGAGTTAAACATATATGATACTATTTAGTCCGACAGTTAGATTATCGAAAAATATTGAGCACGTTATTTTGTTTTACCAAATCAATAAAAAAATCTGCCATGTGCGAGTCGGACTCGCATACGAAGGGTTCCGTACCTTAAACCTTAATTTGTAGTATTCGTTCTCATAGCAGCAATAGACACACATAATCTGTGAAAATTTTAACTGTCTACCTATAACGGTTCTTGAGATACAGCCCGCTGAAAGACAGACGGACGGACGAGCGGACGGATGGAAGGAATGACGGACAGCGGAGGCTTAGTAATAGGGTTCCGTTGATTACTCTTTGAGTACGGAACTCTAAACATGATGAAGATTAAACTCATCAAAGATAAAACGCATTAAAGTGGGGGCTTGTGACGTCACTATTCTGTAAAAAGTGTACTTACTAGTGACGTCTTAATAATTTTTACGTGAAAAAAGAAAAAATACGTGACCGATATTTTTTGAAATCTAACTGACAGACTAACTAGATTTTTTCAGTCATCTACGAGTACCTTAATTTTAGTGTCAATCTCAAGCTGAAAAAACTAGTAAGGATTACTTACCTATATTTTGAAAAGATATTGGCATTGCCGCTAGTAGGTTTTTACGCTTTATTAAAAAAAAAACATTCGTTTAGACAGTCGTAGACCTAAAGGTTTCCAGCAAGAGAAAAGTAATTAATCAGTACGACTATATACTAAAATTATCTCCACTTCGAATTATAGCCCGCATCCCGCAATCTCTAACCCGTGACGTTGCGGAAAATCTTCCCAAACCTTCCCGCGCCGTACGTTGACAGGCAATATTAATCACGTCAAACCGAAGGAGATAAGTAATAAATACTTATTTCAATAATTATCGGACATCAATAAACGGTTGGCTAATAACAAAACGGCTCGTTACGGCAGGATCCATTTAATTAACGGTTATCCTGATGTATTGCGATTCGATAGGAGCAATAAATATCTGTATCTAATAACGGTGTTACGTTACATACGTTTAATTTATTATAGCATGTGCTTATTTCAGTTAACGTTAGCAAATTTGTTTAGCAAGTGCTCAATAGCGTGATGACCAAAAAAAATTGAGTCCATCAGGAAGATTACCAATGAATATTGGACGTCACGAGAACGAAAAATAGCGACGATAATAGTGCAATGCAATTTCTTGATGGTCACGTCACCTTGATACACTTTTTACCTAGACATGACGTCACAACTTGATCCCCCCACTTCTAAACTGCGATGCGTTATATCTTTTTCAACCAATAATAATCATCAATGTACCTCCATATAAAACTCTTATGTTACTGGTGATTGATTGATCGACAACACATAACCGAAACTACTGGTCGTAGAGAGCTGATTGGGGTGTGCAGGGGAGCACTAAGAAAGGATTTCCCAAAATTCCTACGGGAACGGAAAAAAACGGGATATGCACGTACGAAACCGCGGGAAACAGCTAGTTTTTTTATATTTTTTCTAAAATATTCATCATCTGCCTAACCTTTTCCCAACTATATTGGGGTCGGCTTTCAGTCAACCCAGATTTAACTGAATACCTGTATTTTATGCGGAGGGGCTGCCTACCAGCCCTCCACAACCCATTAACTGGGTAACACGGTACTTTTTGGCAAGACTATTTTTTCTAAAATATCATTCATCGAAAATTATCCCACATACCTACTTCCGCGATAAAAAATATCCTATGTCATAATCCAGGAGGTCTTCCACATGTGTCAAGATTCATCCAAATCTGCCTTCGAGACATGAAGTAAATAGTCAGATACATATGATAGAAGAAAGTATATTTGTTACTTTCGCATTTTTTTTTTCTTTTTTTTTCTTTTTTTTCTTTTTTCTGTCAGTCGTTCTGTCGCCCTTTCACGCCAAAACCACTGAACCGCTTGAAATGAAATTTCGTACACAGATAGTCTAAAGCCTGGGAAAGGACATAGGCTACTTTTTATCCAGATTTTTTTACGGTTCCCGTGGTATAGATTTATTATTGTATTTCAGAGAGCAAGGGATTAAAATGATTTTGTGTATAGTAGTTGTTTAGTGGTCAAAAATGACATAGGCTTATTTTTAAATCCCGGAAAAAAGTACGGTTTCCGTGTGATAAAGATAAAGTTAAAGATAAATTTATTTGACCAAACAAGTGTACACATACAAGATTAAAAAAAACGTGCATGCAGGATAACATTAAACTAGAAAAAGTTCAGACATGTTTGCCACATACTATGGCGTGCAAATATTATGCAAAGTAAAGAACTAATTACAAATTATTATATTTGAATCATTATAAATATCAATGGTAAAAAAGTGATAAATCTATTTTACTTTTTACAGATCAAGGGTTTGAATTGATTCTTTGCATAGTGGTAATTTTGAGGTATGTATTAATATGGAACGACGTGAACTACTTTTTATCCCGGAAGAATGGACAGTGACTGTGGGATAATTTGTTTTTAAAGGCAAGGTATTGGCATGGTTTTTGCATTGTGGTAGTTTAAGAGTCTGAGAATGACATAGGCTACTTCTTATATCCTAGAAGAATGTACGGTTCCTATACTTAACAATTGTATCCAACAGGAACCGTGTATCTACTTGTATAAAATCTTTTTCACAAAACAAAACAAAACAAAACAACACAAGACAAGACAAGACAATGACCTATTCATTAACAATGCTTGTGTATTGATTGAAGATAAAATTACTTCCATATCTGGAAAGATGGGTACTGTCAAGTGATGTTGCAATGGAGTTAAACTACTATGTCGCGGTTTGAAATGCCACCACGGTTATTTCTCGAGCAGCGTCAAGTCTACGAAACGATTCTGCGCCGAGTAAATAGTGGAAAGGGGGGATTGTTGCTTCTTGACGTACCAGGATGTACAGGAAAGTTTGTGCTGAATCCTTGCTGGTCCAACTCCGCAAGGGCTGAAATATGGCACTGGCTGGCAGCAATGCCCGAGCATTGCTGCTACTTTGCTTAGCGGTGGTCGGACTGCACATTCCGTTTTTAAGTTGCCGCTTGATCTTGCAAGCAAAGATACCCCAACTTGCAATATTATCAAACAGCGGCCGAGGAGGCCTTTTGCAGCAGTGCAGGCTCATAGAAGCATGCATTAGAGGAGTTGAACCGTAGTCTTTGCGAATAAGCTGCTGCAAATTGGAAAAGGTCATCTGGAAGCGAAAACAGAAGAATTTTCCCATCCAGTGGCTACAGAAGATGAACTTATCAGTCACGTTTTTCCCAATTTGGAGATTAATATAAACAATGAAGGCTGGTTGTGTGAGAGGGCAGTGCAGTCGTCAAAGGACGAGTAGGTAGATCGCCTTAACGCCGTTTAATTTTGATAAGGAATTCCGCAGCCCAAATTACAGCGCCCAAAAGAACACCTTTCATGGTCATCACCACATTGATCACATTTTGAGGCGGTCCATTTTTACACATCAAACATCAACACGTTCCACGCGAACGAAGGAGCGGCTGCCCACCAGACCTCCACAACCCATTAAGTGGGTAACACGGCAAGACTGGAGTCAGTTTTACTGGCTACTGACTATCTACTAAATGACAGCCGGGACCAACGGCTTAACGTGCTTTCCGAGGCACGGAGGAAACACGGCATGTTAAGATCATCCATAGACCAACCTAAGCAAGCGTTGCTTAACCTTGAAGATCGACCCGTGCGGCTGTTATTATTTAGCCAAGAGCTCCTCAAATAATAAAATATATTCGTAAGTACGACATAATAATCAGAAAAGGATATAAATATATGAAAATAAAAATATTAGTTGGTTGTCAAGCATCGGTTGAAAGAGCCTATTGACAATATTTGAGAAATGTAATAATTCTATAGTCCACTTCCAACGACTGGGAGATGTAAATACAGTTCCAATGTACGTAGAATCCTTGTACTTTGTACAAAGATTTTATTTTCTTTTATCCACATCTTTTTCTGTATAACATCTTATCTTTCTAGAAGCTTTACCTGCTTTGAGTGGCCGAAAAGAATGTGGAAGCATTTCGAAAATTTCTGTGAGAACGTTCAAAGGAGATATTGCATTTCCGCAAGTACCTAGTTTTTCTCTTTAAGATTTGCCACTAATGAAAAACTAGTCGTAAGGTCATCCTTCAACTTCTAGAATGTTTGGACCTTAGGTAGTAGGTTTTATGAAATATTTATTTTTTCGTGAAAGTTTTATTTTTCTTTAAGGACAAGGCAGATGCTTGAATTATAAAATAAAATTTTCTTTCACTTTTGCATTCGTAGTTATGATTTTACCAGTAACAAACAATTTAAAAATAAAAATGTATATAAAGTCCCAGTAAAATAGATGGACATATTTAACACAATGTCCAAGTAAGTCTAACCAAAGATATCCAAGCAAAAAAAAAAAAAAAAATTGGTTGCCTGTAAAGTCGGTATACGGGCGAAAGTTTTACGTGACAACGACTTTTTATGTCTGTCTCTCTCGCTCTTAGGCGGGCTAACCATGCCCGAGTGGAAGGGACGCGTGCCTCTCACTCGCTCTCATTGTGAGCGCATAACGTGAGCGGAGCGTAACGCAGTTTCTTGAAGTGTCACCCGGCAAACCAATTTATAAGACGTTGTCACGTCAAAAACCGGCCAAGTGCGAGTTAGACTCGCCCACCGACGGTTCCGTACTAATTTGTAGCTACAAACAGTACAGTACTTGTACAGTAGTACAAGCTACTTAGTAGTTTACTTTGTAGTTTACTACATAGACTTGAGAATATGGTATTAATTTCAACTCGATAACTCCACGCGTTCCCTAGATAAACGGTCTTGACAGACAGACGGATGGACAACAAACTGATGCTATAAGGGTTCCGTTTTTTGCCTATTGACGTACGGAACCCTAAAAATACTGATTAAAGTGTTTTTATTTTGACCTAAAATAATAAATTGCTGGTACACTAAAATAAACATTATACGAGTAGATAGACACTCGCGTTATACGTTTATTTTTATTGCTTATTTTGGTGGTCCAAATAATTAGCAAAAAAAATTCCATCTATCTTAAGGTACCTTAATACACATTGATTTCCGCAGTTATAACATACATACAGTCAAAATTTAGATTTTATTTTCTTTTATCCACATCTTTTTCTGTATAACATCTTATCTTTCTAGAAGCTTTACCTGCTTTGAGTGGCCGAAAAGAATGTGGAAGCATTTCGAAAATTTCTGTGAGAACGTTCAAAGGAGATATTGCATTTCCGCAAGTAGTTTTTCTCTTTAAGATTTGCCACTAATGAAAAACTAGTCGTAAGGTCATCCTTCAACTTCTAGAATGTTTGAACCTTAGGTAGTGGGTTTTATGAAATATTTTTTTTTTTGTGAAAGTTTTATTTTTCTTTAAGGACAAGGCAGATGCTTTTATAAAAATAAAAATGTATATAAAGTCCCAGTAAAATAGATGGACATATTTTAACACAACGTCCAGTAAGTCTAACTAAAGATATCCAAGCAAAATAAAAACCGGCCAAGTGCGAGTTAGACTCGCCCACCGACGGTTGCGTACTAATTTGTAGCTACAAACAGTACAGTACTTGTACAGTAGTACAAGCTACTTAGTAGTTTGATTTTTTCACAGCTGCAAGGGACCATATACACTTGAGAATATGGTATTAATTTCAACTCGATAACTCCACGCGTTCCCTAGATAAACGGTCTTGACAGACAGACGGACGGAAAACAAACTGATGCTATAAGGGTTCCATTTTTTTCCTTTTTACGTACGGAACCCTAAAAACACTGATAAAAGTGTTTTTATTTTGACCTAAAATAATAAATTGCTGGTACACTAAAATAAACATTACACGAGTAGATAGGCACTCGCGTTATACGTTTATTTTTATTGCTTATTTTGGTGGTCCAAATAATTAGCAAAAACTTTTCCATCTATCTTAAGGGACCTTCATAAACATTGATTTCCGCAGTTATAACACACCTACAGTCAAAATTTAGTAAACTTTAACCCCTAACTAGAGCACCTCTCTCAAAATTTTAATCTAAGGTAACATTTTTAGGACAGTCTCTCCAAAAGAAATTTTTCATTAGGTAGATACGACAACTGAAAAACTGCATTTTAAGCCGAACCATTCTGAGAAAGAGCCGTCAGTTTCTTTTTAAAACCTTTGGCATTTTTACAACAGCTTGTATAAGGTTGACCGGTATATTGTATTACCGAGAACCGACTCAACAGAGTTGCTTTTATTTATTCTTTTTTAGGGTTCCGTACCCAAAGGGTAACCAACGGAATCCTATTACTAAGCCTCCGCTGTCCGTCCGTCCGTCCGTCTGTCTGTCAGCGGGCTGTATCTCAAGAACTGTAATAGGTAGATAGCTGAAATTTTCACAGATTGTGTATTTCTAATGCCGCTATAACAACAAATGATAAAGTTTTATGGTACAGAACCTTTCGTGTGCAATTCCGACTTGCACTTGGCCGGTTTTTTTAACACACCCTTGATCTATTTTGTTTATACATAATATAGGTAGTAAAAGCTTGCACTTTCTGATCACTATTTGCGGGACTTATCGTAGAACTAAGTAGTTAGTTGATAGGCTTTTTTATATTTATTAAATTAAATTATCATACAAAGGTGACTTCATTCGAAACTCGCCAAACTTTAACGTTTGATGAAAAGTTTATTACAAGCTTGTAGTGAACCTCTCCAGTGCAAATATATATCCCGGGTCAGCGGTGTCTCTTTGAGGCGATGATCAAGATGTCAGCCTGCTGGGGCTATGAAATCTGTTCGAAAGAGGTACCGTAGCCCTGGAACGCAAAGGGCACTAGGAGGAACACGGATGGGTTTTAGTCAGTAAGAGTCTGACACTCCCTCCTGGTTCACCCAGAGCGGGAGGAGTCATTTGATGATTTCCATCCTTAAAATATATATATATATATATATTCTTCTTCTCCTTCTCTCTGCCCGGGCTTCTAAGAACTTGTCTTTCTTAAAGCAGTCTTGCTCATTCTGCCATCTACATTTGACGCCGCCCTGATGTCATCATTCTGTCAAGAATAGGGATCCATTGGATCATAAGTTTGATCCATTATTATTCGTCAGCCTTGTAGCAGAATGTATCCAGCCCTATTCCACTTCAGTAGGTAGACACTTCCGGAATAAAATAGAAAAGACAATTCATTTTAATCGGTTCTAAACTTCACCAAACCTTATAATTATGAAAATTTAAAAGAGCCTTTAACAAAAAGACGTCTACATCCGATATTCGTTTGCATAATTTGTAAGGAGGTATAATTTAAATTCTCATCAACTTTGATGTTCGCTCACAAAAATCAACCCTTGCCTAAAATTTGCACAAAATGTATAATACCCGGTACCAGATGGAATAGAAAATTAGTTTCGCTCTGATAAGGATAAATTACAGCAATTTTAGGCAGAATCTTATAAAATATAAAAGTGTAAGAACTTCAAAATGTTTTTTGATTTAGAGCGAGCGCTAATTTAATAAATAGTTTCTGTTGGGAGAATGTTTCACAAAGATTTTGGTAACTACGACATTTATTTCGAGCCGTGAAAAGTAGTTTAATAAAAGTCAAATTTAAGCGAGAGCATTTTACGTAGTTTTTCAAGACCTACAAGAAAAAGACGTATTAAATTTATTATTATTTATTTATTTACGTATTATTATTTTTATTAAATGGTTATTTTTTTTTAACATTTTTACTATATGAAATCCATTTTGGTACAAAGTGACGAAAAAGCGATTAAAACAGCTTAAGAAGCTAAAGCGGGTCAGAATACCCAGATTTTTCATAATTGAATTTTTCAATTTGTCGGCAAACATAAACAGTTGATACACTGTCCCTCTTTCATTCTGCAATTAACGTGAAACCAGCGTAGAAACGTGAACGGAAATCGTCCAAACCCTCTCTTTGTACTAATTCGTTTATTTAGAACGTTGTTAGAACTTCAAGTCGATTTATTTCGTAGTTCGAGTCGGATTTCTAGTTTTCCACCGCACACGAATCCGAATGTCTAGCGAATGAGCATATTTCATAGTTTGCGTGCTAACGGATTTTCAATCCAGAGATACAACTATTTCTAAAAATCGACATCACGTGCAGAAAGGGAACGAAATGAAAATTGTCGGCAAGAGAACAAATTCCGTATGTGCGGGATGTTTTACATTAGTATGAAATATGAGATATTTACATAATACGTGACTATCAAAATGAGTGTTGCTTCCTAAAGTTTGGAACAATAAACGCTGAATCTCAAAAAAATTCAAGGGTTTTCGCGTATAAAACTACGAGTAATAACATTTGTACAAACGCTTGTTAGGCTGGTTAGCGACTGGTTTATGCGCTATCATGGTTCGATTCCCGTATGATACTAACATTGTTCAAGTAATGATTTTGGCTCAGGATTCTAGGTTGTAGATATTACGACCACCCATGCATTCGCTAACCGTGCGGTCTATGCAAAGTACCAAACAGCATTTATGTACAAGGTTATAAGGATAGCAAAAAAGTCAATCCTCATCATTCGTGTTAAAGCAGAAATATTTTTTCTCTATAAAATGAAAAACACACAAGCAATCAACGGGAATCGCCTCTTACCCGAACACAAATTTATTTATGGGTACGCAAAAATTGTTTTAAAGGTTGTTTAAAAAATACATAAATCAATTTTACTTTTATTTTGAATACAAACAACGCGCAGATGAAATATTATTGCGCGGATTTCCGTTACCAAAATAAGTTGGACGGGGCCCTGAATATAAAAACAGTTGGAACTATATGATGACTTGGTGATCACAATTATTGTTACCAAATGCGAATGTGTGTTTGTGGGATAAGCACTTGCTCACTCGAATTCGCATTGTTTTCCAAATTACTGTGGGAAAATCTCGCCTACGCGACATGGGTTTTTAAATTGGAGTTATCGATTTAATTAAATATTTTGTTGGTTGTTATAAATTCCTTCACACATTTTCATCTGTAGTGCGTGGTATAGACCCAGAATCACTTCAACAAATTAATCAACTCACTTCAATTTCTACCTTGTATTTTCTGAAAAGTGTAATTGTCCGTCCTTGTGTGTATACTTGTTATAACTATCCCACTAATTACTATATATCCGACTTCAACGAATCTCCTTTGACGATGCTCAACGCATTCGTAGAGACCTGGACCCGGAGCCCTGAACACCGATACTAATGGGCTACGTTTTTTTTTATATATTTATAAATGTCTTTATATCTTTTATTGCAATTTTAACCTGTGATTGACGGGGCGCAATACCCGTAGCAACGCAACAACAATTAAATAGTTTTATTGTAAAACGATCGGAGGTCGCCATGTTTTTTGGTCGATCGGGGGCCATAGGATATAAAACACTTAGTTTTTTAAACACGAGCATACGGGGTATACGGGTATGCCACTATGCGTCAATTTCAGTTGACGCCCCATGACACAATCCCCTGCTAAACTTTATTTAATATGTAAATAAGAAAAAATACATTATATGTGCAGCATCTTATCAATAGCAGAAATAAATTCAGTTTACTTCTATTCCTTTAAAAAAATATTTCAACATTGCTAACACTGCACTCAGTTCTAGTAATATATTCAGTGCAATGATAACGCTAGTTCTCTCCGCGTTTTAATTCCCTAGGGTGGTAAAGAGAGACTTTCTTAATCGAATGTCAATATAGACGATATATTCACTCATGTCGACTATTCTAAGTAAATAAAGAGTTGGAAAAATTGGCTACAACATTGACTGTATGTATACCTAGGTATTTTCAACCGACTTCAAAAAGGAAGAGGTTCTCAATTCGGTTGTGTTATTTGCCAGTAAGTGTCCACCAGTAGGATAACTGCGTAACATAAAATATGATCTTAGCAATGGCTTTAATTTCACAATGCAATTTTGGCAATTTTTGTATAATTGTATTCAGGAATTATCTTTTATTTGTCTGTGATTTTTAAAGATTAGTCTAGGCCTTGCTTACATGTATCTAATTAAAAAAGCGTTTCATTATATTTTGACTAACCAATTTTGTGCTCGACTGTACCCACCGGTTGCTTTAAACAATGAATTTTTTTTTAAATAATAATCAACGTATTCGGTCAGTCTACCAATAAAAGTACAGAAAATAAATGATGTGGACCCATGGTTCCAGTAGCGAGCGGGTCCAGCTGGCCGAAGCAGCTTACACGCCTACAAACAACGTATAACAAAATAAACTCAACCTAAAAAGGGGTAATTGTACTCATCATCATGAACGACTTTTACAATGGGGGACTAACAAGGAAAGCGCAAAAAAAATTACTGCCGCATACATCTATGTGCGCATAACTCGACGAATTTTATTGGACAGCTGATATTTTTTCGCGATTTCGGGGTTAATCGGGCACAATGACCCGGTATAACGTTTATTACACAACACGTTGTATATTATTATTATAATATGTATGTCTGTGCCACTACAATTCCTAGTATTCCTACTAAGTAGAACGCCATGCACTTTCTACTTAGTAGTAATACTAGGAATTGTATGGGTACCATTACCCATGCACATTCAACTTGAGCAGTTGCTTTGTTTCGGCAACCGAGCTTCTCCAATAAGGGGCGGATTACACCACAAGTATAATAAGTAAAGATTACCTTGCTTTGTAGATATAATATGTGGAGATGGTTAACTTTCTATTAACTGAAAAATAACTTTGAACCTTGAGGCCAAAATTGATTAAATAAAATATAGTAAGTAAGCCTTAAGTCTGCTATTACAGTAGTGTCAGAATGGTCTGACACTACTAATGAATCTTTGATTTCATAATCGTTGATTTTGACAAGTTTGGTAATCTACTAATATAAAAGCGTCATTATGATTTTCCAATGGTCAACCACTGACACTCCATTGAAAGAAATGACATAGAATGGTAATCTCGTACAAAATGACAAATGAATAAATAATATGTAAAAAAATATTTAAAGAAATCTGGCATAAGTTCCTATCACCGAGGGGTGGCCTGTGTCCAAGCTGTGGGAACATTACAGACTGATGATTATTATTATTATGGCATAAATTAATGTTCAAATTTAGTAGTACTTTTTCGAAAATCATGTCTACTAACAGGTTTTATAATAATGACAATACGTTTATGTCTTTCTACCACGATTCTATTACGAGACCATTGACCGACCAGTGATTGATCATTATGAATTAGCAGATTACGAACTTTTAGCAAAATAACAATGGGATTGTGTTGGAATGACGAATTTATAAAAATAGCAGACTTGGGGCCCTGGTCTGTCTGATTTCTTGTTTAGTCTCGTATTAATTGCAATCACTTATCCATTTACAGTTTTATCCAGTTGTAGAAAGAAATATTCATAACAAGCTGACCCGCGCAACTTCATCTGCGTCGTTTTTCTTTAACGCTCCGCTCCTTTTGGTCGTAGCATGATGTTATGCAGTCTTCTGCGATAAATGGGCTATTCAAGACTAAAAGAGTTTTTTAATTCGAACCAGTCCAGAGATTAGCGCGTTCAACCAAACAAACAAATAAACTCTGCTCAGCTTTATAATATTACACTAGTTGACCCATGCAACTTCATCTGCTCCGCTGCAATTGCATCTTAGCGTGATGACAAATAATCTAGCCTTCCTCGATAAATGGGATATCTAACACTGAAATAAATTTTCAAATCGAACCAGCAGTTTCTGAGATTAGCGCGTTCAAACAAACAAAAAAACAAACAAACTCTTTAGCTTTATATATTAGTACTAGCTGACCCGCGCGGCTTCGCTCCCGTCAACTGGCTACCCTACCTACCCTACCTACCCTACCTACCCTACCTACCCTACCTACCCTACCTACCCTACCTACCCTACCTACCCTACCTACCCTACCTACCCTACCTACCCTACCTACCCTACCTACCCTACCTACCCTACCTACCCTACCTACCCTACCTACCCTACCTACCCTACCTACCCTACCTACCCTACCTACCCTACCTACCCTACCTACCCTACCTACCCTACCTACCCTACCTACCCTACCTACCCTACCTACCCTACCTACCCTACCTACCCTACCTACCCTACCTACCCTACCTACCCTACCTACCCTACCTACCCTACCTACCCTACCTACCCTACCTACCCTACCTACCCTACCTACCCTACCTACCCTACCTACCCTACCTACCCTACCTACCCTACCTACCCTACCTACCCTACCTACCCTACCTACCCTACCTACCCTACCTACCCTACCTACCCTACCTACCCTACCTACCCTACCTACCCTACCTACCCTACCTACCCTACCTACCCTACCTACCCTACCTACCCTACCTACCCTACCTACCCTACCTACCCTACCTACCCTACCTACCCTACCTACCCTACCTACCCTACCTACCCTACCTACCCTACCTACCCTACCTACCCTACCTACCCTACCTACCCTACCTACCCTACCTACCCTACCTACCCTACCTACCCTACCTACCCTACCTACCCTACCTACCCTACCTACCCTACCTACCCTACCTACCCTACCTACCCTACCTACCCTACCTACCCTACCTACCCTACCTACCCTACCTACCCTACCTACCCTACCTACCCTACCTACCCTACCTACCCTACCTACCCTACCTACCCTACCTACCCTACCTACCCTACCTACCCTACCTACCCTACCTACCCTACCTACCCTACCTACCCTACCTACCCTACCTACCCTACCTACCCTACCTACCCTACCTACCCTACCTACCCTACCTACCCTACCTACCCTACCTACCCTACCTACCCTACCTACCCTACCTACCCTACCTACCCTACCTACCCTACCTACCCTACCTACCCTACCTACCCTACCTACCCTACCTACCCTACCTACCCTACATACCCTACCTACCCTACCTACTTTTTTTGTTTTTAAACCTTCCCTGTATTCTGGCGAAACTAACAAAAAAAGAATTATTCAAATCGGCCCCGCCGTTCTCGAGTTTTAGCGAGACTAACGAACAGCAATTGATTTTTATATATATAGATATAGATAATTATTACCTTAAATGCCTACATTTGCCGTTTACCGATAACGAATAGGCATTGTTACCCGTCTTCCTATACGCTAACTTGATACTTACTGCAATTATCCCATCATGTATTTATGTAAATTATCGCTTACACATGGATGCACTCAGAAATTATTAAACCATTGAAATAGAACTATGTACAACTATTATTATGGGGCTTAGCAAAAGTGCTTTAAAAACAGTTTCAATGTGAAATATAATAATTTTACTGTAACAGTTTTTAATTTTAGAGTTACGTTAAATTAAATTAAGTGATTCTAGAATTTCTAATTTAATTAATTTTAAGAAAACTTTTGGTGCTATTTTAAAATATTATCTATGGTCTCGTAAATTTTTATTTTTTAGTGTGAGCTTTTTCTAAGGGTTGCATACCCTGCTGTCCTTCCGTCTGTCTGACAGCGTGCTGTATCTATTGAACCGTAATAAGTTGTAATTTTCATTGAGAATGTATTTGCATTCTGTTTTAGTTTACTTTGTACAAAAACAATGAATAATCTAACTGAAGCAGCATCATTTATACTGAATCCACTCCAACAAGTTGACTAAACGTCACGATAGTGGAAAACTCCCGTATTGCGAAATAATCATATTTAATTAAAACAAAAAAAACTGGTCTAGTGCGAGTCGGACTCGCGCGCTTGTAACATGTTACTTAAAAGCCCTATACTTTTTATAGGTTTTTCTGTATTCTATAGGCAAAGATTATGGCAACCCCCCCTTTTGGGAAGGCCTATGTCCAGCAGTAAACGTTTTTTTAATTTTCTTAATTTGGTTAACCTAAACTGACCGCCTACTCAAAGTTGATTTATTACCGTAAATCGGATCACAAAATTTCATATGTGTACCAAATTTCAACAAAATCCATACAGTACTTTCAGAGAAAATTGTCTGTGACAGACAGACAGATAAGGGTTTTTAGGTTTCCGTACCCAAAGGGTATCCAACGGAACCCTATTACTAAGCCTCCGCTGTCCGTCCGTCCGTCCGTCTGTCTGTGAGCGAGCTGTATCCCAGGAACCGTAATAGGTAGACAGTTGAAATTTTCACAGATTGTGTATTTCTATTGCCGCTATAACAACAAATAAAAAAAAATAAGGTCTATGGTACGGAATCCTTCGTGTGCGAGTCGGACTCTCACTTATCCGGTTTTCCGAATCACTGTCTATTTTTCAGAGAACTGCTCTTTACTCACGGTAGACTCGCAATGCAGTGTATTTCACGAGCAGTGGGTTTATTTTTCTTTATCCACACTCGTGCGGAAATTGAGGCAGTCAGCCAACACAGACAACAAACATTAAAATTAAGGTTTAGGGTACGGAACCCGTCGTGTGCGAGTCCGACTCGCACTTGGCCGGTTTTTACTGATGTTTAGAACCCTAAAATGATCAGCTGTTTACTTAATTTCCTTGACAAGGTCACATGCTGCAATTTTACCATTTCAATACAAACTGTCCATTGCCTAGCAGTGGACGTCTGATATGATGATGAATTCTTAATTAAGAAACCGAGGGAAAGTCTTTTCTTATTTTGGCTTATAATAATTATGTCAGTGTTCTTTATTCATATGTGTTTAAACCAGAAAATAAATTGATTTATCAAGAACAAAAGCGCCTTTAAAGATTTACAAAGTTAACAGATGATCAAAGCACCTAACCGCTAGCTGTCTGCTTGCCAAAAAGATAATTAAGAATTGAATCCAAATCACTGCATTCAGTACAACTATGGTAAGCTGAAACAATAGATAGTAATTAACAGTTTGATTCGGTAATCAAATAAATAATCGAACTAAAGTGAATTCGATATAACATAGAATACTATAAAGAAGAAAATAGAGTTCTGTTCGATAAAATCACAGTTTATTGAATTATTCATACTAAAACCCGTTACCTAGCTAATAGAATAATATTCTCAAGTTAATAAAAGATTTCATTAATTTTATGGTATTCATCTGCCTACCTTTTCCCAACTATATTGGAGTCGACTTCCAGTCAAACCGGATTCAGCTGAATACCAGTATTTTACGTAAAGCGGCTGCCTACCAGACCTCCACAACCTATTAAATGGGTAACACAGTACTTCTTGGCAAGACTGGAGTCAGATTTACTGGCTTCTGACTATCCGTAACGACAGCCAAAGATCTACAAATGACAGCCGGGATCAACGGCTTCACGTGCTTTCTGCTTTCATTAATTTTATGGTATTGAGTGGCCCAAAAAGTGGCATAAAGACTGGCCTTTTCCAAAGAACCTTTCCTCTTCAATTTTTATTTGAAGCTATCCTTATCGTAGCTTCGTGGAAACATCGGCGAAGTGTCGCTTGCCTGTTGGTCTTCAATAGACTGTACTTCAGAGAATGTGCGCAGGAACTCCACAACCTGATCCCACCATCGCCCTTTTACTACAATCCACACTTCGGTCGATATCCCGATTAGTCGTACTCAGCAGCATTATGCGCATAGCCTAGGTGTGGAACGCTCTGCCAGCGTCTGTGTTCCCTTCCGCATGTATGTCTGCTTTCAAAGCAAGAGTGAACAGTCATCTTCTGGGTACGCTCGCTCCATCATAGATATCATCCATCGCTTTTCATCAGGCGTGATCGAGGTCAAGAGACAACACATTCCTAAAAAAAATAAAAAGACCTCTGCCCATTTCAAATTTTGCAGGATCGAAAACTAATTTCTGAAACTGTTGTCAGTTGGAAATAAGTGACCTAATTGTCGTGAGAAACAACGTAAAACTAAAAAAAAACAACTACTATTATAAATTCGTAATCGAGTTGATAAATTTTTTCATAACGATTGTTTTATCATACAAGCCGACACAATCAGGCAGCTATTTGATTGTATCCCGTTCGTGATGACGATATTTTATTGACTCAGCTTGTTGAAACGTGCATGCCAATAACCGTTATATTTTATTTATTTATTTACTTAAATGTTTGTCCAATTTGTGTGTTAAAGGCCCAAATACTTATGTACTTTATTTGAATTAAATTAATACAACACTTACAACACACTGCAATGGCTTATTCGGGGTGGCTTGGGAAATAATGTTTTTAAGAATTTGTAGAAGCACAATAAAGGCTGAAACAGAAAAAAATATGTCACTTCATCTCTCCATCTTTATATTCTCTTTTAAAGTGCATCAGAATACAGGTATTATCAACCTTGCAAGTTGTCACGTTAAACAGCTTTATAAATTTTGCTTGAGCTAGGATGTGTTTTTTAAAGAATTATCAACTTGGTGACGTCTGCAAGTCGTCTTGATTATACGATTTGCTGTGCTAAATGGTAAATAATATCAAATTTTACGTCCATACGTATAAGTAAAACACACACTGTTCTAACATCAATTCAATTACACAAATAAGCGAGGTAAACTTCTATTGTTTCAGCCAGCCGCACCTCGCCACAAAATCAGTAATCTGATAATAATTTGGTTATAATTTACGTTTAATTACATCTCTAACTACAAAATAATATGAAATGTTCGCGTGTGCAGTAGTAATTCACGCTTTTCGAAGGAGCCAGCCACCTAATTATTTTCAACTCCCCTGATTTCATGATTTTCTAGTGCACGTAAGTATGGCGACCGTTATAGTTTTATTTCACTTTAATAGAATATAAATTATGTATCATAAGAAAGTAGTTTGCGTTTGAACGTGTTGAAGTTTTTTAAGGAAATATAATGGCAGTGGTGAAAGTAGGTATAAATAAGTTTTATTTGTTATATGACCCGGGTCGTATAATAAATAAACCTTACTTACGACTAAATATTTTTTCTACTTGAAGGTAATGTCTCCAATACAAGGGTACCGAAGAGTATAATCTGCCCCTCTGCTTAGTGTTTGTGGACTACGAGAAAGCCTTCGATTCGATCGAGGCTTGGGCAGAGCTGCAGTCTCTCTAACGGTGCCGGATCGACTATCGGTACATCGAGGTGCTGAAATGTTGTACAAAAACGAAACGAAATGAACGAAATGTTGTTACAATAAAAATGGCATGACATGGGTGTAGGACAATGGGCAGATTGGTATGAAGTTTGTCACAACCCTTGCAGCAATATATGACGTATGGTTATATGTTGTACCTGTTCCCCTTATTACATTTGTTTTTTGCTCTAAGTAATGCCCAAGTAAGGAAAAAACATTTTTAAAACATTTTAAATGAGTAAATAATCCCCTTTTAGTGCTATATTTGGCCTAGATGTTTATTTCTATGCTAGTGCTTTATAAGGAAGGAATTGGTATACGAATTAATGAGAAAATCATTTTTAAAAACCATTTTTTTTTTATTTGGCATAATAACAGACACTTTTCACCACGGACGGATGGACAGCGGAGGCTTAGTAATAGGGTTCATTGGTTACCCTTTGGGTACGGAATCCTAAAAATGGATCATCTTATTTATTAATTATGGTCAATTAGAATTACATCCTCTAAAAATCTTGCCGGGCATTTTAGCCTGCTATCTCACAAATCCCAGGAACCAAAATAATAACCATTATTTTAGTTCCTGGGATTTGTAAAAATCTTGCCGGGCATTTTAGCCTGCTATCTCACAAATCCCAGGAACCAAAATAATGGTTATAATGTGAGCACAAGTTCGTTTGGTACGATTGCCTGTTAAACATAAACAGTAAAGCTGTAGCAAAGCGTTTCTGCCTGTCAAGTTGGTTTTGACTAATATATATAAATTATAAGTTTTCCTTGACGTATGTCGTGAGTGTATCTACCCTCATCGATTCCATAAGCCGTAAGACTTTTTTTTTTTAAGGATGGGAAATCATCAAATGACTCCTCCCGCTTTGGGTGAAGCAGAAGGGAGTGTCAGACTCTTACTGACTAAAACCCATCCGTGTTTCTCCTAGTGCCCTTTGCGTTCCAGGGTACGGTGCCTCTTTCGAACGAAGTCCGCAACCCCAGCAGGCACTGACCCTAGCGGGCCCCGTCTTTTGTGCTGACAGCTCTTTGAGGCGCGCATGGAACACAGCGCGCCGTCGACCCGGGCCTGGTTCTGATCAGACGGTAAGCCACCCAAAGCTCGCCGTCCGCAGGCCCGCGCCTACGGTGGCCGAGAATCACCCTGCGACTCGCGACGCCCGGGGCGTCTCCTTCTGTAGCGGCGGCTGGGGCGTGAGGTTTCCCTCTCTCTCACACGTTCGGCTACCTCCTTTGCTAGCATTACTGCTTCGCAAAAGCAGGTGACCGCTTTCCATGTCTCCTCGCTCCGGACCATGGCCTGAACCAGGAACGGACGTGAGAGATCGCCGTCGCCGATCGTCTCGACGAGGATACGTCGGTGCTCCGCCCAAGCCGGGCAGACCTCCACCGTATGCTCCACCGTGTCCTTAGGGCGATCCTCGCAGTGTTGACACCAGGGCGTATCCTCCCGCCGAATCCGAAACAGGTACCTCCCAAAACAACCGTGAGTACCTGCGTCAAGCGAAAGGTAAGAACGCCGTGGCGCCGCTCTAGCCACTCCTCAAAGAGGGGACTTATCGCCGCAATTATGGCGTGCTCAGAAAGGTTTTCTATATGCGATAAAATATTCTTGTCGTAATAACTTAAACTCGCAGATAATGCGTCCATTAATCATCTCACCTACCCAAGGTACTATGGTTACAACCATAACCAGGAATGGTGAAATGATCAATCTCATAATGGATAACGTGTTTTTTTTACTGTCGCACTCCCGTGAGTCATAGCGTCGACCGCCACCTCGTGCGTTCCTCCATGTGCTAAGATCAACATGTCGTCAGCGTAGCAAACCATGCGCAGCACCCAGTAGTGGCCGATGTCCCACAGGAGCGGTCCCTGTGGAACACCGCACGACATCTCTCGCCACATCCACTCTCCCAGGTGGCCGGGGTAGGTGATGGCCCTGTTCGTCAAGTAAGCGAGATGGCGTAGCGGCGTTCGTCTATAAACTAACTCTCGCCTAGCGGCTTGATATGTGCGAATACGAAGCTGCGCCTGCGCACACGTGCTTTTTAACATGTGTGTGCCTGGTTTACTTTTAATGTAGTTTTTTAGAGTATTTTTACTTTTACGTATTAAATGAGATAAATAACGCCAACTTTTAATAATACATGGTAGACATTTATTTATTTATTTAATTAAGGTTCACCAACAGTTGTTACAGATATTACACAGATAGGAACATATAAGTAATAATTGTGTCTTAAATCTAACTGCACAACCAATTACAGGCAAACACCACATGCAAAATGCTCTTTGTAATTATAAAATTACTTACAAAGACTTTATGTACAATACTTAGATAACTAAATTAAATACTAATACTAATCACACACCACACCACATCCCACCCACGCGCACATAACGTTTTGGGAACACATTCATCCTGCGTACAGCCAAGGAGTGGAATTCCCTCCCGGAGTCTGTGTTTCATGATAGCTATAACCTGGGGGTCTTTAAGTCAAGAGTAAATAGGTTACGCCTGCGTAGGAGTGCTATATCTTCGACCACATCATCGCTTACCAACAGGTGAGATAGCGGTCAAACGCGTGCCTATCAATAGTAAAACAATAAAATAGAAATATGGAAAGAGAAACGGGAGGCTTTGGCCAGCAGTGGAACTCAAACCAAGCTGGCAAAAAATATGTAATAACATTGTGACTCATCAGTTCAAAGCAGAGAAATACTTAACTATGTACATTTAGCGTAGTTCAGCGGGTCTAAAAAAGCCACTTTAGCAGAATCAGAAAGCAAATCACGCTACCCGTCACTGTCAATTTTGCCCAATCAACCTTGAAAAATGGAAAAAATGGACAAATTGATGCGTGATTAATATTTTGATTCTAATATGATTCTCCTAAAATGGCCTTTTTAGACCCGCTAATCTTGTTCTTTCAAATTACGTAATGTCTCATAAGATAAAAAAAATATATTAATAATATGAGTCTGGGGGTCAAACTTGGCCAAAGATCGCTCAAGGTTGAAAAGTATATAAAGAGAAAAACTTACTATATTACACTTTAGCGTAGTTCAGATGTCTGCTAAAAACTTACCAAATTTTGCGGTATCCAACCCTTCTCAAACATACAATAACTCCTCTATTTAAATTTTATTGCAAGATCATTAACCCACAAACCGACAAACCCTAATGAAACTCTTGAAAACGTAAGTGAAATCGAATACGCACGGCTTTATGAAGTACCCCTAAGTTAGGGGTACTTCATAAAGCCGTGCACGTATGAACAAGCTGCGGAACATAAATAACAAGCGAAACAATTTACCTACAGTCTGAGGTATTCTTACAACTGTTTAGTTTGTTCAATATATACCAACCGGGTACGTGCTGCGAATCCGACAAGCTGGATTCTCGTGTGAACGAGCCGAAGCAGAAGATTTACACTTTAGACGAGTTGTAACAGTTAAACCAAAACGGTAGCATGTAAATGCTTTCTTGATTCTGTTCAAATAAAGAAAACATGTTTCCTCGCACAAGATAAGCAAAAAAGTAAAATATTAAAAACTAAGTTAACAACATGGAAGTTATCTGTGTGAGGCCAAAAAGGTTTTCAGCATAAATGCTGCGATATTTAGAAAATAAATTCCACAGAAATCAAACCCAGGAATGGCTGGCTGTTTGCGACTATCATCTTCCTGTCCTTATCTCAGGTTCCTTAGGATCGACGCAACACGTTTTTTTCTTCCATTATGTCCTGTCAGCAGTCACGCTATAACTAACAACCCTTTCTTTTATATCACTCCTCACACAATCCGTCCATCTTGTCTTTGGTTTGGGACCTCACCTTTTCGATCCATCCACATTTATATTCATAACTCTTTCAGTTACATGCGTTTCATCCCTCCTCTTCACGTGACCATACCAAAACAAGCGGTTCCCTTTCAACTTTCCGACACTGGCGCCACTTTTAAACTACCTCTAATGTACTAATTTGCGACCACGAGATCAAAAAGCACTCCATTTCCTATCTGTTAGTTAGTAGCTACATTCCAGCAATAGCATTTCGAGCTAATAACTACATAATTATAAGTCCTACGCCGCGTCTGTCTGGTTGTAACTGCTGCACCGATTTTCATGCTGTTTTCACCAATGAATAGAGTGTTCTCGAGGAAAGTTTAAGTATATAATTTGTCTAGAAAAAGATTAGGGATCATTAAAAAAATTGTAGTGCGGACGAAGTCGCGGGCGAAGTGCTAGTTTAAAATAAAAATAAATCCACAGTGGGCTTGATCTTCTGCGCCTCCTTGCCCAGTGGTAAGCGTGGTTTATGATGCGATGACTGTTCTGTATTGCTTGTAAGTCGGTGTTAGCTGCTATCACGATTTTATACGTCTTCATTGGGTGTTTAGCATTTTGCGCGGATATCGGAAATTATGGAAGCGGTTTTATTCTTGGATTGCAGAAATGGAGTGATTTTTATTTATTTTCAACACATTTTCACAAAATATGCACTTACGGAGCCTGTATACATTGTTCGAAAGTTAAAAATTACAAACAATACAATGGAGCGTGCGGTAAAATAGGTACTCTCACCTAAGTACCTATTTTACCACACGCTGCGTTGTATAGGATCGTGTGTATCCTTTACGTTTTTTTTTTAATTTCCTTAAACAACATATAAAAACTCCGCTAACGTCTGCGGCATTGCGGAATAAAGTGTTTTTTTTTACTAAACGTAAAAATGAGACGATAGATATAGTTCTGATTACCCGACTGCGCCAGGAGGAGGTGTAATGTAATGTGACGATTGTATTTAAGTACATTTCTTTCGAACGCTCTGTAGTTGCCGTTTAGGCTTGATGGATTTTAGCTTGACAAATGTCGTTAGATTCTATTCTATACAGATCGTGCCAAAGAAATACATAATATATATTATACATACACTCGATTAAAGCATAACCTCTCTGTTGGCATAGTAGGTTATTTAGAACTACAGAATAAATGAGACGATAGTAATTTCTTGTTTTTTTTTTCAGTGAGAAAAACGAACTGAGCAAAAACGCTTCGTATAGTGAAACTCACGCAGACGTAGACACGTCTGCGTGAGTTTCACAATACGAGAATAAGCAAAGTTCAGAAGCTAGGAGGTGAAATATAGCGCAATAAACTTTCCAATGCTTCCGTATACTTTTTAATAAAACTCATTTATTATTAAAAAAAAATTGTATTCAATTTTCCATGGTAGGAGAATCGCGACTACTACAGATAAAACATTACCACTACATAAAACTTAAGCTCATTCATTTTATGTAGGTAAGTACATGGAACATCCGAAATTACTAATGCTTATTAATTTAAAGTATTTTGAAGTTCAGTTTTAAAAATAGAATATTAGCAAAATAATAAACAATTACAATTAGCATGCTGGATGATCGGTGTTTACTAGCCCGAGAAAATCTCCAATCAAGATCTGTGGGAACGCTGCATTGAGACTTCGATCGACCAGCAGATCAAACGCCGCAAGTGGAACTGGATCGGCCACACACTCCGAAGGGATCCTGAACTCTTACCGAGGCAAGCCCTAGACTGGAGTCCCCAAGGAAAGCGTAATTGGTCGCCCCAGGCAGACCTGACGCCGGACGATCTTTGCTGAAGCGAGACAATTAGGAAAGACCTGGAGCGAAATGAAGCGCGAAGCTCAAGACCGTTCGGGATGGCGGCGCGCTGTGGACGCCCTCTGCCTCATCTAGGGGACACAGGAACTTAAGTCAAGTAAGTCGTGCTGAATGATCGAAACTCCTTGCTCATTTCTTTTATGAGTCGAGACGAAAGATGTAGTTCTAATTTTAAATTTGCAACTTCGACCTATTTTTAAATTGCAAAGTTTGTTGCGACTTTCCGACTGATATCTAAAAACAAAAATTTTGTCTCATTGTACTGTTTTCTCGCAAATGTGTTGAATAATGTTGTATTATATACGACCATGGTACCATGGTGACCATGGTAAGCCCTCGACTTCGTCTCGGGCTTACATTCGTCTACTCGTTTGTAAAAACCAACGTACTGCACTTGTATCATAAATAACTATTATTTATTTGGATCGCCAACAAAGGATATACAGATAACATAAGTCACGTCATACAAGTGGTTCATTTACGAGTACTCCTTCAGTTTTGGAAAACCACAGCATGCACATACATGTTTATCTAGGTTTACATTAAATCAAATTAAACAATAATACATACTACACAAAATTAACTTAAAAATATCATAAAATCATTCCATTTAATCAAATTATATTCAATTATCCTAATACCTAGATTAAATTATAATTATTTCAATTAATTAAATTGTTCCTAAAATTAACATTGTGCTATTTATTCCATTTAATTACATCCCTCAATAAGTTTTATGTCAAATTTAAAACATAAATTCAAATTAAACAGACAAAGAAAAAGAAAATTATACCTACCCTTTTCTGGTAGAACTAGTTTAACTGTAGATTGTTAAAACGTGTTGGTATGTTACTAACGTAAATAGAAATACGTTTTCTCAAATTTTATTTTTCATCATTTCAGTGAAAAATCCTCTAACTTGTCAGTTGTCGTTGGCACACGTGTGTGCCATTGGGCACTATACTGGTTTACCATTAAACAAATAGTTAAATGGTACATTAGTTAGTCATTATTGTTAATATAATTGAATACTAACATTAATATTAATATTAAATTAACATTAATATTAATATTAAATTTAATATTAATTCAAATATTTTTTCGGATAATTTCTATATAATGTTAGTAGCCTAAGCCTAAGTTATTATATAGAAGTAGGATAATTTCTATATAATAACTTAGGCTTAGGCTACTAACATTATATAGAAATTATCCGAAAAAATATTTGAATTAATATTAAATAGTTACTTAAGTATGAGAATGAATAATATAAAGTAATCATATAAACTCATAAAATAGAAAAAAAAAATATACCCATCTTTCAATATAAGGCTGCGTACACATTAGCTATCACATGGCACACGCTGTAGCTACGTGCACGCTTCAACGCGACGCCCACGAATATCTCATTTTATATTGTTGACGTAGATGTTTATGCAAGACCCGCGCGTCGCCCGTGAGCTGCATCGAGAAAACATACGCGTTTGACAATTTGTACGCACCCTTACCACAAAATGGGCAACACTTCCGGACTTCCGCATTATACGAATTAATTTGTATTGGTTAACTTTTGGAATCACTAGCGACACAACTTTTGTACACGTGGTTGTGCTTTTATCTAAAACTGCGGGTTGGTATAATTACTCTGATAACAATTGAACGTTATGTTGCACAGGAAGTTTCCGTAGTTTAGTTCGATATACTTTTAATTGCAAGCCGACCCCAATATAGTTGGGAAAAGGCTAGGCAGATGATGATACTTCTAATTGCACTGATCCTTTCGATTGAAATAGTTAGGGGGGATTCTACTCATATATAGGTTACTTAAATAATAATAGCTACCTTTAATTAAGTATAGATCTTGGTTCCAGCACTGGTGGGCTTTTATTTTGGTATCTTTAAAATATTTTTCGTGACTATTTTTAAATTAATATTTAAAAACATAAATAATAAGTACAAAAGAAAAATAAATAAATTACATTTATTTTTATAGTAAGCGATGATTTTACACCCCTCTTTACCACAATTTACACAGTAAGGATATGTGGAATAAATCTCTAGGAAGCAATCGACTATTTTGAGTGATTTAATTCATTTAAGTAGGCGTATTGAATACGACACAACGCAAAGCATCTTGCGTAGTCTAAGAACATTTGTAAAGCTTCATTAATTTGTAAATTGCCCTGGTAATTTCCAACAAGAACATTCGCAAAGGGGATGTCAACGTTTTATCTTTAATGAACCCTGCAGCAATGAAATAAAGAGTAATTCTGCACCTTTTTAACTTTTCACGATAAGAAAAATGCGTGATTGCTCGACTGAATTACTTAAATGGGAATAAAACCTTACGCACGTTTTCTTTTACTACGATAATTTTACAAAGAAAAGTTTCAACTCGTTATAAAGATTAGGTACAGTCCTAATTCCTAAAGTCGGCAGCCATTAAATTTAAACGTGTATAAATAATTTTAAGAGCTGGAGCGCAAAATGTTCTAAGTCCGGTTAAGAATTTCCGGATTGGCAGTGAGCCAACATTAGACAGAAAGTAATCTGCAAAACTACAAGCCCCTGAATGTATTCTAAATATTATTGTGGTTAAGAACTATACATTACTTAGCTGTAAGCCTGTAACGCCGTACGATAATGACATTGGGTATAACTACAGTAATAACACTTAAACAAACACAATATTTTGTAAAAGCGTACGGCAAATCCCACTAAATCCTAGTTCGGATTCGAACTCAAAAAGGTAATAAGGCAATTTTCTTGAAAATCCCTAAACGTAATAATGTGCCGAAAACGTTTTCTAAATTTACACATATTGTGCTCTCGGCAGAATCGCCCGCGTGGCGTACGATCGGAATACTCAATGCGATAGGGTGAAATATCAGATACTTATAGTTACAATGCCACTTACATAAAAGATGGCGTGTTATTGCGTTACTATGCTTAAATAAATATGAGAGTTAAACTGCAATAAAACTCAATCTTCAGAGAAACGCGATTGCGCGGAAGCTATGTGGAAATGTATAGTATGAGATTGTAAAAGATGCGGCGTTCAAATAGCTAAATAATTTTATTCAGATAGACCATTTGGGGTGTAGAACATGGAGTAAATTTATTATTTGAGCAGCGAGCCGCGGACAAAGGATTTAGGTTTGCTGAATTATGCAAATAAATTCACCATTCTGTAACATTTGTTGGCAATGTCTTTATTTCTGTAGATTTCTTAAAAGGCCCTCAAGACTAATCCCGCTTTTGGCTTTTGAATCCTCCTTAGTTGAATGAACGTGCGTAAATACACCTGGCTGAAAGTATTTACATATTATACTCGTATGTTTATGGGACTACCTAACTTTAAAAGGTCTAGCCTTGTATTTTTCTATCTGAGATTATCATAAATCTTTTTTTGGCGTATTTATTTCTTCCACTTTTATAAACGATTTTGTTTGCTCATTGAATTTGGTGGTTCAATCTTCGTAGAATTTTATTGGAGCAAATAATACACAGTAAATATAAAAACAAAAAAATGCAAAACTTAATGTTTCTGTTTTATTGTACAGAGTTCTCAAGTTTTACCAATAAACTAGTCGATTTCTAAATTTCTAAAAACGGACATTCAAATATATACGCAAAGGCAAACCAAATTTCCTCACAGTTTAATATTCGTAAAGATGCCTTCAGAACTAGGCTTGCACGAACAACTTGCACCATTACTACATTGGGAAGGAGCTTGCCGCAATATCCCCCAAATGAATGTCGAGAGAATCCCTTAAGAAACAGTTTTTGAATCCCAATGGTATATTTTCTCGGAAAAGACAATTCTTCAGCCATTTAAGGCAATATAAAATGTTCTAGGGTGTTCGCACTTGTTTTTATTCTTTGTAAAGATTTTATTCAGTTGTAAGGAAACATCTTGTTATTGCGGAATTGAGGAGAATGAAGCAATAGTGTAAGTTGATAAAGATACAAAACAATACGCGGCTGAATACTCAATTTACCGTGTCGAGAACATTTGCGCTGTTCGTTATGTGTTTACAATAGAGTCGCAGACGGCCGCGGCCCTCTGTCACATGAGCACCTACTTGCTACTACAGATAGTGAGGAACGCTATCGGCCGGCTCTTCGACAGCTCTGTAAACCGAGGTTCGGAATCAATTTCTAAGTATTTTCGTCAAGGGTCCAACAGGAAGCAGGCATTATGCTTTGGAAAGCAAACACTGGTATCCACCGGGATCGTTCCGCAGCAATCTATTGATGGTCTTGGATCACTATCTATTGTTTCTTTTAACTGTGTGCCATCGTTTGATTATTGTTTACTTACGTAGACGTACCTCTGAGGTATTAAATAAATCTATTTTGTCTGTTTGCCGAGATGCTCTTCTTAACTAAGCAACGGATTTTCATGAGATTTTCGCCATAATTTAGAAATATTTTACGTAAGGTTTCTGTGTACAGTATATTAAAATTTAATCTTAAATACAACCAATAAATATCGGTGTTTTTAAGTGACTGTGATTCGCTGTAAAAAATGACTCATTCATGAAAAATAACTCATTTTATAGGTACTTTTGTCATTAAAATTAGCAATTTTAATGACAAAAGTACCTATAAAATGAGTTATTTTTTTTCTAGAACGCAAATAACGAATAAAACTTTTCAAATACCTAAAGAGCTCATAATAATTTAACATTAATTACCTCGCAGTAAACATCGGTCGGGTAAAATAAATGATGTGTATGAAAGTAAATATCAACTAATCTGAATTGCACTCTGAAAATTTAATTTGTGGTTCAAATATAAATAAAAACTACATTACAAACAGAACTAATACATTACCGTAAACCGAACCAACATTAGCTTAGGAGAAATGAAGCACGCCCAATCACGGATAAGTACTTCACTACGTTAAGTTTTTTTGTCATTTCTAACGAAGACGACTCATGGTTTTTCCCCGAAGTAAAACGATCGATCGTGTACCCGACTATCATTTAGGGGAAGAGGCTATAAACATCGAAGCAATGCTTATTTGATTGAATAATAGAAAAGCTGGATGGTAATACAAATACACTGATAGACAAATAAAACACTTCCCGTACGTGACTGCCAACGTAATTACCGACTCACCCCGTACGTCAGTAACATTCCGAAGTCGTTTTTTAACATCGCCCTATAAAAATACAAATAATAAAAATCTACTATGTTTCTTAAACATAAATATAAAAAGAAATGTGCTAATAGAACCTAGATCGACGAATTTTTATTATGACGATACGATCCAACACAAACACGCTACGGAGAAAAATCTTCTCTTTTTTTAAATCTCCTCGTCTTAACTGACAATAAAAATAAAGAGATCAACATAAGATAAAATGTTTCTTTTCGCACCTTTATTTTCTTTTCGATGCCTAAAAAATATCTTCAATACTTTTTATTATTGGAACACGGCGAAAACTTTATTTAAAATTATGTAAAATAAAAAATGAAATCTGCGATTAAATCCGGCGAAGTTTCTCCAATCCTTCTTAGATGCTTGATTCTGTGTAACGAAGCATAATGGTTCATTTTATTTGCATAAATTTGGATGCGAAGATTTATGTCCGCGTCGTGTATAATTAGAAATTTAAATTAAATTAGTTTCGTTACTTCTCAACTCGAGTGTCATTTCAATTTTTTATGACGAATGAATTGAAAAAGGTTTTTCGGTGGAATGAAATCCTTCGATTGACATGGGGTGAAACAGAATGGATGAATATTTAGCGATTATGTTGATTTTGTCCCGACCACCGGTCCTTTTAGACAAAGTAATTCTCAGTTAGAAAATAATAAACCATTACCAGTTTTTCGTGCTAGCACAGAACAATATTTTCAGTTTTGTTGTAAATTTGAAAGGAACGAACAATCGGAATTAAAAACTTATTTTATGAACAATTCCAATAGTCAGACATTTCCTGACCACTTTCCTGGATATTTTTATTAGTAGTAGTTATAAAAATAATAAAAAATAAAAGCTGTACTGAAAATAACAATGAGTTTTACGGTAAAATAAACATTCAGACAGTGACGCACCTATTTTCCGCATAATAGAAACCTATTTTTGTATGGCAGCCCCAAGCCGATTATTTAAGAATTCGAGTGTGGTATATTGTAAGGTTTATAAAGAAAAAAATGTGTATAACAAATATGAAAAACAAACTGTGGAGTATGGTGACACAAAGAGACAAAAAGATTGACCGAAAGCAGTCTAGCAAAGATGCATGAAGGAAAATCAAATTAATATAGAAATTATTTGCTTATTTTTTACAAGCTTTTCACTTCAGGAATTTTGTTTTCGTATCCGGAATTATGATTTTAACATAAACAGTAAATTAACGATTGCTAGGTACATTAGTCATGATTGACATTTCGTTCTCTTCATTTGTACGAGTTACGAAAGTATGAACCTCTAGACAAAATCTTCACAAAAATGATACTAAACTCATAAATAGCTATATAATTAGTAATATCATAACCATATCGTACTGTATATGTATTTCATCATTCCAATAAGATAATATTTATTTTTGTGTTTCGTCTCACGCAGATGCAACTGTCAAGCCAGATGACAGACGGACCGGCTGATAGGGATGGCAATTCTTCCTAAACAAGAACGATTTTTAAATCTATTCGAATCGAAGTCTAAAGAATCGATTCATTAATAAATAAGTTCTATCTGACTGAAGTTGTCGTTTTATTTCGATATTGTCACATCAACGCCGCAAGGCCATAAAAAGCATGAATATTACATTTTATTTTTCAATTAGCAACTGTTCACTTGTTTTGTTTTTAACTAACATTGTTGTTTTGTACCTCCATGAGTGATCTGTGGTCATTTTATAAGTTGCGAGTAGGTTAGACATAATTTGTAGGTTATCTCCGTATTTGTTTAATTACTTCAAAAACCGGATATTTGTGTGAAAATTAACACTTTTTTTTAATAGTATATAAAGCGTAGTCTATAATAAGTAAAGATTTATTGTGTTTCAACTTTAGACGGATTTCCATACATCGTTGGTCATGATCCTTTATCATCCTACTTCCTATTATCCTCCCAAACCTACTTCCTACTAATCCTACTAATATTATTAAAGCGAAAATTTATGAGAATGGATGTTTGTTACTTTTTCACGTCAGAACGCCTAAAAGGACCATCATGAAATTTGGCACGAAGGTAGATTATAGTCTGGAATAACACATAGAGTATATATATCCCGGAACTATGTTCCCTAGGGATCACGCAGGCGAAGTCGCTGGCAGAAGCTTGTAATATTATAAATGCGAAAGTTTGTGAAGATAGATGTATGGATAGATGTTTGTTACTCTTTCACGTCTAAACGTCTGAAAGGATCATCATGAAATTTGGCACAGAGGCACAAAGGCTACTTTTTATCCCTAGGGAGTATGTTCAATAGGAATATTTTTTTACTATACTACGAGCAAAATTGCTGGCAGAAGCTAGTACGTAATACAAATGTAAATTCTAAGATTCCTATTTCTAAGTAATTTCCTCCACTCGACTGTGATACGACTCAATCAAATTGACACTTATATCTTGACATTTATTGACATTGATCAATACTTTTTTACTCGATGTCCTGAGTCAAGTGGAGTGGAGAAAATTTCCTTGCAAAGAATTAAAATGGTAGATGTAAAGCATAAAGGTGTATTCACTTTATTGTAGGTAGGTATAACACTCGCGAGCTTACAAACATTCCTTCGCTCTTAGTGTCGTTCTAAATTAATAAGATTAATTACTGTTTAATGACTTTGAGGGTACTTCATTACTGTATAGACACTTGATGAATTACAATCTGATAATAAAGATATATCACTCTATATTACACGAAGTAGCATCACATTATTTATTTTCTAAGGGTAATTAATCGGATTGACAGAGTATAACTACATATAAACCACTTTCGTGATAGTTAACGAGATAAGTAAAGTTCAGGTTACGGTTCAAAAGTGGGTTGAATAAAGCCAAGCGTTGCCGAGCGATTATCAAGCTACGTTTCAGATATTGATCAAAAGTTACTAATTACTGTAAATGTTGGTAACTTCGTCGTGACGAATTCGACGCCCTGGCGAAATGTGTCTATCAATTTAAATGTTCGCCTTTTTAGTTGTCACGGCATAACAAAATAAACGAAGCAAAGGGAGTATGTCAGAATCGCAGTTGGCGTAATATTGTTTCTTCTTGGGAAAAAAGCCGTTTGCGGTGTATTCAAAATGAACAGGACCGGTTGTTGTGGCGACACTTGGGGGAAGGCTGATATGATGACAATGATGATGATGGGACAAAAGTGAGAGTTTATGTATTATGTAGTCATTATTTACAATACACGACTTTGATACCTATCAGTAACATCGTATCTTTTGTATAGACTAAAACAAAGGAAATATATCTATTTCCATTCATTTAGCGAAACATATTCATTCAATGTTGACAGTATATTCTTCAGTCTCGCTCCATGCTTGTGTAGGTACGCACCGGCGCCTCGCCTCTTCATATATAATGCGTACGCCGAGAAATTCCCTGTCGGCGTCCCCATTTCCTACTACAACTTGTTTCTCAAGTCATGTGTGAACAGACGTCTTACTAAGTATATTATACATCTGCATTGCTTTGCTACCGGGATACTTATTCTGCACCGTATTGTAGAAGAGAAAATTCAGTAAAATTAATATCAAAAGTTAAATTAAACTTTATGATCATGTACAAAGTTATTTTATTTCACGATTTACATACTGATGCTAAATAAGACGTTTTACAACGTTTTATTTGGTTGAGTTACAAGAATCCAAAGCAAATAGTGCTAGAGACTTGTTCAAGACAGTTATTCGTAGCAAAAGTGCGGAAACAACGTTTCCCGCTCGACATGAACCGAATTGCACTCCCTCCCTGCTTGTTTTCTCATTTTATTACTCTTTCTTTTGTCGGGTTGGTTACACTTTGCCATAAACTGATTTGAATATTCCCTGAACGGGGTTTAACAATAGCAACTGGTGAAATAAAGGAGGGAATTTATAGGGAGATTCTAAAAATATTTTATTAGATTCTCTCGCACACGTGCGCAGTCGTCTTTTTATATATTACAATGCTGAGTGACCTTTGAAATACGATTAATGTCTAGAATTAAGATTGATTGCCTTAATATATGTGGTTGGTGGATCTATCGAATTCTTCATTCATTATGCTTCAATCCGAGGGGTGAAGGATTACCCGCTGAATGTTAACTAACTGAAATAAATCATTGCAGTTGTAATAGATGTTAAACTCCATCGGAATTCGAAATCATTGGATTGATACTTAAGCCTTGATTATACACGAATTTGAGAGATTAAAAACTGAATAGGTATCTACCTAACCTAGTACCCAAAACAACAAAAATACCGACACTACTTTTCTAATTGACAAAATTGTCTGTAAACTAACGAAGTTCCAGTCTGTTTCGTTAAGCCACAGTTTCATTGACATTAGCTAACTCGAGGGCTCCCAGTGTTTGTACTGGCTGTATTATTTCTCGGCTGTACGAAACAAAACGCGGGCGGGGTAATTAGCCCCTTAGCAAACATAACAGATACGTACAATGAGAAAGTGAAAATGTCTGCTCGGAGAAAACGAATAGCTGGCTGAAAATCATCTGTCGAAATCCACTTGTATCTTTTAATTTACCTTGAATGTCTTGCTTGGTAAATATTGTAATTTTGGCTCAAATATATTTTCATAATTAGTATTAATTTGAGTAAGTCAAATCCCTGAGTAAGATTGTAGATGGCTGTTAGAATAAAGAGAATAAACGATGGTATGAGAGATGGTATGGATAATAAAGGGTTAAATAACTAATATGATGACTATGTATTTGGGAAAACAAACAATCGTCCATTGTAAATTAAAATCTAGATACACAGTATCTATATACTAATACTAGTTGACCCGCGCAACTTCGTTTGCGTCACAATGTTCATTACTCTTCCGCTCCTATTGGTCTTAGCGTAATGATATATAGCCTATAGCTTTTGTGGTACCTGCGTACCACTAAAAAGTAAAATAAAAAGCTTTTAACAAAAAAATGTTTAAAAAGAAATAACCAAAACCACCGACTTCCGTTATTAAATATATTTTTTACTTTGTAGTGTTTTGTTTTTGGATCTCGGTTTTATTTTTTTGGTATGATTTATTATTTTTTAGATCAGTCCAGTTTTGAAGAAGAAAACAAAAGAATACAAAACGTGTTTTGTTCACGGTTTTATCGCTAAAATTAGCCTGAGCTGTAGTTGTCGCTTTCACACTTCACACAGGGCACAGTGCGACGAGATCGGCAACAGTTTCTTTAAATACCTATTGTTCGAAATCCTCGTAACTAGAGTCCCCTTTGAGTCTTAATAGCAGAACTAATAGTCATCTGGATACTCCCTTCTGGTAGAAGTTCCATTTCTCTAAACTACCAAAAACATTCTCCAAATGTAAAAACGAATCTAGACCCTATAATTACGGTATCCACAGCTGGGAAAACTACTATTCAAAATGGTGGATAAACAGGCGGTTTGCTGACGCATCGATGGCTTTAACTCCCATCACTTCGGCGGCCGGAGGTTTATTTAGACTGTCTAGCTGGATTGTTGCCCGTTATTTATTTATTGTTTTGCTCCCCTTCCTCTACAGAGCTTAGAGTTGTGAAGTTTTTCTATTTGACCACAGCGTTTTTAAACATTTGTTGAGAGTGCTCGTTTGTTTTTACAAATGACGGCTTTTGAAGTAGTGTTCATTTTACCAGATAATATTATAATGTTTCAAGGAACATGTTATTTTTGGTTTCTGGTACGGAACTCTTTATGTGAGAGTCCGTCTCGCACTTAGCCGATGCAAACGTTCAGAGAATAAAGACCAAACCATGTGTGAAAACTGTCACAAATACTTTCAAAATAACTCTGTGAAAATTTAGGACAAAAATAGCGTGCAATCTAAATCGAATATCTAGGTTATACATTTACCTGAAACCCTTTTTACATTTGTTTTAGATTAAAGTTACTCACAAAATTCATGGTACTGATGTTATATAGCATAAAAAGTGTTATAGTAGCCGTAAGCAAGTAATTTAGCATTTCTTCTCTGTGGTAAAGGTGGAGTAAAATAAAAAGAGAATTAAACTAAGCCACAAAAAGGCTTTCGTTTCAATATAGCTTACGTACTTTTAAGTGATAGAATGTAATCCTCTTTTGCGTATGTTAATACGAAAGCTTCAAATGAGAGAACGAAGATACTTGTGAACAATATTAGATACTCCACTATCTCTTATATTCTAAGTAACTGCCTCCACTCGGTACATATCGTCTGTTATGGCTTGTTATTTATAAATATTTATCGATGTTTTTAGGGTTCTGTCTCTCTGTCTGTCAGTCTGTCTATCCGTCTATCACAGCCGATCTTTTCCGAATCTACTCGTACTGTACCGACTCAATTGAAATTTAGTAAGTTTTTACAAAAAAAAAATATTTAAACTAAATTTCAACTGAATCGGTATCTGCTGTATTCTTAAACACGGACGTGTCACGAAAATAAATAAATTTTGTAAAAGTGGTCAGTTTTTGGGAGGTAAATTATTAATTATTATTTTGTGTTGTTAATGTATTACTAAAATAGTTTGTTGTAATTAGTTTGTAAGTATTTTGTTACTAACACTATGAGTCTTGGTACTTGCAATAAACGTTTATTATTATTTTTATATAGCTGGATTGGAATTTAAGTTAAAATTAATTAAAATTACCATCCTCTTACCACTCCCTTATCTTCGAAACTGCCGAGTATAAAATTTTGAAAAAAAAAAACAGATCAAAACTTTTTGTCCATATAGGTATTACAGGAAAACCTATAAGAAGTATATTATAGACTTCTAACATTTTTGTAACATTTTACTTTGTAAAATGTTACAAAAATGAGATTCGTTCGGATTCTTTCGAGTAAATTGGCGTGAAGGAAGTTTCCTCTATACTCCAAATCATGGTCTCCATCATCAAACTGACAATTGTAGCTTGATATTTATTACATCCTCTGTTGGCGACTAAGTCGAGTAAATGCCCTATTCGATCCTATAAAGGCCCATATTACAAGTCAGTTTGAGACTTGGAACATGGGCCTTAAACATTGTCAGCGGCTTCCGTATCATAATGAAATCATAGAACATGTATGATAATTTCCGGAATAACATTAAATGTCACGTTTTGAGGGTGCCCCGTAACGTTCCCTTAATATTTTATTTAAGAGGGTTAATAATTGACATTAGACACAGCAAAGGGTTGGCGCAAGTGCGTAATCGTAAAATTAAAATTAAACTGTTTGTGATGTACCTAGCAAAGTTATTAAACCCTCAAGTGTTCGTACGATAATAATATTGTGATCTGGTTTATATTGTTCCTTGAGAGCTGTTGTATCTCGAAAGGTTTAATAAAACCATGTAGGTATTGGAAAACATGAGTAGGAGGAATGGAAATATTGTAACAAAAACATTGTGATAAACCTATTAATGGAGTTTGAAACACACAATTGTTGGCTGTTTCGCGGCTGTCATCCCAAAATCTAATGCTATTTTGAGAATTTAATTATCATCACCAGGTACAAACTGAAGGGTGGTTTGGACTGTGTAGCTCTAACAATAAAATTGTTCATCTATTTACTTTGCAGTTTTTGTATGAAAATAGTCATCTAGATTTTACTCTTTTATCTAGAAAATAGGAAGCCTCTCTCTTCTCCTCCAGTAAAGTTAATATTATATCAAACCAGATTCAATATTTTTTTTTTTTTTTTTACTAAACATAGGCACGCGTTTGACCACTATCTCACCTGATGGTAAGTGATGATGATGATACCAACTTGATGCCCTTGAGTCAATTGAGAAAAGAGCCAAGAGGATCATCGGCAATGAGAGGCTTGTCGCGACGAAGCTCCAAAGTCTGGAACATCGACGACGAGTTGCTAGCCTGTCGGTTTTCTACCGGTTGCATTTTGGGGAATGTGCGACGGAATTGCATAATTTAATTCCGCCAAGCCCGTTCCATCATCGGACCACAAGACGAACGGCGATGCGCCACCGGTACACGGTGGATATCCCACCCATACGCACAAAACGTTTTGGTAACACATTCATAATGCGTACAGCTAAGGAGTGGAATTCCCTGCCGGAGTCTGTGTTTCCTGATAGCTACAACCTAAGAGTCTTTAAATCAAGAGTGAATAGGTTATTTCTAGGCAAGCGTGCTCCATCTTCGACCACATCATCGATAATTTCGATATTATCATCATTTCATCGCCTAAAGGTATTCGCTGCTGGATATAGGCTTCCCGCAATTGTCACCAAATCGACTGGTCCTGGCGTCTCGCATCCAGTGGATTCCTGCGACCTTCACTAGATCATCGGTCCACATTGTGGGAGGCCTTCCAAGGCTCCATCTACCGGAAAGTGGGCGCCACTCCAGAACTTATTGACCCTATCGACCATCAGTTTTGTGAGCTATGTGGCCTGTCCACTGCCACTATGTTTGGAACTTCTTCGGGCTAAGCCGTAACTTTGGTTCTTCTGCGGATATATTCAGTCCTGATTTGATAACACAAGGAAATTTCGAGCATCTTTGTGATGCTTGGAATTCTGATGAGCTCCATTGTGAGAGACCACGTTTCAGTT
This sequence comes from Lacanobia oleracea, assembly GCA_950371165.1. Lineage (NCBI taxonomy): Eukaryota > Metazoa > Arthropoda > Insecta > Lepidoptera > Noctuidae > Lacanobia > Lacanobia oleracea. The sequence continues at coordinate 16,627,630 of OX493387.1, read as the reverse complement.
TAATATGCAATGACGACAATGATAGACGCACGAGATCTTATAGCCTTCCTCGATAAATGGGCTATCTAACACTGAAATAATTTTTCAAATCGGACCAGTAGTTCCTGAGATTAGCGCGTTCAAGCAAACAAACAAACAAACTCTTCAGCTTTATATATTAGTATAGAAATATAGGTACTAGTTGACCCGCGCAACTTCGTCTGCGTCACAATTGTCATTACTGCTCCGCTCCTATTGGTCTTAGCGTGATGATATACAGCCTATAGGCATTATCGATAAATGGGCTATCTAACAATGAAATAATTTTTCAAATCGTACCAGTAGAATAATGCCTCCAGTCCTAAAATACATATTTCATTCTTCTTCCACCTGGCGTTAATCCCAGCCATTGCCAGGGTCCGTCCTAAAAGACATCTTTCATTGCATCTTTTTATTGAAGATAAAATTCTACACCTAATACAATCTACCTCTAGTTAACTTTGAAAGTCCATAGAAGCTGTCAACGTAAACAAGTGCTCTTTCTCCCTTTTATTACATCTAGCTTAGCAATTAATTAATAATTAGACTCTTAGAACTGTTGACGTAACAATGTACACAGTGGCTCATCTATAGCAGAATATTTCTAAGGAAGTTTATTACGTAAGTAATAAAAGGCGGTAATTGCTTCTTTCCTCTATAAAGGACGGACAAAAGACGGCACTGTAACTGTTTTAGCGCTTCTAGCGTTAAAGCGAAGAAAAAGAAGCACTACTTATTAAAGATTCGTTTTCAATTCACCAGCCGCATTCGTTTCCAATTTCTGGATAATCGAGATCTTGCTCAATTGAACACTCGATTACTCGTTTACGGGACACCCCTCAACTGGTTGAGTTTGCCGAGTTTGATTGGGTTTGCATTGCAGTGGTATATTATCACTGAATAAAATTAATTCTCAAGAAATAAAAGCTATTTGGCGTATTGAACATTTCGGTGACTTCGTTTTGGAAGGGACGCACACAAAATGGTTGGGTCTTTATGTAAAATGGGCGCTTCCTGAAAGCTTTGAAAAGTTATATAATGATATCACTGTGGCATGTTTTCCCGGAAGCAGTTACCGCCTAACAGGCAGGCCTATTATATTTATAGTCTGCCTGTACTGAGCACTCTACAGTGTTCGAGCGCCCATGGAGCTGAGATGGAAACTTGTCTAATTAGCGATCCACTAAACATTCGAAATAACGATGTTGGAGCATTAAATGTCCTTTTTATTACAAAATATAAATAACATTTTGAATAGGGTAGTCAGCAACGGATTCTTAGAGACTTTAAGCTTTGTAAGTAAAGTTTTATTCAACTTGTACTCTGGAAATTGGTTGCTTTTATCAATTTTGTACAGGCGTTAACTTTTGTAATGCCGTGACTAATACTTAGGTACATTATTTTTGTGATGTTCAGAAACGATGTACACGAGTGCAATAAGAGAGTCCAACTAGTGCCAAAAGAGTTCTATAATAAAAATATATTTATAAGTTTTCTGATTTGATTGATAAGTTGGTATTTCCTTACTTTGCCAAAAAATTATCTTGTAACATGACTATTGATCTTACGGATGGACGTCCACCTAAAGTATATTCAAAACGGTCAAGCAAATCTGGGAAGTAAAGTTGTTTTTTTTCAAGCAGGCAAGGGTTTTGATATTAGAACAAGCGAAGCTTCATAAATTGATAAAATAACTGAAATGGTCAAGTAGAAGAAATATGAGATTTTATTTAACAAGACAAGACCTTGTTAAATAAAATCTAATGTCTATATCCATACTATTATATAAAGCTAAAGAGTTTGTTTGTTTGCTTGAACGCGCTAATGTCAGGAACTTCTGGTCCCATTTGAAAAATCCTTTCAGTGTTAGATAGCTCATTTATCGAGGAAGGCTACATATCCTTACTTAATATTATAAATGCGAAAGTAACTCTGTCTGTCTGTCTGTCGCGTTTTCACGCCAAAACTACTTAATCGATTTAAATGAAATTTGGCACACATGAGATAGTCTAGAGTCTGAGAAAGGACATAGGCTACTTTTCATCCCGGGAGTATGTTCCTTGGGGGGTCGAAGCCGCTTGCAGAAGCTAGTAGGCTATAATTCATCACGCTAAGACTAATAGGAGCGGAGCAGACGAAATTGCGCGGGTGGACTAGTCTAATATAATAATCGGTCGATTATTAAGCACAACTTGAGGTCTTGATATGCTTTGTCCGACATGAGAGTTTCATATGACTTAAGATTAGTTTACCAATATATAATTCTCTACAGTCAGTGTGCTAACGTTGTATACACTCCATTTACATGAGGAGATACGTAGATTTATCAAGTTAGATACTTGGAACTTGGCGATTCTCGGCCACCATAGGCGTGGGCCTGCGGACGGCGAGCTTTGGGTGGCTTGCCGTCTGATCAGAACCAGGCTCGGGTCGACGGCGCGCTGTGTTCCACGCGCGCCTCAAAGAGCTGTCAGCGTAAAAGACGGGGCCCGCTAGGGTCAGTGCCTGCTGGGGCTGCGGACTTCGTTCGAAAGGCACACCGTACCCTGGAACGCAAAGGGCACTAGGAGGAATGCGGATGGGTTTTAGTCAGCAAGAGTCTGACACTCCCTTCTGCTTCACCCAAAGCGGGAGGAGTCATTTGATGATTTTCCATCCTTAAAAAAAAGGTACCTTTGTCCCCAGCCAAGTATTAGTACCAGCTTAGTCTGTACCAAATTATGTACTTCGATGAGTAAAGTGTACGGCTAGCAATAAATGCTATCGAATTTATAGGTCACTTGAAGAATAAATATCGGACTGCCAGACAAATATAGATGTTTTCACAGAAGCATTATATTAACTTTATGTATACGTGCCACACTTTGACATCTCTTGATACATACCTTATTGACGGTCTTTATAAAGCTGTTTTCGAGTACTTCAGCAATTAGTCAGCAAATGTATCAAAAGGACAAACAGACAAACACGGCGTCTTTTGCTGGATGGTATCGTATGTAGACAGACAGACAGATGTTTCTAAGAACAGCCTTGACGACCATGTTTAGCGAAGTTTTGATGGAACTTGGGCACGTCATTTAGCAGAGTGAGAAATACTCCTATGTTTATAAGAAACTGAGTGAGTTGGTATTTACCATCGCAACTGGCGGTTTATTAAACGCATCACTTTGAACTATGATAACTTCGGATCTACTTAGAATTCGAAGTTCAAATAAGTGGCAATGGCAATATTAGGTACAAAAAAAAATACTTAAAAGAAACACACTAAGCAATAAAAAAAAAAACAGTAATACATAGTTAAACCGTAGTTATTACAGAATAAAGGGACTCGCTTCATAAAAACGGCATCTTCATAGGCGATGGCGACGAACGGCAATATCGATGACACGAAGCAAAGTCCCTGCCTGCGCTTGAATTCATGGCTCTCAATTCATTAATACTAGACATATCCAACTGCTGGGCTACCACTGCTTCTCGACAATGAGTTCGTATAATTATATAATATAAGTCAGTCTGCTTATGAGAATATCAACCGTGACAACCACGAAAACGCCGAGGTAATGAAGCTCGACGAGTCTCGGAAAAACGATTCAACTACCTTGGATTCTTTGTTTGACTTATTTTGCTGATTCTAGTTTTCAGCAGTAATTGGAATAGGGTGGTGAGCATTTCAAGAAGAAATCAAGAACGTAGGTATATGTATGCCTTTCCCAACTGCTTTGGGGTCGGTTTCCAATCTAAGCAAATGGAGCTGGATACCAGCATTTTATCAACTGTAGCTCAATTCACTTAGGCAAGGCAGACAATTTTTCTGACTTGAGACTACCCGTAACGATCAACAAAGATCTACAAACGATAGCTACATTTAAGTATCGCCACTTAAGAGGCTATCGAAAGGTACCCCCTGTAATTATTTTTAAAGTGCATTGGACAGGTAAATAGCAACGTCTAACCTAGGTTGTTGTTCAGTCAGGTTATACAAGTTAATTACACATCCAGGCTTTCCTTAGTTGTTTATCGAGTACCTATTTAGCGTGTTAATGATTACTTTGCGCAAACTAAATACAAAAAGTGGATCTCCAACCTTGCAGTTTTATCTCTTGCAAAACTTTAAAATTAAGAAGAGGTAAATTTTATTTGTTTGTACTTATGTATGTTTGTGTAAAATTAGCTCTGAAAGTACTGATCCGATAACGAAAGTTCTATCAGTGGTAGTGCTAGTTTTCAGGGCAAAAAATAATGCATGAATTCATAAAATTATAGGATTTTTAGCGGCTTCTCTTCAAATAGTTTATCTATGCATAAGCATCTTCGTAATTTAAGTCACGATTTTTAAAAAGTATTTCATTACAATTATAATGAATCCAATTGAAAAGAACTTAATATTTTTAAAGTGCCATTAAAAAAATACATTAAATGCACACAATCTTTTCCGTAAAATTATATGGGATTACAAAATTAAAACGATAAAATTAAACTACCTTCATTGTTCTCCAAAAATCTTTCAATAGCACTTCATATCGTTTCCCTTTAATAATAATTGTTAAACGAAACCTACTCGATACAATTCTGCTTTTCGTATATTCAAAATAACTTTTCGAACAATTCCTCGAGCATCCATAATAATTAAGTATATTAAGTATTTACTTTTTAAGCGAATTTCAAATATTTCACTATGTAGACAATGATGACAATGTGAACTCTTATTAAACTATTTCAAAAGAGTTTTGGGTTGAAACAAGATCCATTTTTAGGGTTTCGTACCCAATGGATAACAAACCTAAACTCCTGTCCATCCGTCCGTCTGTCTGTCAGCGGACTGTATCCCAAGAACCGTAATAGGAAGACGGTTGAAATTTTCACAGAATGTGTATTTCTATTGCCGCTATATCATCAAATAAGAAAACTTAAACTTTTTTTACCGGTTGCATTTTGGGGAATGTGCGAAGGAATTGCATAATTTAATTCCGCCAAGCCCTTTCCATCATCGGACCACAAGACGAACGGCGATGCGCCACCGGTACATCGTGGACATTCCACCCACACGCACAAAACGTTTTGGGAACATTCATAATGCGTACAGCTAAGGAGTGGAATTCCCTGCCGGAGTCTGTGTTTCCCGATAGCTACAACCTGGGAGTCTTTAAGTCAAGAGTGAATAGGTTACTTCTAGGCAAGCGTGCTACATCTTCGACCACATCATCGCTTACCATACCATAGGTAAGATGGTGGTCAAGCGCGTGCCTATTAATAGTAAAAAAAAAAAAAAAAAAAAACTTAAGGTTTATGGTACGGAATCCTTCGTGTGCCACTCCGACTCGCACTTATCCGGGTTTTTCGAATCACTTTTTATTTTTCGAGACCTGCTCTTTACTCACGGTAGACTCGCAATGCAAAGTATTTCACGAGCAGTGCGTTTCTTTTTCTGTTTCCACACTCGTGCGGAGTTTGAGGCAGTCAGCCTCCGCCTGTTCAATGTTTATAATAATTATGTTTATAGGATCGGTGGCCAGCCCGCACAACTATCGAATGATCTGAAAAACGTTATCCACCATAACCCACGCAATTCCACCTTGGCTGCAGGACCCGCAACCGACTGTAAACGTCACGGCCCAAAGATTGTCAGTGCGGGACATCCAACGTAATCATAGGTTGGCTGACGCCGCTCTTAAAGTCAATCTGGCCTGTCTGGTCAACATGTCAATCTGGGGTAACCAACACATTTAAATTCACTAAAATTACATTAATTTGTCTACTAAATAATAAATAGAAGTAGCTAATCTCTTTGTTGGCACTTCGCGTGACCCAAGGGCTGGCTTTTACCTCGGACAGAGCATAATTATTGCCATACAACGTGGCAATGCCGCCAGTCTTTTGGGCTCACTTTCAGTTGACAGCGATGCGGAGGAATTTTTAAACACTTTTTTTAGTTAGAAGTTTTATTTTAGGTCTATATAGTTCACTATGATAAAGCATCATAACATACTTTCTGTCCGATTTGAGTTTGGGAGAACATGTCTAGCAAACGCCTTTGATTTAAACAGACTGGATGGTTGGCACATTCAATGTTGCCCAGCAAATGCTGAGATGGTTACCCTTTCGGCATGGGCACGCTCAGCGCAATTTGTGTACCTGCTACTTATTACTTCTGTTTTCTTTATCGCTTTGCGTTTGTGTCTGTACTGATTTTTTTTTTTCTATTCTACTCTAGTTCTTAGTCAACTCAATCTAAAGTAGCAAAGTGTATGTTTGAGTAAATTTCCATGTTATATTTTTTTGTATAATCTTTTGGCAGTCAGATGTGGTTAGGGTATAATTGGACTGGTATGCAAAATGTGTAAAAGTCCTAATAATTAAATACTAAAAAAACATACTTTCAACTTTTCCGTAGATGCACAGGCACATACTTAAGTTCACTCAACGCAACACTGCTTTCAATTTAAAGATATTTGCATCTAAGCACAACAGTTCATTACTTATTTAAAGATTAGTTGGTGCTTCAAACCGACCGCCTCAATTCGAGACAGGTAGAGCTTTGAGCTATTAATCTTATATAAGCGCTTAAACTATTAAAGTTTTCGCCGGATAAGCTCCGAAACTAACAGTTTAGACACGGACAGCTGTTGATCCCTTGAAATCCATTAAAACATTTAAATTAAACTCTTATGAACTTTTCGAGTGAAGTGACTTTGTAGTCACCTTTGTCATTTAAGGTAATCAAAGAGAAAAACTTGACATCTACGTGGTGAGAATAAGTGCTATCGGTTGTTTCGAAGTTTTAGTGTTTATTTGTAAGTAATTTTCAGATTAGTTACTTTTTCATAAATTACACAAGATGACTCAAATTAAAAGCGTTGCGTCACTGAAATAGAGGAGGAGCTCGTGGCTAAGTAACAACAGCCTAAGGGTGCCTGTACATTGTTTCCCGGCTCCTCTGCCTCGCTTTGCACCTATGGACAGACGGCCATATGGGTTAGTCTCTACGGACACTAGTCCGTGCCTTGGAAAGCACAGAAGGATGCTGGTTCCGGTTGTCATTTGAAGATCTTGACCGTACTGAGAGATCGTTACGGATAGTCAGAAGCCAGAAAACTGACAAAGTCTTGCTAAACTGACATAAAGGGTATCGTGTTACCCAGTTACTTCGTGGAGGTCACATAGACAGCCACAGTGGAACTCGAACCGTATGTTGGGACAATACTAGGCAAATCATAACAATATAATCATAACAATAGATAATCTTACTTCTTACTAATATTATAAATGCGAAAGTGATTCTGTATGTCTGTCTGTCGTGCTTTCACGCCAAAACTACTGAACCGATTTATTTAACAATTTATGTACACACATTTAATAAGATAAGAAGAAAGAAACAGAAAAATAGGTACAAAGGTGATGCTTAATTCTATAGAAATCTCTTCCAGCATACCTGCGAAAGGAGAGTAGAGTAAAAAGAGATGTAGACATAGTGTGTAACAATGAGAAGCTAAAATAAAAACTATACATATTAAATATAACATACAATACATAATTAACATACTAATACATACTGTATGATATAAAAGATAAATAATAATACATACCTATTTGCAACTATGACGAGAAGGAAAGATAGTGTTCTTTTACTCTTCTTTTAAAAACTGCAAGAGTTTGGCAATCCTTAATGTCAGGTGGTAGTGAATTCCACAACCGTACCGCATGTGCAGTAAAGGAGTAGGAGTAAAAATCGGTAGAGTGAGGAGGGGATTTAAGGAGATTTCTAAGATGCGACCTGCAAGGCGCCTCCGAAGGACGGGAATAGGAGAAGCGTTCTTGCAGGTAGGAAGGCGTTTTAGGATTGTGAAGTATGTTAAATAGCAAACACAATATCCGAGAGTTCCTGCGAAGTCGAATAGGGAGCCACTTGAAAACCTTGCGAAATCCTGAAACATGATCATATTTTTTTAAGACTGAATACAAAACGAATACAGATATTTTGCAAACGCTAAAGTTTATTTAAAAGCTCCTCGGTGGCATCCAAATAACAGGCATCAGCGTAGTCAATTATGGGCTGAATGAGAGTTTGAGCAAGGGAAATTTTGGTTTTCAAGGGCAAAAAACTCTGGAGGCACTTCAGCGATTGAAACGTGTAATGGACCTTACGACTGACTTCAGCGATATGGTTAGTCCACGATAAATAGGAGTCCATGATCACCCACAGCTTTCTAGCTGTCTTTGCGTATTCAATCTGTACTCCATTCAGCCAGAGTGGAGACAACGTCGCAATGTCTAGCCTGTTCCACATATACCTGCCGCCAATAACCAAGGCCTGAGACTTCTTGGGATTGATTTGCAGCCCAAAGGACTGCGACCACTCCTCAATTAACCTTAGGTCACGGTTCACGGAGGACACAGCAGTTTTTGCATTTTGCCTTAGAAAGTGATGGTAAAGCTGCAGATCGTCGGCATAGAGATGTAAGTTAGAGGAGATGACTTTAGTGACAGAGTTTATAAAAATAGAAAAAAGAAGAGGAGAGAGAACGCCACCCTGAGGAACACCCGCAGTAAGGGCACACCCAACCGAAAAATATTCATCAAGGCGCACCCGCTGCGAGCGTCCTCGGAGATATAAGTCAAACCATTTAATTATGGAAGAGGAGATATTGAGAGTTTTGAGTATCCCAAGTAGGATATCAAAGTCAAAAGAGTTGAAGGCGCTGCTGAAATCCGGAAGAACAAGTAACGTCAAAGATTTGTGGTCCATAGCCCAGCGGATGTCATCAGTAACCTTTAAAAGAGATGAAATTTGGTACACAAATAGTCTAGAACCTGAAAAAGGACAAAGGCTACTTTTTATCCCGGGAATAAGGTCCCTGGGGCTAGTTTCTAAATAATAATATCTAGAAATAAAACGGTTTCACTGCTGGACATTGGACATATGTAAGCCTCCCAGAATGTGTGGCCATAACCATATGCCATATACTTCTCGTATCCAGTGGATTCAGAAGTATGAGTATTGTCCTTCTGAAGTACCGGTGTATTTCGTTAAATCGTGCCTGCTAATCTAGATAATTATTTTCAACCAAAGAAATCGAAATAAAAACATCAAAATCGTTTCAGCCGTAAAAATCGATGTAGGGACACTATTCAAAGAATTTCTAAAGTGACTAGTAGTAGAAATTCATTTATTATGTTTCTTCGCGGTACCAGGTCGATAGCTGAGGTTGCACCGCAATCGGTGACGTCACGACTTCAGGGAAAAAGCTGAGTTAACAGAAAGCTGCATCGCGGGGAATGTTTGCTTTGCCTGCGATTGGGTACAATGAAATAATATTGTTACTGTTTCGTTAACGTTTTCGTTGTGGATTGTGAGAAACTGTTTTTTTTAAAGAAAATAAATGTTAATAGGTAATAATTTCTTCGTACGAAAACACTTTTCTTTTTGTGTCTACGTTAGTCATGTAATTTAAATTAATATAATGAAGTATTATTACTGTATTAGCTATGAGTTCATACCTAAGTTTGTAGGTAATGATGCGGTAAGGATCTTCTAGCGGCGACTTAAAAAAAACGAATGGTTTCAGTGTTACAGGCTAACGGAGCAAAGTCGTATGAGAAAGTTCATGCTGTGATAAATTTAGGTAAACGTCTTGACTTAAAGGCATTTTAGAGTTCCGAACGTCCATATGAAAAAACAGAAGAGCCATAGGATCACTCGTGTGTCTATCCGTCTGTCACAGCCAATTTGCTCCGAATCTGGACTGGACCGGACCAGTATGAAACTTCTATGACCTAATCATTTTAGTCAATTTTGAGTTACGAAACAGAAAGTAACGAACGTATTCAATAAAAGGCTAATTTTGAGTATTCTGTAATATATTATTCTCACATTTCCCAACTCGAACTTGGCCAGCTTCTTTTTTATAAATCTAACTCGTAACTAATGTCTGTTTCCAAAAAAGCCTAAACATCAGCTAAGGAGGTTTTACAAAAGGTCAAAGAAAATGCTTAATAAAAGCTTTGTATTGTAACCCACTCTTTACAAAGTCAAACTGTCTTTTCACTAGCTTGATGGTTCCTTGTAATTAAACTCTTTTTTAATATAATAAATTATTTCTTTTCTTCGCTTTTTCTTACAAGGTTTGGCTTTTGTGAGTGACATACTGACTTTAAGATTTATCGTTGTGTAGTGAGTATTTTGATTTTGCGGTAGTTTCCCGTTAAGTTACACGTACTATGTTGTTAGGGCTTCGTTCGTCTGAATGAAGTAACGGAACATCTATAGGAACACTCGTTCTATGTCTGTCTGTCATAGACAGTTTACTCCGAACATACTGAACCGGTTCCGTTGAAATTTGGTGCACATAATAGACTTGTGTGATCCATACTCCACTTTCAAATTTAAATAGATGAATTTTAATCATGAGGTCACTTTTGGGGGAAAATAAGGAAATTATCAAAGCCATGCTCCGAACTTGCTTGCGACAAAAAAAAAACACAATAAGTAACTTTTACATTTTATTGTTTTCAATATTGGCTACATTAGAAAACGAAAAAGTGAGTCACTTAAAATGATCTAAATCAGTTGTTACGACATGTCAAGTTAACCCCACTCGTACCGTATCGGGCTCAAATCTAAAAGGTATAAATCGCAGTGCCATCAGATAGGCACTCCGAGGCGTTAAGTGGAAAACTTGCACTATGTAATTAACTATTCAACGAGTTCAGACTGTATCAGGAAACCGATTTACGTTGAAGTTTAACGTTACTTCAATAAAACGTCATAATTTGCTTTGCAAGTATGAATTAATAGACCTTTATTATCTGATGAAAAACAATTGAAAATTCAATGTCGAAATGAAATACTCTAGGACCCGTATTTTTTTTAGTTTGAGATGGGTTTGCTCTTGACTCTGGTCTAGTTAAGAGATGACAGAGACAAAGTCTACGATGGAGCGAGCTTACCCAGAAGGAGCCTGTTCAGTCTTACTTTGAAGAGATTAGGGTTTTAAGCGTTCGGAAACACAGACGCAGGAAGAGAGTTCCCACCTTCCGCCTCCCGCAGGTACTCACCGGACACGGTTGTTTCGGGAGATACCTGTTTCGGATTCGGCGGGAGGACACGCCCGGGTGGCAACACTATGAGGGTCACCCGGAGGACACGGTGGAGGTCTGTCCTGCTTGGGCGGAGCACTGCCGGGTCATCGTCGAGGCGATTGGCGGCGGCGGCGGCGGCGACCTCTCGCGACCGGCCTTGGTTAAATCTATGGTCCGGAGCGAGGAGGCATGGGAAGCGGTCACCTCCTTCTGCGAAGCAGTAATGCTAGCAAAGGAGGAGGCCTAACGTGTGAGAGAGAGGGAAGCCTCACGTCCCAGTCGCCGCAACAGAAGGAGACGCCCCTGGCGTCGGGAGTCACAGGACGATTCCCGGCCGCCGTAGGCGCGGGCCTGCGGACGGCGAGCAGTGGGTGCTTCGGCTGCTTCGCCGTCTGATCAGAACTAGGCCCGGGTCGGCGGCGCGCTGCGATCCCAGCACGCCTCAAAGAGATTTCAGCGTGGAAGACGGGGCCCGCTAGGGCAGGTGCCTGCTGGGGCTGCGGAATCTGTTCGAAAGGGGTACCGTAGCCTTGGAATGCAAAGGGCCACCAGGAGGAACACGGATGGGTTTTAGTCAGTAAGAGTCTGATACTCCCTCTTGCTTCACCCAGAGCGGGAGGAGTCATTTGATGATTTCCCATTCTTAAAAAAAAAAGGCAGAGAGTTCCACTTTATTGCTCTGCGCATTATAAAGACATATGGGCATTTCCATCCGTCTTTAGTTTAGTTTTTAGTCTTTTTGTAAAAGCTTCTCTTCTTAGCGTGTCGATGACAAAAAAGAACAAATATTAGGCCCAGTATTCAACAACGGTAAAAGCATTCGCTGACGCAGCCAGAAGGTCCTCACTTGTACAGGTGATGCGGCATTGGACGAAAGATGGGTCATGGACTGCGGAGAGACGCCACACAAACAGCTAGCCAATATATAATATATAAAACAAAAGAAACAAATAATAACAATAATATCAAATATAAAACCTTTCTGACATCTTTCCACACATCGAATTTTACACGCTCGTCGTTGGTGAATACTACGCGCCTAATCTTCTCGAAAGACACGAATGAGGAAGTGGAACGAAATATGATATAGTTCAAAAATAAAGAGTAATCTTATCTGTAGTTGAAATAGTACATTTTGTAGCGAGTGGGCAAACTTTGTCATTGCACAGCGGTCTGTGTCAGCCTATTAGAATCCCCAAAGAGGAATAGATTACTTCTAGGCAACCATGCTCTGTCATCGAACACATCTTCTCTTAGATTGTGGTCAAACGCGAGCATGTCAATATTCAAGAAAACAAGTTTGCCAATATTTTTACAATTAGGGGTACGACAGGGAGTATTCTCGAGATCTGAGTGCCAATGATGCTACCAGTTTTAAAGCAACGTTCGCGTTTTCATGTCAGTCGCAATCTGTCAAAAACGCGAAAACGAAAACGGAAGAGCATAGAAACATTGTGGCACAGCCCCCCCGCCGCCATTAACTTTACCACGAAATATCTCGGCAACGTGACACTGTAAGGCACCATGTTGCTAAAAAATTTGTTTGTTTAAGTGTCTTATATCTACATACAGAGTTGATACGACAGAGGGGCATTCAATTAAACTACGTATACTATACGTGTTCAGTATTAATTCGATACGCTACAAAAACAAAAAGCACCAAAAATGAGAAAATATTTTTTTCAAACAAACTAAATAGCTTACAAATCTGAATAAAACGCAACCACTCTTTGTAAATCAATTAGACTGACCGTAACACAGTGGCAACATCGCGCGCGCGCTGGAGCGCGGTGTGCGGTATCTCGTGTGCTTTGCGGAGGCCGGGGCGGGGGGTCGACCGGCAACTTAGGCCTCCGCTCGCGCTGTCTTTAATGTTTGGTAAGGTTTTGAAGTACGCGCACAAAAACAAACACACTAAATTTTTAAATTCGTTTGTCGCTTTCGTAGTGAAAGTGCAGGTGTGTGTGTATTTATTGCTTCCTTGTTTGCATTGCCAATTTTTAGTGAATGTCCTTCGACATGCGTCAGAGCGGCAACAACGCATCGTAGATTTATCGTTGTAAGGTGCATGCATGACCTATGCTTAGACCATAATCAGCTGTTAGAAAAGATACATCGTGTTCAAACGGTGCAAAAACTTTAAAAATCATTTGCGCCTAAACTACTGTTCCTATTTAATTAATTTTTAGTTCAGAGCTTGAAAATAGTACCTAGTATATGCAGTTTAAAGGAAAGCCCCTCTGTCGAATCAACTTTGTATATACGTTAAATCGTGCGCCACAACTTTGAAAAATAAAATCAAAATGGTGGCTTTGCCAGCTTCCATGAAGAAACGCTCAAACTCTTTGAAGATTTTATGACAGATTGTGACTGACATCCGAATGCGAATGGGGTTTAGAAATTAGTAGAATTAGCCCTCTGTTTAAAGTAGGATATAAAAGTCCTTAAAATTAACTTCTCGTTGGATACATATCATCATTAGAGAAAGTAATAGGTTCGGTCAGGTTACACAAAATTATTTAGGAAAAATTTTGTCAGAATTTTTTCAAATATATTTTTGTACACTTACAAAGATACCTTAACACTAACTTCATATTAAGGCAACTAGATAACGTTACTTCATTCCATTTATCACAACTTGTTGGTATCTAAAACACAAATGGAGTTGTGAAAATAATTTAAAGTTTAAATACACAAATTACAGTTTCAGATGAGAACGTTCCCTGTGACTGCACATTTAAATTTCGTTCAAAAGCGTAGTGCATCATGTTTTTCATAACATCGTTTGATTTTATAAACAACCATGTTTTTATGAATTTATTGAAACGCACAGCCGAAACTACTAGCCGTAGAAAGCTGAAATTTGGCATAAAGGGTCCTTGTGGAGTGTACCCGCACTAAGAGAGGATTTCCCGAAATTATTAAAACGAGAAAAAACGGGATATGCGTGTACGAAGTCTCGGGCATAAGCTTAGTTAATAGATAAAAATATAGAAAGCACGTATAATACCCGTGTATTTCGAAAAGAATCCTACATATTTTGTAACAGTAAGTTCATAGCAACATAACTCGAAAATCGTTTCTAAAATAACATCCCTATTCCAGAAGCTTTCAAACCGCAAAAACATAACAAACCCGAAAAAACACTGTCGAAAAAATATTGAAATAATTTTCCGTCGTGAAACAATTCCAATACGTTACGAGGGCCGAAAACCGTTACATTCAAGTTTAAACAGCGTGAGACGCGATAGTGTGGTTCTGTACCATTAATCTGTGCAACGTACCCAACAAATCTTTTCTCTCCAACTTAAGATCTATCCACGTCTATTTCCCTATGAATAATACATGGTTTGCTTCACAAGAAATGTCCATATATTTGTTTAGGCATCATAAATAAGTAGCAATTAGGATAATGATTTGACTACCCGCGTCTGGCTGCGTCTTAATAGAGGCAGTTTGTTCTCTTCTATGTCATAGTTTATCACCTTGTTCGTGTTGGTGTCTGCTTGTGTTTAACATTGTTTGCTGCTGAATTACAACTTTTTTAGGGTATTGTACTTCAAAAGGAAAACACGGAAACCTTATTGTACAACACACTCCTAAATATGTCAAAAGCTTAAAAAAATATAATGTACACATTAAAAATAAACATAATTATACAGTGCTGAGGAAATTTAATATTTTTGCCTGTATACCGAATAGCTTTGTTAACTGCACCAACAAATTTCTCGGTGAGCTAGTCCAACTCGCACTTTTCCAGTTTTTTTTTTTTTTGAGATTGGTTTGCTCTTGACCCTTGTCTAGGACAGAGGTGGGAAGAGATAGAGTCAACGATGAAGCGAGCTTACCGAGAAGGAGCCTATTCACTCTAACTAAGAGATTAGAGTTGTATGTTCTGTGTAGATAATCATCTATACTAATATATAAAGCTGAAGAGTTTGTTTGTTTGTTTGTTTGTTTGTTTGTTTGTTTGTTTGTTTACTTGAACGCACTAATCTCAGGAATTACTGGTCCGATTTGAAAAATTCTTTCAGTGTTAGATAGCTCGTTTATCGAAGAAGGCTATAGGCTATATATCATCAAGCTTAGACCAATAGGAGCGGAGCAGTAATGAAAATTGTGACGCAGACGAAGATGCGCGGGTCAACTATCTATCTTATCTTATTTTATATATATATATAAATGAATCCCTATTTCAATTGGTCATCGCATCAAGCTTGAACGGCTGGACCGATTTCGATAATTATTTTTTTTGTTGTGTGCGTTCTGGTCACAAGAAGGTTTTAGGCTATATTTTATCACGCTATGTACTTTGGAGGATGAGCAATATTCAAAAATGTCTGTTTTAACGACAAGCACAAGGTTCGATCCCTATTATTTTTGTATTTATTTTAATTTTTTGAACTTTAGTTTTGCACCAAATTATTGTCAAAAAAATAATAAAAAGGGTGTTTTTACACTTAAAATAAAATTTAAATTAATATTTCACATTTTGCCAAACGGTTTAGTAGGGAATTGTAATAAAAACCACAACTTAATGTAACTTTGCAGGTACTTATGCGTCTAACCTTAGCAATGTTTATCATCACGCTATACTTTCAAGGAGCTGAGCAGCGAAAAACTATGACATAAATAAGATCGGCTATTTCAACCAATCGTCAACAGTACCCATAGACCATCAGTTTAGAGAATGCCTTTCTAACGACTTAGTGTGGGTCCGAATCCAAACAGTTATGATTATTTTTGAATTTTGTACATATTTTTAAATTATTCATTTCCTTTCTTATTTAGTTTTGCTAATATTTTTATATACTTATAACATGTTATTATTGTATTTTTTTTTTCGGCATTTATCTATGTTTAAAATATAATGGCCCACATGTTAAATGATAATTAACAGAACGCATCACGTTCAAAAGTACAAAACCATTGTAGATAACTTTTACACATAAACCGGATAGGAATTGTGGCAATTTACAAGAAATCAACATTACATAATATGCAGATACCCATAATGCCTTTTATTGACCTCAAGACAACATGAGAATTACGTCAAAACATTTTTTTTTAGTTATTAGTGGTACTTTTAAGACGTCAGAAAAAAAGGATTCTTTAAATACCTTAAAAACATCGTTCGAATGAATTCCTATTCATAAAAATAAAACAAAGTCAGAACTAATATTTCGACAGTTCAACTTCAGATTCCATAGGTGGCGTTATGTATTTGACCTCATTTTTTTAAATCGTCAACAGGCGACCGCTTACATTTGCTAAGCTTAACTTGAGTTGCTCAAAAATGAATCTTTACGGGTCTAGGGCCTGGGATCACGTCATACCACCCGTGAGCAGCTGGCGAAGTCCCATGGTAGAAGAGTCGCGAAAAGAGTTGAATTAGATTGGTTAATCGGATGTCTAACTGGATTTTAAAAACTTAAATTATTGAGAATTAACTTGATTCTTCAAGTAGTTTCTTAACTTAGTAGTTTGAAGAATTGCACCATTCATATAGCGCAAAATAATATTAACATAGGTAGGTACTAAAGATCAAATATACATACATGTTGCCTTTTAATAGCCCGACGCCATAAAGAAGGCTGTTAAAGGCAGCATGCACAGAGCGGTCCACACTGCAGAAGACCGCATGGATACGCGGCGTGTGTGGTCGCGATCCTCAGCATTCCAGAAACGACGGAGAAGAAAAAAAATGCGAACATGATATAAGGAGGCCATTCAAATGCGCATTATTTTACGAATGCTGTTAAAAATTGCCGATGGTATACACCACAATCAAAGGATGGTTAGGTTATTTTAGAAGATAGCCTATGTTGTCCGTTGCTTCAGCATTAATTCATTACTTCTGTAAACGGAGTATCCACCGATCAAGCAGACTATTAATACGGATAATATTGACAAATGTTTTTGGAAAAAATAAGAAAAATATTTCCATGAAAACGCAAAGGAAGAAAATGATATTACCATCCGATCAAATTTAAATTTGATCGGCAAACTTGATTTGATTTGAAACTTTGCAAAGGCACTTGGCTGAAAGTCACACGTATACAACTAACTGTCATAGTAGCTGAAATAAGATTTCGGCTGGGAATTGAACAGTCTTAACTGTTCAAGTCCCAGTAAAGCAACAGCTCAGAGCCAAAACCTATCCGTTGCGGGTTTCACCCTCCAGTAGATCATGGGAAACTGTAGATACCCAAGCATTGACGCCAGAGACGAACTTTGCGAAGAGAGTTTCCGAGACGGTACTGCTGGACCTGTACCCACTTCTCTTCTTACCTTTCTCACTGATTCGTACATGAATTTGCTAGAGATTAGCTGAACTACAAGACAACGGATGGTCAGCGTCTACAAATTACAGTGCAGCTTATACATGCGACTAACTAAGCGACTTCTCAACCCAAGCAGAAATACCCTCCGAATAATAACAGGTAATTACGGGTCATTTCCCGGTAAAAAAATATCTTTTCAACATAGGCACTGCGGTACGATAGATCGATGATTTAAAAAAGGTTGGCAGTGGATGGACGTGGACTGCACAAGACCGGAATGGTTGGCGCTTTGTGGGAAGCTTACATTTGACTGTGGCCGGCAATTGGCTGAAATGATGATGATGATAGTCGCCATAGACAGCCCAATGTAAGAGGTTGCTTTGATACCCAAAAATCAGTAGCACACTTCATTCTGGAAATGAGGCCTTTGCTACCCGACGTGAGATGAGGACACTCAGCGAAACCTTGCCAGGACTACTAAGCACAATGGCGCGAATGGGAGTCCAAGTGCGGATAACGGAATCTCAACTGTACTCTCTCCGTTGCGGGTAGTCTTTCCGTTTGGATACAGTTTTCCATTTCAACTTTATGTAGCTCTACCCTAGCAACTTTTTTCAAATTAAAACGTTTCTCATTACAAAAAATTACTAAGATTGGTCGGCGTTTTGAATAGAAGAGGTGATACTGCATTTCCCTTGCATTCAAAGGGGGGTCAAGCAATGCTAGAAGTTGACTATTCGTATATCTTATGCCACAATGGTTGCTGGTCGCTCACAATGGGCCACATCAGAAGGCTTAAAGTCACTCAAAGGGCAATGGAGAGGGCAATGCTTGGAGTTTCCTTACTTGATCGAATCAGGAACGATAATATTCGTAGAGTAACCTTAGTTGTTACCGACATAGCCTGAAGTATCGCCAAACTAAAGTGGCAGTGGGCAAGGCATATTTCTCGCAGAACAGACGGTCGATGAAGCCGAAAAATTCTGGAGTGACGACCGCGTACCAGAGACGCAACGTTGAAAAGCCTCCCACAAGGTGGACCGATGAAGATCGCGGGTAGCCGATGGATGCGAGACGCGCAGAACCGGTCGTTGTGTCAACGCTTAGGGTTATGGCGACGCTATGTCCAGCAGTAGAGGTCTTTCGGCTGATATGATGATATGTTATCTTAGCGATCTTACCTAGCGACATCAAAGTATATGATATAGGTACATGCAAACGAACTTGCGTGCAACAGCTATCTTTTTCTAATCTTCTAATGCATAAAAATCTCGGATCACAGTGTTTGTTATCGAATTCCTCCGAAATGGCTTGGCCGATTTACATTTTATTTTTGTGTTAATGTTATATGGCAAAACAAAGTTTGCCGGGTCAGCTAGTATAATATAATAATAATTAACGAAGATTCAATAATTTAATAATTTGCAATTATTGTTGACATGCATGTACGAGTAAACTCACTAGATACTTACCTACATTCTATTGTACGCCCTAAGGGTAGGACATAGCTGGTAAATATTTAAATAACACCATCTGTATTATGTACCTATGATCCACAATAAAGATGATTTGATTGATTTGATGCGTTCGGAAACACAGACACAGGCAGAGAGTTCCACTGCTGTGCGCATTATAGAAGACGTTTGGAAACGTTTCACACATATCAGAATATTGTTGGCATCAAATATGTGATTTAACTAAAATGAATGCCACTAACTGCGTCAGACTGCTTGAAAAGTTTTTAAACATTTTAGTCTCTTTTTGCGGTTCAAAACAACATAATTTATTTCTTTAACGTATCCTTTTACAGTATTATACAGTGGCTAAAACTACCCAGGAAGCATGTAGTAATGCTTGCGGTTGGGTTTTTTTTTTTAAGTTCTTTTTTTTTCAAATATTTTTATACTGTACATCTGATACCAAACATCACCCTTAAATATGACTTCACTTTTTTTAAACACTTTTATGTACACATTTTTAATTTTGCAGAAAACAACCCAGAATTCTTCAATTGACTTTTCAACCACCCTTATCATAAATTATTTAAAAAAACCTGCCAAGTACGAGTCGTACTCGCACACGAAGGGTTCCGTAACATAAACCTTGATTTTCTTATTTGTTGTTATAGCGGCAATAGAAATACACAATATGTAAAAAATTCAACTGTCTACCTATTACGGTTCATGAGATACAACCCGATGACAGACAGACGGATGAAGGGACGGACGGACGGACGGTCAGCGGAGGCTTAATAACAGGGTTCCGTCGTCCCTTTAGGTACGTAACCCTTAAAATGAAATCATAAAAATAACTGCACACAAAACGAGGGCCACCCGCTAGCAGCCAGTGGTCGCCAGCGAAGGTTATTAGCAGTAGGTAACATACTATTGCTTCAGCCAATAAGGCGGCATGCTATTCAAAGAAAATGATTAAGCTTCATTAGATTCTTACTAAGAACTTTTAAATTCTTAGAAAATTCTAATAATGAGAAAAGGGGCACTTGGACTTTTATTGCTTTATTTTAAAGATATTTATAGAGGAACTCGTCCGGCTGATTTTAAAACTAAACGGCAATTTGAAAATACTCTAATAAAAAAATATATGTTTCATTAGAATATTTTCTAAATAATTTTATAAGTGTTAATTTTGAGTTTTATTTGTTTGACATAGTTTAATTAATTTTTAAAATGATGTCTAACACAAACATAAAAACGAACATCAAAGCAAAACCACCGAGCGTATTTCAATGGAATTTGCACTATCTCAAAGACACCTTAATTATCTACATTTGATATACGGCTTTTTTTTAAGTCATATAATAAAAAGGAATGTACAAAAAACTACTGAATATAGATCGGCTGCCTATCAGATCTCCACAATCCAGTAACTGGTTTTTTTTTTTTTTTAAGGATGGGAAATCATCAAATGACTCCTCCCGCTCTGGGTGAAGCAGGAGGGAGTGTCAGACTCTTACTGACTAAAACCCATCCGTGTTCCTCCTGGTGCCCTTTGCGTTCCAAGGCTACGGTACCCCTTTCGAACAGATTCCGCAGCCCCAGCAGGCACCTGCCCTAGCGGGCCCCGTCTTCCACGCTGACATCTCTTTGAGGCGCGCTGGGATCGCAGTGCGCCGCCGACCCGGGCCTAGTTCTGATCAGACGGCGAGCGACCCACTGCTCGCCGTCCGCAGGCCCGCGCCTACGGCGGTCGGGAATCGTCCTGCGACTCAGTAACTGGGTAACACTATACCCTTATAAGCCGGTAGTACGGGCCACCAAATGGCGGTCGTCAATTAAACCATGTCAGAGACCCTTTTTTTAAGAATGGGAAATCATCAAATGACACTTTCTCGCTGAAGGCGGAGCAGAAGAGAGTGTCAGACTCCTACTGACTGAAACCCCTCCGTATTCCTCGTAGTACCCTTTGCGTTCCAGGGCCGCAGTGACTCTATTGAACAAATTCCGCAACCCTAGCAGGCCCGGTCTACATGTCAGAGGCCATTGAGGCGGTTAAAAAAATCTGAAACTAGGGTGTGTGGGGTCGCTAGACCTTACTGGTCCTTACTGGAGACTGGTGTCAGATTTCCAGGCATCTTTATACCCTTAACGACTGTCAAAGATCTATATATACGATAGCTGGGAACAACAGCTTAACGTGCTCTCTGAGGTACGATAGAATCTCGGTACACTATGGTCAGCCCGACAAGCGTAGCTTAATGTTGACCTGTGCGGCTGCTTTTGTTAAGCCACGAGGTCCTCCTAGGGAAGTAGTTACTACCACCTTACCTTTTCTGCTACCAAGCAGTTTGAAATATATGGGTAACGGACCCATGTGCCTGGTTTAGCAACATGAACCCTACAGGCAACCCGTGACGTCATGCAGGTAAGTGCAGGCCGCGGTGTGCGCCCGCGACCCGACAATTCACCCCCTTTTCTACGAGTGACGGACGTGTCCTTTGTGATTTGTACTACCTATTGTGCTTAAACTTGTTGATTTGAGTATAAAAACGATTTTAACACTAACACTATACCTACGGGAAAATGACACTTGGGACACATTTTTTTTTTCTTACATCTCCGCTGTTCTTTTATGATGACCCCGGGAAAAACTAAACACAAATATGTCAATGACTATTAATCAAACTAATTACCTACATACCTTTCTTCTCACCTCCCTGAACTAAATATACGAGTAGCATTCTTGTATTAATTAAGTAATTATCAAGGTGAGGTAGGTACATAGTTCTTCTCTTTGATCTCCTGTATACATATTAAAAGAAAAATATACGTAAATTATGTTTTTTATCAAGCAGTTATATAAGTATGTAGGAAGAAGAAGAACGTAGCTATTAATTGGGTTAGGATCATTATTTGCTTGGTGAAATGGTAAAATGAAACATTAACTGTAATTTTGTTTTATGTGAAACACAGTGACACATTTAGCAGTAGCTTTTTAAGTCTTACTTCCGAGATCTGTCCACAGAAGGGTCAGCACGCATAACAGACGTAAAACCCCACCGTGCCTCGACAAGGCACGAAAAGCCATTGGCCTCTACTGCCGTTTGTTTATCTTTAGCAGGTTTTACAAGTAATCAGAAGCTCGAAAGTCTGACAACCTACCTATGTACCTAGTAAACCCTGTCACCTCGTTACAAGGTTGTGAAGGGCAGATAGTCTTCCATAAATAAATCAATCTAAAAACCGAATTGTTTTGTCTTCGTAACACATTACGTAGGCTGTAGACGTCTACGGGCCTAATAAACCAAGGGTAAAAAGACATAATAAGTAGAAATCTTATCTCTGTTTATTATTTAGTCTTGTAAAAAAGGTGATTAAAAGGTATAATAAACCAAAACTCATTAATGTTTTTGAAATACTTCGACATGGCATGCTGGGCTGGTCCATACGATAATTACAGACTATACCTAATCTGCAAGACTGTCATAGTACTAACGCTCAGTTTGGTTATAAAAATTATACAATAAATGATTATTTAATCATTAAAAAATACATCTTTACAGTGCAAACGTAATAACATTACTTTCCCTAAGGAAATTGTCTGCGAAAACAAATTTTAAATTAAATATCGTTGGTCCTTTCAAACTATGAATCGAGTTTCAGAAATAAAAACTTAAAACAAGTCAAATTGTACCGTACAATGAACTCGCGGAAACTATTAGAAAGTTCCCGGAACAACCCTCATGGTGCCTTGGTGGCGGGAGGCGTGCCCGGCATGCCCCACCTCTACAAAAGAAAAGCGACAATTCCTTCCACTTCACACTACATTACAGTCTTTCCAGAGAATTCCCTACCCCCACTTCTTGCTCCCGCCGCAATGAACACGCCAGTCTAGCATGTTGCAAAGACTCAATTTAAGGTGCAGGGGCCAAGAACAGTGTTGCAAAAAACCGAGTTCAATCACTTTGTATTCTTATGAAAAAGATTTAACTTATAAAATTAGTACGAAGATAATTGGATGTCTGTGGATCTAAGTCCTTTAATTGCAAGTCCTGGAAATATTTAAGATTAAATTTTGAAGGAAATTTCATTTTTTGACGTTGTTAGCAATCTCTCAGCTTTGATATAAACTTACTTGAATTGAATTATCGCATGCTGTGTAACAAAAAACGGGCTACACTCCGGGAGTGCCAGCAGAAGTGAAAACTTGAATACGTGCTTCTCTCCTCCGTCTTACGAGTTTTCGATCAGATCACGTGTCCAGACGCGAGTAAAAAAATTTTTTACCCATCACAAAAAATATGCATAACGCCGCAAAAGAATTTTTCACTTCAAAAATCAAGACATATTCTGTTGATGATGCTGGTACTCCATAAAGTTTCTTTAGATACCCACGCACTGAGCAAGATAGAAAAAAAATAATCACTAATGATCTAAGTACAACGAAAATAACTAGAGTACCAACTCACAAAAAGTTGTACAACCCTTGCGACCGATGACGACACTCCTAACTTAAAAAAATGACACCTGAGACAAAAGGGATAGACCGGATTGTCCAACACACTTATAGAAAAAGGTAAATTTGGGACTCCATCAAAATGCAAAGGTCTATTAGAAAAGCCGTGGAACTCTTTTGATCTCATAAAACGGCCTTCCGGACTGGTCGCCTCCTTTAATATGCGCCGGACGCCAAACAGATTATCCACTTTTCTTTGCCAGCTTTAGCATTCTTAATGAGACATTTTCAGTAAAATTTCCAATGTTCAATTTAAACTTCGCTAAAGGTGTTAACGCTGAATTGGTAGATGTTCTTTAATTTCTTAACAAAGACTTTGCTTTTAAGTAGATTGACGTTTACTTGAATTTTAATTAGTTACGCTAGGAAATTAATTATTGGACTTAGAATTTTATTGATTACATAGTACCTTAGAAGATAATCCTATTTATATCGTTTTTCTTGGGTTAAAAAAGAAATTACAAGTAATCACAAAACTACTACTTCTGTCTGTACTAGTTCGTAAAACAAATCTCTATTATCCGGCTCTCATCAAATAAAACGCTCTTGTATTCAGGTGTCACAAAGGGCGACAGAAAATAGCACATTCATTGAAGCGGTCTTTAAGTATCCTCTTTGAACATCTACGGGCTAAAGATATACTTCTTATGCCTGATGAAAAAGGTATCAAAACCATGAATGAACTTGTATTTCTAACTTAAACTAAGTTAGAACCACAGTAATCTGAGCCTCAGAACATAATAAACAAATGAAGATAATTCCAAGATACAAATAATAATTACTAAATGGCCTGAAGCCAGATACTAGCCATCCACTTACTTTAACAAGAGACATATTACATAGACGTTAAACATAAGCTGCAACCATCATCCGTATTCTGGATGAAACTAGAATTTCACAATGAATTTTGCTAGTTGACAAAGCGTGAAATTGTATCTAGCTTGCAGACGTCAGGCTGACGTAGTACTCTTGGACAGACGTCATAAGTTCCGAATATGGCACGGTTAAATGTGAGGCATTCCGGTGCTTGTTACGAGGTGCCGGCGAACGTGGCGACCTAATGACGTTAAGACTGTACCGTATGTGCAATGAACATGCAGAGACCTTAAGAAATCATACGTGTTTAAGTTCGTACAGGCTGGTCTACGGGATAACAAGAATATGCTGCATAGTGGAGTGATTGTAATCAGATCGACTTGACTGCATCTCAAAACAATATCCGGGGCCTTGGTCGCAAAATTCGCCACCGATGGTGACTGCTTTCGATCAAGAAAGAAAACCTAGATAAGAATACTGTAAAGTTGAATTGCACGACCAGAAGCTGAAAAATGTTTCTAAACGACAAGGGAAACTGGAATTCCGATTCAATAGAAGGAAATACATATGTATGCAATAGGAAATAAAAAAGATAGCAAAAAAGGCTTCGTAGAATTACAAATACCATTTATTATAATAAAAAATCTTCTGAAAATTTTATTGTAATAAAATACATACAATAGGAAAAATGGACTTTTTCGCAGAACATTTTAATTATTTTAACCATACTGCGAGTATGACCTAATAAAGCCGGCAATAGTTCATACAACAAAATTCAATGAATTTATATATTTTATCTGTTTTTTGTATCTCAATAATAATACGGATGAACGTGAATATTTTTCCATTTCATGATTCTGAATATTCTGGTATATATGTATATGTGAAGTAAATTAATGAACACAAGCCACTGAAGAACAACTAGCGCCATCTAGTTGTATAAAGAAACACTAGTCTTATCTTTGCCTCTTCCGCTCTCTGCTCTGTGCCCGTGCGACATTTTCACTTGTTAATAATTTGATTCTTTTACAATATATTTTACTTAAATTAAACTATAACTCCGCTGTTTCATTTCCACAGGTTATGGACCTATCTCATAATAATTGGAAACAGTATTTCGCGAAAAGTTAAAAGTTTAGTTCCGAAAAGTATAATACCGCGTCTAAAGAAAAAAGTGAGGTTAGGTCGCCGGCCGGTTATTACTTTTTCAGCGTTTTTTACAGCTCCAATCAGTTTCCGAAGCACTATTATGTCGATAAACACCGTGCATATTGATAAACTGACCGAAAGCGACAATTACAATACGTGAAAGTTCGCTGTAAAAGCCTACTTAGAGCACGAAGATTTGTGGTCGTGTGTGGGTCCCGACAACAAGGAGACCGTCGATGCTACCAAGGATGTCAAGGCCAAAAGCAAGACCACCACATAGAACAGGCACTAAGTGCGCGGGATGGTGTACTCTTGTTTCGTAGACAGAAATTTCATAGAATACCGTTTCGCAGAAAATGTTTCACATAATATTTAGTTGTTGTAATTTTATGTCAAATATTATTATTTCAAAGACTATTTACTTGAATGAAACCTATTTCACAGAAACACAATTCAATGAATTTCATGATCACATTTTTTTATTCAAGAAACTTATCAAACAGTACAATTATTTTTTAACGAATATTGTTTGCCCGGTGTTTTTTTCCATAGTATTTTATACTTCAGTGAAATGTAATTATAATTAAATATTATTGTTTTATAATATTATGTCCATGGCATACTTTTAAGATGGCAGAATTTTATTCGGAATAATTTAACTACACATATTGGCATTTTTCTAAAATAGCATTTAACCAAAATAAAATATGATCTAAAAAAATCAACATGTGTCCTAAAAAAAATTGTGACAGAAATGAATCGCTGTAAAACCGACACCACGTAGTCTTATCTGCCCTACCCCTACAGTGTAATTTAAGCCCGCGTAGGCGCGGAGGGGCGAGGCGGCCCGCGAGCTGAGGAGCAGGTGTTATAACGGCCGTCACCGCGGCTGAGGCTGGCCGGCGGAGCTGGCCAGCAAGCCGAAGCTGCGGTGGTGAGCGTTATAACCATCTGCGACGATAAGTTCGCGTGGGATCGCCGGAGCCCCGCAGCGCCGGAGCCGTTACAGAAACCATGCCTACTGCATGTTGCATGCTTGCCTGCATACTGTGTTGCTTGCTTGCATTCTGCATGTTGCCTGCTCGTAATGCGTGCTGCATTCTTGCTTGCTTGCATGCTGCATGTTGCAAGCCGCATGCTTGCTGCATTTTGCATGCCGCATGCTTGCTGCATGCTGCATGTCGCATGATTGTTGCATATCGCATAATTGTTGCATGCTTGCTGCATTCATGTTGCATGCTCGCCTGCATACTGCATGCTTGCTTGCATATTGCATGGTCGCTTGCATACTGCATGCTTGCTTGCATTATGCATGTTGCATGCTTGTTTATGTGTTGTATGCTTGCTTACTTACATGCTGCATGCTTGCTGTATGTTTCCTGCATGCTAGGTGTATGCTTGCTGCATTAATGGTTATGCTTGTTTGCATAGTTTTGTCTTTTATTCCCATCGCCATTTGCCACCATTGCCGCTTCGCGGGGTTTGGTCGAGCGGGCCCGAATGAAAAGTTTTGCTTGAGTAGAATTTACCTGCATTTTTTTTGTGATGTAATTTTATAGGAGGGTATGCATTTTGTCAAACGTTTAGAAACTGTCAGTTGATGAAATGTTTTTCTTGGTAACAAGTTTTATGTTAACTACTCATTATGCGGATAAAGAATATTTGATTTGTAATTCTATGATATCATAAATATCGAAACAAAGTTTATTTGTAACAAAAATCTATGATTTAAATTTATTCAAAGTAAGTATTCTGCGTATTGATTATTCTATGAAATGAAAATACGAGAAAAAATTTATGTGAAACGAAATTCTATGAAACTATCTTCTATAAAACAACGTACAACCGCGCGGGATGTGTGGACCAAACTTAAGTCTGCCTTCGAAGACTCCGGATTGAGCAGGAAAGTATCTTTATTACGTGATCTCATTAATACAAACCTAGATAGTTGTACCAATATTGAGGATTATTATGTAAATAAATTAGTAGCTACCGCTCATAAGTTGCGAAATATAAGTTTCAAAATAGACGACGAATGGTTAGGTACGTTAATGTTGGCAGGTTTGTCAGATCAGTATCGACCAATGATAATGGGAATAGAAATTTCTGGTGTCGTAATAAGTGCAGATTCTTTTAAAACTAAATTGTTACAAGAAGTGAAAAAGGAATCTGATACTACCGCCTTGTACACAAAGCATAGAAACCCACAAAAGAAAAATAATAGTCCCCAATTTAATCAGAATAAACCCCGTGGTCCCCGTTGCTACAATTGTAATACGCATGGCCATCTAAGTAAGAACTGTTTTGCCAATAAAAGTTCTAATACTAATAAAAACTATGCTGCAGTTTTTTCAGCTAGCACAACAATGGACGATTGTGATTGGTATGTGGATTCTGATGCATCCATGCATATGACGAGAAGATCTGATTGGTTATATGAGACAAAGACACCTCCGGTACAAGGTATAAAGGTGGCCAATAATTTTTCAGTTATTGTACAGAAGATGGGAAATCTGGATCTCAATCTCTGCTGCAGCGATGGTAAAGTAAACCAAATCCAGGTAAGAGACATCTTGTTTATACCAGAACTGGTGCAACCGGTGCCCAAAAAGGGAGACCGTGCTGACCCTGCACATACCGTCCGATCGCCATTACCTTCATCCTAAGCAAGGTTATGGAAAGGGTTCTGAACAGTAAGCTGCTGACCTACCTTGAAGACAATGATTTCCTCAGTGACCACCAATATGGTTTTCGCCGGGGACGGTCAACAGGCTATCTTCTTGTGTATGTCACGCACCGCTGGGTTGAAGCCATCGAGAGACATGGTAAAGAACTTGCCGTGTCGCTCGATATCTCGAAGGCTTTTGACAGGGTCTGCTACGCAGGTCTACTCAGAAAGTTTCCTGCTTATAGCATCCCAGCTGGTTTTTGTAGCTGGATATCAGACTTCCTAAGTGAACAGTCGATCCGAGTAGTCGTTGACGGCTGCTATTTTGACCTCATGGCTATTGATGCCAGAGTTCCTCAGGGGTCTGTTCTCTCTGCAATTCTTTTCTATCAATGACCTATTTCAGCCTGGTCTTGTTGGGTCCGCAGATGACAGTACGGTTTCAGATTGATACTTGTCCAACGCTACAACCTGCGGAGGTTAAGTCCGTTCCTTGAGAGAGGCCATGATAGAGCGGACAAATTTGACCCCTTAAGCTTTGACTCCCAGTGGGGTGATGACAATCTGGTCACTTTAAACGCCACCAAAACACAGGTGTGTCTTTTTACCGCAAAAAGGAGTCGTCTTGACCAAACTCCTACTTTTCGGAGTGCATCTGTTCCTGTGATTGATCGGCTCGAGCTCCTAGGCATGGAGTTGACATTCAATCTCAACTTCGGTGCCACCATCGAGTTCAAAGCCCAAACTACGGCCAAAAAGCTGGGCATCCATCCTGGGTTTAGCGCTACTTCAGGCGTGGACAGCTTTTAACCCTATACAAAGCACAAGATCGATCCTGCATGGAGTATTGTAGCCATTGTTGGGATGGCTCAGCTAAGTATCAGCTTGCCTCGCTTGACTCGGTGGAACGCAAAGCTGAGAGGCTCATAGGTAACGTAAAACTGGTGAATGCTAAGCTACATAGCTTGGCTCATCGCCGTAAGGTTGCCTGCTTGTCGGTTTACAGATTGTACTTCGGTGAGTGTGCCCAAGAACTCCACGACCTCATCCCACCGGCCCCCTTCTACAATCAGACATACAGACGCACTGCATCTTACCATCCCTTCCTTGTTGCTATTCCCCCAATTCGCACTAAGCGTTTCCAAACGTCTTTTATAATGCGCACAGCAAAAGAGTGGAACTCGCTGCCTGCGTCTTCCAAACGCTTACAACCCTAATCTCTTCAAAGTTAGAGTGAACAGGCTCCTTCTGGGAAAACTCGCTCCATCGTAGACTTTGTCTTTGTCATCTCTGACCTAGACTAGAGTCAAGAGCAAACCCATCACAAATAAAAAAATACATGGATATTGAGGCTTTTTAGACATATTGCGACTGAGATGCAAATGCGAAAGTTGCTAACACAGTTAGTAGAATTTGCTCTAAGAAATCGAACAGCAATCTCATGTCTAGTTACTGGTTTGTAGAAGTCAGAAAGGCAGTCGTTCTAAGTAAAATACTGGTATTCAGTTGTATCCGGTTAGGTTGGAAGCCGATGCCGATGAAAAGCCTAGGGAGATTAATGCTAGTGAGCATTGGTCATCGTTTCTAATACCAGCAAGTGACTAAAGTAGCGTTTTATTCCAACGGCTGTAATTGATTCGATATAAGATACTATCCCTATTTTTAGAAATATACTAAGAAGGAACTTTTCAAGAAATATGAGTTCACTGTATGATCGTATAACTGCAATTTGATCCATCTTCGGGCAGAGGAGTGAACGATTTATGTAGTCTGTTTTCTGTCGGGGCCTCTTAAGGTACAGTAATCTTTTCGTTTAGAAATATGGTACCTACCGTAGCTTTTGATTTACAATGTAACTGTATATTTTGAGATTTTCACTAAATTCTCATCATCAGACGAGAAGAGCAGGAAGATTCCTTAATCTAAATTATGAAAGCACACACCTAATGAATCTTGAGCTCTAGATTTAGGGCTTTTTCAAATCCCTTTGTCTAGGTCGTCTTGACTTCGTGTTTTATTATCCCGAGGAGATGTACTTTTTTTAGTAGCCTATTGTGTTCCACTGCTGGGCAAAAGCCTCCCCGATATCCTTCCAGACACTCTTTTCGCGCGCACCTCAAACCAGATCATCTCGCCACCGCTTTCTGTCCACCGTCCATTCTCCGGCACCCACTGCGCTGAGAGTTTAGCCCAGCGGTCACCATGCATGCGCCCGGTGTGACCCGCCCAGTCCCATTTAAGGGGATGTACTACCGGGAATAATTCTATGTTCTAATGCAGGTCAAGCTCTATATGTGTGCCAAATTTGATTCAAATCCGTTCATTCGTTGAGTCATAGTTAAACAAACACCCAAGCGAACCTTTACATGTATTTAGGTAGAATTCAACATTGCCAAAATCATAGCTGATTAGGCTAGATATTGTTTCCGACAAATTTAAAAAATTGCAAAATTGACAATTTCAATATCCCAACCAAAGGAAATGATTTCTGAAAACAGTTCTAGTTCGTACGAGCGAACGCCAACGAAGCTTAAGTACTTAGAAGCTATTGGATTACCAGAACTGCAATGCGATATTGGAAACAATTATTATGTATCTTTCTTAGAATGACATTTACTGCTGTTTTGTGGAAAACATTTAAATACTTATGTGCCCCCTGTTGACCTCAATCAATCTGACTAGCCTTTTCACTGCTATGTTGGGATCGGCGAGCAGTATTGACGGATGCAGCTGTAACGAATATTTTCAAATTATTTTTTTAATGCTAAACTTATAGTATGGTTAAAGATGTTATACAAAAAAAATATAAAGTCCCAAGAATGTTCCGCCAGAAGGCATGCCAGTGCAAACGAAATGTAATCAATATTTTGTATAACTTTAAAATATGTACTTTATAAATTGCAAAAATGATAACTAAAATACAATAATCATGAAAAAAAAAAAGATAAAAAAGTCAATTAAAATAAAGTCTAAATTGTCACAATTTAACAAACAACTAATTGAATGTGACGTTTAACATGGAGCCACTGCCTATCGTTACATAAGTTCTAACACCGCCGAAGTAAAATTTTGAACGAAATACGGTTTGAATTTTGAATCAAACACGAGATTTTGGACCAATGGCGAAACGTTATTGAAAAAAGAAAAACACCGCGTACGTCAGTTTTGTGCAGAAAACCGCAGTAAAAGAGCGTAACTCTGTTTTATATCCATAGCAACAGCGCGTAACTCAGTTTTTTTATAACAAAACTGAGATAAGTGCTACTAAACAGTTTATTTGCTCTCCTGAAAAGTTACAGATTTTGACATCCGCGGTGTTAGACTTAAGCGACGCTGTTTCCTCCACCACCCAGTTACTTGTCACAGGGAGACTGGTGTGAAATTTTCTTACTGCCTAAATCAACTGTCAAAAATGACAGCAGGGACCAAACAGCTCAATGTTTTTTTGCAGGCTCTGATGAAATTCGCCCATCCACAGACCGGCCTCGACAAGCGTAGCTTTCTTTCGAAGTTCAACCTGTACGGCCGTTATTATTTTGCCAGGAGATTTTCTTTTCAGAAGGACGTGCTGAAAAGAATAAATCAGCCATTCAGCTTATGATCTGTAAAACCTGAAATTGCATTTTGCGAGGTTATCTCTGAAAATACTGCTTCGAATACAGTACGCTCTCCCTTACCACCAAGTACTTAAGACCTGTCGTTTTTTGCAAAGTATTTAATGCTTAAGATCAAGCTAAAATTGGGCGTTCAATAACATAATCAAGAAAACCCGGTAAAAATGCAATCCGAGTATGAAAACCGTTTCACGTAACCCGTGTAATTCAAGGATCTCAATTCATTGTTATTATACAAAAATGTATACCAAGACCCAATAAGGGTCTAACAAGCATGCTAAATAATCCGAGTCATCTGGTCGCAATCTAGTACAAAACTTTCGCTACAAACAGAACTACAGAGTACGTAACAAATTCTTTGAGTACAAACCGTCAAAACACGCATTCATACAACACGTAGAGAGAAACTAGACTCAATATGCAACTCTCAGTAACTTGAAACCATCTGTGTAGAACATTTTGGTGCAACATGGCATGTATGTATTTCCTACCAATGTATGATAGGTATAGAGAATATTTACATAAATGGTACAGCACCGGCTACCTACAAATATTTTTTCTGCCATGTCAAGATCGCTTTTAACAATATAATCGCCCATTGTTTTATCGTATTATTTTTGCCACAAAATGTTTCATTTTCCATGTAAAATTTTGGTATTCAGCAGAATTCGGTTTGCTGGAAGCCGACACCAATTTAGTCGGGAAAAGGCTAACCAAATGAATGTTATTTGTTATGACACATAATAATCTGTTTTTTTTTCCTACTCCTCCGCTGTACTTTTCTGATTAATTTCGTTGCAGGATCCAAGACAGTTGAATCGTTTCTCCGGGACTCGTCGGGTTTCATTGGCTCGGCGTTTTTCTGGTGGTCGCCACTGTTGATTCTGGCTTTCAGGAGTTGCAGTGGTTGGGAATGTGTGGCGGGCTTGTCCCAAAAAAATAAAAAATAATAATCTGTTTATCTTCTACACATGATGGACAAATACAGTATACACACATTTATAAAACCTAATACAAAAAACTTTAAAGTGGAAATAATTAAAAAATATAGGCCAAGTAAAAATGTTCCAACGGACTCTCGATCCATTTAAAATTTAAAAGCATCTTGAAACGGCAAAGTAGAGTGAAAATCCTTATCTAGCGAATAAAAATCGAGATTCAAAAGAAAAGTCAAAGAACATAAGATACAAAGTGATTTTGTAAGTGGAAACGAAATCTTTCAGCGTTGTAATGTGGAGATCGCGTGACTCTGACTAGCGTGGCGCTCACAGAGGTGTACTGCGAAGAGGTAATGGAACTTATAGACAACGATACCTAGCCATTACCTTGTGTGTTGCGAAATTGCTCCGACAGTGATGACTTTTCTCCGTGCTCATCTATTATTATCATTATTATTTATGACTTAAATCTAGCCTGAAACGTACCACTACTGGCTAAGAATGGAAGGAGTGCAGGGAGGCCCCTGCACTCCACACCACATCCCGCCAAGTCCGAAGAAAGACACCCAAGTCGTTTCACTATCCCCTATCGCGATTTCAGGGCACCAATTTTGTGTCTTCGCCAATTTCGTGAATCCATCGCTCGATGGGCATGCAGCAGGTATGTCCATCCTAGTCCATCCTCCAGCCCTATTTCAGGGCACCAATTTCGTGTCTTCACCGATTTCGTAAATCCAATGCTCGATGGGCATGCGGTAGATATATCCATCCTAGTCCATCCTCCAGCCCTATTTCAGGCCACCAATTTCGTGTCTTCACAGATTTCGTGAATCCAATGCTCGTTGGGCATGCGGTAGATATATCCATCCTAGTCCATCCTCCAGCCCTATTTCAGGCCACCAATTTCATGTCTTCACCGATTTCGTGAATCCAATGCTCGATGGGCATGCGGTAGATATATACATCCTAGTCCATCCTCCAGCCCTATTTTAGGGCACCAATTTCGTGTCTTCGCCGATTTCATGAATCCAATGCTCGATGGGCATGCGGTAGATATATCCATCCTAGTCCATCCTCCAGCCCTATTTCAGGCCACCAATTTCGTGTCTTCACCGATTTCATGAATCCAATGCTCGAAGGGCATGCGGTAGATATATCCATCCTAGTCCATCTTCCAGCCCTATTTCAGGCCACCAGGCCACCAATTTCGTGTCTTCGCCGATTTCGTGAATCCAATGCTCGATGGGCATGCGGTAGATATAACCATCCTAGTCCATCCTCCAGCCCTATTTCAGGCCACCAATTTCGTGTCTTCACCGATTTCGTGAATCCAATGCTCGATGGGCATGCGGTAGATATATCCATCCTAGTCCATCCTCCAGCCCTATTTCAGGCCACCAATTTCGTGTCTTCACCGATTTCACGAATCCAATGCTCGACGGGCATGCGGTAGATATATCCATCCTAGTCTATCTTCCAGCCATATTTCAGGCCACCAATTTCGTGTCTTCACCGATTTCGTGAATCCAATGCTCGATGGGCATGCGGTAGATACTACTCTGTCAAGAAAGTACCGGGAAAAGATCAATAATACATAAAATGTCTGTTATTCATCCAAATTTATTTTATCACCTTCAAAGTCGTCCTTTAGAAACGATACACTTGCGCCAACGAATAATCCATTCATCAAAACATTTTTTAAACGCTGCTTCCGGAATTGAGTTCAGTTCTCGCCGCGAATTCTCCTTTATGTCTTCTATCGATTGAAAACGGGTGCCACACACACAGCTTGTTGACTAGTTTGCATGTCAAACTCGTAAACCCACGTCTCGTCACCAGTAACAATGCGTTTCATGAATGTTGGGTCCGAACTGACTCGTTCTAGCATGTCCTCAGCGACTTTCATGCGATTGAGTTTTTGGAGAAAATTCAGATCTTTTGGGACTAGCCGAGCAGCAACATGTTTCATACCCAAATGATTAGTTAAAATGGTACGGATCGTCTCGTGAGATACAGTAAGTTCGGCGGCTATCTCTCTCAGAGTTGAATGGGGATTTTCAGTCACTATTTCCTTCACTTTTGCGATATTAACTTCAGTTGCAGACGTTGACGGCCTACCAGAGCGAGGCAAATCTTCCATCACATCTCGACCGCTTTTGAACGCTTTGAACCACTCATAAGCACGAGTTTTTGATAAAGTCGATTCACCGTAAGCCTTCTGAAAATGTTCAGTGACTCCGAACACGAAATTCCATTGGCGATGCCAAATTTAAGACAAACTCTTTGTTCGATATTTTTGTCCATTATGAAATTCGCAATACACACTATATATGATATTACTAAAACCAGCACTGTATTTAATATAAATAACAGATGCAACTCAAACTCCGCGCCAAAATGGAAAACAGTTGTGCCAATCTAACAACTACAAAAAAAACAAAGATTTGAATTTGGAACCATACACAAATCATCCATTCCCGATACTTTTTTGACTGAATGTATATCCATCCTAGTCCATCTTCCAGCCCTATTTCAGGCCACCAATTTCGTGTCTTCACCGATTTCGTGAATCCAATGCTCGATGGGCATGCGGCAGATATATCCATCCTAGTCCATTCTCCAGCCCTATTTCAGGCCACCAATTTCATGTCTTCACCGATTTCGTGAATCCAATGCTCGATGGGCATGCGGTAGATATATCCATCCTAGTCCATCCTCCAGCCCTATTTCAGGGCACCAATTTCGTGTCTTCGCCGATTTCATGAATCCAATGCTCGACGGGCATGCGGTAGATATATCCATCCTAGTCCATATTCCAGCCCTATTTCAGGCCACCAGGCCACCAACTTCGTGTCTTCACCGATTTCGTGAATCCAATGCTCGACGTGCATGCGGTAGATATATCCATCCTAGTCCATCTTCCAGCCCTATTTCAGGCCACCAGGCCACCAATTTCGTGTCTTCACCGATTTCGTGAATCCAATGCTCGATGGGCATGCGGTAGATATATCCATCCTAGTCCATCCTCCAGCCCTATTTCAGGCCACCAATTTCGTGTCTTCACCGATTTCATGAAACCAATGCTCGACGGGCATGCGGTAGATATATCCATCCTAGTCCATCTTCCAGCCCTATTTCAGGCCACCAGGCTACCAATTTCGTGTCTTCGCCGATTTCGTGAATCCAACGCTCGATGGGCATGCGGCAGATGTATCCATCCTAGTCCATCTAGCTTATCAATGAATTACTGTTTCACTACATAAACTGTCCGCATTCCTATAATTTGAGGTTTTCGCCGAATACATGATGAAATAAATAAAAATGAAACGCAGAATACTTGTGAAAGTAATTATGTCCTTATTCGTTTTACACTCGTATTATCATAAAAGTTTGCAATATTGACACAATCAAATGGAACCCCAAAATAGAACAGATGCGACAAAATTACAACAAAAACACATTTCATTTAACAGTACGAAGTAAACCATACTCCGAAGACCCTCAGGGCAGCTTGGCTCGAATTGCTTTTGGATGTCAAGAGAAAAAACAAACAATCATAACAATGTGAACAAACTCGTTGGGTACAGGATAAAACTCTCAGTTGCGTTCAACATATAAATGTGTTAAATCCAGTTAAAGAATTAAGTTCTCCCTTAGAAACTAGAAACTGCAGCGTCTACGAGTTAGAGCATAAAATGAGTCGCTAGTCGCTACGTCACCGACTAATGTAAAGTCACCTTAATTTGAATTATAAAGAAAAGCGACGCACGCATTGTTGTAAACTTATTTGTTTAAATAATCTGTTAGATTATACTAGGGCGCAGTTTTGCCGTTAAATAATATCAGAATCTGTCTTCATGTTTATTAGGTAGTCTAACTCAATATATTTGGTTATACATGGAATATTAAACTAAAGAGTTTTTGTCAGAATAAATAAGAGGATCTATCGAGTCACCCATATTTTGAGTGTCATGAACTGCAAGATATTTCACAAATATTGGGACACTACGCCAAAACACAGAAATAAATTGATAGATAATGCCTTTTAATTACACCAAAAGCGTGTTTCATTGGCTTGATGCTAAATTCGTACGATTGTTCAAAACCAGCAATAATTATTTTAAAAGAATGTTCGCAATCGCATCACGGTCTCAAATTTTAAAAACAAACTATTTTTTCTACATTTTGATAAGTTTTTGATATTGATTTCCGCTAAGATGACATTGTGACTTGAATTATGTAGCATTTTAACTACGACCACTGTAAGGTGGGAACAGCAATCAAGCGTCACAATAAAAGTACATATTATGCCATCATCATCATCATATCAGCCGAAAGACGTCCACTGCTGGACATAGGCCTCCCTCAAGTGTTGCCACAACAACCGGTCCTGCGCGTCTCGCATCCATCGACTACCCCACGAGTCCCGCGACCCTCATCAAGCCATCGGTCCACCTTATGGGAGGCCTTCCAACGCTGAGTACGAATTCTGGAGTAATTATGTACCCACGTAAATATATTTGTTTACTTTAGTCCATTCTCTACGGAACAGTTTGTATCAGGGTACCGGGTATTTGAAACTACGTAATTCCAATAACACTAGCTCTTTAAAGTGGTTACTTTAACAAGTAATTACAGGACTTTTACGCCTAAATATTGAAGTTATATTGGAATTATAACGGAATATCGTACAACTTTAATATTGAACGTATATTAAAAAGGGTTTTTGGTATAGGAAATTTGATAAACGTAGAATTTTGTGAAGATATTTGGATGTTTGGGGCTCATAGCTAAGTGAAAACCGCAGCATGAGCAAGTTTTTGAGGGTAAGCAACGCTTGCCATGGATCGGACACCTTTCCTGCTGCCGGCTGTCATTTGTATATCATTGACAATCGATAAGGTGCTACTCAACTGTCAAGGGATCAGGGGTTTAAAAAGGGCCTGCAGACGGCGAGCATTGGGTGGCTCGCCGTCTGATCAGAACCAGGCCCGGGTCGACGGCACGCTGTGTTGCACGCGCGCCTCAAAGAGGTTTTAGTCAGTAGGAGTCTGACATTCCATCCTGCTTCACTTAGAGTGGGAGGAGTCAATTGATGATTTCCCATTCTTGAAATAGAAAATTAGGAGAATCATATTAGAATCGTAATATTAATCATGCAACAATCTATCAAATATTTTTTTTTATCTTTATCGCATTAATGCTTTAGCATTAGGTTCAAGGTTGATTGGGAAAATTTGACACTGACAGGTAGCGCGATGTGTTTCTAATTCTGCTTAAGTGGCCTTTTTAAACCCGCTGGTGCTACCCAATTCCTAGGTTGAGGAAGTCAGATGGGCAGTCGCTCCATGTAAAATGGAGCTGTTTCATTCGATTTAACCCAAACATAGATTTGATTCTTGATTCATCAGATCTTGTTTGATCAGATTGATATTATATTATTACTCACACTAATATTTAAATGGATGCTATACAGGGCCTTAAAACAAGATTTTTGTATGTAGCTATTAGACTTACAAGTAGGTAGAGGACAAAGAGAAGTCACAGGCAACAGCTAGTTAGAAAATAAAATCTCAATTGAACGTAAACATAGGTATTTTTTTTTTATTATCTTCTTATTTAAATTCATATTCCATTTTCATGCTGGTGAAATCATTAAAACATAAAATTACGCCAATTTGTCTGATTTCAATTAAAAGTATGCGGTTTCATACGTTTAAAATAAAATTTTATTTGGTTCTGTTACAATTAAATATAATTACGTTATTTTAATTTTAATCAAGTTATTTTTATAAGTACACGGTCTGGAGTAAGAACTTTTTTCACGAATATGTATTCGTAAAAAAAACTGCCGACTTATTAGGTTTCATCTAAAAATTTTGGAAATATGAAATCTCGCAAGCCTGCTAGTTTAGCAAGCTGTATTAATATTTTTCACTATTTTTTTATAAGTACATATCCAAGTATGTAACTATGTACTATTTTTTTTAGGGTTCTGTACCCAAAGGGTAACCAACGAAACCCTATTAACAAGCCTCCGCTATCCGTCCGTCCGTCCGTCTGTCTGTCAGCGGGCTGTATCTCAAGAACCGTAATAAGTAGACAGTTCAAATTTCCACAGATTGTTTATTTCTATTGCCGCTATGACAACAAAGAATAAAAGTTTAGGTGTATATACGGAACCCTTCGTGTGCGAGTCCAACTCGCACTTGGCCGGTTTTTTTCACTATTTTTTTATAAGTACGTATCCAAGTGTGTACCTACCTATTTACTACTTTTTTTTTATCGATAACCTTATCTCTCCATAAAGTTGCACTTGCCACATTCTGTCTCTGCATCACCATAAGGTCCACTGGTAGAAAAACCTAATAAACCGCCTTATTACAGTGTTTTTTACTAATGCCTAAAGTTTCAATAAAAATAGTTTACATATTTTCGGCTGAAGTAATTCCCATAAATAATCCCTCTACGGTGTACATACACGATTCTTTGATCGGAAGGAAAAAGGAATTTTCTTTGGTTTTCGGAACAAACCTGTCTTTTTTTTTTTTTTTTTTGCAACGACTGCCATCTGATCTCCTACTTATTGAAAACGGTAAAAATGATTTATTCATGGGGACCAATATTTAAATGGACACTTATGTATTTTCAAGAGTCTATTACGGTGTATTTCTCCGTTCCGAATTCGGAACTTTATTTATGTACGTTAATTTGTTTTCTTTCTTTGTTTATCTTTAACTAGCGACTCGCCCCGACTTTGCACGGGTGCAAATTATGTACTAAAACCTTCTTTGAGAACCCCTCTATCTATTAAAAACCCGCATCCAAATCCGTCGCGTAGTTATACAGATCTAAGCATACATAGGGACAGCGGAAGCGACTTTGTTTTATACTATGCAGTGACTTGCAACTCGAACCTGCTTCATATGGGTGCGATTTACTGCAGTCGACTCTGTTAATATCTCACCATGTAGGTAAGCTTAGGTGAAGTGAACATGAATTGAGCTGTTAATCAATGCTACTTCCGACTAATATTCTAAATGCGAAAGATTGTGAAGATGTATGGATTTTTGTTACTCTTTCACGTCAGATGGCAGAATTTGGAACAGATAGATTATAGTCTGGAATAGCACATAGGCTATACTTTCTAGCGATCACGCGGGCGAAGCCGCTGGCAGAAGCTAATACAAACATAATAGAATGACAGTTTACTTCATGCTAACTAAATCTAAGTTAGCACCGTGAGACGTTGACAGAATAGACCAGCTCATGCGGCAGCACCGATCGAACAAAAATATTTATGTGCTAAATGCTAGTTTAGTAATATGCATAATTCATGTCGCCTACAAAATGGGAGTCGTAAGAGGCAACTAAGGGTCTTGCGAGAGAATGTGAGCAGTGTTCTCTGTAAAACTCAACACCATACACTGCGATCGCCAACCCGCCTGCGAAGCGTGGTGATTATGGCAACACCCCCCCCCCCCCATCTTGGGAGAGGCTTTTGTCCAATAGTAGACGTATTTTGGCTGAAATGATGATGACGATGACATAATATAATTCATGTAGCTTAAAATTATTATTACTATTGCCTAATTCAGGCACTTCTTTTTGTTCATGCCTTTGTTACTAATTTTAACCAAGCTGTTGAGGCATTGTTGACTAACAAATATTAATGTCTGAATTATAGAATTTGCATAATTGTGGTCATAACGTTGATTGATGATCAATCCATAACATAATATAATATAACAAGATTCCAGCTGGTTAGTTGATCTTTGACTCTTGTAACGAGAAGTTAGAACTTCTTGTTACAAGAGTCAAAGATCTATCACGGGGTCGTAACAAAATATCTATAACCTAGATACACAAATCTGAATGCATTGTACAGATAGTAAATATAACCAACATAAACCCATTAGACATGACATATATGCTTAATTAAGATCCAGTGTACTTTCACGCCAAAGTGAAAAATAAAATAAAAATAAGTCGAAATGTTCCTACCGAAAATGTTTCAAATTCACCTGGTTCTTGGTTAGTTCCGGCTGTCATTTCAATATCTTTGACAGTCGTTACGGTAAATTCGAATTCAGAAAATATACACTAGTCTTACCAAGATTGTGAAGGTTAAATAGGCAGTCGCTCCAAATAAAATACTAGTATTCAGCTGCATACGGTTAGACTGAAAGCCAACCCTAACGAAGATAGGAAAAGGCTAAACAGATTTACTGAATACTGCTTTAAAATAGTATAAGTTTCAAATAACTAAGCATACTCGAAAAGCTTTGTTTTACACTGATCAAATTATACTTTGTCATTCATTTAGGACTTTTAATTTGGAACGCATCAAAATATTAAACGAGTGACTGATGTATAAACGCAGCATAAGTGAATGAAAGAGTATGTGTGTTAAAGGGAAGGAGGTACAGGAGAGACGACGAAAGGACAACATTTTAATTTGATAAAGTCTAAGCAGAATTTAAAAAAATAAACGAGGATTTCAAGTTTTTCGTACGTTGGTTCTACCGCATCCCCCCACATTGATGTATAAATTGCGTAATTTAATAAAAACGTTATACCTTGCCAGTAGCCCTCACTCAGGCGCCAGGTGCAAGGAGCACTGAAGTACAGGTGACAAATCTACCCTTATTACTCCGCTGTCGATTCTGTAAATAATGCGATTTTGTATTGAAGTCTAGGTTAATATTAAAGGTATTATTGTTTTAACCAGTGGATCGCATTTTTTTTAAATTGATAATAACACTTGTAACTATTATTTATTTTGTACCAATGTGACTCACAGTGCAAGTTAACATAAATTAACTCACAACTATGTTCGTGATTTTGGAGAAGGATTGTTAAAGATAGAAAGCAATGGAAGACATTAGACGTTTGCCGTTAGAAGTAACCTTTTCACTCTTGACCTAAAGACTATATCAGGAAACACAGACTCTAAGGACTCTTGACCTAAAGACTATATCAGGAAACTCCACTCCTTAGCTGTACGTACTATAAATGTGTTCTCAAAACGTTTTATGCGGTGTGGGTGTGATGTTCACCAAGTACCGGTAGCGCATCGCCGTACGTCTTGTGGTCTGGTGCTGGAACGGGCTTGGCAGAATTGAGCTATATAATTCCGTCGCACACCCCCCAAAATTGAACTGATAGAAAACCGACACGCTAGCAACTCGGCGTGAATGCTCAAGACTTTGGAACTTTGACACAACGAACATATCATTGCCGAAGACCCTCTTGGCTCGAATCTCAATAAAATCAAGGGAATCAATCTGGTAGATATTAGGTAGATCCGTCCCAAAGATGAAAGAAGTACTCCATACACGATCGAACCATATGCGATCGTTTCAGCAGCTGTTTCGGCGTGAAGAACGACCCTTTGCTAAGATCCCCAACTTTGTGAAAGCCACTTGAGCCTTTGCCTCTATGAAAGGACCAAAATTTGTTGAATCAGCTTGACTATCCTTCGTTAGCTTGCTTCCAAACGAAAGCCGAAATAGGCGTGTCAGGAGCGGATACAACTCAGGTGCACAAGTTTTCAGTACAAACCGGTATCCCTTCGGGGCCACTAGCCTTGTTCACGTCTGGGTTACGCAGTACTCTACGGACGTCCTTCTGATGAATGCGAATGTCCGACAAACTTGACTTGCATCCATTAGAAGAAGCATGGTGCTTCGCGCTACCAGGATCCAGACGTGAAATTCCGCAAACAAAGAAGCAAACAAGTTCGATTTCTCCTCAACGGAATGGGCCAGCGACCTGTCGGGTCTCAGCAGGTGGTGATGAGGGGTGGCAGAAGTTCGATTCAAATGATTTAGCCAGAGATCAAATCGCCTTACTACCTCCTGGTTATGAATCAAGTCTGTTCTTAATTCGGCTAATATGCTCATACCGAGCCCTCCGCAACACCTTCTTGCAAGACTTGGCAACCCTGTTGAAGGCTCTCTTCTTCTGACTCACGTCATTTGCTTTGCACGCACGAGGTACACCGCGTGTTTAAGCGCATCAAACCAGGGACGTAGTACTCTAGTACCCGCCGCATCACATCTGCCACGGCGTCCGCGGATGGCGAAAGCATCAGTTGAAGAAAAGCAAGCTACCAAGGATAACATACGAAGAAAGATTGCATGCCATCCCAATCTGCTGACCTGTATTGCTATACCCGCCTAGTGTCTCTAGGACTATTCCCTGCCCGATCCTAGTCCTAGAGAAAAAGACCCTCAGTCCGTAAAGTCCTAAGACTTCACCGGACAATGGTCGGAACTACATAGTGGTATCGACACCGAGTAGTGGTCTGGATCTGTTGTCAGCAGAAGGTCCAAGCAATTGGCTGTGTGTGAATCAGCATCCGGCATCCTCGTTGCCTCTTGGACAAGCTGAGTAAGATTTAACGATATCCATTATCAAATAATTAACCATAGCTTCCTTACCCCAGCCGAAATACTGGAGGAACGATTACCAATACAATATTCCAAACTGTCCACAAACATGTCCATGATTCAGTTTTCTTTGAATAATTAACAGATATTTTCTGTACGGTCTAAATCAAAACGGTCAGAAAAACCTTACGTCAGCCAGCAGGTAAATGTTATCTTTTCAAAGTGGACTTTTCTATTTTAGCAATGTTATTTAAAATTCAGATTCCGAGGAAGCCAAACAAAACAATATCCAGGCTCTGTTCAAGCTATCTTTTCTTAACGGATATTTCTATTTTTGCTATCTCGACACTGGAAACCAAGTCGATAAAAATGTTTATGTACAACGTGTAAATCTATACTAATATATAAAGCTGAAGAGTTTGTTTGTTTGTTTGTTTGTTTGTTTACTTGAACGCGCTAATCTCAGAAATTACTGGTCCGATTTGAAAAATTCTTTCAGTGTTAGATAGTCCGTTTATCGAGGAAGGCTATCATCACGCTTAGACCAATAGGAGCGGAGCAGTAATGAAAATTGTGACGCAGACGAAGATGCGCGGGTCAACTATCTATCTTATCTTATAATATATATAAAAATGAATCCCTACTTCCCCTGGTCATCGCATCATGCTTGAACAGCTGGACCGATTTCGATAATTCTTTTTTTTGTTGTGTGCGTTCTGGTCCCGAGAAGGTTTTAGGCTATATTTTATCACGCTATGTACTTTGGAGGATGAGCAATATTCAAAAATGTCTGTTTTAACGACAAGCACAAGGTTCGATCCCAATTATTTTTGTATTTATTTTATCTTTTGAACTTTATTTTTGCACCAAAGTATTGTCAAAAAAATAATAAAAAGGGTTTTTTTACACTTAAAATAAAATTTAAATTAATATTTCACATTTTGCCAAACGGTTTAGTAGGGAATTGTTATACAAACCACAACTTAATG
The DNA here is from genome assembly GCA_950371165.1 of Lacanobia oleracea. NCBI lineage: Eukaryota > Metazoa > Arthropoda > Insecta > Lepidoptera > Noctuidae > Lacanobia > Lacanobia oleracea. The sequence goes on along the minus strand of OX493387.1, from coordinate 16,583,711 downwards.
TAACTTTGCAGATACTTATGCGTCTAACCTTAGCTATGTTTATCATCACGCTATACTTTCAAGGAGCTGAGCAGCGAAAAACTGTGACATAAATAAGATCGGCTATTTCAACCAATCGTCAACAGTACCCATAGACCATCGGTTTAGAGAATGCCTTTCTAACGACTTGGTGTGGGTCCGAATCCAAACAGTTATGATTATTTTTGAATTTTGTACATATTTTTAAATTATTCATTTCCTTTCTTTTTTATTTTTGCTAATATTTTTATATATTTATAACATGTTATTATTGGATTTTGTATTTTTTTTTGGCATTTATCAATGTTTAAAATATAATGGCCCACATGTTAAATGATAATTAACAGAACGCATCACGTTCAAAAGTACAAAACCATTGTAGATAACTTTTACACATAAACCGGATAGGAATTGTGGCAATTTACATGAAATCAACATTACATAATATGCAGATACCCATAATGCCATCTATTGACCTCAAGACAGCATGAGAATTACGTCAAAACATATTATTTTAGTTATTAGTGGTACTTATAAGACGTCTGAAAAAAGGGATTCTTTTAATACCTTAAAAACATCGTTCTGAATGAATTCCTATTCATAAAAATAAAACAAAGTCAGAACTAATATTTCGACAGTTCAACTTCAGATTCCATAGATGGCGTTATGTATTTGATCTCATTTTTTTAAATCGTCAACAGGCGACCGCTTACATTTGCTAAGCTTAACTTGAGTTGCTCAAAAATGAATCTTTACGGGTCTAGGGCCTGGGATCACGTCATACCACCCGTGAGCAGCTGGCGAAGTCCTATGGTAGAAGAGTCGCGAAAAGAGTTGAATTAGATTGGTTAATCGGATGTCTAACTGGGTTTTAAAAACTTAAATTATTGAGAATTAACTTGATTCTTCAAGTAGTTTCTTAACTTAATAGTTTGAAGAATAGCACCATTCATATAGCGCAAAATAATATTAACATAGGTAGGTACTAAAGATCAAATATGCAAACATATTGCCTTTTTATAGCCCGACGCCATAAAGAAGGCTGTTAAAGGCAGCATGCACAGAGCGGTCCACACTGCAGAAGACCGCATGGATACGCGGCGTGTGTGGTCGCGATCCTCAGCATTCCAGAAACGACGGAGAAGAAAAAAAATGCGAACATGATATAAGAAGGCCATTCAAATGCGCATTATTTTACGAATACTGTTAAAAATTGCCGATGGTATACACCACAATCAAAGGATGGTTAGGTTATTTTAGAAGATAGCCTATGTTGTCCGTTGCTTCAGCATAATTCATTACTTCTGTAAACGGAGTATCCACCGACCAAGCAGACTATTAATACGGATAATAATGACAAATGTTTTTGGGAAAAATAAGAAAAATATTTCCATGAAAACGCAAAGGAAGAAAATGATATTACCATCCGATCAAATTTTATGATTTCTATTTAAATATGATATTTCTAAAAAACTTTGCAAAGGCACTTGGCTGAAAGTCACACGTATACAACTAACTGTCATAGTAGCTGAAATAAGATTTCGGCTGATTGCTCCGGCATGGCTTCACTAGGAATTGAACAGTCTTAACTGTTTAAGTCCCAGTAAAGCAACAGCTCAGAGCCAAAAACTATCCGTATCCTATCCGGGTTTCACCCTCCAGTAGATCATGGGAAACTGTAGATACCCAGGCAATGACGCCAGAGACGAACTTTGCGAAGAGAGTTTCCGAGACGGTACTGCTGGACCTGTACCCACTTCTCTTCTTACCTTTCTCACTGATTCGTACATGAATTTGCCAGAGATTAGCTGAACCACAAGACAACGGATGGTCAGCGTCTACAAATTACAGTGCAGCCTATACATGCGACTAACTAAGCGACTTCTCAACCCAAGCAGAAATACCCTCCGAATAATAACAGGTAATTACGGGTCATTTCCCGGTAAAAAAATATCTTTTAAACATAGGCACTGTGGCACGATAGATCGATGATTTTAAAAAGGTTGGCAGTGGATGGACGTGGACTGCACAAGACCGGAATGGTTGGCGCTTTGTGGGAAGCTTACATTTAACTGTGGCCGGCAATTGGTTGAAATGATGACGATGATAGTCGCCAAAGACAGCCCAATGTAAGAGGTTGCTTCGATACCAAGAAATCAGTAGCACACTTCATTCTGGAAATGAGGCCTTTGTTACCCGACGTGAGATGAGGACACTCAGCGAAACCTTGCCAGGACTCCTAAGCACAATGGCGCGAATGGGAGTCTAAGTGCGGATAACGGAATCTCAACTGTACTCTCTCCGTTGCGGGTAGTCTTTCCATTTGGATACAGTTTTCCATTTCAAGTTTATGTAGCTCTACCCTAGCAACTTTTTTAAAATAAAACGTTTCTCATTACGAAAAATTACTAAGATTGGTCGGCGTTTTGAATAGAAGAGGTGATACTGCATTTCCCTTGCATTCAAAGGGGGTCAAGCAATGCTAGAAGTTGACTATTCGTATGTCTTATGCCACAATGGTTGCTGGTCGCTCACAATGGGCCTCATCAGAAGGCTTAAAGTCACTCAAAGGGCAATGGAGAGGGCAATGCTTGGAGTTTCCTTACTTGATCGAATCAGGAACGATAATACTCGCAGAGTAACCTTAGTTGTTACCGACATAGCCTGAAGTATCGCCAAACTAAAGTGGCAGTGGGCAAGGCATATTTCTCGCAGAACAGACGGTCGATGAAGCCGAAAAATTCTGGAGTGACGACCGCGTACCAGAGACGCAACGTTGAAAAGCCTCCCACGAGGTGGACCGATGAAGATCGCGGGTAGCCGATGGATGAGAGACGCGCAGAACCGGTCGTTGTGTCAACGCTTAGGGCTATGGCGACGCTATGTCCAGCAGTAGAGGTCTTTCGGCTGATATGATGATATCTTATCTTAACGATCTTACCTAGCGACATCAAACTATATGACATAGGTACATGCAAACGAACATGCGTGCTACAGCTATCTTTTTCTAATCTTCTAATGTATAAAAATCTCGGATCACAGTGTTTGTTATCGAATTCCACCGAAATGACTTGCCCGATTTACATTTAATTTTTGTGTTAATTTTATATGGCAAAACAACGTTTGCCGGGTCAGCTAGTAAAATGAATAAACGTTATACCTGAAAAAGGGGTACTTATACTCATCATAATTAAAAACTTTTACAAAGGGACCAACCAAGAAATCGCGTAAATAAATCAGCTGTTCAGTACATTTTGTCTAGTTACGGGCACAGAAATGTATGGGGCAGTCGTTTTTTCTTTCGCGTTTTTTTTTTGTTGATACCATAATAAAAATGGTTTGTTATGATGATTACAATGACCTCTTAAGTATTGCGTTTAATCTGTAACATAAATAAATATATTTAACTAACTTTTCTCATCATTGTCTGTCTAGCCTTTTCCTAACTATGTTGGGGTCGGCTTCCAGTCAAACCGGATTTAGTTTAGTTGAATACGAGTTTTTTACGTGGATCTGCTGCCTACCAGACCTCCACAACCCATTAACTGGGTAATTTAGCTAACTTTTCTAATCCAGTTAAAGTCTTAAATCCAAATTTAAAACTGTTTAAACGTTAAATAAATCACATTGGGATTGGTTAGGAGGCTAATTAACTAGAGCGTCCCACGGAGCCGCAGTTACAGATGGACAGACAAACCTATTAGACCGTGTAATTAGTCCATATGGCGCCATCGTTAACGCTGAATTTAAAGAACATGACACTGTTTATGCTGAATTGTGAGGCGAATATTGATTGAAGGTTCGCGAAAGCCTCATTCATTTGTAAAGTAAAGAGATGGTTTCTGTAGACCCTAAGACTTCCAGAGATTATTTTCTAGGTACTTGGGCCTTATTATGACGTCTTTATAATATCATGATTCCGCTGTGGGAGGAAGACGGAGATATAGAAGACGCATAACACTATCCCTTTTTCACAACTGATTCTTGATGCCACACGCCGTAGGGCAGATCTAATTTGTAATTTAATTTTTTTGTGATGGGTTTGCTCTTGTCTCTAGTCTAGGTCAGAGATGACAGAGACAAAGTCGACGATGGCGTGAAGTTACCCAGAAAAAGCCTGTGAACACTATTGCTTAATGCAATAGTCTTATCAACCACAACTGTAAGATAGGCCTCAGGGTCGAAGCCCAGGTAAAAAGCCAGAGATTATATTTATTTCTTTCATGTTACCAGCAACACAAAGTATCCTATTGACGAACAATGTTGCACAACTTTTATTCACATGAACACGAATCTTACAATAGAAATTCAAAAATATTTTACATATCAACTGAATCGTACAGCAATTGAATATTTTACAAAAGCACGCTAACTTGTTATATTCCAGAAGAAGCCCTTTGTGGATGTAATGGGAATGCCATCTTGAGATCTTGTTAAAGAGAAGAGCCACTTGACTTCGACTGAATTTTAACTTATGAGAAACTTTTCAGTGGACGATTATACGCTAAACTTGTATGTATGTATGTATGTATGTATGTAAATCGGGCTGGTTTCCGCAACTCCACGACTAAGCGCGTATTTTGCGTGTAGGTGGGACAAATGCGTCATTCGATCCACCCCAGCTCCCCAAGGAAGGCCAGCAACGCCTTGGTGTTACTAACTATCTCGCAGAGGGTACCTGGGTTTCCGAAGTACTTTGCCCTGTAATCCGCAACCACCGGGCAGCTTAGAAGCAGGTGTGCTGCTGTCTCATTCTCCTCCATGCAGGCTCTGCATAGCGGGCTGTCAGTGACTCCTATAGCATAGAGGTGTTTATTAAAAGACCCATGGCCAGTTGTTACGGCTGTGACTGAACGCAACTGTTGTTTAGTCAGTCTTAGGGCTTGTTTTGTGAAACGGCCATTTATAGAGGGAAGTGCCTCCTTGGCCTGCCTACACTCACTATGGTCAGCCCATAGCTTGTGATGTTTATCTCCGGTGCGTTTCCTTACCAGATTGCGTAAGTACCGAAAGGCAGCGGCACGATGGGCTCAGGTCCCATTGCTGACAAACTAGACCCCCTTCGGGCGAGTTCATCCGCAGCGTCGTTGCCTCGAGATTCACTGTGTCCCTTGATCCATTGAATGGTTACTTTGTTATGTCTACCAACCTGGTTTAGACGTTGGTGACACTCGAGAATCAACCCAGAGCTCACTGTGTGGCTGTTCAGAGCTTGCAGGACAGCCATGCTGTCCGAGAGTATCAAAAAACTTGTATTAGCTTCAAAATAAACTACTCGAGCTTCACTCAAGGACTATTACTGTAAAACTCGTTCTTTTTTGATATTTACAATTCAAAGTTTATGGAGTTATTTGATTAAATATGCTGATAGATGATTGATTCGACCCGACCGATAGACCGCATCTACTCATCAATATGTAAATACATTTTGGAGGGATTATTCTCACAAAGTAAACTTAAAGCAACCGAGCAAAAATTTGTACCCGAAAGGAAGGAGCATTCAATCTCGCCACATTTCTGTGGAAAATAAGTAAATATGAATATGATATACATAGGAACGAATATAAAAATCTATACTAATATATAACGCTAAAGAGTTTGTTTGTTTGTTTACTTGAACGCGCTAATCTCAGGAACTGCTGGTCCGGTTTGAAAAATTATTTCACTGTTACATAGCCCATTTATCGAGGAAGGTTATATATCATCACGCTAAAACCAATAGAAGCGGAGCAGTAATGAAAATTGTGACGCAAACGAAGTTGCGCGGGTCAACTAGTTTAATAATATACGTAGAGTTTCATCTGCTTAAAATCTTGCTGTTGTTGCAACATTGCTTGCTGGTACCCCTTAAATCACTTAAGGATAGGTCCTAACAGGAGTTGCACGCAAGAGATTCTCGGATGATATGTTGTGAGGTAACGAGCCCCCTTTCTCTGTGCTGATGGTGATCTTCTATGTAGTTTTAGTGGGATGAAAATTCCACTCTCTACCGAAATTATCTCCAAAACCCGGGCGCCTTTGAAAGATTTCCTCTAAATACAAAACGTAAAAATATAATTTCTGAATCCAAACATAACGGTAGAGACAGGTACTGCAGTACTAATGAATACGAAAAGGTTTCTTTGAGGGTCAAAACTCAATGTTAAACTTGAAACAGTTTGATTACTACAAACGAAGATGAAACTAAGCACATGGCTTAAAACACTGGATTACTCACAGACGAAAAACATAGTTAAGGAAAAACACTCGTAACAACATAATAATAGTAATGTAGGCAAACAGTCTCTGATATAACCCCAGAACCACCAAGCACAGTCATTCAGACAAACACACACACACCACTTAAGAGCAAGCTGGCACTAATTGTAATTATTTTAATTTTGTTTTATTGTATACATTGTAAACGTTCTGCAAACGGGTGAAGACATTGACTCCTGTAACACAGGTACCACCTAGCTCAGAAGCTCATGTAACCCCCTTTGTGTCAATAAAATATTGTATTATTATTACTACTAATATCTTGACACCATACAATATACTAATCCAAACCAATACTCAGGGGTATAACAAGCGTGACGCATGCATTCGCATCGTGTCTGTTTCCGTGATTTAGTTGTCGATGCGATTGCTTCAGTCATTCACTCGCCCGACAATCGTTCTATTGCTCACCTAATAGCATGCAGCACGCCACACGCAGTCGAATTAGATATTCCGATGATGATGGGTGTATGCCTACGTCGTGACATAATTTTTTCGATATAAGAAAATAAAACTGATGGCGCCAATTCTCGAGTAGGAACGTTCTTTAAAAAACTGGCCAAGTGCGAGTTGGACTCGCGTGCTCCTCACTCGCGTGCAACGAATTTATTTATTTAAATATGTTATTTTAACACTGCATAATTCTTGTAGATTTTCCTGTAATCTATAGGTAGAGATAAATGGTAATTTTTCGTCTAATTTTTTGAATAACATCAAAACCATTTATTTTAAAATTATGAAACAAACAAATAAAACCCTCATAGTAAGCCCTTTTATTTAATACATGTCACACGGTATCGTTAAAAATCTTTTTTTTCTAGTTAGACCCCCAAAAGTGAACTCCTTACTAAAAAAAAATTACGTAACCAACCCGTGTTTGGGTCACAAAAGTTCATATGTGCAACAAACTTCAACAGAATCGGTCTAGTGGACCCGGAGAAAATTGGTTGTGACAGACAAACAAACAGACAGACAGACTCTCGAACGATCCTATAAGGGTTCCGTTTTTTGTTTGGAACCCTAAAAACGTGAAATATCCCGAGATGAGATCTGCAGTTTCCAAATTGAGATTTCATATTCTTCTTCTGTGGGCAGTAAGGTCTAACGACCCCACACCCTAGTGTCAGAGTTTCTAAACCGCCTCAACGGAATCATCTTTTTATCAGACAATTTGGTGATTCAAGCCTGCAATGTCCTAGCCAAACTGGAAACAACTTTGCAAAGTATGCTTCCCGTGGTCACAAGGTAGTTAGATTTCATATTGAGAACTTGTTTAACAATAGCATGAGAATTTGTTAAGCTTTAGAATTAAAAGAGGCTTTGCTAGTAAGACTGCTAATGTTACTGGTTCTTTACATACTAGCTTCGTGTGTTGTTTTATTTACGAATGCTGTTCACTTTATTTCAGAGATTATTTGGTACGTTAACAGCACTAGTACGTTTTAAGACAGGACATTACAGTACTACATTATCTAGGTTGCTTATATTCTTTGTTAAGGATTGGAAATCATCAACTGACTCCTCCCGCTCTGGGTGAAGCAGAAGAGAGTATCAAACTTTTACTGACTAAAACCCATCCGTGTTCCTCCTAATGCCCTTTGCGTTCCAGGGCTGCGGTGACTCTTTCGAACTGATTCCACAACCCCGGCAAGCTTGCTTATAGATATCCTAGCTTCTAAATCTGGAGATAAATGACTGAATAGAATTTGAACCACTCGTTTCTTTTTTAATTTTGAAACAGTTTGCAGTTTCTAGTGCGAAAAAACTGAATATAATTTTACATTTTCTAATAGTTTATTTTAAGAATAACCATAAATGCAAATTGTAATTAAAAAATTGTGCAAATTTTCGCATAATTTTAGATAAATAATTTATATTTTTTGCCTGTAAAAGAATAATACCATGCCATCACTTCCCGTGGGAGTCGTAAGAGGCAACTAAGGGTATTGCCAGAGAATGGGCAGCAGCGTTCTCTGTAACACTCAACACTATACACTGCGATCGCCAACCCGCCTGCGAAGCGTGGCGATTTTGGCAAAGTTCCCCATCTTGGGGGAGGCCTATATCCAGTAGTGGACGTCTTTCGGCCGAAATGATGATGGTGAATTTATAATTCTGGACACATCAATATTAGTAACCATCAAATATTTATTGAGAGTAACAAAATAACTGATAAAGAATCACTTTAATAGCTACATACGAAACCACGGCGATGAAATACAAATAAATAATTACAAATAGGTCGGTTTAATTAGTAACAGCAAACCCTTAATTATTTAATTATTTTAATTAAACACTATTTGGGTTTCACAGTGTTGTTTACAAATTCGTAGAATTTTCATTTATTTTAACAACGTTGCCATTCGTGGTAAATATTCCAGTTTGATTAAATAATTTTCTGTATCTCTTAAAAAAAAATCTTTTAAAACGATTATTTCCGGAACATACTGACTACCAAATAAAAAAAAAACCAAAATAACTTTAATTTCAAAAAATTCAAGTCGGTAATTTTTTAATTTTCAAAAGTTGGTAGGTATTAACAAAAACTGAAATTCAAAATTGAGATTATTTTGCACTTAGAGGTATTTTTCACTTGTTTGCTGGGAAGCACAGCAAAAAAAGAGCTAACCCAAATAGAGAGCCAGTTCTACAATAATAGATATATCAATTTTCAATATCATAATCAAACAGTGCATCTCATACATGACGGTTTCACCAAGCCCATACTAGCTATCTTGGGAACGGAAACATAGTCGCTTACAATGAGCATGAACAGAAGGCCCCAAAGGGCAATGAAGAGGAGAATGCTTGGAATTTTCTTGCGTGATCGAAACAGAACTACGGGAACCGACATATTCCGAAGAATCGCTAAACTGAAGTCGCAGGGCACATTGCAGGGACCGAAAAGTTCTGGAGTGTAAACCGCGTACTAGAAGACGCAACGTTGGAAGGCTTCCCACAAGGTGGACCGATGACCTGGTGAGGGTCGCGGGTAGCCAATGGATGCGAGAAGCACAGGACCGGTTGTTGTGGCGACACTTGGGGGAGGCCTATGTCCAGCAGTGAACGTCTTTGGACTGATATGATGATGATACTAACCTATCATCAAGACAACTGATTTATATATAAATATATAGTGATATTTTATCATCAACAATGAAATAATTATCATTAAGGAGTTCCATAGGCCATCTCTGATCTTTATCATCAATATCACTTCACCAAGTAACACTTGTTGATAAAAGTACCAAAATCACTATTATGATGGTCTCTTCTTTTCGAGTCAATGGTTAGAACTCCTTAGATTTTTTGGGCCACTGGGCCAACCAATGTGAGAGCGGTGCTTCTGTTCAGAACATGAGCCACACAATGGAGTGCCCAAAGTGCCCATACACCTTTACTTTGAGGGATTTAATGAATGCCACCGACGCTATAATATGCATGGTATGCTTATAATATTTGGCAAATTCCATCAATTCCTCTTGGATCTCGTTAGTACCTAGAACAGAATTATTTTATTATAAAAATAGGACCAATCTTGACATACGTATATCCCTCCCTTATAAAACGTGTTACGAATGACGGAGTTCTGAGGTAACAAACGTAAAAAGCTGAAATAGCTGAAATGAAAACTGCTCCTTCGTTTTGAAGTCGGCGTAACATTTCCATGCAAGCTGTTAAAAGTGACGTCACAAATTTTAAATAATGTAACACAAATATATTCGGGGTCAATAATAGGACAACACTTTCAAAGAAAGTCTGAAGGTTTTGCGGAAGTTGAGTTTAAATTAAATACAGTAACTTCGCGAGTTCGCGTCTTACAGACTTAAATTCAATCTTTAAACTTATACAGTACAGTGCTCGACACAGTTATTGATGTTGAAATGATATCAGTCATCATCATCTGCCTAGCCTTTTTCCAACTATATTGGAGACGGCTTTTAGTCAAGCCGGATTCAGCTGAATAACAGTATTTTACGAGGAGCGACTGCCTACCAGGCCTCCATAACCCATTAACTGGGTAACACGGTACTTCATGGCAAAACTGGAGTCAGAATTACTGGCTTCTGACTATCCGTAATGACTGCCAAAGATCTACAAATGACAGCCGGGACCAACGGCTTAATGTGTTTTCCGAGGCACGGAGGAAACTCCGTATGTTAAGATGGTCACCCATCCAGTACAATGCTCGACATAGTTATTGATGGTGAAATGATATCAGTCTTCTTCTACCTGGCGTTAATCCTGGCTATTGCCAGGGTCCGCCTTCCTACTTAGCTTCCTCCACTTTGCCCGATCTTGAACATCCTTCTCAGTTAGGCCATTGGCTCTCATGTCGGACTTAACGACGTCCAACCAGCGCTTGCGAGGGCAACCACGGGACCTAGCCCCAAGAACAGCCATATTCATGCATCCCCGACCAACGTTCTCCATAGGGCGGCGCATGATGTGGCCATACCATCGCAGACGACACTCTTGCAGTTTTTCCCCCACGTCACGGACACCAAGACTACCTCTGATGAAAGAGTTGCGTATGCGATCGGATCGCGTTACGCCACTCATCCACCTTAGCATCTTCATCTCCGTGACGCGAAGCTCCTGGGTGTGTCTGCTTAGTGCTGGCCAACATTCACCGCCGTACAGTAGGACAGGCCGTATGATGCATTTATATATCTGCCCCTTGAGCTTCGGAGGCATTTTGCGGTCGCATACAACGCCCGTTACCTCGCGCCACTTCGCCCAAGCCGCGCCTATACGTGCTTGGACATCGTCGTCCACGTTGCCAGTCTCGTGCAGCACGGATCCAAGGTACCTGAACGTATCGGACTTTCTGATCAGGTCCGAACCTATTCGGATGAACCTATTTGAATCCGTGCCGCCACAGGACATGTACTCAGTCTTCGCCACATTTAGTCTCAGACCACCGTTTTCAAGCGTGTCCTTCCAAATGTTGACTTTGCGCTCAAGATGGGCTTTGTTCTGATTAACGAGGGCGATGTCATCGGCATACACCATTAGCCATGGGGGCTTATCTTGAATGTTTGCCGTAACTACATTGAGCACTACGTTAAACAAGAACGGGCTAAGAGCCGAGCCTTGATGAACGCCAACAGATATTGGGAAGCCATTCAATTCGCCAACAGTGGTCTGGACAGAGGACACGGAATCGCGGTACATGTCTCTGATAATGTCAATATAGGCCTCGGGAACGCCCTTGAAGCGCAGTGCCCACCAGATGGACTGCCGAAGTATACAGTCGAAGGCCTTCTGCAGGTCTAAAAAGGCCATATGCAAAGCTCTCCTTCTCTCTCTGTAAGCCTCAGCCAGATTCCGTAAGGCAAACACTGCGTCCATGGTGCTGTTACCCACCCGGAAGCCATATTGACACTCAGAGACAGTACACTCGCTACGGAGCCGTGTGTCAATGATGCGCTCGAAGAGCTTCATGGTGTGGCACATGATCTTGATACCGCGGTAGCTACTACAATCCTGTACGCTACCTTTGCCTTTGTATACAGGGATAATCAGGCTAAATCGCCACTGGTTCGGCATTTCCTTGGTGATTAGGATGCGGTTAAAAAGATCCGTCAGAAGGTCCACGCCATGTGGGCCCATCGCCTTCCACACTTCAATTGGCACATTGTCAGGCCCGACCGCTTTCCGGTTCTTCATGTGGCGAAGAGCAATGCGGGTTTCGTCGGGGGAAATAGGGGAAATAAGTCCAAGGTTAGGAGGCGGTTCGGGAGGAAGGTTATGGGGATGCTGTTTGTTAGACAGCTCCGCGAAGTATGTACACCATCTCTCCCTAACAGAGGGGGCATCGTAGAGCAGCTTACCCTGGGCGTCTCTTACACAGAGACATTTGCTAATGTCCCGTGTAGCTTTCTCCCGGGCACGCGCCAGCTTAAAAATAAGCTTTTGCCCCTCCGCAGTTTCCCGCTTGTCGTACAAGGGCGCCAGACTTTTGCTGCGGGCTCTGGCTACAGCTTTTTTGCAAGCGCGCTTAGCCGCTCCATATGCCTCTCTGAGCGGCCACCACGAGAAGTGCCAAGGACGCGCTTACCCGCATCGGTGATTGCTGAACGGATCCTACTCCAGATCTCTTGAGCGGACTCATGCGGAGCACTGATCTCGAGATGCTCGACCTCCGCGATGAAGTCCGACTGCCTAGGACCATCAAGCAACCACCACTTTGTGCGGGGTTTGCGTTTTTCGGTCACTTTCTTTTTCGGTACAACCGCAAAGTCCAGGACAAGGAGGCAGTGTTGAGCCGTTAGGCTTTCACCTGGGATGACTTTGCAGTTGGTAACCTTGCCAATGTGGCACCGTCTCACCAGCAGGTAATCTATTTGGGTTGAGTAGGCACCACTACGGTACGTAATAAGATGCTGGGGCTTCTTCTGAAAGAACGTGTTCGCGATGGCTAGGTCAGACAAAGCGCAGGTGCTGAGTATACTGACTCCCTCTGCATTTAGCTGGCCATATCCAAAACCACCGTGAACACGTCCGTACTCTCCAGCAAACTGACCTACGTGACCGTTGAGATCCCCCCCAACCAAAACACCTTCGGAATTCGGAATAGCGCGTAGTATGTCCTCGAACTCATCCCAGAAGGCCTCCTTTTCAGACTCACAGCAACCAGTTTGAGGAGCATAGGCGCTGATTAGGTTCGTTACCGACCCTTCGATCAGCACCCTAACTCGCATCAACCGGTCGCTGCATCGGTCTACTTCAAGGAGTCCATCCTGAAGGTCCTTAGACAGCACCACGGCCACTCCGCCCCTGCCCGTTGGTGATCCGGTGTACATTAGCCGGTACCCCTGCCCGATGTCACGTGACTTATTTCCCTTCCAGCGCGTCTCCTGAAGGAAGGCGCACTGGACCCGACGCTTCGTACGTCCGCGAGTTCTAGTCAACGTCCGGTTAGGGAGCCAATGTTCCAGGTGGCAAAGCGGAACTTCTTCTTGGGTACTGTCCTCTTTAGCCGTGCCCGTACTCGACACGGTAGCCCTAGCTCACTTATCGCAGGTTTAGGGCGATGTGCCTGCGCGTCGTTATGCGGCGACGCCCTAGCCCGAGTACCCGTTTTCAACTTCTTGTCCATTTTAATATTTGGCTGAAGTTGGTTTTACGTGGGGCGACCAGCCGTCTGACCCCCACAACCCTACGAGAGGGAAACCAGGTTCGCCAGAGCCTCGTCCGTTGGACAGCAGGGTGCACCGCTAGCAGGTGAGGTTGGCTTGGGTCTTAAGATGGTCCGGGCGTCGGAGGAGGGCATACGCTGCCCTCTTCCGGCCCCCCCTAACTGGGTCCTGAGGCGTCGGACTTGGGGATATCCGTCGCCCCCCATTCATTCGGACCCGAGGTGGCGGCGCGTGGTGTTCCCGTGCGCCCCTCTTTGACGTTGCGGGGGGAGTCAAACACCTCACTTCCCCCGCTGACCCGAGGTGGCCTGCAGAGGCGGGCCGGCACCAGCCGGGTATTACGGAAGTCGCATTAGTTCTCGCGATCCCCGGTTGGTGAGAGATGGAGCACCGGGGTGGTTTTAGTCAGTAAGAGTCTGACAGACCCCTCCGCCCGCCCCAGGGCGGAGGACATCCATGAGGATTTCCCCCCGTTATAAAAAAAAAAAAAAAAAAAAGGGTCTTAAGATGGTAACAGACCCCATGCACCCCACAGACCCCATGCACCCCAAATGGTGAAATGGTGAAATGATATAAATGATCAAATTAATCCAATTAGTGGACTGAAAGGAACGCTTGGCAAAGTTGTGTGTTGGACTGATACCCTGGTACTTGCTCTAACATAGAGCGATATTGCCCCAGTTAGCAATCGGTCTTTGGAATGCTTTTTACGAAGCTTGAAATAGTTTGAAGTGCGGTGTGTAGGAACTTGGACTGGCAGGGGCCTGTTTAATAAAACTGATAGGTAACAGGTGACTAACGAGAATCTGACAATTAGACAATTTTATAAGTTTATTTCAAACATTTTATGCTTTAAACAAAAATTGTCGCAAAATTGTACAATTATGCAGTATTTGACTTGATCGCTTTGACATTTATAATAATCAGGTGAGTTTACAGGTATTAATAGAATTGCATAAAATCTCAGTGATTGACGCGGAGTGGAGGTTTTATGCAATTCCATTGGTTAATATTTCTCTTCTCCTATCCTCTCCGCTCAGTCAACAGGAACAGTCAGTCCTATCAGAGTGTATTTTTAAATACCCTACCATTTGGAAACTAAAAAAAGCAAGTGGATAGAAAAAAGATAGACAGCAAATATAGTTTTTTAGACGGATAAAGTAATGCCTTGGTAAGAAAGTTAACCACAATTCAGCAGATTTTATAGTCATCATGTTTATCGTCGACCTGGAAATGCTGGTCATAGGTGTCTTCTTCAAATTAACTCTATTTGACACCACAACTTAAACCTGAGTCTATAAAAGTTACAGATTTTTCATCACATCTTCAACTACCCTTCCTTCTCCTTCGTCTTTACCATAAAAGGATACTTTTACCATTAAAGTCAATTTAATTAATTTTCATTTACAACCAATCTCCAACTTCCATTTAACAAACAACCAAACATTTAGACATTTAATTTCCCGCAACATCTTTTAAATCAAGTAAACGGAAGAAAATAACTCATAATCTTGACATCAACAATAAATAAATTAATTTGGAGTGCCATTGCTGTAATGAGGGTGGCTGGGCCCGACGAAGATGTTCGGCGAATACGGCCAACTAATTTCGACGACACGCTTTAAAACGACGAATAATAAAAGTTAATGGGACCGCTCTCTTCGTGATTCCTGGCGAGGCGAGTGCTCATTTGCCTGGCCCTCGTTTTCGCCGTGTTAATTAGCATTTTGGCACTAAAATACGTATAATTTGGAACCTTTGCAGGTAAACTTGAGATTTGCTACATATGGTTTGGGGTCGTTTTGTTTGGATCGTGTTTTTTTTTTCGTTTAATTTGCAATATAATTCGCCAGACCAAGCCGGTCTATCCTGCCAACATCACACGGTGTAGACGTAGGTCTAGTGAGCACGAAGTAAACTGACATTTCATCTTGTCATCTGCTAGACTGTACTGACATCATCCCACCGTGTAGACATAGGTGAAGTCAACGTGAAGTGAGGTTTAATCCATACATATAATATGATGGAATGACAGTTCACTTCACGCTCACTGCATCTAAGTGTACACGGTGAGTGGTTTACACTTTACAGAATCGCACTGTTCTGGACTGACAACTCACTTAATGTTCACTTCACTTAAATTTCCACGGTGCGATGTTAAAAGAATTGCACTGCAGGAACGCTTGATGTAGTGACTTGGTGGAGGTCTAAGCCCATGCATCCAGCCGGTCGATTCTGTAAACATGTCGAAGTAAAAGAAAGGCTTGGGTGAAGTGATCATGAAGTGAGCTATCAATGTAATCAAGATGGAATGACAGCTCACTAAGTGATCACTTCACCCAAGCCACTTTAACATGTTTACAGAATCACACTGCTGTATGAAATGATGATGAAATCGTTACATTGTAGGTACTTACGAAAATTTTTGGTTGCCAAATGACATTCTGTCAGCTGTAGCGTGGTGAAGGCGATTGTTGAAACGTCAAAAATGTATGGGATTGACAAATTGAGCTGAATGCCGACACACGCGTCTTGTTCGTGAACGGGCGCCGTCAGTTGAGACTGGTCATCTCTTAACTACCATTATTAAAATTATTATTTAAATCTTATATTTTAAATTCATGTAATTAGTTTGTTCCCTTTGCATTGTCCTCACACGCAGAAGCAACATAGATCTGTAACTAATATTTTTGTAAACATATCATGATTTAAAAGAGTGTCCGTGGAGTTTCTTGCACGTTTTTCTCCATAGAGATCTACGCTTTAGAACGTGCAAATAGCTTCCATGTTTTTGAGTGACCGACTTTGACATTTCAAAAGTGCCTGTAAATGGTTTATTTGAAAT
Organism: Lacanobia oleracea; assembly: GCA_950371165.1. NCBI lineage: Eukaryota > Metazoa > Arthropoda > Insecta > Lepidoptera > Noctuidae > Lacanobia > Lacanobia oleracea. The sequence goes on along the minus strand of OX493387.1, from coordinate 16,567,445 downwards.
AAATTCTTAGAATCTAGAAAAAACCTTTCTTCATAAATATCTAGTGACTATTTATTACCAAACCAGTTACCTTCAAAATTATGCGATAATTAAAATTGTACTTTTGGTTTCAATTTAACGAAATTTCGATAGACTCTGAATAAAAGTCAATGTACTTATATCTCTAGTCACATTATTATTATTATTATATCTAGCCTGAACTGTCCCACTGCTGGGCAAAGGCCTGCGTCCATTCTTTCCACCGTTCTGGTTCTGTGTCTTATCTTGCCAATTCCCAAGGAAGACATTCTAATCACATAACTAGACAAAATAAAAACTGTTTTGTTTATTTTAAATGTAAACAAGTCTTAGTCATATCAAAAGCCGATGTTGAATTTAGAATGCAATCGTACGACTAATCGTATTAACTGTAGTTGAGCTTCTGCGGGTACCCAGTCGTTTCTAGAAAATTCTCCCGAGTAAGAGATTAGAAACCTCATTTAAATAAGTTCATGTTAAGTCTATAATGTTAAAGTATGTGCAAAGACATTTTCTCATTATTAACATCATCATCGTTTGGGCTTGTAGATGTCTTCTGTAAGACTGAAGCCTCCCTTATCGACGATGCATCGCTTATCGATAGGTCCTGAGCTTTACGCATCCAGCAAGATTGCATGCCTGATGGAGTCGAAAGGTTCTGAAGTAGCGACCGCGTACCTACCGAAAAATTAACCAAACCACCACCCAAACCAAAATCGAAACCAAGGCTTCGTTTCTGATCTCAGTGTCGGCAAAAACGAAACAGAAACTTATGTTTTATGAACCTATATAGCATGTTTAAATTTTTTGCATATAATTATTTTTAGAAAAATGATCACATTTAACATTTCTTAAATAAAATAAAATCAAAAATATTTTTTTTTTCTTTGTACGTGTTAAAAACAATGACGAACATTGAGTTTCAGCGGGGCCGAATGTTCGGTAAATTTTAGGCTGAAATCGAAACTGTAGCCAAAACTGAAACAGAACCTTTGGCCAGTCTTAAGAAAGGAATCAAAGTTCCTTTCCTTCCTTTAAAAGGAAAGGCATTCTAAAAATAACATAAAAGTTGTTTCAATAACAAGAGAGCACGTGCCAACAATTTTAAATACAACAGTATACAACTGCCTCCGTGGTCGAGTAGTTTAGGTGTTTGCCTTGTGACCCGGTGATCGTAGGTTCGATTTCCACGGGAAGCATACTTTGTGAAGTTGTTTCCAGTTTTGCTAGGACATTGCAAGCTTGAATCACCTGATTGTCTGATAAAAAGATGATTCCGTGCTTTGGAAGGCATGTTGTAGCCGGTGGTCTCGGCCGCCAAATGGCGGTCGTCAAAAAAATCATGTCAGAAGCCCTTGAGGCGGTTTAGGAATTAGTCACCAATCTGGTGTCTAATACACCAGTCTGAAACTTATCAAAAATTATATATCAACGTCCGATCAGGACTTCGCATTTTTTAGGCTATAATTGTATATCAAAATAATTGGGACCTTTTTAAAATAACCGACAGATGACAATCTTAAAAATTGAAAATTTTGAAATTTTCTCAAATTCAAGTATTTTTATTTGTAGATCATAGGTAAACAAAAGATGTCAACATTAGTAAATAAGCGCTGTATTGCCGTCAACGGCATACAAATATACTAATTATTATTAATTTTAACTGTCATATTGTAAATAATGATTACACAATAATTGTCACCTTTTTAAGAAGTCGTAAATAGGTGACAATTATGTCATTTTTGACAGATATTACAAATTGACGGTTAGTTATATTTATATCTGAAATAAATTATTTATTATTATATTTGTTTGGCCATAGACAAATCGAGAAAAAAAAAGAAAGAAAAAGCGTTTATTTGCGCCAAGCATGACGCATACCAAAAAAATAAAATAGAAATATACTAATACTTAATTCAATTCAAAACTTTCATTCAATGTCACCCACACATATTTCTGATTAACATAACCGGGATTTTCGTCAGTTTATTTTCAATTTATCTTGTCCAAACCCGAAATTTGAATACAGTGCAACACTGAATAGATCGTACGCTAGACTGTAATCATAAATAATGTTTAATGTCGTATACAAAACATTTAATTTCCGTATGCCGCGGTCATGACACATGTGGCAACCATCGATGGAATTGATATGCAGTGTTTTAGTCACCTATAGTTACAAAGTGCCTGCGAATGTGTGTTTACGATTTTTTTTTTTAATTTCAATTGAATATTCGTATGGAATGCAGAACCGGCGTGATTGTTGGGTTTTATTTTAGTATTCAATACAAATGACTGGGTATTGTCAAGGTTTATGATAGTTTGTGTTAGCTCACACCTACACTACAGAAACTGTATCGCAGAACATGGTCTAATTACAATCTACAAATTACGGGGAATCTATTTCTCCGAGCTCGTTAGTCTTGTTATACAATGCAAGCGCCACTTATGAGTATGAGGCCCTGAATTCGATTCCTAGGTCCGGAAAGTGTATTTTTTTTTTCATCTGGAATTTCTCAGTAGCAGCCCGGAGTCTGGATTTAGTATCGCTCGATGGCAATATAGGATTGTCTCTCATTTTATGTGACCTAAACATAACTGGTGAAGTAAAGTTTTGCTTAATATGTTGTACATTTCTGCCTGTTTCTGCGGGGGCTCGCGCGTGAAATGTGTATTTGGTTATAACTAAGAACAGCTAGTCTATTCTGTAAATAATTATTTCGATATCGAGCTTCACCTGAGTGACAAACCTCACAAAGTGAGATTTATTACACACAACATAAAGGTTTTACGCTTGACGTAATTTGATACTCACTTTGGATTCCGCTGACGAGATACGAAAATGTTGTTACAGAATAGGGGAACTGACTATAGAAGCATCCGGTTATTCATCCAGAACAAATCTATTTGCTCCTCCCTTGGTACCACAGCACTTATAAGGCGACATCTTCTTGTAAACTAATAAAACATACCTCTGCAAAGTTTCGTAGAGCTCGTGATTAAATTTATTATTTAATCGCACGGGAACTATCTTTGAGATTAAGCAACGCTGTCCACGCTTGGTTTGGAGCACGTGCATCGGAAAACACGTTAAGCCGTTGGTCCCGGCTGACATTTTTTGGTCTCGTCATTTGTAGATCTTTAAAAGTCATTACGGGTACCTAATCAGAAACCAAGAAATCTGACACCAAGCCCGCCACACATTCCCAACTACTGCAACTCCTGAATACCAGAATCAACAGTGGCGACCACCAGAAAAACGCCAAGCCAATGAAGCCCGACGAGTCCCGGAGAAACGATTCAACTGTCTTGGAACGAAATTTCGTTGCAGGATCCAAGCAGTACTTTTATTGTTGTATTTTTACTTTGTAGCTGTACTTTCTGATTAATTAATCAGAAAAGTACAGCGGAGGAGTAGGAAAAAATAAAATAATTTCCATTTTAGCTGCTAGACATAAATGTTATTTTTATCGGGCTTTTTCTTCAAAGGCACATGCATAATTATACTAGATTCTGCCAGCGGCTTCGCCCACGTGGTGTCTAGGGAACATACTCCCGGGATAAAAAGCAGCCTATGTCCTTTCTCAGGCTCTAGACTATCTGTGTACCAAATTTCATTTAAATCGGTTCCATAGTTTTGGCGTGAAAGTGCGACAGACAGACAGAGTTACTTTCGCATTTATTAGTAAGGATAATAGCCCACTGCTGGCTGGTTCGCTCTCGGAATAGTCAGGGTGACGACATGTCGCTGTGAGAGGAACTAAGTGTTTGTTCTACCACCAGCGGTAGAGCGGCAGACGAAATATATTTGCTCTCAAGGTACCTACGTAATCCTTATGTACGAAGATAAGGTGTTTTCTTTTTTTTTACTCTTTGGGGTTCTGTATCCAAAGAGTAAACCACGGAACCCTATTACTAAGCGTCCGCTGTCCGTCTGTCTGTCAGCGGGCTTTATCTCATGAAGCGTAATAAGATAAAATAAATAAATAGACAGCTGAAATGTTACCAGTGTTTATTTCTGTGGCCGCTATAACATCAATTTTTTTTTAAGTTTTTTGTATTTATTTACGTACTTATACTGTTTTATGGGCCTCAGTTGTCAATAAATGAAAATAAAAAAAGAACCCATACAAGAAGCATGTGTGCAAGTCCGACTTTCACTTGGTCGGTTTTTCATGATAATTATGTACCACACCAGCCGATCGCAAATGACAACTTCTCAAAGTACAATAATTTCAGAAAAAAAATAACCTCAAATGTTTGATTTAAATATCGAAGGTTTTTTCTTACAATTTAAAACGTTCGTTTATCATAAAATGCTTTATGATCATCTCAGACGTCTTATTTCGTTCCAACTCATGGTAGTTGGCACCTAACAAAAGTATGTCTACCAATGGAGTCTTGAGATTTAATTTATTTAAGGATGGGAAATCATCAAATGACTCCTTCCGTTGGGCGGAGCGGCTGGAAATGTCAGACTCATCTGCCTAGCCTTTTCCCAACTATATTGGGGTCGGCTTCCAGTCAAGCCAGATTTAGCTGAAAACCAGTATTTTACGCGGAGCGGCTGCCTACCAGACCTCCACAACCCATTAACTGGTTAACACGGTACTTCATGGCAAGACTGGAGTCAGATTAACTGGCTTTTGACTATCCGTAACGACTGCCAAAGATCTACAAATGACAGCCGGGACCAACGGCTTAACGTGCTTTCTGAGGCACGGAGGGAACTCGGTATGTTAAGATGGTCACCCATCCACAGACCAACCTTGGCAAGCGTTGCTTAACCTTGAAGATCGCCCCGTGCAGCTGTTATTATCTAGCCACAAGCTCCTCATGGGAGTGTCAGACTATTACTGAGTACAACCCATCCATATTCATCCTAATGCCTTTGGACTTAGTTGCGGGCATATTCTACTCCGTATCACCTTACCACTAAGAATAAACGACAACACGATCTGACAGTTACTGTGAAATCGAATTGTCATTCATTCTTTTTCATTCGTCGTATTTTGATGAATGATGAAAATGCAGAGAAACTTGGTTAGGTGACGGTGTTAGACGGTGTGTAGACAGGTTTAAATGATAATCATCAACTGCCTAGCCTTCTCCCAACTATATTAAATACTAATATTTTACGTTTCCACAACTCAATAATCAGTCTTGACAAGAAGTACCTTTTCTTGTCAAGACTGGTGTCAGTCAGATTTTCTTGCTTCTGGCACTCCGTAACGACTGCCAAAGATCTACCCCGCCCTGGAAGGCTTAAATGATAATCATTATGCTTTAAACTGCTACCATTGAAACCTATGACTTCACCTTTCAATTATAAAAAAGAAAGAAAATCGGATTCCAATTTTGACCCCGATTTTCTGTTATATTTTTTATATAATATCAGGAAAACATGCGTTAATTTTAATTCAGTTAACCGATAAGTGAAATATTTAAAGTAAAATACGTTGTTTTTGGTTACACTACGCAAACAATCATTAAATGAGTACTATTGGAACAACAAAATTAATATCTATTTCGCGGAAATGACAGAGAGACTGTGTAGAGACTGTGTTTTGTTTTAAAAAAAAAGGAATATGTATTCTGAATAACTTCTAGAATTGAAAGGATTTTATTTCGTTTGTAATCTCTATTAATGCACAATATTGCTACTCTTAAATGTTTGTTGGAAATAAACTTTTTAAACATACCAGGAAGTTCAGAGAAGCAGTTATAATTCTAAATTAAATGAAATAATGTATGAGGCAGATATTTTTTTGGCATGATTATTTTATCCTAACGCTGTACTTTATTAACTAACTATAAAAACACTGACATCTAATATAATAAAAGCTGATAGAAAAACATAACGCACAGTGGCGCAGTCGGGTAAAAAGATGTTCATCATTTCAGTCAAAAGACGAGCACTGCTGGACAAAAGCCTTCCCTAAATATCACCACATCGACCAGTCATATGCGTCTCACATCCAACGACTCCCTTAGCCTTTACAATGTCATTAGTTTACTTTGTGGTCTTCCAGCACTCCGTCTTGTGGTACACTCACCACTACAGAATATTTCGACCCCATCGACTATCTGTTCTGCGAGTAAAATTGTTCAATCACATTAAATTCAACTACTGAACAACTACATCACCATCTGCCCAGCCTTTTCCCAACTATGTTGGGGTTGGCTTCCAGTCAAACCGGATTAAGCTAAATACCAGTATTTTACTGCCTACCAGACCTCCACGACCCATCAACTGGGTAACACGGTACTTCATGGCAAGACTGGAGTCAGATTAACTGGCTTTTGACTATCCGTAACGACTGCCAAAGATCTACAAATGACAGCCGGAAGAAACTCGGTATGTTAAGATGGTCACCCATCCACAGACCAACCTTGGCAAGCTTTGCTTAACCTTGAAGATCGACCCGTGCGGCTATTATTATCTGGCCACGAGCTCCTCACTGAACAACTACATGACGTGTATTTATTTACTTCTACAGATACATTTTCTGTACACCACGACAAAAACAAAACATTCTTAGATAATCCTGTTTATCGCAAAAAGCAATTAATTTTTAGCGAAATCCGTCTTTGTAACAAGAAATTGAATTCCAAAACCTAACTCACGAACCAGATCGTTCCACAATTAATTACAACCCAAAGATCAGTTTATTTAATACCGAAATTAGCGAATTAACACAGCTATAGTCATGTAATTTACAATTAATTAACAAAGGAAAATGCTGGCTCTGAATGCTTACTTTCAGAGAAAATAGACTTTGCAAATATTCACCCGAGAATAAAGTTACTCGGGGCGTTTAACTTTTGTATTCAATTAAATAAAAAGCTCTAGAAATAAACGGCAAGGATAGTAGAATCGTCCTCATAAATTGTTGCAATTTTGGCCTGGTTTTACTCAAGTTTATTGCAGACTTTTTATTCTACCTTTTGCTGTTTCAGAAAAAGAAAATCAAGGAACCTGAGGTAATACATTTTGCGGAGCGGCAAATGACAATGCCTATTCAATATTTTAGAGTCGCCATATCTAATTATAGATGTTGATTTAGGAGTCAGTTTTATTTCGTCGCTTCCTCGAATAGAGTTTTTGTTGGATATAGTTTTTATTCGAGTGGAGCTGGTATTCGAGTATATTTTATGCTTGTTTCAGAAACTCCTGTGCTTCTCAGCAGCCATGTCTCTCGTAAAATTTTCAACGGCGAACATACCGCAACGGCTCTTGCAAACTCCAAGTAGGTGGATATTATTTCTACTTTTATTCCCACACATATACGGGGAATTAATTTCATGTTCACACAAAGCTTTTGTTTTAAAAACGCAAATATTTTGTTATAAATTAAGGCTTCCCTCGTATAATGAAGAACAACAATAACAAGCATTCTCTTATGTACCACACAGAATATTCGTAAACAGAATGTTCACATGTTTCCTTACTTTGTTTTTGAAACGTGCCACGTCTTAAGAAAATTGAGATATTAAAATTGTTAGGTGCTTTCACAGTTGTAATTCATTAAACAAAACACCGTGACTTGCTACTGAACTAATTTTATTGTTTACATCTTAATTACTTTTGAACCCAGGTGTGTAATACTATGTCTACCAAACTAATAACCCAAAAATAAATACACGTTAAGTATATCGATCTTTAATTCCAATTAAAACGATTCCAAGAATTTATGTAGAGATACATTCACTCTTACGAGTATCTACCATGATATCAAAGCCTAAACCGCGACAGCAGAACAGTCTCCTCAAATTTTCACCTTCAAAGCAGTAACGTGTAACGTGACTAGACGTCATATCTCAGCGTAACCCTAAGTCGCGTACTTGTGAACTGTGTATGACGGAACGATAGATTTATTTACAGCTGGCACGCGCCACAGCTCAGGTGCAACTAGGGTCACCATGTCAAAAAAAAAATCCGGACAATTAAACGAAAGTCTTGGACTAAAGCATAATAATAATTACGTTAGTCTATATATTTAAATCAATTCCGATCGGAGGAGTGGCTAAATCATTAAAGCCGCACAGGTGGAAGTTTAAACATCGTTTGCCGAGGTCTGTCTGTGGATGGGTAACCATTCAATACATATCGAGACCAATGGCTTAACGTGCTTTCCGAGGCATGGACCCCTGCGTGCCTAGGTAGAAAAGTACGTGGAACCGCTGTCCCGACAGTGGTTTATAAATCTTTCACTGCGGTAAAAGTTAGTTAGAAGTTGGTTACACAGTAATAGGGTTGTGATATTCAACTTCACCTGGTCAAGCTGGTAGCCGACCCCGATACAATTGGGAAAAGACTCGGCAATAGATTGAGTGTTAAAAAAATTCCACGCACAGTTGTCACAGTAACTGTCAACGAACGTGAATGTGCCGCGCAAAAAGGCTTGGCTTTGCATTGTCAGCGCGCTTTGTTTATTTTATTCACTATCCCGATTGATGTTTAAAAATTAGGCTCAAAATATTAAGTTTATTCCTTTCACTAATATTCTTTACTCAAACTGCCCAAATATCAGACGGCTTAGAATTTACCTCGTATTCTGCACGAAGTGCTATAACACCGGACTAGTCCGGGAATTTAAAAACTTATGGCAACCCCAGATGCAACTCTGTATTAATATCGCAGCTGAAATACAAATATCTACGTCATTCTCGGCCCGGGGCCGGATTAAGCAGTGCACAACATTGTTATATTTAATTATCACGAAATTGAATCGAATTCGAACGTTGTTCATCAAGAAAACAGTTCAAGTGTTGATTCCGCTTTATATTGGCCAGGGTTTTGATTAATTTACTCTCTCTTCCTCTCTCTCTCTCTCTCTGGGATCGGTCCCTCATGCCTGAGGATCATGGTCAGAATCAGGGTTGCATCTGGAGCGGATTATCTGCATACACCGGTTTTTGTCCAGCGCGTCTCTTAAGTCCGTGCAGAATTAGGAGGATGAAGCGTCTTCCACTTGATCGTTCTGTCTTGTTGGTGACCGACCGCACGATCTTTTGTTATCAGTGTTCCCAACCACAATCAGTTTTTCGCCTCTACGGACTGTGTGGCCTAAGGGTGAATTGCAAAAGAAGGCATTGTAGGCATATGGTAGAAAAGCGAGATTTTATTCGGAACAGGGTCAAGTTTAATTTGTTAGGTACGTTATTTCCTGTCTTTCATATTCTACAACTTCTAAACCAATCTATATTTTCTGTAAATGATTCCAGCGATTAAACACTTCTAGGCATGGCTATGTTCGTTTTCCGTCACAGCCCATATTGATCGTCTTTTTCGCAGTGATCGACGGCCCGCATTAATGAAGGCTAATTAAAGCGGCCAAGTTGTAGTTGAACTCGCACACAAAGGTTTCCGTACCATAAATCGAAAAAATCACGTTTGTCATATGGGAGCGTCTTTTAATTTTTATTATTTGAAGTTAAATTGGTAATAGAAATACACATTCTGGGAAAAATTTAACTTTCTTTTGATTCATAAGATACAGCCCGCTGTCGCTTGGCACTCGCCTGCTTAGACGAGTGGACAGTAGCGAAGAGTAGTGATTGGGAAGGGTTTCGTTGGTTAAATTTTTGGTACGGAACCCTAAAAATAACTTTGACTGAACACTGCTTCTTCTTGTTTTAATAAAGTTAGTCCATTTGAGTAAATCGACATTAAGTGTTAATGTTATTATTACCTATAATAATGATTCAACAGCTATCGTAGCCCCTTTAGTTCGTAATGTTAATATTCATTCTTGTATTTCTACAAGAAAGTTTTAAGTAGTAAATAAATTGTTTTTGAGTAATTTTTACCTTTATTAAACTTCAACTGAGAAAATCAATTAGTTAGGTGTTTAAATTTTTTGAAGAGGACTTAATTTTGTATAGGTAGGTACGAGTACTTGGAAGTTTTGTTTTGTGTAGACAGACTGGATACCTACTGATGACGAAGGCTTGAAGTTGATTAAGCCGCACTTCTCATCATCATTATCATCATATTAGCCGAAATATGGCCACTGCTGGACATAGGCCGTCCCCAAGTGTCGCTACAACAACCGGTTCTATGCGTCTCGCATCCATCGGCTACCCCCGACCATCCAACGCTGCGTCTTCCGGTACGCGGCCACTCCAGAACTTTTCGGCCCCATCGATCATCTGTTCCGAGACGAATGTGCCCCACATTGATCGTAGCCTACTTCTAACCTTAATTTAAATTTCATTTGAATTCTGTGTCAGTAAATACTTTTTCTTTCTTATCTTCTAATATTGTTTCAAAGCTTGGGTACAATTGGCTAGATTTAACCACCTCATGGGATATTATACTTTGAGCCATTTTGAGTTGAAATACTAGGGCGCGTGTCCCTCGAGTTTTTCGTGACATAAGACTAGTCACATGATGAGATGGCTGTACTTTTTTCGGCCAAAGAATCAGCATTAAAAAAAAAAAATTGTATGTCATAATAATGACAAAATATAGCGCAACCTCTATTTATGTAAACACCTATGTTTAACAAATAAATGGATTGATTGATTGATTGATTGATTGATTGATTGATTGATTGATTGATTGATTGATTGAATCATACGCAGAGGACTAACAGTGCCCTGCGTGTTGCCCCGCTTTTATGGCGCATCAGGTAAGTTGACTATTAAATAGTCTGTATTTACGAATAAACTTAGGCTGATATAATCTGATATTTATTTATTTAAACCGACTTCAAAAAAAGGAGGAGGTTCTTAATTCTTTTGTACTTTTTTATGTTTGTTACCTCATAACTCCGTCATTTATGAACCGATTTCAAAAATTCTTGTTTAGTCTGAAAGTCTGACTTGGTGACAATGGGACCTGTCGAGAAGTATACTTCTCGACAGGTCCCATTGTCACCAAGTCAGAATTTGATGATGGGATCCCATGAAAATCGAGGGAATCCCTCAAATTTTATAGGCACATACAATGTTTTTCATAAATTTTCTAAGGCAATTCAGATATTTGTGCTTGATAATCATCATCTCATGTTGCTCAGCTGATGATGAAAGGTATAAGTCAGGATGTGATGATGAGATCCCATAAAACTTGTTTGTTCTTTCTTTGTTTGAAAGAGTATTTTCCTGGACTGGTCCCATTTCAATTTGGTGAAGATCTAACGAAGAACTTCGGAGGTAGGCAACGGAACTATTCAATAAATGATAGCAAATGGATCGAGATTGCTGAAATTGCATGTCTTTTTATCGTTTGGTGTAAACGATCTTACGCTATTAATGAGTACGCAGTTAGGTATCACCAAAAAGTAAAAAATAAAAAACTTTTTACAAAAAATACAACCGACTTCCAAAATCAAAACACTACAAGGTATAAAATAACTTTGGAAGAAAGAAAAGAGCTTTTAACTTAACGATTTCAGTAACTTAAAATGAGTTTTAAGCTGAATGGTTAATTTTTCAGTGTGATCATTTTTATATTCGAGTGCCAATTCTACAAATTTTTGAGCAACATTCGCATTCGTATCTCAATCGCCATATTACAAAAATGTAAGGAAATGGAGGCTTTTTTGACAGTCTGCGATAGACATGCGAATGCGAACATTGTTAAAAATGAGTAAAATTGGCCACCAGGATATTATAAAGATATTTTAAACGTTATTTACAGTCAAAGTTTATCGTAGACAGAGTCACAGTTTCAGAGTATAATCCTCTTAAATGAAGGCTATGTGTTAAATTTACTTGAAGCGAAATACTTGAATTTGTAGTACAATCCGATTTGCTTAGTTTACTAAATATTCATTACTTAGTAAACTAAGTAAATCGGATTGTTTTTGATGGTACTAAGAAGTAGGTGACGTTTTTTGTTCCCATCGGCACCAACCACGTCATCATCGTCTCTTGTTCTAACTACATGATGATGACATGAGAATGACATGACAGTGTAAATATCAGTATTTAACACGGAACAGCTACCAACACGATCTCCATTCTTTAGTATGATGTCTTGTTGTCACTTGTCAGACTTTTGTGCTGCTGATAACCCGTAACGACTGCCACAAACGTAACCCGTAACGAATGACAGTCGGGAACAACTTAGTTGGAGGGTTGGGGTATCAAAACTGACAGCCCAAGGTCGCCCACGATCGATTAAATATGGTCAATTTGCTACTCGTTGATGTGATTTAAATACAATCAATAAAAGATTTTTGTCTTCTCTAAATATTCTAAAAAAAAATTAATACCTTTAGTAAAAGTATGTTTTTTTTTAATCTATGGTATCGTACGTATTTTTTAATTTGGTTTAAAATAAAGTCTCCTATAAATATAACAGAACATAATACTCTTTATTATGTACGCCACATAAGTTACAGAAAAGATGGCCGAATAAAACATTACATAGGGTAGGGTGACACAATGGGCAACCTTACCGCTAAAAGTGATCTTTTCAAGAAAACCTTTGTATTTCACTATGTGGAAAAACATATGACGTGATTGTTTTGGTGACAGTCACAACAAAACTACACACAACATAAATCCTCCTTTTAAACGTGTGCGAAAAACATGTTTTTCTTTCATGTGTTTCTTCGAAATAAATTTCATTTCAAATCCGGCCCACGCACCGAATCACAAAACAAGCGTCATATTGCGATACAGATGAGAATTTAGTTGAAATTTAATAACGTATCAGTTACAAACGGAATCGTACTTCAAGTGTTAACTCGTACAGGTGTTTGTATCATTATGTTTGTGAGGTAATGTTCACTGATGTAAATTTTTAGGGACTTTTGTACACTTACGTTGGAAGAATACAGGCAACACAACTATTAAGTTTTTTAAAAGCGATCATTATAGAGTAAATGTTTTTCTGGGTCTGAATGTTTGTGTATGTAAGTTTAAATGCTTGTAACTGCTCCTCGAATACAGGAGACATTTCGAATGTTTGTGCATTTTTTTTCTTCAAGGAAAAATAGAAAAATTAACAAAAATATTTTTTTAAATTATAATCAAATTCGACTGACTGCTCCCTTGGTCTTATGGTGGTTTTTCCATTAGTGTTTTTTCAGTAGCAGTCTGTAGTCTGGGCTTGTGCCTAGTTGATGGTCATAGGCTCACTCCATATGGCATGGCGCTTAAACAGCATAGCATAGCTGCACAGTCTGAGGACATCGTAGACTAAACATGGCTGAAGACCAAATGAGGGTGGAGAAATTGGAGGCGCGCCGTAACACCAATTTCGACTACAACAAGGAAGAGTTTTGGCCGAAAGGTGTGCTGTATCGGTGTTTTCGCGGCCGGCTACTTAACCTCTCGCAGCGTAACACGACACACGCCGCCACTTCGTGTGCAGTTGTTTTTAGGTTTGATGTTTAAAATATGTATTGTTTATAGTCATTATTTTTGTACATATACTAGTTGAACCGTACAACTCCGTCTGCTCCGTTTCTATTGGTCTTAGTGTGTTGATATATAGCCTATAGCCTTCTTCGATAAATAAGCTATCTAGCACTGAAATAATTTTTAAAATCGGACTAGTAGTTCCTGAGATTAGCGCGTTCAAGCAAACAAACTCATCAGCTATATATTAAGTATAGATACATTCAGTCAAAAAAGTATCGGGAATTTATCGGGATTTGTTTATGGTTCCAAATTCAAATTTTTGTTTTTTTGTAGTTGTTAGATTGGCACAACTGTTTTCCATTTTGGCGCGGAGTTTGAGTTGCATCTGTTATTTATATTAAATACAGTGCTGGTTTTAGTAATATCATATATAGTGTGTATTGCGAATTTCATAATGGACAAAAATATCGAACAAAGAGTTTGTCTTAAATTTTGCATCGCCAATGGAATTTCGTGTTTGGAGTCACTGAAAATGTTACAGAAGGCTTACGGTGAATCGACTTTATCAAAAACTCGTGCTTATGAGTGGTTCAAAGCGTTCAAAAGCGGTCGAGATGTGATGGAAGATTTGCCTCGCTCTGGTAGGCCGTCAACGTCTGCAACTGAAGTTAAAGTGAAGGAAATAGTGACTGAAAATCCCCATTCAACTCTGAGAGAGATAGCCGCCGAACTTTCTGTATCTCACGAGTCGATCCGTACCATTTTAACTAATCATTTGGGTATGAAACATGTTGCTGCTCGGCTAGTCCCAAAAGATCTGAATTTTCTCCAAAAACTCAATCGCATGAAAGTTGCTGAGGACATGCTAGAACGAGTCAGTTCGGACCCAACATTCATGAAACGCATTGTTACTGGTGACGAGACGTGGGTTTACGAGTTTGACATGCAAACTAGTCAACAAGCTTCGGAGTGGCGCCTTCCAACTGAACCGAAACCGAAAAAACCACGCCAAAGTCGATCAAAAGTCAAAGTCATGTTGACTGTTTTCTTTGACTATCGCGGTGTTGTGCACTCTGAATTCTTACCGGAAGGTCTAACGGTAAATAAAGAATATTATTTGAGCGTTATGCGGCGTTTAAGAGAGCAAATTCGACGAAAAAGGCCAGATTTGTGGAAAGAAAATTCTTGGATTTTGCACCACGACAATGCGCCTTCGCACAAGGCTATCATTGTGAACGAATTTTTAACCAAACACTCAACAAATACCATCCAGCAACCACCATATTCACCAGATATGGCTCCTGCTGACTTTTTTCTTTTTCCTAAACTCAAATTACCACTTCGTGGCACCCGTTTTCAATCGATAGAAGACATAAAGGAGATTTCGCGGCGAAAACTGAACTCAATTCCGGAAACAGCGTTTAAAAAATGTTTTGATGAATGGATTATTCGTTGGCGCAAGTGTATTGTTTCTAAAGGAGCATACTTTGAAGGTGATAAAATAAATTTGGATGAATAACAGACATTTTGTGTATTATTGATCTTTTCCCGGTACTTTCTTGACAGAGTAGTATATTGTGTTTATGTTATGCACCTCAAATAAAGGATAAATCAATTAATAAATAACTGATGAAATGTAGTTCCCTTAGCGTAACCCTACGGGGAACACGAGCATGCTATGTGTAACATTGTACTTCTATGTAAATTATCAATATTTATTCGATAATAAGATACACGAGTCGCTGTTATATGTACAGGGTGGCCAAATCGGAAGTATAAAATTAGGATAACTTGATTAATATGATTTTATTACTAACAGATATTTTTCAAATCAGTATTTTCAATTTTATTCGCCCCTACCTAAAAATTATACCTTTTTGTCATAATTTTCACCAAATTCTCCACAGTATGCCACCAATGAAGTAATCTATACTATAATAATGCTGAAGAGTTTGTTTGTTTGAACGCGCTAATCTCTGGAACTACCAGTCGGATTTAGAAAATTCTTTGCCAAATTCATGAAAAAGGCTGTAGGCTAAACAGGGATGGGAATAATCGGGATATACGCGTACGAAATCGCGGACAAATGCTACTTATTTAATAGTTTGCACTTAGTGTCGTGATCTCGTGAGTTTGGGGGTCAATTGGTTCGTGCCCATAAATATTTGTTGATGAAAAACTATTTCGATTTTAAACTCAAACTGTAACTTTAGAATAGATTTCTGAAATTAAAACAGTTTTCATGGTCTTAAATAATATCTAAAAACCGAATTTCAGTATTTTGACAAAAAAATAAATACCAAAACTTGCAAAATTTGACATAGAGGAAAAATCGAAACAGTGACTAGACAAAGTTGAATAAATTCGATTGGCCACCCTGTAGTACCTATTAAATATGAAAGAAAAGTAGCTCCTGTAGTAAAGAGATTACCTTTATGGTCCAATAAGATGTTTCTACAATTCTAACGGCTTATACGTAGAAATAGGAGCTGGAGCTGTCCTTATGTCACTATCAACGCCCACTTACATACCCAGTATTTATGAGCTTAGAAACACGGGTTAGCAGGAACACAGTGGGTAATCCTCATTGCTTTTAACCTTTTATTTAAAAAAAAACTATTCGCATTTACGACACCCACTATATGACAAACAAACATATAAGCAAACTCTTCGGCTTTATACCTATATATATAATAGAAAGTCGTGTTAGTTACACTATTTATAACTCAAGAACGGCTGTACCGATATGGCTGAAAATTGCTTAGAGCCAGGAGACGGACATAGGATACGGTTTATCCCGTAGGGTAGGTAGGGTAGGTAGAGTAGGTAGGGTAGGTAGGGTAGGTAGGGTAGGTAGGGTAGGTAGGGTAGGTAGGGTAGGTAGGGTAGGTAGGGTAGGTAGGGTAGGTAGGGTAGGTAGGGTAGGTAGGGTAGGTAGGGTAGGTAGGGTAGGTAGGGTAGGTAGGGTAGGTAGGGTAGGTAGGGTAGGTAGGGTAGGTAGGGTAGGTAGGGTAGGTAGGGTAGGTAGGGTAGGTAGGGTAGGTAGGGTAGGTAGGGTAGGTAGGGTAGGTAGGGTAGGTAGGGTAGGTAGGGTAGGTAGGGTAGGTAGGGTAGGTAGGGTAGGTAGGGTAGGTAGGGTAGGTAGGGTAGGTAGGGTAGGTAGGGTAGGTAGGGTAGGTATTAGGGTAGGTAGAGTAGCCAGATGACGGGAGCGAAGCCGCGCGGGTCAGCTAGTATTAGTATAGATTTGGACAGTCACATTCGTTGATCGAATGGCACTTTACCTCTGAGGCTCCTAGACAAAAAAATCAAATTCCCTGTAAAGAATTTGAATTTAGAACCCCCCAGCCAGACCCAAACCAGGCACTTATAGAATTCTTTCATGATTGAGCCTTCCTATGTCAGGAACGGACATAATAGTTAAGACTTAACTGTTGCGGTCACATCATAGACAAAACACCTTTCTCAAACACATTCTGCGACACTGACAGAAAAAAAATAAGAAATACAATACCTAAAACATAATTTTAATTTTAAACTAGTATTATAAATTCCCACACAGCGTAATTTTTGTTGCCTTCTCAGCTAAAAGCCGTAACTTCAAACGAACCAAACATCACCGACGCTTCTTCTTCTTATCGTGCGGGCAGTAAGGTCTAACGGTCCCACAGACCCTAGTTTCAGAGTTTCTAAACCGCCTCAAAGGCCTCTGACATGGTTTATTTGATGACCGCCATTTGGCGGCCGGGACCACCGGCTTGTACGTGCCTTTCGAAGCACGTAATCATCTTTTTACTAGATAATCAGTTGATTCAAGCCTGCAATATCCTAGCCAAACTGGAAACCATTTTACAAAGTTAGCTTTCCCATTGAAATCGAAGCCACGACCACTGGGTCACAAGGCAAACGCCTAAACCACTCGACCACAGAGGCAGTTACCACCACCGGCGCTGATTTTCAGCAACAACACTGTCGAGTGACGTAATAGCATCCCCCGTGAGCATGCCACGGAGCTCCTTAGTGGCATCACGTATCTTTAGAAGGACCGGCTTCGGCAACCGCGTTTCTTCACCTTTAAGATTTTTATCTCATTTTTTTTTTCGATTGTTTAGCCACTAGTTGCTACTTTACGAGGAGCTTGTGGCCAGATAATAACAGCCGCACGGGTCTATCTACAAGGTTAAACAATGCTTGCCACGGTTGGTCTGTGGATGGGTGACCATCTTAACATACCGAGTTTCCTCCATGCCTCGGAAAGCACGTTAAGCCGTTGGTCCCGGCTATCATTTGAAGATCTTTGACTGGCTCCAGTCTTGCCATGAAGCTCCGTGTTGCCCAGTTCATGGATTGTGGGGGTCTGGTTGGCAGCTCTTTAAATCCGGTTTGACTGGAAACCAACCCCAATATTGTTGGGAAAAGGCTAGGCAGATGATGATTGTTTAGCTACTAGCTCTTCAATGCTCCACCAGATTCACTAAACAACGAACACAAATAAAAGTTACAACACTATAAAAGTCGCTATCACAATTTCCAGAATATTGTTTAACTGGCAATACGGGATTTTTTGAAACAGCACTTTGAGTGTAAATTGAATATTAAGCCCTTTCGATGTACCTTCAATCCACGTTCATCGGATAAAAACAAGTGCTTATTAATAAATATAAAATCTTTTAGAGCATTCTGTTAAAGTAGTATAGTGTTCTGAAAGTACTTAGCATTTGAATAATCCGAACTAATGTTATAAATGCGAAAATTAATTTGTATTTTTATAACGCCTTGACGCCTATATCGATTTTGATGAATTTTAGTACAGAGATAGACGACACTCTGGAGATGTTTATGTACTTTTTTGGCGAATATGTTTTTTTAACGCGAGCAAAGCTACTGCAAAATATAGTTTTTTTTAATAATGCTTATCTTAATTAACAAAAGTTCAATGCTCACTTTGCTACATGAATTTTTGTCCTAAAAGAAACACTCCGACTTATATCCATTAAAATTAACGAAAACTTAACTATGTCGGGTCCACGCCCCTTGTCTCTTAGAAAAGATAAATGTAAGTGTTCACTCAGCTGCCAACTTGACTGAAGCCTGACATCCTTCCAACAGAGACATTTAGCTGAACATTTCAAATGCCGACGATGCCGACCTCTATCCAATTATTATGACAGATTTACATGAACTCAATTAGAAAACAGATTATTATACAAATAATGACCTTTTCATTCAAATGGTCGTTGAGAAGTTGATTGTTGAAGAGCAGTATGCGAGATACACCCACAAAATAAAACATCATTTTTAATATGGGGTTGTGAGTTTGTAATCATGTGGGCGAATTCACCAATATGATTTGCACTTCCCTACTAGTAAACATGCTATTAAAATTAATCTCAAACAACACTGAATTACGGGAAAGGAAATCATTGTCAAAGGACCCATATACCTATCAAAACAAAAGGCCTGTTTTCCCTAACACTAGGCACGCTTAGATGAGGAATACCTTATTATCATTGCACTGTTCGTTTTCCAACTTTAGATGATAAACTGAGCGTTGTTAATCCAAGTGTTACTTAGTGTTAATAAAATAATGGGCATGAGTCGTAGCAGCGCGTCCGTAGCACAGCCGCTACGCCGCCGTAGCTCGGTGCGTAGCGTGCCAACCCCGTTATAGTTTTAGATTTAATCGAACTAGGTTTGTATTAATATTTTTTATTTTATTGCTTTAAGCTGTGACACTTTCTTATCTAAAAGTCAAACTTGAACATTTAATACAAATTTTAAGTTTATAATTGTTTTAAGTTTAACTTAGTGATTGTTAAAGTGAACCATTAGTATTTTATTTTATTATTCCAAAATTTTCTGATTTAAGGCAGCTGTTTCTAATAACCTCAAAATCAAATTCAATTCATTAACACCATTAAGAGGCACTTTTGAACATCATCATTTATAGTTTCAAAATAAATTAAATTACCTAACCGAAAAAGTAAAAAAAAAACACGAGATATATCCCAATAACAAACGAGTGATTGAAATATATGCTTTGATACATAAACGACCTCTAATATTCACATAAAAAACATTAAAACTCCAAGCATCGAAAATCATTTAGCAACAAACAAACAAAAAAAAAAGTTAAAAAAAACACATTACAAAACATCAAATTGCGGGTAGAACTGGGTGAATTCACTGGGGTAGCATCGTTCACTTAAGCACATTATCGTGGGTTGTCGGCCAACTTCGGGCAACTCCGGGCCGACGGGATAACATCGAAACAATTGCGGAGCCACGGGAGCTAAGTTGCGGGCTAGCGAGATAGTTTGCTGTAAATTGGCATGGAGTTCGTTATGAATTCTTTGTTAATTGGAATATGAAAATAGTGAAGGATTTACTTTGGGCCCAGCGGACGTGCAGGATTTGAGTACTGTCCGCGAGAAGAGATAAGTGGACTGGTTTGCCTAGCAACACACATGCCACTAAAACTTGATTGATTTCTAACGTATTCAATTATTGGCGACATCGCGGCAGACCAAGACGAAGATGGGGCGGTGAACTTGATTCTTACCTGAGAGACAAGCCCGCAATGGCAGAGTACAGACGTACATGAAAAAGGGAGACGGAGGTCTTTGCCCAGCTGTGGGATATACATAACTGGCTAATTAAGATTACATTAGATTTCGTCCCTACATAAATATTATATTCGACGCATCTATTGGTTGATGTGTCATTTCTAATTTCGGCAGATGCGTTGGTACACCTTACTGTAATTAGCAGCATCTACAAACTAAACACTGCGTCACTAGACTTTTTAAAGGTTCGATTTTTTAATAGTATGGTCAGTTTGCCTGAGGAAAATAATGGTAGTTAAACTTCTTTTGTAAAGAATATTTTTCAAAAAGCCATTTTTATTCTCCGGTTAAAAGTTATGTCTGGCTGTTGATAAATCAGCCCTCAGCCAAATCAATTGGCTATTACGCCACAAAGAACGGCACGTGGCTAAAGAACAACCGCCGCACAGGTCGATCTTCAAGGTTAAGCAACGCTTGTCAAGGTAGCTGTTGGTCCCGGCTGTCATTTGTAGAAAATTTGTCGGATTGTCAGAAGCCAGTAAATCTGACTCCAGTCTTGCCAAGAAATACAGGTATAGGTTGTGGAGGTATAGTAGGCAGCCGCTCTACGTAAAATACTGGTATTCTGCTGAATCCGGTTTGACTGGAAGCCGACCCCAATATAGTTGGGAAAAAGCTAGGCAGATGATGACGCCATAAAGACTTGATTGGTTGTTAGTATTTCAGTACCCAGTCACAATGGTTCAATCTATCTACACTTAATAATGTGAAGTATTACACAAGACATGAAGTAAATAAGAACGCGCTTGATATAATTGTAAATTATTGTTTTATTTTTAAATTTTATCTGATCATAAGTAGGTTAAAACCGACTTTAAAATTACTTAATTAATTATTAACTTTTGCCCGTAACTTCGTACGTGGTTATCCCGTTTGTTCCCGTTCCCGTAAGAACTTTGGGAATAGGAAAATTTCAGTAGTTTCAGCTGTTCGTTGCCTGTCAGTCACTGAGTCAGTAAAGGAAAAATTTTATATATTAGGACTGTACAATGCTGAGATGACACGATTATAAATGAGAAGACCTAAACTTTACTAATTATACTTAGTTTAGTTTACCGTCTTATTGACATCTCTACTTTGTATAGTATTTATTTTTAACCGACTTCAAAAAGGAGGAGGTTTTCGATTCATGGGTATCGTTTTTTTATATATGTTCCCCGACGGACGGAAGACTCCATCAGGTGAGATAGTGGTCAAACGCGTGCCTATCTATAGTTAAAAAAAAAGACGCCTAGACCGAATTGGAAAATTATTGTATTGTTTGAAAGGGTAGACAATCCAGGTGCTCCCATGATCCTCCGGTCAGGATCTGATGATGAAATCCTAGAAAAATCATATTATGCTGCTGAACTTAGCCGTCCCAAGACCCACGTATCGAGGAAACTTTTCAAATTTTAAATACACACTTGAAGCGATTTGGGTAGTTTTTGGAAGATTATTTTTTCGAAGTGGTCCCATTTCGGAAGAGTGGTCATTTTTAAAGAATTTCGGAGATAGGCAACGGAATTCCTCAATAAATGATAGCAAATGGACCGGGATTGTTGAAATCGGATGTACCTACGCACGCTATCACGTCACGCCGGTACGCTTTGAAGGGGTACGCAGATGTATATGTCAATTTATGTTTGGTATTTCACCATTAAAAAGTGAAAAATAAAAAACTTTCTTACAAAAAAAACAACCGACTTCCAAAAAACAAACATTACAAAGTATAAAATAACTTTAATTTCAGAATTTGGTGTCAAAAACAAAAATTACAAACAAACTTACACCAACTTCTGTATTTTTTTGTAAAAAATTTTTTTTTTTTGTTTTTGAAAACAATACCCCAATAATCACAATGGTCAGTAAATGTTTTGTGTCATCATCATCTGCCTATATAAATCTTCATATTTTAGTCGGCAAAGGTAAACTTTATCAATTTCACATATGTTAATCATCATCTGCCTAGCCTTTTCCCAAACTAAATTGGGGTCGGCTTCCAGTCAAGCCGGATTCAGCTAAATACCAGTGTTTTACGTGGAGCGGCTGCCTACCAGACCTCCACAATCCATTAACTGGGTAATACGGTACATCTTGGCAAGACTGCAGTCAGATTTACTGGATTCTGACAATCCATAACGACTGCCAAAGATCTACAAATGACAGCCGGGACCAACGGCTTAACGTGCTTTTCGAGGCACGGAGGAAACTAGTTATGTTAAGATGGTCACCCATCCACAGACCAACCTTGGCAAGCGTTGCTTAACCTTCAAGATCGACCCGTGCGGCTGTTATTATTAAGCCACAAGCTCCTCTTTATCTATTTCACATATGTTAAAATACATTTAATTTTTTGTCTCTATTGACAGAAAATAAAATAAATAATATTTCGAATATTGAGGAAATGTCTATACAGGGAAATTGAAAAAATACCCAAAACCTCTCAACCCTGACTTTGTATCATGACCCTGAACAACATTTGTTCTACGACTTTGACCTCAACTAAACAATGTAGCCAAAAACAAATTGTTTTCATTTATTTGAAGTCTGTTTATTTCGCGTATACTACGCGCGCGCGCGCACTCAGTCACGCGCCGCCAGCCTGTCGGCCTTTCGTAGGCCGCCTTATAAAGAATATGCAAAATTTAAACTATGGTTATATTTTTTGTATGGAATAAAAATGTTTCGAATTTTGAAAAGTCGTAGAACAAATGTTGTTCAGCGTCATGATACGAAGTCAAGATTATGAGGTTTCGGGTATTTTTTAAATTACCCTGTATACATTTCATCTATATTTTTCGTATATCAATAAAAATATGGGCCAACGAGCACAGCAGCAAAATAAACAAAACCAGTGAAAATTGTTACGCAATATAGGTACTGTAGAAATTAATAACGGTCTGATAAGGACAGTTAATTTAAATTCCAAGTAACAAAAACTCGGTTTTAACAATAAGGTATTACACTAAAAAATTAAAATTAGTCCGACAGATAGATTTCCAAAAATATTGAACCCATATTTTTCTTTCTCATCGAATCATTAAAAATTGACGATGACAAAATGCATCAAAGATCAAGAGTCCCCGGCTTACGTGACGTTACTTTTGAAAAAAATCTTATCGGAATTAGACGCCACATGAGTTTTCAACGCACTGATAAGATATTTATTTTTTGTAAAAACATGAATACATATACAATAGATTTGCATGGTCTTAAAATAATATTTGGGAACAGGATCTACATGTTTTGCCATATTATGGCGTACAAAAATTGTTTGGTCAAGTTAACCATTTGAATGTATACTTGACAAAAACTAAAAAGTAATATAATATAATATATAATATAATATAATATAATATTCCACACAACTATCACACAACGCCATCTAGTCCCAAGCTAAGCAGAGCTTGTGTTATGGGTACTAGACAACTGATAAACATACTTATATATTTCTAAATACATACATATTATAGATAAACTACACCCAGACACAGAACAAATGATCATGCTCATCACACAAACATTTGTCCTGGGTGGGAATCGAACCCACAACCTCTGGCATAGCAGTCAGGGTCACTAACCACTAGACCAACAGGCCAGTCAATAATTGAAACTACTGTCGTGCACACGGTTAAAAATTAGTCAACGTGAAAATTTTAAAACTAAAAGGTGTTACAGTTTTGAGCACAGAGAAATGTCGCAATTATAGAAAGTAATAGAAACTAATTACGATCATTTAAAAATTCTGTTAGGCTATAATAACATTTGGCTATCAGGTATTTTTTAAGATGTAGTTAATCGTCTCTTCTTCTTCGTTCGTTCTCGTCTTTTATTGCCGAAGACGCACTTGCTTAGCCTGCCGTCATCTGATCCCACCATCGACTGGTTCATCGCATCCAATCCAGGTCATCGGTTCACCTTGTGGAATGCCTTTGAATGCTGCATCATTCGATTCCCGGTCGTCACGCAGTTGCAATTAATACCTATTTTATATGAAATAATTAATTAGGATGCATTACTAAAATTGTAATGTCTCAAGTTTATTTTTCTTTTATTACTATGGCATTATAGTTTATCATACTGGAAATTCACTACAAAATACTATATTTTTGGTTTAATTTTATGCGACTTACACAATTTGTAACATACAAAAATATGAATACCTACAGTGTCCAATTCAAATAAATATTATGAGCCAAACGAATATTATAGTAACTATACGTCAAAAACATTAGTGCTAGGCCCTCAGAAGACAGCTGGAACAAAGCAATTAAAACCTGTGTGCGTATACTTTATTGGAAAAATCCCTTATCTTCGTTAAAATTTGCAAACCGCTTAAAACAAAACAACCAAAGAATATCGTTAACTCAAAATAACCTGTAATTAAATGCTAATTTATAATATTTATGGGAGCATTGTATATGGATTGAACCTAATTTTAATTACTTATTGTGCAAACACATTTTCAATTTATTGTTACTACGTAGGTATAAAATCCTATCAGATTATGATAAAACAGCAAACGTTTATAAAAGATATAAACCAGCAAAGCGTATTACGAGTTTAATAGTAGATTATGCACCGAGGGAATAAAACAGTGTCTTCTGTCACGAGATATTGAATCCCGTCCGTAATGAAGAATTCCTTAAAATTAATATAAAAAAATAATATGATAGTAATAGACTCTGCGCGAGTTTGATGTTACTGTAAGTGCAGAGAATCTATATCTATACTAATATATAAAGCTGAATAGTTTGTTAGTTTGTTTGCTTGAACGCGCTAATCTCAGGAAGTACTGGTCCGATTTGAAAAATTCTTTCAGAGTTAGATATCCCATGTATCGAGGAAGGCTATAGGCTATATATCATAACGCTAAGACCAATAGGAGCGGAGCAGTAATGAAAATTGTGACGCACACGAAGATGCGCGGATCAACTATAAATATAAATAAATAAAAGCTCGGAGCTTGAGCTCAGCGTAATAGCTTGGACAAACTGGCATCCTAACAGCAAAATTCCGGTTATAAAAGGTTAAAAAAAATATGTATTAGGTATGTAATGTAGCAAGTACTTTTTTCGTTATGTTTATTCTATACCTACCAAGAAGTCTCGCCGTCGAAATTAAGCCGAAAACAATGAAATTAAAATAAAAGCAAATTTTTAATATGGGTTATTTGTTACCAATATTGATCAAATAAACAACCGTTTACTCTTAATTAACCGATTTCTTAAAAAAGGAGGAGGTTCTATGTTCGGCTGTATGTATTTTTTTTTTATGTATGTTCACCGATTTCTCCGCCATTTCTGTACCGATTTTAAAAATTATTTTTTTATTCAAAAGCCTATACTCCTGACGTGGTCCCATTGTCACCATGTCAGAATCTGATGATGGGATCCCATGAAAATCGAGGGAAACCTCAAATTTTATAGGCACATACAATGTTTTTCATGAAATTTCTAACGCAATTCGATAATTGTGCCTGGTAATCATCTCATGTTGCTGAGCTGATGATGGAAGGTATAAGTCAGGATCTGATGATGGGATCTTTGAAAAATGTTTGTTCAGCGATATTTTCGCCAATTGTTAACCGATTTGGATGATTCTTTTTTGTTTGGAAGAGTATTTTCTTGGACTGGTCCTATTTAAATTTGGTGCAGATCTGATGAAGAACTTCGGAGGTAGGCAACGGAACTCTTTAATAAATGATAGCAAATGGATCGGGATTTCTGAAATCGCATGCCTTTTGATTGTTTATACCAGTTCATAACATAACATCACGCCGGCACGCTGTGTTTGTGATTTCACTTTTTAGTGGTACCTGCGTACCATTAAAAAGTAAAGAATTAAAAAAAAAACCGACTTCCAAAAACCAAATAACTTTAATTTCGGAAGTCAGAGTTCAAAAACAAAATAACCAAAAACACCGACTTCCGAAATTAAAATTATTTTTTATTTTGTAGTGTTTTGTTTTTGGAAGTCGATTTATTTTTTTGTTAAAAAGGTTTTTTTTTTATTAAATATTGACAACAATGGTGCACTTTAAACAATGAATCCTTGAAAGCGGGTCTTGATAAACAACGGCTTTTTCTATGAAAACTTAACTGGTCTAGTGACCGCTAGCGCTACTAATGACAATGAGGTCTTGGGTTTGATTTCCGGATTGAACAAAGTTTTATTGGCTTTTTCCATCCGGAATATCTCAATACCAGTCTGCGTACTGGATTGATTGGTCGCAAGCAATAGGCTCATTACCCGAACATTATCGGCGAAATGAGAATAACGTGGCGTACAAAATCTGACAGATCTTCAAGAAATACTAATTTTTGTTTGGCTTAGAATTCTAATTTCAAATTAATTTTATTTTAAAAACATGGTTTTTTTTTCCAAAAGTAGTCATTTGTTTATTGATTAGTGTTACATTTCCATCGCATTTCAATCTTTTTCGTCATCATGGATACGTTAAAAATTCGAGTAATTATGGAATATGAATACCGTCGTGGCAGCAACGCGGCACAAGCGGCACGCAACATCAACGACGTTTACGGAGCTAACACTACAAACCAACGCACCACCTGTTATTGGTTTGCTCGCTTCCGTTCTGGAAATTTCGACCTGAAAAATGAACCTCGCGGTCGTCCGAAGACTTTGGTCGACAATGACGAATTAAAGGCGATTGTGGAAGCTGATGATACACAATCTACGGCTGAATTAGCAGCAGCTTTCGACGTTAGCGTCAATACAATATTGGTCCATTTGCGTCAAATTGGCAAGGTAAAAAAGCTTGACAAATGGGTGCCCCACGAACTCAATGATCGCCAGCGCGAAGTACGCGTCGAGACGTGCCTTGCACTGCTCAACAGATACACAAATGAAGGAATTTTGAACCGCATTGTTACCTGCGATGAAAAATGGATTCTGTTTGATAACCGCAAGTGCTCAGCAAGTTGGTTGGATCCTGGTTCAGCACCTAAACAATGCCCTAAACGAAAACTTACCCCTAGAAAAGTGATGGTCACTGTTTGGTGGTCTAGCACCGGTGTGATTCATCACAGCTTCTTACCAAACGGGGTGAGCATTACTGCAGATGTGTACTGTGAAGAACTGAACACAATGATGGAGAAGCTGGCACATCTCCAACCAGCATTGGTCAATCGCTCGTCTCCGCTGCTCCTGCACGACAACGCGCGACCTCATACTGCACAGCAGACGGTCTCCAAGTTGCAAGAACTGGGGTTGGAAGCTCTCCGTCATCCGCCCTACTCACCAGACCTTGCGCCTACAGACTACTACTTTTTCCAGAATTTGGATAACTTCTTGGCGGGAAAAAAATTAAATACCCGAGAGGCAGTACAAAATGCCTTTGAAGAATTTGTTGCCTCCCATCCAGCTGATTTCTTTAAGAAGGGCATCAATAAACTGCCACTGCGTTGGCAAAGATGCATTGATTGCATAGGTGATTACTTCGATTAATACAAATAAAAAATACATGAAAAAAATTCATTTAAATTTTTTCATACAAAACGGCAATTTCATAGGTAAAGACCTATTATTAAAACGTTTCCCTTCTCGCAATTAAAATAATAGTAATTTAATTTTCACTCGAATAAATATAAAATATAAGATACCTATGCTTACCTAGTAGGTACTGTGGAATTGTTTGGAATAGACAAGAAACACGTCAAAAGAGTTTCTGATACATTTCCTTTTCCCAAGATGTTTAAGATCACGTACGCTCAATGTTGGAATACCCTTCAATCAGCCCTATCTTTATGACGACTACTACTTACTGCTGAGAGAAAAGGTCACGTTTGTGAACTAAATCAAAATATACTACTCTGTCAAGAAAGTACCGGGAAAAGATCAATAATACACAAAATGTCTGTTATTCATCCAAATTTATTTTATCACCTCCAAAGTATGCTCCTTTAGAAACGATACACTTGCGCCAACGAATAATCCATTCATCAAAACATGTTTTAAACGCTGCTTCCGGAATTGAGTTCAGTTCTCGCCGCGAATTCTCCTTTATTTATTTATTTATTTAAGGATTACCAACGAGTAAATACACTACAAAAACTTTTGCGAAACACGCTCTTTTACGCTCTCTTTATGTCTTCTATCGATTGAAAACGGGTGCCATGAAGTGGTAATTTGAGTTTAGGAAAAAGAAAAAAGTCAGCAGGAGCCATATCTGGTGGTTGCTGAATGGTATTTGTTGATTGTTTGGTTAAAAATTCGTTCACAATGATAGCCTTGTGCGAAGGCGCATTGTCGTGGTGCAAAATCCAAGAATTTTCTTTCCACAAATCTGGCCTTTTTCGTCGAATTTGCTCTCTTAAACGCCGCATAACGCTCAAATAATATTCTTTATTTACCGTTAGACCTTCCGGTAAGAATTCAGAGTGCACAACACCGCGATAGTCAAAGAAAACAGTCAACATGACTTTGACTTTTGATCGACTTTGGCGTGGTTTTTTCGGTTTCGGTTCAGTTGGAAGGCGCCACTCCGAAGCTTGTTGACTAGTTTGCATGTCAAACTCGTAAATCCACGTCTCGTCACCAGTAACAATGCGTTTCATGAATGTTGGGTCCGAACTGACTCGTTCTAGCATGTCCTCAGAGACTTTCATGCGATTGAGTTTTTGGAGAAAATTCAGATCTTTTGGGACTAGCCGAGCAGCAACATGTTTCATACCCAAATGATTAGTTAAAATGGTACGGATCGACTCGTGAGATACAGAAAGTTCGGCGGCTATCTCTCTCAGAGTTGAATGGGGATTTTCAGTCACTATTTCCTTCACTTTTGCGATGTTAACTTCAGTTGCAGACGTTGACGGCCTACCAGAGCGAGGCAAATCTTCCATCACATCTCGACCGCTTTTGAACGCTTTGAACCACTCATAAGCACGAGTTTTTGATAAAGTCGATTCACCGTAAGCCTTCTGTAACATTTTCAGTGACTCCGAACACGAAATTCCATTGGCGATGCAAAATTTAAGACAAACTCTTTGTTCGATATTTTTGTCCATTATGAAATTCGCAATACACACTACATATGACATTACTAAAACCAGCACTGTATTTGATATAAATAACAGATGCAACTCAAACTCCGCGCCAAAATGGAAAACAGTTGTGCCAATCTAACAAATACAAAAAAACAAAAATTTTAATTTGGAACCATAAACAAATCATCCATTCCCGATACTTTTTTGACTGAATGTATAGCTACTAGTTGACCCACGCAACTTCATTTGCGTCACAATTTTCACCACTGCTCTGCTTCTATTGGCGTATTATTTTAGCGTGATGATATATAGCCTATAGCCTTCCTCGATAAATGGGCTATATAAAACTGAAATAATTTTTCAAATCAGACCAGTAATTCCTGAGATTAGCGCGTTCTAGCAAACAAACAAACTCTTCAGTTTTATATAATATTATTATAGATACTGGCTCTTACCGGCTTCGCTCGCGCTCAAGTTATATTTTCGTAAAAAAATAGTCTAGAAACGTGTCCAGGGTCCATCTGTCTCTGTACCACAAATAATTAAAATTTATTAAGCTATTTAGGCGTGAAAGGTACTCACTTTCGCAATCCTTACTATCCTTACTTTATATTATAAATGCGAAAGTAACTCTATCTGTATATCTGTCGCGCTTTCACGCCAAAACTACTGATCCGATTTAAATGAAATCTGGTACACAGATAGTCTAGAGCCTGAGAAAGGACATAGACTTACTTTTTATCCCGGAAATATGTTCCCCCGCCACCGCCCACGTGGTCCCTACTCGGGCGAAGCCGTTGGCAGAAGCTAGTATAATATAAAAGTTTGTATGATTAATATTCTACAATGGTAGCTATCCGTATGGTTATGAATATAATTTGAACCGAGAATTCGAGATCATTTTCAAATTTTCTGACAGTAAACTCTATTTCGTACATGAGAACGTACAGCTTGACACAAACGGTCACTTAAAAATTCACTTAAAATAATAATAATAATAATAAAATTTATTAAAGTTATGTGAGTAAAACAGTAAATACATTTTTTGCTTAAATCTATGACAAGTTCACTGGTGTTATGTGCCTGAACTAGGAAATCCTGTGTTTCAGGCAAAAAGGAGGTAAATGTTATTAAATAATCACGTAATTATGTAAAATTAAATTGTCATATTTTAGGTATATAAAAATGGTATAAATGGTGTAAACAAAAAATCATACTTCCTAAAACCTTGGTATACTAACTTACCCTAAATTAAAATTAACAGGAAACAAACAATCTTTATTTAAATACCGTTAACAATTTCTCTGAATCTTCATAAGACAAACTTTGAAGAGTTTCCTTGAGAGTTTTTTTACAATTTCTAAAATTTAGGGAATAGATGTTTGCTTTTGCATTTAGTCTATTGTAGAGTAGTGGTCCAAGAAAAACATAAAATTTGGCTGCGAAAGCATGTTTAGTACTTTTTGTAGGGCAAACAATGTCTTTTCGTCTCTTTTTAGTAAATTCAGTGCTGAAGCAAAGAGCTGCGTGTTGTTTTAATACAATGCTCATTATGAATAATTGCCGAACTGTTAGTACTTCACAAGATTTATAGAGCAGGTTAGTGGGAAAGAGGAAAGGGCGGCAAGTAGACACCTTTAAAATCGCTCTTTGAGCTCTTTCTATGGGCAGTAATAAAGTTTTACCTGCTCCACCCCACGAGGTAATGCAGTACGTCAAAATTGACTGACATAGAGCAAAGTAAACTTGTCTTATTAGTATTGGGTCTGCAAGGTAACGTAGCTTTTTGAATACGAATATCAGCTTACGAATTCTGTTACTTAATGCCTCTATATGATGTTTGAAGGTTAGGGTTTCATCAATTATAACACCCAAGTATTTTATTTTGTTGGTCCTATTAATACTGGGACACACAAACGGGCAATCTGCAAGGACTGTACAACAATGGGCATACAACGTTGAAGGAATATAAGAAGTAAGCTTGCGCATTGAAAACTTAATGTAATGTGTCTTAAGTGCATTTAGAGTAAGTGAGTTATACTGAAGCCATTTATTTACCATACTGAAACCGTCTTGCGCGAGCTTGTAGACAGCATGTTCCGATTTAGCCGAAAAAAGAAGAGCAGTGTCATCCGCGTAAGATATTATTGTTCCATGCTTTAGTTTTAGATTACAAAGGTCATTTATGTATATTAGAAATAAAGTGGGCCCCAAAATACTTCCTTGGGGAACGCCAAAATTCGTGGTTTTTTGGTCTGCGCTGAGAACACTGCCAATCTTCACGCACTGGGTACGGTCTTCTAAGTAGCTTTTGAAGAGTTTTAGCTGAATACCTCTTATGCCCACTGTCTCAAGCTTGCGCAAAAGAATAGGAATGGAAACTGTGTCAAAAGCCTTGGCGAGGTCCAAGAAAATTCCAACTGTATGGTTACCCTTGTCAAGTTCTTGAGCCAGATAGTCAGTCAGATGATGAACGGCATCGGCAGTTGATAGTTTTGGTCTAAATCCAAATTGTCGTTCTGACAAAATAGATTTGTCTTCCAGATATTTGAACAATCTTTTGTTTATAATTTTTTCCAATATTTTAGAGAAAGAAGACAGTAGAGAAATAGGTCTGTAATTTGTTACTTGATCTTTACTGCCTGATTTATATATAGGGACAACAACTGCTTTTTTAAGGCACTCCGGAAAAATACCCAGAGATAAGCACATGCGAAAAATATAAACCAGTGGTGGCACTAAAATATTCCTGAACTGTTTAATAATTTTATTTGATATGTTATCCCAACCAACTGCACAGTCGTCTTTCAAAGTCATGATCATACTTTCTACCTCAGTCTCGTCAGTGTCTAGCAGTGCGAAGGAAGTTAAAGTGGAGCTGCCCGTAAAAAGATTACTCGTTAGATAAGGCGTTTGACCCCGATTTTTTTCTGCCAAACACTTTCCAACATTAACAAAGAAATTATTTGCCATGTTAGCAGATGTCAACTGTGATGAGTGAGCTTGTAATAAACCTGAAGATGACTCATTTAGTTTTGACGAATATGTTATATTTTTAATACATTTCCAGATCTTTTTACTACTCGTTCCAGCCTTTTCTAATGCAGTTTTATCGTAGTTCCTTTTAATTTTTTTGAGTAGATCATTACAAAAATTGCGATATATTTTGTATGACTGTTGCAACACAGCATTATCTGGTTGAGATTTAGCTTTCATGTGCAGTTTATCTCTATGTTTCATACAGCGGATAAGACCTGTCGTGATCCAGGGTTTTATGTTGCAATTTTTGTTGCTCAAATGTGATATAACCGTATTTTTGCGAATTGCATTTCGTACATTTTCGATTACATACAACATGCAAAACTGCGGGTCAGCGGAATTATAGACTGGATCAAAGTTGATGACGCGCAAATCTTCTTCAAGTTTATTTATATTTAATTTCGAAATTGTGCGAGTGTTTTGCTTAAGCATGTTACAATCTAGAGTTAGTAGGGCAGCATTGTGATCGGTTATTGTCGAGTTAAAGACAAGGGCAAGTGAGGGGTAATTTGATTTTAACATGACATGATCTAAGCAGGAGCCACTATGATGTGTAGGAAAGCTATGCGCGGGGAGAAGGCCGTGAAATGCACATAGGTTTAGGTAGTCCTGAGCAGATGCATCAGTACTTCCTGGGAGGATGTTGATATTAATATCTCCAATTACAATCGTGGTTTTGATGGATGACAGGTTCTGCAAGACAACATTCATTGATTCAGTAAAATTACTAATATTTTTAAAGGAGGGAGGTCGATATATTGCTAATATCACAATGTGTGACCCAATCTTCACCACCAAGCTGTTGCAGTCGTCCATATTAGGTTCCTCAACCGAGATCTTCAAATGATTCCTGACATAAACTATCACCCCATCATTTTGATTGTAATTCCTGTTACTTTTGTACATATTATATCCCGGAATTCGTGGTATGTTATATTGCTTGGCCAGCCAGCATTCGGTTAAAACAATAACGTCACAATTTATGTTTAACCGTTGTAAAAAAGTGCAAAAGCTATCGAAATTCTTAAAAATACTGCGAATATTTTGTGTTAGTACAGTTAATGGAGTTTTGTAGTCGGAAAGATATTGTTTGCAATTTTCAGCTTCACAGACTTTTGACTCAGATACAGAGAAATGATCTAACTCATTAATTATATTGCTAATCATGACTGTGGAACTAAAATACAAATATAAATATAGAAAGAAAAAACTTAAGTGGTCTAAATAAATAACTTATTGGCGGCGCTCTTAGGCGCCTGCATAATCTATGGAATTTATGTACCTTTTTTCGGCCATTATTCTTGCCGGGCAGTCAGCAGCGCCTGTGTTGTGCTTGTCTGGCTTTTTGTAGTGAAAGCAAGTAGCGCATTTTGGCTCATCTCCCTTTTTTGGACATTCTTTGATGGAGTGTCCTTGATCGCCACAGTGACCGCAGGTATAGGACGTCTGCCGGCAAAACTTGGCAGCATGACCATACTGCTGACACTTATAATATCGTGTGACCAATGTAAAGTCTCTCACAGGGCATGATGACCAATTCACAAATACTCGGTCTTTTGAGATCAGGGCTTTGCGTATGACTGCAGGTACTTCAATTACATAGTTGCAATTCTCAGCGTCTTTCTTACCTGACTTATGGCTTAATCTAATAGAGGTCAAAAACGTTTCAAGGCTGCAGTCCTGTAGTTTCTCGGCAAGATTTTGGTGATACAGACAATTAAAAACTTCATTTTCTGCCATGGATGACGGCACTCCTAGGATCACAACCCTAGGCTTCTTTTTATGTGGCTCGTCGACTGTTAGACCTGACTTTGTTAGCTGCTCCGATTGTCTCAGCTTCTCGATGTCGTCTTTCGTCTCAGTGCTGATAATGACACCTCCATTTTTGGTCTTGCGCAGGCCTCTAACGTGAAGCTTCATCTGTTCGGGGCAGATAATTTTTTGGACAAGAGACTGTCTCATCACTGGTCCTCAATTTATCTTGCGGATAAATGGCCACAGAGCTTATATTTGATGGCTGGATAAAGTTGTTGGCACCTTTCTTCACCATTTCGGAAAAAGAAGTTCCCAGTGCAGGTTTAGTTGATTCTCCGACTTTCATCTTAAGCTCCTTTAGTTGCTGCGAAAGGTCGAGTTGGTTTTCTAGTGATTTCACAGCATTGTGGTATTGTAAAGCCCTAGATTTAAGTGACTGATACAGTACGGCCATCTGCGATGTTCCATGCCCAACTTTCCGGCATAACGTATTGATGCGCATCTTCTGGTCCGAGTTCATCTTGCCTTCTGCTGCAATAGCACACACCTCCTGAAGGCTCTGGTCAATGGTCGTCATCCAGTTCTGAATTTCTGGCGTCGGTATACCTTCGAAGTCATCGTGGCGTTGGATCGGCGCTTGAAAGGCAGGAGCGGATAAAGCTGCTCGCGCGGTTGTAGGCGGCGGGGAACGAGCACACCTACTCCTCGGGCTGAAGGGACTATCCTCCATTGTGTAACAGGTTATTTGCTTATTAAATACTGATCATCATCTTCATAAAAATCACCTTACTTAAACCAAAAAGTATGACTCAGTTTGCTTTACCGGCTATTTATAAAAAAACTAGGTCACGATTTCGCAAGTGATTATTTACTTATATTAAATAATTGTTCGATACGTCCGTTCACTACGATCGCTACAATAACTCCAAAATACACTAAGCTTAAGTCGTTTATTGAGATGGGCTTAAAATATATCGAATCCAAGTATATTCAGTCAGAAACTCGAATCTCTGATCACGTGTCTTACCAAGGGGTATTATAATAACCTACTGGTAAGTCAAACGGACAAAATACAGGTATTTGAGCCTCGATCCCAAAGTGCCAGTGAAAGCAATTTTCAGCATAACATTTCAGCTAATTTTGTCAATCCCATACATTTTTGACGTTTTGACATTTTCTTCCGCGACGCTATCGTTGTCAAAATGTCACTCTTCTCTATGATAAGCGCCAAATAATCTTGCAATAACGGTCATTGACTCACCTGCATTTATTGACATTCTTAATTTCAACAAAATCGGAAAATAAGACATAAATAAAGCTATCTTTTTTCGTCATGACGTATCGAGATCCTTTACACTTTACAGTAATAAAAAAATATTCGTTATTAATGTTACGAGTATAGGTAATCGAAAAATTAATTATGAATCGTTTTTACTATAGAAAGTTCAATGTACTTAATTGCAAGTTTATCTGGCGCCTACATTAGAGGCTCTGGATAGGCTGGAAGCCGACTCATCATCATTTTATCAGCTGAAAGACGTCCACTGCTGGATATAGGCCTCCCCCAAGCGTCGCCACGGCGGCCGGTCCTGCGCGTCTCGCATCCATCGGCTACCCGCGACCTTCACTAGGTCATCCGTCCACCTTGTAGCTGACTCCAAAATATAATATCAAATATTTTGAATCTTCCAGGAGTTACAACTACTAACCTTCATAAATTACCTAGTTGTAAATGATAAAGGTTATTAGTTCTAACTCGCCTTTACACATAACCGCAAATTGGGTATAGTATACTCATTGTACCCATTCTTTAAAATATTTAATAAACCGGGTCAAATACGAAGGGGTTTTCAATAATACCGGACGTAATAGAACCTACGTTTTAGAATTCATAGTCAAACAAAGCTTCCTATATGAGTTAAAAGTCAAATACAATAAACCGCTTGTCAATAAAATCCTGAAAGCGTTATTTATCTCTTACTTTACTGTTCAATTCTCATTTAATCAATATGAAATATTGAATGTACTCAAAGAGAAGTTAAAAATCATATTCATGATGGATCTCATCACGGCAGACCAATATGGAAACAGGGCGAACGAGCTTGACTCCTACTAAAATGTCTGACCTACAATGGCAGAGGACAGACGGGTGTGGGAAAGGAAAAGGGAGACCATTGCTCAGCAGCCCAGCACTCATAACATAGCATTATTATCCAGAGGATGAGGCAGAGGTTTACCCCAATCCACCAGCTATGTATATTTAGAACCATGAAATAAAGGGTGAACCTATTGGTATCTAAACTCCAAATCTATACACCGGGCTGCTACTACCAAATCCCAGTTCGAAATAACCCAATGACACTGCCCGACCCGGTAATCGAACCCAGGACCGGCTCGGCAGTATTGCTTGCGACTACTAGACAAACGAAACAAGCCTTTTAACAGAGTATTATCCTGTTCTACTGTATATCATAATAAAAAAACTTTTACTCTGGCACCAACACCGAAATCGTGAAAAAAACGTATTTCAATAAATACTGTCGGCATAATAATAATGAAGCATAATTTTATAAAGCACTAGTTAACCCGCGCAACTTCGTCTGCGTCACAATTTTCACTACTCCGCTCCTATTAGCCTCAGCGTGATTTCTCGATAAATGGGCTATCTAACACTGAAAGAATTTTTCAAATCGGACCAATAGTTCCTGAGATTAACGCGTTCAAGCAAACAAACAATAAACAAACTCTTTAGCTTCATATATTAGTATAGATAATCTTAAAAACGCATTATTTCAATTTGATGAAATCGGGGTTTGACCAGTCATACCTAAATTATTTATTTATTAGGCCTCGACGACGGAGCCCCGTTGCGGGGCTCCAATTTCTGTCTGGGCTTGAAGGAACCTAACATGAATGGCATGACGGCAAAAACTTCGCTCGCTCACTCTAGCTCCCGTTATACCATTGGAACCTAACTTATCCGTGTTGGGTACCCTGTTTTCCACTACTTGGCTTGGCAAGAAAAAAATATGCAACTTTAAATTATGCTAATAAAAGTAATGCCAAACAACATTATGCGTTAAAATTGTATGCTAAGAGGGGGATTTCTAAAAATCAGATGTACTGTACGTTTGGTCCAGTTATGGGCACAGAAATGTATTTCAGTGTTTGTTACATAGTAAATGATGAATACAATGAGTCCTTTAAAGGTATTGCGTTAATTCTGATTACACGTTATCACGACCAATTAGAACCGAGCTCTAACTTCTGTCGTTTTATAAGGGCCCATGTGCCTAGGTGAGATAAAATATTATGAATTTCAATCTAGACTGGATCTCGCAAGCACATCATAGAAGTATCTGCACGAAAAACTACCAACACAATCTTCCCCTTAATAAAAAAGAACCGTCTAAACAGAAAACAAGCTCCTCACCTTGATAATGCTGACATCGCGTGACCAAGAACGAATCGTAACTGATGCCTAATGGAACTGGAATCATCACGTTTACCGGAAAAACCGCTTTTTACCTATCATTCTTAGAGAATACGGCGAAATCATATTAATTTGCTGCGGTAATGTGTTTCTGATTATTTTTTTCATGAGTTACGTTTATTTACTTATGTTACGTTATTGAGATTATGTTCCGAGGTAGCCACTTTTTCTTTTGAATTAAAGGGTATGTTTTCTTTGATTTATTATCTATATAAATCATCATCTTCCTAGGCTTTTCCAAATTACATTGGGGTCGGCTTCCAGTCAAACTGGATTTAGCTGAATACCAGTATTTTACGCGGAGCGGCTGCCTACCAGACCTCCACAGCCCAGTAACTGGGTAACACGGTACTTCGTGGCAAGACTGGAGTCAGATTAACTGGCTTCTGACTATCCGTAACGACTGCCAAAGATCTACAAATGACAGACGGGACCAACGGCTTAGCATGCTTTCCGAGGCACGGAGGA
This sequence comes from Lacanobia oleracea, assembly GCA_950371165.1. Taxonomy (NCBI): domain Eukaryota; kingdom Metazoa; phylum Arthropoda; class Insecta; order Lepidoptera; family Noctuidae; genus Lacanobia; species Lacanobia oleracea. Next base: position 16,529,736 of record OX493387.1, on the reverse strand, counting down.
AACTCGCTATGTTAAGATGGTCACCCATCCACAGACCAACCTTGGCAAGCGTTGCTTGACCTTGAAGATGGACTCGTGCGGCTGTTATTATCTAGCCACGAGCTCCTAAGATTTTATCTAAAAATCAATTTATATAAAACTCTTTCGTTTCTGGCTGAAAGACCAAGCACCGCCGAAACTACTGGTCTCAGGAAGCTAAAATTTGGCATGAAGGTTCCTTGGAGAGTGTAGGGGAACATTAAGGACGGATTTCTTAAAATTCCTACGGGTATAAAACGATTAGGTGACGTAAGAAGTCACGGGCAAAAGCTACTAAAATATATTATAGTATTCTGAAAAATGTTAACCATTTATCCGAAAGTGGATCAGCTATAAAGACCACGCTCGAAAGAGAGGAGGCCTGTGTCCCAGCAGTGGGAACAATATAGGCTGATTATGAATGTTGTGGTTTTTGTTGGTGTTGTTGGCAGCTATTTGCTCTAACTGTACTTTATAATATCATACGACTTCAACGAAAGTTTTAGGTTTGATCGATTTATTGATTTGGTTCCCGGTGTTGTTCGCAATTTACTCCTCGGACATATTCCCTTCGATTTTCTTTCTTCTACATATTCCGTCTATAGGTAAAGACAAGAAAAACTTAAACAGGCTTATTCAAAGTTTATCAGTGACAACGGCTACAATAATCAGAAATATGTGAAATCGACCACGCGCTTGTTAATTTGATCATTTGGTTTTTTTAGATAATTGCTATCGTTGATACACTATCTCTATATCTAGAGTGGTTTAACCACTGCAAACAAAGTCAAAGTAAATTCGTTTATTCCAATTAGCAAGATAATTGATCATGAAAGCTTGTCGCGAGGTTTGCAAAAGTACATATAAGTATTTAATTAATCAAACCTCAATATAAGCTTTTATGATCAATTTTAAAAGAAAATTGTATTTTCTTCGTTTTAGAGCATTTAAATAATAAAAGTTTTTTTTAAAAAGGTTTTTTTGCTTTTAATTTTAATTCCACACAATACATTAAACATTCCATAAAACAGTAGGTTGCTCAGTATGAAAAGTCGATCTAAACATTTTTAACGAAGGAAGTACTTCATGGCTAGGCGCCAACAAAACGCTTATTATGGACAAGTTAAGCCAATTTCCCGGTACGATTTCTAACTCGCTATCGTTCATATCGAACTAACTTTCAACCATTAGGTAATATTTCTCACAAAATCTGCTAGTGGTTCGTTGGCCTTCTCCTGTTTTATCCTTATTGAAAAGCCATAAATATAACGCTCTGTAGTACCAAATATAGAATCTGAAATGGAATACGGATGTGAGCAATATTTTTATCGTTTCCGTACTTTCCGCTATGCAGTTTCCCGTTTGAATGTAATAAAGACGTATTTTTAAAACAACATAGATTTAAATCAATTTTTTCAAAGCATACTGTACTTGAAATGTTGAGCTAGTTAATTCCGGAATGTAGCCTGCAACACAAACTAACTTCAAGACACTACTAACAAATCAAGTAAAAAAATCGTCCAAACAATTCAATAAAAAAATTACGAGTAACTTTAGATTGCAACTCAAAAGTAAACACTGGTTCCATTTATAGCGGCACAGTCACCGCACAGTCACACGTATTAGTAGGCAGCGGTAAATCGGTAAAACAGGAACCATGTCAGTGTCTCTCCGAGCTATTTGTGAAAGCGGAGCTAAGCGAAAAGCAATAGCTACTCACACAGTTTCATATAAGCTTTCTTTAATGAATATTCATTACTTCATTTGCTTGAAGAAGCGCCGTACATTACGGTAACGCCCGAAAATATCACAAATTTACTGTGTGCCAGGCGAAAATGGAATGAATATGCATATATGATTACAAATATTTCAAGCTGGTCTTATGCCAAAATTTCATTGTCACAGGCATAAAAACTTTATAGTTTCCCGCATGAAAATGTAGTGAATGTTTAATGAACTGAAGCTCAAATAAAACTGATGATATTCTAGTCAGACATCGCGCGTCGTTGGAATTGGAAATATGCAAAATTGTTTAGCGTGGATATTAGTTACAATCTAGTTATAAAAGTGCAAAATTAACGTGGAAAAGGCTTCTATCTCTCATTAGTTACAGTTATAACTGCGGTTGAATCATCTCAAAGAACTGTAATTCGACTGCTTCAGCAAATCAGCTACGTTAAAAGGTTGAAAGCAGGCAAAGGAAGGGGAAAAGCAGAATAAATAGAAAACTGAAACTCCCGTCAGATATTACGTTATCTGTGACCGATTCTGTCTTGAAATTAATGAAGAGTGAATGAATGAACATCTGGTGAATGGCCACTACAATAGGGTTCTAAACGCGAAGCTTCTTCTATTGATTAAACGCCTATTCATTCAATACAAATGAGCACATACCCGAAAACGAATCTAACGGAAACACTTGAGTTTTAACCTGAGGAATAAACCCGTTCAAGGACCAACCTTTATATTCAAAAATTTAAGAGCTATGTTGAATTCAATTATTTCAATCAATCAGGGCAGTTAAATGAACCGCAATTCAAATAGTACTGGTATATTGAAGCTAATTGTTGGAGCAAAATATAGGTAACACAAAACTGGAGTAATATTGTAACACGAAAGCTCACCTAGGTCGCGATCGAACGTTACGGCTCATTATATGCCTTGTTATGTGGACCGCTTTATGCACACACTACTATTACGAAATAAGTATGAGACGTATTTTTATGAATATTCTGTTTTTATTTTTTTGCTTGCTTTTTGTCACGTGTTAAAAGGTAATTTATTCAGTCGGTGTTTTTGGTTACTTTTTCGTTTTTGACACCGACTTCGGAAATTAAAGTTCTTTTCTTTCTTGAAGAAAGTTATTTTGTACCTCGTAGTGTTTTGTTTTTGGAAGTCGGTTGTAATTTTTTGTAAAAAAGTTTTATATTTTTCACTTTTTAGTGGTACCTACCTGCGTACCCATTATCAGCGTACCGGCGCAACGGTATGTTAAGAACTGGTGTAAACACTAAAAAAACATGCGATTTCAGCAACCCCGATCCATTTGACATCATCATCATCAACAAAAAAAGGATCATCCTAATTGGCTGACAATTGGCAAAAATATCGCTGAACAAACATTTTTCATAGGATCTCATCATCAGATCCTAATTTATACCTTCCATCATTAGCTCAGCAACATGAGATGATGATTACCAGGCACAATATCTGAATTGCGTTAGAACGTTAATGAAAAACATTGCATGTGCCTATAAATTTGAGGGTTGCCCTCGATTTTCACGGGATCAGATTCGGACTTGGTGACAATGGGACCAATTGGGAAGTAGGTATATCTTTTCAGATGAAACAAGAATTTTTCAAATCGGTTCATAAATGACGGAGTTATGAGGTACTAAACATAAAAAAGCCAACCGAATTGAGAACCTCCTCCTTTATTGAAGTCGGTTAAAAAGAAAAAACAGCACACACAAAAACAAATGTTGTGCATCACTTTCTGTTGCCAGTAGGTGTATTCCGGAGGAACAATTTGCCAAATCATTTTGCATCTTTTTTTTTTTTTTTTACTATATATAGGCACGCGTTTGACCACTATCACTTCATTTTTCCAAATCGATGAAATCCAAAGGAAAGGACGAAAATGGAAACGAGATTCCGTTTTCAGTTTGCATAAAACCGACAGTAATTATGGGGTAAAATGCTAAAATTGAACATTTAATTCAAAGTTAATCAAGATTTTTTCATCCCTAATGGAGCTTTTCAGTGACTTATTCGTTTCTAATGCTTCTAATACTCGAAGAAGGAAATTCACTTGTAACATTCCACGTTTAAAAATAAGCACTGATCCGGCTATTTTAAATAAGGACCTAACTTGACGCTTTTGACCAAAGCGTCGAGCACTTTAAACCAAAGTGTCATAATATCTAGTTAAGTATTTTAATACAAAGTTCAGGAATGTGCCCCCACATAGCATAACACCATCCTTCAGCAAATGTGCGCTGAAGCGTTGACCCTTGATTCGGTCTCGATAAGCCCCGAAATACTTTTGTCGACCAGCATACCGACGAAATTGGGTCGTATAAATAAATAATTTTACGATGTTACCCTCACAACTAACACTTAACGGCCTACCCTTAAAATTGTTAAAGACTCGCAATAAAATCTGGAAAGAAATCTTTATGGTCATTAATTGTGGAATAAAGCTAAATTACTCCCTATTTACAACTAAGGCTACAATGTATTTGGGTTGGGTTTTCACACATTCTTGCGCTGATATACGCGGGTGCTCACTGCTCGCCTGTGATATTTTGTAGAAGGTTCACGAGTCAGAAAAGAAACAAGACAAGACACAGAACTAAAACTGGCTAACCAAATTGCTATTTTATAAAACTCATCATTGAACTCTCTTCAATCGCTACCAGAATATTGTTCCCCTCACAGAATAACACTGTAAAATAACCTTCTGTGTATCGCATAGAGTGCTGAGTTATTACACACACACTAACAACACAGTGAGTTATTACTAACTAGTCTAGCTTTGACTATCTTAAAATAGTCACCGTCGACCTCACCACATACATTACTATTTACCATTACAAAAGTTACAAAATTACACATCATAAATATACATGAAAATCGTAATAGATAACGATATTATTACCGCAGCAAGGCAAATTGCCCTATCATATACTTACCGCTAACGGGCGTTCGCAAACTTTGCCGACTTTCCAACTCGCTACAAAGAGCTTCCACCGACTCTAAACATGCTCTGACAAAGAATAAATTCTAGAAAACTGCTGGAAACTTAGCTTATAAGCTAATACACGGAAGGTGCTTTGTAGAATTAGGTGTCATTCCCACGAAGAAAAAGTTTTGAAATTGTAAAATTTTACACTTCAATCGATATTAATAATAATAGCTCAGGAATAACATTTCGCAGAAGGTGGTGTGGCTGGCTGGACTTCTGAATAAGTTTCGTCCTCACAAAAAAAACAGGCCAAGTGCGAGTCGGACTCGCCCACCAATGGTTCCGTACTAATTTTTTTAAGATTTAATTACAAATGTATAGTTTTCAGACTTTTCCCTATACTTGTAGTCTAAGACGGTATTACTTGCCTTCATAGTTCTAGGTCAACGGGAAATACACTATGAATTTTGATTCCCTTGAGAGTGTCGAAATATACGTTTTTTCACAGCTGCAAGTGGCCATAGACATAAGTATATGGTTTTAATGTCAACTCGATACCTCTGCGCGTTCCCGAGATACTAGGTCTTGACAGACAGACGGACAGACAACAAAGTGATCCTATAAGGGTTCCGTTTTTTTCTTTTTGAAGTACGGAAACCTAAAAACGAGTTAAGTGGTCTTTGTCGTCCAGTGGGATACTCAGTCTTGAGGCTAATAATAATCAAATTTTCCTGTCAAAAAGGACATTTACGACATGTTATTTTCAAAACAAAACTTTCCCTCGTCGCTTAATAAAATATTAAAGATTGTTCTTTTAAATGGAATGTGAATACACGTCACGAAGGACATAAAGAAACCAACGTGTATAAAATCGTTTCTAATAGTGAGCAGGATACCACAATTCGTGTATGCACGCACGGGTCGCACGGGCCCCACTTTCAGCGGCCCCCGTCCCGTCCCGCCCCGTCGCCGTCCCGCTATCGTCCCGCCGTCGTCTCGCCGCCGACGATTTGTTTGTTTGGACACGCACGATTAACTCCCGACCGTCGATAATCTTATTTGTTTTATTTTATTCAGAATTCAGATTTAAGTCTTGCTTTAAATTCTTTGCTCATTCAAATCAAAGGTCTGTGAAAGTTAAAAGACTGAAAAAGACATAATCAATAAAGTTACAATTAGAAACTGATTCGTACACTACACTATTCTAACGGATAAAACTAAATCTTTCAAGAAATTGAGAATTGGAGAAGTATTTACCTTAAATTTTCGCATATTTTATTGCCCATAGCAAATATGCAGAACATATACGCGGAGACGGATGCCTCACATTAGCATAAAAAGAAGTATGTAATGTATAACCGACGGTTTAGAATATCCGCGCATATTCTCACGAACGTGGCTCAAATTACTTGCTCAGCCTATTTTGCATACAATTTCTTTTCCCCGTACGTATCGGTGCACTTTGCTATTAAGGCTTTTTTACTGCTCGAAATTTTGTATCAAGACTTCATTATAAATATGCCAGCACTATTTAAACGATCATTTATTTCATGTGAATACGACTATAGCCAATTACATTAGCACGAAAGTGTAAATGTGCCAGTATGAACCATGAACTATTTCGAAGATTAAATCAGATATAGAGCCTCTTTTAACGCTCCAATATTTGCTATTCTTTTGTTTAGAAAACAAATGAAATAATTTTCACAAGAGGTAAACAGCCTTTCCAAACATTCTGAAGGAGTTGGAAAATTACAGACGAAAACTTTTATCGAGATCAAATTGCCGTTTTAGTTTCCAAATAACTCTGTTTATTACAAATTGTATAATGTTTAGGCTAAAGCCATACAGAGAACGATACCCACTTAAGTAGAAATAAACTGATTTGTATTTGTTAGGATAGGATTTTATAAATGGTTAAATTGTACACGAAAAAAGCAACGAAGCCTTGGCAGCGCCCGCAGGCATGACAAGGAACAAAGTTATCTACAATGTTATACTTTGAAACCTAATCGCTCCCACTAAACTAGCCGTAAAATGAGTAAACGAAATTACTTTTGAAGTAGTATAATAATATGTTGGGTAAATATTTGACGAAGATCAAAGAATCAAGTGTTACGATCTGATATCAATGTTAATAAGTCAATAAAACGTCGGCAGACTGGAAGCAATCTCTTTTTATGAGTCCCAAGACGATAACTGTCACAATTCAGCCACTCACGAGTACCTATGCCCAGTGCAATACTATATAGTACGAAAGGAAGTGTTTAGAAAACTACCGAGCTTATTCTGAGTGAACTTCCATAAGTTTTAGTTTTGTTTCTCCGAGAAATGTTTACAAAGGAGATCGTGAGTTTTATCTGTCGCCGATTTACATATCGGTTTTACTAGGAAACGTATTCGTTTTATATTAAATTCTTAGGAAATCAACATGTTAGCGACCACTTGTTTACTTCTCAAATTGCCATAAAATGTAGTGTACACCTATGTTGCTAGTAGGTACATATATCTACATATTTTCCTGGAAGCTTAAGGATGTAACGAAGATGGCGGGCATTATATCAAGAAAGAAATTTATGGCTCGTCGACAAGCATACAAAATTAGAAAAACACCTAGTTATAATTATACTCTCATTATATTATGATAATAAGCGTCATCACGCGGCTGGAGAAAAGTTAGATTTTTATACTTACAGACGATAAAGGAAGGCTTAATGTGGCCTCGCAACTGATACTCACGATAAATAAAATCTGTTTTGTGTTTACTAAAGCAAAATCAATCCTAATTTCCAAAGTTCTTTCGTTACTGACTTAGTAACTGACAGAAAACGCACAGCCAAAGCTATTGCTAGCAGAATTCTGAAATTTGGCATATGGGTTTCTCTGAGAGTGTAGGGGAGTACTAGGAGGATTTCGCGAAATTTCTAACGATCGGGAAACGACGGGATATACGCGTTTGAACTCGTGGACGAAAGCTATTTAAATAATATAATTGTTGACTCTCTACACGTATTGGTAATAACTTTTAGTGCAGAGAGTAATTCAAATAAATTAAGTATCAACTCGTCGTAGGCAGGAAGAATAACATTGACTTAAAGTGTGACAATACTTTGCTTGAAACAAAAGGCTGGAAAATGTGAAAAGGGTTCCCCTTCTCGGATCTTTTCCGCGAAACTACGATATGAACATTTTCTAACAAAAGCCAGTTAAAAATTGAAGAGCGTCCTCTGTTAAAAGGGAAGGCAACGCACCTGTGTATTCCTTGAATTTCAGATATTTGTATACGGCGAAAACCAAACAGCGCTGTACAGCAATGGCATACAAAAAAATACTAGCATAGAGACCACCATCACACACATGAACATCTGCGAAAAAACAAGAACAAGACAAGCTAAGGATTTAAAAAGAAAAACAAAAGATACTTAAGTTAATTTTCATTGAAATCGATAAGTAAGGCTAACAAAGCAAAATTGTACATATATTGGACAGTATTCCATTACTTGTAAGGTTTTAAAGTTTAAAATTAAATTATTTGTAACCTGTTTTAAAAATATATATTATCACTGTGTTCTATGACAGTATTTATATGAATAGTCAGAACTCAGAAGGTCAGAAGACAGTTCTGAGCGTTCTGCTAGGTCCTTTGATATGGGCGAATCAATGAATCTTATCGCGATCAACACATCAAAAAACCGTTCTTTGTTTACTATTGCGCAAAGTTGACTTGAGCTCTTGAATATTGTTAAAACGCAGCTCGATTTACATAATTGATAAAGCGACAATTTAGTAATGATTATACCAAAGAAAATGTATGAAAAACCTTACGAGAATTGTTGTTTTGTCAACTGTCACGTGTCAGTTTTAATAAATAGGCCTCTAATCGCGTTCCGATGTATTGGTGGAATTCTATCTAAGAATATCCCCAAAAATTTAGAGACCGGAGCTTGAAAATCTATAAGAAATCACTCCAAAATAATTAATATTTGTCCTTGTTCGTTAAAGACCAACAACATAGTAAGTAAAAGGCTAGGCGAATAATTATATTATATTCCTATGAAATTCAGTTCAATGTTCGCGCGAGAAGAAAAGCTGCTAACACATCCGGTGTGTCGTCGAAACTACACATACTGTATACACGCTAGCTACACAAAGCTTTTGAGGCCTTGTAGCGAAACGAAAGGTATACAAAATAAACTAACCTTTTATGAAAATGAAAACAAAATATATTAGCTCGTTTTTGAATAAGGAGTACTTTGAAACATACTCTTTAAAAATAAAAGATTGACTCATATTTATGAATAGCTATCGTGCACGATATGTTATCGTATCTACTAGTTTAGCGAAGATATGTACTTTCTTTATAAAACTGTACACTAGATCATGCCATCTCTAATTGCTTTTAATATGGCTTCAATTTAACCATTTGACTAACAATTTCACTCCTGAAAATAAAATGTTTAAATTACACACGCTTACGTCGTACAGTTCCAATAACGTGTAAAGTTTCAATTTAATACATACATTCGATCATTATATCGGAAATTTCATCTGAATAAAGTACTATCATTTAGCGTTAAACACGACTGTTCTCATTGAAATCTTATAAATGAATGAGTCAAAATTACTCACATTTCAATGTCTGCCAGTCAACCAGTCGTAAATAAGAGATTATTATTGTTTTTCAAATATTCTGTTTTACTTGTAGTCCAAAATTGTTCAGTTATTTCAACCTTACGAGAGATTATTTCACTTGAATTTTGATTTATGGCTTTAACATTTAACAAGACTCAAGTTATCGAACAACAAACGGAACAACAGAGTTTAATAACAAAAAGTTTTGCCTCGAAGTTGCTCTTTCAATTGACATTTCTCAATAAGGGCCATTTCATTACCTTTGACATTACAATTTTTATTTTTATTTTGTTTTAAATTGAAAGGACCAAAGTTTATTTTCAATTTTAAAATAATATTTTAGTTTAGGTTTAGACAACATCAAAAGCGATGATTGTACAAAGTTTCAAAGTGTCTAATAAATGAAAACTTACTACTTACATAATTTATATTGTGAACAAAAAGGTGTCAAGTTAATAAATATTTAGTCTAGTCGGTATTTTTGTTTGACTGTTACCTAAGATGGCTACTGTCGAAGTATCCTGCTCAACATTAATGGAAGACTGAAAAAATTAACAATTAGAAACATAAATTCTTATCATTAATTATATTTTCAAAATCATGTATCGATAACATTGCATCGCAAACTATACAATCTACTTTAAAAAGCTTGCATATCTCAATTAAGCTTCCCGTAAAATAGCTTTACGAAAAAGGCTCTCATGCAGACGTAGACGAAAGTAAAAAGTAGCCAGTAGTAGTTTTAATTAAGCTTCGCCACAATAAACAATTCAGGAGCGGAATATCGTTACTGAAGTGAGATCATAACAAGCCCTAATTGCCGAACGTCCAAGTTATTACAAAACACACACAATTGGATCACAAACACAAAGATTTTGATTGGGTTTATAACGGCCTACTATCGAAACTCGAACTTCGGTTCTTCTAATTGATCGCTCTTTCAGACTTTTAGAGAAAAGTTTCAAACATTAAAAAGCTTTTCTCGCTTAGAGGTAGGCAGAAACTGTTTTTTTCGAAACAACTGTGCTTAAGACACAAATGTAGATTGTAAATACTATTTTCTGAGTGTATATTTTACATGCAACCTCACATACCTATAACATCTTGTACTTTCTTCACTCAATTTGACTATTTAAACATTTCAAACTTTGACGTCTATAAATTAGGTACTGTTTGTTGTGACACCAACTCCTAGAATCGTCAATCTGTCGCAAATGACGTAAACCATTTTTTCGTTTCCTAAATTAGTAGTTGCTTAATATTTTATGTTTGTTATAAAACTTGTTGCCGTACAAAGCAAACGTCCAAGTCTCAATAAAAACAGCCACACACGTCGATCTTCAAGCTTAAGCAACGCTTGCTGAGGTCTGCCCGGGTGGATGGGTGACCATTCAATACATATCAAGACTCCTCCATGCCTCGGCTCGGAAAGCACTTTCAGCAGCTCGTCCCAGCTGTCATTTGTAGATCAGTGACAGTTATTACGGGATGTCAAAAGCCAGAAGATCGCACATAAGTGTACCAACCAGGTGAGACTGGAAACCGACCCTAACATCATCTGCCTTGCCTTTTCCCAACTATTTTGAGGTCAGCTTCCAGTCAAACCGAATTCAGCCGAATAACAGTAGCATGCTATATATTGGCCAAATGTGTGTTACTTAATATTGATAAGAACTTATACCTACCATATTTGATGCAATAAATAAATGAATTGAATTACTTATTACTATCACTATTACAGGTACTTCATGGCATGACTGGAGTCAGATTTACTGGCTATTGGAAGGCGACCCTAACATAGTTGGAAAAAGGTTAAGTAGATCGGTTGAATGCAGAAGTGCAAGTGAAATAATGCGCATTCCCTGTACATTATTAATATTGCAGTAGCATTACGGTCCTGACACTGCAGCGTCGAACAATCGAATTTACAAGCAGCCTCGGCCCGGCTTCAAACACAATAGCTCTCAAACTGACTTCGAGCGATAATCCTTTGATCAGTTGTGGTAGCGTGCCTTAGGTGTTATTTACTTGTATTTTATCTGACGAAAATTAGGGCTAGAATAAAGGAAAAAAATAATTATGTTTTATTTTGGCTTCCTAAAACCATTTTCATCTAAGTGAAGAACGATTTGAAGTGGATCTTTAATAAAACAGATTTATGAAATGATTAAAATACCTAATTTATTATTTTTATGCTTCAACTACTTTTTGTTAAACATAAAAAAAATGTTTTAATAAAAAAACTTGTAACTACTACTCAATATGGCAATTTAACGCCAAGGAGAACGGCTGTTACCTTGTTTCGCAGACAGAAATTTCATAGAATTTCGTTTCGCAAAAAATGGTTCACATAAGGTCCTTATAATTTTATGTCGAATATTATTGTTTCAACGACTATTTACTTGAATGAAACATATATCATAGAAACAATTCAAAGAATGTTACTAACTTTGATAAGTTAGTAAAAAGTAGAATTTGACTACTTGTTAACGAATATTGTTTGTTCGGTATATTTTTCAATAAAAATAAGTTTAATGAAAATGTAATTATAATGAAATATTATTGTTTTATATGTCCATGGCATACGTTTATGATGCAGAATTTTATAAGGAATAATATTACAAGGCATATTTCCATTTCTATAAAATAGCATTTAGACCTTAAATTAAAATTAAAATATTGTCTTAAAAATCAACATGTGTGTTACAAAAAAATGTAAAAGTCGCTGTAAAACCGACTCCACGTAGTCTTGTCTGACCTACCCCTAGAGTGTAATTTAAGCCCGCGTAGGTGCGGAGGGGCGAGGCGGACCTCGAGCTATGGGACAGGTGTTATAACGGCCGCCACCGCGGCTGAGCTGCGGTGGTGAGCGTTAAAACCATCTGCGAGGATAAGTTCGCGTGGGATCGCCGGAGCCCCGCAGCCCCGGAGCCGTGACAGAAACCATGGCTGCTGCATGCTCGCCTGCATACTGATGCTTGCTTGCATTTTGCATGTTGCAAGCTACATGCTTGCTGCATGCTGCATGCTTGCTTGTGTTCTGCATGTTTGCTACATGTATGCTGCATGCTTGCTACATGCTTGCTGCGTGCATGGTGTATGCTTGTTTGCATAGTTTTGGCTTTTATACCCATTGCCGTTTGCTGCCATCGCTGCTTCGCGGCTTTCCATCGACTGGGTCCGAATGAAAAGTTTAACTTGACTAGAATTTACCCGCATTGGTTTTGGGAATGCGGTGTTATTGTAATTTTATTGGAGGGTAACGTTTTGTCAAACTTTATGGTTGGTATAATAAGTTTTATAAGTTAACAGTTATAAGGATAAAAAATATTTGATTTGTTATTCTATGATATGAATATCGAAACATTTATTTTATTTGAACAAAAAACTATGATTTAAATTTATGCAAAGTAAATATTCTGCGTATTGATGACTCTATGAAATGATAATACGAGAAAGTTTTTATGTGAAACGAAGTTCTATGAAACTGTTTTCTTTAAAACAACGTACAACCTGGAGTACAACCTTGATGCCCAATCCAAAATTATGAATTATTTATTACGCTTTTGTTTATTAAGTATTTATTTGTATATCCATACTGTAGTGACACAAACAGTTTCTAATCAGGAAACTCGAACACCAAGGTCCAGTGACGTGCACTTCACCTCATATGTTAATATCGACAACGCAGTTAAGCTCTGTAATTAATCGAAGTGGGGATATAATTTGTCTTCGTCAAGCGGTAAATAGCTAATTCCCACACATTAGGGACACAATAGCCCGCCCGGCGTCTTATTGATTACCGCCTATTGTTCGCTTTCGACCGCCTTAAATGATACACTTGCCACGATTTACGCGACAAGCACTACCGTTTATAGATTAATGAACTAATGATTGTCATTTCAAGGGTTTTGGTGCGAATATTTATGTTTATAAAACACTTTTTGTGTTTATGTTTATAAGTGCTATTTTTGTTTGTTTTGTGTAAGGCACCTTGTTCGCAGACGGTTAAGGTAAATCTATAGCTTTAAACTGGAATGAGAGGTGACTTCATACTCACTTTATCTAAGTTTTCAAAGCAACATTGTAATAGAATAAACAGGCTGGAGAAGCTCAAGATAAGACTCCGCTGGATACCATAAAAACAGGAAAGCTTGAGCTTTCCTGTTATGTGCTTTCATGTGATATGTGTCTCCCCTAAATATCACCACATTGATGTGGTGATATTTAGGGGAGACACATATCACATTGTTGACATATTTAAGCTAAAATAATTCACGTTTATAAGCACAACAAAACTTTTTATTTCGTTCCTCATTCATGCAAAGTAATTTACATGGGTGGTTAAAAAAACTCGTTACGCTTCCAGTCGCGGTACTTACTAGCATACAGTTTTTGTTAAAAAGTTCTACTTCACACGTAGCTTGTAAAGTAACTAAGACAGTATTTATATCCTTCGTGACTGTTCAACGATTTTGTGTGAGTTCTAAGTTACGTGTCTGTAAGAGCTCTCTTGGGACAAAAAAATTAATCATCATACCGGAATTAATTTACAACCTCTTTGCGCGAATGGAACACCTTTCTTTTCATATAGGTACGTTATTAGATAAGAATAATGAAATTAATCGGTTAATTTAACAAACATACGTTAACAAACTACGTTCTTTAAAGAGGTATTCTCAGAGTTACTTTGTCGGTCCAAAATTCAAAGTGATACTCAAAATTAATGACACAATCTCTAATTTGATACAGGATACTTCAAGCTACCGTTTACTCAAAGAAATAATAATTATTGAAAAAATATCCGTATTTACAAAATATACATTCAGCCATATGACTTTCAATTTGAACAACAAAGGTCCACGTGGTTCTATATAAGTATCTACAACATCGAAAAGACCATGACATTGCACAATTAAACAAAGATATATAAGACGACCTCGCAAAACTATTTCAAGCATAGAATATACAGGCCGCAAACAAATCTAGCAAAACGAAAGCTATTTCAGTACCATGCACCACGTAAACCTAGACAAAAAGACATTTATTCACGTACTTGCTAAAGTTCGTAAAACAAGACACCGACTACATTTATTTCGTTAAGGTGACTCATCTATATGTAACGTGCTCATTGGTCAGTGGTACTGAACACAAACTTTGTTTCACACCGAATTGGGCATTTAGCTTTTCAATGTTTAACATAGAAGAATGCACTAGTGCATGCAAATCGGTTTTAGTTTGGATGGACATTTCGGACATAAACATTCTGGTTTCTTTAGACTGACGGGGCTGTTGAAGGTGCTGGGGATTATTCACACATTATCTACTTATCCCAATTTACCTGGCGTCCTAAAAGGTGGTTTTCTACATTCCTTGTTCCATTTAGTCATGTTTATCATTATCATTTGAACTTCCTGTTAACAATCCTCAGAAGCCTACTTCAAAGGTGATAATGGGTCGCAAAATTACGTGGCCCTGTTCCCAACATTTAAACTTTTTAAAATACTTTCTTTCAAAAACTCCCTTGACATCAAGTGCAACGTCTTACGTGTAAAAAATTAAAATAAAAGTGTCAAGAAAAAGTTAAAAATAATGGACCATCGCAAAGGTTCAGTACGTGAGGGCTAGTCGGAAGAGTTGTGTCAACTCAAGCGAGCCATTCAAACATTTTCAACTTTACATTTCAACGGATATAAAACAGAGCAATTTACCTTTAATGATCGAGCGTGTAGACCTTTTTTTCCCTAATATATTTCACGGAATCCCAAGTTTTTATGGGAAGTGAAATACAGGAGGGTTTAAAGCGAGTTTTCATTGCTTTTTACGTTACAATATTCATATTGCTCGGTCGAGCAATTCCAAGTTGATAATCCAGGGTTTGGTTTAATGAGCCCAATGTTATCCCGACCGGATTAACATTCGAGCTCGCATGATGTTACATAATTCCTCTGTATTACCTTGCACTTCACGCTGCGTCCGTGTCAAATTCTAAATGTAAAACATTACAAGAGTTTTTTTGCTTTCCGTTTGTTCTGTTACGCGCGTCGTTGTTACGCGCGGCGTTTGTTTGGTTGTTGCTAAAGTCTTAGTCACTGTTATTGTTTTCGTGCTTTCTTTCCAAAACAGCATTTACAGGTATTTTTTGTGAATTGCTTCGTTTTGAATTTAGTCTTGAAAATTATTAACTGACTTCAAACCTCGATATGTAGATAGCCTGAAGTCACAAAAATGTTTTACAATCAACAGTCGATACAGATTCTGTTACGTACGATAAGAATAGGAAAACTTTTCAACAGTACAAAAAATACAACCCAATGTTCAGAAAAAAATGTCCTACAAGACATTAAAACAACACAAATTGTCGTAAGACCAATTAAAAAATACACGCAAAAAAGTACCCTTGTGAATTCATCTTGTAATCTAAAATTATTATAAGAATTCTAGAGGGCAAATAAACTTTTACAAGTTGGCCAAGTTAGCTCAAGTAAGTGAGTGATATTACCCCCGGGTATCACCCACAAATACGAGTAAGTACCTACATTACATCTAAAGTCAGTGGCTTAACACGTCAAGGTAAAACGTCGAATTTAAAATTTACAAATATTATAAAGCTGAAGAGTGTGTTCCATTGTTTGATAGGTGGAAAACGCTAATCTCAGGAACTACTAGTTCGAATGGAAAGAATATTTTAGTATTGGATAAGGTATTTATCAAGGAAATCTATAGGCATCACGCTACGACCAACAAGAAGCGGAGCATAAATGAAAAATATGACGCAGACAAAGTTGCGCGGGTCAGTTAGATCTCTTAATGAATTAATTCATAAAGAGATCTAGCTAACCCGCGCAAATTAATTATTTACTGTCTAAAAATACATATGAATGCGTTGATTGCTGTAACTCGCACTAGGATTCCATATGTCGCGTTTCATTTACAAAAACTGCTTAAAAAAATGTATATTCATTATTTCGAAATGTCTTAATCTAATCTAAAGCGGGAATACACAAAGAAAACAGCAGGTCTCCTAATACGGACATTAATAAATATTGTGTGTGTGCGTGAGTGTGATTTAGGACATTCGTGTTGGTGTTTAGAGAGTGTTTGTTGTGAATTGCTCCCAAAATTCCTCGAAAACGGGTTTAGGTGGGTAGTCAAAAAGCAATACAAAAGTTTTTCAGTAGTTGTGATTTGCTCTACTTATTTTCAAAAGTTTTGGGCGATTCTCATAATTCTATGACCTACTTAGTATACTGAATCAGCGTTGCTACTTAAATTATATAAAAACATATTTTTAACTTCTACTTCTTTCTTCGAGTTCGAGATGATTAACTTCTCAGATTTTTGGGGCTGGTGGCATTCATTAAATCCCCCAAAGTACAGGTGTATGGGCGTAGGTGAATAATTTTTAAAGGTAATGGCTTAAACAGACAAGCGTGATGCGATAATGCGACAAATATGTATTGACCACTTTTCAAAGAAATTGTTCAACAAATGACATACCCATTGTACCATAAAGCATCGTCAGGTCACCTATTATAAAATGAGGTATAGAAAAACGTTCCATTCACATGAATTTCATGTAAAATATTGTTTTAACTTTTAAAACTTTAATTTTTAGCATATTAATCACGAATGTTACCAGATACGAATACTTAGTCCTGTTTTCATTTGTATTTTGCTGTACAATTACATGAGCACGTATTAATAGTCCATACGTACACAATATATCAATGTCATGACGTCAGATAGTAAATATATTATAGAACTTCCTCGCAGACTGATAACGGTCCTGGGGGTATATTGTCTTAATCGGCATGATATTCAGTGTTTACCAAAGCGATGTTGGTCCTACAAATTAACTTTATCTATAAGTTTAAAATTATAAAACAATATTTTATTTACAGATGTAGGTTAAAGTGACTACTTAATGTTATCTAGTATTGTATATTCTGGTGGGTGCATGGGGTCTGTGGGGTGCATGGGGTCTGTGGGGTGCATGGGGTCTGTGGGGTGCATGGGGTCTGTTACCATCTTAAGACCCAAGCCAACCTCACCTGCTAGCGGTGCACCCTGCTGTCCAACGGACGAGGCTCTGGCGAACCTGGTTTCCCTCTCGTAGGGTTGTGGGGGTCAGACGGCTGGTCGCCCCACGTAAAACCAACTTCAGCCAAATATTAAAATGGACAAGAAGTTGAAAACGGGTACTCGGGCTAGGGCGTCGCCGCATAACGACGCGCAGGCACATCGCCCTAAACCTGCGATAAGTGGGCTAGGGCTACCGTGTCGAGTACGAGCACGGCTAAAGAGGATAGTACCCAAGAAGAAGTTCCGCTTTGCCACCTGGAACATTGGCTCCCTAACCGGACGTTGCCGAGAACTCGCGGACGTACTTGCGAAGCGTCGGGTCCAGTGCGCCTTCCTTCAGGAGACGCGCTGGAAGGGAAATAAGTCACGTGACATCGGGCAGGGGTACCGGCTAGTGTACACCGGATCACCAACGGGCAGGGGCGGAGTGGCCGTGGTGCTGTCTAAGGACCTTCAGGATGGACTCCTTGAAGTAGACCGATGCAGCGACCGGTTGATGCGAGTTAGGGTGCTGATCGAAGGGTCGGTAACGAACCTAATCAGCGCCTATGCTCCTCAAACTGGTTGCTGTGAGTCTGAAAAGGAGGCCTTCTGGGATGAGTTCGAGGACGTACTACGCGCTATTCCGAATCCCGAAGGTGTTTTGGTTGGGGGGGATCTCAACGGTCACGTAGGTCAGTTTGCTGGAGAGTACGGACGTGTTCACGGTGGTTTTGGATATGGCCAGCTAAATGCAGAGGGAGTCAGTATACTCAGCACCTGCGCTTTGTCTGACCTAGCCATCGCGAACACGTTCTTTCAGAAGAAGCCCCAGCCTCTTATTACGTACCGTAGTGGTGCCTACTCAACCCAAATAGATTACCTGCTGGTGAGACGGTGCCACATTGGCAAGGTTACCAACTGCAAAGTCATCCCAGGCGAAAGCCTAACGGCTCAACACCGCCTCCTTGTCCTGGACTTTGCGGTTGTACCGAAAAAGAAAGTGACCGAAAAACGCAAACCCCGCACAAAGTGGTGGTTGCTTGATGGTCCTAGGCAGTCGGACTTCATCGCGGAGGTCGAGCATCTCGAGATCAGTGCTCCGCATGAGTCTGCTCAAGAGATCTGGAGTAGGATCCATTCAGCAATCACCGATGCGGGTAAGCGCGTCCTTGGCACTTCTCGTGGTGGCCGCACCATAGAAAAGGAGACGTGGTGGTGGGATGACGGGGTGCAGGAGGCGACTCGGAAGAAGAAGGTTTTATTTAAACAGTGGCAAGGGTCCAACTCTCCGGATGACAGAGAGGCATATGGAGCGGCTAAGCGCGCTTGCAAAAAAGCTGTAGCCAGAGCCCGCAGCAAAAGTCTGGCGCCCTTGTACGACAAGCTGGAAACTGCGGAGGGGCAAAAGCTTATTTTTAAGCTGGCGCGTGCCCGGGAGAAAGCTGCACGGGACATTAGCAAATGTCTCTGTGTAAGGGACGCCCAGGGTAAGCTGCTCTACGATGCCCCCTCTGTTAAGGAGAGATGGTGTACATACTTCGCGGAGCTGTCTAACAAACAGCATCCCCATAACCTTCCTCCCGAACCGCCTCCTAACCTTGGACTTATTTCCCCTATTTCCCCCGACGAAACCCGCATTGCTCTTCGCCACATGAAGAACCGAAAAGCGGTCGGGCCTGACAATGTGCCAATTGAAGTGTGGAAGGCGATGGGCCCACATGGCGTGGACCTTCTGACGGACCTTTTTAACCGCATCCTGATCACCAAGGAAATGCCGAACCAGTGGCGATTTAGCCTGATTATCCCTGTATACAAAGGCAAAGGTAGCGTACAGAATTGTAGTAGCTACCGCGGTATCAAGATCATGTGCCACACCATGAAGCTCTTCGAGCGCATCATTGACACACGGCTCCGTAGCGAGTGTACTGTCTCTGAGTGTCAATATGGCTTCCGGGCGGGTAACAGCACCATGGACGCAGTATTCGCCTTACGGAATCTGGCTGAGGCTTACAGAGAGAGAAGGAGAGCTTTGCATATGGCCTTTTTAGACCTGCAGAAGGCCTTCGACTGTATACCTCGGCAGTCCATCTGGTGGGCACTGCGCTTCAAAGGCGTTCCCGAGGCCTACATTATCAGAGACATGTACCGCGATTCCGTGTCCTCTGTCCAGACCGCTGTTGGCGAATCGAATGGCTTCCCAATATCTGTTGGCGTTCACCAAGGCTCGGCTCTTAGCCCGTTCTTGTTTAACGTAGTGCTCGATGTAGTTACGGCAAACATCCAAGATAAGCCCCCATGGCTAATGATGTATGCCGATGACATCACCCTCGTTAATCAGAACAAAGCCCATCTTGAGCGCAAAGTCAACATTTGGAAGGACACGCTTGAAAACGGTGGTCTGAGACTAAATGTGGCGAAGACTGAGTACATGTCCTGTGGCGGCACGGATTCAAATAGGTTCATCCGAATAGGTTCGGACCTGATCAGAAAGTCCGATACGTTCAGGTACCTTGGATCCGTGCTGCACGAGTCTGGCAACGTGGACGACGATGTCCAAGCACGTATAGGCGCGGCTTGGGCGAAGTGGCGCGAGGTAACGGGCGTTGTATGCGACCGCAAAATGCCTCCGAAGCTCAAGGGGCAGATATATAAATGCATCATACGGCCTGTCCTACTGTACGGCGGTGAATGTTGACCAGCACTAAGCAGACACACCCAGGAGCTTCGCGTCACGGAGATGAAGATGCTGAGGTGGATGAGTGGCGTAACGCGATCCGATCGCATACGCAACTCTTTCATCAGAGGTAGTCTTGGTGTCCGTGACGTGGGGGAAAAACTGCAAGAGTGTCGTCTGCGATGGTATGGCCAAATCATGCGCCGCCCTATAGAGTACGTTGGTCGGGGATGCATGAATATGGCTGTTCTTGGGGCTAGGTCCCGATTGATTGATTGTTTATTTTACAAAATTAAGGTATCATCTTCTATCGTACAAGCTTGAATTCTCACTTTCTTCGGGCACGTATCGAGACGTGGAGATGTCTCCATAGAGCGCCATGTGGCACAAGGAAACGTCGTGGGCAAACGAGCACGTGGTAGATCGCCTATGCGCTGGACCGACCAAATTAAGGTAGCATTAGACAATGGTCCCTTGTACGAGTGCACCAGACGGACGTCGACGACGACGGATTGTCAAGCATGCTACACAACCTTAAAGACGACCACGACCACTGTGTCAAGAGTGAAACGACGAGAAAGAAGAAAAAGAATAAAGAAAACAAAATATTGGACATCAAAAAATCTTACACACCGCACATAAATGGTGATAGTGCCCAAGAATACTGGCAGCATTGTCACATTGAATAGCATTACTGATTCTTTGGCCTGATCGAAAAAACCGGCCCTCTGGTCACGTGAACAGTCAACTAGCAGGTTGCTGAAGGGATTTCTTTTTAATTTTTGTGCCTACCAGATTTTCGGAAAATATTAACATGGATGCACTTTCTTTTTTATGAAACTGTATTTGTTTGTACACATCCCGGTTGAAATAGTTCGTTTCGTTAGTAGGTACAAAAGTTACATTGAAAATGATTATTCCGCTTTCACTTTTACCAAATTTTCCAATTTTCTGACCAACTTTCCATTTTTTTCTCTCCCTACCGTACTCTAACTATAGCGGTCGGTACATTAAAAAACACCAAAACGATCTAGATTTTTGCAAGTGATGCAAACATAATTTGGTTTAAAAAAATTAAATGCTATTTAGCATTTTTTAAACCAAATACTGATAAAAAAGAAAAATCGTATCTTCAGCATCTAGGCTATAATAGCTAAGGCATCAATTGGAACCGCGCACTAACTTCTAAAGTCTCAAAACTGCACGTGTATGTTAAATGTTTTCAATCCATCAAAAATTAAAAAGAAAAAATAAGGAAAACACTAATATTTTACATAGAGCGACTGTCTATCTGTCCCCAACAACACAATTGGGTCAAGAATACAGCTACATTTACTGGGTATCTAACACGATACTTCTTGACAAGATGGGTGTCAGATTTTCTGGTTCCTGGCTAGGTACAGTAACGACTGTCAAAGACCTACAAATGACAGCCGGGATCAAGAGGGACCGAGGAATTTAATAATTTTAAGATAAGATAGTCACCCATCCATGTACCGACCTCAGCAAGCGTTACTTAACCTTGAAGATCGTCCCGTATGGCTGTTATTGTCTAGCCACGAGCTAAACAATAGCAGCCGAGCCGAGTTTTCCTTGATAAATAATGTAATTAAGAATTAGAACGCTTCCTTCATCGACATTTTGTGTCCCATGCCCTCTAACCAAACAAAAACCTACGCCAAAGACAAACTGAATATTAAAACAAGAACAAGACAATAATGATTATTTTTGTTGTTCCAAAATCGTATTTAACTTAATTGGATGAATACGGCTGCGGACCAACTTTGTATAGTTAATTAACAACATGCATTAGTTTGTGTATAATCTGAAATTGTTGTTCTTGGATTATGGAAACTACGTAACTGATGAAAATGCTAAATGGAGTTTAATTAAACAATTCATCGGCAAATGTTTGCCGAGATTTTGAGTCTTATATTACACAGTTACATAAAAAGACACAGTATTTTAACATCCACCATGCAATTACATGTTTATAGAATCTAATAATCGGTCGCTTAAAAAATCTATGGATTTCTTGCATCACTGTGCTATTGCACAGCTGTATCTTGCCTTGTTAGCTATGACACTAGTGGCTCAGTTGCCCGATTAATGCACCCAATCTCTTAGTGCCAATGCGGCCAGTTTGTTTGGGAATATTTGGGACGTGATGATTTTTGATGTTTAGAGCCTACGCCTAAATAAACCTTAGGTATCATGTAAGGTTCCTAAAGGCTTTACAAATTGAATGTGCTGCTCGAAATAATATTTATAATCTGTATACACATGTTTTTTTGTACTAGATTATTGCAATGTATTAAGAATTGATTTTTATTGGTTTCTTTATTCATTTCAAAAGGTATACAAATCCATACAAGATTATTTTTTGAATATTTCTTAAAAAACATTTAAATAGTCCTCCGGGTCCTCCGGTGTCGGGAGCAGGGCCCAAGCTACCGGTGGTTAGAGTTCCAGAGAAAGGAACTTCCCTACAATACGAGCCATATCGAAGAGAACTGCCTTCTGTATTAGGCCCTTATCAAATCGCGTAACGCCAGCTTCGACAGATGGCCGTCGGAGCATTTTTTTTATTACTGTCATCGTTAAGTGGTTGGTACTATTCAAAATATATAAATACCTATTGATGTCTCATATACCTCTATGATACCTCTATAACGTTTCTTAACATTATATCACAAATATAGAACATTCTACATTCACATTCACAACTCAAACCGTCCGACGGCGGCCCGAAGCAAACAATACGCAATCACTAATGATGATCCACATCAGCACAAGATGGCATTAACTAAGGCTAATACACCACGGCGCAGCATAAAGGGGACTCTATTATGAGGATTCGCTGTTGACAGACAGACAGACACTCGACCCCAACACAGGAGACTAGACTGAATACTGTTTCATGATCTATGAGTGTCTTTAGAGTTTATACGAAATTGAAGTTGTTGTAATGCTGATAATTAATATTCCATTCTATTAAATTCCATTTAATTGATCCTATTTGATTTATATTGTTATTTTTTTTTGTTGTATACCTGCCACAGTGTAGTATTTTTAACCCAAAGGTTGACTAGTAGAAAATGCTTTTTTGCATTATGTCTGCCCATGTACCCTTTTGTACATAAAGCCTTAATAAATATAAACAAATACTTACGGGATTTTTTCAAGTGAGTGGCAGTCTCGAGCCCAATTACGATCAAAAATAGAACCCAATGATTTGAAAAAAAAAAACTAAAACACTGTATTATTACATCATACAAATAATACTAATCAAATTCTGGGAAGTAATCCCATCAATCTCCTGATTTTTTTGGGTTATTGCACTCGAAACGCGAAAATGCGACAACGATTGTCATCGATTTTTTTCTATTGTCATGCAATTAGTAAACAACTTCTACGAAAGGCGTATCGTATTGATGTCGCGTTTTCACGTAGCCCTTGTCCTCGAAATCCTTCAAGAACCGAAAGGTCAATCTCGTACTTAAAAAGCGTTCAAATTCAGGTCGCAATTATTTTACCGACAGTCGCTTTCAAAAACTTTTCAAAATATTTACACGGAGCGATGCAGCAAAGCGGAGAAACGGAGAAATATTAATCAATCATGTCAGTCAAAATGTCAGTGACTCACGTGGTGCGGAGATTTTATGCAATTCCATTAGCATATTTTATTAACTTCTCCGTTTCTCCGCTCCGCTTTAATAGACAGACATCCTTAGACTTGTTTTAACAGCTTTCAACTGTAGTTCAAAAGCGAACGCTTCTTAAAAAAAACGTGAACCGAATCCGATTTCTTTTTAACCCAATACATGGCCTTTCGTTTTTACCTACTCTACTATACAATGGGGTATTTTGATAAAAAAATCTAAATAGTCCGTCTGATAGATTTTCAAAAAATATTGGACACGTATTTTTTCTTTTTTCACGTAAACAAAAAATGAAGAGGACAAACTGACGAAACTGTTCCAAAAAATATCCAAATCGCTTCAAGTGCACCTATAAAATTTGAAGAGTTCCCTCTATTTTTATTAACCGACTTCTTCAAAAAGGAGGAGGTTCTATGTTCGGCTGTATGTATTTTTTTTTTTTATGTATGTTCACCGATTTCTCCGCCAATTCTAGACCGATTTTAAAAATTATTTTTTTATTCGTAAGCCTATACTCCTGAGGTGGTCCCATTGTCACCATGTCAGAATCTGATGATGGGATCCCATGAAAATCGAGGGAAACCCTCAAATTTTATAGGAACATGCAATGTTTTTCATGAAATTTCTAATGCAATTCAGATATCTGTGCCTAGTAATCATCATCTCATGTTGCTGAGCTGATGATGGAAGGTATAAATCAGGATCTGATGAGGGGATCCTATGAAAAATGTTTGTTTAGCCATATTTTCGCCAATCGTTAACAGATTTGGATGATTATTTTTTTGTTTGGAAGAGTATTTTCTCGGACTGGTCCTATTTAAATTTGATGAAGATCTGATGAAGAACTTCAGAGGTAGGCAACGGAACTCTTCAATAAATAATAGAAAAAAAAAAACCGACAGCCAAAATAGCAAATGGATCGGGATTACTGAAAACGCATGTCTGTTGATTGTTTACACCAGTTCATAACATAACATCACGCCGGCACGCTGTGTTTGTGGTTTCACTTTTTAGTGGTACCTGCGTACCACTAAAAGGTGAAAAATTAAAAAAAAAAATAACTTTAACTTTGGAAGTAGGGGTTTTTGGTTATTTTGTTTTTGAACACGGACTTCCGAAATTAAAGTTATTTTTTACTTTGTAGTGTTTTTTTTTTTGGAAGTCGGTTTTTTCCAGGATCCCATCATCAGATCCTGACCTGATGAATATGGGACCATCTGGGAATCGGTCCAGGCGTCTTCGAGTAATTGGAGAACCCATCGTCGATCCCACAATCCCTTAAGACCAGGGTTTATAACCAATGCGACCTACCCGTAATGACTTATGGAGCCGAAACGTGGACACTCACCATAGGCCTGGTCTACAAATTCAAGGTTGCTCAGCGTGTAATGGAGGGAGCATTGCTCGGGGTTTCTCTGTTGGATATAATTCGCAACGAAGTCATTCGCCAGAGAACTAAAGTCACTGACATTGCGCATAGAATTAGCATGCTAAATTGGAAGTGGGCCGGCCATGTCTGCAGACGGACAGATGGTCGATAGAGCAGACATGTGTTAGTGTGGAGACCGCGTATGGGCAAACGTAGTGTTGGACGCCCCGCGGCACGATGGATCGATGATTTAAAAAAGGTGGCTGACAGCGAATGGATGCGGACTGCTCAGGACCGGGATGATTGGCGCTCTTTGGAGGAGGCTTACGTTCAGCAGTGGACGAATATTGACTGAAATGATTATGATGATACATAAAAAAAAATATTCCAACGAATTGAGAACCTGCTTCTTTTTGAAGTCGGCTAAAAAATGTAAAAGAAAGTAACAAACTTGACTGACACAGATTTCAAGATTGAACTGTTATAGAGATGGTAAGACGAGTGTGAAACTGAAATAAATCGTTTTAAAATTTTATCCTATTCTCTAGAGCAGTGTTTACGTGCTGAAACGAACTGTTTGCCAATTAGTAGTGCAGCTTATTAGCGCTGAAACTGAAAATAAACCTGACACTTAGAACTTGACGCAAAAAATAGCTTGTTTAGCGATTTAATAATTCAATTTGCGATGCCTGCGCAAAGATATTTTTAAATTCTCTTGTTGTACTATAAAAGAGAATCACCTGGATGAAGCTTGAAGACCTACAGACAAGAGGCAAAACACAAGTAACACAGATAGATACAGTCACCACAACATTTTTAACCGACTTAAAAAAGGAGGTTCTCAGTTCGGTTGTTTTTTTTTTGTTTGTTATTTCATAACTCCGTCATTTATGAACCAATTTTTTTATATACCTATATATATGAAAGAGCATACTTTCCGATTGGTCCCATAGAAATTTCATCAATATCAGTTCAGTAGTTTGGTTTTTAAATCAAACAAAATAGCTGGAAATAATATGTCATCCAAGTAAACATCATCTGCCTAGCCTTTTCCCAACTATATTGGGGTCGGCTTCCAGTCAAACCGGATTCAGCTGAATACCAGTGTTTTACGTGGAGTGGCTGCCTACCAGACCTCCACAACCCATTAACTGGGTAACACGGTACTTCATGGCAAGACTGGGGTCAGATTTACTGGCTTCTGACAATCCGTAGCGACTGCCAAAGATCTCCAAATGACAGCCGGGACCAACGGCTTAACGTGCTTTCCGAGGCACGGAGGAAACTCGTTATGTTAAGATGGTCACCCATCCACAGACCAACCTTGGCAAGCGTAGCTTAACCTTAAAGATCAACCCGTGCGGCTGTTATTATTTAGCCACGAGCTCCTCATGTCATCCAAGTAAACGAAATTGCTTATTTTGCTTTCCTGTGAGTTTCTAGTGGTGTTGTTAAGTGTGGGGTACCACTAAAAAGTGAAAAATGACAAACTTTTTTACAAAAAAAAATACAGCCAACTTTTAAATTTATTTCTTCGAAATTAAACTTATATCATTCTTTGTAGTGTTTTGTGCGGAAGTTGTTTATATTTTTTTGTAAAAGATTTTTTATTTTTAAATTTTAAGTGATACTGCGTTGACGACGTCTTCGTCAACGCAGAAATTGAAATAAGCAAAAATGCTCATAAAATATAAACTCCTGAACCAAATTGAATCAAATTTTTACGGGACCAAATGGCAAGTATACTGCATCGACCTCGGAGTAATCGGTGTTCATACATAAAGCAAAACATACCCGCCGAATTGAGAACCTCCTCCTTTTTAGGAAGTCGGTTAAAAACACTACAAAGTCGGTGCTAAAATACGAAGAAACAACCAAAAATACCGACTTCCGGAATTAAAGTTATTTTATACTTTGTAGTGTTCTCTTTTATTTGAAAGTCGGTTGTATTTTGTTTTTGTGAATAAGTTTTCATAACGTAACTGGTTCAGTAGGACATTGCGAAATGTCATGAAATTCAGATATTACGAAATTACGTCAATACGATAAGTTGTTTGGAAATATCTTATGCCAAGAAATAGGCACACAGATTATTGTTTCAAGGTTTTGTTTTGGACTTCCTTACATCAATTGTTTCAACGTGAGTTGTGCAACACAGAAGTGAAACCATTTTTAGGGTTACACACCCATAGGATAACCAACGAAACCCTATTACTAAGCATCCGCTTTCGTCCATCCGTCCGTCCATCCGTCCACCCATTTACCCGTCCATTTGTCTGTCTGTCAGCGGGCTGTATCTCAAGAACAGTAATAGGTAGACAGTAATAATACAAACTACAAATAATAAAAAATTAATTTAATTAAACGTGTTTTTATTTCAGTTTAGATTACGGAACCCTTAGTGTGGCTGGTTTTTTTGTACATAATTTTATTTCATCCCATACTGGGTAAATCCAAACAGTGGGTGGTTTGTTTTGGCTAGGTCCAAAGGTTGACCGGTTAAGAATTATTTTTTGCACCAAGTCCGCCCATGACTTATCACAAAGTTATTAATTAGATTTCCGACGCCTGCATAGAGGTATTTTTAACCTTTGTTGTATTTAAGTTAAGGAGTCAAATTGTAGTGTTTTCAAGAATGGAAGGACGCCTTCCTTATTGAACGGCGAAGGCAAGCGACTGGGCACCTTGCCACACGAACGACGGACGTACCCGTGGTAGGTACAGTAATATTACTGCACCAGGTATTTTCTTTCGGAGACAGCCGCGTCACTTTATCATCTGAGGACTACGTCATAAGTATGGATCAACCAATCGTCTAGCTTCGGCTGTCAATCTTTGTTGTGATTAGTTGAATGTTACAAAACTCTTCATCCGTACAGAAGACCATGCTTCAACGTTCACTGTTGCCAAGTTTTTTTGGCAGTTTTGTATTAAACTGCAATCTAACCTGATTGTAAGTGTGATGTGATCGACTATGATTCCAGGTTGTGGCTATCAGGGTTCAAAGACTGCGACAGAAAATTCCACTTTTTAATTGTACGTACAATACAGTATTCCCAAAAGGTTTTGAGCGTTTTGCACATATTTACCTACTAGTCACCAAGCTACAGTCGTTAGCAAAATTTGGTACACTAGAGAGACACATTATTTTAGCGACATGTCAACAAAGTTAAATAGTTATACCTACGTTTGTAACTTTTACGCTCATAAAAAGATTTTTCAGCTGTAACATCCTTTCAGTGGTGGAACCTCTCATAGAATTTTGTTTTAATGAGCTTATGTTTTCCAGTGCTGCGAAAAAAACTGCCGCATCGTATTCATATTGTTTGTGTTTTATGTAGAGGAAGTGTGTATCTACAAAAATATTTCGAATTCACCTCTCGATCAACTTTTTTATCAATAGAATTTTAACTCACGAACTTTTGACAGAATGTCAATAGTAGAAAAACGATAGTTTTTCACATTTGTTCGTTGAGATGTTTTTTCTCTTTCGTGCAATGTATGTCAACAGAATCCAATAGGTACACGCTAAAGCTATAAAAGCAATGAACATTTTGTCAAATTACGACGAGGTGTTTTCAGCCCCCAGCCATAGCAAGCAATGACTGGGGAGTGCGATATCCAGCAGAGAACGTGTTTTGGCTGAAATGATGACGAAGAACTTGCCAGTTTTTCTTAAATTTAAGCAATGTATGCTTTCTTAAATTTAAGCAGGTACACCCATCTTTTGCTAGTTCCAATCCTAAAGGGGTCTGCTACCAGGCATACTTCCAGGCAAAGTTCTGCTACTGTCGAGGCCTTTAGATCAACGATGGAGTCACCAAACATCTTTTTTTTTATTCAGCCTGTACTGTCCCACAGCTGGGCAAAGTCCACCCCAAATCTATCCAGGTATTCTTTCCCAAGCCACCATGAACCAGCCCTTGCGGTTGTGTAGACTGTTGCGGTCACTGTGCAAGCGGCTGAATCCCATTTCAGCATGGCATTCTTATTCTACAATTATGAACCCCGCTTTTGAGCGCAGCGTTGCGGTTCTTATTGTCAAATTATTTACTCCCAGAACGCTATGCTCCAGAATGAACCATCATCTAGATCTCAATAAATAATAGTTTATCGAGATTGTCACAGACTCCCACGATTCAGACCGGATTGGTTAGTTGGTACATCAATGTTAGCACAGTTAAATATTCTGTGTTTAGAGAGGCAAATCCCGTGAGAATTAGTGCTCACGAACGGTTATATTCAATACCATAAGCCCCTACGTACTTTGTAGTTATGTACTGATTGCTTAGCTGGAAGATATAATATATTAAATTATTCTTTACATTAATCGTAAAAACGCATTTATAAAAAAACTTTTAAAATCTATACTAATATATAAAGCTGAAGAGTTTGTTCGTTTGTTTGTTTACTTGAACGCGCTAATCTCAGGAACTACTGGTCCGATTTGAATAATTATTTCAGTGTTAGATAGCCCATTTATCGAGGAAGGCTATAGGCTATATATCAACACGCTAAGACCAATAGGAGCGGAGCAGTAATGAAAATTGTGACGCAGACGAAGTTGCGCGGATCAACTGGTATAATAATATAATATTTTGCTTAAACATATAATTGATTAGTAGATTCTTAACTTTTTTTATAAAATATGTGTAAGTTCAAATCACGCCTATATTCGCCGAAAGGTAGGCACGTTTCGCCATGGAGGTGAACCTAATACCGACAAATTGCAAATGGAAAAATATCGCTTTGTCCAACATCTCTCGGGAACTCGTGCTGGTGACCAGTAGACCAACGAGATGCTCAATAACAAATAAAACTTGAGCAACCTAACGTTTCTGAATTGAGTGATTAATTATAATAATAATAATAAATCATTTAATTTTATCCGCAAGGCAGTTTTGTGGCGAACTTTTGGGCAGTATTGACCCCACGGACCTGATCTGCCGGGAGAAGTCTTGTTCCTCATTTCCGAGTTGCCTTTATTGGCTGGCCGGAGTGAACACTGACGAGGATCAGAGCTCCCACCTCTTTCTTGCCTTAATCGGCCGGTCTGATTGGAGATTCTCAAGAGCAAACGTGCTCGAGAGAAGGATGTATAATTCAGTAAGATGCTGGTAGGAATCTGGACCGTACTTCCGGGATTGTTCTTTATAGCCATGGTATACTTCCACTCCTCTAGCACATCAGGATATGTTGCCCCCTTGGCGCTCTTGACGTCGCTTTGTGCTAGCGACCGTTTTCGGGGGGCCCATTCATTGAGTGCAATTCAACCCCTGCCATTTTAATGCCGATTTAATTGTCAATGGTCAGGCAGGGGCCAATAGCTAGTCCATAGTAAACGATTATCAGTCCAATAAACCACCCAAACCCATAGCGTTTTTTTTTTTTTGTAATGGGTTTGCTCTTGACTCTAGTCTATGTCAGAGATGACAGAGACAAAATCTACGATGGAGAGAGCCTAACCAGAAGGAGCCTGTTCACTATTCTATCTTTGAAGAGATTAGGGTTGTAAGCTTTTGGAAACACAGACGCAGGCAGAGAGTTCCACTCCTTTGCTGTGTGCATTATAAAAGACGTTTGAAAACATTTCATCATTTGTTTCCATATTCTGCAATAGATCTGCTCCAACCGAGGATTGTCCTTGGGTACACTTTCACAGTGCATACAGGGATAATCGTCGGTTGGTGTCCCATGATTACATTTCAAATGTCTAAAGAGGCCTCTGCGAGTTGGCTTCAGCCCCTCGTATGCCTATCAAAGGACCGGGTCGCCATTCCAACCGAACCAACCAAGGCCAAGCTTTGAATGCCAAGGTTTGAAAGCTTTTCAGGCTAAAGTAGAGCTTGACAAATACTCACTACAAATTCTTAATTTAGAAATCGGGGTATAATTTTGTTCCAATTCCCATACTTTTGAATTTCTTCCAATCAAGAATCTGGTTAAGTGGTTAACTATTGGATATATAGTTATTATTCTTAACAGTCAGTGTAATTAAATAAGATATATCTTTTTTTGTTACACGCTGTATCACAATCACATTTGTGAATGAAGACTTATTTATTCATCATTCATATACCTAATTATAAGTCTGACTGTTCCTTTGCTAAATTGGCTAATTATCTCCACATGACTCCAGCCTACTGTTTAAGACAAATCAATTCATATAGCGAGATAACGCTTTGAAATCTGTAATTGGATAGGCGCTGAAAATTAATTATTTTCCTTCAGGGCATACTAGATGTAACCTATATATGTATGTAACCTAGATGTGTGGGTATATAATGATGTACGTCTGTTGTCTATTATAGAGAAAGCAAAACATAACTGCTAATTGGCATACTTACGAAAATACTCTTGAAACAAAAGTAGGCTTGATCATAATAAATAACCATGATTATTTTAAATACCGACCACTTGATTCTAAATTTAAATTCTGAATAGAAAATCTACAGTCTCCACAATTAATTAAATTTATAATCTACTCTTTAGTATTTTAAACTAAAGATGTGGTTATTTTTTACAGAAAAGCCTGCAGTAAGAGAGTTTCTATGAGATTGAACGTACGCTGAGGGGAACCACATTAAATGTAGGAATTAGACATATGTTTTCCATTTACAGGATTAAGATTTTCGTTTTTGGCACATCAGCTTTTGCACCATACGTCACGATCATTAACGTCTTTTTTTACTTTTTAAATTTCACAGTCATGTTGTAAAGACTTTTATTAGTAACTTTTTATAGGAGCTTCTTAAAGTAGTGAAAAAATAATGTTAAGGTGTTGGCTGAACACTATATTTCTTAACACAAAGGCTATTTGCCAAATACTTTATTCATCATCATCATTCTTTTCCCAACTATATTGGGGTCGGCTTCCAGTCCAGCCGGATTTAGCTGAATACCAGTATTTTACGAGGAGTGGCTGCCTGCCAGACCTCGGTTCTTTATGGCAAGACTGGAGTCAGATTTACTGGCTTCTGACTATCCGTAACGACTGCCAAAGATCTACAAATGACATCCGGGACCAACGGCTTAACGTGCTTTTAATTATCTAGCCTCGAGCTCCTCCAAATACTTTATTATAGTACCAAATAGGTTTTAAACAATGCACATGGTCTCATGTACATATCTTTTTTGTTGCAACCATCCTGACGGTCACTAAAAATCGAACTCAATATAATTTTTACCCACAAAAGATAATTCAAGAAAGTCTAATCCATAACTAAACAATTTAAAATCCTGAGTTAATTCCCATCGTTCCAGCACCCTTCTCTCGGGAAAAGATTGCGTGATGCTCTTTTAATGATAAATGATAAAAGTGACCCGTCTGGGCCAGTCCACTTGACCGATTCAATCTCTATGTTAGATAAGCTTTGAGATCTTTTCTTTGAATTTTATCAAGCACCTGCTCATAGAAATGTGTTTTATTTTATTTTATTGAAGTATTTTCTGATGATTTAAAATAGAGATACAAATGAATGTTGTTCATTTCTTAATCTCGATTAACGTTATTAGAGTTTGTATTGGCTACTCGGCAGGAAATTCTGTCTATCAATACAAAATAAAATAACCATGTACAAGCATATTCTGATGCCAATTTGGGGCTGTACTAAACAAAGCAACGTCAGAATAATTCAACAATTCCAAAATAAAATACTCAGGGATGCTGCCAATGCACCCTGGTACACAAGACTGGTACTGGTACACAAGAATGACGACCTTCACCGTGACTTTAAAATGGAATTCGTCATCGACACATGAATGTTGAGGCAATTCAGCTGCTAGATAACACAGACTTAGTGCGTAGGCCAAAAAGAACTAAACCTTTTGAAATAGTGTAGTGTAGTGTACAAAGTGAGTGAATAATAGTAACAATGTTGTGCTATACTATAACACACGAACATAGTGTTATATAAATTATATCAGACTCTAAGAAAGTGCTACGGACTTGTGTAAAAGTGTTCCTTTTATGACGGTTTGACAGCATTCAAAATATATCAAACACAATGACATATAAATTACAGATGCGTTGCTCTCTCAGTCGCAATCTTTCAAAAAGGCTCAATTTCCATACATTTTTGATACGATAGATTACGACTGATATGCGAATGCAAACGTTGCTTAAAAGTTTGTACAATTGGCATTCTTACATGGCAACATTTAAAGAAGATAATTACTGTGACCCTCAGGAGCTCGTAGGTAAATAATAACAGCCGCACGGGTCGATCTTAAAGATTAAGCAACGCTTGCCAAGGTTGGTCTGTGGATGGGTGACCATCTTAACATACCGACTTTCCTCCGTCCCTTGGAAAGCACGGTAAGCCGTTGGTCCGGGCTGTCATTTGTAGATCTTTGGCAGTCGTTGCGGATTATCAAAAGCCAGTATAACTGACTCCAGTCTTGCCAAGAAATACCATGTTACCCAGTTAATGGGTTGCGGAGGTCTGGTAGGCAGCCGCTCCATGTAAAACACTGGTATTCTGCTGAATCCGGTTTGACTGGAAGCCGACCCCAATATAGTTGGGAAAAGGCTAGGCAGATGAATTACTGTGACCCTGTTGGATATTTTAATTTATATAATTGCAACACCAACATTAAAGTGCAAATGATTATGTCAACTGTGGCAACACACGCCCCTTCCTTCTGCGACACTGGTCCAATACAGACGTGCGAATTATTTTCCGCTGTTTTATTGTATCTTCCCGGCACCAACGTACCAGCACCTCAACAGCACCTAACACCATAATACACCGCTGCACAGACCCTAAAACCCCCGCATATTAACTTTGCTATCTTGGTTTCGTAGATTCTGAGACAATCGGCTATGATATACGGAGAAACAGACACCCGAGCAATCCTTTAAGGGTTCCGCTTCTTACGGATGTTCGGAACCCTAAAACAGTAGGTATACCCATAACTTTTCAATTCCTCATTTTTTTAAGACTATGGTTTGTAGGTGATCAAATGAACATAACTCGTTTTATAACTAATAAACAAAAGTAATAAAAACATATTTACGAATTAATAATAGCAGTCGCCATAACGTATCACGTTGACTATGGTCAGCGTGATACGTTATGGCGACTGTTAAGTCAGTCCGTTTCTGATAATGATAATGGAACTATACACAGTGTGGTGTGTATAGTTCCATTATCATCGTAATCTGCCTAGCCTTTTCCCAACTATATTGGGATCGGCTTTCAATCAAGCCGGATACCAGACGCCTACAACCCACTAACAGGGTAACACGGTACTTCTTGGCAAGACTAGTCAGATTTACTGGCTTCTGAAAATCCGTAGCGACTGCCAAAGATCTTCAAATGACAGCCGGGACCAACGGCTTAACGTGCTTTCCGAGGCATGGCGGAAACTCGGTATGTTAAGATGGTCACCCATCCACAGACCAACCTTGGCAAGCGTTGCTTAACCCGTTACCCAGTTACTGGGTTGTGGAGGTCTGGTAGGCAGCCGCTCCGTGTAAAATACTGGTATTCAGCTAAATTCGGTTTGACTGGAAGCCGATCCCGATATACTTGGGAAAAGGCTAGGCAGATGAAGCGTATTATCAACTGCAGAAGATTATATCCTCGATAAAAACGCTATGCTGAATGCCGGTCCTGCTCCACAGTCATAGCTGCTTGGGTCCACCTGTTAGGTTTTTATGTTTGGAAGAGACGCTCAACTTCTTTTTTGATAGGTACTTACATAATTATAATAATCATTTATTTATTATTTTTGGTGTAAGAACTAAGTAGTTGGTTTTATAAATTTTGTTTTCATTATTTGGTCATTGATAACTATAGTTTAGTGTAAAGTAGAAGTATATATTTCAAATTTTGTAAAAGTGACTACCATGAAGCCATTTACATTTTATGTGATTAGTTATAGTTTTATTTGTTGGACATGAACGAGCATGGTGGTTGAGAGCATGTCATACTCACTCAACTGTCTCGCTAATGGTGGCGCGTGGGTTGGATCATTCGGTTCGCTTCGAAATGGTTGAGCTGAATGGTGCCGATACCCGCGTCTTGCTCGTGAACGGATGCCGTCAGTTGAAACTGGTCTTCTCTTAACTGCCATTGGCTTATTATAATCATTATATTTTAAATTCTTATTATTATAAGCTTTTTTTTCCTTTGCATTGTCCTCACATGCAGAAGCAACAAGTAAATGTAACTTAGAATTTTGTAAAACAGAACATGATTTAAAAGAGTGTCCGCAGAGTTTCTTGCTCGTTCTTCTCCATAGAGATCTACGCTTTGGAACGTCCAAATAGCTTCCATGTTTTACTGACCGACCTTGACGTTTCAAAAGTGCCTGTAAATGGTTTATTTGAAATAAAATGCTTTGAATCTTTGAATCAATGAAAATGTAGAGATATGTAACTCTACATTTTTTACGCCGGATTATTATTTTGGAATGTTATAGTAAATTCCAAATGAGTGGTAAATAAATCTTGGAATAATAAAAAGGAAATAAAATCCAATAGTCCACAAATTCAAGGAAGTTCAATAAGAATAAAAATGAAAGGCAAGTAAATTAATAGTCATTTATTTTTACGGAAAGCGACAGTGGTCCGCGTAACAACAGTATTTTTGACACTCTAGGGCTAAACAGAGTTCATGAAAACATTTTATATTTACACTGTCATGCACATTATAACATAGCTCAATGATTACGTAGGCAGACGGGTGAAAGAAATGCTTACAATATTTTTTTTCCATTACTTTTAGTTAACAATCTCGTGCCTCATTCATATGTTCTATAACTTCGGCAAATTACTTTCCTAGTATAAAAGCGATAAAAGCAAACTGATCCCGTGTTTACTTGACGTCATGCCCGAGTAATTGACTGCCTTTAACAGATTTCCCGTTTAAATTTAAGCATAAATAACTTACAAATAACCTACTTATTACAATTTTCTTCAATATATACAAGCCTATTTCGTGGAACTCAGTCTATATTTATTAATACTTTTTAATTTTATATTCTGACATAATGAATTAGTATATTTATCTAAAATTACTTACACCTACATAATAATTTGCCTATAATGAGATCTAAGGGATATGTTCCGTTATAACCTATTCCAAAATTTTCAATTAAAATTAAATTAATTGAATTACGCATCTGATTACGAGTATGTTTATCCATCTAATATCGTAACAGTACTAAAATAACGTTTTATTATTCTAAGTATTCTCTGTGTTTTTGTTAATTATTCTTAGTGAATTGGGGTAACTTTGGGTTTCGTTCGATAGTGAAACATAAGTTCTACACATAAAATACAAGTGGGTTAGAGGGTAGTAATTACGAACCGTGACGTCATCGACACCTTTGTTAATGTATCATTGG
Source organism: Lacanobia oleracea (assembly GCA_950371165.1). Taxonomy (NCBI): domain Eukaryota; kingdom Metazoa; phylum Arthropoda; class Insecta; order Lepidoptera; family Noctuidae; genus Lacanobia; species Lacanobia oleracea. Next base: position 16,493,272 of record OX493387.1, on the reverse strand, counting down.
ATCATATGTAATCATTTCATTGTTTTGATTACTTAAGATACCTATTGGTGTACCACGTCGTTTTTTTTTGCGTTTTAAGACTCTGGTTCATGCAAAGGTTACCAATCTAATTAGAGTCAGTAAAATATGTTATGAGCTGTAATGCGCTCCAGAAGCCTTACCTACCCACGTTTATAAGTCCTATTATAATGAAGAAAATAATATATTTCAAAACCACAGCTAAATAGCATAGTAATTGGAATAAATATCGAAAACAACATATAACATTGTTTAATAAGTCACTGAAAATATTCAAAACAGATCGGTCCCATATGAGAACCTTGGGGCACACCGGAAGTGATCTTTTAAAAGGAAAATTATTAACATTATGAAAGTGCTCTCATGGCAATAAATCACAATTTTAAGGTAACTTCCGCCACAACGTTTGTTTTATACTTGAACTCCAAAGTTTTCCCGTAATTTAATTATAAAAATCATGATTTAGGGTGTAGAACGGTGTAGTTGAATCCCGAAGTTAATAGAAAAGCATTGAGTTTCTACACATATGACCTAGCATGTTATAACATTTTTTTTATTGATCATGTACATAACAAATTAGTTTGACATACGTCGAATTATAATCGGTCTCTGCAGTATTGTTAAAGCTAAACTAGTGCAAACAATACAGTTTGCTTGCAGATAGGTAAATATATATTTGACCATCGTGTATTTTGACTGCATCAGCTCTTGTGCCCGAACAATATTGGGCAATTAATACGAGCTAGCTATCCGGTAACCAATTACATTTGTGTAGCTTTCAACACTTGCAACTAGTATTTAGTTATTGGTTTTTTTTTCTGTTTACTCTTTTATTTTGGGCATTACCCTTAATTTATTTACATAGTTGCAAAGTGATGAAGGTATATTTTCAAAAGTTTATTCTCCTGCTCTGATTTTTTAAATTAGTATTAATTTTGCTGATTGGCTTACTTATTGTAATCTACGAGTACATACACCCTTAGTCACATATTGCAGATTCATCTTTTACCAATATTTTATGAAATCAGACAAAATATTTAACTTAAATAAGGGTTACTTTGTTTTGTTAACATAATAATGCTTTAACTACATAATGAAGGTCGTTACAGTAATTAAAATATACCTTCGCAAACAGAACTTGAGGCTAAAATCGTAAATTTACAAAACATCAAAGCGATATTCCCATCTAAATGATTGTACTGTTCGGGGAGGAATAATTTATTTATTTACTTACTCACTACACTTTAAGAGGAACATTAACCCCGAGATGTTGCTATTTGAATTAAAATTAGTAACAAGAACAGAAAAACGTGGCAGCACTGATTTTTTGAGACTCCTTTGTTGTAATCTTGTAATCTGAAATCTGAAAACATTTCACTAATTAGCAAGCGAACAGGTTATCTTTATTTTTCCTGGTAATTTCCTACCAAAGCCTTATTTCTGTGTTTTTGGTTGTTTTCTTTTTCGGCTGGCTTCATAAACGTACAATTAGATACTATACTTTAAAATTAATACAGAAATTAAAATCATAAAATGTAGAATTATGTAGAGTAATTTGCACTCTAAAAGAGTACTAATGACTTTTAATATGTACATTTTACATATAATTTAAATTAAACTTATTTTTTAAGCATGTCTTTTATATTCAACAAAACATTGACGAACTTAGTTTTTTTTTTATGTGTCCACAAATGTGTATTCCGATCACGTACACACATGGTGTTGATATGTACAGAAAGCCATTAAACCTAACATGACAATTATTATTTAAATCAAGATATTTAAATGACACACACAGTACGGTAATTGCCCGATATTAAATCTGAATAGTTGTTGACCGCTATTTAATGACGTACCTTGGGTGCCGAAGGGCGTACTTTCCGATGATTTGTCAGCTATGATGTTTAACCTCTGGACAACTGTCAAAACACACACATTATAACGTGATCACGGTATTTAAAAATATACTTTATTTACATTTTGAGGAAAATACTTACCGTTTTTATTCTCCATCGGCGGAAGAGGCATAGCTGTTGACAGAAAAGTCGTATTAAACTTTTGTAAGCAACGATTTCCTCATACAATAAGACGCTATCAGATTATGATGTCTTCTTCAAAGGATTTTCGTGAATGGGAATAAAGTAAATAACCGCAATGAGATAAAATGTCTTTTGAAACTTTTATGTTTTGCTTAGCAACCTTGATATGCTTTCCTAAAGAATGGAAGCGAGTTTTGTGAACAAGTAGATTTATTTATTGATGTTTTTAGTATTCGAGCACTTAAAACCGTGGGTAAAATGAAACTGGACAAATACTTTCACATGTTTTACATTTTTTACTGTTTATCGAAATTGCCATTCTATAAACCTCAAAAACTAAAAATAAAATACGCTATCAATTAAAAAACATCAAGAATACTCACGATACAACTTAATAGTGCCCTCAGTGTCACCGAGGGAGTTTTTTGAAACACATTTATAGGTCCCGTAATCGGAACTAGTGACTCGTCGAATCGCAAGCTTTAACACTGATCGATATGATCCATCTATCTTGTGCGGCTCCAGACCTCCCCCTGTATAACATGAAAATGTATTTAGCATATTACATAAAAACATAAAAGGTAGGTACAGTCGCAAGCATAATCTGTCAATTTTGGAAAAATAAAATTAAAAGAAAATAAAAGTGATTTGTATGTATTGTCGCAACGAAACTTATGAAAACCGTCTTCAAGGAAAATTCTTCTGCATTTTGCGTAAGTATTAATTCTGGCTACTGGTTTTAGTAGTACCAGTACAGCCAGCGTCAAGAACCGATGAACACTGCTTTTCTAAATCTACATTTTGAGCCAAATATTTGGTTGGAGCAAAAGTCAGACATCGAATCATTAAATTTATCAGTCAATTTAGAGGATATTTTGTAAAAGTAACTATGTTTATTGACTTTAGTCGCTGACCGTACCTCATAATATGGGAAAATAACGAGGTAAAATGTTTTGGCTGTTAAACACTTTTTGCTAATATATTTACGGCCGGTAAGGTAAGAGTTGATAATTTATAGATTTATCTTTAAATTAATACCTATACTTTTGTTCCTTGTATCATGCTAATTCAGTACTACTTTTTATTTTCATGAGACTAGGAACAAAAGTTTGTCGAAATATATCTAATAAGTGTATCTAGGAAACAGTTATAATTTATTTAAAACGCACTAAAAGGCCATGGGTGGCCGTTTTATAATTTATTATTCCTCCAAAATGCCATTTTACAGCATTCAGTTTTAAAAAGTACTGACAATTCAATCGCTCCACTACCTTTTCACGACAAACTTATTTAATAAAATAATATGATTATTTTGATTACTCCACTCTTAATATGATACGATTTTGTAACTCGTATAAATGACATTCACGTATAAATGACGTCACACACACACAGCATTTTGTGTGCATACTAGGTAAATTCTTGTCAGTTTAGTTACAGTAGTGGCGATCCCAGGCGATTTCAATGCTTTGAAATTTCAAGCCAGCCCCTAAGAGGATAATATGCACCTAACACAATATCACCAGTATGTATTTAACTCCTTGACACTTTGAAAAGCGAAAATACACATGAATATACCACTAAATGCAATTAATAGTAAAAAAACTCTAGCCTTGACCCATATGACCCAGAATCTTTTAATTTTCACAAAACGAAAGGCCTCCACATTACTTAAATAATGTTCAAGAAAAAAGAAAGAACAATTTCAAAGAAATAATTCCATTATATGTAAAATACAGCCCGAATACGTGGCTCAGTGTAGTACTTTGAGCCAAACTGGAAATATTTATGGTCCATTTCTTTTAATAAAATACGGTATTTGAAGTACCTAGGTGTACCCGTCAATTTGGCAAATTACTTTAGAAGTCTAGATGTTGCAATAGCCTCCCATTAATACACTTTAGCAAACATTTACGTACCTACATATTGGTATTAAAAACTAAATTCTTTTAGGGAAATTAAATTATACTGTCGCTACACATCTTGAAACAATTATTATATTTCTCGGTTGTAAGAGAAGACGTGATAGGCGATAGCGACTGTGAAACAGTCCAAAACGCAAAACCGCGTGCTCAATCCCAAACATTTGGACTTCTGATAATCATTGACCCTATTTACTGTATAAACTGAAAGATCCTGATTAAAGATCGCTGTCGCGTGAGCGAAATGTACAATATCCCTGAATTGGAGATATACGAGTAAAGTAAGTACGGAGTCTTGAATAATAACAGACACTGCTGACCTAGGAAGAAAGCGCAGTGCGCTGTATCGATGTGAATCTGAGCTGAAAAACATCTTCAGTTTCATGGCAGTCGTAAAACACGAGCAAATTGAACTCCAGATTTACTAAGACCTGTGAGGATAAACTCAGACGCAGTAATGTTAATACACATTCATGAATACTGCTACACAAGTACCTAATACCATGACGCAGTTACGTGCGGTTGAAAGAAAGAGTAACAACAATCATAACACGCCCGAAATCACTGTTTTATTTAGAAAGTCTTCCTTTAAACACGCGATGCCACCCTAATGTGAATCAGATGGGGTCACCCCTAGCTGCTAGTGTAACGTGAACGAACTGAAGTTGCTCACATTTTATCTTAAAACGCTTCGCTAAGCACGACCGTACCTAGTCTACTTTTGTACCAGAAACCAAGCCGCAAAGCATCCAAGACTCAAAAGAGTCATTAATCACATTTGCCTAGATTTTTCCTCGCATCACGAACACAAACAAGCATTTTTTTAATAAAAGCGCAATAAAACAGTAATACCTGCAATTCAGTGTCCCAATAACTTTGAGTCTATGCTAGTCCGAAATGAATTAGTTTTGCATATTGCACCTCGTCGACTCGACAATCTACATATCTAATTTTGCCTAAAAGCTTATGATAGTTCATAAGCTTTTAGGCAAACTTTAATTGAGAGCTATTTCAGAATTTAAGTAAAATCACACTGCTGTCCAAATATTACCATTGCAAAGTTGATTAAGTTAGATTTAGTATCGAGCGCATAACTTTGTTCAAGTCGTCAACCACACTTAAGTGAGTTTTGACTCCTACAGACAGGTTCAACGTGAGAATGCGCCATCATTGCGAGAAAATCCTCAACAAACTATTTAAAAAAAACTCTGTCGCATCCCTGTCGCCGATTGGCCGAATCAACCTAACAAGAAGTGACGTACTACTCTGTCAAGAAAGTACCGGGAAAAGATCAATAATACACAAAATGTCTGTTATTCATCCAAATTTATTTTATCACCTTCAAAGTATGCTCCTTTAGAAACGATACACTTGCGCCAACGAATAATCCATTCATCAAAACATTTTTTAAACGCTGCTTCCGGAATTGAGTTCAGTTCTCGCCGCGAATTCTCCTTTATGTCTTCTATCGATTGAAAACGGGTGCCACGAAGTAGTAATTTGAGTTTAGGAAAAAGAAAAAAGTCAGCAGGAGCCATATCTGGTGAATATGGTGGTTGCTGGATGGTATTTGTTGAGTGTTTGGTTAAAAATTCGTTCACAATGATAGCCTTGTGCGAAGGCGCATTGTCGTGGTGCAAAATCCAAGAATTTTCTTTCCACAAATCTGGCCTTTTTCGTCGAATTTGCTCTCTTAAACGCCGCATAAAGCTGAAATAATATTCTTTATTTACAGTTAGACCTTCCGGTAAGAATTCAGAGTGCACAACACCGCGATAGTCAAAGAAAACAGTCAACATGACTTTGACTTTTGATCGACTTTGGCGTGGTTTTTTCGGTTTCGGTTCAGTTGGAAGGCGCCACTCCGAAGCTTGTTGACTAGTTTGCATGTCAAACTTGTAAACACACGTCTCGTCACCAGTAACAATGCGTTTCATGAATGTTGGGTCCGAACTGACTCGTTCTAGCATGCCCTCAGCGACTTTCATGCGATTGAGTTTTTGGAGAAAATTCAGATCTTTTGGGACTAGCCGAGCAGCAACATGTTTCATACCCAAATGATTAGTTAAAATGGTACGGATCGACTCGTGAGATACAGAAAGTTCGGCGGCTATCTCTCTCAGAGTTGAATGGGAATTTTCAGTCACTATTTCCTTCACTTTTGCGATGTTAACTTCAGTTGCAGACGTTGACGGCCTACCAGAGCGAGGCAAATCTTCCATCACATCTCGACCGCTTTTGAACGCTTTGAACCACTCATAAGCACGAGTTTTTGATAAAGTCGATTCACTGTAAGCCTTCTGTAACATTTTCAGTGACTCCGAACACGAAATTCCATTGGCGATGCAAAATTTAAGACAAACTCTTTGTTCGATATTTTTGTCTATTATTAAATTCGCAATACACACTATATATGATATTACTAAAACCAGCACTGTATTTAATATAAATAACAGATTCAACTCAAACTCCGCGCCAAAATGGAAAACAGTTGTGCCAATCTAACAACTACAAAAAAACAAAAATTTGAATTTGGAACCATAAACAAATCATCCATTCCCGATACTTTTTTGACTGAATGTCCTGTTGAGAAGAACCACGCAGTTTCTGTATTCTTTTCAAACGGTGAATTTATCGGCCAGGGCTTAGGTACTTTCGATTTGGGTTTACCCAATAGTAAAACTTTTGATAGCCACTGACTTATTTTTGGCAACGAAATTCTCATAAATATTTTGTGCTTCCATCTAAAGGCTTGTTCGAGTATTTTGTATTTGATCCCTAATTCTTAGTGAATGCTTGACCTAAAAAAGTTAAACCCTAAGAATAAGTTCGAAATGAAATAAAAAATGATGAATAAAAGAGCCAGCTTAGATGGATTTTGCATACAAAGGAGGTAGAAAAAAGGCTTTAGATGAAAATACTTCTTATTCTTAACAAAGTATGGGAGATAAGTTAATACGATAACGATTTATATTTTTATAATCAACAATGTAACTTCTATTAGTGGTCCACTAGATGTTGACAGTGACAATCATGTTAACGTCGACGTAATTTCGACTGCAGTTCAGCTAATTGCTGTTTATTGTCGTAAACGACCGGTTTACCCCAACATGGTCGATAGCAAAACTTAATAGAATTTTCAATTGACATTCGCTATGAAAGACAGGTAATAACAGCGTTGGACTTTCTTTTTAAGATTTTGAAGAGTCAAAATAAATCAAGCTAAAAAGTGGGATCCCTCTGCTGAAAAATGGTCCCTGATAGCTGCAACCTCGGGGTCTTTAAGTAAAGAGTGAGGTTGCATGTTAGGTAAGCGTGCTCCATCTTCGACCACATCATCGCGTTGCATTAGGTATGATTGTGGTCAAGCGTATGCCTATCAAAAATAATCTACTCAAATATATGATAAAAAATGACCTCATCATTATAACTATGGACAGTTCAATAAATACATAGACTTTTGCATTAGACTGCAAAAATTCATCATTAATAATATTCACTACTCCGTTCCCAAGATAATAACTTCAAATTACAAAGTTTTAATCATATAATAGCGTCACACAGAAAGAGCGCAACGTACGCATAACAAATAATAAAATAAAACATTATCTCATAATGAAAATGTAAAATTAATGAAAGTGTGAAGGTAAACAAAGGATTTGTTAATTTTGTTCCAACAATGGTAGCAAGCAGAGCTCCGTAAAAGCCAGAATACATGGCACTTATTTTTTTAGATAACATGGTTAAAAAGTATTCGTCTGGAATGTAACACCAGTACCATTATAATAGGGATGTTACGGCCATGTTAGCAAAGGCGGAGGTGTAGGTGCTTGACCTCTGTCTTTTAGCGGGTCTGTTCTCTATTCAGGCAATTTTTTCGCGTTTCTTAAAATAACCCAGCACCAATGAATAGTTGTTCACTTCTTACTTAACCTGGCAGTGGCATTGACAATGAAGAAAAAACTTGAAACTTCGAATTATATCTTTGCCACATTAAAGTATCTTCCTTTACTAATATTTTTCCAATTATTTTTATAATTAAACCTGCGTTATAACTCCGCGAAAAAATCCTTAATCCGGTTACGAAGGTATGACAACTTGCGCAATAATCGCATTTGCGGAAACGAAAGCAAATTCCCGTTATAACGTGTGTTAGTTACGTTTTGGACGAATACTCGTTTTAATTTCGGCACTAAACGGATCGCATAAATATTTAAGTGAAAGCTAACATTATCGGCTGACTAAATGCCTAAATCCGATGCGGGAGCATTAGCTCAATGTTGTGTGGGCTTTTGTAGATCATTAAGATAAAAATATCCTTCATGGTTGAAATGATGATAAAATATAAATAGAATGGTAGAATAAAATGAATTGAAACTTTGAACGATTTTGTGTATAATTGTATGTTTTTCTATCCATCGCGTTGACCACAATCTCACATTTCAATGAACTGGATTTGATCATGTTAAAGTGATATTTTGGTCCCGCTGGTGTCCAACTACAATTACGAACTATGACCGAATTTTGCAAAAAAAAAATACTGGTTTAGATATTAGACTTGGCATTTTAATCCCGTACCTTTGATCCTACAAACGCGTCGTACTGTTGCTGTTGTTGCTACAATATCGCTAAATTATTTATTTTCAACCACATTACATGCAGTTTTGCCTTATTTCAGGAGGTTGATTCATTTAATTGAAAGTCAACCCTTTGAGAAAAGACAAGGTCATTTCTCTAAATACTATCTTTTTTTTGTAGATACTTTGAAGAGTTTTTCAGAATAATTTAAATTTTAAATAGTTGACAAGATGCAAAGTTTAGTTAAGTATCAAAGAATAAAAAGTATAATAATTGTATTCTATCGCAATAGATTAACGTGTAATGACAGTTGTAAGTTGGGTATTTTTCTTATTATCCTATTGTGTCCCACGGCTGGGCATAGATCTCTCCCGTGTAATAAAGAGGTTGGCTGGTTTCATAGCTGTGTGGGAGACCCGTACGGGCCGTCCGGAAAAGAGATACACGTAAGGCGCTAGAAAACTGTTTCACAGCGGGTCTCCCGTGTACGGATGCGTACGGGTCTCCCGGACAGCTGTGAAGCCAGCCTAAATAAATTTTGATCTTTATTAAGGTTGGTTACAAAATGGTAAATGATATTTATTTTGCCAATAGTTGTAATGCTATATTATCATTATTTATTTTGTCAAAAGTATCTTAGTGAGACCGGTGTTTCTTGAATGACCCTGAGAAGAAACACTGAAAAAAACTCAGAGTTCATTTTTGACACAAAAGTGACAAACAATAGGGTATATCGTGACGTCATCTAGCTTGGTAAATTTGGTACATTTTTACCAAGCCAGATGACGTCACGCGTGTCTTCAACTCGCTGTATCTCCTTTATTTTTTATTTACGTGAAAAAAGAAAAAACACGTGTCGAATATTTTTTTGAAAATTTATCAGACGGACTAATTAGATTTTTTTAGTAAAATACCCCATTAAATGGCAGAGCAAATTCAGGGCGGTTGGGCAGTATTGAAAAAAAAAACCGAATCTTACCAACGGGAACGATTTCGCCGTTATCTCTGCTCCAGTAGCTGACTGGTTTAGGATACGCCTCGGTCTCACACTCCAGCACGAGCTCCGAGCCTAGCGCCGCCCCCACCAGCTGGTTCCTTATTGTTATCACCGGAGGAACTAGGGAAATAAATTTAATGTTAGTTGAGTTTTAAACACGTGAAACTGAGTGAAATATCCAGCTGTGACAGACAGACAGACTTAGTCTCACCATAATGGTTCCTTTTTCACCATTTTGGTACGGAACCCTAAAAAGTGATGTGCCCAATCAATATAATGGCAGACAATTTTGTCCAATACTGATTACGGTATAGAGATAAAAGCATAATTTTAGGTGTTCCGTACCCGATAGGAAAATAACAGAATTCTAATACTCCTCTACCGTCCGTCTGTCCGTATCGGAATTTTCACAGATATGTTTCTAATGCCACTATAATAACAAACAGCTTACTCTCACATGAAACGTGATTTTTCGATTTCAACAACATAAAGTTATTAGTTAGTTAGTTAGTTAGTTTGGATATTTGGATGTTTGTTACCAAATCAAAATAAATAAATAAATTAATAAAATCATGTCAGAACGGCTGAAAGGATCTTGATGAAATTTGGTCTAACACATAGACAATTTTAAAATTTAATCCCGAGAATATGTTCCCTAGGGATAATTTCCGACAAGCACGCGGGCGAAGCAGCTGGTAGAAGCCAGTGTTTACAAAAAAATTAATTCATTTTTCGTTCATTAAACATGCTTCCTGGTCAATTGTTCGTATCTCACACGCCTTTACATTTTTCAAACAATAAAGCCGAGGGATCAGATTTTAAAGGCAGCAACCGACTGACCTCTGCAACGAATAGAATGCTTTTGTGCATTCACAAGGCTCTTTTGACGTCTAACCTACCTCTACGTAAACATAAACGCAAATTTACGATCCGATATCTCACGGGCGATGTACAATTAAATACCTACCTAATTATGGATAATTATTACGGGCACTAACCTATTAGCTAATTATTCCATCAACATCATCAGTAATTTGGACAAATTCGTTTCGTGGTAAAGCTTAGGTAATAGGTATGGCCTTAGTAGGTATACCTAGATATTGTTGGCGTCGCTAAAGACAATCACTCTAGACAAAGTGACATTCAAACAACGAATGTCAAAAAGTGTTTCTATTTTTATAAAAGGTAATTTGTGCCCATTTTGACAAAAAGGGGTTTGTCTCAATGTAATGTGAAAACAAAATTCAGACGTACCCCTCTTTATTGAAATCTCAAAACTTTAAGAAAAGACAAAACGGGGTTATTTTTTTAACAAATTATGAGAACATCCATCATTTGTTGAGTAGATTTTTTTTCTACCTATATTTTTGTCGCATATCGTTTTTAGTCACGTCTTTCACATGAGTATTATTTCGTGTAGCTACTACTTATTTGTCTGAACCTGTAGCTGCACGGCAAGTTACCGAGAAATTTGAAGGTAAAGTCGCCATGTGAGAACAAATAAAATAATTAATAATTAACTTATCAAGCGCTTATATACATTAAATTAAATTGAAATAATAGTACCCAGCTTGATTCAATCATCATGAAAAATTAAACTAAGGACACGCGAAACCTCTTTATTAAGATCTTCGCAAAATAATAGAGTTCAACTTATATAAACGGTTATATTAGTACTTACGCAATCTACTACACCTGATAAGTTAATTTTTGATTATTTTCTTTGCTCTCAATTGGCGACTTTGCCTTTAATATCTCGACGTGACACTTTAGGGTACCATGTAGCTAACATTTTTTGTTTGTTAAAGTATATAAGTATGGATGGTAGATTGTGCGCCGCTACTTTGAAAAAAAAAAACCAATTGTCGGCGAAAATGTCTGACTTGTTCGGTTTCTGTGTTACTAAAACGTATGTTGTATGTGAGTACTAAAATTAAAAAAAAATTAAAACATGCGGGGCAGTCTTTACGGACTGTCGATAGAAGTGAAAACTAAGTAACTTGTGAATAGTTCTTCTTTATCTAGTCCTGCTTGGTTACTGGTCACTGTCAGCCTGCATCACACTTCTGCTTAGCGCGAGCTTCTTTTATATTTAATGTGACACAGGTACTCTTAGACACTCTTGCGAAATAAGAAAATGTCCAGCACAATCGTTCTCCAACACATATGACTTGAATAACGCACGAGTTACGTGCCAGTTTATCACTTTCTAGATTTAAAATTAAATAAAAATATATGCACCTACCTATCTAGAATATCAGACTTAGACACAGTGATTTTCTACAGTGATAATAATTGCCAAACCGACCAAAATACAAAGTGACCATCCAAATAATCGAGCCATTGTCAATCTTTTCCGCTAATTATTATTAAGATCTACTTTAACCATAAGAAGAAAATCTTCTATCATAAGATAAACCGCTTTTACCATAAGTCAAACATTTCGTCAAATTCTATTAACAATCAAATGTCTATTTGTCTGTAGCCCTCTATTAAAGTCTAGATATTAAATACCAAAGCTTCGTAACAAAATGAAGGATACCCTTGGATTAACGACTAATCTCCGAGACAGCATCAGTGCTGCATTACTCACATTGTACTGTGAGCATGATTCTCTTGCTGACCGTGGGCGGCACGCCATTTGACGCTATGCACAGGTAAGCGCCCGCATGCTGCCTCGTCACCCGACTTATGTTCAGCTCAGGTCCCTCGAATGACGTCACTGTAACAAAAATATCGTACATCACCATGTTCATTGTTTTAAGGGTTCCATATCCGGGACCCTATTGCTAAGCCTCCGCTGTCCATCCGTCTGTTTGTTAGCTGTCTGTTTCACAAGAACCGTGATAGGTACACAGTTGGAATTTTCACAAAGTGTGAATTTCTATTGCCGCTATAACTCACTACGCGGATAGGAGTTATAATGCCATCTGAGTCCAATATAACAACGCCTTTAGGGAGGTGATGGGGCTGCCCCGGTACTGTAGTGCCTCGGCTATGTTCGCAGAAGCGCACACTGATTGCTTTCATGCGATTATGCGCAAGCGCGCTGCGTCCATGGTGAGCAGAGTGCGAACCAGCTCCTACACCGTGCTGGCGATGATTGATAAAAGGTTGTTAGGAAGGAGGTCCGTATATCTGGAAGTGTGTCAGCAGACATTTTTATTTTATTATTTGGTATTTAATTTAATTATTTAAATTGTAATTTGTTGATTCAATTGTAATTTCATTTATTTAAATTTTAATGTATTGGTTCGAATTTAATTTGTGAATTTTTATTTAATTTACACTGGACAGTAAATAAACCGAGCCACCTCTAGGTATCGTCTGTAAACTCGTTGCACCGAAGATCTGCTGATTCGAAGCCAAACCCCGTCCGAAGAAAACCGTCCAAGTGCGAGTCGGACTCTCACACGTAAGGACGTGAGAGAGTCCGACTCGCACTTGGACGGTTTTCACATTTTTAGGGTTCCAAATAAAAAACGAAACCACTCGGGTGTCTGTCTGTCTGGTCTATCCGTCTGTCACAGCCAGTTTTCTCCGGATCCACAGAACCGATTCTGTTGAAATTTAGGACACATATGGACTTTTGTGTCCCAAACACGAAAGTGTTACGCAAATTAGATTTTTTTTAGCATGGGGGACCACTTTTGGGGCGCAAACTAGAAAATTGAACGATATCGTGTGACATATCTAATGAAAGGGCTTACTGTGAGGGGTTTTAATTATATTTTTTTCATAATTTTAAAATAAATGGTTTTGAAGTTATTCAAGAAATTAGGCGAAAAATGACCATACCCCCCTTATCTCCGAAACTACTGAACCTAAAATTCCAAAAAAATGAAGATCTTTACTTATAGAGAAACCTATAAGAAGTCTATAGTGTTAAATTCGGAACCATTTGCACGCGAGTCCGACTCTCATTGGGCCAGTTTTTTTTTATGTGGTAGAACATGCTGTTTTCACCAAACCCGTTGCCGATCAAGATTTTTTTTTTGTAAATACAAAAATAAAAAATATGAAATAAATACCTATAAAAATTAAAAATTATTAAATAGATATGAAAATTATTAATTTGAACTTTGAAATTGGAAAATCTTTTTGTCAGTCAGAAATTTCAAAAGCAAATCAACATGACATAAATTACAATTAAACAGATTTCCAAGAACAATGCTCATTTATGTATGTCCTTTTAACTCAATTCGGGGAATATTTCATTCATTACCTATTGGACTGAAGTAAATATGCGATGGGCTGTCCTTTGTTGTTTATATATACATCAAGTTACGTAAATAGATAAACCAGCGGGCCTAGCCCTCGTAGTCAGCTGTTGTTACTTAAAATTAAAAGTGTTTTAGGTACCGATACTCATCGCGTTTGTGAAGTTTCACTAATTACTTCAATATGTTCAAAAATTTCAGACTCCACAGAAACTTTAGTCCTACACTACACAAGACAGGATAGGCTCGCTCCATCGTAGACTTTGTCTCTGTCATCTCTGACATAGACTAGAGTCAAGAGCAAACCCATTGCAAATAAAATAAAATTAAAAGTCAAGACAGGATATCAAAACTCATCACTTACGGTAAGTATCGAAATGCACTCCATGTTTATTACAAACCGCTTCAAACAATATTACTAAGTTGTACATTGCATAATGCTAAGTACAAACTGAGTAATGCAAACTACAACAGATGCAAAGTAAACAGTTCGTGTATATGTAGACGGGATGTTAACGTATACGTTTGAGTCGGGATCTATGAGGTACTACATGCTGGAGTTGAGATGGGTCAGGTGACTGAAGTACAGGCGACGAAAGAGATCAGTGTCACTATGTACAATGTTGACATCACGAGTCATAAATTAGAAAGTTACTCGCACACAACAATAAATAACCTTTCTTTCTGACAAAGACTTGGGAGCACAAAAGCGTTACGCGACAATGGAACCACCAATATTCATAGATATTTTTCTATGGTCACTTCAGAACAACTTTAATAAATATAATTCTTCCGTTACTGAGTGAGTGACTGACTGACAGACAACGCACAGCCGAAACTACTAGTCACAGAAAGATGAAATTTGGCATGTATGTTCCTTGGGGAGTGTGGGAGAGGCTATGCCGAAATTTCTATGGGAACAGGAAATTACGGGATATGCGCGTATGAAATCGCGAGCATAAGACAGTATATTTATAAAAGGGTTGTCGCGTTGGCGCATCTTGTCTGTAGCAGGAGCCTATCTAACTCCTTACTGACATCAAGTATACATCTTTATTCAAGAATTCTTAAGCCGCTATATTGTGGTGCAAGACTTGCATTTCCCAGGAGCGACAAAGTCATTTTCCTCAATCTACATGACCACTACGTGAATGCCTCCTTGATCCCAAAACTCCAGAGGGTTTCATTTTTCGGGCACAATTCCAACCACGGCATTTGTCTTTGTAGGTATTTGGAATTGGTTTCAAACGAAACGGAATATCTGATCAATCAACTCGGCCTTTTGCAGTGACACTGGACAAAGACCACTTTCACTTTGTGGCGTAACACCCGATTCTCGGACTTCTGCAACTAACAAACGGATAAAATTATGTAATATCGTCATGAAACTTACAATTATTTTTCCTGGAATTTCTGCAAGTTCTCCATCCCTTTGAACGTGCTAATACCGCGCTGCAGATAGTGTCAGTGAGTGCGTTTTGCTGCAGAACAACTTGCTGCTCTAGTCAATAGCGCGGCAGAATTCAAAAGTGTCTGTATGTAAGTGGTCTACTTGAAATAAAGGATTTTGTATTTGATCAAGACCCTCGCACCATAATATGTCATGCCTCATGCACCAGCATCAGAGCTCTAAAAAACAGCGCAAGTACTTTCGGTTCTAGTTGACATCTTTTTAGGTAGCCACTTCACTGCGTGGGTAACGCATATATAGTTTATGTATCATTAGGCAATCTAGAACAGAATTTACACGTCCTATACGATAGGTTATTCCCGATAACAGTCAAACAGTACCTACGAATATTTACCTTGCATGCCATCGGAGATGGTAATCGGTTTGGAATGTTCTCTTCGCCAAGTAATTTGTGGATGCGGTGACCCCGTGGCGGCACATGTTAAATTTATGGAGGCACCCTCCCGCGCCGTCTGGTCTGTGCTCGTGCCTCGATCGAGGATGTCGGGAGGAACTGCGGAAAAGAACATAATGTCAGAAGGAGAAATAAAAGACTAAGAATGTTTGCATGTCTGAATGGGGTTTCACCTTTACTTTATGGTAGCTGACATAGTCAACCTATCGCAATGTTTAGTTTTTTTTCTAAATTACGACACATAAAGAAATGGTTAAATATAAATCCTGGCAAAGCAAAGATAGCATATGTGAGAACTCTGTACACGTATCATCATTATTTGCCGCATATTTGAAGAAAAAACCTAAATGGCGACGGCACGCTCGTTTGCGTGCTGCGTGCTTGCTGCTTTTTGCATGCCGCATGCTTGCTGCATGTTACATGCCGCTTGCTTGCTGCTTCCTTGCTACATGCTTGCTATATGCTTGCTGCATTCATGTTGCATGCTCGCCTGCATACTGCATCCTTGCTTGCATTCTACATATTGCATGCTCGCCTGCATGTTGCATGCTTGGTTGCATTCTGCATGCTCGTTTACGTTCTGCATGTTTGCTGGCTGCATGTTGAATACCGCATGATTGCTGCATACTGTTTGTATGATTGCTGCATACTGTTTGTTTGATTGCTGCATGCTTGCTGCATTTATGGAGTACCTATGCTTGTTTGCATATTTTGGTCTCTTGTTCCCATCGCCATTTACTACCATTGCCACTTCGTGGGGTTCCGTAGACCACCCGGTCCGAAAGAAAAGTTTTACATTACTAGAATTTACCCGCATTGTTTTTTAACCGACTTCATCCAAAAGGAGGAGGTTCTATGTTTGGCTGTAAGTATTTTTTTTTATGTATATTCACCGATTTCTCCACCAATTCTGGACCGATTTAAAAAAATATTTTTATTCAAATGCCTATACTCCTGAGGTGGTTCCATTGTCACCATGTCAGAATCTGATGATGGGATCCCATGAAAATCGAGGGAAACCCTCAAATTTTATAAGCACGTACAATGTTTTTCATGAAATTTCTAACGCAATCCAGATATTTGTGCCTGGTAATTATCATCTCATGTTGCTGAACTGATGATGGAAGGTATAAGTCAGGATCTGATGATGCGATCTTTGAAAAAAGTTCTTTGTTCAGAGATATTTTTGCAATAATTGTTAACCGATTTGGATGAATCTTTTTTCGTTTGGAAGAGTATTTTCTTGGACTGGTCCTATTTAAATTTGGTGAAGATCTGATGAAGAACTACGGGGGTAGGCAACGGAACTCTTATAAATGATAGCAAATGGATCGGGATTTCTGAAATCGCATGTCTGTTGATTGTTTACACCAGTTCATAACATAACATCACCCGGCACGCCGTGTTTATGGTTTCACTTTTAGTGGTACCTGCGTAACACTAAAAAGTGAAAAATATAAAAACTTTTTAACAAAAAAATAAAACCGACTTCCAAAAACAAAACACTACAAAGTAAAAAATAACTTTAATTTCGGAAGTCGGTGTTCAAAAACAAAATAACCAAAAACACCGACTTCCGAAATTAAACTTTTTTATACGAGAGTATGCATTTCGTCAAAAGTTTAAAAATTTCACTTGATATTTTTTTTCTTGGTAACAAGTTTTATGTTAACTACTCAAGAATTAAGAATATTTGATTTGATATTCTGTGATATGATGAATATCGAAACAAAGTTTATTTGTAACAAAAATCTATATTTTACATAGTAAGTATTCTGCAAATTCATTATTCTATATTACGAGATTTTTTTTATGTGAAACTATCTTCTATAAAACAACGTACAACCGTTTTGATCCGTACAGTCATACATTACATCCGTAGTTTAATACAGGTAAATATATTTTGGCCATAGCGTCGTCACCTCGGGAGACTTTTTTTTTTGTAAAGTAAGTATTCTGAGTTTTTTTTTTCTTTGTTGGGGGTTGTATAAATTTTTATTTTTATTTTATCTGTACTCACCTAAACAGCACTACACCGTACCTATATCAAAATATCGTACTGACCGAACGAACGAGTGAGTGAGTGCAGCTGAGCATCTCTCACCAATGTATTTACTAATTTCTCTGATCACAATCTATTTATAAACTATTCATTGAGACCATTTAAATGAGCCCACGACAAACACGAAGCGTCTGCTGTACGTAAGAGAGGAGTAGGGTATCCTGCAGATTACAGAGCATGCTGCAGCATCAGGTCAAGGTGACTTATCTTCCAACTAGTTAACCCGTGCAACTTCGTCTGCTTCGCTCCTATTGGTCTTAGTGTGATGATATATAGCCTTCCTCAATAAATGGGCTATCTAACACTGAAATAATTTTTCAAATCGGACTAGTTGTTCCTGAGATTAGCGCGTGCGTTGCAGACTTCAGCTCTCAACAGCAACAGCATCAGATCAAGGTCACTATGTTCTTGAAATACTGTAGCAGCATCAACGTTGCCACAAGAAAAAATTAAGGAAGAGAAATTTGTAGGGCAACAAAAAGAACCGCTTAGACATCTATCCCGCCATCGAACTACTAACGAAATCCTGCATCGCGGTATCAGAGTTTCCCGTGCGATTTGAACATATACGACATTCCGAATACCTACTATCGAGCAGTTGCCTACCGGACACAACAACTTTCAGTCCTCCGTTCCTCTCTTTTCAATGGAGGTTTGCGGGACCTTACCTCTATAATACTATTGAAGTAACAGTTTATTTTTCAATTTCGCGTCGATCAGACCTGAGAAAGTTTCTTACATCCTTTTATCACACAGAAAAGAGATGATGATCTTCAAACCGCTGAACCGATTTCCTTGAATCATAGCTAGGAATATTCTCGATCAAATTACTTCTCTACCAAAACAAACTAAATCAAAATCGGTTCATCCGTTTAGGAGCTACGATGCCACAGACTGACACAGATACACAAGTCAAACTTATAACACACTTCTTCCTAGGACGGAGCTTAAAAACCAGTTTCAATTTTAAGATAAGTTAAAATTCGGACTGGTTTTTTACTAACCTAACCTAGGAGTTAATATATTTAATCTCAATTTTACTAGTAGCTTTTTAATTTTATACCTTTTTGATTTTTAGTTCAAGTAGGTACCTACTATCGTAGAAAATCGCTGATCTAGCTTTCTCGGAATACAGGTAGTTTTTTTTTACTGAATACGGTTGAAATATACGTGTGGGTTTTACCGAAGTCATAACATCATCATAGGTACATAATATACACACAGATAGGATATTTTTAAAATGATTCTGAATAGTGAATAAAAAAGAGTATTCTGAGTCTTCTGAAAGAAAACTAAAAAGTATTAGCTATTTTCTTTTACTGAGGTACAAGATCGATCTTTGGTATCTTATAATACAATTTGTAACAGAATAATCGCAACATCTCTTAAGGGGTCATTGTACTTATGATTAAAAACAACTTTTACTATGAGGCCAACACCGAAATCGCGAAAAAAAGAAACAACTTTTCTGTACATGGGACCGTCGATTTATTTTTCGCGATTTCAGTATTTGTCCCACAGTGAAAGTTATTCATAATTATGAATACCCCTTAAGAGTTATTGTGTTTATTCTGTTACACGTTTTATAATAGACAAAAACATTCCAAACCACTTACCAACAATATCTAAATATCCCAGCTGCGACTTCATGGGATCGGTGTTGATCTGGCACATATACCATCCTCTGTCCGTCTCCCGCAGCTCTCTGATGTGCAGGAACCAGGTGCGGTGGTCGCTGTGGGTCACCCCCACCCTTCGACTCCTCGATATCACGTGCGTGTGAATTGTGAGTATGGTCTGCGTGTCGACCCGCAACCACGCAACCTATTACCAAATGTTTATGGCCATTTTTAAACACCATTACGACCACAAGAGGCCTATTATAAAAATCTAAATAAGTTCGATAAACTACGAGTTAGTAATGCGACGTACCCGTACTTTGGTACGCTCATACGCAAACATCGATTGAAAAAGTTTCGCCGAGTTCCGAATGACATTTTTAGGAGTGGAAGGCAACATTGAAATGCGATACGGTTGGTAGTAAGTCATTAGGACGACTTTTTGAATAGAAACTTTAATATACTTTGGTAAGTTGCGCAACAGATCAAAAACTGTTTTGCAAAAACGAACCTTCTTGCCTAGAAACTACATTTGAATTGGACAACTGTAATAAAGTTCATTTTGTTAATTTAGAGCTTCTTAAGTGCCTTTTAATGGTCTAATTTTTGAAATAACTTATTTGACTTTGACTTGTCCTCATTCACTCAGCGTGTATATCCATCTACTTTCTTGTATAAATATTTTGTTGCTTTAATTTACCTCCTTCTTGATTAAAAACTATCCTAGTTTTTCAGGCGACTTACCTTCAATTTTAAATGTAGTCTCTTAACGGACCTGTAAACATTGAAGGTAAGTCGCCAACATAAAAGCCGTTCTGTGTATCTAATCTTAAGGCAATTAGGATTAATTTAAGATGGAGCAGTCACGACCTGTCACATCAGGGTGTCATGTACGATCCGCTAATAATAGACTCCACTTTCCATTTGTAATTTAAGACGCTTTTAATGCATTTACAGTGTTATGTGTATAAAGTAGGGAAATGTCAAGGATATTTCCAATATGTCCTATCCTACTAATATTATAAATGTGAAAGTTTGTGACGATGGATGGATGTGTATTACTCTTTCACGTCCTCAGAACGCCTGAAAGCATTTTCATAATCACAGAGGTGGATTATAGTCCGAAATAACTTGATTTTTGTTTTCGTCATTCACGCGGGCGGTGCCGCTATAATAAAGCTGGCAGCCAACTTCTCATCTTAAAACACCACCCACATTATTTTGCAACTTATCATTAGGCTTAATCATAAAAAAAAAACTTTTATAATTGAACGTGAATATCGGAAAAATCCCAAGGAAATTATACTCCCGTGATCCAGACTATAATTTATCTCTGTGCTTTTCATTCAGCCGGTCCATTCTGTCGACATCTCACTGGGTACACGTAGGTGCATCGAACGACAAGTGACTCTCATTCTTTCTTGTTAGTATAGTTTGACAGCAAACTTGTCGTTCACTTCGAATACTTTGTTCCTATAAGTAGTATAGGTGCATGGTCCTCACACATGTTTTATTAATGTTGCACATCAAATATTGTAAACCATTTATGTGTCCGTTCTTCTCCATAAGAATCTACCTTTCCGAATGGACAGTAGAGTCATTTTTTTGTTTTTATATATAATTTTAAATGTAATGATGGCATTCAAAAGTGCTGTTTAATGGCCTAATTTAAATAAACGTTTTGACTTTGACTTCGACATGTTTACAGAATCGCACTGCAGATCCCTTCAGCCATTCTGACATGACTGAGTAACAAATATCCATTCATCCATCCAAACTTTCACATTTATAATAGTAGTAAGGTATGTTTCGCTTAAAGTTCAAAATCTCGGTCTTAACAAATACAGCAAGTTTAAGGAGAACGTTGGAGAAAATCTAAGCGCTTTCAACGTGTTCCAGATAAGAGCTGTAGAATTTAAATTCTCTAAGTCGCCTTTTATTTAGCATATGCAATATCTCCCTGGTAACCTAGCATAAGCTTTGGACCTCTTTACTGTCCCGTTTTTCAAGCTTTCTCTGAAATCTGGCTTGACATAAGGAAGTTTTCTCAGTCTAAATTAATTTCTTTTTTTAGTGTGATTTTATCCCTGAAGGTAACGAAACTACTAATTAGATTAAACTAGAACCATGATTTGGAGGTCTTATGTGAACTGTTTTTCTATTCTTAAATCAGAAATTACCTCGTTTATGATATCTTCTAACCTTTGGTCCTGACTCTATTGATTACATTAACTCTAGAAAATAACAAAGGTAATAAAATAGTAACCACGTTTTAGCATGTTAATAGAGGTTATGGCCGTTTCCTTAGTATCTCATCGCAGGAACCTGAACAACAACTTCGTTGTAGTATAAAGTGTATCGTTTTGACAGTAAAACATGTTGTGGATCAGGACAGATTTCGATTCAGGAAAGCATTGTTTTATATCCGATTTTGAAATTAAGAATGTCAACACGTAGTCGCAGCGTGGCAATTTGCGTTTATTATTTGTACGGATTGGCGGCACTGTGCGACAAATTAGAAATCGCCCTAAGTTTAGGTGGGCCAATGACCGCTATTGCCATGCTCAAACGCAAAAACTAAGTAATAGGTTTATAGGTACTCGTACTATTATTCATCTTATACGTCTAATATAATTTCCTTTACAATATCTTTTACACGGATTCTACAGTTTTCTGAACAACAAATGAAAAATATTCACCTCAAATAACTGCAGTGCAAGCCACGTCATGCATAAGTGCCACTTACTGGGTAGCACAGTAAGGTGTCAATGTCACGTACCTTGTACGTAGATAGGTTGTGGACGGAGCACGCGAGGATCGCCTCCCGGCCAAGCGGCGCGGTCACATTCGCGATCGGCGCGCTGAAACCAGGCTCGTCTGAAACAAGGTATGAATTTATTGCGCCTTCCTATATGGGACGTTGGAGTTATGCGGCGGCACAACTCGTTAAGGGTGTTTCAGAAGTGCGTGGTCCTATTTAAGCGAATATAAGCGATGTTCTGCAGTCTGATGCAGTTAGGTGAAATAATAGCCTAACGATAGAACCAAAAAAAACCGGCCAAGTGCGAGGCCGACTAGCGCATGAAGGGTTTCGTACCATCGTATCATATTTTTATTATTTGTTGCAGAAATTCACTGTGAAAATTTCAATTGTCTACCTGTTACGGTTCATGAGATATAGTCCGCTGACAGACGTACGGACGAACTGATGGACGGACGGACGGACACCGGAGACTTAGTTATAAGGTTCCGTTGGTTACCCTTTGGATACGGAACCCTAAAAATGCCACCAAATACATCAAACTGCGTGAAAAGTGATTTGTTTGGAACTTTTTAGCCGATCTCTTGGAAGGTTTGGTTGAGTAAACTTACAACAGTAACATCTGTTTAAACTTTTAAAGGTTTTAATAAGCCTTGAGAGTTGCGTAAAGCTATGGCTAGTTCACTAGCGAATCAAGTCGCACTTGGCAAGTTCTTTTAGGTCACTTTCCTGTAACAATAAAACCACTAGAAACCCTCCGGTATTCCTATTGTGGTGGAATCATACACATTTATCAAATACGTACAAATTACGCACTGACGTATACATGTCAAAGCTTATAAAAAGTTTATACTTATAGAGCCACTAAGTATATAAACTATTATTAAACTAAGTTTTAGTTTAATAATAGTTTTTATACTTAGATAAAGTAATACATCATCATCTGCCTAGCCTTTTCCCAACTACATTAGGCTCGGCTTCCACACCGTTCACCGATTTCTCCGCCAATTGTGGACCGATTTTAAAAGTTATTTTTTTATTCGAAATCCTATACTCCTGAGGTTGTCCCATTGTCACCAAGTTAGAATCTGATGATGGGATCCCATGAAAATCGAGGGAAACCCTCAAATTTTATAAGCACATTAAATGTTTTTCATAAACTTTCTAATGCAATTCAGATATTTGTACCTGGTAATCATCATCTCATGTTGCTGAGCTGATGATGGAAGGTATAAGTCAGGATCTGATGATGGGATCCCATGAAAAATGTTTGTTCAGCGATATTTTCGCCAATTTTAGATCGATAGTCAATAAATGTATGTGAGTCAATGACTGTTATTGCAAATTTATCTGTATCATAGGAGGTGGGTAGTATAAAAATTCTTCCACTAATAGAAAGCTCCCCATCACTGAGCGTCATATAAAGTTTATCGCAGAAAAGTACGTGGATCTTGTGGGATAGGCCATCGACGGCGACGCTGAGATGCGGTGAAAAGTGGTTTTTTCCATTGAAAATACGACTCTTAACATAAAAAGTTTTTCATTCCCTAAAAATATGTATTTAGGTACTATAAGCCAATGATCAATTAAAAAGGCGGCGGAAATATAGTAACCTTATTGGTAACTATATTTTCAAGCCGTTTGGGGTTGAAACCCACGGGCCGTGGGGCCCTTGTGCTAACAGCCTTTTCAAAGAAATTTCGAAACGGCTGGTTGACACTTCCCGTGAACCAAGAGCTGGCTTGTACTTTGGCCAGAGATTACATTGCCATTCAACGTGGCAATGCCGCCAGTCTCTTGGGCACATTACCAGCTGACAGAGTTGAGGTAAAATTTTTTGATGCTATATTTTAATTTGTTTTTAGTTTAGTGTATTTATTAATTTTAGTTATTAAGTTAAAAAAGCTTTTAATTTCTTCAAAGATTGTAAATTGAAGGTATTTATTTATTCAAAGCTTTATTCAATTACAATCACTTTTGAAGAAAAACAACTCCCAGCAGGGTTGTCTTTAAACGTCGATTATAGTACAAGGCCGGTAAAAAAATCTCAGCTCCAAACAATTATATAAAATTCCTCTATTGACAGCGTTACATAAATGGAGATAAGTTATAATTGGTGTACCTTAAGGTCAATTTACTGAACTGTCCACTCAATTTCTTTCAGGTGAGAGGGTGGTCAAGCGCGTGCCTAGTTAAAAAAAAAAAAAAAAAAAAACTAGAAAACAATACATGCTGATTCATCAAAACCAAGTCCTGTAAGTTAAGAGTGAATAGGTTACTTTTAGGATAACCTTGATACATAGTTGACCACATCACCGCTCTCCATCAGGTGAGATTGTTAACAAACGCAGTCTATACAAAGTGTGACAGAGTAAAAGCAATCCCTTTTAAGGAGTCATTGTACTTATCATTGTGAACAACTTTTACTATGGGACCAACCCCGAAATCGCGACCCCTTAACAAATATTTATGCTCACTCATTGGTTTCTCGAATTCCTGAACGTCGTATAATCCTAAATTACGTTATCCACTGGTATATTCGACGTATTGAGAAACACTGTAACCGCTTCAATAGTGCAACGAAAACCAGTTAATCCAAACTTAAGGAGATTATAAACATATATTTTTTTTTTTTTTGTAGGAAACAATCTATGGAAGTCGTAATCCTATTTGAAATTCTTCCATTTCCAAAAAGCTTCACTATTAGTGGGTGTAATAGGCTACTTTTCCCGGAAAAATTAATGGTTCCTGTGGAATACACTACAGAAGAGAAGCCGCGGAAAAAGCTAGTTATTACATAAAGCAGGCATAATAGAGATTATGCATAAAAAACATATTTATCATCTATACAGTTTATCTGAAAATGTACAAAAATATAATACTAACAGTGAAAATAGAATCAAAATTACTCGAAAAACGAAGGAGATATAATTATTTTAAACAAATATATCTGTCCCTCTCGCGAAAACGCTGTTTTCTATGACAGCTGTATAGGCCGTCAAAGCTTACATCGGACTTCTCTTTCCAATTGTAATTTTTGAAGCTTTATAACTTCATCGCTGATGAAGGTATTTAAAAATAATTTCATGATTATCTACTAGAGCTAATAAGTATTTCATTTTCACGCCTGTGTGCCACAGCGATTAGAGTGGCTAGACTATAGGTACGAGTATATACCTGTCGACTACGCCTGACTCACGCTATAGAACTGTGCCAAAATACAACTCATTACTTCTTTTACGACTTCGCACAAACTACACCAGTTAATCACGCGTATCGTGTCTTTTATTTTCAAGTCGCAGAATAGATTTGCTTTAATGATACAGGATATAAGCTCGTAAAGATACAGGTATTAGCAACACCCCTCTCCTATAAATGTTGATGTTTTCACCTTTTGGGAAATCGCGTTCGGTTTGCTACCAACAACACGAGTGGGAATTTTAATTAAATTTCACCAATTTTGTAAAGAACGTTTATGCAAAGGGTCTTATTGATTTACCATGTAGGCGCCTGATTAAAATGTTTAACCTTTTTCAAGTTTCAATAACAAGCTTCTGCTAATTAAGGAACCTTTACTTCTCCATTTTCAATAATAAACCAAGGTTTTAGTTGTCCTGGTTTTATGTATAAGTGAGAATCTTTTGTTTAAGCCTTATTAGAACTAGAAGCTAGAATTAGTTGGTTAATTATGTATTTCGTAAAGCGGCGTATATGTTTAAGTTTCGTCTCGTCTTGCAGGGTTCGTAATATAATTACATGCTATACGAAATGCTAATTCTTAAAGGCAGACATGATACGTATTATTATGGTATATTGTACTCAGTATTTAGTAGAAATTGGTGTAAGTTTTAGCAAAGAAAACCATATTAAAGTTTTTTTACATAAATGTTAAACAACCTACGAAGATATATTGTTTCAATTCATAATATTTTTATAAATGCGAAAGTAACTGTCGGTCTGTGTGGTCTCTTCACGTCTTACCAGCTGAACAGATTTGGATGACACGGGAAGCCCATATCCTGGACAAAGACAAAATAATTTGCATTCCTGCTGACAGAAAGAATCCACTAATCCTGATCTAATTTATCAAACTGTTCCGTTACTGACTGATTGAGTGACTGACTGCCGAAACTACGGCTCGTAGAAAGCTGACATGCATTTGGCTTCCTTGGGCATTGTAGGGGAGCACTAAGAAAGGATTTCCCGAAAAACCTACGGGAACGGAAAAAACGTGACATGCGCGTACGAAGAATAATAAGTACTAATTTTAAATTAAATTTAAAGTAGAATATAAGTTTTAATTTTTGTGATTTTAATGTGTATTAGTTTATTTTTATGTAATATTATATTGTGTAATTTTTAGGGTCTTAGTTGCCTGACAATAAAAAAATATTATTAATATTACTAAAAGCTAGTATCATATAAAAATTATTTAATTGATAAATTTCATTAATGCACGTTTAATTAAATAACCAACCATTAAATCCACCGGTAAATAGATCTATTAATTTTCAACAAAAATGTTTTAAGGATGAATAATGTTTTTTTTTTTTTACTATAGGTAAGAATAGTTTTTTTTAATTTTTGTGAATACTTGTCAGCTATGTCTTTGGGAATCGTGTAATGATGGCGGTAATAAGGTCAATACCGATATAAACATGACACGCTACGTGTGGCCGTAGATATAATTGGTCACTACTAGTCACTAGGTGAAATGTAGCGACGCCCATCGCCGACAGTTGGTCATTTCATCAAATTATGCCTATACACTTTACTCTCTGGTAAGGTTCAGCAACGCTTGCCAAGGAAGATCTGTGGATGGGTGACCATCTTAAAATACCGAGTTTCCTCCGTGCCACGGAAAGCACGTTGAACCGTTGGTTCCGGCTGTCATTTGTAGATCTCTGGCAGTCGTTACGGATAGTCAGACGCCAGTTAATCTGACTCCAGTCTTGCCAAGATGTATCGTGTTACCCTGTTAATGGGTTGTGGAGGTCTGGTAGGCAGCCGCTCCACGTAAAATACTGGTATTCTAACTAAATCCGGTTTGACTGGAAGCCGACCCCAATATAGTTGGGAAAAAGCTAGGCAGATGATGATGACTTTACTCTCTGGTAGTAGACATATCATCATCATCATCATATCAGCCGAAAGACGCCCACTGCTGGACATAGGCCTCCCCAAAATTTTGGGGGGTTTGTCATAATCGCCACGCTTGGCAGGTGGGTTGGCGATTGCAGTTTATGGTGTTGCGTTTTACAGAGAACACTGCTGCCCATTCCCTGGTGAGGCCCTTAGTCGCCTCTTACGACACCCATGGGAAATGATGGGATGGTATTATTCTTTTACGGCACCATACGGCACCAGCCGACACCATACGGTAGACGTATTGCTTTGAAGTATTGAGAACCTGGGATTTTTTACTAATGAATATATATTGTACTCGAAGAACTGCCAACCTTAAGTGATATATGAAACATCACATAGGCGCCCGAAAGGCTCTGTATTTTCTTTAATCTCAGTAAAGAGTTGCAACTCATTAGAGGCCTAAAGGTTTCTTTCCATTAAAGCGGAGCGGACAAACAGAGAAATTTAAACCAATGGAATTGCATACAATCTTCGCACCACGTGACTCACTGACATTTTGACTGACATATGTTGGGATTGGTTAATATTGCTACGCACGGAGCAAGGCATAGCGCGGAGCGAGGCAGCGGAGCGGAGAAACGGAGATCACTCCGCTGTCACGCTCCGCTGTAATGGACAGGCACCCATATAGTTTTGTTAGTAATATACGAAGCTAATAAAACATCATAAACAAATATTAAACCGTGAGGCACCGAGCACGCAAGATAAATGAAAGTCAGTACCATTTGGCCCCAATTGGGGCTCATGGTCCTTGAGAGGTACATCATACCACATGTTACCTGCCTTGCATAATCATAATAAACAACTTTTATTACGGAACCAAACTTGAAATCTCGAATAAAAATGTTGCTCAGTACAATTTGTCGATTTTTGCACACATGCACAGTAATGTATGGGGCAATCGATTTTTTTTGTGTTTTCAGTGCGAGTTCCTACATTGAACTCTTTCCAGGTATAAATTTACTTAAACTTTATGTACAATAGTGGTACATAGGCGGACTTACTGCATCAAGGCATTAGTATGCCTGTCCATTACAGCGAAGCGAGGCAGCGGAGCGGAGAAGCGGAGAAATTTTAACCAATGGAATTGCATTCAATCTCCACACCACGCGAGCCACTGACATTTTGACTGACATGATTGGTTAATATTTCTCCGTTTCTCCACTCTGCTTCCTCTCTCCGCGCAAATAGACAGGCACGCTCACGCGTAGGCATTAAGATATTGCGTTTATTCTGTAAGACGCTGTATACCTAGGAACGTTAAAATTTGTTTATTTCTTCTAACACGATTTCAAATACTCCCATTTAGGTAATATTTTTTGGACGAGGAACTTAACTCAATAACCCTTTAAGGCATCATTAATCAAATCTGTCAGGCGCAATTTTATTTTTATAAGCCTCGGCTTTTCCCGGTCCAAAATCACTGGGGCATGTCAGTAAAGTGCCTTTAGTTTTATACGATTTTTTAGGTACCTGTAATGTGAGGAATAACAGTCATTGATGCATTGAACCGCTTTGAGGAGCTCGTGGCTAGATAATAACAGCTGCATGGGCCGATCTTCAAGGTTAAGCAACGCTTGCCAAAGTTGGTATGTGGATGGGTGACCATCTTAACATACCGAGTTTCCTCTGTGCCTCGGAAACCACGTTAAGCCGTTGGTTCCGGCTGTCATTTGTAGATCTTTGGCAGTCGTTACGGATACTCAAAAGCCAGTAAATCTGACTCCAGTCTTGCCATGAAGTACCGTGTTATCCAGTTAATGGGTTGTGGAGGTCTGGTAGGCAGCCGCTCTTCGTAAAATACTGGTATTCAGCTAAATCCAGCTTGACTGGAAGCCGACCCCAATATAGTTAGGAAAAGGCTAGGCAGATGAATGCATTGAACCGCTCTGGTCTCGTGGTAGCAAGAGTCTGGTTTTCGTTTCTCAGATTGGGCACAAATGTTACTAGGTTTTCCCATTCGGAATTCCGCTGTAGCAGCCCGGAGATTGAAAGTTGGCCTTGGACACCTCCGTGCCTCGAAAAAACGTAAAGCCGGTAATTCCTGTGCCTGATCTATTGCTGAATTCTGAACGGACACACAAAGTGCAGACTAAAATTAAGGTGAGCCAGATAGAAATGATTTTTAAAATTCATCTCCACAATTTATTTATCTTAAATTCTCATGAACGGCGAATGGGGGGGAGAAATAGAGCAGGAATGTTTGCATGGCTGTTTTACATTTTTCTTTAGCTAATATTTCATCAAGCACACTTCTTAGAATCAACTAATCCAAAAGGTTATTTCTCAGGACTTGGCTCAGGTAATTTATTTAATAAAACTTTATTCACTAGTAAAAACACTGTTCAAAAGCAGATTTAATGCCGATGTCGTAATTTGGGGTCAAATAAAATATCCTGAATACATAATAATTGGATTAACTAGTCGAAATTGTCAGAGTTAAAGCTAATAGAGAATAATAATGTTGAACTAGTATTTAAGTATTTATTTCAATGTAAACAGTTTGCAAACTGTTGGACTCTCGATTTCAGTCAAATAAATTGTGATGTTTTGTTTACTTTGTTATTTTATTTTAAGTCATTAGCAGATAAACAAATCTTTGAAATTAAAATCATTAGTTTTTAAAAGTTGGTGGAAGGGCCCGTGACTACGTTCCAATAGTATCTTCAAGGCGCGGTGTGCTGTGGATGGGAGAGCGACCATTACATACCGACATCCCTCCGAATCTCGGAATGCAGCTGAAGGGTACAAGCAAAAAACAAGGAATGACACATAAAATTAATTTTGACTTTTATTTTTGTAATAGCGAAAACAATAGGGAACATGCAATATTTCCATTTTGGCTTTAGTTTTAAAGAACTCCATCTAGTATAGACCACCACATAAATAAAAAATTAAAACGCTTTAATTTATTGCCAAAATAGCGTTTTTAAACCGACAGTTTAAAGGTTCGCGCGAAAACGGACGATGACGTCACTCGTGTCTATCACTGATCAAGAACTGTCCCAACTCAAAGACATAAGGTTGCCTTTTCGTTGGCATAACAGCAGATACGTCACTAAACGCTGATTGTTGTTTTTAAATACGTTCCGTTTCACGTTACTTGAATTCATTATTTATGTTAATAATCGATAACCAAAATAAAAACTTTGTAATGGCCTTTATTTTATACTTTTTTTATCATTTTACTGACAATATTCTCATAAATTCTGTATTTGCATCTTCCCTATTACCAAGGCTTCCTCGTACCTAACGATAATCTCAGTGGTGTAAGCGCTCTTCCTCTCTCTTAATTATTTAAAGTTTAGCTGTGCCCGACAGGGTCCATAATTGTTTCTATTTATTCTTTTTACCACCTGTATGTGTACATTATGGATAGCAATAAAAAATTTGATATTTGTTTTGAAACTTAAAATTACACAAAAACTGTTTTTTGTGACATTCCTTGTTTTTAGCCTGTTCCCTTTAGTTGGTATCGGATGTGTATTTGTAGATCTGTGACTGGTGTTATGAGAAGACAGAAGCCTGAAAGTCTAGCAAACAATCTTAGCAAGTATCATGAGGTCCAACAGCGGTTGCACAATTCAGCTACTGGTTGATAATCCCAACATTGTTGGAGAGAAGCTAGGCAGGTGGTAAACAGTACTTAGTAGTTGGTTACATTAATTAGACATACACACAAATTTTTACCATATTTAAAGGTTATGGTAGACGCCAAATAAACTTGCAATAAAGTACATTGAACTTTCCCTTATATCGCTTCGTAGATACCCGAACAATAAATTATGAACCGGTCTTTATGATAAGGATCACGATAGAAGTCGATTCAGGAGTTCAGGACAGCTTTATATGTTCCTTTCAAAAAAATAAGTCAATAAATGTATATGGGTCAATGTCAGTTATTGCACTTTTATCTGACGCCAAGTATTGCTAGTTACAAAAAGCATCTACAGTGCAGTGTCCAAAAATAACATTGGCATGTACACAGGTGGACTTAAGCCATAGGGCTTAAGGTGGATGCGCCAGGGTAGCCTGCGAAATTCAAATTTTCTTATGTTTTTTGCAATTTGCAAGTCAGTATTAGATTTAATGTTGATTAAAGTATGATTCGCGGGCTTAAGAATTATGTATTTTCAAAATTATAACCATTTAAGTCAGCAATATAACTCCGTAGGGCCAGGTAACCCGAAAGAATGACTATTTCATGAAGTCTTGACATTTTTAGATTATACCGACTTATGGAGTTATTTTACTGGTTTTAATGGTTATAATTCTGAAAACACATAATTTTTACGCCCGCGTATCATAGATACTTTAATCAACGTATAATCTAACACTAACTTGCAAATTGAAAAAAAAATTAAGAAAATTTGAATTTCGCGGGCTACCCTGGCGCAACCACCTTAAGTCCATCCATTCTCTATGCCTATACCTGGTGTCTATACACCGGGTATAGGCGTAGAGAATGGATGAAACAAGAGCTACAAAAACTTTTGATATTTCCACAGCTCCGATATGTGTATGTGCTACAACAAATGAATGCAGTAGTTTTAGCCCGTGAATGCGAGTTTTATTGACGATCAGAACAGAGTTGCGTGCTGCCGGCAAAATAAATTGATTCCGAATATTTTGTAACGGAGATTTTTTCGATATGAAACTACATAACCTTGTTTTGTTAAACTATGGCAGCTCTAGTCGCAGCATATTCTGAGAATGTGTTTTCAGACAAATGTCAATAGTGTGCTCTGAATTGGAATTCAGATAAATTATAAAATGTATTTAATCATTTATGAAAAGGTATTTCTATTTTCATTCATAGGTAAAATAATAACTATAATACCTACGAATTTCAACATTATTTTTTGTATCGCTTACACAAAAAAATGGCAAATGTTATTATCAACATCAGACTACTTGCGGAAAAATGTGGTTTCTTTTTCTAAATTTAACTATGTATTGCTAGTGTATGTAATAGTAGATAATATCGGCAGTAATTAGGATACAAAATGCAAAAAAATACAAAAATATTTATTATCATCTCAAGACATTGTGAGCATACATAAATTAAGGCAGCCCTGTAAGTTACAGAGGTACTTGTGTTAGAGCTGTCTCGCTTCATCCCTTGTTTACTAACTAAACAACGCTGAGACCGTTTTTTTAAAGAAAAACATAAAAAAAGAAAAGAACAAAAATTACAAAAATAGAAATTTAAAACCTGCAAACATCTCTGTGTGTGGGGGTAATAGAGTGTGCGGGTGTGTGTATGGTGTGTGGATGGGTTGTGTTTGGTCTATATGGGGGGGTTACCGGTATGTATCAGGTTATCCTGATCAGGACATTTTTTGTTTCCTCATATGATAGGGTTTGCAACCTATCAGTATTTTTTTTACAGTTGTGAAGTAGATGGATATCTATATATTTACGATAAGTTAGAGATATCATCAACCATATTAATTGTTTCATATTAAGCTAGTAGATTAACATGGCTGCCGAACAATAAAGTACCTATGTAATGTGTAAATTTTATCCGCGTTTAATTTCTTGGAAATGAAATTTTGATGGCAATGTATAATCGACTGTACCTATTCAATGTTTGAGAGCTTTAAACACCTAAATAATAACTAACTTTATCGTCATGATAATATTTTATTAACGCGTGAATAAAAATATTAGTCACGCGTTTTTCCCATGAAGGGTAGGCAGAAACTTTAACACGCTCGACTGCTACTGGTAGGATAACATACATTTATTGACTTTCTTAATATCAAAAACAGAAATAAAGACATAATGCTGTCCTGAATCGACTACTGTCGTGATCCTTTACGTTCTCTAGTAATGAAAAACGGTTCATCTGTACTAATATATAAAGCTGAAGAGTTTGTTTGTTTATTTGAACGCGCTAATCTCAGGAACTACTGGTCCGATTCCAAAAATTCTTTCAGTGTTTGATAGCCCATTTATCGAGGAAGGCTATAAGGCTATATATCATCATGCTAAGACCAACAGGGGCGGAGCAGTAATGAAAATTGTGACGCAAACGAAGTTGCGCGGGTCAACTAGTAGTTTATATAATCTATAGGGAAATAGTCAAAGGAACTTTATTGCAATGGCGCCTAATATATTCCTAACATATTTTCCTACGTAGGGTGGGTACTTTCTGAAGAACATCACCAATAAGATCATTATATTATGTCCTAGGGTATCCCTTCCGCAGTTTCCACCCATTTCTGCCTTGTACATATCTGTTGTTAGTTAGCTTTCATTCATCATCTCAACATAACCATACCATCTAAGCAAACTCGTTTCCGATATATTTTCCAAATAGCCTACAATACTTTTCAAATGACAAAACAGCTGATCTAATGTTATTTATAAGACACGCTTACTAAAACATAACTAACTGCGTACTAATATAAATTAAAATTCAACTAAATTAATCTTTACATGATGTTTTAAACCCCTTAAATAAAATCTCAAGTTCTATATCCATTATATTCATAAAGGTATTACTGCAGCTTTAAAATGTTCCTTAAAAATTCGCTGCAAACCACATTTGGTATTC
Organism: Lacanobia oleracea; assembly: GCA_950371165.1. Lineage (NCBI taxonomy): Eukaryota > Metazoa > Arthropoda > Insecta > Lepidoptera > Noctuidae > Lacanobia > Lacanobia oleracea. Next base: position 16,459,481 of record OX493387.1, on the reverse strand, counting down.
TCTCGTGAACTTAAAACTATTATCACATATAATGCGATAAGGTGCTTAGCTTGAGAAGGTTAGTGTGTGACATGAATCTGAGCGGTAATGCCGAAATACCCTTTAATAAACTGTGTTGTTTTTATTAAATTAGTTCCGAGGCACGCGACCCACGAAACTTAAATGTTACGTAATCAGGTCAACTGACATACGTACCGATTATTATAATGTGCTGTTTTTCTTTTCATTTCTCAGATATTGTTTAAAAAAAGGTTTTGCTTAAGGCTCCAGGGTGGCCCGCGAAATTCAAATATTTTTATGTTTTTTGCAATTTGCCGGTCAGTGTGAAGCTGTATGTGGATTATTTCTGAAATATTCATTCTTTCGAACTACATGAACTTAGAGGGCTATATTGATGATTAAAATAGTTATAATTCTTTAGATAAATACGCGTTACGGTCGCAGATCGCATTTGGTCCACATACAGCTTCACACTGGCCGGCAAATTGCAAAAAACATAAAAATATTTGAATTTCGCGGGCCACCCTGGAACATCCACCTTAACCTATGTGATTCCAATGCTGGGCTAAGACTTGTTCTATTATTTCCAGGTCTCAATATCTTGTACCTTCTCCGGACCAAAGATAGAAAAGGATTTTTCTTCGTTTGCTTAGTTTAAGTGTAGTTTGACGTCAGAGGCATAGGAAACAATATCCAAAGCAAAAGATTTATTATAGTGAACGTGACGTTGATTTTTATCGTCATTACTGCTTAGCTCATTGAATAAAATACCCTGTAAAATAGTCAAAACACCTATACTTATAACATTATAAAAACGTTACATTATGAACATAAGAGAAGAAGAAATAAAAATATAACAAAATTTCTAAAAATATTTTACCTCAAAATAACAAAAGTAAGTCAATTTCAAACATGTTTATTATAAGATAATATTACGCGAAAATAACTTCACAGATTGAATTTAGACATCCAGGAACTTTTTATGAATAAGCGCATTATACGTATTTACATAATTATATTTATAACTAGTTCCCGGCACACACCGCGTCATCTAATTGGAACCCAAAACGAAGTTCTACCATATTAATGTGCAGCTTTCAATGAAAGATAACTGTATCTAAATATGCTTTTTAATGCAACTATTATTTTAGATTGTCTTGAACAATCTCGAGAGCCGTAGCCAACTCACAGAGGCCCCGTTAGACATTTCTAATGGAATGGGGCACCAAACGACGATTACTATGCACTGTGAAAGTATACCCAAGGACAATCACCGGTTGCAGAATATGGACACAAAAGATGAAACACTATTGGATTTGGCTGGTTTAGTGGACTGATTTTAGATTATTATTATATTATTAAGAAATTAGTCGTAAAGCCTTGACCAAACTATGGCGTATTATTTTCGAAACAAAGTTTCAGCTGTAACTCGAATCTTAAAATAAAGACAAACCTGTCAGAAAATACACAAATTGTGGAGTACTTAAGGTGGATGCTCCAGGGTGGCCCGCGAAATTCAAATATTTTTATGTTTTTTGCAATTTGCCGGTCAGTGTGAAGCTGTATGTGGACCAAATGCGTTCCGCGACCGTATCGCGTATTTATCTAAAGAATTATAACCATTTTAATCATCAATATAGCCCTCTAAGTTCATGTAGTCCGAAAGAATGATTATTTCTGAAATATATATTTTAGGGAACGCATTTGGTCCACATACAGCTTCACACTGACCGGCTAATTGCAAAAAACATAAAAATATTTGAATTTTGCGGGCTACCCTGGAGCATTCACCTTAAAAATCATCATTATGTTGCTATCTGCTTATCTTCAAACCCTTAATCAAATTTTGTAAATCAAGCAGAAAATCACTCGATAGATGAAGATATAACAGTCGTCCAAATGGTCACCGCCATGTTATTTTGGTTAAAAAATATAATTACAGTTTTGTCTTCCTTTTAATTTAACTTTAATTTTAATTTAACTGTTACGAACATTTAAATTTAGGTCAGTCTAGATTCGGACACAATTTCCGACTCCTCATATTAAAATTAACTTATTTATTTACAAAACTTTTCAGAAAACACTGGATGGCTAGGGACAATCGCGTCCCCAGTACAAATTATGTGTGAAGTTAGTAATTTATGCTAACCAAGAGAATACAGACTGTACCTACATACGAAATAGACTCTCATACTCCCTTATCGGTGTATTTGAAAATGAATGTGTCATCCAAACACAGTAACTTAAAGCACCAAAATGTGCGCGCCAATACAATGGGGAATCGAATCAAACTGCGAAACGGAGCTGAAATCACGCCACTAAATACCTAATAAACAATCGACGTAATGGAAACTTGAGCCATAAATATTATGGCTATATAAATCCGTGACAGCGCAATTTGATTTAATGTTTTCTAAATGGCGCTATAGTGGTTGATATTGTTAAAACTAGGCTTGTTAAACTTCCGACGTTGTCACTGACAAATTAGGAACGCGCCCCGGCGAACACCCTGCCCTACTAATTGACTGCACGTCAAGTTTAGCCGCGATAATCCAAATACAAGGCAAGACCGATTCCTTTTAGATTCACACCTTTTTAACGGTGATTTAGTAAAGTAGATCGCTGTTAAAAATGTGTTTATCATGATGCCTATTATGCATGTCTGATGTTTTATTTAGGTTTAGTTTATTCTTCGCCTCGTGATGACTTTAAGGGCGAATTTCACCAACGAAACTGATCGCGATCTAGTTTCGTTGACAAACCACGTTTACGAGCTGTAAGTATCGTATTTTTTGTGGAATATTGACACTGACAGTTCAGTTTGTATTAGTGATAATGGCTCTTAGTGTCAACGTAAAACTTAGTTTATATTAGCGGTTCCTTTCTTGGAAGTCTCGAAAACACTGTAGTTACATCATAAAATCGATAGTTATTAAATGGGATGTGAAATCAGGCAATTAAATAATTTATAGAAAATACGACAAAATTATTTCTTCAAGTTTTCAAATTGACGACGTAGTATTATTTCATTTGACCCGAATGACGTCCTTCAATTGTCGTTAAATCATCCTGACTTCGTATGCAGCGAATTTCGAAATCCGCGGCGTTCTTGATTCTAACTTCGCACAAATCAAATTTCACATGAACAAGCACACAAAGGCTGCCAACCATTTCAAACATCTTATTGATGGAACAACAGCACACGAACCAATCGGTGGTCTAATACAGTTGCATAACACCACTGATTACATCGCAACTTCGCCAGTCTGGCTCCACCCTAACATGGGAACACAAGCATTGCTTACAGCGCTAGTTTTGATAGACTTGAGCGGGCTAATAGCGGGCTAACAGCGGGCTAAGCTCGTGTCTTAGGGAACATTCAGAGAGTTTACGTATTGGAAAGTGATCCTTATGATGACATGAGATTAAGCTATGATGTGGGATAGTGGTTCAGGGGAAATTTGGATGATTAGAATTTTATGGACGGTCGAATATTGGAACGTGTATGGTTACTCTGTTTTTTTTTTTATGGGATGGTGCCACATAATATTAGGCACATAGGTACCATATTGCCGAATGTATTGAAGTATTTTCTACCCATCGATAGAAATACACTAGCTCTTTCCCACGACTGTACTCCCCTGTCCCATCCCCAAAAAAATTGCCAATGAAACCCAGCTTTAAAAGATTAGAATCGAATTTGTCTTTTTAACTTGACAAACAGACATGCATTGAAAAAAGCTTAATTGGGTTGTTTTTATTTAAAGAATTAACAAATTTTCAATCATAAACCTGTTATGTAACTTTGGACAATGTTGAACTAGCTTTATTACTGACTGTACAACGTGCTGCTGATTTTGATGTTTGACTTGATCCCTTTAGTAGCACTTTAGGATACCCACGTCTAAGGAAGGCACGTGTAAGGTTCTCGCATTGAAAATATGATACTAAGACCTATTTGCGCTGCTCCGCTTAGCAAGGGATAGCGGTCCAGTTCAGGGTTAACTTTACGCAGAATGGTCTTGACAAATACGAAAACGTAGTTAGCCCTATAACTGTATTTATTAACCGACTTCTTCAAAAAGGAGGTGGTTCTATGTTTGGCTGTATGTATTTTATGTATGTTCATCGATTTCTGCGCCAATTCTAGACCAATTTTAAAAATTCTTTTTTTATTCGAAAGCCTATACTTCTGAGGTGATCCCATTGTCACCAAGTTAGAATCTGATGATGAGATCCCATGAAAAACGAGAGAAACCCTCAAATTTTATAAGCACATTTAATGTTTTTCATAAACTTTCTAACGCAATTCAGATATTTGTGCCTGGTAATCATCATCTCATATTGCTGAGCTGGTGATGGAAGGTATAATTCAGGTTCTGATGATGGGATCCCATGAAAAATATTTGTTCAGCGCTATTTTCGCCAGTTGTTAACTGATTTGGATGATCCTTTTTTTGTTTAGAAGAGTATTTTTTCGGACTGGTCCCATTTAAATTTGGTGAAGATCTGATGAAGAACTTCGGAGGTAGGCAACGGAAATCTTCAATAAATGATAACAAATGGATCGGGATTTCTGAAATCGCATGTCTGTCGATTGTTTACACCATTTCATAACATAACATCACGCCGGCACGCTGTGTTTGTAGTTTCACTTTTTAGTGGTACGCCGGTTCCACTAAAAAGTGAAAAAACTTTTTACAAAATTAAAACCGACTCCCAAAAACTCCACTCCACTCCACTCCACTCCAGTTGCGCTGCTCCACTTAGCACTAGGTAAGAGTTTTTTGACTTAAGTAAATGTTTTTGAGAGGCTAGTGAAATAATTGAAAAACCGATTTCCAAAAACACAGTACAAAGTAAAAAATAACTTTAATTTCGGAAATCGTTGTTTAAAAACGAAACAACCAAAAACACCACACACATTTCCCTAGCCTCTCAAAAACATTTACTTATGTCAAAAAACTCTTACCTAGTGCTAAGTGGAGCTGCGCAAGTGGGCCTTAGGATAATAATTTATTTTGAAGGAAACTACCGCCACTCCAAAAGACTTAGTCGCCATGACAACAGAAAAAACTCTCTAAAAATTATATGACCAAGCTGGAACTGTCAGTTACATTGAGTCGAGTGGACGAAATTACTTAGAATAAACGGATAAGCCCCGGAGAAACGAAGAAATATTAACCAATCATGTCAGTCAAAATGTCAGTGAATCACGTGGAGCGGAGATTTCATGCAATTCTATTGGTTAAAATGTCTCCGTTTCTCCGCTCCGCTGCCTCGCTCCGCTATAATGGAAAGGCACCCTAAGGCTGCCTATAATATATTCCAATTATCGATATCGATAGTTGAAATATTTTTAAAATTGCAGCGAAGCTAAAAAGTTATGATATTGAATTTGAGTGACGTTTTAGTGTTCGAACAAATGAAAATGTATTTAAACGCTGTGACATTAAAATTCATCGAATACCATTTTTCAGATAAACGGTCAGCTTTTCGAGTCATTGAATAATTTTCTAAATTGCTTTAATCGCTGCTCTTAAATCCCTCTTTAGTTTATTCATAAAAAAAAATATTGCGGTTTATGAATAAATTGATAATTAAATTTAATTGTTGCCCTATTAAAACATTAAAGAATATTTACAAACAAACGAATAACTTTACCAGTCTCAATATTTACACTCATTACTCAAATATTTACAGAATACTTAAAATCTACATTGAGCTACATTACGAATTTGTGATTAAATAGGTCCAAAGTTAAAACACACATTAAACAAACTGAAATCAACATCAGTTTCAACAAAAATTCTTTGAATTGCCAATGACGTTTTCCTCGATAACTGTTCCTGTAATTCGAATGTTTTAAAACAAAATCCATGTGCGAATTTCAATTTTTGACAACTATTGTCGATGGTTTTATTTACATACCAGCACTATTAGCTGGGTCAATGACACTTGTGCGTTCTACCGTTTGGACAAAACGATTAGACAATCAGCCTAACGAGCTTCACACATCTAGTTCGACTTGCCGATCTGATCTTAATGAATTTCATTTGTTATGAAAACCTTTAAAACATCACGTACCATTGTAATCAAGATTCAGCAGGTATTAATTTTACAGTCCATTTTCGATATATTTTCTGCAGAGAGGGTTTTTATCAACGTTGAATTTAATTATTTCACATTATCCAAATAACCGCTGAAGTGTTAAGTAAAATTGTTTTAAGCGTATTTCATATACATATATATATATGTTATGTTTTTATTTTAAATATTAAATCACAAGTTACAACATAGCTTTAAGTCAGCCTTTTCCCAACTATATTGGGGTCGGCTTCCAGTCGAACCAGATTCAGCTGAATACCAGTGTTTACGTGCAGCGGCTGCTTACCAGACCTCTACACACCATTAACTGGGTAACACGGTACTTCTTGGCAAGACAGGAGTAGGTAAGATTTACTGGCTTCTGACTATCCGTAACGACTGCCAAAGTTCTACAAATGATAGCCGGGACCAACAGTTTAACGTGCTTTCCGAGGCACGGAGGAAAATCGTTATGTTAAGATGGTCACCCATCCACAGATCAACCTTGGCAAGCGTTGCTTTACCTTGAAGATCGACCTGTGCGGCTGTTATTCTTTATCCACGAGCTCCTACACGAGCTACAACATAGCTTTAAGTATTACCGTTAATTTGTTTGATCCGTTAGTTATTTTTTTTCAATTATGATTCCGTTTATTATTGTCAATGCGATAAGCCCACAAATGAATGTTTCTTTAGTCTAGGAACTTCTTCATGTAATTTCTTTTGACACATATTTTATTGTACCAACTCCAAAATGGAGTTGGTACAATAAAATACACACACACACTCAAAAAACATAACCCTCCTTCACTCGCAGTCGGGAAAAAAAGATGTTAGGATTTTAATATAGGTTACGAGAATTATTTCCAGAGATTACCTTTTACAAGCATGTTTTAATGTTAACTTCTTAACTAAATTATTTTAGTTACGCCCTACATTTCCGTCTCAATAGTTCACCCCTTATACCTACACTTCAAATTAAAAAAAATATATAGAAAATTAGAGAAAAATTGCGTGTTGTTTTTGTTATTATTGATACAGTTTTCGTTAAAAAGCAAAGGCATGACATTGGTATGATTACTTTTAACGCAGTTTACAAACACGTAATTCAGTGTCAATTTTATGACTCTTGTTCGTAATTTATATGTACACTAGCTTCTGCCAGCGGCTTCGCCCGCGTGGTCCTTTAGGAACATAGAAAGTAACCTTTATCCTTTCTCAGGTTCTAAACTATCTGAATACCTAATTTCATTTACTAAAATCGGTTCAGTTATGGTGTAACAGCGCGACAGACAGACACACAGTTACTGTCACATTTACGAGTAGAATATTAAGTAAGGATATAATAATTTTTATTTCATATTATTTAGAACATCCATAATTGTGTTTGTAAGTACTTAAGAACTATGTTAGTAAACCACAAAATACAAAAAAACGAAATCAATCAAATAGACACATGAATTGCAACCTAGTGTGAAAAGGGCCATCGACTACCATAAACTAGATTTAATGTTACTTAAAACAAGTAGAACAAGGGCTGGATTACTACCTACGGAAAAATCACGTTTTAATCAAGCAAGTTCTTCGGTCCGGTTCGGTTTGGTATTAGTCATAAACTACACGCTATGCTTTTGCACCACTGCAATACTTACCTATTACTACTGCTGCAATTCCGTCTTATACAGACAAAAGCAAGATACAATATTTTCTAAAACAATTAAGTACGTTTTATGGGTATGGTTTTCAGCGCACGTAGATATTGTTTTGATAAATTCGGGCCTCATACCAAGCAAAGGAAATAAATTATAAGTCTACTCTAAGACTTATTAAAACTAATCATACTTACGAGTAGTAGCGTCTGTAGCGGCAGCAAATAGCCAATCCAAAAGGAACAGCGCCAGTAACATTTTTCCACTTTTCCATAAACACAGTCTATATAGTAACATCATCGTAGTTGTGTTATTTTAAGTAGGTAATTACAATAATTGTGACTACTTAGACAATTTTCAATTGAAATAAAATAAACTTATTCCGATCCCACGCTGGGCGCCAAACCAATTCCAGTGTCGATTACAATCGTGATTATATTATTCGACAACATGACACCATAATTGGTTACAAACTAGTTTTGACGTACAACAACCGGGTTATTTCTGAGAATGACAAAATTCCAAATAAACAAACTGAACCATAAAACATGCGGTAAATTTTCCTTCAGATTGCATAGAACACACGCAAAAAAGTGATTAAGGGGGCGGTCAACTCGGAGAGCGCGTATTATTTTCCCGAAAACCCGTGAAAAGTTTGATACGAGACATCCGCCGGGCGGGTGGCACGCGACCGCCTCCGTCGACGGCTCACAGATAACTGTTGCAACCGTGTTATACCGGTGCCGGCGGAAAACCCTCCTCCATATTGCGGTCTCTTTCACACGAGGTGCGCGCGTACAATTCATTAAACCTTCTGATACTGACATTTCTTTTCATACTACGGAAAGTACCGAGTTTACTGGCTAGCTCGTTCTTGTATTACATACCAATCCAAGCAATTTTAAAATTAATGTTTAAAATTACTTTGCTGGAGAGAGTTAAATGGACATGTACTGCTGCAGAAAATGCCGATTCAAGAGCTGTCTAGTATTTTTGAAACACGGTCTGTGTCTAAATTCTCTTGAGGAAACCCAAACTGAATGGCGTACAATTGCAGAAAAACGAGTAAAAGGAAAGTCCCCCAAAAGCTCGCAACAGAAGTTTCATTGTGATGTTTAGCCCTGTGTTTTATTTTGAACTGTATAAGCATGCATGCGACACACGAGATTAAAATAATGAGCGTAAAAGCTTAAAAATATTCTGCGCTTATGTTCATATCATTATACTCGTACAACTCGTAGAATAAATACATTGATTGTCGCTGTAATGATTTTGCGACTCGAGTTGTAACGCTTTTCGAGTACAAAAATTTGCCTTCTCTTCGTTATAAATCTATAGTGGTTATTTTTTAAAGTGATTCTATTGATCGTAGTAATACATAAACATATAAACTGTTAATTAACCTCTTGGCTCATCAATGCCCCACCGTTGTATGGCAAATGGAACCTTTTGGTTCCACCGTCGGCTCCACCGGTTAAACTAAATATCTAGTTTCCAATCATAAAACTATTCTGAAACTTAACTCGACCATCGCTTACTTCTACAACTGAGTACAATTTAAATTTCCAAAGGTTTCATTTGGTTATCGGCAGTTCGAAGTAATTCAAGTACCTTTCACCAACGAATAATATTTCATTAGACTCGAACCGCAACCACAACAGCGGGAAACCATGCAAATGCTTAGCTTCGAACATTGATTTTTTAATAATAATTACCCTTTGAACTATGACGTCAGTAACGACTCCTTCTTCGTAGCAGAAAATTGGAAAACAAAGCTTCATGACCACAAACATACTACAAACATATAGATGACTTGGATAAGCTGCTTTAACAGGTATCCCAAACAAACAGGTTCTCTATAAGTATTTAAAAAACACGTCCATGTTTGTTACAGTTTTAATCATAATTTCGCAACAGAACTATTTCTTCGTATGTATGACTGGATTCTAAAAACATGCCTATTATTTATTTTGTTTCCTGGTAAATAATGTCGGGCCGAGCGGCGCCACAGAATTGAGTTCCGCGAACGGAGGGGCATTTCCTTGCAGGCGGTTCCCCTAGGCCAGCGGCAGGCGGCCTTAGAAGCACCATTAATATTTATCCACACATACGTCATTCTTGCTATTTCAATTCGATATGAGATATATTGTTTTCTTGTTCGATACGTCAATACTCAATTCGATACTTCAATACGTCATACTCGCCTGTATAAATTATTAGGGATATCAGCTAGTTTCGGACAAACTGCAGGTCCTATCCTAATGTTTATTTTTAATACAATGAAGGGATGAGCTTTGATTACATCGCACACTGGCGGTTGGTGATTTTATAAAGTAAATTTTTTATCGTACTATATTTTCTACTACTATAAGTTATTCCTACCAAAACATAAACAGCTTTACATATTAAAAATGTCATTAAATAGCTTCCAAACTCAAATCATCTATTATAACTAGTGTTTAAACTAATCAAATAGTTTAGAAGTTTTTTTTTTTAATTCGACATTTTATTTTTGGATGAAATTAATGGAAATATCACAATGGTTCATGGATGGGTGACCATCTTAACATACTGAGTTTCCTCCGTGGCTTGGAAAGTACGTTAAGCCGTTGGTCCCGGCTGTCATTTGCAGAACTTTGGCAGTCGTTACGGATTGTAAAAAAAAATGTCAGAAGCCAGTAAATCTGACTCCAGTCTTGCCAAGAAATACCGTGTTACCCATTTAATGGGTTGTGGAGGTCTGGTAGGCAGCCGCTTCACGTAAAATACTGGTATTCAGCTGAATCCATTATAGTTGGGAAAAGGCTAGGCAGATGATGATGATGATCACAATGATCTTGAACTCTATCTAGGTTTAAAACTTAAATTTATAGAAAGCGACGTATAACTTAATTCAATACGTTTCTACCATTGAAATGCGCAAACAGTCTGACAATACTAGAAAATATGAATGAAGCCCTATGAATGTCAGAAGTCATAACAAGTTTACCAAGTACTGTTCCCATTTCACTTCACAAAAGGAAAAATATATGTCACTTAGCTATGTGTTGTCTTGACATATTTTGTTTTATGTTTGTAAGAGTAATAAGCTACTGAGTAATAATGTCTTTAATTTAAAAAACGAACACTTGATTATGAGTTTTTCTAACAGTTTTTAAAATACCGTCGAAAAAGCATAAAAATATGTCATATACAAATATGCCACATAACAGAATTCAGTGCAGTTGATTTTATTAGACCAAAGTTTTACTGGTAGAGAATTTCTTGTTTGAATAAGTACGCCCATATACCAGAATTGTTCATAAAGTTTATATAAATAAATTCAGTCTTATTTTTTTTTTTTTCTGAAGCATCCTCGTAAGAACTGGATCTCCCACAAGGTGCTTCGTCGGTCCACCTAATGAAGACCGCAATCTAATGGATTGAAGGAAGGGGGGAATGGATCAGTCAAATTGACGTCGATTGATCCATGCAAGCGACGATCGATCTGTGTCGGTGTATTACGCTCTTATCGGCTTACGCTGGTCGATGTAGCGATACTTGGAGGATAGCTGTTTTATCCAGCAGCGGATTTTTTCAGCTGAAATAGTGAAGTAACTTGTGAAAAGTGACTGCCCCATACATTATATACTAGTCGACACGCGCAACTTCGTCTGCTCCGCTCCTATTGGACTTAGCGTGATGATATATCGCTTATAGCCTTCCACGATAAATGGACCATCTAACACAGAAATAATTTTTCAAATCGTACCAGGAGTTCCTGAGATTAGCGCGTTTAAGCAAACAAACAAACCATTCAGCTTTATAAATTAGCTTAATAGATTATACGGCAATTACGACCTTGAAAAGCACTGTGCAGTATTATACAGGAAGGAGGACACCTGTGTATGCTTGCTTCCTCGATCTATTCCTGACGTTGATCTTGAGTCATATGACATACTAGTTGACCCGCGGTGCTTCGTCAGCTCCGCTCCTATTGGTCTTAGCCTATAGCTTCCTCGATAAATGGGCTATCTAACACTGAAATAATTTTTCAAATCGTACCAGGAGTTCCTGAGATTAGCGCGTTTAAGCAAACAAACAAACCATTCAGCTTTATAAATTAGCTTAATAGATACGGCAATTACGACCTTGAAAAGCACTGTGCAGTATTATACAGGAAGGAGGACACCTGTGTATGCTTGCTTCCTCGATCTATTCCTGACGTTGATCTTGAGTCATATGACATACTAGTTGACCCGCGGTGCTTCGTCAGCTCCGCTCCTATTGGTCTTAGCCTATAGCTTCCTCGATAAATGGGCTATCTAACACTGAAATAATTTTTCAAATCGGACCAGTAGTTCCTGAGATTAGTGCGTTCAAGTAAACAAACAAACAAACTCTTCAGCTTTATATATTAGTAAAGATAGATTATAGAGTTAATTGTCGGGAGAAACACAACTACCAACTGAGATAAAATAATTGTTTAAATTTTGGTAAGGTTATCAAACCAACTTTGTTCGATGGTCAGGTGCGTACTCCAATGAGTATAGACTTGAATGTGGGGTGAGGTAGGGGGCGTTGACCTCGCCCAAGTTGTTCAATGTTTATATGAATAAGCTGATTGATGAACTCAGCAGTACGGGTTTCCGATGCATGATAGATGGAGTGTCATTTAACAATCTCAGTTATGCAGACGACATGGTGCCGCTGAGTCCATTGATCGGTGCCCTCAGGAAACTTGTTGGCATCTGTGAGTGTCATGATGGAGCCCAGGGACTGAGGTACAATGCGAAGAAGAGCGAACTCTTGCTATTCAAGGCAGGAAACAAGACATATGATGTAGTGTCATCAGTCTCGCTAGATGGTGCTACATTGAACAGGGTAACGCGGTTAAGTACCTTGGTCACTGGGTTACCGAGGATGGCACAGATGATTATGACATCGAGAGAGAGCGCAGGGCATTGACCGTAAGGTGTAATATGCTGGCACGCAGGTTTGCAAGATGCGTAGTGAATGTCAAGATAATTTTAAGGCATATTGCCAATCTTTTTTTACCTGCAGCCTGTGGACTAGATACACACAGAAAGCGTACAATGCCCTGCGCGTACAGTACAACAACTCATTTAGGATACTGTAGTCGCTGCCACGTTTTTGTAGCGCATCAGGTATGTTTGCGGCAGCGCATACAGACGATTTCTTTGCGATCATGCGCAAAAGATAATCTTCCCTGTTGCGTCGTGTACGTGGCAGCGGTAACGGTCCCATATGTGTTGTTGCCAGCAAAACTGAGGGACACCTGATGGGACTTTTGTGTGGGAGACACTTGTCCCTATCAGATGTTCCCAGAAGATCTTAATAATTGTTTAGGATAAGTACATAATTGTTAATTTACTAAGATAGTTTATAAGTCAATACTAACACATTTATTGGGTATTTTTGCCTGAAATATAGGTTTATTATTGTTATTATTTATTTTTATGCGTGCACTATTCCTCGGAATTAACTGAACAGCCGATGTTTTTTTTGGGAATTCACGGGTAGTCTCATAGAGAAAGTTTGTCATAATAACTGATCCCTTTTCAGGTTTTGCGTTAATTCTTTTAGACGTTGTTTTGATGTCCTCAAATAGAGCGCATCAAAACCCATAGATACAAACTGCCTAAAGTGGCCAGTACGAAAATTCTAAGGAGATAACTCAGCTATCGGAAGTTTCTCATTTTTAATTATTTTTAATTCTTTATTGTACACCAAAACAGCTTATTCAAAACACAGTAATGAAAGTTCATGTTCATGTATGTATGTGTTCAGGTGTGTGTATGTGTGTGTGTGTCATTTTATTTATCGTGGGTCAAGAAGGATATTGTTTGTTGGGTATTTTAATTTTAAATTATAACTTTTCTTAGATTACGTCGTTTTTCCTTGAAAAGATTTTTCCGGAACGTAAAGTACCTATAGCTAGATAAACCAATGTTAATAATTCAGTCCCATTACTTTGTGAGTACTGATAATGAAAACTTCGTATTAAAACTTGAAGTTGGGTCCTTTTTTAAGACATCCTTGATCCGCTTTCAACCACACCCGTAACAAAATATCCGCTTGGAGAGCCCTCTAGAGCACGAACATGAAACAATGTATACTTGATTATACAATACTATCATCACGGAGCCTTTGAATTAAACGCACAGACTCGCAGGGAATGCGTGTAACGGAACACGTCACTGATTTCGAGCCTTCGTGGAACGGAACGGAACCACATTAGAGGTTCCAAGAGGAAAACAGATGGAAGACAGGAGATGTGTATCCTATTGTATTTATCACGTTTTTATTTCAAAGGAACTCTAGAATGATGCTCGTTTTTAAATGGGAAGTTAATAGTCTGGAAATTCTCGTGTGAAGTTGGGCTTTCTCACTACCCAATTTTCAACTTCTACAACCCTTTAGCCAGAATAATCAGGGGCGACCAACATATATATATATTGTTGATAAGTGATTCAAAAAATATCGTTAAAATATAGTTTCCACTTTTCTCCAGGACGAGCGTGGGATAGAAGTGGAAGAAATTTAAGGTTTTCGCTCCCTTGGACTGGTACGGGAACTGCAAGTGCGGTCTGGTTAGCATAATTATGTAGACATGTAAATACAAATATACAATCAAAATATTGTATTTCACAATAGCTTCTGCTAGAGACTTCGCCAGTGTGAAATTCAAAAACTATCCTAGGGCCTATTCCAGGACGGTCTAGTTTCATCCGTACCGTACAGTCTTCAAGAGGTGACAAACAGACAGACAGAGTTACTTTCGCAATTATAATATAAGTATGGATATACCTTCATGTTATACGTCTTAGATCCTTGTAAGGTGCAACATACATGATGTACCTACACCATGAAAATTCGTTCATCGTTCGTTGTTCGTTAATCTAATTTGACAGATTTTCTCTCATTCAAGGCTCCTCTTTCAATTATCAAGATTTTTCACGAAATACATTAATAATAAATCAGATTCGAACTAGACTGTGCTGGGAAGAGCGTCATTTGAGTACTTATATCTATACTCAAATGACGGAATTTGAGTAAATCTATACTCAAATGACGCTCTTCCCAGCACAGCGTTTGTAACTTTTATTTGTCACAGGTAGTTAAATTATTTAGAATTTACTATTTCATAGCATAAAAGAGATACACAGATCGACTTAAAATTGAAATACACAGGAACGAAAATTTAGGGAAACCTAGGTAATTAAGATATTTAGGTTTAAGTTTACAATAGCTACGTTGTGTTCACTAGATCGTGTCACATCTTGCTGACTGCTCATAACACTACAAACTACGACTGTCGTAGTATTTAGTACATTCAGCAATAAAACCTACTAACTCTATTAAAAATGTTTTAATGTCATTTGAGGCATCATAACTCTGCAGAACCAAAAAGCTCTAGTATAGACAGTACTTTACGCCTATATTTTTTTGCCTCTATAAATAATCCTCAACGATTCATCAACTTCTGTTCAGCAGAAATGGCACGTAATATAACCAAAATGAGACATTATTTTAATGTTCATCTATCTTATTTTTAAATCACTTAAAGAATGATAGCAACTTACAAATCCTGGAATAAAATTATATTCATTCACCTCACAGACACATTATATTGTTCAGTAGAATAGAAAAAGAATCGAAGAAAATATAGAGAAAAAAAAATAAGAGAATTATATAGTTTATTCTCTTCAATAAAATTGATATGTTTCAGTGCTACAAACAAATAAACAAAAATACTACGTTTTCCAATTTCATTTAATTGATTATTATTACTACAATGTTCATGTTTCCATCAGTGTTTCTGTGATATCAGAATAAGTGAACCATAAAATAATCAGAAATGTATATCAGACATTTACATAAGGTATTTCATGCGTAATTTTTTTATGTATAACTGAATGCAAACCTCATGTGAGCGGTATTGAATATATTTCGTCATTTACAAGACTTCTCCGCAAAGCGTAACAATGCAAAATAACGGATGCATAAATTCGGGATTTTAACAAATATTCAGATAATTAAGTAAAACAATATTCAACTTCATAAATCACTATAATGTTCATAGTTATTAACAAAAGTGCGGATTTTTGATACAACTTTAATCACATACTCATAAAGCCTATAGCAAAACACGATTTGCAAATTGAATAACAAATCACCTAGCCAGATCCAGATAAAAACCAAAGAAAAATTCAAATAATAAAAACCCAACACCACGCTCCAATTATGAACTCTTTCTAATTACCCTTCATTCACTACTTACAATTGAGAAACCAAGAAAACTTGTTCGAAAGTGGTTCAATTAAATGAATAGACTTGGAAACGGCTCTGATAAAATGTTTCTAGGAAATATCAAGTGTTTTCGTAGCTCGCAGTTGACGTCAGAGATAGAGGAGCGCCTCGCGTTGTGAATATGTGACATATTGCTCGAATCTGCTGCGCTCTCGAATCTGTCAAGCGTTATTAAACTGTGACATATGATTTATGTACACTTACACCAGCTCTACTTAATATAAAATATCAGCGCATAAATAACTGTTCTGTGAAATGCATCGCTGTGATTTATCTGTCGATGTGTGCTTTTAATGTAATAAGTTTAAAATGCGTTTGTTAGAATGATTCTATTTATTTTAATTTTGAAAAAAGATGTAGCTTAATAAAACTGACCTACCAAACTAAAAAACTGCAATCTTATTTTAATCCTAGATGTTGTTTCGTTTATTCATTTTTATATACATATATGTTAGTTACATTTTTAAATAAATCTTAAAAAAAACTCAGTAAAAATACATTAAAAAATATAAAAAATAGTTTTCCGCCGGTGTCGGGAGCAGGGTCCAAGCTACCGGTGGTTAGGGCTCCAGAGAAAGGAACCTCCTCACAATACGAGCCGTAACGAGGAGTACTTCCTTCTGTATCAGGCCCTTTATCCAACCGCGTAACGCCAGCTTCGACAGATGGTCGTCGAAACTTTTGGCCATCAGGCCACTGGCCGTAACGACTATCGGCACAATGACAGCTGAGTCCACATTCCACATGTCGACAAACTCGTGTTCTAAGTCGAGATAATTGCTTTGCTTCTCTTTCTCAGCCTTCACGAGGTTCTCGTCATGCGGTAACATCAATTATCTAATCGGTCTATCACCACTATATCAGGCTTATTGGCAGATGTTATTTTATTATTAATATATCCTAAACTATTGGAACATATCTTAAAATCTATTAAAGGTAATAATAATATACACGTGTATAGAAACTAGAGAGGAATTAAGTAAGTTTCACTAATTTCTGAGAACAATCTTCTGCTATTCCATGAAGCGTGTAAGAGACTTACAGCTGGTTCACACAGTGCGAGCTAGCGTGCTAGT
The DNA here is from genome assembly GCA_950371165.1 of Lacanobia oleracea. Lineage (NCBI taxonomy): Eukaryota > Metazoa > Arthropoda > Insecta > Lepidoptera > Noctuidae > Lacanobia > Lacanobia oleracea. The sequence continues at coordinate 16,442,356 of OX493387.1, read as the reverse complement.
CATGCCGAGTAACAGCAGTGCAGCAACTCGTACTACATGGGCGTATCGTAAAATTCGCATATGCGAGTTGTACGTCGACTCGGCATTGCAAGACTGGTATCCCAGTACACAACTTGAAAGACGCTGAGCGGCTGCTCTCAATACATAAACAAATCCATATTTCTACAAATAAACATACTTGGTTAATTTGATTGATGTCATCATGAAAACAGCCAAGGCAAGCCGAGCTACTTCTGTAAAAGTACAAAGTGCACAACCATAACAGCTAAAATGATTTTGAATATTGAGGGATAAGACAAGCGACTCTTTAAAAACCACATTATTTCATACGCCTACATATATTTTACTATCCATTGTCGATATATAATACGAGCCGTAACGAGGAGTACTTCCTTCTGTATCAGGCCCTTTATCCAACCGCGTAACGCCAGCTTCGACAGATGGTCGTCGAAACTTTTGGCCATCAGGCCACTGGCCGTAACGACTATCGGCACAATGACAGCTGAGTCCACATTCCACATGTCGACAAACTCGTGTTCTAAGTCGAGATAATTGCTTTGCTTCTCTTTCTCAGCCTTCACGAGGTTCTCGTCATGCGGTAACATCAATTATCTAATCGGTCTATCACCACTATATCAGGCTTATTGGCAGATGTTATTTTATTATTAATATATCCTAAACTATTGGAACATATCTTAAAATCTATTAAAGGTAATAATAATATACACGTGTATAGAAACTAGAGAGGAATTAAGTAAGTTTCACTAATTTCTGAGAACAATCTTCTGCTATTCCATGAAGCGTGTAAGAAACTTACAGCTGGTTCACACAGTGCGAGCTAGCGTGCTAGTCATGCCGAGTAACAGCAGTGCAGCAACTCGTACTACATGGGCGTATCGTAAAATTCGCATATGCGAGTTGTACGTCGACTCGGCATTGCAAGACTGGTATCCCAGTACACAACTTGAAAGACGCTGAGCGGCTGCTCTCAATACATAAACAAATCCATATTTCTACAAATAAACATACTTGGTTAATTTGATTGATGTCATCATGAAAACAGCCAAGGCAAGCCGAGCTACTTCTGTAAAAGTACAAAGTGCACAACCATAACAGCTAAAATGATTTTGAATATTGAGGGATAAGACAAGCGACTCTTTAAAAACCACATTATTTCATACGCCTACATATATTTTACTATCCATTGTCGATATATAATACGAGCCGTAACGAGGAGTACTTCCTTCTGTATCAGGCCCTTTATCCAACCGCGTAACGCCAGCTTCGACAGATGGTCGTCGAAACTTTTGGCCATCAGGCCACTGGCCGTAACGACTATCGGCACAATGACAGCTGAGTCCACATTCCACATGTCGACAAACTCGTGTTCTAAGTCGAGATAATTGCTTTGCTTCTCTTTCTCAGCCTTCACGAGGTTCTCGTCATGCGGTAACATCAATTATCTAATCGGTCTATCACCACTATATCAGGCTTATTGGCAGATGTTATTTTATTATTAATATATCCTAAACTATTGGAACATATCTTAAAATCTATTAAAGGTAATAATAATATACACGTGTATAGAAACTAGAGAGGAATTAAGTAAGTTTCACTAATTTCTGAGAACAATCTTCTGCTATTCCATGAAGCGTGTAAGAGACTTACAGCTGGTTCACACAGTGCGAGCTAGCGTGCTAGTCATGCCGAGTAACAGCAGTGCAGCAACTCGTACTACATGGGCGTATCGTAAAATTCGCATATGCGAGTTGTACGTCGACTCGGCATTGCAAGACTGGTATCCCAGTACACAACTTGAAAGACGCTGAGCGGCTGCTCTCAATACATAAACAAATCCATATTTCTACAAATAAACATACTTGGTTAATTTGATTGATGTCATCATGAAAACAGCCAAGGCAAGCCGAGCTACTTCTGTAAAAGTACAAAGTGCACAACCATAACAGCTAAAATGATTTTGAATATTGAGGGATAAGACAAGCGACTCTTTAAAAACCACATTATTTCATACGCCTACATATATTTTACTATCCATTGTCGATTCCTTTCAACACCCGGGGGAAGTGGTGGCGGATTATATTTGAAGCCATACACCCCCGACCACTTCCGACATAATTGTACAAAGAGATAGACACAGATATGGTAGGTAACCGTTGCCAGAAGTGGAATAATTAAAAAACTACGATGTTCCACTTTCCAGATTGGCAAACTTTATTTTGTATTTAGTTCGTCCAACTTTTTCGTTATCTTTGTTACAAATCTCAGGGCAGGTTCAGTGTTCGCGGGGAAGGCGTTATAAAACGCTTTGTATTTACGATACGTCTATTTTCGCTTTATTGCCGCTTATATGCTGCCACTAATTTACCCACCCAGTTTTAGGTATATAGCACGCAATCTATATAAAAATAACCTTCAGACCACGCCGGGGAAAATAACTACAGCTAAATTAAATCGTTCACGGTTTTAATTGCCCCTACGCTACGTAAAGCATGTATCTACGAGCAACATATTACTTTATTTTATGCAGTGAACGTTGATTTTATTACACATTTATTTTTCTCTATTTTTCATGCTAAAATATACAACTTTTAACATGTAAATTCCTAAGATTGTAACCGTTTTATATTCTGTAAAGAAATCTTATCGAGATAATTTCACGAAACAAGATCTCGTGCCGCTGAAATAGGCCGAATCTAGGGTCTTTTTCATAAATGGCGAAGCAATTCGCAGTTTATTTGGCATTTAAGCAAATTTAGAGGATCCCTTCTCTGCTGGCATTTTGTTTTATGTGGCTGCTCGTTACCGTCGGCGGCCGCGCGTGAAGTTACGGCCGCATTGGGCCGACTATATCTGTTACGCACTAAGAACCAAACACGCCATGGCCAAAGGACCTTTAATTATCTTAAAAAAAATATCTATCAATTTAAACAACCTATTAAGGTGCTGTTGAAATATGTGACACTGATTCTAAAACTGCGACAGAGTAGATACAATATTTGTATGGAAAGACATTGAGTTTAGTATCGTATTGTTAATTAATTAAAACCATAATTAATTTCAATATAAACACTTCCTTCATCAGATACATACCTATATATACCATTTTAATTATTTATCGTTTAAATTACTATAATTATATTTACACCAATGAAAATAAAACCTGTGAATATTGATGGTAATTAATTCAATCAGTAACGAGCTTTTTATGCGTACTTTCATGTTAGTAATGACAATGACCGTTTAATTTAGCTATTATTACTTTCTATAAGATAAACGTACGAGTACCTATATCATATTAATTTGAGCTTGCACCATCACTTCTTCTTCCTATGCTTGATTATGCTATTGCCAGCTATCATGACCAAACAACTACGTATCGGTTTATCTATTATGATACATAATAACTAAATTAGTGTCTGTCTCACCAAAAATACCATTTAATTTCCAGGCAAATAGTGTCCATCCCAGGATGCCTGTAGAGATCACGGAATGCGATAAGGCCGCTCGTTGTATATATTTCAGTTTTAATTTTCTTTTTTGTTTTACTTTCGATGTATAGTAAATATCAAAGTAAGTAAAGTATATAATAAATATCATAATATAAATGTAATAGACTCAAAGACTGAGTAACATTGTTCAGGGGCCATAATATGATGTGTCAATGCCATCAGGGTTCAGTTGCGAAATATGGATGGAGCTATAGCTCCGTCTCTCTCTCTCGCACTGAACCTATGCTCGCTTGAAAACGTCATAGTAGGGAATCAAGCCGCGGCAGTTATCGAGCCCAGTGCGTGTACCGTCCAAATCGTGCCCGGAGGGAACCGATGCAACTCGCATCTCACTACGGACAATATTTTTATATTTTCACTGCATTTCTGTACTGCTCCGCAAAAGGGTAGTGTTTGTCGGCCGTAAAACAAAAGTAGATACGTTCAAAACATACGAGTTTTGTTGTTCTAGTTAGTTTACTCTTTTATTCTGGTAATGTTACCTACATTATTTTTGTATTGCCAACGTGTTTTATCGCGAAGCTTTTGACGTAAAAATACAATGTATGAACTGAAAAAAACTATTGTGTATGCTTGAACTTTGTACTGAGAACGGATGTATTATATTGCTAACATAATAAAAGTACCTTTGTTTTTAAATGTATGATACTTAGTCATTTACAATAATTGAAAACGATTGAATAAAGAAAAGAAACAAAAACTGTAGTTCTCCGCCAGATGAAATGCATGATAATTTTACACCAAATTCAATTTCATGAATCACTCGCGTACTCAAAAGCAGAAACATACGTCTATTATTTTGTAAAATAAAGACTGAGTAGAAAAATACTATTTCCCTTTCCAATTTCCTTGGATTCAACGTAACTCATAGAGTACGGTCCCTTGTCAAATAAAAACTTTTCCCATGTCTTATCGAATCAATTACTTTAATGGGCAAGAAGCCATTTTATATCTGAGGATTTAATCTCGGTTTCTGTTTTAGTACATCCACGTTGAATTCAATTGCGCATCAGACCACTTGATTTTTTATAAGGTTGATAAGGTTTTAGTTTCCTTTGCGATAAAGTAAATTAAGAATGAGTGGGGAAATGTATTTACTATAGTGTAGATAGGTATAGATACGAAGGGGCTGCGGAATCTGTTCGAAAGAGGTGCCGTAGCCTTGGAACACAAAGGGCACCAGGAGGAACACGGATGGGTTTTAGTCAGTAAGAGTCTGACACTCCCTCTTGCTTCACCCAGAGCGGGAGGAGTCATTTGATGATTTCCCATCCTTAAAAAAAAAAAAAAAAAAAAAAAAAAAAAAAAAAAAAAAAAAAAAAAGGTATAGATACGAACAAAAATGATGACCAGTACTTACGAATTCCAAAAAGATGCCTGGTAGACGGGGCCCACTAGGGCCAGTGCCTGCCAGGGTTGCGGAAGTTGTTCGAAAGAATCACCGCGGCACTGGAATGCAAAGGGCATTAGATAGTAGGAACTCGGATGGGTTTTAGTCAGTATGAGTCTGACACTCCCTTTAGCTCCGCCCAGAGCCGGAGGAGTCATTTGATCATGGACCATCCTTAAAAAACGAACCTAAGACTTGGGATACCTGTTTGAGAAATACATCATCTGCCTAGCCTTTTCCCAACTATATTGGGGTCGGCTTCCTGTCAAACCGGATTCAGCTGAATACCAGTGTTGTACGTGAAGTGGCTGCCTACCAGGCATTCACAACCCATTAGCTGGGTAACACGGTACTTTTTGGCAAGACTGGAGTCAGATTTACTGGCTGCTGACAATCCGTAACGACTGCCAGAGGTCTAGAAATGACAGACGGGACCAAGGCTTTACTAGTACATGCTTTCCGAGGCACGGAGGAAACTCGGTATGTTAAGATGATCACCCATCCACAGACCAACCTTGGCAAGCGTTGCTTAACCTTGAAGATTGACCCGTGCGGCTGTTATTATTTAGCCAAGAGCCCCTATTTGGGAAATACGTGGAAGGTTAAAACACTGATCATAACTTACAAAAATGTAAAATAACAAGGTTGGTGGCCATTTTAGCCATCAATGGCCAATGGGGCAAACGTATTCTATTCTAAGTTTTTAGAAAAAAAATACTGCCTTCATCTAAGCACAAGTAATATGAAATGGCTTATAGTGCAATGTATTAGTTTAAGCTCACAGATATTGAATAGATAAATAAACAATTACCTTACATTTTCATCACCATTCTTGTAAATATTTGCATATTATTTTCGTTATTGAATACATTTTTTTGCCTATTACTTATAACTATAACATACCTAGGTAATTCGTACCTTATGAAAAACTACGTAGGGTGTATACGCTCTAAAGTGAAAATACTTATTTCACCAAAGGGCGTGGGGTACTTAACTTATGCACCCGGGGGTGAAATAATTCACTCAAAAATGTCTAACAATTTATTTCCCTACCTCCACTTAAGTAAATGCTAAAGAGGGAACTTTTGATAGTTATTATTTTTTACGTTTGCTACCTCAATTTGTTTCTCCCCGTGTCTGTTGGAATGTTGTTTTCTTTTATGTTATTTCGTCATTTGGAATGTGGTTATTTGAACATTCAATTGTTTTATGAGGTGTATAAAAACGTACATAGGGGCAATTCTATAGCGTTCGCATTCACAATGCCTTCAACTTCCCTACATTATGACAAGTTTTTGACTTAATTAATCACTGAAATGACATGGGGACTTGAATTTGAACGTTTTCGAGTGCATTGCCGAAATACCACCGAGGTCAATACCAAACATTTTAGATTTTTGACAATGTTACGAGTCGAGTATTTTCGCTGATATAATATTACTCTGTCTCCAGACATTTGTCATTTAGTTTATTATCATCTAGAGCTAAAGATTATATTGTGCCTTCATCAGTCCTAAGAGACCTTTTTATGTTGTTTTTTTTTAACTATTGATAAGCACGCGTTTGATGGTAAGCGATGATATGGACGAAGATGAAGCACGCTTGCCTAGAAGTAACCTATTCACTCTTGACGTAACGACTCCCAGGTAATCCTTTTATTACGATTACTGACTTATTAGTGAAGATCACCAAAAAGCGGTACTTTCTGTGACTGAATTTCGTTTGAAGCGTGTTGTCGCGCGTTATCTGCAGGTCGTTATCGCGTTAAAACAAAAAACAATGTGTACAAAGCCCCTTAGTTACTAATACATCATTTACCTAAGATCTGAAAATCCTAGAAGCATAAGCCAAGATATTAGCCAAAATTACTCTCAGCCAGTGCATATTCGACCAAAATCAGACTACTCCAGTGGAGTCAAATCACAAAGGTATTAATTAGACCGCTTCAGCAATTGGCAAACATGATTGAGCAGCTGTGCATGTGGAACGGAATGCATACCTGTGCGCCTCCAGAGCTCTACAGGTCTATAACTATAACAAGGTGTGTCATGAGAATTGAACTATTTATTCCTTTATTAGCATGTATAATTAAGAGCCCTATCACAAAATTGCGTTTCCGCTCACAAAAGTGCCGACTCATCGCTTAATGTAAAAATTAGGCAGTTGCAATTACGTTTATTTTATGGAAGTTTAATTCCTTATGAACTATGGTTTATTTTGGTGTACATTTTGCGTAATAATATTAATGTATTAAGGAGAAATTTACAGTTCATTCTGAGCGTTTTTAGTAGTTTTGTGGATTTGAATGGGATTTTTTTACTGATATTCTAATCTTATTTAAAATTTCTGAACCACTTTATAAAGAATGTTATGGTATATTTTGCATTTCATTTGGTTTGTACAGTAGTTCAATCCACCGAGTTCGAAAAAGTGCCGTCGCGCATTTTATGAGTAACTTACTTCGGACTTTTGGCTTTTTACAAATAGATAAGAGAAAAATGCGAAAAGTGAGGCCGCTATAAACTATACTAATAACTATTCTCAACTACCCAATGAGCCAAAGTTGACATAATATTAGGTCTTTACCTATGAAATTGCCGTTCTGCAGTACTGGCCATTTCAAATCAAAATAATTTTTGTTTGGCTAAGAATTCTAATTTCAAATTAATTTTATTTTAAAAACATGTGTAGCGGCATCAAGGCCGCCACAAGAAAAACCTACGAAGCAAATCTACATCGCAACGAAAAGCACCGCGACGCCATCTATCCGATTAGCAGCGAACTACAACGTTGAAATCCTGCATCGCGCAAGCAGAGTTTACCGTGCGATTTGAACATATACATCAGCCCGAATATCAACTATCGGGCAGTAGCCCGCCAGGCACAACAGCCGCCTGGTTGGAGGATCCTCCTTTTCAAATGAGATATGCGGGACTTTACTCTCTGTTCCGCATATCTTCCAAACTGGTGACCCTCGACATTGAACGTCAGCGCAGCCTTCGTGCAACTACTTCAGCGTGACGTCATCATCACTTCTCCTCATCGTGACCTCAAGCTCTCGAGCAGCGAGTCATACAGCCAGCCAGTACCCACGGCTTCTACGGATATCCTGACCACCAGCAAGCAGCAGCCGCGCATTCCTGTTCAGCATCCTCAGCCTCAATCATCACCCCGACTCACTGGGGCATCGCATACAGTTCCGACTCACTGTGAACTCTGCGACTACCGGTTCCGACTCATTGGAGCCAGCAACAGCACCACTCCGACTCACTGGAGCCTGCAGCATCATCCCGACTCACTGGGATCCCATCACCCCGACTCACTGGGGCATCGCATATAGTTCCGACTCACCGTGAACTCTGCGACATCCGGTTCCGACTCACTGGAGCCTGCAGCATCATCCCGACTCACTGGGATATCTCATCACCCCGACTCACTGGGGCATCGCATATAGTTCCGACTCACCGTGAACTCTGCGACTACCGGTTCCGACTCACTGGAGCCTGCAGCATCATCCCGACTCTCTGGGAGATCTCATCACCCCGACTCACTGGGGCACCGCATATAGTTCCGACTCACCGAGAACTCTGCGACTTCCGATTCCGACTCACTGGAATCAACCTTCAACTGGCTTGGCAAGCATCTCAAGATGCATGGACGACTCATCCACTATCGACCTCCGGTCTCCGGAGGGGAGTGATGTAGCGGCATCAAGGCCGCCACAAGAAAAACCTACGAAGCAAATCTACATCGCAACGAAAAGCACCGCGACGCCATCTATCCGATTAGCAGCGAACTACAACGTTGAAATCCTGCATCGCGCAAGCAGAGTTTACCGTGCGATTTGAACATATACATCAGCCCGAATATCAACTATCGGGCAGTAGCCCGCCAGGCACAACAGCCGCCTGGTTGGAGGATCCTCCTTTTCAAATGAGATATGCGGGACTTTACTCTCTGTTCCGCATATCTTCCAAACATGTTTTTTTTCCAAAAGTAGTCATTTGTTTATTGATTAGTGTTACATTTTCATCGCATTTCAATCTTTTTCGTCATCATGGATACGTTAAAAATTCGAGTAATTATGGAATATGGATACCGTCGTGGCATCAACGCGGCACAAGCGGCACGCAACATCAACGACGTTTACGGAGCTAACACTACAAACCAACGCACCACCTGTTATTGGTTTGCTCGCTTCCGTTCTGGAAATTTCGACCTGAAAAATGAACCTCGCGGTCGTCCGAAGACTTTGGTCTACAATGACGAATTAAAGGCGATTGTGGAAGCTGATGATACACAATCTACGGCTGAATTAGCAGCATCTTTCGACGTTAGCGTCAAAACAATATTGGTCCATTTGCGTCAAATTGGCAAGGTAAAAAAGCTTGACAAATGGGTGCCCCAAGAACTCAATGATCGCCAGCGCGAAGTACGCGTAGAGACGTGCCTTGCACTGCTCAACAGACACACAAATGAAGGAATTTTGAACCGCATTGTTACCTGCGATGAAAAATGGATTCTGTTTGATAACCGCAAGCGCTCAGCAAGTTGGTTGGATCCTGGTTCAGCACCTAAACAATGCCCTAAACGAAAACTTACCCCTAGAAAAGTGATGGTCACTGTTTGGTGGTCTAGCGCCGGTGTGATTCATCACAGCTTCTTACCAAACGGGGTGAGCATTACTGCAGATGTGTACTGTGAAGAAGTGAACACAATGATGGAGAAGCTGGCACATCTCCAACCAGCATTGGTCAATCGCTCGTCTCCACTGCTCCTGCACGACAACGCGCGACCTCATACTGCACAGCAGACGGTCTCCAAGTTGCAAGAACTGGGGTTGGAAGCTCTCCGTCATCCGCCCTACTCACCAGACTTTGCGCCTACAGACTGCTACTTTTTCCAGAATTTGGATAACTTCTTGGCGGGAAAAAAATTCAATTCCCGAGAGGCAGTACAAAATGCCTTTGAAGAATTTGTTGCCTCCCGTCCAGCTGATTTCTTTAAGAAGGGCATCAATAAACTGCCACTGCGTTGGCAAAGATGCATTGATTGCATGGGTGATTACTTCGATTAATACAAATAAAAAATACATGAAAAAAATTCGTTTAAATTTTTTCATACAAAACGGCAATTTCATAGGTAAAGACCTATTATTTCAGTTTCTAAGAATAGGACATACCCATTTAACGCCAAAAACACAATCAAATTGTAATAGGCCTCTTAAATCATCAGTATGTTCGTAATCTTTGAATGAGACGTAAAAGTAATAATTGTGATTGTGAGTATAAGTTGCCTCAATCAATATTGATCAATCTGCCAAGCCATTTTCGAACTAAGTTGGGACTAACTGGGTATCCGATCTCCACAACCTGACTAGGTGACACAATATCCCTTTGCAAGACTGGGCTCAATTTTTCTAGCCTTTACTGAACTGTCAAAGATCTGCAATAGGCTAATTTCCACCATCAATAAATTGCAAATCTATTTAGTCTGACAGTTAGAGTTTTGAAAAATAATGGACACGTATTTTTGGTTTTTGTAAATCAATGAATATTCATCTGCTTCGCCGTTTCCCAATTATATTGGGGTCGGCTTCCAGTCAAGCCAGATTTAGCTGAATACCAGAATTTTACGAGGAGCGGCTGCCTACCAGACCTCCACAACCAACCAATTAACTGGGTAACACGGAATTTCATGGCAAGACTGGAGTCAGATTTACTGGCTTCTGACTATCCGTAACGACTGCCAAAGATCTACAAACGACAGCCGGGACCAACGGCTTAACGTGTTTTCCGAGACATACCCATCCACAGACTAACCAAGCGTTGCTTAACCTTGAAGATCGACCCGCACGGCAGTTATTATACAAAGATAAAACGCATCAAACTCAGGAGTGTCTTGTGACGTCATAACGCACTAAATATTATACCACGGCGTAACGTATTGAGAATTTTAAAAGCGTCTCTTCGTCAATTTTTGTTTACTTAACAAAAGAAAAAATATGTCTGTATGTTACTAATTAGTAACCGGAAGTAACGTGCTTAACATACTTTCCGAGATATGGAGGAGTTTCGATATGTCATGTATGGCCACCCATCCACAGACTGAACAGCAAGCGTTGCTAAACCTCGAAGATCAGCCCGTGTGACTGTTATTACTTAGCCACAAGCTCATCTTAGAAGAAGCATCAGATGGTTTTTATTGTTAACCCCTTTATAAGGATTAAAATCAAAATATCAACGACTAAAACACCCGAAATACATATATGAAAAGACCCATAAAAATTGCTACTAGAGTGAACCTCAAACGTTTAATCTAATCCACGTGATTTCAAAACGTTTGAACAGGATTTCAGAAAGCTCTTCAATAAAGTGCTGAATTAAATAAAAAACCAACCTACATCGAAATATTTGCGAGTACATTTTTAAAAATTCACAAAAATCTATTGCAAAGATTTGAAATAGAATATGTTCTGCGGGCTTCACCTTTACAAATCACCGAATAGGGACAAATACGGGTATGTTTAACCCTACCCCGCCGGCTTATGGCTCAGGAATCGTAAAATATTTCACAGGCAACGCACACTCTATTCCTGAAACGTGGATATAAAGTACCTGGAAGTGACTTGATGGTGATTTTGGTATTATTTTGTTTATGGTACTCTTTTACAGATAGAAAAGCCATAGACATCACTGCGTTGTCTATGTGTTAAGAGATCGCGATCAAGGTGAATATGGGACGCTCTCCGTGATAAACACAAATATTAATAGTCTAATTAGAAGGAAAGATGCGCACATTGAACACACCGCAGCAAAATCAAGTTTGTTGACGTGGAAAAGAAAAAAGACACGCTTTTAATTAGACCTAGGCTTGAACTAAATAAATAGAACTAGTTAACCAGCGCAAATTCGCCTGAGTCACATTTTTCATTAATGCAGTGCGTAGCGTTATGATATATATATATATAGCCTTCCTGGATAAATGTGCTATCCAACACTAAAATATTTTTTCAATTCGAACCAGTAGTTCCTGAGATTAAAACGTTCAACCAAACAAACAAAATCTTCAACTTCATAATCTTCTTTATATATAATTCTACTGCACGTATGTATGTCACTGAACTTCTCCTAAACGGCTGGACCGATTTGAATGATTTTTTGTATGCGTTTGGGTGGCGCCCTGGATGGTTTAGATTCACAAAAATATATTTTTTCTTTTTGTCATGCAGGACAACATCTGTCGGGTCCGCTATAGACTTTGAGCTAACCACTTTATCATATGTACATCTGCTCTGGGGGAATTAGTTCTGTATTGATCCTTTCTTTGTCTTTAATCAATCTATACTTACAAATATATTATTCAACATAAAGCCTGCCCTGAAAATCAAATAAAATTGGTAGAAAACATTAAAAAAAAAACAATTCTTAAACGAAAAAGGCTAACCGATGAACATAACCCATAAAAAATGCAGCATAATACGAACCTCTCTAATATAAAATAGCAGACTTCTGTTTAAGAAAATACTGTATAAAGCCAAGCCGAGAAGAATAAAAATAAACTCAAGTACTGGCGCTCGACTACTTTCTGAAGTCGTTTATCAAACTTATTTAACGTTTCCAGCTTGATTATATTTCAAGGAGCGATACGCCGGAGAAACTTGTACAAAACGTTGGAAGCGCCCAATTTAGCCGGTAACTGCATCCAAATGTTACCATATCCGCGACACAACTCGAGATTGACTCGCGAGTGCTTCTCTCCTCGTAAACTGCGTATCTTGTTATGCTCTACACAGAATTTATGAATCATTCTAGTTTTTCTTCAATTCAGGTAAGTAGGTAATATTGTTTCCAAGGTAACTTGTAAGCTGCTTTGTCCAACCATGTTTATTGTGTTCTATTTCGGGGTAATACTTGAAGGTCAAACAAATAACCAGGTGGTGTGAGTAGGTGGCGTTAGACGAAGCCAAGACTTAGATGTTTATCTACTAGTAAGTATGTACGTCAGTCTTATGAGCCTACGACAAGAAAAATAAGCTTAACGATGACTAGAATAATTTGACATAAGAGCCTATGCACACGGCGTATTTTTAACGCGCTGACGACGCACGTTTTACGAAAACGCGCTCACAGCGCTATAGATGATCAAAAAGCAGTACTGTCTGAATTTCGTTTTAAGTAGTTGAGCGCCCGTCAACTGCACGTCTTCGGCGCGTTAAAATAAACACCGTGTGCAAAAGTTCTAAGAAGTAACGCCGTCTTTAAATGCTCAAAGACATAGTTCAGTCGAAAGACGTCCATTGCTAGACATAGGCTTCCCCCAAGTGACGCCACATCGACCGATCCTGCGCATCTCGCAACCAGCGGATTCCAGCGGCCTTCATCAGGTATTAGTCCACCTTCTGAGAGACTTTCCACGCTGAGACTTAGCGCCGTCAGTTAGCATAATAAATAACTAAATTTTCAAATCAAAGTTCATCGTTTAAACTATCTACCGTTAAAAGTAGCAAGTAAGTTTATACTATAAAAACAAAATAGTCCACCGTAGTTTGAAAACGCCCACTGCTGGTCGTGGGCTGCCAATAGGTCAAGAATATAAGAACTCTTAGGATCAACATTTCTCGAACCTTCAGTAAGTGAAACGACCTTTTAGTTGGAAACAACAAGAAAGTCCGATCTAACAAATGCTTGATAAAATTAATTACATTGACTATCCTATATATATCTATACCAATTATATGATGCTGAAGAGTTTGTTTGTTTGCTTGAACGCGCTAATCTCAGGAACAACTGGTCCGATTTGAAAAATTATTTCATTGTTAGATAGCCCATTTATCGAGGATGACTATAGGCTATATATCATTACGCTAAGACCAATAGAAGCGGAACAGTAATGAATTTGTGACGCAGACGAAGTTGCGCGGGTCAATTAGCAAGTCATAAAGGTTTCCTCGCCCACATGATTGATACTATAAGTGTCTACACGGTGCCATCTTAGTCGTCTACAACGACCGCCCACTTCATCTATCCAATGCCTACCACGCATTCATTAAAAAAACTGGCCAAATGCGAGTCGGACTCTCGCACGAAGGGTTTCGTACCATAAATCATAATTTTTATTATTTGTTGTTATAGCGGCAATAGATATACACAATCTGTGAAAATTTCAGCTGTCTATCTGTATCGGTTCTTGAGTTACAGACTGCTGACAGACAGACGGACGGATGGACGGACAGACAGTGGAGGCTTAGTAATAGGGTTCCGTTGGTTACCCTTTCGGTACGGAACCCTAAAAATGACATTTCTGAAAAATGCTATAAAAAAGAAAAAAAATATTATTAATTATCACGACGCACGTAATAACGTAGTTTTAAACATCCAGGAGCGAGCGCAGTCCGAGCCTTGTGTTGCAATTTCATCGCGGAGTGGAACGGCGAATTCGTTTTGATACGTAAACATTATATCAGGGTGTTTCATAATTCTAATTCATGATTTATTTTTATTGTACTATTTATGATTTTAATTATTTTATTTTTTTTATATATCGCGCCTAGAGGTAGTTTTTCTGAGGTACATTAAGTGGGCCGCCTTTGTAAGACAATTAAAATGGCACCATGTATATCTACTGAAGTGAAAACGTATAGATAGATGTCTATAAAAAGCAATCTATTTTAATAACAGACATTGTATCACAACAAGGATATTATTTTTCCGTCTATTTCTGCTCAGAGAACTACATTTACTGTTGACTGGAATACCCATTGACTGCTTTTAAACCTGAAGCAACCGCGTAGCAGCACTCCGGCATAATAAAGTGATGCGCCCCGGTCAAAGTCCCATAACTCAAATAAGAGGCCGGGACTTTATCTGCGCAGTCCCGGGGCACAGTTAAGGCCGCTCTTCATTTTTGCTCCTTTTCCCGGGATCCAGTGAAAAATGCAGCTAGGAGTCACAGGATAATATTATAAAGTACACTTTACCTGTGAAAGCAAACGCGACGGGATTGAGCAAGATACATTTATTGCTAGTTCCTTGAAAAAATATGCAGTTTAAGTGGGTCCCGTTTCTCAGATTTCCAGCAACATTATGTCTAAATGCTTAACTCACTTTAAAAGTGAGTTAAGCATTTAGACATAATGTCTTGAAGTCCATAACACCTATTTTTTTTTTTGGATGGGAAATCATCAAATGACTCCTCCCACTCTGGATACAGCAGGAGAGAGTGAGGTGGAGGTGGGAGGGAGGGAAGTCCATAACACCTACAGTTACAGTGTTTCAGATGAAAATACGTCATTTATTTATTTTTATCAGATATTCAAAATCTAGCCAATTTAATATCTAATTTAGTAAATATTACGACACCATCTATATATTTTATGCAACTTAACTTGCACCAATCTAAAAAGAATACAGATTGCCCCAGAAGGATTCAGGGATAGAAAATCTCAAAACGTGTAGGTAGTCATGTATTATTCGGCGTTTCTATCGGAAGTCGGCAACGCCACAGATTGGACGGTTGACCGCAATAGTGCACGAAAAACCAAAACAAACTCTATATTCAGAATTTTCTTTCATTCTGTTATTTTAATAAAATATTCAGCACCATTTTTATATATGGAAAACTAAAATATAGTAAACTAGTTGACCCGCGCAACTTCGTCTGCGACACAATTATCATTACTGCTCCGCTCCTATTGGTCTTAGCATGATAATATATATGATAGATAATATATAACCTTCCTCGATAAATGGGCTATCTAACACTGAAAGAATTTTTCAAATCGGACCAGTAGTTCCTGAGATTAGCGCGTTCAAGCTAACAAACAAACAAACAAACTCTTCAGCTTTATATATTAGTATAGAAGTATAGATAGAAAAATCTACAACGCAAAATAAGATGGGGTGATCACTTCTGTTTCATTTAAAAAGCAAAATAAACGGTAAAATATTACTAACATTCTCTGTGCCTCTGCTCGTACATATCGATTTAATGATAATACCAGTTGTTTCGAAAGAAAATACCTCTACAGAAATCTTCTGCCATATTTTCTTTAAACTCTGTGTTGCTTTTTAAAATAACGACCGTCTAAAGCCAGTGCTTCAACATTTGCTGGATCACAGCAAGCTTACCTTCAAAGGAATAGACAAAAGAGCTAAAGACAATTGAGCAAAAGCAACTCTTGGAATGCTCACAAAAACGGGCTACAAATATCTCATTGCCTTTAATTTTATTTATACAATGAGGCACCACAGAATAGACTCAATTCTGCAGAAATAAATTAGGTAAACTGTTTTATATTCCACTTACTTGTATGGCTACCCGAGTGCGATCACTCGTCATTATCGGTTCTACTGGATTCATTAATGCATTAGCATCTCTACTCATTACTCATAAATTGAAGTACTTACGTGGTTTTAAACAATGATTAGAAAAACTCTAACGCTAACTATTTGATTGCACAGCTAATTCATATCGTTGAGCTAAATGCGTCGTTGACATGAACCGTAATCCAATTTGGTAACTTAACAATCTCTAGCATAACAATCGTCTGGAATAAATCATTTTAGTGGTATAATTAGCTAGCCATGATACCGCCAACGAACGTCGATGGAGGGTCAACCACTGAAAAACAATAAGAAATGGAAAAAAACATTAGTCACGCGACCTTACAGCCGAGTGCTCATATTGCGGACTTCGAATATGACGCCCCCACCTTGTTTTCAAAATAATTGACTATTAACAAACCAATTTTAATTTTGAAAGCAAAGCTTACGTAAAAATAAAAATGTATGTTTTAATAAAAGCGTTTATTTTCCAATTTCAGTCGAATTAAATACACTCTGTCAATTTAACCAGGTTTCTCATATCGTACACTTTATTGCGTATATTATAAGCGTGCTTTCCGCGTAACGAAGTTCATGAGATAAACCTAGACAAACTCAACATATAGGTACATCATCACCATCATAACAGCCGAAAGACGTCCACTGCCGGTCATAGTTACTGAGTTGTGGAGGCCAGGGGGGCTAAATAGCAGATTTATAATATTAACCACACACATAAGCCTCCCCCAAAGGGGGATTGCCATAATCGCCACACTTGGCAGGCGGGTTGGCGATCGCAGTGTACGGTGTTGAGTTTTACAGAGAACACTGCTGTCCATTCTCTGGTGAGTCCCTTAGTCGCCTCACACGACACCCACGGGAAGTGATGGGATGGTATTATTCTTTTACGGCACAGTAAGGCAAGGTCGCCTCCAAGTACTTAATGAGAAGGAGCTCGTTGACTGAGCATTAAACTTCAAGTTAATCTGATGGCGACTTATTATACAAAATAAATATAGCGCTTATTTATGTTCCAAACTCTGGACTTGTCCCAGATTTCGTAGCTGAGATAAAAGCTGTCGTTGCACAAGAAACTTTCATAGTAATTTATTCTTTTTATCCTTTAAATTACCGACTCAAATGGATATTAAATTCGTTAAGTTTTCGACACGCCATGCGCTATTATTTTATCGTGCACGGCCCCTTTGAATTCGCGTGTGATTAAGGGATTGTTTTTATTAGGTGGGCAGTACGAAGGTACGAGTGATGATTAGTTACGTGCTTCATTAACAAATTTTCAAGTAGGTATTGTATTTTTTTGCGGAGTATTACGAAGTTTTATAGTTCATTTAAATCAAATCTATCCAAAGTTTGTCTATAAAAGATTGCTGTTAGATAAGACCGCCTGCTGTATTTTTAAACTCTTATTATAATTAGTTATGTACAATAAAAAAATATCTACGTATACAGTTTGTAGAAATATGAACTTGTTGTTATTATTAATTGTGTAGCCATAATATAATCAATCTAGTTAATTTTTAAATTATTTTTGTAAATTAATGTAATGATTTTTAGTTTAACCACAAAACAAAAAGTGATTATTATACATTTATAATTGTAGGTTTAACAATTGAGATTAGCCTTGCTAACATGCCTACGGTAGGTCTTTACAATGATATCCATGCACAGATTTTCTCGTGTTGACCACCGATGTGTGAATTTGAAAAAAAACTGGCCAAGTGCGAGTCGAACCAATTTCATTTTTTTAACATGTTATTTTAACACTACTAATTTCTTATAGGTTTTTCTGTAATCTTTACAAATAGAACTATCATCGGCATTTTGTTCAAAATTTTAGGCACCAGTAGTTTCGGATATAAAGATCATTTTTGGTTTAATTTCTTGAATAACTCACAGTAAGCCCTTTCATCTCGTATGTCACACGATATAGTTTGAAAAACATTTTTTTTTTCTAGTTTGACCCCCAAAAGTCATACCACTACTACTAAAAACTAAAAATTTATTAATTTACGTAAAACTCTCTGTAAAAACTCCGTGTTTGGGTCACAGAAGTCTATATGCATACCAAATTTCAATAGAATCGGTCCAGTAAATCCGGAGAAAACGGGCTGTGACAGACGGACAGACAGACAGACACCCGAATGATCCTGATAAGGGTTCGGTTTTTTACGGATTTTTGGAACCTTAAAAATGTGTGTACACATTACGTGTATAAACATTGAGTCGCTAACTACAAAATAGACTGTCCAGTGCAGAATGTAGATTGTGCAGAGTTTACGCAAAATACTAATTATTCGCTATTGAGGAGCTCGTGGCTAGATAATAACGGGACACGGGTCGATCTTCAAGGTTAAGCAACGCTTGGCAAGGTTGGTCTGTGGATGGGTGACCATCTTAATATACCGAGTTTCCTCCGTGCCTAGGAAAGCACGTTAAAGCCGTTGGTCCCGGCTGTCATTTGTAGATCTTTGGCAGTCGTTACGGATTGTCAGAAGCCAGTTAATCTGACTCCAGTCTTGCCATGAAGTACCGTGTTACCCAGTTAATGGGTTGTGGAGGTCCGGTAGGCAGCCGCTCCGCGTAAAACACTGGTATTCAGCTGAATCCGGTTTGACTGGAAGCCGACCCCAGTATAGTTGGGAAAAGGCTAGGCAGATGATGACTAATTATTCGCTATCGTGAGTATGAGAACGTGACTGTGGTAGGTGTCAAATAAACTTGCAATAAAGTAAATTGTCCTTTCTCTAATATCCTTTCGTAGATACCTGAACAATAAAATTATTAACCGTTAGAGAACGTAAAGGAAAACGATAGAAGTCAGTTCAGAACAGCTTTATGTCTTTATTTCTGTTTTTGATATTAAAAAAGTCAATAAATGCATGTGGATCAATGACCGTTATTGCACATTTATCTGGCACATTTATGAGTGAAATTAATTTTTTTTTTCTTTGGCAACTGAACCGATGTCGACTATTCTGCCAGTGTCATGTGGTTACTTTTTAACGTAAAATCGATTGAAGTGCAATTACTTCAAACAAATAAGGTTAGTGTTTTTTTTTCATATTTTTTATCATAAATAAGTTTATCGGTTTCTAGTATTTTGTAACTTCATACTATTCACCCAAATCAGACAAATACCCCATTGTGTCACCTTCCGTTTACATGTAACATTTCCTTTATTTTTTTATTTTATTTTTACTAATGATAGGCACGCGTTTGACCGCTATCTCACCTGATGGTAAGCGAGGATGTGGTCGAAGATGGAGCACGGTTAATGTACCTTTCCTATAATGACTACCTACTTATTTGAGGTGGAGTAAGTTTTTGTAGAGATTTTTTTATAATGATTTCATATACAAAATAAAGTCATGGGTAGCGGTCACCTCCTTGAAAGTATGCCAAAGAATTAAAAGTCACCCTGTCAACATTTGCCTACCCTTTTCCCAACTATATAAAGGTCAGCTTCCAGCCTAACCGGATTCAGCTGAATACTAGTATTTTACGTGGAGCGGCTGCCTACTAGACCTCAACAACCCATTAACACGGTTGTTCTTAGCAAGACTGGAGTCAGATTTATTGGCTTCTAACAATCGGTAACGACTGCCAAAGATCTACAAATGACAGCCGGAGCCAATGGCTTGACATGCTTTTCGGATGGAGGAAACTCAGTATGTTAAGATGGCCACCCATCCACAGACCAACCTTGGGAAGCGTTGCTTCACCTTGAAGATCGACACGTGCGGCTGTTATTCTTTAGCCATAACTTCCTCATTATAAGTCACCATGTCATCATCATCATCTGGCTAGCCTTTTCCCAACTATATTGAGGTCGGCTTCCAGTCAAACCGGATTTAGCTGAATACCAGTATTTTACGCGGAGCGGCTGCCTACCAGACCTCCACAACCCATTAACTAGCACGGTACTTCTTGGCAAGACTGGAGTCAGATTAACTGGCTTCTGACTATCCGTAACAACTGCCAAAGATCTACAAATGACAGCCGGGACCAACGGCTTAACGTGCTTTTCGAGGCACGGAGGAAACTCGGTAAGTTAAGATGGTCACCCATCCACAGACCAACCTTGGCAAGCGTTGCTTAACCTTGGAGATTGACCCGTGCGGCTGTTATTATCTAGCCACGAGCTCCTCATAAGTCACCATGTATAGTTACGAAAAGTGAGTTGTAATCCCAAATGACCAGTGTCGTTCTTCACAAAGAATGGGACGTCCTATTCACCCGTAGGATACAAAGACATGAGATTTTATATGAAGAGGACGGGCAGGCAGCTTTTTACGGCCATGGCAATATTTCCTCTTAAGCTTATATAGCGCAGTTCACTGTTACAAAATGCGCTGTGTGTATCAATCTCTAGCTGTAGTGATATGGTATGATCAAGACCAAGTTCGCATTATATACTTCACTTAGACAGTCAACAAAACTATGTGCTAAACTGCAAAAATATGTGTCTCACAGGCAGTCATACCACAGCATTACCCTCCTCCTTGGGTAGTCGATTAGAAAAGTTGTTTTATTTAAGGTTCTGTACCCAAAGGGTTACCAACGGAACCCTATTACTAAGCCTCTGCTGTAATAGCTCTGTATAGTTTGTTGTAACTTTTCAGAGTGTGTATTTCTAATATTATTTCTATTGTCGCTGTACAACAAGTAATCAAAATTAAATTAAATTCAGAATTAAGGCTTGTATATTTGCCAATGACCATTGTGCATACAAACGGAGCCAACTACACCTCGGTGCGCAACTCCGCTACCCGTGTTTTTATTTTTTTATAATAAAACAAACACATATTTTAAAAAAGTAACAAAACCAAGTTATTTTCGTTTGTAGATATAATTTTGATATAATTTTTGTAGTCTTTTGTTAAAAAATGAAGGAGTAAAATGGTTTCATCCCAACGATTTGGAGTTGATTTGGTGATTTTTTTTCCTATTATGTGATACCAATACATAAATTCTGGCTAAACCAAGTTACGTGCAATATCATGTAGATTACTACCTATTTTTTTCAGATGTAATTTCTTAGGAAATGGCGACGAAAAACTGCTTCATCTGCACGCTATTTTTAAGCCTTTTCGAGAGAGCACCCTTAAAGGGGTTTTATTTTCGGTTTATGGTACGGAACTCTTCGTATGAGAGTCGGACTCGCACTTAGCCGGGTTTTTTCATAATGCATAGATAAGACGAACGGCAATGCGCCACCGGTACATGGTGGACATCCCACCCATACGCACAAAACGTTTTGGGAACACATTCATAATGCGTACAGCTAAGGAGTGGAATTCCCTGCCGGAGTCTGTGTTTCCTGACAGCTACAACCTGGGAGTCTTTAAATCAAGAGTGAATAGATTATTTCTAGGCAAGCGTGCTCCATCTTCGACCACATCATCGCTTACCATCAGGTGAGATAGTGGTCAAACGCGTGCCTATCAATAGAAAAAAAAAAACACAAAATAACGAGCGAGCATAATATTGACAGAAAGAAGGTTCGAAATAACTCTGCTAATCCCGACCAGTATTTGCATTAGCAATTGGCTCAGAATGTACGTATGTACGTTGTTCTCATGATATAGCAAGTTGGAGCTGAACAATAGTAAAAGCTTACACTAAGGCTAACGAGGTTTTAATGTGGAGTGGAGCGCCCAATCCGCAGCTTATCATTATCTCAGCCGGTATAACTCATATGATAGCGAGATGGAATGACTGGCCGGTGAAAACGTGCGAAAAACCCGTTCTTTATGGACGCGCCAAGTTCGTGATACGATCTCTTTGTGGAATTTTAATTAGTGGAACTTTTGTTAAGTTTGCATGTTTTTTTTCAGTTGTTATAACAGCAATTGTGATTGTAATATGAATCATTTTGGTATGTCCCAGTTTATTTCTGCTCATGGCGCTTCCAAAATTGCCTGAGAGCTCTTGTCTCGTTTGACAGTCTATCTGTGATGTCCAGTTATGCACTCTGGAATGATTTTCGTTTGCATATATCATCCATCTCCAAAGTAACAACCAAAAAAGAAAAAAAAAACTTTCGAACACGACTCGTCCATAAGGATATGTAAATGTATGTAACCATCTAAAGGCAATATCGAATATTGATCATTTTACGGCGTATAAATAAAGCGAAAGTGAGGTTTTATGTGGCAATACAAAATTGTTACTGCAATAACTTAACGCTCTCAATCTCTATGATATTGGAGTGGATGAGTTACACCGAAAACATTCGCCATCGCACTTACGCGAACCTTCCCTACCTCGTGAATACTAATACCTTTTATTAGGAACGACGCAATAACTTACCATTAAAACTAGGTAATAGCGTTACGAGCGTTGTGACAACATATTGCTGCACACTTTTAGACTGAAACTGTACTAATTCAAATTTCCGCAACGTTTTATATGTAAATAAATTGTTCTGCAACTACTAAACGTCGAGTAAAACTATTTCATAGTCAATAACAACATGAACATCAACCAATATGATGTCACAAAAAAATAAAAATATATTTATTATTTACCATAATAAACACAGACACATATTGACAAAACCATAAAAATACACACAAGGTAAATACAAAAAAGGAAACTGTAAAAACAAAACCTCGCAGATCCCCCAAATCCTCGAGGTGAATCTCGAAAAAGTCTGTTACGGAAAATTTGTTTAACTTGAGTTGAAAAGGGGCAGATGCCTCCGGAACAAAGTAAAAGATTTGAGGAACAGCTCTGAAGGGAAAATACGAGGAAATTCTTATTTGGTGGCACTTATCTTTCAATTAACATCTGACACAGGTCACGCTGCGGGACGGACTTATGCTCAATTACGTACCTTGAGGAACGAATAAAAAAGTATAACAAAACAAAACTCTGGCTGGACTGCTAACTCGCTGACAGTAACACAATTGTCTAATCACCTGTCCCAGTTGAACGCAAGTGTTAATAGGAACAAACTTATCTAAATCTGGGATAACTCCGGCCAACTATTGGTAGCACTAATCAATTCAGAAGTTTCTATTGGAAACTTTTCAATGGCCGGATTGGAGGTTGGCAACAACGTTTTATACAACTATCAAAACTTGATTTTATGTTATTTGCTAAAGTTTATACGTGAGCGGACGGGAGCGGAATGCTAATGCCTGCGTCCACTAGCCAACTTTAAAAGATAAACATACATAATATGGTAATCGTTGAACGGAAAGGTTCGAAACAAAACAGTTTGACCACAGACTATGATATTTTGGTAGTCTTTATGATACAACGCGGAAGTCAAAATCCCATCAGCGTAGGTAATCGTTTAACATGAAAGTAAACGATAAGCTATTATTAGAAGCCAGGCTTTGGAAAATCACAGTCGTATTATTGTACCCCTACACCTATTTTGAAATATATGTATTGCTAATTAAATCAAAATATTGCTGCCTACAGATAGATTGCTCGGAGAGTTTCAATGTATTGGTTCGAATTGGGATTAACTCAATTGGCACCTTTTTCGAAGCTCGTCCCCATTATTCTATATTATTCTTTCCTAGTACGTCTTAATTAAGTGACCTGATCTATAGTGTAAAATTCAGAATTTACTCTGTTTTCATCATCTGCCTAGCCTTTTCACAACTATATTGGGGTCGGCCCCCAGTCAAACCGGATTCAGCTGAATACCAGTATTTTATATGTAGCGGCACAACTGGTGAATTCGGAAGTTCTTGGCATGACTGGTGTCAGATTAACTGGCTTCTGATAGTCCGTAACGACTGCCAAAGATCTACAAATGGCAGCCGGGACCAACGGCTTAACGTGCTTTCTGAGGCACGGAGGAAACTCGGTATGTTAAGATGGTCACCCATCCACAGACCAATCTTGGCAAGCGTTGCTTAACCTTAAAGATCGATCGGTGCGGCTCGTATCCTTTAGCCAAGAGCTCCTCTCTTTTCGTTAAAAAAAAAAACAAATAAACGACAGCGATGTACTGACCAATAACATTGCACACTTACTCAATAATATTTTCTGCGTTTAAACAGCCGCCCGGGCTGGCCGGGATTTGGCAAGAACAACTTTTGTTTTTGTTCAGTTACTTGCTAAAGCTTAAATTAAGATTCGCGTTAAGTTGGAGAGGATGAAACAAGTGTAGGAAGCAGTTTTAAGTGCACATAAAGCGGGTTAGCCGTCGCCCGAGTCCGACCAGCCAGTGTAATACTATATCGTGTTCTTTTTAACGAGTCTCCCGCCAGCCATATTTCATGGCGTAGAAATAAAAACTGAACTTGTGACTCTTGTCTGTGTTGGGGACGGCTGAAGTTATTTTCACACCCGAAGAACATTATTACTCTATATTTAAGATGATTCTGTTCTTGTTATATTTGATCATTCGATAATTTTAAGACAAAAGAATAGAAAATGTGTTTAATAGCGCTGAATTACATTTGTTGATTTGCGGCATAAACGGCCGTAACTTTTTTTTACGTTAACTTGGAAGTTTATTTTTTTCACAGCTTCAATGGACTGTAGACTTGAGTAAGTTTACAGTCCATTGATTGATTGTTTGAGGTTTTAATTTCAACTCGATACCTCCACGCGCTCCCTAGATAAAAGGTCTTGATAGACAGACGGATGGACAACAGCTTCCGTTT
Organism: Lacanobia oleracea; assembly: GCA_950371165.1. Classification (NCBI taxonomy): domain Eukaryota; kingdom Metazoa; phylum Arthropoda; class Insecta; order Lepidoptera; family Noctuidae; genus Lacanobia; species Lacanobia oleracea. Next base: position 16,417,458 of record OX493387.1, on the reverse strand, counting down.
TTTTTCTTTTAAAGTACAGAACCCAAAGAATAGTGCTCTAAGGAGTCAATAAAAGTCTTTCAAGACTAATGTAAATATTTCGTTAGATACCACTCAACACTTTTAACAATAAATAAATAACAATACATTGAAGGGTTTCACGAAAATTTATGAAACTGGATTTCGGCGTCCGTACCGTCATGGCCGATTCATGTAATCGTATTTACATCTTTACAGAGTCGGTAACGCCCAATAATGGACTCTTTATTGGTATTACCAGCCTGAATTTTCTCTCAATATTATGTAAATAAATACTACGAATGAACGATCTCTAAGTAATTTTTTTAGGTTCTACTGTTCTACTCAAGTAATTTTTCGTTTAAGCTTTAACCACAGGCACCATATGTACCATCAATTACACGTTTGAAAATTCCCATTATTATATTATTATTTGTCAATTCACTAAAAGAAAATAAATCTTTGGTTTCAAGAAAAAGTAGAACTTGCTGCTACTACCAATCAACAATGTTAATATACACACGCCAGGTACCAAAATCACGCTTCATTTATTTAGCCATCTTCACCACTTCAGTACCTAAAATAAACATTAACATAAAAAAGACAATCGATACCAAATCCTTTGTTTATGGTAGAGAACGGAACGTATTCTAAATTCAAAGGGCACCGCGAAACGAGGATTTTCCTTATTTTTCCGAGGTTAACGCACGCCGAGTGTAACCAAAGGATCTAAGCTTATAATCTTCGTACAAGTCGCTAAATGGACTTGGCTTGGCTCAAGCCCAGGCCAAAACCAGGCAAACCAGCCATGTCCGAAGCTAAAAGGTGAACAGAATTATGCAAATTATCATACTCTTTGTTCCGTTCCATATGCTATTTACATTTTATTTATTTGCTACAAAATAATGTGGGGTTACCTCAGGTCGGTCGGACGGGTGAACGGTTTGTTTTAGCTACGTTAAGATGAATCGGTACCTGTACAAAGAAATAGTTTTATTAGGTAATAACTTCTGTTGAGATAGAATTAGATACATACAGTATATTAAAACACATACTTCAGCCATTCAAGACTTCGTGCAATTAATTTTTGCACACTTATTTTTTTAAATGCTTTTGTAAACTATTGTTTAAATAAAAACATTAATGCTGTAGCTGTAGCCGTAGAATACAAACATTATACGGTATAGGGAAAGATAGAAACTGCGAGGTTGTAAATTGTGTAGATTTACGGTCGCTGCACAAGAGCTGCAACCTGACAGTCGCCAGATGGGCACCATGCTGTATCGCCATTATAAACCTCTTGAGAGGCACACAACTAGCACTCAGATCAAACAGAACTTAACCTATCGGCAAGCTTTATATGCCACCACACACATTCCACATTCTAAAAAAACTTACGTTTTCTATGTGATATTTTTGATTCCGGATTATTAATATTTTACAAAATCTAACTTTTTCCATGTGCACACATAATCTGGAAATATATTTATTTTATTTCTCAAATCATTGCCAACATAACTCCTAGAAAACACTCATAAAAACACGAAATCAGATTCGTAAAATTATCCGGTTCTGTCGTAAAAAGAACAAGCAGAAACAAACATCTGCATCTGCATTTTAAACATTTTCTGAAAAGAAAACTTAAATAAGAAACTGTGAACAGTAAATTCGAAAAACTTACGCTTCTTAAGGTGCGAGGGTAGCCCGCGAAATTCAAATATTTTTATGATTTTTGGAATTTGCCGGTCAGTGTGAAGCTGTATGTTGAATAAAATACGATTCGCGGCCGTAATGCGTATTCATCTAAAGACTTATAACCATTTTAATCATCGAAAATTCAATTCAAATCAATTTAGCCCTCTAAGTTCATGAAGCCCTATTATAGTATTATTAGTATTGATGATTAAAATGGTTATAATTCTTTAGAACGATTTCTTATTGTCTAATTAATTAAGTTAACACTGGAGGAGCTGGTGGCTAAAGAATAACAGCCGCACCGGTCGATCTTCAAGGTTAAGCAACGCTTGCCAAGGTTGGTCTGTGGATGGGTGACCATCTTAACATACCGAGTTTCCTCCGTGCCTTGGAAAGCACGTTAAGCTGTTGGTCCCGTCTGTCATTTGTAGAACTTTGGCAGTCGTTACGGATTGTCAGAAGCCAGTACCTAAATCTGACTCCAGTCTTGCCAAGAAATACCGTGTTGTTACCCATTTAATGGGTTGTGGAGGTCTGGTAGGCGGCCGATTGACGTAAAATACTGGTATTCAGCTGAATCTGGTTTGACTTGAAGCCGACCCCAATATAGTTGGGAAAAGGCTAGGCAGATGATGAATTAAGTTAACACTGCGTTAAGTTTTTGCTGGAAAATGCAATTTATGCACATTTCGATGAAAAAGGTGGTGCCGAAACGCGAAAATACCGCAACAAAATTTCAACGCACCGATTTTCAAAATTAAAATTATTTTGTTTTTTGTAGTAGTTTCTATTTTTTTTTACTTTTGAGTAAGCGATGATGCGGTCGAAAATGGAACACGCTTGCCTAGAAGTAAGAAGTAACCTATTCACTTATTTAGAAGTCGGTTGTTTTTCATTCATAAAAAAGTTTTTATTTTTCACTTTTAACCTGGTACACCCCCCAAAAATTCCAATCAGTCCATGTCAAATTAATTGTCTGTCTCCGAAGTTCTTTCGGATTAAAAAATATTTTGCAACTCCGTCAATATAATAATATGTCTGAACATACATAAAATTTATATAATAACATCTGAACTGAAAACCTCCACCATAAGGAGCCTGATTTATCCATTTTTATATCAAAATAGAGAACTGTAGATATATTAGATATATTATAAGTCCCTTTAACATCTAAGATAGAGATAAAAACGAATTCATTATTGAAAGTAAACGTTTTGTCAGGCGTCCGTAGGCCGCTAACAACCTCTTATTTGCCCCGATCCCTAATAGTACCTACATTTAATAAATATATGTATATCCTCAATAGAATATTATAAAAGCGATCTATCTTTCATTATCCATCATTAGTGTAAACAAGTTTGTTAACAAAACCGACTCCTTGCTCCGGCTTTTCTGAACTCGGGCCCATGGGTATAGAGTTCCTGTACTCCATCTTAGTAGAGGCGATCAATTCATTTTATCCTACCCTCTGACGTTCTAACACCCTGTGTTTGAGTATGTTACCGATGCCACAATACATTTTTAGAAATAGTAATATGGCCTGGCATTTTTTTTGTTTTATACTTAAACTATTTTGTTTTGACTTCATTTTTGTGAGGTAAATGCTGAACCGATAGTGCATTTTATTTAAATAACGCCACATTTTATAGTTGCACAATTTCATAGTCTTTCAGCAACTTTCCCAATCTTGAATTGAGTTGCCTACGTAAGTATAGAACAATGTTTCCGAAGCGTAACATCATTGTACGAGTAACGTAAGTACGCAGGTACTAAAGTAACCTTGTAAACCTGAGGTTGTGCCTCAGACAGCTGCTCTCACGTCAACAGTATATCTAAATCACATAATTACTCCTGTCATTAATCAGTCCGTTAATTATTAATTAATCTGACAACATGTCAGTCAGCACCTCACTCCGAAATGATATTTAGCTATTCAGCTAATGCGACTGCCGACGGCACTCCCAATTAGAGTTCAACTTACTTCTTTAACCAAAATGGTGATTGCTCGGATATTTTAAAGACAATTTGGACGATGTTCAAGTAAATTGGCTACGAACACGAATCTGAACAGATTTAGACACCACTCGATTTTCTCGTTTGAAATTCTTTCAGTTTAAAGGCCTTTGCTAATGTTACGATGAAAGAAGAAATGCAAAGTGCAAGCAGAAAACAGTTATGACTGGTTTAAACTCGATCGATGATCTGAGCTGCATGTAAAGTGTTCAGTACCGACATAGTCGTGCCGTGTGTGCGCGACTCAGGTGTCGTCTGCTTTTACTCCACTTCACAAACAAGCGAAGATCCGCCGTAGCGTGGCGTGCTCGAAAACCTACAATTGCATAACAAAAATAAACAATAGTGCAGAAACGAGCGTTGCCTTTGTGTGGGCTTCGTCTTGCCAGGTGAAGGAAGCTAAACAATGGTCTGTTGAATCTAACACTCAGGCTCAAGCCCCTAAAGTCTACTGAACGAGACAATGACTGTGAGAATATGGGCTCGAGAGAAACGTTCGCGTCTTGTTACCGCGAACGTTGTTAGTTTTATGAAGGAACTGAAATAACCCTTTGTACTCGCTTTTTATATTGCTACTGTGGCATCTTTCGGGGCTCTTTACATGCCTTCTATGCATACACAATTAGACACGTCAATCGGGTTTTATTGCTGAGGTTTTGTGCACAATTTGTTCTCCTTATGATACATGGTTGTTTTGATCAGAGTGCCAATTCCACTAACAAGATACCCCTTGGCAATACTTGTCAGATTTCGAGCTTTTGAGTTTCCGTAACTTCAAATGATTGACCAAGTCTTATCGTATTTTCCAAAGTACGAGAACTTTGCATTCGCAATCTGTCAAAAAAGGCTTTTTGACAGCTTGCAAATGCGAATGCAAATGTATAGAAATTAAGGCTAATTTCCATATATTTTTGACAGCTTGCGAATGCGAATGCAAATATATAGAAACTAAGGCTAATTTCCATACATTTTTGACAGCTTTCGAATCACTGACACGCGAATCATTGCTTAAAAAATAGTAGAATTAGCCCTCTGGTTTATTATTCACTTAACCTTAGACTTCAGTCTTATCAAATCCCCTAATGGATACCAGCAGGTTCCTATTACATAATCTAAACAAAGCAGAGAAGGCTTGACCAAACGATAGTTAGGCCGATGATTGAAAGGGGACGCATCTAGCCGCTCGGTGCGTAAACACTCGAGTTGTGGACAATAGACCAAAGCGACTGTTTGTGCTATCGAATGGATACACTTTTGCAATTAGCGTAACAATCGGACGCCGTATACTGTGTCAGGGAGTTTTTAGTTGGATTACATTTGTATTCGAGTTGGATTACATTTGTAGAGAGGAGCTCGTGGCTAAAGAATAAAAGCCGCATAGATAGATCTTCAAGGTTAAGCAATGCTTGCCAAGGTTGGTCTGTGGATGGGTGACCATCTTAACGTACCGAGTTTCCTCCGTGCCTCGTAAAGCACGTTAAGCCGCTGGTCCCGGCTGTCATTTGTAGATCTTTGGCAGTCGTTACGGATAGTCAGAAGCCAGTTAATCTGACTTGCCATGAATTACCGTGTTACCCAGTTACTGGGTTGTGGAGGTCTGGTAGGCAGCCGCTCCACGTAAAGCACTGGTATCCAGCTGAACCCGGTTTGACTGGAAGCCGACCCCAATATAGTTGGGAAAAGGCTAGGCAGATGATGATGACATTTGTATTCGAGTGGAATGACCAAATGATTACATTAATTTGGAGCTTATCAATCTATCCTAAAATACAAAATTCTTTATATTACTGTGTGAGTGAATGAGTGACTAACAAACAACGCACAGCCGAAAGTACTGGTCGTAGAAAATTTAAATTTGGCACGTAGTTTCCTTGGGGAGTTGAGGGGAGCACTAAGAAAGAATTTCCTGAAATTATTACGGGAACGGAAAAAAAACGGGACATGCGCGTACGAAGTCGCGGGAAAAGCTAGTGGTGATAGAATTAAGTAAGGTGTGCGTTGTGTTGTAGCTTATGTGGGTACATAGTATGCATGTCGCAGGTCTGATTTCTATGAAACATTACATTTCTAGTACTGATTAGTTTTTAGGTTCAAGGAACACGTCATTTTGTCTGTAATCTCATCCACGACACATTAAACTTACGAATTCAACTCAAATCTAATCTTAACCAGTAAAAATCCACTCATCTGCCTAGCCTTTTCCCTACTATATTGGGGTCGGCTTCCAGTCAAGCCGGATTTAGCTGAATACCAGTATTTTACGAGGAGCGGCTGCCTACCAGACCTCCACAACCCATTAGCTGGGTAACACGGTACTTCATGGCAAGACTGGAGTCAGATGACTGACTATCCGTAACGACTGCCAAAGATCTACAAATGACAGCTGGGACGTGGCTTAACGTGCTTCCCGAGGCAAGAAGGAAACTCGGTATGTTAAGATGGTCACCCATCCACAGACCTACCTTGCCAAGCGTTGCTTAACCTCGAAGATCGACCCGTGCGGCTGTTATTACCTAGTCACGAGCTCCAACCAGTAAAAATCCACTACCAAGTAAAAACACTCGCTTACTTGAACCATATTCCTTCCTGTTTATGTATTTCTATTTACAATTCCCTTAAAAAGCGTGCATTTTTCAGCGACTGATAATATAAAGTTGAGTAACTTGAGTTGTTACTCCGCCGTTAAAAGTTTTAGCGGCAATCCGGCGCACGGCACGCGAATTAACTAAGCTTGAGCGACGTACTTATAACCCGATACGATTGTGTTTAAAATGTAGACACAATAAGTACATTATTTATTTAACCAGGTATGTGGGTATTTAAAAGTAAATAATAAACAAATAACTTAACTCTACCTGACGTGTCAATGCCAGCATAAATCCGTTGTGAAAAAGGGACATTGAGCTCGTCTCTCTCTCACAGTGATATCATCATGACATTAGCACGTCGTAGTCTGAAAAGTTCATGCTCATTTCCGGTATGTGGGGTCGCTAGACCTTACTGCCCACACGAAAAGATGAAGATACTTATTTCTGGAGATGTATCTTTCGTCATACTTGCGATCGTCCATCCGTCTGTCCGTCCGTCCGTCCATCCATCCGTCTGTCTGTCTGTCAGCGGGCTGTATCTCAAGAAACATAATAGAGATACAGTTGAAATTTTCACAGATTATGTATTTCTATTGCCGCTATAGCAAAAAATAATAAAAACTAATGTTTATGAACCCTTCGTCAGGGAATCCGACGCACTTGGCCAATTTTTATTTTTCAAACCTGCCATTCCTAAACTAGCTCTTTTAGTTATAGAGTGCATAACTAGTAAGGTAGTTTTGTATAGAAGGTTTCTGAATGCGTAATCAGCCAGTGCTGGGACTGAAAGGCACACTTTACGTGTCAATAGGTCAACTATTTACTAGTCGCTAACTGATGCAAAAATGTTTGATAATAAGGTCATGATGATACTTAAAGCTTAACTTTTCTGCCAGAAGATGTCTTATAGTAACTATTCATTCAAAAATTCCTATACAAATCCACTGTGAAAAGTTATAGTGCTTTAGTTTTAGCAAATAAATGTCCTTCGACCCACCTATTAGTAGTACAAGCTTTTTAGTAAGTGTTGTTTTCTGTACCCGAAGGCAAACCAACGGAACCTCTACTAAGCCTCCGTTGTCCATCCGTCCGTCCATCCGTTCGTCCGCATGCCTGTCAATGGGCTGTATCTCAAGAACCGTAATAGGAAGACGGTTGAAATTTTTACAGGTTGTATTTTTCGGTTGCCGCTATAACAACAAATAATAAAAATTTAATTAAAAATTAAAGAGGGCTCCCATACAAGAAACATATAATTTTTTTTTCGGTTTATGGAACCCTTATGAAAAATTACACTGACCTTAGATACCTAGGCCGTTAGGTAACAAAGCGGCAAAGTCGCGCGCGCGCCGGAGCGCGGTGTGCGGTATCTCGTGTGCTCGGCGGAGGCCGGGGCGGGGGGGCGGCCGGCGACTTAGGCCTCCGCTCGCACTGGCTTTTTTTATTTTTTTTTACTAATGATAGGCACGCGTTTGACCGCTATCTCACCTGATGGTAAGCGAGGATGTGGTCGAAGATGGAGCACGCTTGCCTAGAAATAACCTATTCACTCTTGATTTAAAGACTCCCAGGTTGTATCAGGAAACACAGACTCCGGCAGGGAATTCCACTCCTTAGCTGTACGCACTATGAATGTGTTCCCAAAACGTTTTGTGTGTATGGGTGGGATGTGTACCGGTGGCGCATCGCCGTTCGTCTTGTGGTCCGATGATGGAATGGGCTTGGCGGAATTAAATTATGCAATTCCGTCGCACATTCCCCAAAATGCAACCGGTAAAAAACCGACAGGCTAGCAACTTGTCGTCGATGTTCAAGACTTTGGAGCTTCGACGCGACGAGCCTCTCATTGCCGATGATCCTCTTGGCTCGTTTCTCAATTGACTCAAGGGCATCAAGCTGGTATCTGGCAGATCCATCCCAAAGATGAGAGCAGTATTCCATACACGATCGAACTTGCGCTTGATAGAGTTTGAGCAGCTGTTCCGGCGCGAAGTACCGTCTCACCTTAGCCAGAATCCCCAACTTCTTTGCAGCCACTTGAGCTTTTGCCTCTATGTAAGGGCCAAAATTGAGAGTAGATGTTAATGTAACCCCAAGAAGTTCAAGATGGTCGGTTATCGGCACGGTTTCACCGCGGAAAGATGGAGCTGGGCGGAATTGGCTCCTTTTGGCGGAAAATAGACACGCTTGGGTCTTAGCAGCATTGAACTTGACCAAATTGGCATCGCCCCAATCAGAGACCGCCGGCAGGGACACGTTCAAGCGCTCAACCATTGCCTCCCGGAGAGACCGGATCTGCGACCCACCAGCTCGTGCGTCGGACACGTATCTTTCGGCAACAGTGCTGTCGTCTGTTATGTTAGGTAACGTTTCGAAGTACGCGCACAAAAACAAACACACAAAATTTTTAAATTTTCGATGTGTCCTCCATTCACATTGATGCACAAATTGTACCGACGGAGAATATTGTTATTTATTTTTCTAATTAGATCACTGTCAGACAAAACAACGTTTGCTGAGTCAGATAGTCTAAATGTATAAAAATCTCATGTCACGGTGTTTGTTACCGAATTTCTCCGAAGACTAGACTAGTAATTTATATAGTAATCTGCATACAATTTTTACCATTTTAATTATAAAACACAAGCTAAACTTAAATAACAATAAAAATAATTAAAATATACGACATTACAAATAACTAGCTTTATAAGCCAACATTTGAACGTCCATAAATTCAATAAATATTCACAATTATTTTTCCGTAAGTACCAACAATACTGTCATCGTGTAATTTCAAAATAATAATTTCCCAACAAAATTTGAAATGTTGTCTTAAACAGAGATACTTGGTATACGTGATTGTACAGTCTGTTTCTTCGACGCCTAACAACACAAGATTGACGTTACGTGTTCGCGCCTTGTTACCTCCATGACGTCACATCCGCTCGCTCCCAGCATTTTGACATTTCTTAACGTGCACCCTCGCCCTTTATATACCGATATCAAAATGTTTTGCATCTCTGTGAATGGGTAGTATAACAAAACGTACTCATTTGATGCTCTCATCATTTTATCTTGATTTTAAAATTGGAACTGTGTTTTGAAAAATGATATTTTTTTAATATTTTATGACACTAATAAGCTGACTTTTTAACGTGAATTAAAGCTAAACAAAGTCTGTTTTAGTTGTGAATAAGGTACTTAGTAATGGCAAAATACTCAAAAGCAAAAGTTAAATATAAAACGTTCGCTGTTCAAGCTTAAGAGTATGGAATTCAAATCCTTTGATGTTCTATTTCGAATGAAATACTTCAAACAAAATACTGTGAGAGTATTGTGAGAAAGTACGTAAGTTATATTCGTTTGTTTTTCTCGTTGTATCAAAAGAATTCCTTCGTTCCGGGCAGCCCTATGCATGTGCTCGTCGGAGAACTTTCCGCGAGGTAGCACAGACTTAACAAGGCTTTATATTGACGCCTCTTCAGATGTAAGCTAAGCCAATACGATTAGTAACCAAAATAATATATCTAAACTCTGTATCAAAGTAATAAAGTTATATTTTGAATATAAGTATCGTAGAAACCCTTACCACGATTTTCATGAACTCCAAATTCGTATAGCGTGTCCAAAAAAATAAATAAGCAAAGTTACCAATAGCCCCTTATTATAGCAAGCAAGTAGGCAGTAATATTGTGGTGATATGTGGCTATGTCGGGACTATTTTAACCCCAATTACAAGCCCAAACACGACATTAGAACCGCCAAATATATTCGTATCGGCAGACTGGAATGAGCTAGAATAAACATACTATTACAGTCGCTTAATTATTTCGAACATAAATCTTAAGATATTTACTTATTATGACTTTCTAATTCTAGGTTGACTGGCTCTGGCGTCACGCTAGGGGTTTGTAACTACGTAGAAGAGTGCTTTAATTTTATTCTGGATTGCAAAGGAAATGAACAAAAGCATTTACGGTCGAGTTATTCAATAATGAAGTGCAGCTGCCATGCACGTCTGAATATTCGTAACAACGATAAGGTTTTTAATACGAGATACAATTACAGGCATAAAATGCTCGGAGTAATTTAACTGCATACGAGTTACATAATTAAGACCAAACAACAGTACGTAACTGAAGGTTGTTAGTATTTTTATGAATATTGCAAACATACTCGTAGTAGGTATTTACACTTCATAAAAGTACTCTGTTTAATTAAAATCGCACGTGGTTTTTATTCAGAGCGAGATAATCTGGCTTCACGTGTTTTCCTGCCTCTTCAAAACAATATTACGTAATTAATATTAGGTAATCAGGACAATACAGCGTTTTCCCTTTTACTTACGCTTTACCGGTAACCTCTGGCATTTGTGGCCCTATGACATCAATTGTGCCCCTATTGCGGAAATTGAAATCCTGCAATGTTTATATTTGTTCACCATTTTACTTGTTTATACCAAATTTTTGCAGGTATTTATTTATTGTATAACAGTACTAGTAGGTAGGTTTTACAATAAAACCCATTGCGCAATATTTAAAAACTAAATTTTGCCCACGACTTCGTACGCGCAAATTCCGCTTTATTCCGTTCCCGTAGGAATTTCGGGTTCTATTCTCCCCTTCATTCCCTCAGGAAGTTTCATGCCAACGCGTGTGCGTTGTATGTCAATTACTCAGTTAGTAACGGAAGAATTGTATATAATTACGGTTGATTATTAGAGGTGTTCGACTCTTTAGACGGGTACTAAAATCTAGACCTTCCAACTTCTGTAAAGCCTACATTTTAGTCGCGACCTATGTTTACATCCACGTCCCAAGACAAAGGCAACAGGCAGGACATTCCTTTTCAAACAAGCTTTTCACAAGAATTATTGTCCACACGACTAGGGTGACCGCGCGAACCGCAGGCCAAAAAACTAGACCAAAAGAAAAGTATAAGAAATAGATTCTTAAAACATGATTTCCTCAATATTGTTGTTATCGTAACACCCTACTTTTTTCAGCTCCTATTTTAATTTGGAATGGTTTACAATAAAAATTAGTTTTATTTTATTCAATAACCTTTTCATCAATTAATTAAATAGGCAATATCCACGGGTCAGATCAAATAGCAATCATCTTCAAAAAATCATAGTTCAAAAAAGCACCCTTAATTTTTCAATAAAGAAGGCCATTGCCAGCCCTAGTGCCAGGTAGCTCCACACCGAGTTTCGAGCACAACGCGAACCCTTTCGTTATGCACGCCGCTATGCAAAAGTAGTTTTTTTTTCACCACAGTCAACATTATTTGCCTACTTGATCTCTTTACGCTTTTTTTGTTCCTGGCTATTTATTAATTTACAACGGTACAAATTAGGTTTTGTTTTTGTAATGAAAGTGAACCTTATTTACAGGAGTAAGTTGAGACACTTGTTTGCTAACCCTATCTGTATTTGCTCGTTAGTTACACATGTAACCTTTGATGCCTGAAGGTTTAGTGAATAGATTACTTCTAGGGAAGCGTGTTCCATCGTCAACCATATCATCGCTTTCTATCAGGAGAGATTGTGGTCAAACGCGAGCCTATCACTAAAAAAAATTATTTAATAGAACCAAGATTTGAAACTCAAGTGAATAGGGAACTTCTAGATAGGCGTGCTCTACCTTCGACCTCGTCATCACTTCAGTGAGATAGTGGTCAAACGCCTATCAAACATAAAAAAATATTTCAGGGAAGAGTGAGGTTTAAAGAAGAGGAAAAACAATTTCAGAGAATTTGAAAGAAAGGTTATCGCGTGGGATGTAAAATAAAAATTGAAAATGTTTAGTCAGGCTTTCCGACGCAAAATAACAACAAAACATCACGCTTGTAATCCCGGAAGAGGTAAGCAGACCTATTCTCGAAAGTACTTAAATTATTATTATTCTATTTAATTAATTATTAAAAGTACCTATACCTACACTTAGCCAGTCATACTTACCATATCAGCCAAAAGACGTCCACTGCTGGACATAGGCCTCCCACAAGTATCGCCTCCACAACCGGGCCTGTGCGTCTCGCGTCCCTTGGCTACTCGCGACCACGACCAGGTCATCAGTCCACCTTGTGGGAGGCCTTCCAACGCCGCGTCTTCCGGTACGCGGTCGCCACTCCAGACCTTTTCGGCCCCAACGACCATCTGTTCTGCGTAGCGTGATGTACAAACGTCAAGCTCGAACTGCTTCTAAGAATTTTCTACAAACACTTGCCAGACCTGAGTATTAAATCCAGAATCCAACACTCACTAGTACTTTGAACTTACGAATACTAAACAAAAGAGTTCCTGAAATTAATTTATCACCATCAAACTAGCTCCAAATAACCATCCCTCTGCAGAGCAGTGCATGCAAACGGTGTTCCCATTGTGTCGTTATGAAACTAGCTTGTAAATTGTCGATCTCAGACATCGTCAGTTCACTTCATCGGCTGTCGACAACGTGTTACGTCAGCTTTGTATCATAAGCATAATAATCATATCAATATCTGCATCAAAATGGAGGTACTATCACATTACCAGGGCCCCAAGTCTGCTATTACAATAGTGTCAGAATGGTCGATCACTGATCTCATAATTGTTGATTTTGACAAGTTTGGTAATCTACTAACATAATAGTGTCATTATGACTTTCCAATGAACAATCACTGACACTCCACTGAACGAAATGGCATAAAATGGTAATCTCGTACAGGTCGCGTCAGCGTGGCTTGCCTCTCGGAAGTTAGCTTCGAGTGAAGTCCGCGCAGGTGCAATCGCGTAAAAAAGTGTTACGTTCTTAAAATATTTTTTTGTTTATACGTATTATACTATAAACAAGTAACAAAGACTACCAGTAACAATAAAATATCAAAAAGTAACACAACAAACACATACACCACAAGAACACAAATCAAACTGTAAGAAATAACCATAATAAATTATTAAAAACAATAACTACGTGTAACACTTTTCGCATCCACAGTCGTATTGCATTGAGCAAGCGGGACACGCTTATGCATCGAACGTATACGAGCGAGTGAGATGCCACTACACCCGCGCACTTGCGCTAATCCGCGCATGCGCGAGCTACCCGCGCATGCGCGTTGGTATGTTTGTTGTCAAATTGACATTCTGCGCAGCCGATTGCGGCGTACTTTCCGGAGGCAAGCTTGCGTGATTGGGACTGTACATAATGACAGTCGTATGCGGTAATCTGCTAAAATTTTGACAGTTCCAACGATCAGTGACCTACCATTAGAACGTAATTGTGTAGTCATTGCTTTTCCAGTCACTGCGCCATTCTACCGGCGTTTTATATCCAATATTTTTTGGACAACTTCGCCCTTCATTGGTGCGGCTGCTGTAGCCAAGCGCCAGGTGTGCGCCAGGAGAAACTCAATGAGAGCCGAAAGGAGAAACCGTAACTCCATAAAAACTTGGGCCTGGCGTTACAGAGCTGGATTTCGCCATAAATTAGAGCATTTAGGAAGGTTTCACGAGCCCAATTTTGACCCACTGACCAAATCAGATAATATTTGCCCATATTTTAGGTTATTATTTTTAAATAAGTTACTAGCTTTAGCTCGCGACTTTGTACGCGCATATCTCGATTTTTTCCGTTCCCGTATAGCCTAACAATATAAAAATATTTTTTCAAATCTGACTGATTCCAGAGATTAGCTCGTTCAAACGAAAAATGCATATTTGTGGCTATGTTTCCTACACTAAATATTATCAAACATTCGTCGTTATAGAGATCTAAGACTATATACTCTAGAATGCACTTGCAGCTATGCTGCAGTGCTTGCATCCTATAATGATGATTTTTTATAAAAGTGCTCAGGCTTTCAGTTTCTTTAAGCTGAAGTTTTCAGAAAACTATATTTTTTAGACAAGGGCCATGTGCATCACTTCTGGCTTGCTTTTGCTTATATTGTATTTAATAGGGTGCTAACTTATATCAGGTACAGTAATCAGAAATAGTATTATATTAAAATAAAAATAAAACATAGCAGTAAGTAAATCGTTTTAATCATCTTCTTCATTAAGATTATCATAATATGTGTGTAGGTAGGTTCTTCTAAATGAGGAATGTCTTGACTGTTCCGCTCATTGACAGCTGATGAAGATGCCCCAGATGGTGACGGGCCTGAATGGAAATACCGGGATGCTCTATTTGCTCGCACCCATCAAAAGAAGCACACTTGAAGCACCCGCCTGAAAATAATTTATCCACATTACAGGAAGCCATTACACAGAGACATTGCGTATGTGTGTGCCCATTTTGAAAATGACTGAATTAATGAAATCCTGCAAATGAGAAATGTTGATGTTAAGAGCTTGACTAATATTAAATACTAATTGACCTGCGCAACTTCGTTTGCCTCACAATTTTTGTTACTGCTCCGCTCCTGTTGGTCTTAGCGTGATAATATAACCAATAGCCTTCCTCGATAAAAGGGCTATCTAACACTGATAGAATTTTTAAAATCGGACCAGTAGTTCCTGAGATTAGCGCGTTCAAGTAAACAAACTAACTCTTCAGCTTTATAATATTAGTACTAGTTGACCCGCAACTTCATCTGCGTCACAATTTTCATTACTGCTCCGCTCCTGTTGGTCTTAGCGTGATGATATACAGCCTACCTCAATAAATGGGCTATCTAACAGTGAAAAAATTTTTCAAATCAGACCAGTAGTTCCTGAGATTAGCTCGTTCAAGTTAACAAACAAACAAACTCTTCAGCTTTATATATAAGTATAGATAGATAATGAAAATAACACTCTCTATGCCCTCGTTAACAAAACTAAACTAAATAATGTTTTTCATAACCCGTGAATAAAACTAGTAAACTAACCAAGCACGGCAGAATCCGTTATATTACACTCTTGCACTGTACCAGTTCTGTACTGTAAAAGTTGATGAGGACAAACTTTTTTCAGAAGACAACATCCACATTGAATAACACTCATCGGTGTCCTAGTGTCTGTTCATTTCCATCTGGTCTACTTTCATCAAGAGCAAGCTTGGAAGATGAAGTCATTTTCATTTATCTGAAACAAACAATTTTCATTCGACTATTAGGTCTAGCACTAGCATTTAGAAACAAACATCTGAGTGGCTATTTTTGGTAAACATAAGTGGCCATATTACATTTCCATTGAAGGGACGCTGGCCTCCCCTCTGAGAGAGAGAATAGGTTGTAATTGACCATACAGATTTAGTCTGGATTGGTGATGTTTTTAATTTGAATTTGTTGCACATTCTGGTATTATTTTTAAAAATAAAACCATTAAAAGAAAACTTAACAGAACCTATTACACCATTTAGTTTGTTTACATTAAATATTACGTACAAAAATGTTAAATGTTTACGATATAGAAATATCAGATACTAAACCCACCCATTCCTGTACAATAGAAAGAATGATTCATTTTCCAATATTCACCTTCCTATTGTATTGCAGCGTTCCGTTGCTATTCCGCAACTGATGCACAGTCTCATGATGTCGTTATTGAGAATTAAAAAAGAGCAATAAACAAATCTATTAATTATTTGATTTTTTAATGACGCTCACGTTAAAACTCAATTAGCTCTTTGCAAAACACCAGTCGCTTCAAAACAAATAAAAACAGTTGTCGACGTCAGTAAAGTAAACAGTACCTAATGTCACTAATGTCACATTTGACTTTGACAGCAAAACGGATAAAATATAAATGAGTTTCATTACGTATTTGCTATTTACGACTTTGTTACTTCTTCAGATTTCATAGAACACTAATAAATAATATGTAAAATTATATACAATAGCAATCTGGCATAAATTAATGTTCAAATTTAATAGCAGTTTTTCGAAAATTATTTCTCCAAACGGGTTTTATAATAATGGCAATACGACACTGTCATTCCACTACAATTTCATTACGAGACCACTGACATGCTACTGAACGATCAGTGAAGGACCATTATGAATTTAGCAGATTACGAACTTTTAGCAAAATGACAATGGCATCGTGTTGGAATGACGAATTTATAAAAATTAGCAGACTAGGGCCCCAGCTGCCCAGCGGCTCCGCGCGCGTTTTAGTTGAAAATTATCCCAAGGAAACACACTCCCGGTTTAAAAGGTATTCTATGTCCTATTCCGTGGTATAGTCTACCCGCGTGCCAGGTTTTGTGCAAATCAGTTTAGCTGTTACAAACAATAACAACGCAAACAAACTTACTTTCGCATTTATCCTATTAGGTAGGATAGTACGATTTACTGATTAAATTTAGTACAGCAATAAAATATTTTCTTATGGGTAATAGAGTATACCATGTTACCGTGAATTTTGTCGATAAATTATATATTTGCTACCCCTTAAGTTAACTGTGACGAATGATTTGAGTAACTATAGGTACGCGTGCGTGTCTCACAAACATATGATTTAATAATACACTAACATTACAAGTCGTGGGTACGGCGCTTTCCAACAACTTCCCATGTCTGACGACTGTGGCATTTATATATAATATTTCTCCATTAAGCTTATTACCTAACCAGACTCCTAATAATCAGCCACCGTTGTTTATAACACGAGGTCAATTGGACTGAGATAACATTTCGTAGGCACTTTTTTACAGTTACACTTAAATGGAAATTGAAATTAAAAGAAAATATATTACTGTTTTTCATGTTTCAGCATCATGAATAACAAATATACCGAAGCTAAATGTCAAACGTACCGAAAGTTTTAAAACGAGCACCTGTGCCTTTTACACCACTTACAACGATTACCATATCGCTAAAAACAACAGAAATGATTTTATATTTAATTCCTTCCCTACCTTACAATATTTTCAGCTTATGTTACAAAATGTTACAATTCTATTTTTAGAGTATAATCCTCGGCGTACATTTCACACAATTCGTATGAAACTGGTATAAAGTAAGACCATATAAGTTTAACATAAAAAACTGTGATATTTTTGTAACAATCACAACGAATATTACTTTCAGCAATAAAATTCGAATCCCTAAAAACTCAAAAACAAAATATTTCTATTGGAAGTATGTTCTATATGGAAACCTATCACAAAACCGTGCTGTAACAAAACATTTCAATGGAGCACTGGGTTTTAAAAAATGGGTATAGGTTTAGAGATATCAGTATGAGCACTCCATCGCCGCGTTTTATGATTGATAACAGCAGTGAGTGGCAGGACCAAACATTTTCGCCCGGTCATCTCACTCTCAGGCTATGACGAGAGGCCCATGAATATATTTCTCAGAACCCAGCTTTACTCAACTCAAATTTTAATTTATTATCGTCTTCCTGTAATTCGCTGTAGAAAACTTTACTTTTAGGAAACAGGAGATTCACTTTCAGTTGATATAAGGGAAATAAGCGTCCTATCCAACGTTTAAATATGTACAAAGAGATGGTTTGGTATCCACATGTGACTACTGTTTCAACTAAGTAGCCGAATAAGAACCTCTGGGATTACCTTTCCTAGACGAATGTGCGGAATAAATTCCGGGAGTTCTTTGAAATAATATCTCGGAAAGCAATAAACCAGTAAGTTGGAACATACTCCGGAGAAATATACCAAAGTTTTCAGCGCAAGTCGTAACTCGTGAATACTTAGCGTTGAGGTAATAATTTGTGTCTTACTTCTTATATTATTGGCGTATACTTAAAGTGTGACGGAAACAAATACGAGATAGTTATCCTGTAATTAGCACATACACTAAACCTCGATTATCTTGATACAATCGATGATCGAAACAACTTCGACCATATGGCAATTTGTAAACGAGAAACAACTAACTGACGCGCGCTGTTGACAAATTGCGACCGGCCCAACTGGTATTCTACTCTACACCATAGATTGGTGATAAGCGACCAATTTGAGGAGGCGCCACGACGGGGTACGGAAGTCGTTATTACAGTAGGCGGTGCGACCCAGCAAATTGCACCCGAACACGCCATCTGAACGTGACAGCGCTGTCGAACACATTCCTTATTTGAAACGTCTCAGCGTGACATTCGTACTGTATGGGTATTACGAATATCGAAAATCGGTGTTAAGTTAGACGCTACGCAAGTAGGTACATGAAAATGTAAGAATTTAAATAATAATACTAAATCACAATTTACGTATCAACCCCGTCTAATGCTATTTTGACCGCAAGTATTAAGCAATAAAAAGTTTGGTAAAACCGCTACGAATCTGTAAGTATTTCGTAGCACGCGCGTTACGCACAGCGCTACGAGGCTACGGCCGCTACGAGCTACAAGGCCAGGCGACACGTGATTTTGAAGCACGCATTGTTTCAGGTGTATCGAAGAAATGTAAAGAACTATGAAATTCAACTACACTAGACCGAATGGTCGAAATATCACTGTATAAAAATATAGTTTGAATTCCAAATCTCACAAACCTCCGCGTGCGCAATACACTTACCTATGGATACAAAGTTTTGTTCTCGTGTATTCTTATCATATAAAATATCCTACTTATAAACAACTCAGTCCACAAATATGGGTCCTTAAAGATTCAAACCATTATCACGTTATTATTAGATTTGCTTTGACACAGTTTAATATTTCAGAGACCACTCTGCAACACCCCGTCAATGTGACAATCATCGGATGTCCACCATTACATTTTGATCAGGCTGCGTTATTTCTGTCACTACTTTTTGAATTGCAAGTTCTCAATATAGTTTCCATGTTGAGTAATAATAATAATAGTTCTTTATTGACATAATGAGTTCATTGAAACAATTGAATTCACTTATCCCTTTTAATATTTCAGGTCGAACTCGTGGCTAAATAATAATAACAGCACGGGTCGATTTTCAAGGCTAAACAACGATTGCCCAGGTCGGTCTGTGGACGGATGCCAATTTTAATATACCGTGATTACTCCGTGTCTCAGAAAGTACACTAAGCTGTTGGTCCTGGCTGTAATTTTTAGATCTTGAACGGTCTAAAGGGAAGTGAGAAACCAAGAAATTTTACACCTGTCTTGCCAAAGGGTAGGTAACGTGTTACCCAGTTACTGGTTGGTAGGTTGCCGCCACATATAAAATACTAGTACTTACATTTACTTAACAGTATTATAATTACAGTATTTAAAACTGGAAGCCTAACCCCAAATTAGTCGAGAAAAGGTTTGCCAGATTGATTGGTTTGAAGTTGTAGTACCTAAAACAAAAAGGGGAACTATGTCTTGTGGTGGAAGAGTTTTATAATGCCTAGCAGTGGGCATCGAAAGGCTGCCCTTGAGGTATGAATCTGAAGAATTCAACCAGTTGATTGAACCTTTCAGGAGCGTTTACTAACTAGTCCTTGAAAATGAATGAACTGATATTTCGATGACACGACAAAATACGTTTGTTTTTTTTTAATTTATTAACCGACTCCATAAAGTTCTATACCTATTCCTCGTTTTGTGTCTTTTAATTTCTCGACAGAATAGACAATACTAAGCAGGTATTTTCTGTATTTACAAAACGAAAACCACAGATCAATAACTGAACTGTGAAGTTTAGTGTTATAATAACCTAAATTCGAAAGCATGTGTAAGTATAACAACTTTGAATAAAAAAAAAACGTTAAGAAAAACCGTTTTCCTAAGAATAGTCTATCTTCTACTTAAGTACAATAGCGTGAATCTAAGTGACACTTGAAAACATTATCGGAATTACTCTTGGGACCGGCGCTGACAGTTTTACGCAAAAATACCTTCACAAGTGATGGGATCTAAAACGTTTTACGTAATTATATGAAGGTGTTTAGGTAACCGCCGTCGTGCCGACGCTGGCGAGGGACCTTCACGGTCTTGGGTACTGGGAGAGTACCTACAAGATGAGGTATCGAGGCTGTTCAGGAAAAACGTAGCAAGCGACAAATTACACTTTTTACATGAATGGACTACTGTGGATGCCCTCTGCCCGAGCTGGGGACATAAGATATTGAACCTTATTCCACATGAAAGGGGTTTTTCTTTCCTACTTAACAGGTTCACTGACCGCAGACACAATACATAAACAATCAGCGAAGACCACGTGTGGTTCCTGGGACTTAGAACCTGTAAAAAGTATTTATATCTAGTAGTTTTCTAATCATCTTCTTGACTTTTTAGTCATACAACTACTGATGTATATATTGTGTATATTTTCATAAATACAATTTAATGTAAAAAGTGAAAATTATCGTTTACAAAGTTTTTCCTGAACAGGCTTGATGTTCAGGGATGGGTTTTGATACGTTATATGAGAACGAGATAGAATATCACTGTTACAATGAGTATCGATGGATTCAAGTTGGGTACTGTCGCATAACCTTTTCATTATTTAAAAAAAAATATTGCTGCGAGATGGTTTCCTTTGCTTGAACGTTTCGTCATCTGAAATGAAAGAACTTCAGTGGCTTATCAAATCTAAGATCTTTAATTTTTTACTGCATCAGATAAGTCTTATTTTATGTCTCTAGCGTTAGAATAAAATCATCATCTGCCTAGCCTTTTTCCCAACTACATTGGGGTCGGCTTCCAGTCAAACTGTATTCAGCTAAATACCAGTGTTTTACGTGGAGCGGCTGCCGACCTGACCTCCACAACCCCTTAACTGACACACACATCTTAACTGTAACACGGTACATCTTCGCAAGACTGGAGTCAGGTTTACTGGCTTCTGACAACCCGTAACAACTGCCAAAGATCTACAAATGACAGCTGGGACCAACGGCTTAACGTGCTTTCCGAGGACGGAGGAAACTCGGTATGTTAAGACGGTCACCCATCCACAGACCAACCTTGGCAAGCGTTGCTTAACCTTTAAGATCGACCCGTACGGCTGTTATTATTTAGCCACGAGCTCCTCAGCGTTAGAATGGAATACCCTATATTATGTATACCATATAAGTGCCGAGCAGAGTCGTTACCGTTAGCCAAAGAATTTGTCTTTTGACAAACAAAACACAAATTATCTAGCACAAACAACTTTAACTAGACTTACAACTTCTTACAGAAGTTCTTGCGAAAAGAAAACATCATTTTTTCAAGGTTTATTAAGAGTATATATTTTTGCAGTAGGTAGGTACAACAAATGACTTCTTTCGTGTTATGAGCGCCAAATGTTTGCCAAACATTTTTCTATCCATTCACAGGGCGCTTAACAGCTATCCGTGTTGACCGTTCTCGTTCTACCCAGTTTCCTTAATTTTTCCTTAAATTATATAATATCAGCTTAAGTATAACTTGATATCAAACTTATTCTGTTATTCAAATAAACTAAGTTGCAGCGGCAATCCTTTGCGCGGATGTTAGTAAGTAAAGTTGGCACAAGTCAGACTTCTGAGAAAATGTACAACTTTAAGGATTTTACGGTGATTCAGTTATTATTACATCGTGTTCAATGGCGGATAAGTTCATAATTTCAACTTTTCTTTGTGAACAGAAACCATACCTATGCATAAATTATAACGCAATGCCTCTTAAGGGGTCATTATGAACCAGTTTGACTGAGGGACCAACTCTGAAATCGCAAAAAAAAAATTACTGTCCCATATATAAGGTAAGGTAATAGGTTATAATATTGTTTACTAACACGCTGGATCATTGTTGTCCGAAAATAAAGAATTATTATTATTATAACTCGACAAAATATACTGAAAAGCTGTTTTTTTTTTCGCCATTTCGGGGTTGGTCCTATAGTGAAAAGTTGTTCGTAAAGATGATTACAATGACCCCCATGGTATTGCGTATATTCTGTAAAACGCTGTTTAGGTAACCTATGTATTAAAATCTACTATCTAGACATTCCAATGACTATTGTTACATTGTTGCTTGGGATCGCACCACGATCCTGTATTCAGCAGCTTTGTTTGAACTAGCTCAAACACTGAGGCAACTGAAAATGCCAGTCGTTTTGTACCTATTAGTAGACATTCAAAAACCGTTGTTAGTTCTAACCTATAAACACACACATAACCTAACAAGTGCATTATTAACATTCTAATAAGCTACTCCCAATAAATTTCAATGAAATAATTGGTATAAATTTATATTTAGGGACGAAAGAATATCGGCTCTACTCGAAATTATTCTTAAATGGCGGTCGTATATTTTAATTAAGGCTCCGTGCTCATGCAGCCGTCGATAAGGCAAGTAGGACGGTAACGATATGGTGTTGACTCACAGTCGGGTCCGTTGTGCCGCGTTTTATTTCACCTAATAACATATTAGGCGAGCTTAGAAGCACGCGCCAAACCCGCGTAGTTTGGAACCCATGTAAATAATACTGATTTAACGACTGCTTAAAACGCTAGACGGTCAAATAGTTTCGGTTTTTTTTTGTGAAGTTATGGTTGAGATTTTAAATGGTAGAATTAATTAAAAGTTAGGTGGGTAAAGAATTTTTTCTAAACCACTTCTAAATACCAAAAAAATATGTAAAATAGACTTTTAACAAAAAAATAAAACCGGTCGATGTTTTTGGTTATTTCGTTTTTGAACATCGACTTCCGAAATTAAAGTTATTTTTTACTTTGTAGTGTTTTGTTTTTGGAATTCGGTTTTATGTTTTTGTTAAAAAGTTGTTTTATTTTTCCCTTTTTAGTGGTACTCAGGTACCACTAAAAAGTGAAACCACAAGCACAGCGTGCCAGCGTGATATTATGTTATGAACTGGTGTCATAATCGGTGGCTTCGTTTTTATGGATTAAGTACCAAATTATCCAGGATAAAAAAGTAGCCTATGGCACTCAGCGATAGAGTAGTTTTGTTTTAGTAAAATAATTTTTGAAGACCAATTAAGTACCAGTTTACAAAATTGAATGGCGGAATAACATAGCAAGTTAAAAAAGATATGTTTCAAAACGGGTGCCAAGATTCAGTAAGGCAATTATTCTACTCTTAAGTAGAATAATTGCCTTACTGAATCTTGGCACCCGTTTAAAAAAAAAAACCAAAAAAAAAAAAAAAAAATTTGTAATTGTTTTTTTTATCTTTTATTGACTAAGAACATTTTTTTTACAATTTTAATGTATATACATACCAACACAAACCATCGCGGGTTTAACAGTGGTATGGCAAAAACAATAACCATGGCGTGGCGATCGTCAAAACTCCACAACCTGTGAGATTTGCATGAGTTACCGAAAAACGTGACCAATCCCGCTATATTTGAACTTTTCAACGTTCACGTATAGAGGAGAGAGAGAGGAGCTCGTGGCTAAATTATAACAGCCGCACGGATCGATCTTTAAGGTTAAGCAACGCTTGCCAAGGTTGGTCTGTGGATGGGTGACTATCTTAACATAACGAGTTTCCTCCGTGCCTCGGAAAGCACGTTAAGCCGTTGGTCCCGGCTGTCCTTTGTAGATCTTTGGCAGTCGTTACGGGTTGTCAGAAGCCAGTAAATCTGACTCCAGTCTTGTCAAAAAGTACCGTGTTACCCAGTTAATGGGTTGTGGAGGTCTGGTAGGCAGCCGCTCCACGTAAAACACTGGTATTCAGCTGAATCTGGTTTGACTGGAAGCCGACCCCAATATAGTTGGGAAAAGGCTAGGCAGAAGAAGAACGTTCACGTATAGAATGTCCCTTCGTATCGGCCAAGTCAAGAGGGGTTACAAATTTTTTATGTACTTGCGTGTAAATTCGCAAACAACATCTAGTAAAAGAATTAATATCAATGGGCAAGAGGGACGTATTGTACCTAGGTAATCACTTAAGAAAATCCGCCATTCTATATATTTTCATTAATCAAGACATTTCAAAACGTCGATGGATTAATTTGAACTTGCTCTTGACTCGTAATCCATTATGAAATAGCAAATATTATTATTTCAGGAATAAGTAAGCAATATCGTTATTTTGTTGTCTTAGCGCTTTCTTCCGGCTCGTTAGCTTGACTTAATATTGGAAAGTGTCTTAAGAGCATAAGAAAATACTTATATAAAGTAATATAGGTGAGTTATAGGTAATCATTAGGTACAGATTTGACAATGTATTTTATCAGATACTAGCGACCCGCCCCGGCTTAGCACGGGTGCAAATTATATACTAAAACCATCCTCGAGAACCACTCTATCTATTACAAAACCCGCATCAAAATCCGTTGCATAGTTTTAAAGATCTAAGCATAAATAGGGACAGACAGACAGCGGAAGCGACTTTGTTTTATACTATGTAGTGATATACATACTCTAGCTATTTGCTCTCGGCTTCGCTTACGTCAATCTATATGTACCAAATTAGGCGTGAAAATGTTACAAACATTCAAATTCACTTTCGCATTTATAGAGGTATTTTTGGCTATATCATATAGATATATATTAGTATCTATTACTAACATATAAAGATGAAGAGTTTGTTTGTTTGCTCGAACGTGCTAATCTCAGGAACTACTGGTCCGATTTGAAACATTATTTCATTGTTAGATAGCCCATTTATAGGCTATAGGCTATATATCATCACGCCAAGACCAATAGGAGCAGAGCAGTAATGAAAATTGTGACGCAGACGAAGTTGCGCGGGTCAACTAGTAATATAAATAAACACACAAGTGTACAACGAACAATCTTATCGCACAAAGCGCAGTCACACGAACAAGCTTTAGATGGAATGAATGAAAGGGTATAACATAAGAAATGCATAGGATACAATTATAGCTCTGGACCTATCCAATCAAATAAATCAACTCGCTCATTTATTTTAATATTATATATATACGGGCGAAAATATTTTCACTTTCGTAAATTTCATCTCTTTGGTTAGCTAACGGTTACGGAGATTGCATAATTTTCTCAAGTCATTCTCGTAACTTCATCTTATTCGCTTCCAGTTTCAGCTCCAAGAATTGTATCGACTCGTATAAAGTTTTCTGTACTAAAACTTTATTGAAGTGTAAAATAAATTTTAAACTTCAGAGACGTCATTAGAATAAAGAGATGTGATTGAACGTAAGTAGAGTAAGATATACGTCATTAATCAATGCTACATCAGCTTACTTATGAAACTTGATGTATTAAAATATTAAAATGAATATTTCCAGCAGGAGAGTATCTCCATTAACAATATTAAAACATAAAACATTGATGGCAAGTTGCGCCGCCATAGTTCGCACTAGAGGGGTCCGAGTGCTGACTCCACGACCACGCAGTGCCTGTGCAGCACTCGTCTACGTGTGGGGTATAGACAGCTAGGGAATGCGAGGGCTCTTCACCCCACGTATCATCCACGGATGGGCGGCCGCCGTAATGAGGGCGAGTTGCGTAATTTACGGCCAGGGGCGGTTATGAACTCAGGGTGCAACTGTTTGAAGTTATTACGCGTATTTGGACTGCGTGCACTAAGTGAAAAGTTCGTTACTGATTTTGTTTGACTGACGTACTCCGTAACAGATTCAGTTTAGTAGAAAGGAAAAACCACTGTAACAAACACACCACATTGAAAATACATAATAATTATTTACTTTATTTGTTTTCTTTTTAGTATTTTTGTATATTTTAACCGTATTAGGCAAAGAGGAGCATCAGTGGTACATGATCCATACGTTGTGGGCTTGACCGCCACTTCCAAACTCAGCAGCGCACATACGAACGCACAGCCAGAGATTTTATCTCGGCAAAATTATTACATAACATATGTGCCCCAAATGCACAAAAATAACGATCCGAAACTTATTCTCTCCGCTTTAAAGCGTTAACCAATTAAAAATATGTGGTTGCACACGTTTGTAAATATTATGTGATAGTTCTTATCTCAACATCACATCTCTGCTTTTTAATAAATAGTACCTATGTTACGTTAACCGATATGGATAGTCAGAAGTTCGTATGTCCGACAACTCAGTAACAGGGTTGTGGAGGTTTGCAGCCCATATACAATACTAAGTAGATTTATGTAATGTGCAGGTATGTCTGACATTCTCGGGACCTTTGGAAGGCGTAACGAGTGGCCGAAATAAACTCGCAGAGGCCCGATAGAGGCCTCTTTCAAGTTAGAGCGAACAGGCTTCTTCTGGGTAAGCTCGCTCCATCGTGAGTCAAGAGTAAATCCATCTATAATTCTTGAATGCACTACTTAATTATACCCAAGGACAAACCCTGGTTGGTGCAGAACTATTGCAAAATATAGAGATAAAAGATGGTGATGGGTATGTGTGTGGGTTCGGGTGTTTTTTCTTATTGTCCTCTTCTTAACCCCTTAAAATACACTGCTGTAAAAGTATGTATGCTATGTAGCTTCATTATTATCAATATTCAGTAGTGCAGCATCCGGTTGGACTAGAGTCGATTTTTACTATGCTTTGCAGATCGCTGTGTTATTATTAGGCCCTTGTCTCACCGCCGGCGAGGAAGCGAGTACCTATCGGCTATTTGCTCGCTGAGGAAAGGGACAAAAGATCTCGTGTTAGTAAAAGAAACACATACATTCATAGTCGATAGCTGGCTGTTTGCACTGTCGGCGAGCGGCTCTTATGTCTAGTTAATTGCAGCGACAAGAGCTATCAAAGATTGTACTCGCTCAGTGACACTCGCTCGGCGATGCTCGCTTGGCGGTCAGAACTCACCAAACAGCGGTAATTTCTACCTAAAGTGTGGGCCGGAGCGAGTATTGCGAGTAAAAGCCCGTCGCACAAAAGCACTCGCCATAGGCTTATATTCCTATATACGCCTATGGCCTACGGCTCACCCCAGATTGGGCTCAGGCCCACCCCAGGATCTTTGGGGTGCGATTCTAAATTCTATATTGGACACTTATATACTATAGATACTAGAACTTCACACAAATCAATCAAATAAAATCTGCCTCCGAGAAACCTACAAACTTATTACAACTTCCTTACACAGTCATTTAAAATATCTTAGGTTCAATAAATTGCACTGACAGATGCCAATAGTGGGGTTGTGAGGGTCATGGGACATGACCCTTTTTTTTTAAGGATGGGAAATCATCAAATGACTCCTCCCACTTTGGTTGAAGCAGACTCTTACTGACTAAAACCCATCCGCTTTCTCCTAGTGCCCTTTGCGTTCCAGGGTACGGTGCCTCTTTCGACCGAAGTCCGCAGCCCCAGCAGGCACTGGCCCTAGCGGACCCCGTCTTTTACGCTGACAGCTCTTTGAGGCGCGCGTGGAACACAGCGCGCCGTCGACCCGGGCCTGGTTCTGATCAGGCGGCGAGCCACCCAATGCTCGCCGTCCGCTGGCTCGCGTTTACGGTGGCCGAGAATCACCCTGCGACTCCCGACGCCCGGGGCGTCTTCTTCTGTTGCGGCGGCTGGGGCGTGAGGTTTCCCTCTCTCTCACACGTTCGGCTTCCTCCTTTGCTAGCATTACTGCTTCGCAGAAGGAGGTGACCACTTTCCATGTCTCCTCGCTCCGGACCATGGCTTGAACCAGAGCCGGACGCGAGAGATCGCCGCCGCCGATCGCCTCGACGAGGACACGACGGTGCTCCGCCCAAGCAGGGCAGACATCAACCGTATGCTCCACCGTGTCCTTCGGGCGTATGAGACATGACCCGCAAATCGTACACGTCAAACTGACACCTTCTAAAAATTTACAATATATTTGAGTGAAATTATCTCTTGCATTCAGGTGGCCTAAAAACGCCACTTTAGCTGAATCAGAAAGCAAATCACGATAGGAGCAGGGTGAAGAAGAGGATTGTAAAAGATGGTTCATGCCCTTCCTGGGCAAGGTACAAAAATTTTTCAAGCTCGCTTCACTCGCTCTTACATCCAAAGTTATCATGTCATACATGCAAGTTCAAGGGGCACCAAACTCAAATGTTTAAATAAATAACCCTGCCTTTTGGCTTTGCCGTAGTCGAGTAAAAACTTATTTGATGTGGCTGTGGGGTGCTAAAATTTTCGGGCACGCTTCGCTCGCCCTTGAATTTTCCACTCCCTTGAAGCTTTTTTTTGCATTTAAGCAAAAAATAATTCCTAAGTAAACCATGGTAAAGTTTTCTTCCATATCACCAAAACCAATGGTTTCCCATGTGTGGTCTAGAAAAAAACAATTTGAAGGCAATGATTATGTTAAGAGTCTAGGGTATTTTTACGTCCGATTTATAATAAAATTAGAGAGGGGAGAGGCGCCACTATCATGTTTCTTCCCCGATTCGGAAAAATCGTAGATCCTTAAATATCTCTTACCTACATCGGTCAAATATTGGAGGAGAAAACAGTCGAGAGCCAAACATCGAATTATGACTTTTTACATACTAAGTCTCACCGCCAGCATTTCTTCTTAACATGCCCCGGCTGCGACTGCGACTGCGGCTTAAAATTCAAATGTTGATCGTGATCACCGACCGTGGTGTGTGTCTAGGCGTCGCATTTCAGGTTAGGGGCCGGCCCCCTCTCGAAAAAAAAACCTAGATACGCTATTGGCATATCTAGGTTTTTTTTTCTTGCTCACTCGCTGGAAGCAGAGCGTCAAAACTATGGAAACATTTCACTCGCTCTTCGCTGCTTGCCAACTCATTTCGAGTTTGAAGCTTTACTCGCTACTCGCTGATCGTCGGTGGTGAGACAAGTGCCTTTGAGGGCAGGAAAATGATACAGATCTTTGAAATAATCACTTGGTTGGCTTTTGTGTAAAACGGATAAAGAGGAGTGATATAACTGAAGTTAGGCTCATATGGCACTGTTATACCACCGTTAAAAACCATATTGCTGAGTGAAAAGTTAAAGTTGATGGATGCGTTTTTTTTTTTTCTAAGTATGGGAAATCGACAAATAATTCCTCCCGAAATATGTAGGACGGTTGGACGGATGGTTTTCTATTTTAGTCGTCTTACAAAGGCGGCTCAATTACTACCCGACATAAACTACATCTTTTATGGGAAATCATCAAATGTCTCCTTCCGCTCTGGGCGAAGCAGAAGGGTGTGTCAGACTGTGCTGGGCAAAACCCATTCGTGTTCCTCCTAATGCCCTTTGCGTTCCTGGGCCGTGGTGACTCTATCGAACAAATTTCGCAACAAGTTGATGGATGTGTGCAAGTTTCATTTTGCAACCAGACTGGCAGACCATTGTAGCAAAACTAGCAAACTATGTTATATATATATTGCAAAGGAGGTCAGTTGTACCACAATATAATTATATTTTGTTCAGTCTTCGCCTCCAACACTGAAAGTTCTCAATGTCTTATAAAATGAATTTGAATCAGGGACTTTGTAAGTCCTAGAGCCAAATTGCGATTTCAATGCAGAAGATAATAAAAAACTAGCTGCTTCCAGTAGCAACTTCCGCTTGAAAGTCGAAATTTATCCCAAGGGAAGATACCGCACACTATTTTCATTCCAATCCGTTCAATGATACCATAAAGACGTGTAAAGGTAACAAACGGACAGACCGACAGTTACTTTTGCGTTTACAATTTTATTAGTACGGATGTTAATTAAAACTGTATATGCATATTTATAGTCATCTCATTAAAAAAACCAAACGGTGCGATTTAACGTGCCGTTTTTCGGCGCCGAAAATCATGAAAAGGAGTCACGCCTAACCAAATCTAGGTAAGTTTATGCAGCTTAGGGTGACTGGGTTACCCTAATATGTGTCACAGACAGACTTAGTGACACATTTATACTCCGATTTTTCGGTGAAATAATATAGCTGTCACTAGAACACACCACTCGATTACCACTGACATTCAATACCGAAAGTCATAAAGCAATAGGTAAAGTTTTACGAGTCCGAGGAGTCCGTAGCTCATCCACCTCGAGCACACCCTTCTCATTTGTCAAATCAACAGAAATATATGCGTGAGAACTCACAGATTGATGGCCAGCCCTAGATTGAATTACATCTTGGTAAAACCTGACGAGGGTCTTACGTTCCATGCGGGTATTGCCGAGAACAAGAATAATATGAGAATTTGGTCGGATATCCGATATAAGGAAGACGTTCGTTTTGTCGGGAGACACGCAGTTATTTATTTGAAAAGTTCTTCAACTATCACGTTTATAAATTGCGTCTTCTTTAGTCCCAAAAGGAACGCGAAAGTGTGATATTACGTAAACTTATCTCTGTATGTGACAACGTATTAAGTTATCGAAGATGTTCGTCAACAAGCGCTCACTAAATCGTTTAGCAGATACACGGAACACTTGCCAACTGATCCCGCGGTCATAATAATAACACAACAAACAATTTGCGTGATATCACAAATTATCAGGGCACCATCTTCGATAAGTAAATAGAGCTTATCTCAAGTGTGTAGTTTAATCGGATGTTTATCCAACTAATTGGATTTTCCGTGCCCCCCCCCCCGCGCCCCACCAAGATACCCTGCTGTATGAAACTGCACTTACACACTACATGTACACTCCTAAGCAGTTTGCGTACAACTTGCTGCAATATTAATGTTGTTTCCATATTGAAACCGAACTGAAGTCTTGATCATAATAGTTTGTGGAGACGGAACTTTGAGGATACGAATCCAGTCTCATGAGGCCACTTCAAATAGAATACCAATTACGTCAAACCCGAGTAAAAAGGAATTCAAGTTTCGACCTTTCGACGATCAATTGCACATCATGTCGCTCCAGTTGTTGCTCGTGGACTAACAAGCTGTTACGATAGAACGAGCTGCAATATTTGAGCACAATATGTTATTGGCGCGATATTCGAGTTATATCAATAGACTGCTGTTGATATAGTTCCGTGTTTTTACATTTGGGGATTGATCTGAACAAACAAGTATGCATATGTTTAACCAAATATATCATTCAATGCAAAAGAAGTTTTAACTAGCAGCGCGACGGTAGTAAATCTCCCATCATATAGAAACAATATTCAGACCCCGATAATTGTTTCATATCAGCGTAAACTATGTCAGCTATTGAAGGGATTAAAGGGGATAGAATAAAATAATTCCCCCCGAGATGTAGGAACTTAATAGTCTAAGCACATGCTTACTGAGCTCCTAAACTAGGTGTTGCATATTCAACGAGCGATTTGCGTAAGTAAGCAATGGCTTATGTACATAACTAGATATATGACTCAGTGGAATCCATATCACCTACATAGTTTGGTAAAGAATATGCCTAGTTCATAGATGTTTAAAGTTATGACAGAACTGAGTCTTAAATAGACATTTCTTAACGTTTAAACAAAACTTCTATAAAAAGTTAGGTCCTAGATAATGATCAGATTCAGATGCGTTTTACCAACAGGTCGTCGTATATCTAAAAAGATGCGTTCATGTGTTTAAGCGTGAAGAGTTTAGCTACAGTTTCAGCCAGCACTAAATACGGAGGCGTGAAGTTTTTTCATGTTTAGTCTTTACATTGGTTTCCCTAGCCTATTCAATTGTTCGCCCCTTGCGAACAATTTTTATATAACATCAAAGTACCTAAAGGTTTTTCCTCAAACAATAAAGAGAAACCTTAGTTTATTTTGACACAATACGAAACTTGAAAATAATTTTATATCGTTACGAAGAGTTGTTTTGTAAGCAAATGTTTTGTGCTTTGACACTCCGATTGATTAAAAACATACATGAAGGTACAGTAACGTATCCGCTTCATTCGTATTGTACAGCTCAGGAAACACGTTTTCAGAAATATTGAAATACATACTTACAGTCAAGATATTATATATTACAGTAAATCTGACTCCAGTCTTGCCAAGATGTACCGTGTTACCCAGTTAATGGGTTGTGGAGGTCTGGTAGGCAGCCGCTCCACGTAAAACACTGGTATTCAGCTGAACCGGTTTGACTGGAAGCCGTCCCCAATGTAGTTGGGAAAAGGCTAGGCAGATGATGATGATGACTTGCAGCCAAGATCCATTGTCTCCACACAGTCGGTGCCTCGGAATCATCGCTGATGCCAGTCCGGGAAGAGGTGGCGTGACGATCTAGACGCCTATAGCAAGGGTTGGTATGAGGTGACTGAGAAAAAGGATAGGTACCGGGAAGGATTTGGGTAGGGATACTTTACCCAATAAAGAGCCAGTACCTATACGGTAAATACAGATAATATTTCAACAACCGTTGCTTTTCAGTATGCAAATCGTCGGCCAAAAATATTGGCTAAAGTATCAGGCACATTGTAAAATCAAATACCTACACATCAAAAACAATTTAGTTACTATAATTTACCGTTATAATACTTGGTTGACTAAAGCCCAATCGGGCATCCCTACTATACAAATTCGCCAAGTGGACCGGACGGAGAGCAAACAGCACCGCTATAGATTTGGAACACAGGGTATGCATACCAGCTCAAACAACCTTGGACAGAGTGATTACATTAACGGGTAAATCAGTTTCTGAAACCAGAACCGGAAACTTTCTTCAAACTATTGCAATTCTAGTTCGGAACTTTAGTTTGAGTTTTGACATTTTGACAAAACAACACCTTTGGAAAATTAAATGGGGCCGAAACAATAATTGTCCGTTATTTAATTAAAATTAACAGTTATTCATGCTGGAATGACTGTCAAATATCCTATTTTAAAAATACACAAGTTACAAATCAACGTAGATAACGAACTCGATCGAAACAATACCAATTTCCCGTTTTTCGGCGCGGAAACGTCCACAGTTTATTGAAAGTGTTGAAACAGATGAACACGCCGAAATATGATTTAACACCAATTAAAAGGTTCTTTTTGCTGCCGTCCATGGGTTTGTCAAGCATTTCAATTAATTTTTTTCACTTGATCGATCAGTTCGCGCGAGAACAAAGCAATTACGACATCGGAACGTAACCGATAGCAATTAATTTGTTTTCGCCTCCGCGAGCAACCGTCCGAACGCGCCCTTTGTAGGCGTCAATTCGACGCCTTTTATATTAAATTTTTGTTTGGATTGAACTTTAGGTACAGACAACGAATTCCTATCCAGAATAACTTTTAGTGTTTTTATTGCCTAATAAGCCTTAGCGTCAGAAATAGCTGAAATTTAACGAATCTGTTTTGTTTGAGTCCTCCGACGGGAAACTTGATCGTGTTGAAGATGTCTTATATAAGTTAAAACTTAGTAAAGTACTATGAATATATAAGTACGACCTTGAAGATATCAAAATCTTGCAGAAATCACTTTTATTAAAATACTGTTGACGGGCAGGCATGCAGATCGTTAAGCCAATTAAATTTATTACAAGCAAAGATTTTTCAGCGTATGATTGATTTATGAAATCCAATAATCCCGCAGGATAAATTTCAAACGTTTTGAAAGCCATAAATAAAGCAATAATCATTTCTATTTGCATACACAGATAATAAAAACGCGTATATTTAACGTCGTCCGGCTTCATAAAGAATTCCTCGATCCAGAAAATATGTATTTCCCTAAAGTAATTCTCATGTTGGGTAATATGTGTAAGCGGGGTTTAGTAGGGTAAATCGGGACGCAATATTTAAAACAAGCTTTTATGCCCGAGCAAAGACGGGCTTTCAGGAGACCAAAGAAAATAAAAAAACTGTAGATTTACTTTTCAACGTGTATAGATTTTTGTACAAAGGCAATTTTACTGGCTTCATTTTGTCTAATAAAACCTTAAAACATCACACATCGTTCGTGTTTTTGATGTTTAACAAATGGTACATATTTTTAAAGGTTACATTTTTATATACCAAGCATTTCGTAGAAATAACATTCAATTGAAATTTTAGTAAATATATTTAATTCATATTTTGACATTTATAAAAACGTCCATGAACATCTAACCTAAACATAGGTACATGCCTGTGATGTGAAACCAAATGATGGTGAAATGATCGACTGAGTCTATCCCAATCCACTGCTGGACTATCAAGTTATGACACGAAACCCATTGATTAATTTGTGGCAAAACTTGTCTTAATTTTCAGGTATCGAAAATATGATCCGTCATAATAGCGTTCGTTGTATTATTTTGGCACTTGTCTCACCGCCGGCGATCAGCGAGTAGCGAGTGAAAAGTTTCGATAGTTTTGACGCTCGGCTTTCAGCGAGTGCTTTTGTGCGACGGGCTTTTACTCGCATTACTCGCAATACTCGCTCCGGTCCGCGCTATAAGTAGAAATTACCGCTGTTAGATGTGTTCTGAACGCCAAGCGAGCATCGTCGAGCGAGTGTCGCTGAGCGAGTGCAATCTTTGATAGCTCTTGTCGCTGCGATCAACTAGAGGTAAGAGCATGTATGTGTCTCTTTTACTCAAACGAGATCTATATCTTTTGTCCTTTTCCTCAGCGGTAAAAGCAAATAGTCGATAGCTAATCGCTTCCTCGCCGGTGGTGAGACAAGTGCCTTTTCAGTAGGTATGTCACACATCGAGATCGAGACTCAACATTTCTCCCACGTAGACGTTTCGCTACCGTGTCGGCAGCTGAATATATCAGATTTTATCGTCATTTTAGCGATACTTACAAGGTAGGTATCGGAAAAATATGTTTACGACGAAATGTCAATTAAAATTACTTCTTTGAGTTTTATTTAAAAATAAATGTTTACCATTGTTTCTTACTAAGTACTTTTAAGTAAGACCAGGGCGGGAAGTCTCGATCTAGTTACCTAGCGACCGAAATTCGGTAAAGTCACCCGTACACAGTCAATTTCCGCTTCATCTTGATCGTAGATCGCTAATTATGTTATACTTCCCGCCCTTGGCGGAGTTTTCCCCTTTGTACTTTATCTTTTGAATTATTCAAATAAAACAAAAGATTTATTTACGCCCCTTAGGCCCACTTGCATAAACTAGATACCTACTTTCAACTCCAAGTTAGTTCTAAACACATAATGTTTCTATTTTTTGTTATTTAACCTCGTGTTAGCAGCTAACTCTGAGTTAAAAGATAACTATGGTTAGCGCAAGTGGGCCTCAAACAGCAAGCTACCTCAAGAATAGTTCAGGTCCAGGTCAATCGTATACGATTGAATTATATTAATTTGGGCTGCGTGAGACAATACCGTAGTTTGAGACACTTTATTTACAGCAGTAGTAGTTGGTAGTTGTAACAATTCTGCCAGGGCTGCGGAGTCATTTGATGATTTCCCATCCTTAAAAGAAAAGGGTTGCGGAATTGGTTCAAAAGAGTCCCCGCGGCCCTGGAACGGAAAGGCCATTAGGAGGAACACGGATCGGTTTTGGTCAATAAGCGACACTCCCTTCTGCTTCACCCAGAGCAGGAGGATTCATTTGATGATACCACAGCTTTAAAAAGAACTAGCCAAGTGCCAGTCGGACTCGCACACGAAGGGTTCCGTACCGTAAACCTTAATTTTTATTATTTCTTGTTATAGCGGCAATAGAAATACGTTTCTTGAGATATAGCCCGCTGACAGACAGAAGGACGGACGGACGGACAGCAGAGGCTTAGTAATAGGGTTCCGTTTGTTACCCTCTGGGTACGGAACCCTAAAAAAAGGCACCTAGTTGTAATACAAATTATATTTTTAATCAGACACAAAAGCTAGTAATAGTGCATCAATAATTCTCGTCCTTACCGTTTTCGTACCCTTGATCCGTATTTCATATTGACTATCATTTCCCTAAGATGTTGAGTCCGATTTGACCGACTCTCTGTAGTAGGTTCCCATCGGACACGTATGTCGAGACACCGGGTCACGAAGAATGAGCAACGTAACGAACGTGCAATAAACCGAAGACGTGATATCTACCTTTTTCTGCCAAACATCTGGTAAAATGTTACGTTGAACGGCCACCCATCTACAAATGACAGACATTACGGAAATCTTAACAGAAAATCGATCGGAAAGGCTCAAAATAAAACACAACTGTGTCAAGAACTGAATCAAAGTAAATATTAAATTCGTTTTCAGTCAGAAAAAAATGAGTTAAATAAAAGACAAGAGATAAAGGGCAATACTAAAGCACATCATTTATAAAATGAACACGAATGGTACCATAAACTGGAATCATGAAAGTTTATTCCCTGTTTTAGTTAAGGGCGGACCATTCAATCGTGACGTAAAAAATTTACGATCACACGTCAAGAGAAACACCAATGAGGCTGTAAACAGTACCCTTCCGATACTTAAGTATCTTCTTGTAAAAGTTCATTAGCAATTAACGTTATCTACTTTAGCGAATACGTCATTACCTGTCTTTATTAAATAACGCCATGTTATATATGTTCTTCCTCCTTTTCTTTCAAGGGACAAATCATTCTAACCTGGTTTTGTTAAAACCTTAAGCCCCGGGCACGAAGGAAAATATATTCTATATAAGCTGTTTTCTTAGAGATTTATTCGAGTAGGGTCACATAAAAAATAGAGTTGGCTTTCAGATGTAGCCTCGCGTACAAATCCTGAAATATCGCTCCTCATTTCAATTAGTTCAGTCGGTTAAAAATTCAATACAAGTAGCACAGTGCTTTGGACTTAAAAGGAGTGTAGTTCATCGTAGTGTTTTAAAAGAGAAAATCTAAAATAAACTTTGAAAAGGAAGTCTCATTAATAGTGCAGCAGAAATTATCTTATTTTCAAGGAGAAAGTGTTAAGATATTTCTTTAGTCCAGTACTAAAATAAAATAAAATCAACGCAATTTATTTTTCATAAACGTGGGAGAATGTTTACCTTCAAAGTAAATAGCAAGTGGTTGTGTATTAACCGAAATACATCTAGCACCACATTCGGCTGTCAATTACAACTATCAGATTTAGATAGAAGTTTCAAAGTAATAAATATTTGAACAGTAACTTAGCGTCGTATTTATAAGGTCGAAGGTTCGTATCTGTTCGGACATGTCTCAATTATTCAATGCGAAAAGATCGACACCTGTTAAAACTTTGAATTGATCGACTATCAAAGAATCTATACTAATATATAAAGCTGAAGAGTTTGTTTGCTGAGAAGTAGCGCAGGTCAACTAGTTAGATATAAATGTGGAATCTTTTTATCTGGGACTTTGAGTGATTGGATAAACTATATACTACTCTGTCAAGAAAGTACCGGGAAAAGATCAATAATACACAAAATGTCTGTTATTCATCCAAATTTATTTTATCACCTGCAAAGTATGCTCCTTGAGAAACGATACACTTGCGCCAACGAATAATCCATTCATCAAAACATTTTTTAAACGCTGCTTCCGGAATTGAGTTCAGTTCTCGCCGCGAATTCTCCTTTATGTCTTCTATCGATTGAAAACGGGTGCCACGAAGTGGTAATTTGAGTTTAGGAAAAAGAAAAAAGTCAGCAGGAGCCATATCTGGTGAATATGGTGGTTGCTGGATGGTATTTATTGAGTGTTTGGTTAAAAATTCGTTCACAATGATAGCCTTGTTCGAAGGCGCATTGTCGTGGTGCAAAATCCAAGAATTTTCTTTCCACAAATCTGGCCTTTTTCGTCGAAATTGCTCTCTTAAACGCCGCATAACGCTCAAATAATATTCTTTATTTACCGTTAGACCTTCCGGTAAGAATTCAGAACACCGCTATAGTCAAAGAAAACAGTCAACATGACTTTGACTTTTGATCGACTTTGGCGTGGTTTTTTCGGTTTCGGTTCAGTTGGAAGGCGCCACTCCGAAGCTTGTTGACTAGTTTGCATGTCAAACTCGTAAACCCACGTCTCGTCACCAGTAACAATGCGTTTCATGAATGTTAGGTCCGAACTGACTCGTTCTAGCATGTCCTCAGCGACTTTCATGCGATTGAGTTTTTGGAGAAAATTCAGATCTTTTGGGACTAGCCGAGCAGCAACATGTTTCATACCCAAATGATTAGTTAAAATGGTACGGCGAACTCGTGAGATACAGAAAGTTCGGCGGCTATCTCTCTCAGAGTTGAATGGGGATTTTCAGTCACTATTTCCTTCACTTTTGCGATGTTAACTTCAGTTGCAGACGTTGACGGCCTACCAGAGCGAGGCAAATCTTCCATCACATCTCGACCGCTTTTGAACGCTTTGAACCACTCATAAGCACGAGTTTTTGATA
Organism: Lacanobia oleracea; assembly: GCA_950371165.1. Lineage (NCBI taxonomy): Eukaryota > Metazoa > Arthropoda > Insecta > Lepidoptera > Noctuidae > Lacanobia > Lacanobia oleracea. The sequence continues at coordinate 16,379,259 of OX493387.1, read as the reverse complement.
AAGTCGATTCACCGTAAGCCTTCTGTAACATTTTCAGTGACTCCGAACACGAAATTCCATTGGCGATGCAAAATTTAAGACAAACTCTTTGTTCGATATTTTTGTCCATTATGAAATTCGCAATACACACTATATATGATATTACTAAAACCAGCACTGTATTTAATATAAATAACAGATGCAACACAAACTCCGCGCCAAAATGGAAAACAGTTGTGCCAATCTAACAACTACAAAAAAACAAAAATTTGAATTTGGAACCATAAACAAATCATCCATTCCCGATACTTTTTTGACTGAATGTATAATATTTTCTCAAAACGTTTCAGTATGCTAATTCTTTTTAACCGACTTCTTCAAAAAGGAGGAGGTTCTATGTTTGGCTGTATGTATTTTTTTATATGTATGTTCACCGATTTCTTCGCCATTTGTGGACCGATTTCAAAAATTCTTGAGGTGATCCCATTGTCACCAAGTCAGAATCTGATGATGGAATCCCATGAAAATCGAGGGAAACCCTCAAATTTTATAGGCACATAAATCTACAATGTTTTTCATGAAATTTCTAATGCAATTCAGATATTTGTGCCTGATAATCATCATCTCATGTTGCTGAGCTGATGATGGAAGGTATAAGTCAGGATCTGATGATGGGATTCCATGAAAAATGTTATGTGATTTGGATGATTCTTTTATTGTTTGGAAGAGTATTTTCCCGGACGGGTTCCATTTTGATCTGATGAAGAACTTCGGAGGTAGGCAACAGAACTCTTGAATCAATGATTGCAAATGGATCGGGATTTCTGAAATGGCATGTCTGTTGGTTTACACCAGTTCATAACATAACATCACGCCAGTCGCTGTGTTTGTGGTTTCAGCTTTTTAGTGGTACGCAGGTACCACTAAAAAATTAAAAATTAAAATCTTTTTTACAAAAAAATAAAACCGACTTCCAAAACCAAAACACTACAAAGTAACCTTAATTTCGGAAGTCGGTGTCAAAAACTAAAAAGTACCAAAAACACCGACTTTCAAAAGTTTGTTTTCAGTATTTTAATATCTTAAATAAAGTTTTGGAGTGGCTACCGCGTACCGGAAGACGCAGCTTTGGAAGACCTCCCACAAGGTGGACCAATGACCTGGTGAGGGTCGCGGGCAGTCGATGGATGCGAGACGCATAGGACCGGTTGTTGTGGCGACATTTGGGGGAGGCTTATGTCCAGCAGTGGTCGTCTTTTGGCTGATATGATGATGATTTTGATAAACTAATGTTATAAATGCGAAAGAGTGAATAATTGTTTGTAACGTTTTCACTCCTAAATCACTGAACCGATTGATGAATTTTGGTACAGATATCGATAGGTAGAAACGGCATGTTTTTTACGAAAATCTAGAGTAATAAAAAGTTAGGGAAAAGCTAGCAATCGTTTACTCTCGTCTGCTTGCACTGAAGGGAAGATTTTCACAACCAATGCCATCGTTTTCAGGAGCAGTGTTTCCATTGAAGATCAAATTAAAAAAAATAAGGGGAATAAATGTTTATTACATTTATTATTTTAATGTTTATGTGTTTGGTTGTGTTGTTTTTATGTTCTCTAGAAGTTTTGGTTTAAACTTGGTGATTGAAACCTTACCTGATATAGCACCTGCCCAGTGAAAATACAACTCTTTCTTGGAAAATCGTGAATTTAAGTGATGGTGTTGCTTACACCATCCAAAAAAAATAATAACTAAACAACATTCGAGTAGACAGTATTTCTTTAAAACACGATCCATAGGCTGTCAGTCCACTGAAACGGAGAGGAGAGGAGCAGAGTGGAGCTGTGGCAATATTAACCAATGGAATTGCATAAAATCTCCGCTCCGCTTCGGTGGACGGGTAGTTTAAAATTCATACGAAACCGCGAAGCGGAGTGAGGCAGCGGAGCGGGGAAGCGGAAATAAACGGCCGCCCGCGCATATAACTCTTTACATGACTTCCACACAGTCCGCCGCTCCTCACTACCTCGATCCTCATCATTGGACAGACACAGTCCGCAACTCTTCTCCGTTGCTCCGCTCCACTGCCTCGCTCCGCGTCAGTGGATAGGTAGCCATGCTGATGAGCACTCCTAAAGGTCGTGATCGAAGATATTTTTAAGCCTAACTGTATTAAAACAGTTAATTAAATCGGTCAAAATTCTGTACATTTTAGACAATTCTTAATTAACTGTTACTATTTATTTATATGTTGAAGGAAAATATCTGTATCTACCATCTTCTATACCAACGTCATCAAAATCGGTTCCGAAGGCGTGAAAGCATCACAAATAAACCCACGTTCGCATTTATTATATTGGATAGGATTAACGTAATTTTACAGGATATTGTCGTGAAGCGACTCTGTGGAAAATGCGATAAATTTTTAGTGTTGCAATAGACGACAAAAACTGCATAATCCTCAAAAGAGCCACTTTGATTGAATAAAAAGTAGCTTTCACAAGTAATTTAAATTTGCAGGCAGAGTGAATAAAAATGCAAAAATACGCTTTTTAAACACAGTTGAATATCTTGAAATGGAGAAAAGAAAAACAGTGTTACAATTTTATCTGTCGAGTTTTGTGAGAGAAACTAGACTAGAAGTAGATTGTTGCTTTTTGAAGACAGACAAACAACTGCAAATAAATTATGAGATATTTAATAAATTATGAGATATTTATGATATATCATCATTTGAAATGTATGTACACTTAACATCAGTTAAACAGAACAACAACAAAAACTAAAGGAGATACAGTGAGTTGAAGACACGCATGACGTCATATGGCTTGGTAAAATGTACCAAATTTACCAAGCCAGATGACGTCACGCGTCCTTTAGTTTTTGTTTACGTGAAAAAAGAAAAAAATACGTGTCGAATATTTTTTGAAAATCTATCAGACGGACTAATTAGATTTTTTTAGTAAAATACCCCATTCCAACCGGTAAATAACAATTTATTACTGTTCTTCAACATAACAGCCGAAAGACGTCCACTGCTGATCATAGGCCTCCCCCAAAGGGCCCGGTTTGCCATAATTGCCATGCTTGACAGGCGGGTTGGCGATCGCAGTGTATGGTTGCGTTTTACTGAGTCTGCTCCCCATTCTCTGGTGAGTCCCTTAGTCGCCTGTTACGACACCCACGGGAAGTGATGGGATGGTATTATTATTTTACGGCACCATATGGCACCGGCCGATACCATACGGTGGATGTGATTATTACTGTTACCATTCATAACATCCGGATTAACAGACAATTAAGATAATATGTTGTTTGCACTGTATTATCGCATATATCCTATTAAGAACTTTTTCAATTAAACCTACCTCCCTGTAATCTCTTGAGCCAAATTAAACTCCAGACATTCAAAAGTGTGGCAGAAAAAGCTCTTCTTCAAATATTAAGCCCCGGAAGGTGCGATAAGTAAAACATGAGTTCGTTTAGATTCAAACATTAAAATGTTGACTGCCGCAGTGACGAGGGTCAAATAAACTGAAAACGTGGACGCCTTCTGGTTCATTTATAACTTCGCGCACACTCCCTTATGGGATAAGCAGTAAACATAAAATGACACACGCGTCTGACACATTCTAATCGCTCAGAAATATCGTTACGACCGCAACGAATTAGGTTGGCAAACTAACCTGGGCTTTTTTATTTTCCAACGTATTAAACTACCATTTTTATTTTCATAATAATAACTTCAAACTATTCGATATACGAGTATGTAGTTTCCAGTTTGATTACCTAATATGTATACGGTCCAAAAAGTTACGTAAAACAATACCTGAATAAACCGACACGTTTACATATTTCAGTTTTCCGAATAATAGTAGTTAAACGAATCGTATCGTATTTCGTTTCTAACGTTTACCTGAACTAGACCGAATAGTTTTTTGAACCAAAAACTCGTTTAAAAGCGGATATTGCATTCGAGAGCGTTCCAGTTAGATCGATGCTATGTAAACTATTCTTTTGCGTATTAGTATATTTCTTTCCTATGCAGAACTCGGAACTATAAAGATTAACGCAGTGGGGAATCAGCCCGTTTGGATGATCCTATAAGCAAAATTGGATAAAGGAAAATCTATGTTTTTCTAAAGAGAAAATCTGTAAGCTTGGCTCTTTGTGCCGGAAATTTAAACACGCCTTACTTGTACACAGGTACACGACCAATGCTCAACACAGTTAAGTATAAAGCCAAAGTAAATAAATGCACGAGCTAACTAATGCAAATGACTAATTAACCCAAACTTCGGAATACATCACCCATGTCAGCTTAAACCTACGTTAATGTAGGTATGCCACTAACGCTAAACGGACTGTAATCGCACAAAAAATAAAAATATGTTTCCGTAACGAATAAACGTTGGAAATGCCGAAATATGGGGAATTAAGTGGGGCTTAAAGCTGGAGTGGTCGGGGGCGATCCTGCACTCCAGTAAAATATTAAACGTTTGGGTAGATCGTAATTAATAATGTGCTACATACCACGGGCCGCTGGGCCGCCTGGACGTCTACCGGCCGGATATAACGGAAAAATTGCCGGATCACGGCCGAGAGCCGGTTAAAATTCTGGGAGCAATTTTAAGCTTTGCCGTTAAAAAGTTATGTTGCTTTTAGGAGACTATGTCCGATGTCCGACCGAAAAACCACTAACTTTATTATGAACAGGATGTGTGCATAATGAAATCGTGAAAGCTCGTACCAATATTTCGAGACTATCGACAGTTTCTACGAAATACATTCATTGGATATTCAAGTAGAAATACCTACTATGTTTCGAATAGAACGCAAATAAACACAGAAACACGTAAAATCTTGTAGCGAAGATACTTATACACAAAATTGAAATCCCTGCACACGATTCTCAGCAAGTATTCGAGCCAAAGATCGATTTAATAAGTCAATAAACCGTCGTCGATTGAGCCAATCTCATTTTATGAGTCCCTCGGCTGCACGATCAGACATCCTAAAAGTTACCAACGACCATCCCAAGAAAACAGCCTGTCTGTGGCGTTTATTCCGGCTCGGCTCATTGTCGATATTCACTCTCCGACTATAATTGCATTTTCAAAAGCCGTCTTAACAGTGCTCTCTGTACACAAAATACAGACTCCTCGTCTATAAGTACAAAATCTTCGAAGTTAATAATCCCATATCGAAAAACAAGATTAGAAGGCAAGATAATAAACATTTTCATTTTCACGACATGATTTTGTTAAAAAATGCTTAGAGGCACACTTTTCAAAATTAAATTTTCTTATCTTTACAACTGACTAACCTTTCCTTATCACGTGCGCAATAAGGAGTTTCTCAATCCGACGTAGGATTTTAAATTAAATTAAATGTAATATTTGTGGCAACGAGGAAAAAAATGCTGATTTAATATACTTTTAAACGGAACTATTCTTTAAAAAAATATTTGGCTCTACCGTTTCTGCGAACGTGATTTTTAGTGCTAGATTATTTACTTTAGGTATGTTCGATATTAACAATCTAGCCTGAGTTTCCAGAAAAAAAAAACATATTTCATTAAATTTTATGTACCGGACGGGCGTGATCGACTGGAACGGGGGTGTGATGGGGTAGGTCTATCCTTCTTCTAATCCTTCGACGTGAACTGTGACCACCCGACTGCGTCCAGCCGCGCTGACGTCCTGTACCCCCGGTACAGGACGTCAGCGCGTCACTGAGGTTCTCCATACCACGCTTGCAACGTTCTTCTTTCATGCTATTTACTTGCTGTCTTGGGGGTAGATTGGGGTGAGGGATGTATGCTTACCAGGGATAAATAATATGCAGGAATTTGATAACACTGCAGCTAGCGGTTTAAGAGAAAATTCGCGACTATTTTGCTTCTAATTAAAATTTATATATTTCTTCTGCCGGTAACTACGAATTCCTATTTTCTATCTGTTTACTAACGTACTATGTTACTTTACCGTAATGAGGCCCAAAACCACTAACTGTTTTCAGTTTATTTTTAACCGTTATTTTAACTATAACTTTAGTACATTTTCGGCTATATCTAGGTCTATTCTAGGTCTGGATAGGGGTTGATGCACCTCCCTGTAAATCTTCCGAAATTCTCCATCGAATGGAGTGAAAATCAACCCTTCAACCCTGCCCACTAGTGGGCTTGTTGCATTTGACTGTCGAAACTATCTACAAGTGTGAACTTGTCTACTATTAAGGGTTGACTTCCCGAAAAACTGTGCCCCATGGGCAACCAAACTATCTGTCATAGGGTAGGTGCATCATCCCTGTATCCAGATACACAACTTTTGAAGCCACCCCTCCAAGGGTGGAAGTACTATAAGGTCAGGAACCCGGAAGGGGAAAAAATCTGTGTTTTTACATTTTTATAAATAGTGGCTTTATGCCTCGTCTGACCATAAAGATGTGTACATATCTGAATAGGGCTTAGTGCCAGGCTTCTTTCTAGTGCCTACTATTTAAAGTCTAAATATCTAGATTTTCTGTATGTTTAGTAAATGAAGGTGTCTGTAAATGGTGGTTTTTTGTTATCCACCCCATTACCTTTGAGTAACTGTCCTATGTCGGTTTGTGGGAAATGTTCAATACCTGTGTACCTTCATTACCTTTGACATTTACCAACCATCATTCCTATTTAACCATACCTTTCAAGGGTTTAATAGGAATGTGTAGGGGAAATGTGTAGCCCTACCTATCTATTTATTCAAAGAAATAAGTTCCCCAAGAACATCTTATGTGTCCGGGGGAAAACGACAACAAATATGTTTTTTAATACTGTTACATAGCCATGAAACTATAACTATCGTAAATACATAAGCTCTTAAATATTGCATTCCATACATAGGCTCTTATGTACGCGAGTAATATAATACTATTGATGTTTCGTCGCGAACACTTTAATTAAGGTGAAACTGTTTCAGCAGGTATTTATGGTTGACATACTTCAATAAAATAACAATTTCATAGATTTCTACCAAATCTACTATCTTTGTCTATATCATCATCATCATCTGCCTAGCCTTTTCCTAACTATATTGGGATCGGCTTCCAATCAAACCGGGTTCAGCTCAATACCAGTATTTTACGCGGAGCGGCTGCCTACCAGACCTCCACAACCCATTAACTGGGTAACACGGTATTTCTTGGCAAGACTGGAGTCAGATTTACTGGCTTCTGACAATCCATAACGACTGCCAAAGTTCTACAAATGACAGCCGGGACCAACGGCTTAACGTGCTTTCCGAGGCACGGAGGCAACTCCCACAGACCAACCTTGGCAAGCGTTGCTATTATATCTATCTTTCACTATATAAATACTATCAATACATTTAAACTCTTCCATGAATGAGTGACTGACAGACAACGCACATCCGAAACTATTATTAGTCGTAGTCTATTACGTATTAGTCGTAGAAAGCTGAATTTTTACATATAGGTTCCTTGGCGAGTGTAGGGGAGCACTAAGAAAGGATTCCCCGAAATTCTTGCGGGAACGGAAAAAAACGGGAAATACGCACCGTACGAAGTTGCGGGCAAATGCTGGTTGGTTTTTAAAATTCGTAGGAATTAAAGAAAGCATGTGAAAATAACACTCATTATAAGCAGTCGGTAATGAGAGTGAATGAAACAACAAACGAAGCGACGCAACTACAAACATGCCGCCTCCGAACTCGTTAGATGATGGCCAAGTTTGCACGTAAGCTCGGATATGATACTCAACTTACACGGAACACTTCAAGTAAATGTATTAAATTAGCAAATAATCCTACGGCTTTACAGGAGCTTAAATACCTCGTGATAGCACAGTCTTTATATGTTCCGTAGGTCAAGTATACCAATTAGGTATTCTCATACTCCTTGACAGTTTAAAAACGAGTTCCAAGCCTTGTTTGAACATCTAAATGAGTTTTTAATAGATCTCAACTCTACGTAATCAATTTTGCGTTTTTCAGAATGAAGAATGTTAAAAAGGGAGTAAAAGCATAAGAGTCGCTCGGGTGGGTAACGACCACTCGAGCCCAAAGTGGCGACTTCACGTGAGCATCCCTTTGATCCACCATTCATACCGGCCTTGTCGCCTAATGAGATGGTAGCCATTTTGAGAAAGTCTCGCGGTGAATCGAATTCCTGTGATTATAAACAAATAAACAGGAGTAGGATATTTACAGTGGTAATCAATCTATGTAAGCTAATTTTTGCCATGGAGTTTAATTTATCATGGATAACAGTGGGCAGATGTGTTGTGGGACTGCCTTTATGTAGTTTTTTTTACTATTAATAGGTACGCGTTTGACCATTATCTCACCTGATGGTAAGCGATGATGTGGTCGAAGATGGAGCACGTTTTCCTAGAAGTAACCTATTCACTCTTGACTTAAAGACTCCCAGGTTGTAGCTATCAGGAAGCACAGACTCCGGCAAGGAATTCCACTCCTTAGTTTATATAGTCTTCATTCCCTTTTACTGGACGTGTGCGCCGCGCCGGTTTAAAAAGCTACTGAAAAGTGGTAGTTTACGGGCTAATGTGACAAAGCTGCTCGGAGCTTTTAACCGAGATTTTGGAAAAACTAAATGAACGTAGGTATCATATAAGTAAAAGTTACACGCGTAACATTAACCGGGCGCCCGTTCCCTACATATGCTGAACTGGATACATATTTGCTGCAACCGTGAGACTCATAATGTTTTGAGAATTGCTGCCACATCTGTAATATATGTCTTGTGTTGCGTCTTATAAATAATTTCTTTATTTATTTATACCAGTACGAACATTATAAGGTAACTTTAAGTACGGTAAACCAGCATCAAATTCGTCACTAATCATCATCATCTGTCTAGCCTTCCAGTCAAACCGGATTCAGCTGAATACTAGTGTTTTACGTGGAGCGGCTGCCTACCAGACCTCCACAACCCATCAACTGGGTATCACGGTACTTCTTGGCAAGATTGGAGTCAGATTTACTGGCTTCTGACAATCCGTAACGACTGCCAAAGATCTACAAATGACAGCCGGGACCAACGTCTTAACGTGCTTTCGGAGGCACGGAGGAAACTCGGTATATTAAGATGGTCACCCATCCACAGACCAACCTTGGCAAGCGTTGCTTAACCTAAAAGATCGACCCGTGCGGCTGTTATTATTTAGCCACGAGCTGCAAATTCGTCAATAATCTAATTTATAATTAAATACGGAAGGGTGTTATCACATCCACCGACTAACGTCATCGACTATAGAAAATGGGAACAAGTATAGTCGATTGACATTTCACGGGGGCTAAAAAGGCCACTTTAGGAGAATCATAACATTAATCACGCAACAATCTGTCAAATTCCATTTTCATCTTTATCACTATCAAATTAGGTTCAAGGTTGATTTGGAAAAATTGACAGTTACAGGTAGCGTGATTGGCTTTCTGATTCTGCTAAAGTGACGTTTTTAGAGGGGCTGGAGAATACGACCGATTTAGTTAGACATTATTGCTCGACGTCATAACACCCAAACTAATTACAATAATTAGTAACTAGTAAACTCTAACAGTAAGACGAACGGCGATGCGCCACCGGTACATGGTAGACCTCCCACCCACACGCACAAAACGTTTTGGGAACACATTCATAATGCGTACAACTAAGGAGTGGAATTCCCTGCCAGAGTCTGTGTTTCCTGATAGCTACAACCTGGGAGTCTTTAAGTCAAGATTGAATAGGTTACTTCTAGGCAAGCGTGCTCCATCTTCGACCACATCATCGCTTACCATCAGGTGAGATAGTGGTCAAACGCGTGCCTATGAATAGTAAAAAAAAAGAAGAAAAGTAAGTACATTTATTTACAAAGTCTCTCAATATTCCCTAGTAAGCTACATCTGTAATTCAGCATGCAGCACTCAGTCGTACGGTATCATAAAACAGTTTAAATTCAAACATTTAAAACTTCATCTTGCAGCCGGCCAGTTAGCCACAACCTTGTTTGGCATATTTCGGCTGGCGCGTATTTGGCAGCATTATGTCATAAAATGTAGGATTTCTTTACTTTGTACACTTTGTACTTGTGCTCTAACCGAGTCCAAACTAAGTCTTTTAGTGTTTTAGGGGACTGTGGCTAAGCTGGTGGTTTTTACGTGTTTACTGTTTGGCAATTTTCTTTTACGAAACCATTTGATTTTTTTACACCGTAAGTAGATTTTTACGGTCATCGTGCCTTTGAACTCTTAACCTAGATTTTTATGCTTCTAAGTCAAATTTTGCTTGCCCGCTTCGACATTTTCACGTTGTGGTCGGCGGTATCGCAGAGGTTACAATGTCTGCATTTTTCGTGGTGCAGAAGACGAAGAAGAAATGATATAGTTTGCGACTCTGCTTCATATCCATACCGAACTGCCGTTCCACCGTAATAAGCGATATTGCGAGAGAGCAGGGTAGTTAGGTTCGGTTACTAATCGGTTTCTGCGATTGTTCAGGGTTTTGAAAGTGGAGCACGGATAGTTAGATCCTGTGTTAGGACTGTTGAGATATCACTATCACTACATATAATGAAACAAAGTCCTCCGCCGCGACTGTCTGTCTTTTCGCGATAAACTCAAAAACAACTGCACCGATTTTCATGCTGTAAATGGATAGAGTGATGGTTCTCGAGGAAGGTTTTAGTGAGGTAGATTTCGGGGTTTTCCCAAAGTAAAAGTTGCTTATAATCATGTGTACTTTCACTGCCTAAGAGGTTGCTGGTGTTTTACAAATAACCATGTATAATTGGTGTAGAAGAAATAAGGGATTCTTAAGAAAAATACAGCGCGGACGAAGTCGCGGGCGAAGTGCTAGTTCAGATTATTTTAAACTACCCGCACGCAAAAAAAAAGAAAATACTTCCATCTGAACCTCTACAATATTCTCAGGTCAGGAAATATTCATAGAGTAGCAAAACATGCGGTATGATTTTTCCTGCGTGACCCAAAGCATTCGTGGTAAATTAAATTTTTCCTCTAGTCAATTTGGACTTTTTGGACACTGCTCCAATACCTGAAAAAAACCTAATTTAGTTAAGAATTTTACCTACTTAGCTTGTTTATTTTCGGTGTTTCAAGATATTTATAACATAATAATTATCTATGTGAAAAGTAATTTATCTGTTTCAGCTATCTCCGAGAATTTCGTTTCTTCTAGTGCGAGAAGTGAGAAACAAATTGCGTGACGGGTGTCGTACACTCGTGTCGCAGTGTCGGAATGTAGCTGAACATCGGCCTAGCGTCAACAGTGCGGAAACATGACTCAAACGTGCATGGTGTTGCCATTTAAGTCGCCCTCTTAGCTCGCTTCCAAGTATCGGGTTGGCGCTGAGTGTTACCAGATACGACTGTTACAAATAGTGAAGCTTTACTTTATTCCCTGAGGCCATTTATCTGTTAATCCTTGGGAACTATCCTTATACTCCTATTAGGAAATCCTAACTTATATCATGTGTATAATAGCGATAGTCGGCTTATTTCTCAATTCTGCACAAACTTCTGAACCGATTCGTTTGAAATTCGGTAAACATATAGACCACTTTTCATCCACTCATACAAACAAGTTGTTTAAGTAAGCATCTAATGGCGAAACACAAAAGGCGTTGAAAATAAATGGGGAGGCCTTTGCCCAGCAGTGGGACAGCATCGTCATCATCATAATCAGCCGAAAAATTTCCAATGTTGGTTCTCCACCAAATGGGGGGGTTTGCCATAAACGTCTCGCTTGACAAGCGGGTTGGCGATCGCAGTGTATGGTGTTGAGTTTAACAAAAAACGCTGCTGCCCATTCTCTGGCGTGACAGCATAGGTGAGAGGAAAAATAAAGTATCCAGTGACACCTGTAATCTTTGCCGGTATCGGTAATTAAACACACCAATTAGTAACATCAATACTAATAATACCCAGCTGATATCTAATTCACAGAGCACAAACCCCACATACGGAGGGTTTAACAGAATTAGCAGATTCGCTGCACTCGAAGTTCCACGAGAAGCAGACAAAGTCATTTCATAGCCAGATGGCATTTCACAGTACTACCAACTAGTAAATATGTACACCAACGTACATAGATATATAATTTATTTGCTCCGTAAAGTTTCTTCGCTGTACATTTTGTAACGGTTGGCACTTGGCATACGGCAATAAATTGTTCATAGTACACCTGCTGGAAATTAATCTGCGAAAACTTAGTGTCTGCTTTAGAAATAGGTTTTGTTTTCAAGCGTGAATAGGAAAGAAAGTTGATTTCTTTAGAGAAGCTTTGAAAGGCGCTTTCCTATTCAAATAAAGATTACTTTTAGGCACGATTTAATTTAATGAAATCATTGTATTATGTTCCCTCAAAAAGTTAAGTAACTACCCCTTTTAATTTTGATGAAACGACAATGTATGAACACGATGTTTGGAAAATGGCTTAAAAAATTATGACCTTTATCAAGCTTTCAGTAATTCCACGCGAAAACTTTGTTGTTGTTTTTATCTTCCGGTCCGGTAACGGTTTGGGTAAAATTACAAACTGGTTGGTACTACCAACATACTTAAATAATTATCAGACGTACCTCATTTGAAACACCAATGGTCGCAACCTTTTTTTTTTTATTTTTTATGGGAAAACATCTAATGACTTCTCCCGGTCTGGGCTGAGCGAGAGGGAGTATCAGACTCTTTCTGACTAAATTCACCGTGTTCCTTCAATCGTCCTTACGATCAATTCCGGAACCCTGGCAGGCACTGGCCCTAGCGGACCCGTCAATAATGCTAACATGTCTTTGAGGCGCACGTGGAACACAACGCGCCGTCTACCCGGGCCTGTTCCTTATCGGATGGCGACCCATTGCTCGCCTACGACTACCAACGCTCTTGGCGTCTCCTGCGGCGGCTGGGGCGTGGGGATTGCCTCTTCCTCACGCGACCCGTCTCCTGCTACGCTTGCATTACTGCTTCGCAGAAGAAGGTGACTGTTTCCCATGCCCTCTCACTCCGGACCATGGTTTGGAACAGGGCAGAGAAGCAGAGGTTGCCGCCGCCGATCGTCGCTAAGAGGACACAGTGGTGCTCCGCCTTAGTGGGGCAGACCTCCACCGTACACTTCACCATATCTTCTAGATATATGCGATCCACACAACAGTGACATCCGTAACTCCTCTACACACCACTCGTACACATACGCGAGGGCTCTCGTCTCCAGATCCCATGATGTCAATTCAGCAAGGAGTCGCAGCCTTGTTGCTCCTAATACCCTTTGCGTTCCAGGCCGCGGCGTCTCTTTCGAACGGATTCCGCACCCCGGCAGGCACTGGCCCTAGCGGGTCATCTCCCATGCTGACAGCTCCTTGAGGCGCGCGTGGAACACAGCGCGCCGCCGACCCGGGCCTGGTTCTGATGGGACGGTGTGCCACCCAATGCTCGCCGTCCGCAGGCCCTGTGACCCCCGACGCCCGGGGCGTCTTCCTCGGTTGCGGCGGCTGGGTAGTGAGGTTTCCGTCTCTCTCACACGTTCGGCATCCTCCTTCGCTAGCATTACTGTTTCGCAGAAGGAGGTGACCGCTTACCATGCCTCCTCGCTCCGGACCATAGATTGAACCAGGGCCGGTAGCGATAGGTCGCCGCCGCCGATCGCCTCTACGAGGACCCGGTGGTTCTCCGTCCAAGCAGGGCAGACCTCCACCGTATGCTCCACCGTGTCCTCCGAGCGATCCTCGCAGTGTTGACACCCGGGCGTGTCCTCCCGCCGAATCCGAAACAGGTATCTCCTGAAACAACCGTGTCCGGTGAGTACCTGCGTCAGACTCACGCCACTCCTCAAAGAGGGGACTAATCGCCTGGAAGCCAGATAGCCCTGACCTGCTGACGGACGCGTTCAGGTGGCCATAATGTCTCGGTTTCAAGACCCGGATATGTGCCATTTGATATTTATGATTCCATCTGAAATTCCTCAGTTTTCTTTTCCTGGTTGATGGCAATAGTCCTGGCCCATGTTATATGGAACTTAAACATATCTGGTAAAAAAGGAGTACTATAGGGACTTGCATATCTGCCTAAGCCTTCAGGGAATACAGATGTGTGGCGTTATGACAAACACTATTGCAATTGAAGCGTTTATTAATGCATGCAAAATTTGGCGATGACGATTAATATATGAAGATGGTATTGACTTTCTAAGATTAATTTATCTTGAAATAGGAAACAAATTTATATGTCTGACATTATATAGCTACCAGCATTATTAAAATACATGTAATAAGTACCTACTAATTAGATATAGGTAGGCAGGAATCATGAAGCATTTTTTTTGGATTTGGTTTGGGAGGGGCTAGATAAGAGAGGCATTAATAAAAGCCTCTCTTATCTAGCTTTTGATTACTCTATCAATTACAACCCAGGCATTACCTGCAAAATCTTTGTGTGTGTGTCTAGAAAATTTGCAAATTATCTTTATGAGCAAAAATAACACCGTCCAAAGATGACTGACTGACTGCAACATAAATAAGTAAAAGAACATCGCCATGTTTTTTTCAATTTCAATTTTCATCCGGACGAGGTCCCCAACAAATGCACAAAACGCCAATAAAATTCGAATACAATTAAAGATTGCAAACAGAGATATCACATGCGGGTCACGAGTGCATAGTGCTCTATACAACTACGGTCTGAATACATTACACAGCACTGCATTCCTAGGATTCAACAGACAGGAGGTATGTACAAGTAGTTTAGAGCAGCTAATTCGGAACACTGTGTAAGCGAATTAAGGTGCCTTAAGAGTTGTAGAAGGAGTTTAAAGGCAGCTTTTCTTGTTCACAGCTTGCCGGTTAATTAGCTCGTCGGCACGCCTTGCCGAACGTATTCCGCATCCTACTTTACCGAGGATCATCCAATGTAGCGTAACGTGCTGCCCGAAACAGTTGCCAGATATTAGCAGGTTCTTTGTGTTCTTTTGACGAAACCTGCTAGTGTACAATAGTAATGGAGTGTGCTATTATGATATACGTTTACCTTTACTGTATTATTTTACTTACTATTGCATAAATTCTAGGTTTTTTTTTGGGACTGTCTTTATGTAAACTTTGATGTTTAAAAATGTGAACACTCTAATTTGAATAAATAAGTTTCTGTTTTTGATTCTACTGATTTAAACAACAAGGTTAGGTTACCAATACTAAAAGTTTTCTATTTTCCTTTGAAAACAACTTACAAGAAAATAGATTCGTACTTCTCCTCGACATCGCTAAACAATTTACAGGAGTTACAATAACAAAGACGGTAGCAATAAAGCTAGGAACAATAAAACTCCCTCGCACCCGAGAATGAAGAACACTATTGTTTAAACATTAAGGGAACAAAACGGGCATCATTAGAGTGTCCATTCCTCTCGTGCTGAGGGAACATAACGCACCATGGCGGTTACTTTAACGTCTCACACATACTTAATGAGCTGGTCGATTGTTCTACCTAAATGGCTCCTATAATTGGATGTCTTTACTGTTTTCGCTTTAAGTATAATTAAAAGTAAGGTGTGGTGTCTACTTGGAAGCGGTTGGTATTGAATCGGGAGGGTTAAAGCGTTTCAGGGAATCAGAATATTGTTTTAGGTATTTTTTATCAGAGGGCTTATACTACAAATTTTTAAGCAACGTTCGCATTGGCATATCAGCCGCAATCTGTCAAAGAAGTCTCAATTTTCATATATTTTGATAAAGTGAAAATTTGTAAATTGGCCATGATACTAGTACAAGTTCTACGATTTTAAGCCAGAATCAGATCCAGAGGTGCCTCGCGGTGCGAAGGTGCGAGGTGCTTCGGCCTCGCGAGCCAAAGGGCCCAGCAGATTAAGCTTTTTTCAACTCGGAGAAATTGTAACTAAGGCCATAAGAAATCCGACTCATTCAGAGTTCATTTGCAATTTTTTTTGAGGTCGCTTTGCTTGCTCTAGCTATTTGAATTCTTTTTATTGTTAGTTACTTTAGTATTGTCAAAATGTTAACCGCGGTGGGATAGGCACTACGATTTACTAAACTAAAATATCTATGGTTATTTTAGTTTAGTTCTTTTTTAATTTTTTATTATTTTTACTATTTTTGCACTAAACTCATAAGAAAATCAAAACTATTAATGTTCACCCTCAGTTGTAGTATCCATTGTCTGAAAAGCTCCTCAAAAAGTCAACCTAGAGGGCCTCGCAAAGTTCCAATCTTGCCCACATCAAATTTTTGTTTCGCATCGCCACTGATCAGATCCATGCTACGAGTGCTACGACGTAGCACACGCGACGAGTCGTAGCAAGGAAAACTGAAAACAGACTATATATTTATTTAACGTGGCCATATTTTTTTTATAATTTATGAATGTTAAAGGTAATTATCGAAATCCTTTCCTTCCAAATTCTCATCGGAAACAATGAATAAAATAAACAACTTAGCTTCACTAAAGTCTAGATAAAAATTGATTAGAAAACCACATTCAAGCAAATAACACTTAAAATGCAAATGTTTAATATTAATCGTTACTCTCCCTTATTTATTTCCCAAGTTACAGCTTGTTGACTTTGTAAAGCGTCGCTGGGGAAATATGCTTTCTTGCTCTGAATTTGTTTCTTGACCGACTGTGGAGTTCACCACTTTTTATATTCTTTGAAGATGCCGATTGTTAGATATAGTATGTACGTCATAGAGATATGTGAAATTTGACGTTTGTAAAATTTTATGCTGGATATAAATATTCTTCCATTTGTACCTACCGTTTTTTTTTACTTTTACAAAGTTTCGTTTCAGTTTCGTCGTCACATTTTTCATCAATACTTTACTCCTATTGGTCGTGGCGTGATTTTAAGTAGCCTATAGCCTTCCTTGATAAATGAGCTATACAAAACTGAAATATTTAATAAATAAATAATATTAGCAGGTATAGATTAATCCAGACTATCAAAGTAGTACATAGTATATCTACATAAGCTAAGCCAGAAAAGAAGTCGCCATCGCTGTCAAAGGGAAAAGTACCCAAAACACTGGCACCATGGCCACGTCGGATGGCACTCACTACTTTGACTATCATTCTGAACGCCAAGCATGATATTATAATATTTTATTTATTAGTAAAATAGTTTATTTATTAAAATTATGTAGTATACGTTTTTCGTTAATTCGTTTTCAGCTATTAATGTTTGACAAAACGATCATGCCAAATTATTGCTGACTAGGTGACCCGTGCTCACTTGGTTGGGCGGTTTTTTTCGGTGTTTTTTTTTAACATTCACAAATAACGTGGCTCTCTTTTGTTTAAGTAATTTTCAAAATTGGCTCATTAGGTAGATCCAGAGATACAACCTCACAAACTTTCACCATATCAGCCAAAAGACGTCCACTGCTGGGCATAGGCCTCCCTCAAGATGTACCATAATCGCCACGCTTGGCAGGCGGTTTGGCAATCGCAGTGCGTGGTGTTGCGTTTAACAGAGAAAGCTGCTGCCCTTTCTCTGGCGAGTCCTTTAGTCGCTTCTTACGACACGCACGAGAAGTGATGGGCTAGTATTTCTCAATTATTTTTTTAGGGCACTACATATATTGCAGCGTTTGGCCTTATACTCGTAGCTCCGTTCATTCGATGGACAATTAACTGTATGTTAAGGTGGTATAATTGTATTAACTACTTTTCCACGCAAAACAACGGACGAAATGGAAGTGTAATATACTCTCTACCTACATGTCCAACAAAACTAGACATTATGAAGCAGGTGGCTCAAAGTCACTGTCACGATATAACGTCCACACAGCTGAGGACCGAGGAGCTCGTGGCTAGATAATAACAGCCGCACGGGTCGATCTTCAAGGTTAAGCAACGCTTGCCGAGGTTGGTCTGTGGATGGGTGACCATCTTAACATAACGAGTTTCCTCCGTGCCTTGGAAAGCACGTTAAGCCGTTGGTCCCGGCTGTCATTTGTAGATCTTTGGCAGTCGTTACGGATAGTCATAAGCCAGTAAATCTGACTCCAGTCTTGCCATGAAGTACCGTGTTACCCAGTTAATGGGTTGTGGAGGTCTGGTAGGCAGCCGCTCCATGTAAAATACTGGTATTCAGCTAAATCCGACTTGACTGGAAGCCGACCCCAATATAGTTGGGAAAAGGCTAGGCAGATGATGATGATGATGACAGCTGAGGACCAAAGAGGAAGACCGAGAATCAGGCTGAATTTCCAAACCGAGCACCAAATCCAAATGCCCAAAAGACGGTCCACTAATAAGCACAATAGGTGATCCACCAATAATACAGTCTAAATTAAACTTCAAGAGCCAAAAACAAACATTCCCACCAAAGAAACAAAAAAAAAATCATAGTCAGACTACATTTTTACGAGCCGATAAGATAGATACATATTGTAACACCGATTGACAATTTTTACTGCCAAATTCTGGTAACGTTTGCCAAGTGTACGAGTACATATCTGTAGTGTAGTGTATGATAGAGAATGGGAATTGGGATGCACCGGCGAGCCGGGAGCGCGACACCGTAAATACACAAAAACTTCTCTGCCAAAGTTCCGCTGCACTTGTTTATGAATACGGCCAGCGCCTGGGGATCGACCAGCGGAATAAATGATGACCTGCGTAATTTTTAACGTAACAAAGTTTATATTGAAAAATCATGCTCGATTTTTTTTGTCTTTATTCTTTAGAATGCAAAGTTTTGGAAATGAATATGTGTGTGTGTGTGTGTGTGTGAAGAGGCAGACTAAAAAAATGACGTAAAAAGGAAATGTGTAAAATATAAGTATTAGTGTATAATTAAATGACTAGTTGACTACTTATTATGTGAGTGCCGACCACTTATAAATTGGGTTTAAGAACAGCAGAATAACTTTTTAGTTTTTGCTGAAGCTAAGCCGCCAAGTGAAAATATTGAGGGAGTAGTGCCATAATTCACCCCTCTTGGAGACCATATAATTTTTCTTTCTATATTTCGTGAGTACATAGATTTATTCAAACTATACTTTTGACTACAAAAGATATTTTTCAAAGTAGGTACCTAACATATCTTTAGGATGGGTTGCGAGCCCTTCCTGAATTCGACTTATTATTTGCAGCAACTAGACTTATCACTATATAGTATAAAACAAAGTCGCTTCCGCTGTCTGTCCCTATGTATACTTAAATCTATAAAACATCGCAACAGGTTTTGATGCGGGTTTTTTTAATCGATAGAGTGGTTCTCGAGGAAGGTTTTACTATATAATTTGAACCCGTGCGAAGCAGGGGCGGGTCGCTTGTGAAAAATAAAAGCCTGAGTTACGGACGGAATAGGTAAGTAAGGAGATGAAAACATGGAAATTCGAAAGGCAATCAAATCATCGGCACCGAAATAGACGCGACAACAGCAAACTTTGCATTCCTAGATCCAAGTCAGCCCTATTGCGAAAAAGTATATTCTGTATGGCTCCAATTCTATATAATAAGTTGCCAAAATGTTGGAGGCAATACACAACGGAAAAATTAAGAAGTAGGTTAAAGAACATTCTTTTAGAAAAAGCCTACTACAGCACTGACGAATTTTTGAATGATAATTTAATCTAACTTCTGTATTTTTATTTACTTTGACATTTAATTGACTAGAATTAAATTAATTAAATTGAATTATTACTTTGATTACTTATTAATTTAATTAATTATTACTTTGACATTTGATCGACTTTGAATTAAATTTATTGAATTGAATTATTACTGCTTGAATTAGTTTTAATTTCGCTAACTATGATAAGTTAATGGCGCTGTTCTGTTGTATTTTGAACTGTTTAATGTTTATAATAGTGGACAAATTTGTAATGATTTCATGTAGATGTAATAAGTATAACCTACCTACTTACATTTGTACGCCGTTAAGGCAAAACATGACTGATATATTATGTAAATTAATTGTAACATCTTGCATGCCATGTGTGTGTATACTCATGTTTTGGACAAATAAATGATCTTATCTTATCTTACCGTCCCCGTGATGAGTAGAGTTGCACAGATTGAACTAGCACATAGTACTCGTACACACAGTAACACAGTCGTACGTGTTCATGTTGAACAAATCTACGGATGCAGGCAGTTCGTTTCATTTTCGACGTAGACGCGATTTCCCGCTCACTGCCCCGCCGATCATTTTTCAGCATTCAATGAACGAAACTCGTGGTCATATCGTGATCTTTTTGTAATTTTTGTTCAAACACACTGTTTGATGTTGTTGTTTTCCTGTAGATAGACTTCCTACCTAAGTACTTATCACAACAAATAGGTACCTATACCTACCAACATTATTCAAGTTTTTTCTTATAACATTATGTTACTTAGATAACCATGAGATTTTTCGGTCCGAAATCTTGTCAAACAAGTAGATGTTTTTTCTCAGGTAGAAACTGGATATAGGTAGGTAATAAATTATGCCGAAGAAAATCTTGTAGAAAACCGGTTTTAATGATGTCATTGTATTTATTTTTAGAAGAGGTATTCCATGGCCGTGCTTAAATACCTAGTACATAGATTATGCACCGAAGGGATAAAGCAGTGTCTTAAGTCACGGGCGGCATATTGGATCCCGAACACAATGAAGAAAAAACTCAAAGACAAGGTGTCTTTGAGTTTATCCCTGAGGCGCATAGGTAGGTACTTACTTTTCACACCTACTGCGAGAAAACTGTGCTCTAGCCATGAGAAGAGGTCCACTGCTAGTCTAGGAGCAGATCGCACGTCCGAAGCTGTGGCTCCACCACTGCAATAATATTGTAGGTACTGAATTTCAGTATCTATAACCCACTGGGCAATAATGTGATTTGAATTTGGAACGCATTTTGACTGCGCTCGCTGCATCTGCGCAAAGCTGAAATAGGCATGGCTCAAATTGCTAATTGGCTTCATGAACTTACTTACGTTAAATGCTACAAAAACCAAATATATTTGTTTTGCAATTAGAAATCGCTCACTACCAGATCAAGATTTAAACATAAAAATACATTCTTGTAAACGAGCCATTAATTATTCCTGTACATGTCCTACAATTAATAAAGTAAAACAAACAAAATATTTGGGTGTTTATGAGATGAGTGGCCTGCTATCTGTTAGGAAATTGTATATCTGCGCCGCCGTCAGAAGAAGAAAGGATATTATTGCGCAAGTCCCAAAATCTAAAACCAATTTTGCTGCTACACAATATAATAAACAATCAGCACAGTTATATAATAAAATAAACAAAGACATCTACACTAAACATACTCATGAAGGCAAGAAAATGTTAATCGAATGGTTAAAATCACGTACGTATGCAGATATTGAATCATTGTTATAATAAGTGGAAATTAGCTATACATATTTGCACAGCCACTCGTTCATCTTCTCTCATACACACCACACACCTCAAACACATCTCTCACCACATACCTCACACACATCACACACCACATACCTCACACACATCACACACCACACACACATCACACACGCGCGACACACTTGCATTCTCAACACATCCACATTAATGTACCCATTTATTCTTCTCAATTCACGAGCGAGCGAGCATGTTCGAAATTATTAATTTAATTGTTCTTTATGTAAACGCAACACGCGATATTTAGCTATTATTTTTAATCTTGAAAAAAGAAAATTGTAAGTTGCACAAACAGCCAAAGCTATGGAGGAGCGGAGTCTCCTAACACAGGCGTTAGCATGCTTAAAAGGAGGCTCCAATCATAAACTAATTTAAACTAGTTGGTAAAGAAATAAACATTTTTGTATTGTATTTGTTGTATTTGTATCTAGCAGCGGAGACCGACGGGAGCCGTTCGCGGGTTGGAATTACGTACTTTAGGTGTTAAGGTTTGCACGGCAAATAAATTGACTTTTCGTGCGGGTGGTGTGAAAAATTAACAATGACCGAGTTTGAGTAAAATGTTACCTGAGGCTCTAGACAAGTGACATTCCTAGGGATTGACAAACGCCGTCGAAATATCGCGTGATCTTTATAATTTCAGATTTCTACAATCGCATTCGCTAATAGAATGACACTTTGTCTAAAACCTCTGGTTCTACTTACGTGAAGATCTCCGAATGATCCGAGGTATATCTCTTTAAATCTTAATAAGTCTTTCTAAACTAATTTTTCCAATAACTGGCAAACCCCTTGTCCTCATGCCTATTAGAGGTAGCCACTACGCTTGGTGTATAAGTGATCACCGAATGATGTTAGTGATGGAAATGATTCCGTAAATCCTCGAGAATTGAGTTGAGCTAGGTACATGATAATAATCAATCTGCCTAGTAATGGGTAGACTTCAACTATATCAAGGATGGTCAACCGGTCGATCTCGATCGACTGGTTTTATTATTATTATTTGTGATTGGTTTTTCTCTTGACTCTAGTCTAAGTCAGAGATGACAGAGACAAAGTCTACGATAAAGCGAGCTTACTCAAAAGGACTCTAACTTTAAAAAGATTAGGGTTGTACCTATAAAATTAGTAGATCGCACTGGGTTTCGTCAGTAAAAAGTCGATCTTGGGTCTAATCAAGTTGGCCATCCCTGAACTATAGGTATCGAGGTCGGTTTCCTGACTACCAGTATTTTACGTGGAGCGACCGCCTATTTGACCTCAACAAACCAAGGTTGACAAGATTCCGCTTGGTCAGACTTATGTCAGGTTTTCTGGCTTCTGAATTTCCGTAACGACTGTTAAAAATCTTCAAAAATGACACCCTGCACGGAGGAGTTTCGGTAGATATGTAATCGATAGTTAGTGGTCACTCATCTACAGACCTACTTCGCCAACCGTCGTTGCTTAACCTGAAAGATCTGTGTGGCTGTTATAATTTACCCTCGAGGACCTCGTTAATCTACGTGATGACAGGCACTTTAATAATATCTTCCTGCTATGTTCTCAAATAGTAGGTACATGCTAATGTCTATTTAGGGTCACAAATTGTCCCCTATTTTACATTATTGCCCTACCCACATTAAAATTGTAATGTCCGTTGAATACTGTAATTTAATACTTTCGTGTATCATGTTTTGATACAAAAAGCGCCTATTTTATCTATGAATAATAAATTGACGATGTGAGCATTTGCCTGAATACTTGAGACTAATATATACTTAATAACGTCGACGGGCTCTTCAATGATCATTAGGTATAATGTTAGATTAATCGAAGGAAAATAATATGTCAAACATCTAGATATAAGAGGTATTTGAAAAAACTGAAAGCAATACGTAGTTATATCAAATTATTAGTAACTAAGTCCACTTACAACTTCGAGACATAACACATTTTACTTAAAATTTTGAACCGAAGCATTTAAAAATATCTTCCCAATTTAGTTCGCCGGTAATGCAAGTAGAGCAGACGGTTGGATATTCGACAAGGTGCTCTTTACAAAGAACTTTCACACGCCCCAGCGAATCCATGTAAACGCCCGCACGTGTTTGCGCTAAGCTTTAACGAAACCGACTCAAGAACTAAATTGTTGAAGATATTCTAGGTTTTTATATCTTCCGGATAGATACGTTAGTGTGACGCTAGGGGTTTCAATCATCTAGATTGGTACGACATACTATTATATCACATCTGTAGGTACCTACCTATTGTTGCTTTTTCGTCATTACCCTTGCTTACGGGTACCGATGCCTAGTCTAAAGACCGAAATTCAGTCGTGTTACTGATTCGTGGATGTCAGATACGCATTTTTTTGGTTTTCAAAGAAAAAACTTTGTTCCACACTACGAATTTTAGGTGCGTTAACAAACATACAAAGTCACATACACAAAGAGCCAAACCCGGAATAACTATCTGTAGGCCATACAAATATTAGCTCCGGGTGCGGGAATCGAACTCGCGACACCCAGCGCAGCAGTCAAACGCTCAACCACTGCGCCAACCGAGCCGTCCTCCATTTTAACAATAGTATTCAGCTGCATTCGACTTGACGAGAAGCCGATCGAAATACTTGAGAAGAGGCTAGGCAGGTAGTTACACTCGTGCTGTTTTGCGTTGTATTTCGCTACTAGCTTCTGCCAGCGGCTTCGCCCGCTGGTCCCTAGGGAACACACTCCCGAAATAAAAAGTAGCCTATGTCCTTTCTCAGGCTCTAGACTATCTGTGTACTAAATTTCATTTAAATCGGTTCAGTAGTTTTGGCGTGAAAGCGCGATAGACGGACAGACAGACAGAGTTACTTTCGCATTCATAATATACCTACGTTAAGCAAGGATATGAAAGGAAGTAAGGATAAGGATGTTATGGTCTGACAGTATTTGCGTTCAACATAGTTTGAAAGTGAGATCATTAATCTAACTGACTATAGGCTTAGCTGCAATTAGGTACAAAGGTGCAATGGTGTCTTTGTGGTTGATTTAGTGGCTACACGATCTGGGAATATTGTATGGATTCCCAGGTTAGGCAGAGTTGTCTACGACAGTAATTTCTCAGTCATAATCATTTCAGTCAATATTCGTCCACTGCTGAACGTAAGCCTCCCCCAAAGAGCGCCAATCATTCCGGTCCTGAGCAGTCCGCATCCATTCGCTGCCAGCTAAGCCTTTAAATCATCGATCCATCGTGCCGCAGGGCGTCCCATACTACATTTGCCCATACGCGGTCTCCACTCTAACACATGTCTGCTTCATCGACCGTCTGTCCGTCTGCAGACATGGTCGGCCCACTTCCACTTCAGCATTCTGATTCTATACGCAATCTCGGTGACTTTAGTTCTCTGGCGAATGACTTCGTTACGAATTCTATCCACCAGAGAAACCCCGAGCATTGCTCTCTCCATTGCACGCTGAGCAACCTTGTAATTGTGGACCAGGTGAGTGTCCACATTTCGGCTCCGTAAGTAATTACGGGTAGGACGCACTGGTTATAGAGCCTGGTCTTAAGGGATTGTAGTTTCGACGATTCAAAGATATCACGCAGCTTCCCGAATGCCGCCCAGCCCAAGCGTATTCTTCTGGTCGCCTCCTTCTCAAAGTTGTCAGTACTTAGGTACATTACAATGCTCAGTACTTACTTACATTACAACTGAGGAAAAACAATCAGACAAACTAAGAACCTTTATGTTGTTATATTTTTTTTTTATCCAGGGCTTCACATTTTACATCAATGTGAAGCCCTGGATAAAAAAAAATGTATGTTTTTCAAATAAACTATTATTATTATTAAATCTACTTACAGAAATAAGCTAAGAGAGCGAAACCTATTATGTGTCGATAGATAAGTGAGTAATGACTAAGCATTTTTTCATCTCGGGATGGTTTAAACCAGATCAGTGATCCGTATCATTACCAGTTTCTACCAAGTGTCGACCCGGGATGAGAAAACTATCAATCTTACGATCTTCAACGCATTTTTTCGGGTCAGATTTCCACTTATAACTTAAATCTACTTAAATTATGATATCATTATGACCACGCAATAAAAAAATAACTTCATCTTGTGAGTAGGTTGAAAATTCACTGGTTGAGTGCTTTCAGGACAAAGTGGCTAGTCTTGGTCAACTAGGCAGGTATTTATTTATTACAGGGATGGCCAACCGGTCGATTGCGATCGACTGGTCGATCGCGGCTATTAGTCCAGTCGTCCAGTCGACCGCGGCAAGGCCAAAAATTTAAATAGGTACATAACAGACTGCGCAACTACTACCTACTATATATCTATTGTTACATTTTTCTGCCGTTACACAGTGATTGAGTGATTGACATACAACACACAGACGAAACAACTGGTTGTAGGAAGGGCAAAAAGCTTCCTAACACTCCGTAGGAGAACACTGAGAGGATTTCTCGAAATTCCTGCGGGAACGGGAAAAAACGGGATCTGCGCGTACGAAGTCGCGGTCGCAAAAGCTAGTATACCTATAAAATCAAGAGTACCTACAATGGGCGGTCTCATCGCACTCTTATAGGTAACCTTTGGATGGACTGAACGAAAGGCGATAGATTTAGGGGTCATCATCTACCTAATCTACCTAACCTTATCCCAACTATATTTGGGTCGGCTTCCAGTCAAACCGGATTCAGCTGAATACTCACCAGTATTTTATTTAAAAAAATATATTATTGGTTAGTGGTACCTATATAGAATAATCATTCACAATATCATTATTTCTAAATAAAAGGTACCTACCTACAGTAAGTAATCGCAAAAGTTGGTGATACTGGTTCCCAAACTAAACTATCGCTTGTACTCGTATTTTGGGATAGTGTTCAGTCGTTAATGTTGTTACAATTTGGTTTCTTTATTTCTCTTTACCTATAAATGTTTCTGGTGATTGGTCCCACGGAAAGGTTGGTTAACCACAGAGCACACAAACGGCACAGATCTTCAACATGAGAAATTCCTTAAAACACAGGTGCGCAACTCGGAAATCAGACCCGGTAACCAGTAGCCAACAAGGCAGTCTGGTATCTACCTACATATTAGGAGCATTCTTTTTGGGTTCAATTCATGCCCATCAGAAAGATCGATATTCTCCATCATATACCTACAACTGCATCGCAAACTGTCCCTACTACTTTGCTGCTCTCTGTGCCCCAAAACCTGTAGTCGCGCGCTTCCACCAACGGTACTATGGGAGTGTTGAAGGCCAATAAAAATTTAGATGGAGGTACCTACTATCGATTCGACACGAAGGCGATTTTTAGGGTTCCATACCCAAAGGGTAACCAACGGAACCCTATTACTAAGCCTTCGCTCTCCGTCCGTCCGTCTATCTGTCAGCGGCTGTATCTCAAAAACCGTAAAGACAGTTGAAATTTTCAGATTGTGTATTTATATAACAACAAATATTAAAAAATAAGGTTTATGGTACGAAAAAACGCATTTGACCTGTTTTTTTTATTGGTATCTAGTCTTGAATTTAGGTAAGATACCTGGAAGGTACCGAACTTTTCAGTTAATAACTGTAGTCACTGTAGATAACAATGATGGATAGCAAGTCCCATCTGTGTTAATTGCGAAGTCAGCTGATAATATTTGTTTGGATTCAAATATCCATATTTATCTACCTACATAATATTTTTTCTTGTTCTCTCACACTACTTAGGTTTACTTGGTTATTATTAGTAATAGTTCGCTATCTGCTGGTACCTTCTGCTGCAGTACATTTGTAGGTACATACTCAAATTGTTATATAGCCTTTTCTCTATGTGTAGGTACATACATTATATTATATAAAAATAAAAAACTGCATTGCTGTTTAAGTACGGGCGTTATATCCAGGCTCTGGAAATTATCTACTAACTATACAGACTACCTAATTTCTGCTATCATAAATCGGAACGAGATCGGAATATCGAATCAAGCATCCATCATAGAGGTGAGTACCCTTGTGCCTGGCAAACTCGTTTGGACCGCTATACCACGGTAAAGATACTGCGGCTATACCTACTAATGACTATTCATTTGGACTATAGGTAGATTTTTATGGCAAACATTCCTATTCTGGGGTTTATTTAGTCGCAGTTTGTTCTGTAGCAACTCCCGTGTCCAAATCTATTGTGGGACTACTGGACGAACACCTCTGCTAACGTTTCGCGGAGGGGTGGAGGACACGCGCCATGGTATTAGCGAGTAAAGTTGATCAATAGTTAACAGTAATAATCATCACAAATCGTATTATAATTGTTTCAAATCAGTGATTCCTCTGACACAAGTAATTACATATTATTGTACATGATATTATGGTAGGCATAGCCCGAAGGATCGCTAAACTGCAATAGTGGCAGTGAGCAGGGCACATTGCTCGCAGAATAGATAGTCGATGAGGCCGAAAAGTTCTGGAGGAGCGACCGCGAACCGGAAGATGCAGCGTTGGAAGGCCTCCCACATGGTGGACCGATGACCTGCTGGTGAGATTCAGATTCAGATTTAATTTATTTGCAAAAACATGTCTAGATAATTTACATGGACAATCATAATACATGCTTATTATAGGTGTTACATATTTTTTATGACTCAACATGTTTGACCATGGCTGGTGTACAAATAACAGGATACAAAGTAAAAATAGAAAAAAAAGACAGATTAGATTAATAACAATAAATACATCAACAATTAAAATTAAATAATAAATTAGGTAATAATAAATAAATAATATTTTAATTAAAAAAATGGGCTATATTGTTGTCCGAAATTGATAAATAAATAAATAAAATTAAATAATTTACAGCGATTTGTCATTTAGAAATTCAGTGGTACTATAATAAGCTTTTTCTATCAGTATTTTTTCAAAAGTCTTTATTTAATTTTTTAACTTGGTTAGGGATATTATTATAAATTATTGGGGCCATGCATACAACGCTTTTGCGCAGCAGCGCTGTCTTAGCTGGCTGAACATGAATTTTACTATTATCCCGGCGATTACGTATTATAATTTCCGATAACCGAGGAAACAAATGGGTTTTTTTTTTCTGACAAACAGGGATATGTCCAAAATATAAATTGAAGGAAGTCTAAGGATTTTATGCTTTGTAAAAAGTGGCTTACAGCTTTCGGTACTGAGGATGCCAAACATGGAACGTATGCATCGTTTTTGCATTTTAAATGCCATATCTTTATTTGTTGAGTTTCCCCAAAAGATAATGCCATATCTGAGGACAGATTCATAATAAGCTGAGAGTAAGACATCGGTGTTGATAGTTGGAGCGAGTTGGTACAAAGCATATGCTTGACTACTGATTTTTTTACATAGTTCGTCAACATGTTCTTTCCAATTAAGTTTACTGTCTATTATTAAGCCTAGAAAACGGGCATCAGTTACTTCATTTTATAGTGCAATTAGCATGACTCAAATTTACATTTAATGGATTATGCAATCTTTGTCCAAAGTTATTATGCAATATTTATTTTTGATAAATTTATTTTTAAATTGTAATCAAGCCAAGAAATTATAGATCAGCGAATTATTTATGTCAGATTTATAATTTTCAATGTCCTTACATGCGATCGAAACTGTACTGTCATCAGCAAATAATGTCTAAGATTGAGTCGTTACCTTTGGCAAGTCGTTAATATAAATAATAAATAATGGTGGCCCGATCACACTGCCTTGAGGAACACCGTATGTGACGTATTTCTTTATAGATCTGAAAGTTTCATCTTTTTTTGTTTTATGATTCACTCTAGTTATTTCTGTTATCTGTTGTCGATTCGTTAAATAGGATCGAATTAAATCTAAAATATCACCTCTTATGCCATAGGCGTCAAGTTTGCTGATTAGTATATTATGATCTACATAATCAAATGCCTGTGACATATAGAATAGAATAGAATAGAATAAATAGCAGACTGGAATTGGTTTTATCAACGTGGCAGATAACATTTTGAGTGAATTCAAAAATGGCCATATTTGTCGTTTTATTTTGTCGAAAGCCCTTTTGTTCATTGCACATTTTTTTTTTTTTTTTTTCTAGATATGAATTAAGTTCGCCATAAAGATGTTTTTCGAAAATTTTCGAAAATACTGATAATAGTGCAATGGGTCTATAATTCACCATTAATGCTTACTTCCTTTTTTGATTAAAGGTTTCTCCGGTTGAAATCGACAGACTCATAATATGACTCAGGTGATGGCATTTATCCTCATTTACTGAATTAACTATTTTAGTAGAGACACCGTCGTATCCTACACTGTTGGTATTATTAAGGTTTTTCTTAATTTTATTAATCTGGTAGGCTGAACTTGGTGCAAGGAACATTGAATTTAATCGGTGATTCTCATCGGTCGTTATCATCAATTTTTAAGTTATCAATCGATTATTTTGGGGTGTTTAATCTCGTTCCATTAATAATCCGCCACGCTGTTTTAGTTTTATTACGTGACGTTATTATTTTATAGTTATTTTGCGGACGTTTTGTTAGTTTTATATTTTTTTTAAATAACCGACAATAATTCTGGATCTGAATTTCCATAACAAATCCTTTTTCTTTCTACTGCAATTTTTTACACCACGTGATACCCACTTTGGTTTATGGTGAGGGTCGCGGGTAGCCGAAGGAAGCGAGATGCACAGGACCGGTTTGTTACACTTTAATAGTTATTGTATTGACTCGCGCACGTGTTATACTTTGATAGTTGTTGTATTGACTCGCACGTTAAACGGCCGCCTTGGTGGCAAAGTAGTGGGAATTATAGTGAGGAGTAATGGTATAGCGGGGGACACATTCGTTCGACAGCAGTCCGACTAAAAGGATGTCTTAACTAGTTTCTGTGCTCAATTATATTATATGTTGAAATAATTTACTGACTGTGATTTTATGAGAAAATTAAAGTAAATTGTGGAAACGGTTACTGACGTTATTATTTGAAAGTGGTCTTCCTGAACGTCCTTTACATCTCAGAAGTGGAATAACTGGGCAATTACACATATTAATTGCCCTACCTGCACCAAAGTAAACAAAAAAAAACGTAAGTTTTCTGCTTCTTATATTTGGCTCGTTATTGGTCGAAATTTATTTTATTTGTGCATGGTATAAAACCGTTAAACTTTCGGACTAATGACAGAGTTCTACAGCTTATTTACAGCTGATAAAGTTCGTTATACCATGTTTGAAACCTGACAATTATATACCCTACGACGGCATTTTTTTATGAATACCGACAACTTTGTTACAGTTTTGATTTGAATAATACAATTTATGGCATTTCTGAAGGCTTATGTAACTGCGTAATAAATAACACTTTGAAAGGATTATTCTAAATAGCGTTTTTTGTGTGTGAGCCCTAGATAAGTATGCCACGAAGTAAATCGACCCGAAGTGACACACTGAAGTTACCGCGGACTTCGAAAAGGGGTCGCCATGAAGGAATTCGACACTCGCTTAGCAGTTCTAGTAGGAGCTATGACGAACGAGCATCCCGTCGCCGCCAAGAAAGCCGCCAGTGACGGGAAAAGCGGCGGAAACCTAGCAGTAGCCCTTCATCTGAAAGTGAATGTAGGCCAAAACGTTCTCGCAGGTACGATAACCAAAATGTTGTTGAAAGAATTTGTTGAAATTGTGAAAGATATGAAGAATGTTGGTGAGCGTGATAAGTTTCCTGTTCTCCATAATGTTATACCCGAATACGACCCAATGTCCAAAGAACAGACGGTGGATGTATGGAATAATAAGATTGAAGAATGCGCTCTTATGTTTTTGTGTGTTGTGTTTCTTCTCTATCTATCTCATATATATGGATGGAAAGGCAGTTGATTCATGATGCCTTATCAAAGTTGAGTGGGGTGGGCAAATCTTGGTATCAGGGATTACTTACAGTATTGTTCTCGTGGGAGAGCATAAACTTAAAGAATCTTTTCCAACCCGGGAAAACTATGCGGATTCACTAAATGAAATGTTAAGTCTGAAGAGGTCAATACGGGGAATCGTTAGAATTATATTATTATTCCAAAATGAACCTGATGAACCGATGTATGTAGTATTACTGGGAAACGTGCTATTGATTGTTTAATTCCTGGAATTGACGATCGTGGAATAAGGTTAGGTGCTCAAGCAGTCGAGTTTGCGGAACCTTAACAAGTTTTTTAAGACTGAAAATTGGACAAAATAAAGCTCTTCTCGATAATTCTAAGAATAGGGATAAGGACAACCATACAGTTACTCAAAGCACACAAAAGGTATTACCTAACTCTAATAATGACCAGTCGAGTACTAGGTATAGTCGCGATGCATGCTACAACTGTAAGAAAACAGGGAACCCATTCTTTAAATGCACTAAACCTAAAGTAAAATGTACCAAGAGTAATTGGCTAGGGCACTTGGAGCATAATTGTCCAAATAAAAAGGATAAGGGTGACGCTTCCGAAGCTTCCACTAAAACGGTCATGTAAATAAATAGGACTCGAAAATGTAATTTCTTAATACTTTACGTAAACAGATGTACAGATGCGGACTTAATGTCTTAGGCATTTTCTACCAACCTTTCTCTGTCAACCTTTGAGTGATGCAGAGAATAGTATTTAGAATTTTTTATTTTAGAATTTATTTTTCCAACGTACTTAAATGTTTCATTGTATACCACAACTTAATATTAGGTATAAATCATAATAAGTACTAACAATTAGTTTACAAAACATACGCTCTTAAATATTATGTAATTATTTCGTCTGCTTAAAAATGCGTTTTGGATTGAACTTCCTAACTATACAAAAATTGTGTTCAAACTATTTTAACATAAAATAAACTACTTGGCGGTATACAGATATAAAAATCTTTACCTTCCGCGCTAGTCAGACTGTGTTACGGCAAGGTAAGGATTATCGTTCCAGAAATGCCATCATCTTCCTGCCCTTATCCCATGTTACTTGTTACTTGGGGTCGGCGCAACACGTTTTATTCTCCCATTCTGTTCTATCAGTCGTCACTCTATCACTAACCCCCTTTTCTTTCATATCACTCCTCACACAATCCATCCATCTCCAGAAATGCCAACTGTAGGTTTATTAAAATAAGGTCAGTTCTTCATTGTTTATGGTCATAAAAAAATATTTAAAATATGCGATAACAACTAATAAGTTTGGCGTAAACAAGTACATGCAAAAATATCAGACCACTTGACTTAGTCTAATATTTAACGCATTACATTTTGTATATGTATGTATGTTTTTTTATACTTATGTGAAAACTTACACAATGAAATACTTTTCACTAATGTATTTAAACATAATAATGTAATGTATTTATATTATTATATAATATTTAGTTTTGTCATGTATTATTTGGATACTTAAATAATGTGTGCTTGCACTTATATTTGTATAGTTGTTTTACAAATATATTTATATAGTTCAGTAAAACGTGGAAGTAATTGAAATGATAAATTTCCATATTTTCACATATAGGGGTATAAAATAAATAACATAGCATACATCCTATATACATATTTTCTGAATTTTTCAGTCCTGTCATAATCCAATTTACCCAGAAACTCGTCCAATGCCTTTCTACAAACATAACTATTAATATCTTTTAGGGGTTTTATTTTACTCACACGATTGTACAATAACGGGGCCAGTAATAATAGTGGTAGGTGTAATGTGGATTAAAAGAAAAACGAAAATTGTGGATTAACAGAAACGCGATTTATATTAAAATTAATACAAAGATAAATATATCACAAACTATACATACAATAAAATACTATAATAAACTCAAATTAATAAAGTAATACACGAATATGCTTGAACAGTTTATGCAAACGAATAATGAAATTAAAAAAAAATTAGTATAAGAAATATAAATATAAGAACTAATTATAAATATAAGATGCCAATAAAGTTAAATTACTGTATTATAGAATGTCCTCGTTGACCTCGGAAGCGATGATACCCTAATCCGACACCTTAACGCTCTTAAATTAGTGATTTAGTGGTAAAATGTACAGACACTATTGCTTAAGGCAATGTATCATATCGAACATTAGGTTTCATCATCATGGTCAGATCGGCCGGGAGACATCCACTGCTGGACATAGGCCTCCAATAAGCGTCGCCACAACGGCTGGTCCATTAGCTTTCGCTTATGTAAATATTGAAATTCAGCGAGTTGTGCAAAACGATGTGGAAGTACCTACTAGTAAGTGACGATAAACTAATACATTTCTCTGAATTGCTGTGCCACACATACACGGAAAGGCCATCTATAAAAATTACTAAGACTGCTACTGATGCAATATTCCAGAAGGTTGAAACTCCACTCGGCGATAGCGTCAAGTTTCTCCTAATTAGCCTCTCTACGATAAACATCGCTCCGGGTTACTTTAGAGTTATTCCTGTATAGTATCCGTATGATTATATCGGTCAAATTTATATTCATGGTACGTTTAGAGGATGTCCTGGTTCAGAATATAATTTGTTGCCAAGTGAATATCAATTGGAGCTGGGTCTTGGGAATATTCTTATCCAAAAATTAAATGTTACTAATAAAAATATAGTTATCCGAAAGGATGAGTTAGTAACACGTGGTCAAAGTGTAGACAGAGACCTGCAGGTTACTTTTATAAGAATTTTACTTGTAACTTGCATGAATCGCCATTTAAGTTTGGGGATAGTGTTACTTCTGAGCCAACAGAAATTCAAAAATAATGACAGGACCAATATAAAAACTGCTCTTCTTCGAATTTAAAGGACTCTGGGTTTACTAAAACAACTAAAACGGTGATTAATCTCAAGGATTCTGAACCAGTAGTCTATCGCTCTTATAAGCTGTCACAAACGGAACGCGGATTCGTACGTACAATGGTCCAGGAGATATCAGACTGCGAAATTGAGTTTAGTTCAGGTGATGAAATGACACAAGTCGATAGTCTAAGTAGGGACCCCATCGAGATCGAACATGGTTATAAGTATAACGATAGTAATATCTTAGATAATGATCTCCTTATGATAGGTTCGTTATCAAGGATACCCCAAAAAAAAAAAAAAAGATGTTATGAAGCTATAGTATCCCTCGACAAGACAACCCCATGGCTTAGCTTTAGTGATCCTGCTTCTGACACCTAATGAGTCAACAAGTGATGATGAAAGTAACGACAGAGATAAATTTAGCACGATAGATAAATTTAATGTAGTAAAAAAGATAGATGTAGTGAGAAATGTGAATGTAGTGAAAAAGATGGATGTAGTGAGAAATGTGAATATAGTGAGAAAGATGAATGTTGTGAGAAAGATGAATGTTGTGAGAAAGATGAATGTTGTGAGAAAGATGAATTTAGTGAGAAAGATGAATGTTGTGAGAAAGATGAATGTTGTGAGAAAGATGAATTTAGTGAGAAAGATGAATGTAGTGAGAAAGATGAATGTGGTGAGAGAGATGAATGTAGTGAGAAAGATGGATAAAGTGAGAAGGGCGATGCTAGTGAGAAAGACGAATGTAATTAGGACGAAGAAAGTGAGAAAAATGAATAAGTCATAAAAGAGTTACAAAAGGCAAAGTTTCAAAAGGGATTCACAGTGACTAGGTCATGGTTCATTGTGTCTCCATATGATCCGTATACATTGATCAAGGTAACCGGCCAATGTATACGTTATGATCTTTAAAGACCCCAGTCAAGGTAATGGACTGGTGGTTGGTAATTTATTTAAAGGGATTCACAATGACTGAGTCATGGTTCACTGTGTCTCCATGTGATCCGTATACATTGGTCAAGGTAACCGGCCAATGTATACGTTATGTTTAAAGACCCCAGTCAAGGTCATGGACTGGTGGTAGGTAATTTATTTAAAGGGATTCACAGTGACTGGGTCATGGTTCATTGTGTCTCCATATGATCCGTATACATTGGTCAAGGTAACCGGCCAATGTATACGTTATGATCTTTAAAGACCCCAGTCAAGGTCATGGACTGGTGGTAGGTAATTTATTAAAAGGGATTCACAGTGGCTGGGTCATGGTTCATTGTGTCTCCATATGATCCGTATACATTGGTCAAGGTAACCGGCCAATGTATACGTTATGATCTTTAAAGACCCCAGTCGAGGTCATGGACTGGTGGTAGGTAATTTATTTAAAGGGATTCACAGTGACTGGGTCATGGTTCATTGTGTCTCCATGTGATCCGTATACATTGGTCAAGGTAACCGACCAATGTATACGTTGTGATCTTTAAAGACCCCAGTCAAGGTCATGGATTGGTGGTAGGTAATTTATTTAAAGGGATTCACATTGACTGAGTCATGGTTCATTGTGTCTCCATGTGATCCGTATACATTGGTCAAGGTAACCGGCCAATGTATACGTTATGTTTAAAGACCCTAGTCAAGGTCATGTACTGGCGGTAGGTAACAGACTAATCAACGTAAAGGTGTTGGACACGGTCATGGACCACACATTTAGTAAAAGTACGTAATGTTGATGGTGATGCTTAAAGACACATTTTACATTGGTCAAGGTAACCGACCAATGTAATGTTATGATGCTTAAAGATCCCAGTCAAGGGCATGGACTGGTGACATGTAAAGTTTTGTCAATGTGAAAGCGTTATTGCGTTCGTGTTTTACTTAGACTCTAGTAAAAGTATAATTAGTAAAATTTGTATGATTAAGAAGTTTTTTAAGTGATTGTTCAATTGTTAAATGTTACATCTAGTTTTAACTTATGCTAATTATTGTAACGAAAAATAATTAATTATTGTTATCCCAATGAAAATATATTATATTTGATTGATATCTTGTAAATTATATACTTAAAGAAAAATGTGTAATAGACTAAATCCAACGATGGGACTCGTTGTGGAACGGATGGCCGAGCTGTTACACTTTAATAGTTATTGTATTGACTCGCGCACGTGTTATACTTTGATAGTTGTTGTATTGACTCGCACGTTAAACGGCCGCCTTGGTGGCAAAGTAGTGGGAATTATAGTGAGGAGTAATGGTATAGCGGGGGACACATTCGTTCGACAGCAGTCCGACTAAAAGGATGTCTTAACTAGTTTCTGTGCTCAATTATATTATATGTTGAAATAATTTACTGACTGTGATTTTATGAGAAAATTAAAGTAAATTGTGGAAACGGTTACTGACGTTATTATTTGAAAGTGGTCTTCCTGAACGTCCTTTACAGGTTGTTGTGACGACACTTGGGGGAGGCCTATATCCAGCAGTGGACGTCTTTCGGCAGATAATTATGATGATGATGGTAGGCGCCACATAAACTTGCAATAAAGTAAATTGACCTTTCCCACATGTCCCTTTGTAGATTACCGAACCGAACCATTTTTCAACTGGAGAACGTAATGGCGCCTACCATAAGACGATCACAGAACTGTACAGCAGTTTGGCAGAAGATATGTGTATTTTTTCTAAGTTACCTTTCTGGAATAAATAAAATAAGAATATTACTTCTATGCCAACCAAAAAAAAAACTCTTAATAGGTTGAAAAAGTAAAATGTTACAAATATATTTAAGTAAAACAATTTTAATTAAGTAACACTAGAGAGAACTTTCATTTAATCATAAAATTAAATACATCCACAGAGCCAATAGTATCTCTTCAGACGGCCATCTTAACAACTCTTCAGATCAAATTAAAGCTGTCACTCCCTGTGTACTAACACATACATCGCTAAGCATGCCAACACCGCAAACTGGAATAAAAACAAACATTTCAAATGAGTATAGTATACTATGTATATGCTATTCACTGATGTAATGATGACTCTTGCTGTGTGTTTGGTTATTTGGTCTACATCAGTGTGTTGTTTATGAGGTGGTAAATAAGGCAGACACCACTTCAAATGACATAAATAGTAATAAACCTCAAACTAAATAAGGGGTTCATGGCTCCAATAATGAAATCTTTATGCACTAGTAAAAAACAATGTACAAAGGCGGACTTAATGCCTTAGGCATTTTCTACTTGTCGACCTTAGGGTGGTGCAGAGAGAACATAGAAAAAAAAGAGAGAAAAATACATTACACACATCCACAACCAAAAATTAACAACAATAACAAAATGTATCTCCCAAAGAGCTGTGGATTTTGTGAATAAATAAATAAATAAGATAGTTCAGTAATGTCCTAGCTTAGGGTTGGGCTACACCAAAGGTGGTGTGTATATTCCCATATTTTCCTTTCTACATAATTTTATTAACTTTATGTTTTGAGTTGATTAGTCAACCGTAACAAAAGTAATTATGAATATTATAACTTTACAAGATACTTAGATACACACATACTACACAGTAGATACTTTTTACATGTATAAATTGAATTGGATTTTCCATTACAATTTATACATGTAAAAAAAAACAGATCCTCATTCTTGAAATTAAATACTCCTTTTTATTTTATTGTATACTAGACAACCTGCGCAACTTCATCTGCTCCGCTCCTATTGGTTTTAGCGTGATGATATAGCTTCCTCGATAAATGGGCTATCTAACACTGAAAGAATTTTTTAAATCAGACCAGTAGTTCCTGAGATTAGCGCGTTCAAGCAAACTCTTCAGTTTTATATATTAGTATAGATTTTTGTCACAAGAATAAAAATCCCTGTCACAATGCTATTAGCGCGTTCAAGCAAACTCTTCAGTTTTATATATTAGTATAGATTTTTGTCACAAGAATAAGTCATGCCTTTTCCCTATATAATAGGCATGAAAAGATAATCAACAAGGAAGGAACAAAAACAAGTACTTAAAAAAACAGTGGCAGAGTAAGGGCTACATTAGTATAAGACAAGATAAGATTTGTACACATAATGTGTCACTCCCACACTTTATTCTGCCATTGAATTAAAAATACATCTAGAAAGGTATACTCTTTGTACCTTAAACTTTGGATATTCGTTCATATAAATTGTGACCATTCCAACGTAAGGTAGAAAACCTCTAGCACGACCCACTACATCCTTCTTCGTGAGCCATAGCTGTCCCTGAGCATACAAGCCTCGATCATCGACACTGTTGTTGTCACCTTTGGTCAAAAACTTAACTGTGCCATTGTTCCTGAAATTGAAAACAATGTTTGGTTAGCAAACATACAATTGATGAACCATTTTTTTTTTTTCTAAATGTGTAGTAATATTTTTGACCTTTTATATGAGGTATTTTGAGATGAATCCAATAACTACATTTAATAAATGAGAATTTGTTACTCACTTTTCATGAAGCTTTAAAACTCTATGAACGATTGGAATGTCGCGTCCCTCCACTTTGAAGACCACAATCTCTCCTACGCGCACAGGCTCTTCTGGATAATTTGTCAAAAACAATAAATCACCTCTGTGGAAGGCAGGTTCCATACTACCGGACAAAACCACAACTATCGGGCTTTCACTGCCAGTTACGACCATTAGACCTTTCCATATCATGAGGGCTGAAGACACTATCATACCAAAACTTAATACTTGGTAGATAAACTGAAAAATAAATGGAACAAACGTAAAATAACAGCCGGTGAAATATTATCGTAATTTTCCATATCCTCAATGAAACATTACCTGCCGTTTGTTCATGCGCTTCACATCATCGAATATGCTGTCCAACATTTTGGTTTCTGTAAATATTCTAACAACTACAGGAAAAGTATTATATTTTTTTTGGTTATCGCCTTTCGCTGTTGTCGTCTTGTCGACAGCACCACGTCAGATAGCTAGAGTAGTGAAAATATATCGATAAAATTCAGACACGCCTAAAATGCTCCCTTAGTTTAATTTAGATCCTTTTTTACTTTACACACTAATTGTTTAATTTTTATTAACATAAATAAATTTTATTAATAATATTTTATAATTTAAAAACTTTTTACGTAAAACGAATAATTTCATTCTAGTCTTGCTCATCGATTTTAAGGCTTACACCGAACCGAGAAAACCACAGACCATATCGCGATTCGTACTTACTAAAACAAGCTATAGCCTACCATAGATTTAGAATACCTATCTATGTAGCCAACCCAGATTAGCACATTGCTGTAGAACCATAGGAGTACCCAGTATTTGCTAAGGAGTAACTCGATGACTACGTAATAGGAATTTATGTGATGGACTAGACCTCCAGGGTCCCGAGGTCCAAAAACTAAATGGGTCCCAAGTCCCTGCACACAAAATCCGGCCAAGTGTGAATTGGACTCTCACACGAAGGGTTGAATGGGAGCCCTTTTCATTTTTAACTGTTAATTTTTATTATTTGTTGTTATAGCGGCCATAGAATTACACACTCTGTGACAACTGTTTATCTATTACGGTTCTTGAGATACAGCCCGCTGACAGATGAATATTTCAGAAATAATCATTCTTTCGAACTACATGAACTTAGAGGGCTATATTGA
This sequence comes from Lacanobia oleracea, assembly GCA_950371165.1. Classification (NCBI taxonomy): domain Eukaryota; kingdom Metazoa; phylum Arthropoda; class Insecta; order Lepidoptera; family Noctuidae; genus Lacanobia; species Lacanobia oleracea. The sequence goes on along the minus strand of OX493387.1, from coordinate 16,339,449 downwards.
TGATTAAAATGGTTATAATTCTTTAGATAAATACGCGTTACGGTCGCGGATCGCATTTGGTCCACATACAGCTTCACACTGACCGGCAAATTGCAAAAAACATAAAAATATTTGAATTTCGCGGGCTACCCTGGAGCATCCACCTTAAGGCTGCCTGTCCATTGACGCGGAGCGAGGCAGCGGGGTGGAGAAACGAAGAAATATTAACCAATGGAATTGCATAAAATGTCAGTGACTGAACCATTGACGCCTTTTCACACCACTTGTACGTCAGTCTAACCCGCGAGCGGCTCCCGTCTACCTTCACTGCTACATACAGCGAGTGCAGTCAAAATGCGTTCCAAATTCAAATCCCATTATTGCCTGGTGGGTTATAATGAAGTACAATAGAATAGAATAGAATAGAATAGAATACTCTTTATTATGTTCACCATATAAGTTAAAGAAAAGATAGACGAAGAAAACATTATTAGGGTGACACAATGGGCGACCTTATCGCTAAAAGCGATCTTTTCAAGACAACCTTTGGATGGATTGCAAAGATAATGGGAAGACAGTACTGTAGGTAGTCTTAGGTGTACGATTTATATAAATAAATACTTAATAGATAAATATATACAATTATAATTATGTAACAAATAAAAATAAATAAAAAGCATAGGACCCAAGTGAAAACGATCAAAGAGGATTTTTTTTGCCTATTGTTTTAAAAATGTACAAAGATTGAGCACGTCTTACTGACACGGGCAAGGCATTCCATAACCGCACCGCTTGAACCGCAAAAGATTTGTCGTAGAAGCTGGTGGAATGCATCGGCATCTCTAATCCCAAGTTTTGATGACCTCAGACATATATTATGTGTGTCACGAAGGAACTTGAAACGTTCTTTAAGATAAGAGGGGGTTGTATGATTGAACAGAATACTGTAGAGCAGAAATAAAATATGAGAATCTCGGCGAAGACGTATGGAAAACCACTTGAGCTTTGTGCGAAATTCAGAAAAGTGATCATATTTGCGCAGGCCAAATATAAACTTTATGCAAAGGTTTTGTAGTCGCTCAAGTTTATCTAGTGTGCCTGAGTAAGATCGAGATAACAGACATCAGCATAGTCAAGGATGGGAAGCAGAAGGGACTGTGCAAGCGCAGTTTTAGTGGTAGTGGGAAGAAAGTTCCGCTCTAAGGGACCTGGCAGATGCAAAAATTTTGCGGCTTACGTCCTGGAGCTGCAGACCCCAAGATAGATATTTGTCGAACCCAACTCCAAGGTTCTTAACCTTCTCACTTATTGGAATAGTAGTGAGGCTCCACATCAGAGGGCTGTTTGTCTTATCGCCTATTACCTTCAGGATGCTGTTACTGATCCCACGCAATCTGCTTAACAGTGAGGCTGTCTTTTTGCGCCAGATGGCATCAAAGCTGTCAGTGCGCGACTCAGCGAACATTGTTGACGCACTGCAGAAACGCGGTAAACGTAACAGCGCCCTGTAAGCATTGTTAAACTGGATGCGCAGAGAATCGTAAGCCCTTTGGGTATATCTGAACCACAGGCTCGCTGAGTACAGAGATGTGTAATACGCTTTGAATAAAGTAACTTTCACCGCATCTGTACATCGAGCGAACCTGCGGGCCAGCATGTTCCCCCGGACTGACAACGCCCTGCGCTCCCTCTCCATATCTACATCATCTCGTAACAGCACCCTATAAGCATTGTTAAACTGGATGCGCAGAGAATTGTAAGCCCTTTGGGTATATCTGAACCACAGGCTCGCTGAGTACAGAGATGTGCAATACGCTTTGAATAAAGTAATTTTCACCGCATCTGTACATCGAGCGAACCTGCGGGCCAGCATGTTCCCCCGGACTGACAACGCCCTGCGCTCCCTCTCCATATCTATATCATCTCGTAACAGCGCCCTGTAGGCATTGTTAAACTGGATGCGCAGAGAATTGTAAGCCCTTTGGGTATATCTGAACCACAGGCTCGCTGAGTACAGAGATGTGCAATACGCTTTGAATAAAGTAACTTTCACCGCATCTGTACATCGAGCGAACCTGCGGGCCAGCATGTTCCCCCGGACTGACAACGCCCTGCGCTCTCTCTCCATATCTACATCATCTCCAAGATTTTCGGACACCATGTGCCCAAGATACTTGAACTGGTATACTCGATTAAGAGAAATACCATTAAGCAACACTGAACATCAGTTGGGCACTTGGTACCCGCCCTGAAGACCATGTACTCTGACTTTTTAACATTATAACTCAGACCGTGTGTGGCCATAGCTAAGGTTGTTCACACTGACACCGTCTACGTAGCACCCAACAGGCATTCGACTGAGTTCCTCGATCAGTGCATTGATTTATAGGTTGAAAAGCAAGGGTTTTTGGAATCATCCTAGAGCTGCCAACAACAATGACCTGGGGTCTTCGACGGATTAACCTGAAGCCCATTTGCCTCACTCCACTCACAAACTGTACCCAAATCCCTGTTTATTGCAATAAAAATTGCATCAGCCAAATCTGCAAAGGCAGCTTGTTGGTAGATTTGTAAATCGTCTGCATAAAGGTGGTAGGAAGACAGAAGTTTTTTGGAGATAGCGTTTATAAATATTGCGAAGAGTAAAGGAGATAAAACGCCACCCTGAGGTCCACCAACAGTTTTATAACACCAGAAAGAGTTAGATTCTTCGATGCATATACGTTGCCGGCGGCCATACAGGTAACTGCGAACCCAGTCAATCGCCGTTGGAGATATGTACAATATTATTGGCGGTGGGCTGTAGCCGCAGTTTCGGCGCGCGACAAGCTCCTAGCAGTAGACCGCGTGCCACCGCTTTTCGTGGCTAGAGCATAATTTTGTCGCAGTAGGCATGAAAAGTAGAGTATGATCCTCAGGGATAAAGGTGTCTTTGACTTGGGCTAGCTTGAATCCCTCGCTGCATTCAGGAATCTTGTATTAACTCCTCGCTTCGCTCGGGAGTTAACTCTCGAATCCTTCATTGTGTTTGGGGCCCGTGACATAAAGTGGGTGATAAAAGTACGAACTTATAGCGAGCTAACTCGGCTCGACGTCAGTGACACACGTGAAAGCTTGCTATTTATTCGGTACCAAGGGGACCGCGATGTCATCAATGAATGGAGTAAACTTTTTGTTATTAACGAATAAAATTTTATTATAACCAGACAGGATACTTGTATGAGAGAAGCAAAGAAATGAATTCTGTTAATTATTAATGTGAATAGCTTCGAAACTCAGTCAGTTTTGCAACACAATAGACTATTTTGAGGCACTCGATGCGACGTGTCACAAAACAAAGTAATGGCTCGCGGCGCTAACAGACGTGCGAGCCGAGGCGAGCTACGTACGAGCAAAATTTCAAACTAGTTGGATCGCCAACAAACTTACGTATTTGCTCGCACGTCTGTCACCCCATGGACATAGAATCCCGAGCATATCCCGAGTCACCCACTTAAGTCACAGATAACATAATACTAGCGTGTTAAGTGTTGCCCAGTGACCCGCAACCTCCATGCCGCAACATTTTACGTGACGCGGGACATATTGCTTGTTTCCTGTTCAAAGAGCGATGCTCGACATCAAAGAGTAAAGTAATATGACCACATGTGTGGGACATTCCACATAGTTGCTGAGGGGCATGTTCTTCTGCAATATGTTGCTCCATTTGTCCCCTGGTGTATCTTTATCTTACCTACGGTGGATGCGCCAGGGTAGCCCACGATATTCAAATTTTCTTACGTTTTTACAATTTGCAAGTCAGTATTAGGTTTTATGTTGATTCAAGTATGATTCGTGGACATAAGAATTATGTATTTTCAGAATTATAACCATTTAAGTCAGCAATAAAACTCCATAAGGCCAGGTTACCCGAAAGAATGACTATTTCATGAAATCTTGACATTTTAGGATTATAGCGACTTATAGTTATTTTCCTAATTTTATTTAGGGCTACCCTGGCGCAACCAAGCCTGACCAAGACCTAAGCAAGTGCGACACAATACATATACATCCCTTGTTTCATCGATGCTTACAGATACTCACGATCTGTATTTTACCGAGATCAATAATTTCTACTCTACACTTTCCCACATATGATTTTCAGTAGCAGATCATTTCTAACAGTTATGTGAGGTATAAAAGCTCGTCAACAGTCGTAAAAATGTGTAAGCAACGTGTATGCTAATAGATAAAATTCTTCCATTACTGATAAGTGACTGACAGACAACGCACAGCCGAAACTTTTAGTCGTAGGAAGCTGAACGGGGTTCGAACCTTTTTCCTATATCGGAACTGGCATAGCACCCTCGCCGCCATTTTATTTTTTCAAAATCGCAGCTCACGATCTACATGCATATTATGAGTAGAGGACACGTTAGCAACATGGCGCTCTTAAAGTGTCACGTTGCAGAGATATTTGAAGGTAAACTCACAATGTTAGAACAATGAAAATCATTAAGAATGCACTTATTGCGCGCTTGTATTCTAATAATAGTTCTCGGCTTTATTTAGTAATTTAAACATTATTTTGTGAAATTCTTAATGAAGTGGTTTTCACGTGTTCTTATTTTTACTTTCTGGCAATTAAAGCTTAAATCAAGCTGGGAACTATTATTTATAAGGCATATAAGTACATAAGTCATGATAGGCAGGATAGTCACATGGTGGCTTTACTTCGAAGTATATCGGCAACGTGACACTTTAGGGCACCATGTTCCTAACACTTTATTTGTTGAAGTGTATTCTATCCATACAATAATATGCATATCACCGTGCCGCAACATTGAAAAAAATCAAAATTGCGGCGGGGGGGCTATGCCAGAATAGTTCTATGCTCTTTAGCATGTAGGTTCCTTGAGGAGTAATACTAAGAGATTTCCCGAAACTTATACGAGAACAGGAAAAACGGCATATGCGCCTACGAAGTCGCGGGCTAAAGCTCTTTCTTCCTTAAAATAGTAAATACACTTGGAAAAGTTTATTCATAAAGTACAAGGCATAAATACATATTGCAATAATACATAGGCATTAGGCAGCTCACAATGGTCTTACATCAGGACTAAGTGCGGAAACCATATCCCAATAGATGATAGGCATTAGGCAGTGTTTATAAAATAATATTGTTATCGCCCCATTTCAACATCTTGGTTTTCCAAAAACTTCAGCTTTATTGTAACAGTGTTTGGGGTTGTTACATCAGCAACTAGAATATCGGCGCCATTATATAAGCCTAGTTCTGTTACTTTCTTTTTCAAATTATCTCTAGTTCTTTCTTCAATACTTTTTATAGACGACATGTATAATGTCTTGTTACGGCCGTTGATTACAGTAGTTATTCCTGGAATAGAATAAAAATATTTTTATTTATTTTTATTTTGTTTATTAATTATTTATTTCAATTCAATGTAACAAACCTGGACTCTTCATTAAAAATACAGGATCTTCACAGAGCTTGTCATAAATTGTCTGTAAAGTTGCATCTGGCTCAATCTCCACAACTCGTGTGGTGTTACTGCAAGCCACACAGTCAGGCTTCCTTTCAGCGTTAAAGGTGTATGTGTACACACCATCAGCCATGTTCATCACCATATAGTTGTTCATGTTTGCACAGCATGATGAGGCCAGTTTAAAAACCTGTGAGAATTTTTTGTACATTTATAAGGGCTCATGACGAGCGGCACTGCCAACGCCAGATACCGCTGCAGCCCAGCTGTCGACGCGTTGACACTTGCTGCCAAAAGGTGATGACGCCTGCCGTCGCCTCTCGTCGACGGCTGCAGTGCTATATGCCGTTGGCAAAGTGCCGCTCATCTGCATGAGCCCCTAATTATTACAGCGGATTTGAAGACCAAAGAAGAGTGAACAGTGATACCCTATCCTGCTACAAAGTAAATATTTTGTTCAGAAAAGTTCTTACACTTTCTGAACATACCTTTACTACTTCACAACCAGAGACAAAATTATTGTGTGGCCAGTAGTTGTCTTTTTGTAGAATTTTGATTGGTCTATTGGGCTTGCACTGTCACCTTTATCAATTATTGTCTTACAACCTACAGAAAAGAGATACATAATAGCCAAACATCACTTTGTCTTTTTCTACAGAACAGTCAATTTCAATATGGTAGTACTCATTCTATTGCCCTATGATGCAAACAAACCTCAGTAGCACAACATGCAGCAATTGCGGCATTAGTACTGGCAACAGCTGGAATAATATTCTTTAAAACACCCTGAGTCAGCCTGTAGGTAACATTGGATATCCCATGCTTGACAGCCCTGTCCTGTGCCTTCTCAAAGACCCAACCAACATGCTGAGGGTCATCACCATCAAGGGCTGTAGTGGCACCCCAAGGGTTTTCTTTTGCCCATTGAATAACCTTGACATATTCAATGCAATGTTCTGGTAATCTGAAATGTTTTAAAAAAGCCAAAATGAAGAAGATATACTACCAAAATATTTAATTCAATGCCATTTAGTTTATCTATAATATGTATGTATTTAGAAATATATAAGTATGTTTATCAGTTGTCTAGTACCCATAACACAAGCTCTGCTTAGCTTGGGACTAGATGGCGTTGTGTGATAGTTGTGTGGAATATTATATTATATTATATTAAAAAAACATTTAAGCAAACATTGACATAGAAAAAACATAATAATTATTTGGAATCAATTATTGGTTTGTTAAAAGAAGGTACCTTTTTAATTGTACATCAAATTCAAGTTATTGTGTAGTGATAATAAAGTTCTAGTTCTTGTAACCTTATTGATATTCTAACCTAAACTTCATATTACTGAAAATACAGTCCCAAATTTTTATTACCTTGGAGTATTAGCAATGGTACAGAGTGGGAAAGTTTTCTGTGGTGGGTACAAGTCCAGGGTACACTCAATACAAGCACTCATGCCAGGCAGGATGACCCTTGCATTGCCTTTGAACCCTTCAGTGCCTCCGTCCACCAGGGGTATGACACTGCTTTGGTCTAGACTTCCTGAAAATTGGGCAATTCCTCAGTATCAGTAAATCAATAAAGATGAAACGTGACTATTTGACTAAACATGAATCTTCTTAAGAGAAAGGAAGGAAGGTGGCTAAGGTCTCCTTACTGAGTTTTAAAAGCAGAGCAGTCATGGGACTTCATTAATCTTGAGTAACTATTGGCTTTTAAAAACCACAAGAGAAAGTAGACTATTTGGCTTAGGTGTAGAGTCATTTATCATAAGAGAAGATTTACTGTACATGTAATAACACATTTAGCTCAATTTTAAGCTTTGGTAGTTAAAGTAACTAAACACATAATTACTGTCATCATTATACTGCAACAGTGACATTAGCATGCCATTGAGCCAGCGTCTTGCCACAATAGAGTCAAGTCCACACACAACTATGTGGAACTGTCTATAGAAGCCTTCATCTAAGTCCTGGATAGGGCAATGATGAGCGACTGCTTCACAGCCAGGTACTCTGAAAAATATAAAATAGAATTTTAGGTGCTTTGTTTCCTTAGTTAAATAATAAGAGTATATATAAAGGAATTCCTAAAAAATATTCAAATACATGCTTACCTTTTGTTAACAAATTCTACAGCACACTTAGCTTTAGATAATCCTATATCATGCCTTCTAAACAGAAATTGCCTATTTAAATTGGAAAGTTCTATAGTATCCATGTCGACAATATGCAGCTTTTTGAACCCCATCAAAGCCAAGTCTTTCAGTAACTCACAGCCGAGCCCACCCGCGCCAACAATGAGCACTTTACATGAATCCATAATGAAGTCCAATATTTCAGGTGATGGCTCAAAATCAGGATGGCAGAAAGGACCAGACCTTTCCAACAGCTTTCTTATGTGATGCCATCTCCTTTGCTGATGATCAGATGATGTCTGATTTTCACCGGATGCCATCATGCAACAACCAACAATATTTTTCAAACAATAGCAGGTCTTTAAATGATAAAACAACTAGTTGTACGTTGTATTGATTACAAAATCGCAACAGACAAGCCGGTTTGCAAAATTCACAACCAAAAACCTTCAGATACAATTTGACATAATGAAAATAATGAAATCAATTGCATTGTCGCCAGTCGCTATAAGTACTCTGTGGTTGCTGTTGACTGACTGACTGTCAATTTTTTTTAGATGTCAAGATATCAACAGATTGTAAACACTTCCCAGTGGCTACATCAATGTTTCATAAAATATGAAAATTCTATCTTAATGAGAATAACTCTAAAATTGCCTTATTTTGCATCATTCAGTATCGTTACATTAACAGGGGAAATACAAACGCTTACTTCCAAAAGTCTAGTGGCGCCATCGTCCTAGATATCGGAAGTGTTTTCTGGGGTTCTAACATTTCAATCAATCAACCACCACCCTTTTATACTTTCAGCATATTATGCAATTGATTTATTACAGTAACAATGTAAAATCATAATAGTTCCAGAGTTTTAATTTTATATTTTACAAAAAAATTAAAATATTTGAATGAAAACTTTTTACATTTTTTTTTACATGCTATAGTTGTGCATGGCCATGAGAACACAGTTACGTACTATATGAGATATTCATTTGTTGAAAATGGAGGCGTGATGGAGGTGCAGTTGTCGCAAGACTAGGATTTTCAAGTTTGCGGTTGTGAAGATTTACACGTAAGTGTACATAATTAAACACTCGTGTCGTAATCTGTATTGATTAAAATGTTAATTGAATCTGTTTATATGACTTAAAATCGCATGTTATTGTGTATATTTGAGGGAGAGACGGCGAATGTCTCGGTAGCCGTGGAATATGATATTACCATGCCTGAGTCAGATAGAAGGCATTATATCGTTTCGTTGCTAGTTGTTACGGAGGTAGTAAAATAATAATAATGTTTTAGCCAGCTTTTACTGATATATCTATCTATAAAGTTTTATCTGTTACTTCATTGTCAACATGGTTGGTCAGCGTTATACAAAACAGTGCCAATATAAATAGCGTGATAAATTTTATTCAAATCTTAAGATCTAATTTACCGAATCACGACTTTATATCGAAGTGTTTGAGTATATTTATGACTATTTGAATTAAATTAAGTTATTTATAAAACATGTCTATCTTTCTAGGTTCAGCATGGCTGGTAACAAGGTGAATACCAAAACAAAAGGTAAAGAAGATAAAAGTAAGGCTAGTTCTAAGACTGTGGGTCAAACTAGTGAAGAGCCAGAGGAAACTGACTTTGCTTTGCTTAGGAAACCTATCCTTACTAGCATTACAGGGTTTGGTCAAGCAAGAAAGATTTTTGACTTTGCTACTGAGGAAGTAAGTTAATTCTAAAAAAAAATAACAAATTATATTTGTTATTATTTAATTACTTATTTTTGACACCTACCTAATCTTGTTTTCTTACTTTTCCAGCTTAAAGACTTACTATCAAATGAGTGTGATTTACTATATGAATGCAAAGTCTGTCGAAATATATTTAGAAGCTTAGCTAATTTCATATCTCACAAACGTGTCTACTGTAAGGAGAAGTTCAATACCTCAGTACACAGCCATTTTATCAATGCTACTTCAACGGTAAGTACTATTTATGGTCATCAATGTTTTATGTTATCTTATTTTCTATTTCTGATTTAAATGTTTTCTTGCTCATTACAGTATACTGAAATGGTGAAAATAAAACGCTTGGAACAGGGATACCAAGATTCTCTCAAAGAAAGTATTGAAATTGAAAATAAAGATACAGATGGTTTAGATGACAGGGTGCCACTGACCAAGGATTTGACAGCAATTGTAGAGAAAATTGCACAAAACAAAGGAGTTCCCGAAAATAAAAGTGAGGAACAACAAATAGCATTACAGAAGATACCAAACAGTTCTGTGGCTGTTTTTCAAAGTGTTCAGTCGCATGAAGACAAACCGAAGGAAAACATGAAAGCGCAAGTAAGTGTGCATTTTGTATTATTATAAAATTAGTTACAATACCTTCTTTTGTAAACCTTATCTCAAGACCTAATTTTATAAGATATGAGATAGGGTAAGTATGTGGATATGGGTAGTCATAAAATTGCACTTTGTAGGTAATTGCATTCACCCTTGATTTTCTCACCTTTGATATCCTTCTGTTATAAGCTAACAAATACGTATAATATAGTAAATATAGATTGGAGAAGTTAATATTAGCTATTAATTAACTACTTACAGACAACTTATTGTTCTCTGTAAGAAGGTACTTACTTTCCTGTTTTAAAACAGCAAAGAAATTATTGCTACTTAGTAAAGAAGAGATAATTGTGTGTTGTCTGGATGCCATAATGTTTGTCTCAAATCAGAATCAAACCCAGGACTTTCAAGTTCACAACCCCACTCCTCAACCACTGAACATAAAGGGTAAATAATGTTTTTGATGAAGTTGTGTTTTTAATTCTAGGTGAATGAGCTGGACAAAATTTTATCAAGGGACATAGCTGTTCTACAAAGTGATGGCAATTTCAAAATCAAGAGTTCTGTTTCAGAAGAGCTTGATAATGTAATACAAATAAGTGATGATGAAGAAAACAGTGATAACACGAACATCCTTAAGTGCAAAGTTTGTGAGTAAATAACACAAGTTTCTAAATTTATTTAGTGGATGTATATGTAGGTATTGACTCCATACTTGTTATTTTTTTCACATGAGCCAATTGAGCCATTGCTTGCCAGCGAAAATGAGCCTTACAAAGAAGCCTTGCACGGGCTTACTAAGGAAGGACAGCAGGGGCGCTCTGGAATCGCCCTGCGATTCCCGAGGCCCGGGGCGTTTTCTTCTGTTGCGGCGGCTGGGGCGTGAGGTTGGCTTCTCCCTCACGCGGTCCGCCTGTTCCTTCGTTAGCATTACTGCTTCGCAAGTGGAGGGTATTCTTCCCATACCTCCTCGCTCCGGACCATGGATTGAACCAGGGCCGGAAGCGGGAGGTCGCCACCGCTTAGGGGGCGGCCTACGTGTGCAAAATATTAATAGTGTGCTAACATTTGTAAGCTCGCTTCGCTAGCTTTTACGTTCTCCTGCCTCGAAAGCTTTCCGAGTACCCACGCGAGGATCGTGCCTACCGATCAAATTTTACCGCCTCGGGCCACCGACAACTTTAGTCCACCCTGCAAAGATCCGCCCCTCAAATCTCGTCTTTATATCCACCAGCTGCCAGCCTCCAAATCAATGTATCCGCATACACTTTCTTCTTTGTTTCTAAAAAAAACTAAAATGTTCCTAATTACAGGCGACATGCAGTTCTCAACTCAAAAGACCCTGAAGTTCCACATGAAATACAAGCATGTTGAAAGCCGCTTGGTGTACCCGTGTCCTGACTGCTTGGAAATCTTCTCTACATCCTGGAGTGTTTACAGACATCTCTTCAAAGTTCACAGGTGAATAATATACACCGCATTCGCTCGCGTTAAATTCCTGGGATAAAAGTAGGTATCTTATGACCTTTTCCAGGACATGATCATACTTTGCCACCCCTTTTCACTATTTAAAGGGTTTGGTTTCAGAAAATAATTAACCGTTTTTAACCGACTTTCAAAAAAGGAGGAGGTTCTCAATTCGTTTTTTTTATTATGTACACCGATTACTCTGAGGTTTCTGATCAGATTTGTGCGATTATTTTTTAGTTCGATGCAGTATACTTGCCATTTGGTCCCGTAAAAATTTGATTCAATTTGGTTCTGTAGTTTTTATTTTATGAGCTAAATTATTGCTTATTTCAATTTATGCGTTGACGAAGACGTCGACCAAGTATCACCACTTAAAGCGCCGTCCACACACGTCCGGGTTCCCGTCCCTGATGGGACACGACCGGGACGGAGTAAAATCGGTTTCATACGATTTGTACGAACCTGATCACACATATCCGTGTCAGGAGGTTCCGGGTCGTCAGTGTCCCGGAGCGCGCACGGACGCCCTGACAGTGCTTTCCGATTTTTTATCTCCGTCCCGGCCGTGTCCCGTCAGGGATTCAAGAGCACTGTCTGTCTCATCTGCTTCTTCTTCTTTATCTTCATCTAGCGCTATTGCAATCATTGCCAATTCTTCTGTTAAGCAAGGAAATTCGCGTATCAGCCACCGAAAAAGATTGTTCCGATTTTCCTGATGTGTGTGAACACTGAACGAAAAACTCTGAACTCTGATAGCCCTGACGCCCCTGACCCCCCGGACGTGTGGGGACACGGATCACGGACGACCCGTCCCTCGGATAGCCCTGACACGGAACTCGGATAGCCCGTACACCCCTGACAAATAAGTATTTTTCCATCCCATTTCGCCATCTTAGAGAAATAAGTTGTCTTTCTTAGCCGTTGTAACCATCATAAAGGAAACATCTATATCGTGTAAATATGTAGTTCTCAAGGTCCAAGGGTTTAGCCTGGGCGTTAATAGGAAAACCTTTATTATTTACTTTGCAAAGTTTCAAGTTTATAAAAAAAAAACTTTCATAAACTTTGTTTACCCAGGGTACGTATACGAACACCCACTGAATCATCTTTTGGTGGTTGTTCTGATAATGATAACCTTTATTAGTTACTTCAGCCAGTATTTGTAACAATCTTCAATATTAGCCTATTTTCCACCCCTTGTTTCACCCCATTAGGGGATGAATTTTCAAAAATCCTATCGTATCGGTTGGTCATATGAACAATACGTGCTCCTTTCACGTGTCCTACGACCAGCGGTTTAGCTGTGCGTTGATGCATGAGTCAGTTAGAGCAAAGCCTTTTATATACAGAGATAAGACATGTTGATCTGGGGGGTGACTATAACGGTATTAATAGCTTAGACAACATAGCGAGACTGACAGAAAAGATTTGAATACCGACAAATAATAGACTTCATGAAGACACAAGAACGAACATAACAGTACAGCCCGTCACTTTAATTTCCTTCTAGTTTTTAGATTTAAGTTCTACAGCACATTTGGAATTCAATATTAAGTTCAGCGAAAGGATGTAATTTTCATTCCAATCAATATTAATTGTACATTAGAGTAGGGACTTCATTTTCCGCACTTAGACTCTCATTCGGTCCGTTGTGCTTTTTGTACTTATAATAAATCAAACCCTTTTTTCAGGAAAACTGCAGCACAAATCAGAAGACTGAGGGAATCAATTCAAGCGAAAGCATTTAAAATGAATAATCCACCAGCTTTCTATGAAAAACGCAAAAATAACATGAAATCCATTGTTGCTCCGAAAATATCTGAAGAGGAAAGATTGGAACAGGAAAACCAGGTACTTCACTAATTTAATAACTATATTTATCACTTCAGAATAATGAAATCTTCCGAGCTCCAGTAACCTTCAAGGACCTTGGCCCAAGAGTTTGAAGCAAATCATTATCCTCCAAATTAATATATTGGCTTAGTCCGCGCCGCCGAGATCCAGGCTTCTGCGCCGTTTCAGGCGATTTAGACAGTCAGGCAATGTGAGCTGGACAGCGAGCTGATTAGGATGGTTGTCCAGTCTTGTTTTGTATTTGCCTGCGAATGACTTTATTTCATCCTTCACTGTTGGCATACTCCGGTATTCATGTACTTCACTGTTTCTAATGAACCAGGGTGTGTTGCCAATTTGCTTCAGGATGTGGTTCTGAGCTCTTTGGATTATATTTGTGTTGGAATCACAGCAGGCTCCCCATAGCTGAATGCCATAGGTCCAAACTGGTTTTATGACAGCCTTGTAGATTATGAGCTTGTTGTCCAGTGACAGTTTTGAGTTTCTACCCAGGAGCCAGTGGAGGAGGCAGAGGCCTTTGTATTTGAGGATGATCTGATTACGTTTTGTTTCAACGTGTTTCCGCCATGTCAGCCTGCGGTCCAAGTGTAGTCCGAGGTATTTAGCTGTATCACTTTGAGTCAACTCCCTTTTACTAAGGTTAACAGGGGGACAAATTTCTCTTCGCAGTGTGAAGGTGACCTGCACTGATTTATTAGCACTCACTTTTATACGCCATTTGTCAAACCAGTTGCTTATTTCGTCAAGGCTTTGTTGAAGTTTCGAAATCATTATCATGAAATCTTTTTATTACTTCAGAATAATTAAATCTTCCGAGATCCAGTTTCCACATTATCCACCTTCAAGGTTTCAAGCAAATCGTCTTGTGTTGTTTGGCTTCCATTCTCTAACCGAAAGTGCTTGTCCTAAAATAGAAAACTGCTTTTAATTTAGAAACACAGGCCTCTGTGTCGTAATCCATGACGCAGGCCCAGTGCGTTCTGGCAGATGTCACTCTTCATATTTTCGAATAGTTGTTTCTAAACAATGTTCCAGCGATATTCTCCTTCGCCATTCTGAAAGCAGTAGTGATGAAATAAATGACACAAGCGTAAAATGACTTTTCACACTATCTGCTCGAAAAGTCACATTATATGTCATGGAAACTCAACCTAAAGGCAGTCATTATTGCCCGGCGGGTAATAATGAAATTCAGTACAATATTATTACCCGGAGATCAATGATTTGAATTCGGAACTCAACTTTGAAACCGACGGGAACCCAACTCTCTTCTGGACTTGCGAACAATTTTCTCGCAGTAGGTGTGAAAAGTAGAGTGTCCTCCTCGGGGATAAAGGTGTCTGCCTTGAGCTAGCTTGAATCCCTCACTGCATTCAGGATACTTTCGCTCGGGAGTGAACTCCCGAATCCTTCATTGCGTTCGGAATTCAATATAACGCCCGTGACACAAGACACTGCTTTATCCCCTCGTTGCATAATCTACTATTATGATCTTAGGCTTGGATGGACAACATGGAAGGCGACGGCGAACTGCCGCGCTGCGGCGGCTGCGGGCGCACGTTCGAGCGGCGCGCGGCGCTGGCGGCGCACACGCACACGTGCCAGCCGCGCTCGCGCGCCCTCTCGCGCCGTCCGCAGGAAACCAAGAAGATCGAAATTCAAATCCGCAAAGACTACAACAAAGGACCACCTGTGAATTTAAACCTGCAAATAAAAAATAATGATGCTAATGGTAATTTTTTTTGTGGGTAGTTTGATATTCGTTTTATTCTGCATAAATATCTATAAAAGAAAATACATTGAGTTGTAGGTAGAAGTTGAACTACTCAAAAAATATGTACCTGTTTTTTCCACAGAAAACAAAATTTCCAAAGATGAAACACAAATTGTATCTAAACCTAACAAAGAAGTAGAAAAGGAAATCGTGGAAGAAGATAACGATATTATTGATGAGAATAAAGACGACGACGAAGATCAAGATGATGACGACGATGCGCCCATGGACGTTAGTGATGACGACACACAATCCAACGATGCAACAGAAACCTCAGAAAAAGAACCTGAAAAACGCATCGAACCACCCAAACTTAATATCAGATTGCCCTTCGCTCATCAAGCAGAGAAAAGTAACCTTACAGCTTTCAGACAAAGAATCCAATCAGAAATAGAAGTAAACAAATTACTATGTAAGAGATGTGATGCCCAATTTAGTGAAACACAAGAATTGTACGATCATGCGGCTGAGCACGTGAAATGGTTGCGCTATGCCTGTAAGTTGTGTAACTATAAGCATTACTCCTTCGAAAAGCTACCTGAACACGTGAAAGTAGTGCATAAGCTGAAAGGTGATAAAGATTTCTATTATAGCACCGTCAAAGCGATCGATGGTACCGAAGCTATGGAACTGTGCGAATCTACTGACGAATTACCCGAAACTAATGAAACTAGTCCTGATTCTAGACGTCCTAGCCGGTGCTCTAGTGATTCAAGTCGATTATCTGATGATAGTTCGTCAAGCACTAATCGCTTAGAGACCATAGGAAGAAAGAGGAAAATGTTCCAAAGTAAAAGTAGTGCAAAAAGAAGAAAAGAATTTGTTATGAAAGGTAAGATTTTTGTTTGTTTATTCTGAATAGGCTCCTATACTATTTAACCATTAACCAGTTTTTCACCAATAGTTGATTATTGATAGTACTACTAAATAAGAATTAAGCAGAGGAGCTCGTGGCTAAATAATAAAAGCCGCACGGGTCGATCTTAAAGGTTAAGCAACGCTTGCCAAGGTTGGTCTGTAGATGGGTGACCATCTTAACATACCGAGTTTCCTCCGTGCCTCGTGCGCCGTTGGTCCCGGCTGTCATTTGTAGATCTTTGGCAGTCGTTACGGATTGTCAGAAGCCAGTAAATCTGACTCCAGTCTTGCCAAGAAATACCGTGTTACCCAGTGTATGGGTTGTGGAGGTCTGGTAGGCAGCCGCTCTACGTAAAACACTGGTATTCAGCTGAATCCGGTTTGACTGGAAGCCGACCCCAATATAGTTGGGAAAAGGCTAGGCAGATGATGAGTTTTTCACCAATAGCAAGCTAAATGGTCAGGAAGTAACATAGGTTGTAATTTAACTTTTCACGCGAGCGAAACCGCTGGCGGAAGCTAGTTTCTAATAAAAATGAAATAAGACTTATGAAATTGCTCAGTGGTTTAACACTTTCTTTGTTTCAGCTGCACAAGACAAGGATGGGGACATCTCTCTTGACAAAAATATTAACCTCTTAGAAAACTTTACTTCCTCAAATATTAAGAACTTTGAAGAGAATTCTTCTGATATAGATGATATTGATTCTAAAAAGCATTCCAGTGACAATTCATCTTCTGTGGCATCGAGGCGACCAGTAAGAAGAAAAACTAAACCTAAAA
The DNA here is from genome assembly GCA_950371165.1 of Lacanobia oleracea. Lineage (NCBI taxonomy): Eukaryota > Metazoa > Arthropoda > Insecta > Lepidoptera > Noctuidae > Lacanobia > Lacanobia oleracea. Next base: position 16,322,759 of record OX493387.1, on the reverse strand, counting down.
ACGCAGATTTCGAATATGATCTATCAAATTTATTAAAAATGGAAGCACAGGGATATAGAGATTCTCTGACAATGGCAAGTGCAAAAACAACTCAAAGCAAGAAAAAGATTCAAGAAATTCAAACTAATTATGATAATTTTAACAAAGATTGCTGTGGCGCACTAGTCACTATGTCAAAGAAATCTGTTGAACGGGCAGCGGCACATATTAAAACTGATTTCTCAAGTGTATATCTTCAGAAAGACTCAAGACCACCAAATATTTTTGTTAGACCCATGTTACCTAAGATTATTTCGAGGGGAGACAAGATATCTCCTAAAAAAGAAAATAATGAAGATACGAAAGAGTCGCCTTCCCCGAGTCTTGTGAAAACGAAAGAGTCTCCATCCCCCAGTTCTGTGAAAGCGAAAGAATCCCCATCTCCTAGTCCTGTGAAAGAAGTTACAACTCCTAAAAAAGTCCCTGTTGTAGAACTACCCAAAATGAAAGATGAAGATAATACAAAAACAGATGTAAGTTCAAGGACAGAAGTAAGTTCAAGGGCAGAAGTAAGTTCAAGAGCAGAACTTAGTTCAAGGACTGAAGTTAGTTCAAAGACAGAAGATAGTTCAAAGCCAGAAGTTATTTCAAAACCAGAATTGGTTGAAAATACAGAATCAAAGACAGAAAATTCAAATACGGAAAACTCAAAGACTGAAGTTGTTGAAAATTCAGCTTCTAAAGAACAAAACACTTTTAAGGGTAAAATTAACGAGATGGTTAAACCAAAAAGCTTTCCTTCCGTTGTTCCACTCAAATTTCGTCGACAAAGTTTAGAAGTTATGAAAAATCCTATAATAAATAAAAATATCACTGATTTCACAAAATCCGGATTGAAAACTAAAATTCTAGTTATCAAACCAATCAACAGAAAAATAGACGGTACACAAAAATTGAACACTCCTCTTAAATTCCAAACAATTAAACTAAAAGATCCAAGTAAAAGGTGCTCCAAAGACGATCAAGATCAAGTAGTAGTTGTGAAAGTTCCAAAAGTGGATTGTGCTATATCTAGACCTGGTACTGAAGTCTGTAATCAAAATAAAGAACAACCAGCACCGGCCATCACCGACCAGACCGAATCATCAGTAGAAGCCTCAACACCAAAAGAGATTGAAAACGTTAAATCTGTTGAGAATAACGATGATACATATACAATAGTAGCGTCTAACTTGGAAGCAAGTAATGAACCCACCGATGTTGAGGAATGTGCTTCAAATGAAAACGAGGATCCAAAAATTATAAATGATGAATCTAATAACGCTGATGATGTTACTATTATGAATGACATTATTGAAGAACCTATTACTGATAAGATACCGTCATCAGAAAATGATAATACAACTGTATAGGTTTTTTTGTTAAAAAATATTGAAAAATTTACCTTTGTTTGCTTTGAAGCACATTTCGTTAAAACGACATAAATGTCATCATTAAGTACCTACGCTATTAGGTAGAAATAACAAATTAAAATAGTTAAGTACGTACGAAATAAAGTTTTATTTGAATTTACTTACCAATCTCCTGTTTTCGGTCTGCCGGCTACCGATGTCTGATTCGTTGATTATACTATCGATTTCTGAGCTGGTTTCCTACTGATGACTTGTGTGCTGCTGGTCAGGTTACATTTACAACTATGAGTTATCTATCTTTGTCCTTCTGGTTAATGCCTATCCCTGATCATCTGGTAACGTATTTCTGGTCTTCGAGTTGCCTATCAACCTGATCTTCCGGTAACCTACCTTTAATCCTCCGGTAACCTATCCCCGATCCTCCGGTCACCTATCCCCGATCCTCCGGTCACCTATCCCCGATCCTCCGGTCACCTACACCCGATCCTCCGGTCACCTACACCCGATCCTCCGGTCACCTATCCGCGATCCTCTGGTCACCTGGCTCTGATCATCTGGTTACCTATCTTTACAATGGTCGCAGAGACGCAGCGCTGATATCTTAGCTGGTTGCTCCAAGCAAAGCAATGTTACTGGAATTGACATTGCTGTCAATTCATAGCATTCTTTACGATAAACCTAACGCTACTACTAGACCCTATGTGGCCAAGGCCTCGTCAGCTGATGAGCCAGGGGAGGGCGAAAGTGAAAATGACGCATTTATTCTCTTCAGAAAACCGATTCTCCAAAGAACTTTCGATCATATAATTTGTGCACGGTTCAGATAACATTTGATTTATATTTAGGATCTAGGGGGGGGGAGGGCACGGCCACTCCCTGCCTTTGTATCCGAACTCCACATTACGGTCTCCAAAGATCCGTACGTCCGTCTGTCTGTCAGCGGGCTGTACTTCAAGAACCGTAATAGGTAGTGTGCGGGACAGCAACAGTGTACAGTGATAATTATAAGAGTGATTAAGTGTTAAAATAACTGTAAACTAATATTTATAGTTAAGAATCTAATAGTGCGTAATAATAGGCAAATATTCGAGACAGTTCCTATTTGTAAGTAGGTACTTACGACGCGGCATCACAGAAAACTCTCGATGCGCCGCTCGTAAACAAGTTTGTACTCGCAAGCGGCGCCTTTGACTTCACCGCACGTGGCTTGATTCTTTGTTTGCCGCCACGTGACCGAGTCAACCGAGCCGAGAGCCTCGCCGACAGATCGTTTGTAATTTGCCGACACGCGGTAGAGCGCGTCGTATGAACTTACCGCCTATTGTTCGAATCTTTGTTATCGTTTTCTTTGTCGGCACTACTGTATATTTGCCCGCTAGGCGGCACCTTTGACGAAGCCGAAAGGCGAACATTGTAATTACTTACCGCCTATTGTTATCGTTTTCTTTGTCGGCACAACTCTATATTGAACGCTAGGCGGCACCTTTGACGAAGCCGAAAGGAGACCATTATAATGACTTACCGCCTATTGTTAAAATGATTTATTACTTTTTTGTATAACTTTAGAAGCATTTTATGACTTAAACGTTCGAGAATGTTTTTTGCTTAGTTTGTCGAGTATAAAAGCCTGTATTTATTCTCGAGCAGCGCAGTTCATTTGGAGACACCATACAGTACAGTTCGTTCGAAGACATCATAGCGATCACTACGTTTGTTATATACGCTTTCTAATTGTACATATAGCACAGTACGGTGGTATCATATACTCAGATCGGTACAGTCGCAGCACAATAAATATCTTCTGAAGATTGCAGTCTTTAAGTACACCTTCTCCACCAATCCCAGCAACAGTGGTGTACCACCCGGTACATTTAATGGTCCTTCGAGCTGGATTTGTGGAGCCGCCGCCATTTGAAGATTGCACCTATTGAAAACAACGATCAAGCATGCCAGTTACACGCTCCCAAGGAAAAGGACGCATGCTCGCCAGAGAACAGAAGCCGTCGTCGTCAGAAGACATCGCCGCCACCTCGGAGCCGAATACCATGAAGACCGGCACCTTTGCCACGGGTAGCTCAGCAGCCTCGGGGACAGCCACAGCCACGGGTACCAAGGAATTTACTGGAATCCTACCGAACACAGCGTCCCTAACCACAGCTTTATCCATCACCGCCGCCGCCCACTCCGTGACGCCCTCCGCCATAAAATCACTTCCTGTCGACACGACCGCAAAACCATCGATGAAGCCGTCTGCAGCTGTCACCAATTGTGATACAGAAACTCGCCGCCATACAGAAACCTCTACAGTGAAGCGAGTCAAGAATACCACCACCGGTCTGCCACTGCCGAGCAGACATCAGGACTTCGACCTCTTTTGTAAGAAAGAAGGACGGACGAGATCCACCAACAGCAGGACGAAAGCGTACAAAATAGCGAAAGCTAAAGAAGAATTATTACGTCTTCAAGTAGAACTGGCTGCAGCGCGCCTCGCTGCACTGGAAACTGAAGACACAGAAGATGATGAAGAAGATGATGTCTCCATCTACTCCGAGGAAGAAGTGAACCAAAGAGTAGACAGCTGGCTGGAGAATCAAGCTGACAGTCCCGTGCACACAAAGCACATGAAAGACATGATCCCAGCAGCTACAGAAAACCATCCTCAAGCTTCTCATCGCCTACAGCAGTCACCGGCGGGAGTTAAACCAGACCTCACCGCACTCGCAGAAGCCATCACGCACGCCGTCAACACAGCTCAGCGACCGAAGTACATCGAACTGCCCTTCTTTTCTGGCTCTTATCAAGAATGGCTACCGTTCCGCGCCGCCTATTACGAAACAGAAAGCTTGTTCACAGCAATTGAAAATATGAATCGACTAAGAAGAAACCTCAAAGGAAAAGCAAAAGAAGCAGTTGAAGGTTTACTGATCGCCAATACACATCCAGCAGAAGTCATGAAGTCTTTGGAGTCAAGATTTGGAAGACCAGAATCCATCGCAATAATGGAAATGGAGGCACTGCGCGAATTGCCATGCCTATCTGACTCACCAAGGGACATCTGCATCTTTGCTACGAAGGTCTCCAATGCCGTGGCAACTTTAAAGACACTCAACTGCAAGAATTATTTGTATAACCCGGAACTCTCGAGAACAGTTGTGAACAAGCTGACACCAACGCTTCGCTATAGATATTATGACTTTTCGGCAATGCAACCAAACGAAGATCCAGATCTTGTGAAGATGGAAAAGTTCCTCAAAAGAGAAGCGGAGCTATGCGGACCGTATGCTTTACCTGAACAAGTAACAGCCACTCCAGAAAAGAAGATTCATAAAGTCGCCAACGTCACAGAGAAGAAAAACGCGCCAAAGTGTCCTGTATGTGAAGAAACAGGTCACACCACTACAGACTGCGAGAAATTTAAAAAGTGTGATGTAAATGGAAGATGGGATATAGCGAAGTCCAAACGCCTATGCTTCAGATGTCTTCGATATAGGAGCAAGACTCATAGTTGCCGAGCCAGGCCATGCGGGGTCAACAATTGTAAATATTCGCACAATAGATTGCTACACTTCACCAAGAAGACAGAAAATACAGAAATAAAAGAAGACAAAGAGAAAGAAGCAACAGAAGTCATCACCTCAGTTAGGACAATAGAAAGAAAGCAGTCGTATCTGAAGATCCTGCCGATAAAAGTAAAGGGTCCTAGAGGAGCAGTTGACACCTTCGCGTTATTGGACGACGGATCAACGGTCACACTAGTCGACGATAGTGTAGCCAAGAGCATCGGAGCAACAGGCCCCATAGATCCATTAAAGATGGAAACCATCAATGGTATAAGGTCCTCAGAATCGGCCTCAAGAAGAGTCACCATCAACTTGAAAGGACTTAACGGTCATGAACAGCCAGTGCACACGCGCACAGTAAAGAACTTGCAGGTGTCTTCTCAACGGGTACCACGAGAAGTGGTAGAAGAATGTAAACACCTGTCAGATATTCGAGATCACCTCACGTATACAGAAACAAAGCCAAAAATATTAATAGGCCAAGACAACTGGCATCTCTTGGTGGCTTCAGAACTTAGAAGAGGAGAAAAGAACCAGCCAGTGGCATCCCTCACGCCACTAGGTTGGGTACTCCATGGAAAGCATGAGACAGAAAACTTCGGGCACCACATTGACTTCGTATCTTGTATCAGGGCGAAGCCAAAACCGAATATAAACGTGGTCCACAACGCAAGAAGAAACATCCCGCAGAAACCAGACATCAGAAATAGTTACCCCGAACCAGCTCCGAAACAGAAACATGTGAACACGATGTATGAAGCCGAAGATTCCTGGCAAACCGACAAGTCTGCGCCTACAACAGAAAAACCCTATAGCACAGAGAAAATACATCAAGTCATCGACAACAGAAGATTGAAGCCAACAGAAGGCTCATCAAAAACCTGCAGCTACTCCAACTGGAACCGGCAAAGAAACTCAACTGTGCAAGTTCTTCAATTTAGCCAGGCCTGTAAACTTGCCAAACAGAGCCACACGTACAGCAGGAGAAAGAAGAGCTACGAAGCTGATCCAGATTGGAGAAAGACAAAGATGCCTGTCTCAGCTAAGCAGCATGCGACATGTAACAGTAGAAGTGCTCACCACTCTAATAGCCATGGTAGAGTACACAGTCGACAGAACCCCGCTGACACACTCAGTCAGCAGCACAGAAGATTCGGAGGCCCTGACTTCAACTACTTTCTGTTGGGGGACCAGCGAAAGTGCCCCAAGCAGGCACATAAACCGCACAGGACGACGTCAAACAATACAGTTGGCGAGCGGTACAGAAGCTCGCTCGCATCATCGCCGCACCTTCCCGAGCTCCAATACCGGCGGGAGCCACATGGACGATGGCCAGCCGTACACCGTCGTATGAACAAGGAACGAGCAAACCCAGGGAGGAGTGCTACGCCAGCCAGTGAGATGCACTGGTGGTCCTGCCCCTGTCTACAGACGTCGAGCCCGCACCGGAACTTGATGCAACGCGGTTGCACGGCGGGAGTAATGTGCGGGACAGCAACAGTGTACAGTGATAATTATAAGAGTGATTAAGTGTTAAAATAACTGTAAACTAATATTTATAGTTAAGAATCTAATAGTGCGTAATAATAGGCAAATATTCGAGACAGTTCCTATTTGTAAGTAGGTACTTACGACGCGGCATCACAGAAAACTCTCGATGCGCCGCTCGTAAACAAGTTTGTACTCGCAAGCGGCGCCTTTGACTTCACCGCACGTGGCTTGATTCTTTGTTTGCCGCCACGTGACCGAGTCAACCGAGCCGAGAGCCTCGCCGACAGATCGTTTGTAATTTGCCGACACGCGGTAGAGCGCGTCGTATGAACTTACCGCCTATTGTTCGAATCTTTGTTATCGTTTTCTTTGTCGGCACTACTGTATATTTGCCCGCTAGGCGGCACCTTTGACGAAGCCGAAAGGCGAACATTGTAATTACTTACCGCCTATTGTTATCGTTTTCTTTGTCGGCACAACTCTATATTGAACGCTAGGCGGCACCTTTGACGAAGCCGAAAGGAGACCATTATAATGACTTACCGCCTATTGTTAAAATGATTTATTACTTTTTTGTATAACTTTAGAAGCATTTTATGACTTAAACGTTCGAGAATGTTTTTTGCTTAGTTTGTCGAGTATAAAAGCCTGTATTTATTCTCGAGCAGCGCAGTTCATTTGGAGACACCATACAGTACAGTTCGTTCGAAGACATCATAGCGATCACTACGTTTGTTATATACGCTTTCTAATTGTACATATAGCACAGTACGGTGGTATCATATACTCAGATCGGTACAGTCGCAGCACAATAAATATCTTCTGAAGATTGCAGTCTTTAAGTACACCTTCTCCACCAATCCCAGCAACAGTGGTGTACCATCCGGTACAGGTAGACAGTGTAGTTCTCATGAATTTAGTGTTTTTCTATTGCCGTTATAACAAGAAATAATAAAAATTAAATAATTAAAAGGGACTCCCATACAAAAACCGAGTTTTTTTTTTCGGTTTATGGCACTGAACCCTTCACGTGCGAGTCCGTCTCACACTTGTCGGTTTTATACTCGACTTGATTACGAAGGCACGCCAGGTGCATCTGGCGTTATTCCACACGGTATTAAAGTTTAGGATGGATAGGCATAGGTAGTGGATTGAGTAGTCTTTTTATGACGAATTATTGGTAGGAGCTTAGAAGCCTCGTTTTTTTAATGGGCAGGTGAATATTGACTATACTAACATTTAATAGGCCGTGGCTAGGATCTTGCAGAAGCCCACAACACCTGGTCTGACTTGGTGCAGGACAGAACATTCTGGTAGAGTCGTCCGTAGTAGTTGTTTAGGTCCGTCATGTGGCCTTTTCTGATATAGCAATAATCTATTAGCCGCAAAGTAGTAGATGTGAAATACATCTCATTCGATGTCTTGAGTCACTTCAGGTAGGGAATGGCCTCGTACATAAATAGTACATTTGATGACTACGATTTTCTCGGATACCTACTGGTTTTGTCTTTCGGAGCCATCCGTCAAGAAGAGGGTCGAATCAATCGTTAGGTGATTAGGTGTTAACCTCTACCGTAGGGCCGAATTGGGGCCAAACGGTATTATTGTCTTGCGTGCTCGGGACCTCACGGGTTAATTAGGCTTGCTATGTTGGAGGTTGGTTCTCTTCGGACTTGAGTCGTCCAATCAGTAGGAGTCTCGTTCAATTTGTAAGTTGAAATAGATAGCTAGGTACGCTGAAACGTTTCATAACATTGTTGCCATTCCTTGCAAATGCATAAACGAGATAGAGACAAGATTTTCTTACGAGTTGAATGGGAAGGCTGCAGGCAATAACTCCCGAATTGACAGAAAATGTTATTAGGGTTAGTTATATTTCATTTGACATAATTTTTGTGCGGTATTGCGTAACAAAACGCGCAACGTAACTTATTTTAGAAAGCGAAAAATTGAACATGTTATTCAGCAAATGGTGATAAATTGATAATATTGACAGCAGCTATGCTCGAGTTTTACTATAAGCATCATTGTTTTGACTTGGTATGCAATCAGCTGATACCTAACCTCCTAACCTAATAATGACACAACACAGGAGTACATCAAAATAAAAACGAGATTTTAGTTTTTACTAATTTTATTTAGAAATAACATTACTTCCTCATGCATTCGTGTCAACATTTGATTAAGGATTCTTGGCATATTGCCTTAGCTACCACTTCGTTCAATCGTTTAAGACTTGGCCAGAGTTTCGGCCTTAGCCACAACTTCTTCAATGGGTCCCACCATGTAGAATGCTACTTCAGGTAGATGATCATACTCGCCCTGCAGGATTTTAGAGAAGCCCTTGATAGTCTCCTCAAGGGGCACCAGCTTGCCAGGGTGTCCAGTGAACACCTCAGCCACCTGGAAAGGCTGGGACAAGAACCTCTGGATCTTACGTGCACGAGCAACAGTCAGCTTGTCTTCCTCAGACAATTCATCCATACCCAGAATAGCAATGATGTCCTGGAGTGACTTATAGTCCTGAAGAATCTTCTGAACGCCACGTGCTACATTGTAGTGCTCAGCTCCAATAATGTTGGGGTCCATAATACGGGAGGTAGAGTCAAGAGGGTCCACAGCAGGGTAGATACCCAGCTCAGCGATGGCACGGGACAGTACAGTGGTGGCGTCCAAATGAGCAAAGGTGGTGGCAGGGGCAGGGTCAGTCAAGTCATCAGCTGGCACATAGATAGCCTGCACAGAGGTGATAGATCCCTTCTTGGTGGTGGTAATACGCTCCTGCATGGTACCCATGTCAGTGGCCAGGGTGGGTTGGTAACCTACAGCAGAGGGGATACGACCCAGCAAGGCAGACACCTCAGAACCAGCCTGGGTGAAACGGAAAATGTTGTCGATGAACAGCAGCACATCCTGTCCCTCCACATCACGGAAGTACTCAGCGACGGTCAGACCAGTCAGAGCGACACGGGCACGGGCGCCGGGAGGCTCGTTCATCTGACCGTACACAAGGGATACCTTGGAGGTCTTGTCTGACAGGGAGATGACTCCAGACTCAATCATCTCATGGTACAAGTCGTTACCCTCGCGGGTACGCTCACCCACTCCCGCGAACACGGAGTAACCACCGTGCGCCTTAGCGACGTTGTTAATCAGCTCCATGATGAGTACAGTCTTACCGACTCCGGCGCCGCCGAACAGGCCGATCTTGCCTCCTTTGGCGTAGGGGGCGAGCAGGTCGACGACCTTGATACCAGTGACGAGAATCTCCTGCTGCACAGACATGTCCACGAACTCGGGCGCCTCGGCGTGGATGGCGGCAGTCTTGTCTGTGGGGATGGGGCCACGCTCGTCGATGGGCTCACCAATGACGTTGATGATGCGGCCGAGGGTCTCTGCGCCCACGGGGATACGGATGGGCGAGCCGCAGTCGAACACGGGCTGGCCGCGGACCAGACCCTCGGTACCGTCCATGGCGATGGTGCGGACGGTGTTCTCTCCCAAGTGCTGTGCTACCTCCAGTACAAGCCGAGGCTGACGGTTCTGTACCTCCAGAGCATTTAGGATGGGTGGAAGGTTGTCTTCGAATTGTACGTCTACGACGGCACCGATAACAGCAACCACCTTACCTTCTGCCTTGCCTGCTGCAGCTTTGGCCGCATAATCCCTTTTGTTGATGGCAGACACAGTGGCGATTTTGCCACATTCTGTGAGGGTTTTTTCAGCTACCGACTTTACGGCTAAAAGGCCGCTTCCAACCCGACTTACGGCTCCCAACATTTTTAAACTTTTAATGCACTTGGGCGAATATCGGCGCCCGCCCGTAAATTATGTAACCTTAAAAATAACTATAGACACAAAATCGTAAAACGTGAAGTGAACATTATTGAACGGGTCAGTGTTGTACCTACTATATCATTGTCTATGATGAAATTCAATGTTACGAGTATGATTTTTTTTAACCATTGCCTGTACGTTCGAAAGAATCTGGCCCATAATATTATCATTGATCTTGATCAATTTACAGAATTACAGCCCAAGTAAGAAGTACGTATGTACAAATACTGAATTTCCTTTTCCTGAACTAATCGTATTTATTTTCTACAGCGTCGTGGCGTCTCTCCATCACTAACGTGACAGATGACTGAGAAGTGCGACCGTTGACAGTAACATACTGTCATGTGAAAGTCATCTGTCATGCCAATCAATTTGTCTAAATGCATGGCGAGATGTTATTCAATTGTATTCAAGTCATAAATTAATTCGGTTTCATTTAATAAATTCAAAAAGCATGTTCCGATCACGCGCTTTATCTCGTGTAGGTGTTAATAATATTATCATAAATGAAATAAGTTAACACACGAACCTATGTTTTCAATCCAGCCCAGCTCAAAGCCTCGGACTATATTTTTAAACTCTCAAGTTTATTTCAGTATTTAGATAGTCATAATTATACGACATGTATTTACAGGTATTATGGCATCAGCGTGTTCAAATAAAATCGACTTATGCAAGACCATGCGCTGGTAGCTTCTCTTTTACCAAAGCAAACACAAGAAACCTAAACACTGTGACTGTTGAAGATAGCTATGTAAAGAAGTTCATGAATGCTGTCGGATGGATGGACCAATCTCGGACGGTAAATGGTTTTCTTATGGATACAATGTTGTTATAGCAGCAACAGAAATACACACTGAAAATTTCGACTGTCTACCTTTCTTCCATTAATTACCGTTCATGAGCTGATACAGTCTGCTGACAGATAGACAGATAAACAGTGGAGGCTTAGTAATAGGGTTCCGTTGGATACTTTTTGGATATGGAACCCTAAAAATATAATATTTATGTCAAGGATTTTTTTTTAAACTAGTGTTATTTTAAGTTACTTAAGTCAGTAATGGAGGGTAAATTATAACTAATCTTATACTACTTATATAAAGCTGAAGAGTTTGTTTGTTTGTTTGTTTGTTTGCTTGATCGCGCTAATCTCAGGAACAACTGGTCCGATTTGAAAAATTCTTTAAGTGTTAGATAGCCCATTTATCGAGGAAGGCTATAGGCTACATATCATCACGCTAAGACCAATAGGAGCGGAGCAGTAATGAAAATTGTGACGCAAACGAAGTTGCACGGGTCAACTAGTACTATATATACCTACTAATAATAACTAAGTGACAATGTATTTTCTTTTAGAATAAATAAAGAATCTTTAAACCCAAATTGTGAAATAATTTATGTAGGTAGTATTTTTTCTCCTATTTTTCCTTTTAGTATTGTGAAGTAAAAAATCAAAATGTTAAGAGTATTATTATCTTCCATTATGTTTCATTGTAATCCTAATATTTCATTTTCCTTTTGTAGCGTTTAAAACTAACAGGTTACTTCCTGTATGAGTGTATACCCGAAAATGTGGCTTATGCTGAATGGTTTGAGAGCCTAGAGTTGCCTGACACATTTGCCTCATGGTTCAACATCACAGAGCTACATGTATGGCTGCTTATGGTTCGCTATATGGCAGAAGATGTCATGCTACCTTCTGGTGAAAAGAAAAAGTATATAAAAGGTGATGGACACTTTGTAAGAAACTGTATAATTGAGGCTCTATGGGCTGATGTTGCAAATAAAATAAAACTGTTGGAGGTAAGCATTTAAATTATTCACTAATCATCTAGTCATTCTGTAGTATCTGTGTCAAAACTTATCAAAGTAAGTTTAGCAGGTCATTGCAGTGCAGTTCATTTGAATTCATTGCAGTCCATTTATTTTATTATCTGACACAAGCCTTGCTAAGGCATTGCATTGTGGAGGTCAGTCAGATAGACAGACTGGTTGGTAATTATTAATAGGCCCTGGGGAGCTACTCTTTAAGCCCAAAGTTTCGGGGGTATTCTACCCCTAAGCCCGAAACTACGGCTTACAGAGTAGCCCCCTTGAGTCAAGGGTTTCAGTTTTAATTTCCATCAATTCTGGTTGGCATTGTATGTCATAATCCCAAATCACCAGAATTTTTATGATGTCCCTTTAGATCCCAAATTCAAAATATAAATAATTTTTGCAATTCAATTTCAGGGTGCCAATCCAGCAATAGCAAGGAAGCAAGTGTCCGAGTTGTCAGAACAGTTCCAGGCTGCCCTAGTGGCTTATGATGAAGGGCTTAGTGATGACAAGGTCCTGGCTGCAGCCGTCTGGAGGAGGTTTTATTTTCTAGCTGATGATGTCAAAGCGGAACACATAGAGAGGCTTGTCAAGTTTATTAGGCATCAGGTAATTTGCTAAAGCTATGCAACACTATTTCATGCCTACTGTGACACTGCAGTACCAGTGCACCCATTCTCTCCACTTGTTTAGTTTGGCGCCATTCATTTATTACGTAAGAATATTTTCGCTAGTTTTTTAATCTAAATGAAAAAATGAATGGTTGATTTGTTTTAATGTTTATTTTTCAAGGTAACAATTTTTTGAAATGTTTATTTGTACTTAAAATACCTATCCGAGCGAACCTTGGAACTCGCGCGGTTGCCCACGCTTTTTCAAAGTAAAATTTTAATTTTGCGCATTTTTGTGATCTTACAGAACTATTGAGACACCCCCACCCCCTTGTAAGAAAAAATAAGACATGGGTCGATCCCTCCCCCCCTAAATTGTTTTACGTAATAAATGAATGGCCCCTTTCCTGTTTTCTTGTAGTCTAAACAACCATGGCTGTCTAGTCTAAACTTTGTTTTCCCCACTATATCTGCACTAATATTATAAAAAAGTAAAAATATTTGTTTTATTTATGTTTTTATAAGGCTCCAATTCGATTCGAAACTTCTGTCTGGATGGACTTGGGCCTTCGCCCAGCAATAAAAACACAAAAAAAATAAGTTTTCCGTGGATTAGGGATAAATAACCTTTTTAGTTATATTTTAATTTGTAGTTTTTTTGTGCATTTTCTGCTGTCATAAATAAAGCAATAAATTAGCTTTCGAAAACTGTTACCGTGAGGGTGAAACTAACAAAACTATAAAGAGAATTTTCATGTTGTTGTGAACAATGTTCAACAATGTTGTTGGAGTACTTATATGTTGTGAAACTATTAAAGTGCAAATCCTAATCATGGATGTATCGGTTCACTACTACAGTTAGCTAGTACTTGTTCTAAAGTTCTATGTGGTTTTGTTTTTTGCAGATTTCGGAATTCGATAAGATCCCAAGTGAAGATTTGAAGTCGAAACCCAACATCACCTGGTTAAGTATATCAGATCACTAATGTTATTTAGTACGTAGGTAGTCAGAGAATTTAAGTTATGTAACGAAATGAAATAAATCGATTGTTATTTGGTAAAACAAATGTTTTATTGTAACCTTAGAATTATATGACAATTTAAATTCTGAAATAATATTTTCTTCTGATATCTGGCATTTATTTATTTAAACTTCATGGTGGCCTTTCAAATATTACGTAAGCAGAATTTTAGTCATTTTTATAGTAATCAAAGCTCTTATCCCTCCCTCCTATGTTTACATAAACGTTGGTATAGTTTTTACTTGCGCGAGACCTATTTCCCCCACTTCTGTTATTTCTTACATCGCGTGAGAGTAAAAACAACTAACTAGTCATAATTATGTCAAATTGAAAATCTACTTATATTTTCAAACAAAAAGGAAGTAAATATTGCTGACGAAATCACCATTAACCCCCCCCCCCCTCCCCACCCCCGATTTGTGCTTACGTAATATTTGAACGGCCCCATGTACAGTAGTGATGTATAGGCGGACTTAATGCAACAAGGCATTCTCTACTAGTCTACCTTAAGCGTCTTGCATCAGAACCGAATCAAATTTTTATATTTGCAAACCACTATTGTATTGGGATCATCCCTGTAAAGATAGTGTGTGTAAGTTAAATAAATAAATAAGATGTCTAAATCTGTTAAGTTTTAGAAGCTGAATAAAATATTGGCTAACAAAAACACACAAAATTTAATTTAAACATTTTTGAGAGAGGTTTTTTCTAGCTCGTGTAATGGAAACTGAATTAACAAAATAGTTAATTTAGTTTCCATTACACGAGCGCGCGTTAACATTGTAAACTAAACCTTATGCCAAAGCCAACAAAATTCACTATCAGTTATAAGTGTCAGTTATTTTCTCAAGAATAATTTGGAGATTTCTAATTTAACGAAAGAGTGTCTCACTACTCTATTGATTTTCTATAAAACAAACTTCTAAGTTCTTCACACTTGGACCTCTCCCACAAAACAGTCACTACAGTTTTACAAAGATTATCAATTTTGCACCAATCGTTGCAGTGTCGCCAGCGGTTATCGCTTATTTTTGAATAGAAAGCTGCATAGAGGTCTAGTAGATGCCTGTTATTGGTAACCATTCTATGCACTAGGTCGTCCATAGAAGCAGCGGATAGGTCGGCAAGTGCAAACGTGTTTTTCATGTCGTAGAGTTGGAACCAGTGAGGGGGTCGGTTCGGCCTTAGGTTCGCTTCAGTGAGGTTGTACACGTAGTTTACTATACTTTCTGGTTGCTGTAAAGAGAAAATAGGTAGTTAGTATTCACATTTCTGTGACGTCACGTCTAATGTTGTAATTCGTATGTGGGGGCATAGATTCCGCTACAAGATAAATATAACGAGCGCAGCGTAGGTGTGGAACACCTCCTTCTGCAAAGCAGTAATGCTAACAAAGGAGCAAGCCGTTGTCCTCTGTATAACTGGTGCCGGTCCTCTGAGGCGTTACTTGGGACTGCTCCTTAATTTAGACCCCTTGATCCTTGACAGCTAGTGTGTATGACCGGCGGTTTTAGAGTGGCGTTTCTGCGTGTCAATTCGGGACTACTTTTGTTAGCTTGAGTAACTGTTTAACAGTTGTTTATGTGAATGAATAAATAAACATTATTTA
Source organism: Lacanobia oleracea (assembly GCA_950371165.1). Taxonomy (NCBI): domain Eukaryota; kingdom Metazoa; phylum Arthropoda; class Insecta; order Lepidoptera; family Noctuidae; genus Lacanobia; species Lacanobia oleracea. The sequence goes on along the minus strand of OX493387.1, from coordinate 16,307,420 downwards.
TAATGTTCGATACTTACATAAGTAACGGGGTTAAAATCAACAATCTTGTAATTAAGATTGTAGTCTGTGTAACTGGTAGTGCTGCCGGCACCCCACGCCATATTGATAGGACTGCCGTCAGTCAGGCTGTAGAATATCTTGAACTCGTCCGAGTGGGTGTGGCCGTTGAATTCAGCCGTTATTGTCTTTGAAAATCTGAAAAAAAAATATTCATTTGCTGTAAACCTATACTAAACACAGACAGTCTTTTTAACCCAAAAGTTTTAGAGAATGCCTTGTTGTAATAAGTCCGCCCATGTAGCAATACAGTACGAGTTTAAATAAAATATAAAAGAATTGAAAGTTATCACATTTTTATCGTCTGCAAATCCGCCACCTGAGTAATTAAAATCAAATAATAATTTACTGGTGAAGTCATCGATTAAAGCCCTTATGGTTCTTAATGCCCACGGATTGTCTGAAAAATCAATGCACCCTTGCATAAGTACTTTCGTCCATTACTTCACGAAACCTTTGTAACTTCATGCTGCTACCGAATTGTTAATCTATATCGACTTTATTTCGAGGGGATTTGGAAGGTCCGGGCACCCTTAACATAATTATGACGAATATATAAACATCGTGACAGAGCCACGCGCCGGCCAGCCTGTTTTGTCAAACGGTCTTTAGTCGCTAGTCGCTACTATAGCTGTCTACAATTGAATAAAAAACTATTATGAAATGGTCTTCAGACTAAAATGGCCTTTTTTGTAAAAAACGAGGAACTGAAAGCTTTTGCACTTTTTTGCACCTCCCGACCCCATGTGAGAGCTATAGCTACGGCCGTGATTCTTCAATTTAATCATTTAATTTGGCTACTACCTGGGTGTCTTAAGTCAAGAGTGAATAGGTTACTTCTAGGCAGGCGTGCTACATCTTCGACCACATCATCGCTTACCAACAGGATAGAATAAAGATAGAAAGATAGAGATAGTGGTCAAATGCATGCCTACCAAAAAAACCAGGTCTTTGATTTTCGATGATGAACATCCATTTTCTTTTGCGTCACTTCTTAAACGTCATTAATAGAGCGGTATATTACCTATTTACGATTCTGTTGTATTCCCTTGTCCATGTGTGTGTAAGATCGCTAACTCCGGGCGGGATATGAGCTAGAATATGGACCTTTTCTCCAGCCTGTTCAGCTTTGTAAAGCTCTTGTACCATCCAATCCAAATGGCGTTTCGCGTCTAGAGGATCGTACACTAGCCACCTGAAAAGTAAATTAATGGAATAAATACAATAGGCAAGTATGAGCTATGGTTTAGTCAATTAACACTTCTGTAGTGCTATTCTGTAACAAAATTTTCGTGTCTCGACAGCGGAATCCGAGGTGAGTATAAACACAAGACCTTTATGTTGTGTGCAATAAAGTTCATTTTGTCAGCTTTGTCACTCAGGTGAAGCTCGATACCGAAATGTTTACTTACAGAATAGACTAGCAGTTTTTAAAACTATAGCTTCCAAAAACTTTGTTTCTGAAATTCTAGACGGATATAATCCTTTAAAAACATTTTTTTACTGCTTGCAGCGTTTTATAGCAAAATTTCAAATTATTTTGGGTCAATTTCAGAAGATAAGTGAAAAAAGTGTAAACCATCTATTGTTGCTGACCGTACTTGCCAAGTAATTTATTAAATCCTATTTTTCAACTTAACAAACATTTTTAAATGGACAACATGTAACAGCATTTAAATCATGGGGAAGTGGAAAGGCAAAAAATAATTAATGCAACGTACTCGTAAAATATCATTCTTACCAGTTATATTTATAGGCAACATTGTTATTCAAAGTGATGACTCTGAGTCCAGGCCTGATGACCATAGAGAATTCTCCACGATCGCGCAGATTTGCTTTTGCTTCCTCATCCAAATAGAAACCCCATTTTCTGACCAGAGCATCGTACAGCCAAGTCGTGTTTATTTGTTTGCCAACTACTGATGATGGCGCAAATCTGTAAATATAAAAATAAAAAGATTCCGACGAATTGGGAACCGCTTCCATTTTGAAGTCGGTTAAAAAGGAAATGAAACTGGTTTCGCTTAGCAAAGATCGTTCGTAGACGGTAGATAGATCGTCAATCGTCAAATCATCACTTAGCAAATAAGTATTTGTGTAAATATTGTTACTTTGATTTTCGTTTATGGTTCGAGTAGGCATCTATAGTTCGGTTCTCGCATAAAAATAGCTTAAGTTATCCCTAGGGAACGTATTCCCGGAATAAAAAGACTCAACCTATCTCTATAGGAAAATTCATAAAAATAATTGGTTCAGCGATTTATAAACAGAAAGATTTACTTTCGCATTTATAATAGGTATTAATTAGTATGGACTATAGAATACGTCATCATAAATTTATTGCGCGTTTAATAATATGGAATTCAAATTATACATAATAAAACATAATTCGTATCAACTCACTGATTCGTAGGTTGAGATTCATGATTGCCAATGACAGGAATAACGGGCACGTTATCGCCAAAGCTTGTCCTTAATTTATCAACGAGGTGTCGGTTCATATCGTCGATCAGCTCATAGGTTGTCTCCCAAACGCCATGATCTATGGTGTCGCCTATGTAGTAGACTACGTCAATACCCTGAAATTATACAACCCGTAGGTACTTATATATGTTGAGGTCATGGAGTAGCTCGTGGCTAAATAATAACGGCCGCACGGGTAGATCTTCAAGGTTAAGCAAGCGAGATTGGGTCTGTGGATGGGTGAGCATCTAAACCCACTAAGACTCCTCCGTGTCTCGGAAAGCACGTTAAGCCGTTGGTCCCGGCTGTCATTTGTAGATCTTTGGCAGTCGTAATGGACCACAAGCCAGAAAATCTTGCCAATGAGTATCTACAGTGTTACCCAGTTAATGGGTTGTGGAGGTCTGGTAGGTAGCCGCTCTACGTAAAATACTGGTATTCAGATGAATCCGGTTTGACTGGAAGCCGACCCCAATATAGTTGGGAAAAGGCTAGGTAGATGATCAATGATGAGGTCATTGTGGAGGATTCAGTACTTAAATGAAAATTTCGATGAGCAATAATTTTCAGGAAAAGCTTGAGTTAATCTCCAGTGAGTTCAGCTTGATCATTCGTGGATGGGGTGACGATCCAAGTTATACGAAGACTCCTCCGTGTCTCGAAAAATATGTTTAATCCTGACTAATATTTGTAGATCTATGATAGTCGTTTAGGTAGTAAGAAGCCAGGGACTGCAGTCTCGACATAGATAACGATCGCATAGCGACCGAATTTGATCGTTAAATCGTAAGGCTGCTATCAATCTCAAAAGCATTCCACGGTCAAAACCAATGGTATGATCCGTGGATCGCGTTCGAAATTGACTGTGTACGGGGTGACTTTTGTTCGCTAGGCGATCGGTAAGTATGTCGAGACTTCCCGCCCCGGAAACTTAGGTCAGTCTTGTCAAACAGTTACTGGGTTGTGGAGGTCAAATATGGAGTTAAATACTGGTACTCAGCTTGATTCAGTTAGATTGGAAGCTCCCAATATAGTTGGAGAAAGGCTAGCCAGATTGATAATGTTATTAAATTATTTTATTAGCAGGTTATTTGGTTGGGTTCGAGTTCATTGCTGTATTATTCCGTTTCTCCATTAGAAAATTCTCTGTAGCCACCAAACACACAACAACAATTAGAAAAGTCCTATCCACGGAAAGTTCAAGTTGTGTGACCAATTAACGGCTAACATACACCTATTCTTTCTAGCTTAGCATCGTATCATGTCACGTCTGTCGTAGGTTTTTAAGCTATAGGTGCCTACCATTTGAGGATTATTTGATTAAAAGCATATCTCAATTTTTCTATCGATAGAGATTTGCAAGATAGAGATCTGACGAGCCCCTCTTTTCCAAGCCTATGACTAAGTCCTTATTACAGACATGCCTATAGATCATTAATAGATTAGGTATCATCAATTGGCAAGATGGTAAGATTAGGCTAAGCACGTGTCTGTTTTTTTTTTTTGTGCATAATTCGTCATAACCGGATTTTCGCAAAGTCGTTTTTAAAACGAAAAGTGCAGATTCGCACTTGTTTTTTTCCAAAAGGTACTTTTGCCGCATTTTGCTGACGAATCCAATGATAAATGTAATTAATTAAAATATATTTACCTCATGTGATTCAGTGATGGTATCAATAACGTTATCAAACGCCCAAATCGGTGTATCACAGTTCCTGTAGTCGCCCCAATAGCCAGCCGGCTCAGCATTTCTTGGGGCTACAAACCTTGTTTGTACCGAACTCCTCAGTTCTCGAACCTTTGAAGCTACACTCAAATCTAACATAACTTCGCCGGTAGTATTCTTAATACTCTGTTCGATGATAGATTCGTCTGCGACTGTTTTGAATACATAACGTTCGACTGGTTTTTGTCCGATTCTACAACAGACTGGCTCATCGCAGTCCGCGACTCCGAATGCTTCGTACAGTGGGTCGATATGGGCGTCCGTGATTACAGCAATTTTGAGTGGTCGTGGATCGGTAGCAGGGGCCTGTTAAATTCATTATTTTTAAACATTTTGGAAGTCAATTGTAAAGTGGTAGGTAGTCTAAATCTCAGAACTTGCAGTTGTCATTAGTGAACCACAAAATATTTTTTTACAAAAAGTATCTGATGGACCCAATTCAGTCTGGTTTTTTAGTAGGTACTTACTCTTGCTCAAAGCGAAAAGGGGTACGAACTTTTTTCTATGGAATCTATTAGATATACTTAGCACCCGTTTTGATTTTTTCAAAGCTTCGGTGCACGATCTAATATTTATATGTATATAGGAGAGGACACTTAAACAAACAAAATATGTTAGCAACATGGTGCCCTAAAGTGTCACGTTGCCGAGATATTTGAAGATAAAGTCGCCATGTGAGAACATGAAAATCATTACCAACAGGAAGGGTTTTTATTTTACTATCTATCTGTTCTTAATGAAATGGTAAGTATCCATTTCCGACTTTGCTTCCTGACTGAGAAAGTTGCTTTTTTATATTTGTGTTTTAGATGCCATATTTTTCCAATACTAGGTACTTACATTATTTACCGGCGCTGGGTCGGGTAGTTCTACTTGCCAATCAAATCTCGGGTCATCAATTCTGCAGGCGTTTGGGTCGTCATTTCTTTGCTGTACAAGTCCGCAAAATGCTCTTGGAGTAGCTTCGGGTACCGTTCTGATTATATGAGATATTATTGGCTACAAAAGACGATATGGAATTAGTAGGTATTTCATTAAAGCTTTGATCAAACTGCACAGGGATGCGGGACGAAGTTATATGGAGATGTTCGAAAATAACGCGCGCGGTCGCATCACGTATCCAGCGCGGGTTTTTCTTTAGTGTGGCCAGAGTTTAATTAAAAATTTAAATAATTTATTCGTAATGTAATTAATTAAGAATCCAAGAGTTCACTTAAGTGTTTTGCATTTGACTTTACGCCCATCCATACCATTTGAATAGTCGAATGCAAAACGTTGCGTGATGGTTTTTCTATATTTTCTGACTAGCTGACCTACGCAACTTCGTCTGCGTCACATTTTTCATTAATGGTCCGCTCCTATTGGCCGTAGCGTGATGTTATATAGCCTTCCTCGATAAATGGGCTATCCAACACTAACATAATATTTCTCTCTTCTTCAGCTTTAAAATATTAGTGTAGGTAGATATATCGGTAGGTCTTCTGACTCATTATCTGCGTCATAACTTACCATTTTCATGCCATTCGTATCACTAATTTGATCAATTAGGAAAAATCACTTAAAAACATGAGATAGTCCCGAAAAATCCTGGAGTGGCGACCGCGTACCGGAAGACGCAACGTTGGAAGGCCTCCCACAAGGTGGACCGATGACCTGGTGAAGGTCGCGGGTAGCCGATGTATGCAAAACGCGCAGGGCAAACCGGTCGTTGTAGCGACGCTTGGGGGAGGCCTATGTCCAGCGGTGAGCTACCGCCGGGAGTGGACCTGACGTGTTACGCTGACGCGGACGACACGCTGGTCACTGCCCGGGGGAGCTCGTACAGGGAGGCAGCGTTGCTAGCGACGGCCGCAGTCTCACAAGTGGTGAGCCGCATACGGCGCCTTGGCCTGGAGGTGGCCCTCAACAAGTCGGAGGCCATAGCCTTTCATGGCCCCCGGCGCCGGCGGGCGCCGCCACCGGGATCGCACATAGTTGTTGGGGGGGGCCGTATCGCTGTCGAGTCGACCATGAAGTACCTGGGATTGGTGCTCGACAGCCGATGGGATTTCGGCCCCCACTTCCGGCGGCTGGCGCCCAAGTTGTTGGGTGCGGCTGGGGCGCTGTCAACGCTGCTTCCCAATCTGGGGGACCCGACCACTGCCTGCAGGCGGTTGTACGTGGGGATCGTGCGATCGATGGCCCTGTATGGGGCCAGCACCATCACTGTTCTGCGGAAGCCGCAGAGGGTGATGGCCGTCAGAGTCATCAGGGGTTATCGCACGATCTCTTACGAGGCGACTTGCGTACTGGCCGGATCTCCGCCCTGGGACCTGGAGGCAAAAGCCCTAGCGTCACTGCACCGGTGGCGTGAGGACGCGCGGGCGCGCGGTGAGCGACTGATGCAGCGGCACATTGAGCTGCGTCAGTCGCAGCTGCGCGAGGTCCTGGTGGCGGAATGGCGGGACAGGCTCTCACGCCCTTCCGCCGGCCTCGGCACTATTGAGGCCATCCGGCCAGTGCTCGAGCTGTGGCTCTAGCACGGCTCCTTGTCGTTTCGGGTGACGCAGGTCCTCTCGGGGCATGGCTGCTTCGGGAAGTTCCTGTGTCGCATAGGCAGGGAGCCGGACGCTCGGTGTCACCACTGCGTCGACTGTCGGGAGGATACGGCTCGGCATACGCTGGCAGAGTGTGCCGCTTGGGAGGAGCCACGCCGCCGCCGTTCCCCTTATATCTGTGGTAGGCAGTGATCTCTCGCTGCCGACCGTAGTACGTGCTATGGTCGACGGCGAGGAGTCCTGGGACGCGGTGGTTTCCTTCTGCGAAATAGTCATCGCGCAGAAGGAGGCTGCGGAAAGGGAGAGGGAGATTTCGACCTCTCTCCCGGCCCGCAGCAGGCGCACCGGGCGTCGGAGGAGGGCACCAGTCGGGGATCGCGGAAAGCCAATTAAGTTCTCGCGATCCCCGGCGTTGGTAAGAGATGGAACACCGGGGTGGTTTTAGTCAGTAAGAGTCTGACAGACCGCTCCGCCCGCCCCAGGGTGGAGGACATCCATGAGGATTTCGCGCCGTTAAAAAAAAAACAAAAAAGGCCTGTGTTCAGCAGTGGACGTCTTTCGGCTGATATGATGATGACTTAAAAAGATAAATCGATTAATAAAAAATAGTAGAAAAGCATTTAACTCCATACCACATTCAAAGCGACCGCACCGTAGCAAACAGGGTAAGATTCGATGTTCAAAGCTGCGCAGAGGTCAATCACAACTTTCGAGATTTCTTCATCGGTCTGCCCGTTTTCAACTCCTTCGAACACGGTGGCAAATGCACTTCGGCATATTAAACAGTCCAGCGTCTGAAAATGTATGATAATAATAATTTATTGTTGTTACAAACAGCAACGGTAGATATAGACACGCCTGATACCTGATACCTTCATTTTTTTTTACTATTGATAGGCACGCGTTTGACCACTACCTCACCTGATGGTAAGTGATGATGTGGTCGAAAATGAAGCACGCTTGCCTAGAAGTAACCTATTCACTCTTGACTTAAAGACTCTCAGGTTGTAGCTATCAGGAAACACAGACTCCGGCAGGGAATTTCACTCCTTAGCTGTACGCACTATGAATGTGTTCCCAAAACGTTTGGGCGTGTGGGTGGGATGTCCACCATAAAGAAAGGAAGAAAGATATTTGCGCCAAGCATGACGCATGCCAAAAAAAAAATAGAAGTTAAATAAAACTAAATTATAAAAATTGGGAAGATATGCGTCATATTCGCGCAAAACGGCCATCGCTTAGCATAATGCTGGGACTCATGTGCGAGACAGAGCCACAGCGCTGGTTTTCAGCGACAGCCGGCGTTAAGTATGACGTCGATCGGAGCAGCATAAAAGTAATTAAAACGTGATAAGTAAACAGAAAAAATAAATACATAAGGGTAAAATATAATAAATAAGACGGTGAGGAGATGGCAACACACCGTTGTGCAGACCATGCACTGGTAGCGCATCGCCGTTCGTCCTGTGGTCCGATGATGGAACGGGCTTGGCGGAATTAAATTATGCAATTCCGTCCCACCCAAAATGCAACCGGTAGAAAACCGACAGGCTAGCAACACGTCGTCGATGCTCAAGACTTTGGAGCTTCGTCGCGACGACCCTCTCATTGCCGATGATCCTCTTGGCTCGTTTCTCAATTTACTCAAGGGCATCAAGCTGCTATCTAGCAGATTCGTCCCAAAGATGAGAGCAGTATTCCATACACGATCGAACCTGCGCTTGATAGAGTTTGAGCAGCTGTTCCGGCGTAAAGTACCGTCTCACCTTTGCCAGGATCCCCAACTTCTTAGCTGCCACTTGAGCTTTTGCCTCTATGAAAGGGCTAAAATTGAAAGTAGATATTAATGTAACCCCAAGAAGCTCAAGTTGATCGGTTATCGGCACGGTTGCACCTCGGAAACATGCAGCTGGGTGGAATTGGCTCCTTTTGGCGGAAAATAAACACGCTTGGGTCTTAGCAGCATTGAACTTGACCAGATTGGCATCGTGTAAGAACACGTTCAGGCGCTCAACCATAGCCTCCCAGAGAGACCGGATCTGTAACACGCGTCTGTGCGTCGTCGGACACGTATCTCTCAGGCAGCGTCCCATCGGCTCTCAGCAGTGGTGGTAGTGAGGGGCGGCAGAAGTTCGATGATTCGTAATAGCTGAGAGTTTGTATTTTCTTAATTTAATTATTTTTCCGAATATTAGTGTAGTTTTCAAAATAAAATTCCTAAATCACAGACTGATTCTATTGATAGACTTTCGTTGCTAATCGTTCATGGGTTTGGAAGTAATGATATTATTATTTCCAAATTATAATTATAAAATAAATTATAATATGAAACATCGGTTAGGCTTCGGCCTTAGTAATTTGACTTGAATATCTATAGATTCAATTACAGATCAGGAGTACCTAATCCTATGTTTAAAATTTCTTAAATTGATACTGTGTAGGTACTTTCCTCTCATTCTTAGTACCATTATTAATAGCCAAACATTTCGTATTGTTATTTGTAATTTATTAATTTATGATTGTTTTCTTTAACTTGTTGGTCCTGATAAGCGTGATTTAAAGTACCTACAAGACAAGTATACTCATAATTCTTTTACGATTAGATACGTTGGTATTGGATTAAACCGCAGAGAATTTTAATTTATCAGTAGGTACCTAGTTAAATCAGTAAATATTTTTTCGAGATAAACTAATTATTTACAACTGTTTTGATACGCAATATATACCATTAAATTGAGAAATTATGGATTAAAGTTACCTGTTTATTCTAATGGGTAAATCGTAAAAGCATGAAATACTGATAAATAGCTTATCGAATAGTATTGTTTTAGTTTAGAATTTAAGATTATAATATAAAGTAACAAAGCAATCAACTTTCATTGTTGGCCGTACCTACCTACCTACTTACCTAAAATTCAACTCGGCAGACGCCTAAAATGAATGATGCCTGATGTAGGTATCAGCCCAAGATCCCAGTGTCCCCGGCGTTACTATTGTTTTCTCAGTAACAAATGTGTGGGATATAGGTACTAGTTAGTGCACAATTGGGTCGAATTGTGTCGTTGAGGAGCTCGTGGCTAAATAATAACAGCCGCACGGGTCGATCTTTAAGGTTAAGCAACGCTTGCCAAGGTTGGTCTGTGGATGGGTGACCATCTTAATATACCGAGTTTCCTCCGTGCCTCGGAAAGCACGTTGAGCCGTTGGTCCCGGCTGTCATTTGTAGATCTTTGGCAGTCGTTACGGATTGTCAGAAGCCAGTAAATATGACTTCAGTCTTGCCAAGAAGTACCGTGTTACCCAGTTAATGGGTTGTGGAGGTCTGGTAGGCAGCCGCTCCACGTAAAACACTGGTATTCAGCTGAATGCGGTTTGACTGGAAGCCGACCCCAATATAGTTGGGAAAAGGCTAGGCAGATGATGATGACACAATTGGGTCGAACGTAAATAAAATAATTTCTGGAGATTGCCAACGGCGTTGGGCTTTTTTTGGCCAGTCCAAACATGCTTTGCCTCGTGTTAGCGAAGCTGGGGCTCTTGGGAAGCCTTTCTTTCCTGATACGTACCGCATAGCTCATAAAATATAAGTAAATTAAAGCCATGAATTTATAAAATCTCCTAACCTTAAGATCCTCAGAGGAAAGTAAGCAGGAATTTTATTCAAGAATAACTTTACCAATTATGATTCGACGTATGGATATACGTCTTGTGCTTATAGGGGGGCCAAAATGCAACAAATTGAACCCCCAATATTTATGGCCGATATTCAATCGTTCTCAAAATATTTGAATTTTAAGGTTTTTTCGATATTTACCCAAAATTAGACTTTTAATTTTAAATAAAAAGAAAACTACATATGGAATGGGTACCCTTAGAATATTATATTGTAGCTGGCACTTCAATTAAGCTATGAACATTATTAAAAGTACTTAATTCAACAAAGGTATTAAAATGAAGAGTGATTTAAGATTAATATCTTACTAATATTTTCATTAGACTCTTCAAAAAATGTTGTTTCGCTCAACAAATTACTATGACCTTAATTGTACAGGTAACTAAAACAACTTGCCTATTCTGTAAGCTTTCTAAAAGGTATAAAAGTTAATTTAAAGATACGCGATTCGTGGCATGGCATGTGTTTGAATCGGGGGGAGAGAAAATCATCTGTATTTTTAGTTAAGGATCCTCACTAAAACATCCGATTTTACTGGCGAAATTCTTCGTGATGGGGAGGACCACATACAAAACCGGCTAAGTGCGAGTCAGCCTCGCAGATGAAGGATTCCGAACCATACATTTTAATTTTTATTATTTGTTGTTATAGCGGCAATAGAAATACGCACTTTGTGAACATTTTAACTTTCTACCTACGGTTCTTGAGATACAGCCCGCTGACAGACAGACGGATGGCCGGACGGACGGACGGACAGCGGAGGCTTAGTAATAGGGTTCCGTTAGGTACCCTTTGAGTATGACACTTTGATTCCGAAATTGCTAATGCATATTCATTTTAATAAGTATTTTGAAATTCAGATTTTATCGCAAAATAATAAAAAAATAACAAACAGAAACAAAAAATTAACAATAGTGACCGATAACAAATTAACCCCCACCTCATCATGAAGAAATTCCTCAGTAAAATCGGAAGTTTTATTGAGGATCTTCAACTAAAAACAGATGACTTTTTTTCCGCGCTGATTCAAACACTTGCCACGACACGAATAGCGTTTCTTTAAATTAACTTTTATACCTTTTTAGAAAGCTTACAGAATAGGCAAGTTGTTTTAGTTAGTTGTACGATTATATTTATAGTCATTTTTGAAATGTTTAATGAAATTATTGGTAAGAAATTATTCTAAAATCACTCATCATTTTAATAGTTTTGTTGAATTAAGTACTTTTAATTATATTGATGGCTTAATTGAAGTGCCAACTACAATATAATTTTCTAATGGTACCCATTCCATAAGTAGTTCATCTTTTTATTCAGAGTTAAATGTCTAATTTTGGGTAAATATCAAAAAAACCTTAAAATTCAAATATCTCGAGAACGATTGAATTTCGGCCAAACATAATATGGGGGGTTCAATTTTTGCATTTTGGCCCCCCTATCAGTACCTGACGGATATACGTCGAACTACAAGTAACCCTGTATTTCTTTAGTATCTGCTTGGTTCTAAATTCCCATTGTCTATCGAAAATTTGAATAAAAAATCTGCTAAGTAAAAAGTTTTTTTTTAATATAAATATTGTTACTGAATATTATTAGAAATCTGACAAGCCAGTTTTAAATATTATATATAATACACTTACCGTTCTAGCTTCTGACGCATTCTCTAGCGACATTCTAGAGACATGTTTCGGACTATGAAACAAATCGATAACATCTGCCAACTGTTGAGATTCTAGAGCACTCAATTCATGCCTCATATGTTTTTTAAACAATTCTTCTACACCATCTAAAATACGAAAAATTGTACACTGTCTTATCTTGAAATTTAACACAACTTTAATAAATTATATTTTATAGATACAAATTCAATAAAATTGCATTGTATTTTGTAAACATTTACCTATTGACAATTCTGTTGCAAAGGTCGCAGCTAATATCGTAACTATAAATACTAGGACCCTCATCTTGCCCGCTTGATTGTTCAACAATGAATGATAACGAAGTATTCCACCTTTATATAGATAAACGAGATATCGAACTCGTGCGGTAAGCAATCGGAATTATTGTAATTTTTTGAACGTCTCGGTTTTATTACGGGGATGCGGGCCTACAAGCATTCCAGTAGATAGTGCAATAATGTATCACTTTCACCCGTGGTTGCAGTATTTTTCGTGTATTCAATAATGACGTAGGAATGTAAGTAATGCGCTAAATGAAATTAAATCACGTCCGTAAAATTTTGAAATCAGTATCCATTTATCCAAAACACGCGATTTAGAAGCTATCCACGCCATGTCCATGTTCTAAACCACGTTCGAATTTTGTGCAGGTCACTTATCAGCAATAGATAATCCGGTATCAATCAACATAATCTTATATCTTCGAATCGGCATGCTTAAAATATGTTTGCACAACATTATAAAGGCATAAGTCGTGCGTCCATTGGGATTTCCCATCTGCATAATTGACAAACCCCCTTAAAATTCTTATAACCTATCTATCCCTTTAAGGAATGAATTTAGAGATCACTGTTATTATAGAAAAAAAACTCTTGCTGCGAATTTGAAGACTATATTCTGACGTGGTACTTGTAGTACCTAGTAGATAATCCTTTAAGATGAGATACTTATCTGCCTAGCCTTTTCACTGCTATATTGGGGTCGGCTTCCAGTCAAACCGGATTTAGCTGAATATCAGTATTTTACGCGGAGCGGCTGCCTACCAGACCTCCACAACCTAGTAACTGGGTAACACGGTACTTCATGGCAAGACTGGAGTCATATTTACTGGCTTCTGACTATGCATAACGACTGCCAAAGATCTACAAATGACAGCCGGGACCAACGGCTTAACGTGCTTTCCGAGGCACGGAAGAAACTCGCTTAGTTAAGATGGTCACCCATCCACAGACCAACCTTGGCAAGCGTTGCTTAACCTTGAAGATCGACCCGTGCGGCTGTTATCCTCCCTTTAAGATGAGATACTAAACCATCGCAAACACATTCTTTCAGAAGAAGCCCCAGCATCTTATCACGTACCGTAATGGTGCCTATCCAACCCAAATAGATTACCTGTTGGTGCGACGGTGCCACATTGGCAAGGTAACCAACTGCAAAGTCATCCCAGGCGAAAGCCTAACGGCTCAACACCGCTTCCTTGTCCTGGACTTTGCGGTTGTACCAAAGAAGAAAGTGATCGAGAAAAGCAAACCCCGCTCTAAGTGGTGGCTGCTTGATGGTCCTAGGCAGTCGACTTCATCGCGGAGGTCGAGCATCTCGAGATCAGTGCTCCTCATGAGTCCGCTCAAGAGATCTGGAATAGGATCCATTCAGCAATCACCGCTGCGGGTAAGCGCGTCCTTGGCACATTGTCAGGCCCGTAAGAAGACTAAACCGTATCCAGCAATTATATTCAAAAGTTGCTCCTTTTCTTTACCCCTGATTTCTCATTCGTTACGACAAATCAGAACTTGGTTAAAGCAAATAGATACGAGTATGCAGGGAACTGGGAGGCCTCTAAGTTCATGAAGCCCTATAGAATTACTTTTTCATGAAATAACCATTCTATAGGACTTCATGAACTTAGAAGGCTATACTGATGATTAAAATGGTTATAATTCTTTAGATGAATACGCGTAACGGCCGCGAATCGTATTTTGTTCAACATACAGCTTGACATTGACCGGCAAATTGCAAAAAAACATAAAAATATTTGAATTTCGCGGGCTACCCTGGCGCAACCACCTTAAGATAAGATTTTGTACAGTCCTAGTCAGTGGCATGAGACATGATTTAATTCTTCATCAGTCTAACGCCAGATTATTTTTTAAAGAAATTTGGAAAATATTACTTCCTTTTAACCAATTAGTGTAAATAACACTTTGAAAACGATCTTAATAATTAATCAGTTTTTTTAACCAGGTATATTAAATTATCAAAATTACGAAATTAACACCAGCTTTTGTTGCTGACTATACTTTCAGAATATTACGAAATTAAACAGTCTATAAAAATAAACATACATATTTTATTAATAAACCTTTGAACTTATGTATAAATAACGAAATCGTGATTTTAACTGAAATATATTTAAACTTCGGTCATGTCCACATCTTCGATGACCATGTCATCCAACATTTCTGCGAGTGTGATTCGAGGCAGCGAAGGGTCGATCTCATCGGTGTCCACAGGTATTTTGTTCTCGTCCTTAAATATATTGACGTTCTGCCTGAACGCTGGGTCTTCTTCCAAGTCATCCAAGAAGTCATTGTAATCCCTGTAAAGATTAATGGTAATTCAATATTGGTTCTGGGTTCAGGACCAAGTGGTCTAAAAACACCACTTTAGCAGAATCATAATAGTAATCACACAACAATCTGTCAAACTTTATTTAAAACTAGCGGATACCGCGCGGCTTCGCTCCCGTCGTCTGGCTACTCTACCTACCCTACCTACCCTACGGGATAAACAGTATCCTATGTCCGTCTCCTGGCTCTAAGCTACCTACCCAACAATTTTAGCCATATCGGTACAGCCGTTCTTGAGTTATAAATAGTATAACTAACACGACTTTCTTTTATATACATAATATATAGACATAGATTTAACAGAGACGGGTAGCGTGATTTGTTTTCTGATTCTGCTAAAGTGGCCTTTTTAGACCACCTGGTCAACTAAGGTCTGAATCGACTGCGTACCCAAGTAGGCCGCTACAATATAATTTGGTGAAATGAGGGCATTATAAATCCATTAAACACTCGGTGCGAGTGGGGTGCGGTTCAGACTATGTCCTATTTGCTGGAATGTCCCAAATGCCCTATGTATGTGTGAATTCACCTGCACCCTACAAGGCGTGCCCCACTACTGGGCCTGATTATTCTGTGTTTGGGCCTTGTAGGGAAGCGATGATGAACCGTCGACACGATAACAAAACGACTATACAAATATTAGGTCTTTACCTATGAAATTGCCGTTCTGCAGTACTGGCCATTTCAAATCAAAATAATTTTTGTTTGGCTAAGAATTCTAATTTCAAATTAATTTTATTTTAAAAACATGGTTTTTTTTTCTAAAAGTAGTCATTTGTTTATTGATTAATGTTACGTTTTCATCGCATTTCAATCTTTTTCGTCATCATGGATACGTTAAAAATTCGAATAATTATGGAATATGAATACCGTCGTGGCAGCAACGCGGCACAAGCGGCACGCAACATCAACGACGTTTACGGAGCTAACACTACAAACCAACGCACCACCTGTTATTGGTTTGCTCGCTTCCGTTCTGGAAATTTCGACCTGAAAAATGAACCTCGCGGTCGTCCGAAGACTTTGGTCGACAATGACGAATTAAAGGCGATTGTGGAAGCTGATGATACACAATCTACGGCTGAATTAGCAGCAGCTTTCGACGTTAGCGTCAAAACAATATTGGTCCATTTGCGTCAAATAGGCAAGGTAAAAAAGCTTGACAAATGGGTGCCCCACGAACTCAATGATCGCCAGCGCGAAGTACACACAAATGAAGGAATTTTGAACCGCATTGTTACCTGCGATGAAAAATGGATTCTGTTTGATAACCACAAGCGCTCAGCAAGTTGGTTGGATCCTGGTTCAGCACCTAAGCAATGCCCTAAACGAAAACTTACCCCTAGAAAAGTGATGGTCACTGTTTGGTGGTCTAGCACCGGTGTGATTCATCACAGCTTCTTACCAAACGGGGTGAGCATTACTGCAGATGTGTACTGTGTGATGTGTTCAGTTCACACAATGATGGAGAAGCTGGCACATCTCCAACCAGCATTGGTCAATCGCTCGTCTCCGCTGCTCCTGCACGACAACGCGCGACCTCATACTGCACAACAGACGGTCTCCAAGTTGCAAGAACTGGGGTTGGAAGCTCTCCGTCATCCGCCCTACTCACCAGACCTTGCGCCTACAGACTACTACTTTTTCCAGAATTTGGATAACTTCTTGGCGGGAAAAAAATTCAATACCCGAGAGGCAGTACAAAATGCCTTTGAAGAATTTGTTGCCTCCCGTTCAGCTGATTTCTTTAAGAAGGGCATCAATAAACTGCCACTGCGTTGGCAAAGATGCATTGATTGCATGGGTGATTACTTCGATTAATACAAATAAAAAATACATGAAAAAAATTCGTTTAAATTTTTTCATACAAAACGGCAATTTCATAGGTAAAGACCTATTATGTTATTTGTTCGTTCTAGCGTACATTGAAAAAGTCTCAGTCAATTTCATAGATAGATAGGATACTCATAAGTTATCATATGAAAATATTCTTTCCACTTCAAAAAGCGATGTAGTAAGAATTACGAAATGTTGAACGATAGGACTATGTCAAGGGCCTCATGATTGATATTATTTACGCAAAGGAGGCAAAGATAAGGTGAAGATAATGATTATGTCGACTGATCGAATACTCTCTTTTAAATTTAATGTAGCGTTATAAAAATATGATTTCTAGTTGCAATCTTAACTGAATTTTGCAGTAGGTTAAGATGTATCTAAGTACGTAAATCTATACTTCTATACAAGTATTATAAAGAGGTAAAGTGAGCTTGTGAATTTGTGAGGTTGTAGAGATTAATCTCTGGATCTACTGAAGCAATTATGAGAATTCTATTACCAATAGAAAGCCACATTATTTGTGAGTTTCATGGACTATATATTAACCCGAAAAATACCGCCCAACGAAGTGGGCAGGGGTCAGCTAGCACGTTATACATAATCGTAAAATCGACGAACGTCCAGTATTCGTATCTAAAACTTTCGCCACAAACTAATTTAGCAGCAGTTAGCTTACCAACACTAAACAAAAATCTATCTTATATCTTCACAATAAGTTTCATTATTCTTTCACATCAGTGGGGCTTAACCCGTACACATAATTATATTTTCGTCTTGCTCAGACGGATGCACGAACAAGAAGTTATGGGTCTAGGAGTACGAAATTCCTGCCAGTGTTGCGGAATTTGTTCGAAAGAGTCACCGCGGCCCTGGAACGCAAAGGGCATTAGGAGGAACACGGATGGATTTTAGTTAGTAAGGGCCTGATACTCCATTCTGCTCCACCTAGAGCGGCAGGAATCATTTGATGATTTCCCATCCCTAAACAAAAACTTTTTTTCCCACAACCATGATTTGGTTACTAATAAACATAGAATACTACTTACTCATTGGTAGAGCTGAGCCCTTCATGTAATTCCTCAGCCATGTGTTTGAGCTTCCATGCGCGCGCGCGTCTCCTAGCTGACCTCTCGCCGTAATGCTTTTTGACCAAAAACACGTCCGGAATTGAGTCGCGATCTAACTTGTCGAAATTTGCGTCGTTCACGTTTGAATCGCCGATGTTATAGCTAAAAGACACAATTATTTAATTGTTAGGTGTTACCATAAATAAGGGATTCATTCGAATTCGAAACTAGTCTGGGAGTCCAGTAGAGAAACAAGAAGCACGAGTATGAGTCTCGTAAAGTTGAAACAGAAGTGACAAAATATCTTGGACTAGTTGACCCGCGCAACTGCGTCTTCTCCTCTCCTATTGGTCTTGGTGTCTAGAGTCTCTGTGATGATATATAGCCTATAGCCTTCCTCGATGACGGCGAGCATTGGGCGGCTCGCCGTCCGATCAAAACCAGGCCCGTGTCGGCAGCGCGCTGTGTTCCACGCGCGCCTCAAAGAGCTGTCAGCAAGGGAGACGGGGCCCGCTAGGGTGCGGAATACGTTCGAAAGAGGCACTTCACCCTGGAACGTAAAGGGCAGTAGGAGGAACACGGATGGGTTTTAGTCAGTAAGAGTCTGACACTCCCTTCCGTTCCGCCCAGAGCGGAAGGAGTCATTTGATGATTTCCCATCGTTAAAAAAAAAAACCCTTCCTCGATAAATGGGCTATCTAACACTGAAAGAATTTTGAAATCGGACCAGAAGATGTTGAGATTAGCGCGTTCAAGCAAACAAACTCACCAGCTTTATATATTTTGCAGACACTGATACTGCGGCAGTCGTAACGGTGCAGAAATTATTTCAAAAGAAGAAGTAAAAGTAATGTTTTAAGTCTTAAGAAGGCCTTATATGGATCAGTCAGTTCCTGTGTTGCTCGAGTGGTGCGGGATGGGTGCTGACATCACTTTAGTGGGCGAATGACGGAGGCGTTGTCCTAAAAGATAACGATCATCGCGCCGACAGCAGCGCCTTCCGATTTTGCAATACATCGCGGCGATATTATTAAGTTACGTATTGTTAGAGGTAGGCCTATAACACTGCCATGATGACACTAAACGAAGTAACCGATTTCTGACCTTAAGTTATTTTCTTAATGTCGGATATCGATTACTTTGTTTTTGAAGAGACGTCCTTTTTTCTTATGACGTACAGAATACATAATTAAGCTCACCCCAGAACTGTGTCACCAGGCTTCAAGATATGTCCCAAATGTGTCCTAGTGTGGACAGGGTTGACGTCTAATCCAAGCTCACTGGCTTTGACGACCCACACGTCTGCCACCACATGCTTACTGGAAACCATGCCTTGGCCAGGGAATGATTTCTTTTCCTGTAAGAGAAATTTGTATGATTATAAAACACTAGCTGGTGCCTGCGACTCCGTCCGCATAGTTGTAGTCTTCAAAGAACAAAGATTTAAAACGAAGATACACCCATTTCTCCTCTTATAAATAAACTAGCTTCTGTCAGCGGCTTCGCCCGCGTGGTCCCTAGGGAACATACTACCGAGATAAAAAAAGTAGCCTTTGTGCTTTTTCGGACTAATCTATATCTGTGCCAAACATGAAGATACTATTCCTCTCAGGCGCTCTGACATGAAAGAGTAACAGAAATCGATCCATCCATACATCCTCACAAACTTTCGCATTTATAATATTAGTAGGACTTTCTGAAAATGGGTAACCAACGGAACCCTTTTACTAGGCCTCCGCTGTCCGTCCGTCTGTCTGTCTGTCAGGAGACTGTATCTCAAACACCGTAATAGGTAGACAGTTGTAATTTTCAGATTCTGTATTTCTATTGCTGCTATAACAATAAATAGTAAAAATGAAGGTATATGGTACGAAACCCTTCGTGTGTGAGTCCAACTCGCACTTGACAAGTTTTTAAATACATTGAAATAGATATTCCAAATTTCAGTTTTCTGGATTTTAGTTTTGTCTGTGCTTTGATAGTTATTCAGGACAAACGATTTTATAAGCGTAGCTAGAAAAGAGTTCATGAGGAATACATAAATTTACATTTGGGATTTGTATCATTTAGATGTGCGGGTCAAGAGGCTTACATAGAAAAAAGCGCGAGTAGACCATATTTGAATAATGCGTAAACTTACATGTTCCTTCAGTACTTCAATGTCCATCACAATATATTCCACCAGTTGTTTAGGATTACATATTGGAGAGAATGGGTTTCTCCAATAAACTGTCGATGAAACTTCACAAACTGAAAGAAATATGAGTTATTTCTTTAATTTGTATACAACGTTGATACGACAGAGGGGCTTTCCTTTAAACTGCCTATACTAGGTACCATTTTCAAGCTCTGTACCAAAAATAAATTAATTAGGAGCAGTAGTTTAGTCGCAAATGATTTTTAAAGTTTTTGCACGGTTTGAACACGATGTACCTTTTCTAACAGTTGATTATCGTCTAAGCATAGGTCACGCACCTTACAACGATAAATCTACGATGCGTTGTTGCCGCTCTGACGCATGTCGAAGGACATTCACTAAAAATTGGCAATGCAAACAAGGAAGCAATCAGTACACACACACTTGCACTTTCACTACGAAAGCGACTAACATAAAGCGAGCGAAAGAAATAGAGATAGGTCAGTTTGTTGCATCCTTGTTTTTTGCGATCGGTAAGTCCCTCAGCTCAGTGCGCCGACGCTTGTTTTTCGGAACGTACGGTTTGTGGACTTCGCGCGCAAACAATTGTAATTTTATTTTGTTATTGTGAGAGATTTTGTTATTATTTAGTATTAGTGTTTTTTTTGTGATTGACTGTTTTTTATGGTGATAGGACACGTAACTTGGGATTATTATTATTTAGTATTAGTATCTCCGGACCTCACTCCCATGGATTTCTTTTTGTGGGGTTACATTAAGGGTGAAGTGTATGCCTCAGAGGTAAATAAAATTATTGATGAGTTAAAAAATAGGATTATTTTAGCATTTCACAAATTAAAGTGCTTAGCGACGGACAGTGATCTAATTAGAAAAATAAATAACAATATTCTCCGTCGGTATAATTTGTGCATCAATGTGAATGGAGGACACATCGAAAATTTAAAAATTTAGTGTGTTTGTTTTTGTGCACGTACTACGAAACGTTACCTAACATAAAAGCCAGTGCGAGCGGAGCCCAGCGGAGGCCTAAGTCGCCGGCCGCCACCCCGGCCCGGCCCCCACCGAGCACACGAGATACCGCACACCGCGCTCCGGCGCGCGCGCGACGTTGCCGCTTTGTTACCTAGCGGTATCTAAGGTCAGTGTCTTTTTTTTACAAAGGGTGGTTGCGTTTTATTCGGATTTGCAAGCTATTTAGTTTGTTTGAAAAAAATATTTTCTCATTTATGGCGCTTTTTGTTTTTGTACCGTATCGAATTAATACTGTACACGTATAGTATACGTAGTTTAATTTAATGCCCCTCTGTCGTATCAACTCTGTATATCTAAAAACATGACTCATTGGCAGGTTAAAACATTTTTCATTTCTTTCAAAAATCACTTTGTTGAGGTTGAAACTAAAGAGTCATTGCTTATTTACTGACAATACTAAGATTAAGAGCTCAAGGCTCAAGTGCACATGTACTTGAACCTTGAGATCTTCATCAGGTTTACTCTAACTCAACAGGGCGCAAATTGAAACCACCTGCCCATGGATCATCTAAAAACTCATTGTTCATCTCAAATTACCTTGACCAGTCCTTGCATCAATCAGGTGAATAGTACTGGTGACTCTGTTTACCAAACAGATAGGAGATATGGAACCAAGCTGTTGGGTCAGCTTCTTAGGCAGGCACACAACGCTGTCCTTAGACAATGGCACAATCTCAATACTAAATGTGAATTTGTAGTTGTAGATATTGCTGTGGATATCATGTGATATAAGCTTCTTGGAATGTGTGCATTTTATTGGCAGCACAGATTGGATAAAGTCCACCATTTTGCGCGCGTGGTTTTCTGTCGCATAGAAGAAATCTAATCCATCTGAAAATTCAAGTAAATAGAAAATTGTGGATAAATAAGGTGTTGTGATGAACTTTGAAAGATTTTTGTTGGTATAACTTATACAAAGCTAGAAATAATTGTATGTTAAAGATATTATCAACAACATCCTAATCTTTATATATATAATTCTACTGTATGTGTGTATTTTCACTGAACTCCTCCTAAACGTCTGGACCCATTTGAATGAATTTTTTGTATGCGTTTGAGTGGCGCCCTGGATGGTTTAGATTCACAAATCAGCCCGGCAGATGGCGCTGCTTAAGCAGGATAACGTCTGTCGTCTGGCGGCAGAAAGCTGAAAATTGGTATGTAGGTTCCTTGGGGAATTTAGGGGAGAGGATTTCCCGAAATTGCTACGGGAACGGGAAAAACGAGATATTCGCGTACGAAGTCGCGGGTAAAAGCTATTATTAAATAAGCAACAAGGTTTGAAGTCTACTGGACCCAGTAACACTTACCATGTTTAGGTTTGATACCAAGAGTATTTTCATGAGCTTTATGTTTCAAGATAAGCTGTTCCAGATAATAGAAAGTCTTCCTGTTATTTGCACGCTGTCTTACTTGCACCAAGGCACGCCAGTAGTCTTGCGCCTCAGACCGATGGCATGCATCGCACATCTGGTGCTGTATGCTGTACTCTACGATGAAGGTTTGCTGGAGTACGGCTCCCCCCATTACTTCTCCTTGTATTGTGATTTTGACCTAGAGTAAATAAATAATAAATAAATTAGGACGGAAGTGAATAATCAATATATATAAAACTCTCCTGTTACTGAGTGATTGAGTGACTGACAATGCACAATCTAAACTATTGGTCATAGAAAGCTGATATTTGGCATTTAGGTTTCTTGGGATGCGTCAGGGAGCACTAAGAGCAGATTTCCCGAACTTGCTAAAGGAACGCGAAAAACGGGATATACGCGATTGAAGTCACATATAAAATCTGGTAATAATATAATAGGTGATAGAAATATGTGTACAATAAACTACTTTCCCATATGGGGAGTATTATAGCTTGTAATTCTAGTAGATTTTAATTTTGTTAAAACTAAATGATGAAAATGATAATGGTGGTATACCGGTAGCTTGGACCCTGCTCCCGACACGGATGGTCTATTGCTTTTTATACTTTTTTTTATGTTTTATTGCTAAGAAATATTTAAAAATGTAACTATGTATGTACAGCAAAGTAAATAAAGATTGAGATGGTATTTCTATAAAATATTTGGATGAGTCTGTTTCAGAATCTGCCTATCTTAGGTAAGAGTGAATGCAAAACTATGTTTAATTTTCTTCTTTATGACAGGGAAAATAAACCAGAATAATATTCCACTATGATTTTTGCTTATTATTATTTAGGTTTATTGTAGGTGCATCTGCTGCTCTTCCAAACCTTCTATGGAATGTGATATTCTGGTCTGAGTCACCTATGGCACTAAGTAATTTGGGTTTGAATTGATCATCACAGCAGTCACAGAATGTATATCCTACATCATAATAATGCAAGTGATACAACATATTTTGATAAAAGCATTGCACAATATTATTTTGTTGAAACTTTAAATGTAATTATTGTACCTTTATTCTCTTGGAATGTGGCTCAGTCCAAGCAAAGCAAGCATCAACAAGTTTGACTCTGCCCAATCCCTTCAGTTTTTTGAGGCAGAGGGCAAGGAGTTCCCTGGATTCCAAGGCAGCTACTACCCATTCTGCTGGTGGTTGCAGGTATCTAGAACAGATTAATTGTAATAAGTGATTGGCAGTAAAGTTAGAAGCACTTTCAAGGGTCTGGATTTTCTGAGGAGCATCATCAGGATCTATAAAGCAACATAAATGACTTCAACAAAACTTGATACAGAATAACAATATTTTAATTTTACAAAAATATAATTTTGACTAACAATTTATTAAAACAAAACATTAAAAACAGACGCATAGGAACCTAGTTTCCTATATAATAAATTACTTACTATAAAAAATGTGTAATTTACCTCTCACATCCCCTGCAAAAGAAAATAGTTGCTTGCTTCGGTATTCCCTCTGATATGTCTATGTCAGTTCGCAGACACGCCACACACATGTTGGAGGGATTGGGCTCTATAGGTACTGCACACTGGCAACATAATCTGGAAATGTTCACAAATTGAGACCATAAAATTCAATGACGATTCAATTTACATGGCGTTTCTAATGGATGCATACTGACTGCTGGGTGTTAGGTATACTTGGTAAATAAAAGACATTTGCCTGCAATTACTAGTGAACATGAATTTCAGAACAGAGACGGAAGCGAATTTGTATTATTTAACCTAAAAAAAAACAACTTACACTCGTGCACCGGCAAGCGCAGCTTCGCTTTCAGGGGAAATGTATTCCATTTTAAAAACTATGTTGTTTACTGGACGACACTAAATAAGTGTATATTTTTTACTTTGTAAAGAAAACTGAAATAAAACGAGGCGAACACGCCGTTCCCAGTGATTCGCAGTTCCACACAATAATGAATAAACAAATGTCAGTCAGTTGTTGTCAAGTGTCAACTGTCACTGGTTCAAATCACAATGTCACATGTTGATGTTGGTGTATGTGGAATTTCACAATGTTACATGTTGGTGTATGGAATTCTTATGTACTAAGGGCAACGAGACCCTGGAATAGATAGGTAGTCATCCTAGAACTGCATAGAAGCACTTATGTTGACCCACAGAGCACAGAGACGTCTTGACGAAACGGCTACTGGGGCCACGAGAAGAAGATGAGGCTCTAGACTACAACGCAATGCCAAAATAGTAAAAAAAGCGATTTACTTAGTAGGCTTGGTATGCAACAATACTGAACAAACGATCCCATCCCATAAGCTTCAGATTTGTCAAAACTCGCCGAGACCGCCTGACATCGTTTTTTATTATTTGGTGTCATTACCGTAAAACCGCATCAATTAGTACAAGACGGTACAAGACTACAAGTGTTGAGAATATCTACCAAAACTAATGTTTTATAATCTGTACATCCGGATGCGGCAGTGCCGTAATCATCCTGTACGGATTTCTGAACGTCGAGTTGTTACGTAAAGAATCCGACCGAACCTCTTTCGTGACCTTTTCGACCATCTACTGTGCATTTATTCGATCGATTCTTCTAAACGAAAATGTTCTCTACCGTCTGCAGGGCCGGCCGTTTGGCCACAAGGACGGTAGTAAATAATACCTCCGACAAGGCGCCTTTAGTCGCGGCACCCGTGGTGAACAAACGTGATTATGCGGCCAAAGCTGCAGCAGGCAAGGCAGAAGGTAAGGTGGTTGCTGTTATCGGTGCCGTCGTAGACGTACAATTCGAAGACAACCTTCCACCCATCCTAAATGCTCTGGAGGTACAGAACCGTCAGCCCCGGCTTGTGCTGGAGGTGGCACAGCACTTGGGAGAGAACACCGTCCGTACCATCGCCATGGACGGTACCGAGGGTCTGGTCCGCGGCCAGCCCGTGTTCGACTGCGGCTCGCCCATCCGTATTCCCGTGGGCGCAGAGACCCTCGGCCGCATCATCAACGTCATTGGTGAGCCCATCGACGAGCGTGGCCCCATTCCCACAGACAAAACCGCAGCCATCCACGCCGAGGCGCCTGAATTCGTGGACATGTCTGTGCAGCAGGAGATTCTCGTCACTGGCATCAAGGTCGTCGACCTGCTCGCCCCCTACGCCAAAGGAGGCAAGATCGGCCTGTTCGGCGGCGCCGGAGTCGGTAAGACCGTACTTATCATGGAGCTGATCAACAACGTCGCCAAGGCGCACGGTGGTTACTCCGTGTTCGCGGGAGTGGGTGAGCGTACCCGCGAGGGTAACGACTTGTACCATGAGATGATTGAGTCTGGAGTCATCTCCTTGTCAGACAAGACCTCCAAGGTATCCCTTGTGTATGGTCAGATGAACGAGCCCCCCGGCGCGCGTGCCCGTGTCGCTCTGACTGGTCTGACCGTCGCCGAGTACTTCCGTGATGTGGAGGGACAGGATGTGCTGCTGTTCATTGACAACATTTTCCGTTTCACCCAGGCTGGTTCTGAGGTGTCTGCTCTGCTGGGTCGTATCCCCTCTGCTGTAGGTTACCAACCCACCCTGGCCACTGACATGGGTACCATGCAGGAGCGTATTACTACCACCAAGAAGGGATCCATCACCTCTGTGCAGGCTATCTACGTGCCGGCTGATGACTTGACTGACCCTGCTCCTGCCACCACCTTCGCTCACTTGGACGCCACAACTGTACTGTCCCGTGCCATCGCTGAGCTGGGTATTTACCCCGCTGTGGATCCTCTTGACTCCACCTCCCGTATTATGGACCCCAACATTATTGGAGCTGAGCACTACAATGTAGCACGTGGTGTTCAGAAGATTCTTCAGGACTACAAGTCACTTCAGGACATCATTGCTATCCTGGGTATGGATGAATTGTCTGAGGAAGATAAGTTGACTGTTGCTCGTGCACGTAAAATCCAGAGGTTCTTGTCCCAGCCTTTCCAGGTGGCTGAGGTGTTCACTGGACACCCTGGCAAACTGGTGCCCCTTGAGGAGACTATCAAGGGCTTCTCTAAAATCCTGCAGGGCGAGTATGATCACTTACCTGAAGTAGCTTTCTACATGGTTGGACCCATTGAAGAAGTTGTGGCTAAGGCTGAAACCCTAGCCAAGTCTTAAGTGAATCTAGTTTTTAGGATTTCCATTAATAACATAAGTTACTCCTTATGTATCCAGTAAATTATGTAAAGAAGCTTGCGCAGGTATTGTAGATAAACATTCTGTACCAGTAACAAAATAAAACTTGTAACTTATACTTTGTATTATTTCATAATTTTTATCATGATTCATAATTATGTAACAATTGAGTTCTGAAAAAGAAAAGTATTACTCTTGTCTTGTTTTGAGAATGACCAACATGTCTAGGTGCAAAACTGCAAATGGCTAGATTTAGCAGTCGAAGATTTAATATTTTTATAAGTTCTTATCTCATGTCATCCAAAGTATTTTTTCAGTCAAAATCATGTAATTTTTATGCTGGATTGGATTTATGCCAATTTACAGCGTGTCGTCTAACCTAACGTAACGACATTTACGTAAGTTGTTATCAGTAGTAATGGCATAGACATAAATGACTTCCTTGAAAACTATCTCTACTACCTAAGCCTTTCATCATTTCCATTATGTACTCTGTTTGTCATAGGCATTTTAACAATAAATAGCGATACCAACGTGTGAAGTACCTATGTATAATAAGGACAAACACTATTTGCCTGAATCAATCGAAAGATAGGTACGATTGGTGCCTTGACGTAGGTACAATCAGCTTAAGTCCTATGTGGCTAAGTCACTATAAACAGGTTATCGGAGGAGTAGGTAACTTAAATAAACGCTTGGAATAGGGCTTATAGGTGCTTTCAGCGAGACCGTGAGTTTTGAAACTGAAAAAGAGGGTCGAAAACGTACCTAGATAGCCTAGCTTCCTACGTTGCGCGGGTTCGATTCCCGTAAGTTTTTGTGAGCCTACGGAATTGTGAGTCATTCATGGCAGAGTGGCATGACAGGTTAAGTGCAGGAAGTGGATGGATAACATTCATAACGTCCAGTCAAGAGTATACTGTATACCTACTATGTTGAAGCACCATTAGATCTGCAAGCTAAGAAATTAGTAGGTACCTAAACGGTGCAAGCTCCCAACTGACACTACTCCACCAGACTCGTTCACACGGTCAGCCAAGGGTTGCTCATTGCCATTTTCCCGCGAGATAGCAATGAGCAACCCGTAACATAGAAAAACGCCGCTTACCTACATGTGAATGTAGGTAGTGATCGTCTAATCCACAAATACGATTTTTAAAATCATTCACAGTCATAGGCTATTTTTTAACCGGATATAATGCATGGTTCCTAAACGATAAACCCATGTTTCTTGAAGTCGGCGCAACTTTTCTTTCATATTCCTCACGAATACTCTGTCTACGTCACAGTCCATCCATCTTTTACTTGGCCTCCCCTTTTCCTTTTTTTTTTATTTTTCTGTAAAGGCGAGTTGAGTTGTAATGGAGAACTTACGTGGAGATTCGATATGGGCAGTCATCCAGCCGTCAGAATCACTGCTCATTTTCGTAATTAATTTTCTGTTAATAATAAGGTACTAATTATTTAAACAAAGGTATCAAATAGTAGCAAATAGGTATAAGATTTTAATAATATTTTATTTATTTTTAATGTAAAAAAAAATACCGTTCCCCGCCTTTTGCACAGAGAAAATCTCGTAAATTATTTTGATAGAAGATTGTATAAAGAAGATTACAGGAAAAATAATACAATGTCTCGAAACAGCACACTTTCGAAAAATCATCAAGTTACATTAGTTCCACTATCGGTCAAGAGATGGCGCTGACTTAAAACTGCAATATTTTACAGCACAGAACGCTTTACCGACGACCATATTATGTCGAACGTGCCTTAGAGCATTTAGGAACGTGCACGGCGTTGACTATGCTATCAAGTGTTGCATAGGTACCTACTTGACGTTCACGCTTCTGTGCTGCCACCTATAGTTCTTCCACACTCCGTTTAGGGGAACGTGCACGTAAACTAACAGGTAAACTATACTTGACAATGACACTGCTGTCACCTACAGATAGTTCCGGCACGTTCGCTACAGGCTTTTCCGAAAAAAAGCTTTTCGCATTTTACATGGTACAGAAGCCTCTGTGCGTAACTCCGACTCGCTCTTGACCGGTTTTTCGAGTTTGATGCGTTCAGCTCGGTCTATATTGCAATCTCCTTAAAAAAGCAACCAGAGGTTCCAAGTTGGAGCAGATAGGGGCGTTCGGGTGAGAGCTAGGCACAGGACTGGAGAGATTTGAAACTTTAGCCATAAGAACAGTGGCAGTCTTAAACTTCAAATAAAACTCAAACTTGTCTTAAAATCAGTTTATTTTAGGTTCTTATCGCTTTCCTCCAACCCTTGGGGCTGACTTTTGACTGACTTTAGCGGCCTTGGCTTTAGGTGCAGCCTTAGCCTTAGGTGCTGGTGCTGAGGCCTTCTTGGCGGCCTTTGTGGACTTCTTCTGTTCCTTTGCAGCCCTGAATAACAAGGACAAGGGGTTGTTAAATATCAAAAAAATACATCACATACAATGAAATTGATCTAATGATCCCTAGGCACTAACAAAATATTCTTGTCTTTAGTCAATTCCGTTTGATTAGCTGATCTGATAACCATTAATTTACTTATTCTAATAAGATTATCATAAGTTGGGACAAGGGTGAAACTATTAGTACTGTATGTTACTTTACAAAATTAAAGCAACATTGTACAATACTATTAGTTTTTACTTCTTGACACACTCTTGCTTAAAAAATAAATTTGTTTTCTTACTTGATAGCCTGATCCCTCTGAGCCTTGCGCACTTCGGGCTTCATGTTACGCTTAGCCATGATGTCACTGAGTGAGGCACCAACAATGGCGCGCTGGTACTTCTGGGTCCTCCTTGTGCGCTTTTTGGTCTGCTCTTCTTCTTGACCCTTCTTGAACTTGCGCCTGAAGGAAAAATGTAATGTTTACAATTTTTTTCATAGTTTATTTTCAATAACAAAGTAACAAGATTTGTCACTTTCTTAATGACATTGAGTGAAGGATAATAAAATAGTAGAACTAGCAAGTTATTCAGTTATGAGTTCTTGAATAACTAATAACAATAGGCTACCTCTTTGAAAAGAGAATTCAATTCTAATTACCATTTTTAGAACTCTCTAAACACAAGATTCCAAGATTACATACAAGACAAGATACAAACAACAAGATCACAACAAAAAACCAACCAGTCTTCACAAAATTTCGAAGATCTAAATATTATATAGAATGTTGTGATATTATTTCATTTTCACGCATCATTTAAAATTTCACTAAAACAAATTTATTTAAAATTCATCCCATTAAAGAATAAAGAATTGTAAACACAGCAATTATTATTGTAAATAAAGAACATGAAAGAATGAAGTTTACAAAGAATGAAATTAGTGAAATCTAAGGCCTCCACTACACTACTCGCGAAATTACTTTGACGAAGTACTCTACGAAGTTGACAGTCCAAAGTGCGTAACTATACACACTCGTGCAATCTCGCGAGGAGCTCCGTCGCCCGACGCCCGCACGGTAGAATCATGGACAACGTTTAAGTGGCAGCTGCCGTTGCACTTTGTATTCTCACATAGTATTAATATGTGCTTATTGAGCCGAGTAGTGTAGTCAGACGCTTAGAGTCCTTTGACTCGGGCACAAAAACCGACAACGACTGGAAGTCGTCCGAGGCGATGCGAAGTTGCACGAAGCGAAGCGACTATCGTATTCGATCAACTTCGCGAGTTGTGTAGTGAAGGCTTTAGGAAGACAATAAAAATTGCAAAACATTTTGAAACAAATACATTACAGTTGCTAACCTAACTATAAGCCCACAATGGTTTGGATAAAGTTAGGTTAATTTTGTAATTAAACAACTCTAATCATTGTAGGTAGCTGAAAGAGTAAGATACAAAATAATTTATCAAAATTACCTGTACAACACAGTCCAAGTCACTTTACGAGGATTCCTCCTCATCAGATGTGCAGCCTCACATTTTGAGTTCAAGAATGTGAAGGTCTGAAAACAAAAATTACGACTTATAGTAACTAGAGATATAATAATAATATATTGTACATTGTTAGAAAATCAAACATTGAACATCGTTTACATTCAGGACTACTCAATAACTCTGCATGTTTACATCAAAAGCTCATGTGATAAATGTAGCTGTAGGTAAAGTGAAAACCGGCTACTTATGTAGCCTCTAATTAGATACTGTTCAAGGAAAAGGTAAGAGAAACAACTACTATAAAAGATATTACATAGAACATTACATTTACAACAAGTAAATATTACCTTGCCGTCCACCTTAACCATGGTTTTTCCATGGCCAGGATAGATCTTGTAACCACTGTACGCGCAAAGTCCGATCCTGAAAATCAATCACACACAATAATAAGACATCACAGCACTTTAAGAATATGTCACATCATCAATAAAAAAGAATCAGATCATTCAGATAGTGTAAAATTTATTTAGAATTTACGAAAAACGTACTTCATTTTGACTTGTCGAAATGAAAAAGACAATCACATAGATAAACGT
Source organism: Lacanobia oleracea (assembly GCA_950371165.1). Taxonomy (NCBI): domain Eukaryota; kingdom Metazoa; phylum Arthropoda; class Insecta; order Lepidoptera; family Noctuidae; genus Lacanobia; species Lacanobia oleracea. The sequence goes on along the minus strand of OX493387.1, from coordinate 16,276,521 downwards.
CAAACGATTAACCACAGTCAAAGTTGTCTATGGACGTGTCAAAATACCTAATACCGCATTTACACATTCATGCGAATCGCGCGGTGAATGGCGAGGTGAATAACGAACACGCATATGTAAACAGTTCGCTCGCTATTCGCCTCGTTATTCGCCTCGCGATTCGAGTGTTCGTGTGTTCGCGTTGGTAGCGGTTTTTCGGACGCGAATCAAAGGGCACGAATGGCGAACACGAACTTACTGTTTACACATTCGCCTGCATTCAGTTGATAGCTAGCGCCCGACCCAACAAGACGTTTAGACAAAATAAAAGGGCTTACTATGAGGGTTTTAATAATATTTATTTCATAATTTTAAAATGAATGGTTTCGACGTTATTCAAGAAATAAGACGAAAAAAGACCATTCCCCCCATATCTCCTAAACTTTGAAAAATAAATGGAGAAACCTATAAGAAATCTAAATAGTGTTAAAATAAAATGTTAAAAAAAAATTATTCGTTCGGAACCCTGCGAACATGCGAGTCCGACTCGCGCTTGACCAGTATTTTTAGTTTTCTAAGCAGGAGCATACTCCCGGGATAAATATGATTATGTCCTTTCTCATAACCTAGACTATCTGTGTACCAAATTTCATTAAAATCGGCTTTGGCGTGAAAGCGCGACAGACGAACAGACTTAGTAATAATATTAGTAAGGATTGTATAAACTCATTAATTCAAGATGTAGCGCGCATCATAGTCACGTCCTGCGTGTTCGTGTGCGAATGTCAACATAATTCACCCCGCGAATGTGTGAACAGTAGTTCGCGACGAACCTCGTGTACGGACCGTGCACGGCGTTGACTACGCCATCTAGTGTCGCATATTCGAAGTTTTAAGAGTCAGAATACTTGGCATTGACGCTTCTTTGTTGCCACCTGTGGTTCCTGCACGCTCAGTTTGGAAGAACGTGCGCGAAGAAGACGGTACCATCTAGCGTAGCTTTTTCGAAATTTATACTTGAAACATACTTGATAGTGACATTTCTGTCCTGTTACCTATAGTTTCTGCACGCTCCCTATACGAATGTTTCGAAGAATGACTAGGCGAATAGCGAACACGATTGTGTTGAGGCATGATATTCACAACGACCTTACTACTAAGGCTGACAACTGTCAAAGTGGCGCTAGTAGCGCGCATACTAGTAGAATAATAAATCAGTTTTTGATAAAAAGATGGGCAAATACTCAGGTGTGCATTAAAAATAATTATTTTCAGTTTGATTAGATCATCAAAAACTATTTTATCTTATTTGAACGAACTCAAACCGACCTCCATCACATAAACTGTAATGTAAGAAAATGCGATCGAATCCGATTTGACGCGAAATGAAGACTATCTACAATCACAGACTACGATATAAAATGTTTACAAATGTGAACTGTAGGTGAGTACTAGGTGATGGGGCGGAGAGAGAAACAACAACCGTTTTGCTTGCGTAGCTAATTTATTACTGGCGAAGGGGGGCGCGGGCGCGGAGATGCAACTCGCGCGGCCCGGCGCGTACGTAGGTAGCACAACTCCTTCCTCTTCTATTTTAACTTAATTAGGAAACCTGCACAATAAGAGTAAGTAACATTAAAACTTAGTGGTTACAGCTATTTAAAAGAATACCTTATAATCTACCTTACGTCTACGGCGCATCGAGCGGCCTACCAAACCGTCACTGACTGGTTCATCCGGTACCCCACAGATCGGTTCAACCGAAGGTGGAGTTTCGGATTCGCTTACATCGTCTGCGACTGACGCGGACGTTTCCACCGCTTCCTCCTCCGCTCCCGCGCGCGGGCCCGGCTCTGGAGAGCGGGGCGGAGGCGACCCAGCAACTACAATAGGCGAGGACGGTCGTTCCATCGGATTCGATTGACTTGATTCTCGTGGTGAATATGAGTCTACTTGTCTACTAGTCTACTTGCGTACTCGCCCTTGTTTTTGATAATTTGATCGATGTGCCGCTTACAAATAACCTTATACCTATCAAAATACACTTCATGCAATCTATATCCGATGACATTTTTTATGTTTCCTCGTTCCCATTTACCCTTCCTAGCGATGTACCACCTAGCCCACACTCTATCGCCTACCGAAAGAGACCTCTTATTCACTACAGTCTCTGTTTCTTTATGAGGTAACCGGTCTCCGGGCAAGATCATGTCCAACTTCGACCTTAAGGACCTCCCCAACATTAACTGCGCTGGCGATTTGCCGGTGGTGCAGTGGCAACTATTGCGATAGTGGAACATGTACTCCAACAATTTATCATTTAATTCTCGGTTTCCCCCACTTGACAGAATAGATTTAATCATTGTTTTACACGTTTTAACAGAATTTTCCGCTAAACCGTTGCTGGCGGGATGGTAAATGGGAGACGTTAAATAATGAATATTATTATTTTGACAGAATTCAACAAATTCGGATGAACAAATCTTAACATCATTATCGGAAACAATAACATTAGGTATACCATAACGTGAGAATAAATATTTTAATTTGTGAATTAAAGCTCTTGTTGTAGTTCCAGATTCCATGTAGATACACTCTCTAACCATATGTATGTATTTAGAAATATATAAGTATGTTTATCAGTTGTCTAGTACCCATAACACAAGCTCTGCTTAGCTTGGGACTAGATGGCGTTGTGTGATAGTTGTGTGGAATATTATTATATTATATTATATTATTACTTACTAAACGCATCAACAACCATTAAATATACTCTCTGATTAATAGTCATGTAATCTATGTGAAATCTGTACCAAGCGCGCGGCGTGCGCGGCCAGGACGCGGGGGCGGCGCGCGGAGTGGCGCTGCGTGTTTCGATACAAACCGAACAGCTCGCTATACATTTTTCTATGTCAGCATCGATATTTGGCCACCACATGCTACTTCTAGCTTCACTCTTAGTCTTTACGACACCAAAATGAGTCGAATGCAACTCGCGCAACAGTTTTTCCCTAAACTTGGTAGGTATAACTATTTTATAGCCTCTAAATAAGCATCCATCCTGAACTTCCAAATCCCCTTTGCATTTGACGTACTTCAAATGCAAAGGGGATTTGGAAGTTATACAGAATATTATTGCAGGTAATTTTTCGAGGCCAGCCTACGCCCATGTACTTTATTACCTTTACCAAAACGGGATCCTTGGACGTTTATTCCTTAATATCAGAAAATGAAATCGGTCTTGAATGAGAGTCTAGAAAGTTTAAGTACGAACGACACGTATACTTAGTTTCTGATTTAAAATTATCTGTAGGCAAAGATCTTGAAAAATAGTCTGCGATCTCATTATTTTTGCTACCTACAAACTGAACCTCGTAGTTATACGCCGAGAGAATGATAGCGTATCTCTGAAGTCGCGCTGCGGTGGTAATAGAAATCCCTTTATTTTCGCCCAGAATCGACAATAGTGGTTTGTGATCGGTTGTAAGGATGAATGGCTGCCATGCATCCTTAAAATGATGCTGCTGCTGCTGCTGATGCATGCTGATAATCCCTGCCGAAGAGGTATTGGTGAAAATGGGTGACCGCAAATATTATCGCCGTAGCCTCCTTTTGAAATTGGCTGTAATTCCGCTCGCTCGCTGTAAGCGATCTGGAAGCGAACGCGATCGGCCGCTCGACACCGCGGCTGTCGGCAGGGTGCGCGGGGAGTGCGGGGGGCGGCGCGTGAGCCAACACCGCGTCGAGCCCCGCGGGGCCGGCGTCCACGCTCAACACGAGCGGCGCGCTGGGATCAAAATGCGATAAGCCGATAACACGCGCTCCGACGCGAGTTCTAGCTTCGTGCGCTCAAACGCGGCTTGTTGCCGCGGTCCCCACTCCCACCGCGCATCGCTGCGCAGCAGTTCGTGGTCGATGCGTTCGGAATGAAACTGCGATAATAATTTACTACTCCTAAAAACCGTTGTACTTCTACGACATTTGTCGGAGCCGGTGAATTTAATATCGCTTCGACTTTACTCGGACACGTCCGTAGACCGGTTTATCGATCACGTACCCTAAATAGGTAACACTTTCATGAAAAAGTGCGCACTTACTTTCTGCATACATCCTGCAGTCTACTCAGCACCTCCCGCAGCCTACTTAGGTGGGTGGCTTCATCAGGACCTGTGCAGCAAATGTCGTCGAACCAGCACGTGACGCCGTCTATTCCTGCCAGGAGCGTTTCCAGCGCTCGCTGAAAGATAGCCGGGGCGTTTGCTAACCCGTACGCTAGGCGGGTATATTTGAAAAGTCCCTTTGGCGTGTTGATGGTTGTGAGGGTCTGTGAAGATTCACTCAGTACAAATTGGTTGTATGCATTGCTCAGATCAATTTTGGAGTAATGCTCACCCCATCCTAACTTTGCAAATACTTCTTCAATACGCGGCAAAGGGTATTTCTCGATTTTTAAATCTTTATTAAAATGTGCACTTGTAATCCCCGGCGATCTTCACCTTACCGTCGTTTTTTAAAACCGGAACTATAGGAGTGGCATAATCTGAATGGGTAACTGGAATTAGAATACCTAATTTAATGAGCCTGTCTATTTCATCACTAACTTTTTCCTTCTAGGCAAATGGTAGCGGTCTAGATTTAAAAAAAATTGGAGTTGTGTTATCTTTTAGGTTGGAACTTGTTAAAACAGCCTAATTCATCTTCCCACAAATCTGAAAATTCATCTAATAAAATCTGCACATTATTTTTTTTCTCACCGGTATCAATGCTATTTATTTCCGACGTGATGGTAAGACCGAACTTCACCATAAAATCACGTCCTAATAACGGCGGGCCCCCGTTTTTTAAGACATAAATTTGAATAGAAATCCCATCCTCGTCGCCAGATGAACTGTAGGTGAGTACTAGGTGATGGGGCGGAGAGAGAAACAACAACCGTTTGCTTGCGTAGCTAATTTATTACTGGCGAAGGGGGGCGCGGGCGCGGAGATGCAACTCGCGCGGCCCGGCGCGTACGTAGGTATACATAAGTAACTACACGCATACACCACAAAATGACATCAACATAATGCTACGTTTACACGCTTGCCATGTTTTGGCAACCGTCCACAAGCTCCAAGTTTTTACAAACGTTTGGATGCCATTTACACGCTTGCGAGTGCGTCACTGTGTTCCGGACAGGCAAGCATGATAGACGTAGACGTTATTAAATATGGAATCTCGGAAACGGATCCATCCATTTTCATAAAATTTAGTATGGAGGGGGTTTCGGGAGCTATAAATCGATCTAGCTAGCTAGGTTTAATTTTTAGGGTTCCGAACAAAAATTTAAATTCTTTCAGTGTCAGATAGCCCATTTATCGAGGAAGGCTACAGGCTATATATCATCAAGCTAAGACCAAAAGGAGCGGAGCAGTAACGAAAATTGTGACGCAAACTACGTTGCGCCGGTCAACTAGTCCTAATATATAAAACTGAAGAGTTTGTTTGCTTGCACAATTTTCATTACTGCTCCACTCCTATTGGTCTTAGCGTGATGATATAGCCTAGCCTATAGCCTTCCTCAATAAATGGGCTATCTAACACTGAAAGAATTTTTCAAATCGGATCAGTAGTTCTTGAGATTAGAGATCAGCGTGTTCAAGTAAACAAACAAACAAACTCTTCAGCTTTATATATTAGAATAGATAGATGTATGTATGTAAATCGGGCTGGTTTCCGCAATTCCACGACTAAGCGCGTATTTTGCGTGCAGGTGGGACAAATGTGTCATTCGATCCTGTCAGAGCTCCGTTCGCCGTGGTGTGATTTGCCGCGGCAGAGGAGTCTCGCCCCGGCGTAGCGCCTCCACTCGCCACTCGTAAATGAGCGCGAGGGCTTTTGCCTCCAGATCCCATGGCGGCAGTCCGGCAAGGAGGCTCGCCGCCTCGCCAGAGACCGTGCGGTATCCCCGGGCCAACCTATGGCTATGACCCTCTGGGATGCGTTGAGATAACGGGCAGGTCGCTTTCTCAAAGTAGGCGCCTACACTAGCGCCCCATAAAGGGCCATGGACCGCACGAACCCCGCGTAAAGCCTTCGGCAGGAGGCTCCAAATTTGGCAGAAGCCGCTTGAAGGCAGCCCCGGCTCGCCCCAGTCTGGGAGCCAAACGTCGGAAATGCTCGACGAAGTTCCACCGACTGTCAAGGACGACATCCAGATACGTCATTGTAGATCCGACGCCGATGTGAACCCCTCACACCGTTATTTGGGATCTCGATGGTGGCCTGTTATGGGAAACATGAAAGCACATGGCTTCGGACTTGTGTAGGGCCACCTCGAGACCCTCTCAATGACTATCGCAACCCCGCGTGTCATAGCGTCGGCCGCCGCCTGGTGCGACCCCCCTTGCGCCATAACCAGCGTGTCGTCAGCGTAGCAGATCACGCTGACGCCACTAGGGAGGTCGGCGCGCAGCACCCAGTCGTAGCCAATGTCCCACAGGAGCGGCCCCACAACGGAACCCTGTGGAACACCGCACGACATCTCTCGCCAGCTCCACTCTCCCAGGTGACCGGGGTAGATGACGACTCTTTCCGTCTAGTAAACCTCGACTACGCGACGGAGGTAGGTCGGCACCTGGTGATACCAAAGTGCCTCCCTGATGCAACTCCAGGGCAGGGTGTTGAAGGCATTGGCGATGTCTGGAGACACTGTCAAGACGATCCCACCCCGGGAATCCGTGTACCCCGTCGAGAGGACTCTCACGCGCATGGTGGCGTCCATCGTCGAGCGGCCCGTGCGGAAACCGAACTGGTTCTCCGCCAGATCCGGCCCCACCCTGAATAGGTGCTCGACGAAGTGGTTTTCAATTACTCTTTCAAAGAGCTTGCCCACCTCATCGAGCTGCACGATAAGCCGGTATGCGGACGAAGAGTCCGCAGGGCACCCCGGCTTCTTAATGAGGACCAGTTTCCGTCTTCCAACGAAGTGGGACCTGGCCCTCTCCAAGCATGAGCTTAGGAACCCTCTTAGTCGAGGCCCGAGACCCTCCAAGGCCAGGACCCAGGCTTTTCCAGGTAAGCCTTCGGGTCCCGGGGCGGTATTTTTGGCCTTCAGTCTATTAACCGCCACTCTCAGGTCTACCTCAGTCACCTCAGGAGCATCGTCATTGGAGTAGTCCGCATCGGGCACCGCAGGTGGCGGAGCCATCGGCGGGGGAGTATTCTCCCCTCGCAAGGGTAACAGAGCGCTCACTACATCCTCCACCAGCTGGGGCCGGAGACTCTGCGTCAACGAGGGGGCCCATGGTTCCGTTTCTTACGGATGTTCGGAACATAACTTTACATAAATAAAATAAAAACCTTTGAAATAATATTTTTTTTTTGTTTCTATCTACTTTTATACAATACGCTGGGAATATTTCGCTTACGCTATTTTGAAAGTAGAACTTTATTAACAATGTATTACAAAGCAAACCCGAACTTATCCATTTTAAATGTGATAGCTTATTTCATAACGGTTCCAACAACAAGTTTCATGTATGGCTCCCATACAAAACTCGCAACACCAAGCGAGTCACATTTTTTGGATCTAATTTCGAAAAAAGTTATCTTATTAATCGATATCGACAATGTAAGTCAAAGTTCATGTGACACATCTGTGTTCGAGTGGCAACTGTTACTATCCAAACGTAGAGTAATGAACGCTGATTGCTAAGTAGTTTAAGTTTATAATTGCAACCATTGAAAATACCGCCATCTATGGTCGAATAGCGGAATTTACTTGTAAATTCAACTTAAATGAATTCAGAAAACGAAACGCCTTGAGTACTTTTTGTCTTAAAGCAAAATAAATCCTACGTATAAGGCCGAAGGTATATTTTCAAATGTAGGTACTTTGACTTATTCTTGTTTTGACCAAAATTGAATCGTGTTCTTGATTTGTAGTAAATTATATGGTTATCGGTATAGTTTTGTGACTTTGTGAGTGTGGCGCACAAATACACGGCTAAATGCTCTAAGGCTAAATATCTATAGTTTGTGAAAGTTCCCATAAGTACCCAATGTGTAAACCAGGCTTTACAAAAAAAATCTTTTTAGTCTATTATTTTCTAACCTCAAACTGTCTAACCTATCGAATAAAAATAACCAAAAAATCCCGATAGATATATCATTATTTGTTATTGAGTAATGTTTAGCCAAATGAATTGCCCCGACTTTTTAGAATTTCAAGTAAGTTTCTACTGGGTGTTCAAACTATATATTGTACAACTTGTAATTAATTTGTAATTTAATCTATGTTTCGTTTTTAATCGGTTATTCTGATATTTATTTTACAGGATATCCTGAAAAAAATGCGTGTTATGGATGATAAAATAATGTATGCGCTAAATACTTCAATACCCACAGAATCTTTCGCTAGTAAAGTTGACGCTCACTCGGCCTGTGAAGGTCTATATTCTCAAATCCAAAAAGGACATACAGACAGAGAAAATGTTATCAAAAACTGCATCTTATCAACTGCAGAAACAGTTAAACATTTAAAGGCAGTTAAAGATAATAAACCTGATGACTATGAAGTAATTAAAAATCTAAAAGCTGAACAAAAAAAGGTACACTGGTTGAGTTTTGTTACTAATAATTATATATATAGCTGAAAATGCAAATAAGTGAAAAGTTTGTAGGAATTCAATACCTACTATATTCTATACTATCTATTTATTTTTATTTTGTTGCTGATCAATGTATTAATACTTACATACAAACCTCTGGCCTCTAACTTGTTTTTTTTTCAGCTGCGACTTTTGCAAACAGAACTGAGTGTGGAGGAAGTCATAAAAGAAAAGACAACAAAGTTATTTACAGAGAAATGTAGAAGTTACTACAAGCCCAACAACTTATGAAGACTGAAACATGCATTTTACATATCCTTGTTTTTTGGAGTTATAGTGTATATACTTATATAAATAGAATATAGCCCGTTACCATTGTTTTAAACTTCAAATCCTCTTAAAAACTCCTTATTCAGAAACCAGCTAGTTTCTGCTATAGTTTTGTTTTTGAAAACTGGTTTTATTATATCTAGGAAGATATGATTCAAAATCAGTTTAGTTTCTAAATGCCTTTTATTTTGATTTCTTTCTTTTCATAGATAAGATTAATTCTGTCTTCAAGATAACATTATCATATTTTCCACCTGAGGTGGCATGGATAAAAAATTAATTCAAATACTTATACTAACTACTTTTTAAATAGATACTAAATAGGGCCTAGAAGCTAAAAAAGAAAAAAAAATGTGTACATAATAAATTGTACAATTTAACATTTATTTTAAAAAAACATAAATTATTATCCAGATGATATTTTTATATTACAGTATCTGAAGTTATACAAAGAATCTGGCACTAAAATCCAGAACTAAAAAAATTGGTAGAATGTGCAATAAAGCTCATACAGGAAACAATTAGTCGAGGAAATACTAATAACTACATAACAGTTATACATGTCTTCGCAAATCTTACATTATTTGTTAGCTTTAGCAGCGGCTGCAGCTTCCTTTGCCTTAAATTCCTCTTCATACTTCTTATGCCAGTCAAGGTTGTATTGATGGACAGATTCTCCTCTCTTCGCTGCTGACTTTCCTACCATAATTGCTCCAAAACTAGCAAGTGCTGTGAGTAACATTAGCACATTTGCAATCTTGATTCTGGCTTGGCTGCGGGATTTATCTATTAGTTCACCACTGAAATAATTTATTTCATTATTAGAAAACATTATATTGCACATAATCGTATTAGGTACCCTTGCACTGAAATAAAAACCAAATAAATACCTGTGTAAATTAATCTAGTTAAAAGGATAATAGGTTATTTAATACAAGTTGAACTATTACTATGAGTCAGTTAAGGACAGAAGAATAAGAAAATACATCAAGCTGTGTTGATTACAGCACTGCAGTGACATGATTCCAATAACAAGGTCATGTAGGACAACTTAATTTTTGGGCAGTAGATTGAATGATACAGAGCTCTTAAATTTGTTTCAACTATTTTTCACGCATCACATGCGTCAAAAGTAACGATTACATAAAATATACAATGTAACTCACGAAACGTAAGTAGGGATCTCTTCTTTAGTTTTGAACTTTTTCGTCCACACCAAAATGAACTTCTGGAATTCGGTAGGTTTATATCTTGGAGTCATAGTATTGGCTGCTGCAGAAGATTGGCTACTCGAGCTAGGCGTACTAGGAGGCGGTGCGCAATAATTCCTCCTTACTGAGCAGAGGCATGATCGTAATCGTAACGATAGTATTTTATTCATTTTGACTCGTTACTTCGTATCGTAAATTCTCAATTCTGAGATTTAAATCGCAGGTAAAACCCACAATAATATTAACAGAAAATCACTTCACAATCACTACCCACATCAAAAACTAACTTTTAATTTGACAGAAATAACTACTGTACTCACTGAAACAGTGAGTGACTGAAAAAACTGGTGTGCAAGACAAGAAGTCGAGTAGATTGAATGAAAGATCAACAAACGTCACTATAAAGGTCACAAACAAAAAATATTATTTTTAGGTGAAGTGTGCACCGTGTGCTGCGTGCAAAAAACAAAACGCACAAGGGATGCCTGCTGTGATGACAGTGACAGTGATGCTTTATAATATACTCTGTGCTTGTGATGCATGAAGTATAGATCAACATAGATATAGAATCCCTAGATAGACCATAGATGTAGAATACCTAGATCATACATATAGAGTACCTATCGATAGCTTCTATAATTTGTGTACTCAACATTTTTAATGGAAACATTTCATGTGACTAAAAGAGATAGCAATAGCATTCCTGACCGTCTTGAAATGCCGCGCGCCGCCAGCCGAGAATCGCAATTTTGATTGTTAACTAGCTGGTTAACACATTAGTCTACCAATTTATCAAAACTACTGTCAAATTGTGAAACATATTGTGGTTTGAGTGCGGTTTTCGTTTTGCCATGAACAATGGCATGTACTGTGCCCGGTTGTTCGAATAGAAATGGTGTTTTTAACCGACTTCTTCAAAAAGGAGGAGGTTCTATGTTCGGCTGTATGTATTTTTTTTTTATGTATGTTCACCGATTTCTCCGCCAATTCTGGACCGATTTTAAAAATATTTTTTATTCGAAAGCCTATACTCCTGAGGTGGTCCCATTGTCACCAAGTCTGAATCTGATGATGGTGTTCGCGACGAAGCATTTAGCATTATATAACTCACATAGACAGCGCCCATGTACCTATAGTCGTAAGCTTATGTACTTAAAACTTAGGAGCTTATGTGCTCACATAGTCATAGTTTATAAGCTATGTAATTGATTAAAAGCGTATATTTTTATCGTTTTTCCTCAGGCACATAAAAGATGTTCTGGGGAAACTTATTTTCATTAAAACTACATAGATAGGTAGGGCTCCACATTTCCCCTACACATTCCTGATAACCCCCAAAAGGTATGGTTTTGATGGTTGATGGAAATCAACAGTAACTAAGGTACATAGGTAATGAACATTTCACACATACCTACACAGGACAGTAACTCAAAGGTAACAGGGTGGATGGCAAAAACCACCATTTACAGACACCTTGAGTTACTAAACATACAGAAAATCTAGGTATATAGGTTTTAATTAATAGGCACTGGAAACCTGGCACTGAGCCCTATCCAGATATGTACACATCTTTATGGTCAGGCAAGGCATAAAGCCGCAAATTGGAAAAATGTAGAATCACAGATTTTTTTCCCCTTCCGGGTTCCTCCACCCTTAGAGGGGTGGCTTCAAAAGTTGTGTATCTGGATAGAGGGATGATGCACCTACCCTAATACAGATAGTTTGATAGCCCATGGGGCACAGTTTTTCGGGAAATCAACCCTTAATAGTAAACAAGTTCACACTTGTAAACAGTTTCGACAGTTAAATGCAACAAGCCCACTAGTGGGCAAGGTTGAAGGGTTGGTTTTCACCCCGTTCGACGGGGAATTTCGAGGGATTTACAGAGAGGTTCATCAACCCCTATCCAGACCTAGAATAGACCTAGATATAACCAGGAATGTAATAGAACCGTAGTTAAAATTAACAGTTAAAATACACTGAAACAGTTAGTGGTTTTTGGGCCTCGTTACGGTAAGGTAACCTCGTACCTTAGTAAATTGGTAAAAAATAGAAACTCGTAGTCACCGGCAGAAGAAATATAGAAACTATAAATAGAATCACAGTACTCGCGAATTTGCCCTTAAACCATTAGCTGCAGTGTTGTCAAATTCCTGCATATTATTTAACCCTGGTAAGCTTTCATCCCGCACCCCAATCTACCCCGAAGACAGCAAGTAATTGGCAAAATAGAAGAACGTTGTACGTGTGGTACGGAGAACCTCAGATCCCGGTACAGGACGTCAGCGCGGCTGGACACAGTCGGGTGGTCACAGTTCACTTCGGAGGAATAGAAGAAGGATAGACCTACCCCATCACACCCCCGTTCCAGTCGATCACGCCCGTCCGGTAAAGTGTTTTGGTCCTTCAAGAGCCGGATTTCTGTACCACCGCATCTTGTTTCTAGTCATTGGTATCCGTTCCCGAATCAACCCTTGAAGAATCAAGCCTTGAAGAATCAAGCCTTGAAGAATCAACCCGAAGCCCCTTCGATATAGTTTGGCACGTCCGAGCCAAACATACGTACTCCGCATCTTGTTTCTTAACAGTCAGTCATTTGGTACTCGTTCCCGAATCAACCCTTCAAGAATCATCCCTTGAAGACTCACCCTGAAGCGGATCCGAAGCTATCCGTCAACAGACGTTCCAGTTAAGAAGCCTCAAGCTCAGCATCGTGGTTCATCGTGAGGACTTCCCACCCATACGCACAAAACGTTTTGGGAACACAATCATAGTGCGTACAGCTAAGGAGTGGAATTCCCTGCCGGAGTCAGTGCTTCCAGATAGCTACAACCTGGGAGTCTTTAAATCAAGAGTGAATAGGTTATTTCTAGGCAAGCGTGCTCCATCTTCGACCACATCCTCGCTTACCATCAGGTGAGATAGTGGTCAAACGCGTGCCTATCAATAGTAAAAAAAAAAAAAAAAGACTACCCTTGAAGAAAACTACCCTTCAAGAGCCACCCTTAAGGACTCACCCCGAAACTTTGAACTTTGAAAATTTTCCTGAAACACTGAAGGATTGCGTCTGGACTTAGAAGATTTTTGAAGAATTCTGGATTTTGAGAAAATTTGAAAATTCAACCTGGACTTGGGAAAGTTTTTGAAGATCAAACCTGGGACTTAGAAAATATTTTTGAAGATTGAACCCGAGACTTAGAAGAATTTTTTGATTGAACCTGGGACTTAGAAAAATTTTGAGGATTGAACCCGACACTTAGAAAATTTTTCGAAGATAGAAGCTGGGACTTAGAAAAATTTTGAAGATTCATCCTGGGACTTAGAAAATTTTGATCATCCGAACATAGAAGATTTGAACATCGATCGGGACATAGAAAATTTTTGAAGATTTTGGACTTTGAAAATTTTGAAGAGGATTCTACACTTAGACATAGATCGATTCGGAACTTAGAAAATTTTTGAAGAATTTGGACCCGAACCCTACCGGTGACTACCCGGGGTGACGCCCGTATCGAACGTATTGAACGTATCGAACGTAACAAGCCGCCGTCGACCGTGGGAAGGACGACGCGGTCTTATAGAAGAGTCACAAAGGCACGCGAAGATTTACTCAAGATTAAGTTGGACATTGCACAATTAGCACTTCAGAGAGCCGAACAAGAATCGGACGACGATTATATGGAAGACATAAACTCGAACGACGAGTACGTGCGTTCCTGGCTGGAAGAGGCACCGGAACCTGTTCCTGATCAGAGAGAGACCAACGCCGCCGAGGGAGACATCCGTAATAGAATAGATAGAAGCTGCGAGCAGCAACCGTCTCCCCCTGTGGACTCCGTACCGATAGTGGACTCTCGTCGAACGCAAGTACCGAAACTAGAGCGGAAAGTCGATGAAGTGACTAAACAGACGGCACCACCGAAGAAAATAGAAGACGACGGGGAAAAAAGATTACAGTCGTTCATAACGAAGGTCCGTTATGAACGACTGTAAGCGTGTACAGCAGCTATAGCATCGCTAGCTGACAGAAAAACAGAACAGAATTCTTCCTCGCCGTCAAACACAGGTAATGAACATTTTACACATACCTACACAGGACAGTTACTCAAAGGTAACAGGGTGGATGGCAAAAACCACCATTTACAGACACCTTCAGTTACTAAACATACAGAAAATCTAGGTATATAGGTTTTAAATAATAGGCACTGGAAACCTGGCACTGAGCCCTATCCAGATATGTACACATCTTTATGGTCAGGCAAGGCATAAAGCCGCAAATTGGAAAAATGTAAAATCACAGATTTTTTTCCCCTTCCGGGTTCCTGACCTACAGTACCTCCACCCTTAGAGGAGTGGCTTCAAAAGTTGTGTATCTGGATAGAGGGATGATTCACCTACCCTAATACAGATAGTTTGATACCCATGGGGCACAGTTTTTCGGGAAATCAACCCTTAATAGTAAACAAGTGTACACTTGTAAACAGTTTCGACAGTTAAGGGCCCTCGCCCACGGGCGACTTTTTGTAGCGATGCAGTCGCGATGCTCTCGCGGGTAGCATCGATACAGACGCGAAGCAGTCGCTAGCTGTGTGCCCGCGCCCACGGGACCAGATTCAGTCGCGATGCAAACGCGATTCGGTCGCGATGCAAACGCGATTCGGTCGAGATGCAGTTACGATACAAAAATACCTTGGATCAGTACAGTTGCAAGATGGACTCCGTTGAGGCAACATTAGTCACGTTTTCTTTGGTGCTGCTTTTACGTAAGCAGCCGAAGCGTAGGCAACGGAAGCAGCGTCAATATTGGATGCATCCATTTAATATCCATGCGTCCGACGCGGTCGCGCGTTTGTATCAATACAATCGCGATGCAGTAGCGCAACGCGGTCGCGCGTTTGTATCGATACAATCGCGATGCAGTAGCGCGTTGCAAATGCGACTAACACGCGTTAGAAGTGATGCTGTCGCGCGTTTGCTAAACGCGCGACTGCATCGCTACAAAAAGTCGCCGTGGGCGAGGGGCCTAAATGCAACAAGCCAACTAGTGGGCAGGGTTGAAGGGTTGGTTTTCACCCCGTTCGACGGGGAATTTCGGGGGATTTATAGAGAGGTGCATCAACCCCTATCCAGACCTAGAATAGACCTAGATATAACCAGGAATGTAATAGAACCGTAGTTAAAATTAACAGTTAAAATAAACTGAAACAGTTAGTGGTTTTTGGGCCTCGTTACGGTAAGGTAACCTCGTACCTTAGTAAATTGGTAAAAAATAGAAACACGTAGTCACCGGCAGAAGAAATATAGAAACTATAAATAGAATCACAGTACTCGCGAATTTGCCCTTAAACCATTAGCTGCAGTGTTGTCAAATTCCTGCATATTATTTAACCCTGGTAAGCATTCATCCCGCACCTCAATCTACCCCGAAGACAGCAAGTAATTGGCAAAATAGAAGAACGTTGTACGTGTGGTACGGAGAACCTCAGATCCCGGTACAGGACGTCAGTGCGGCTGGACACAGTCGGGTGGTCACAGTTCACATCGGAGGAATAGAAGAAGGGTAGACCTACCCCACCACACCCCTGTTCCAGTCGATCACGCCCGTCCGGTACAGATGGGATCCCATGAAAATCGAGGGAAACCCTCAAATTTTGTAAGCACATAAGTACAATGTTTTTCATAAACTTTCTATCGCAATTCAGATATTTGTGCCTGGTAATCATCATCTCATGTTGCTGAGCTGATGATGGAAGGTATAAATAAGTCAGGATCTGATGATGGGATCCCATGAAAAATGTTTGTTCAGTGATATTTTTGCCAATTGTTAACCGATTTGGATGATTCTTTTTTTGTTTGGAAGAGCATTTTATTGGACTGGTCCCATTTTTTTTTTGCTATTGATAGGCACGCGCTTGACCACCATCTCACCTGATGGTAAGCGATGATGTGGTCGAAGATGGAGCACGCTTGCCTAGAAGTAACCTATTCGCTCTTGACTTAATGAGTCCCAGGTAGTCAGAGTGACAGACAGACAGTTACTTTCGCATTTATAAAAATCGGTTCAGTAGATCGAGAGATTACCTACCTCACAAACATTACCTTTTTTTAATGTTGGTATAGATATTGTTTCGTTTATTTATTTTCTTTACTTATTAATACATTTTTAAATATTTCAAAAAATCAAAAACATTTAAAAATAGTAGCCCACCGGTATCGGGAACAGGGTCCAAGGTACGCTAGGCGGTCAGGGCTCCAGAGAGAGGAACGCTTTTATAAAGAAATAAATAACCATCTGCCTACAATCTAATATTTTTAGTTTATAACACAAACACAAGAGATTTTACAAGCAAACAAAGATATAAAGACTGTAAAAACAAATGAAGCCAAATAATATCTTTCAAGAAATTTTGATATTACCAATCATTATTATAATGGAATTACAGTATTATTTCAAAATAAAATACCATTTTTTGGTGTTTAATGTGGCGACTACATGGGGTCGGTTTTACAACGATTCATTTCTGTCACAAATTTTTTAGCACACCTGTTGATTTTTTGAGATCATTATAAAAATGGCAATATGTGTAAGTAGTTAAATTATTCCGAATAAAATTCTGCCATCTTAAAAGTATGCCATGGACATATTATAAAACAATAATATTTAATTATAATTACATTTCACTGAAGTATAAAATACTGTGGAAAAAAACACCGAACAAACAATATCCGTTAAAAAATAATTTGATAAGTTTGTTAAATAAAAAAATGTGATCATGAAATTCATTGAATTGTGTTTCTGTGAAATAGGTTTCATTCATTTACTTGAATGAAACCTATTTCACAGAAACAGTCTTTGAAATAATAATATTTGACATAAAATTACAACAACCAAATATTATGTGAAAAATTTTCTGCGAAACGATATTCTATGAAATTTCTGTCTACGAAACAAGGGTACACCACGTAACTGCGTCCGTGGCATCACAGGCCCTATCATAAAACTAGCGCTGTGATATTTATTTTAAATTTCACAGCCTGTGCTGAGATAGGGCTTTTCGGCCTCGCACAGACTACAATTTTTATAGATTAAGTAATAGTTTTAATTAATTTTACATCTGTCTGTTTTGTGCGAGTCCCAAATAAACATTTTTCTTTCTTTATGAATAAAACTTTATTTCAGACTATACAATCCATACATTTAGTTAGTATTGGTGTTAGTAACAATGGGGCTTACTTAAGTAGGTTAGTATGTTTGTTAGTATGTATGTTTTATATAAACTAATAAGTTTATATAAAACATTTATTTAATATACCTATGACTGTCCCCACCCAGTGACCCTGAAAGGGACACATAGGCTACTTTTTACCCCGATAACTTACATGGCTTAATGGAGACTGAGGAGGAAGTGGAAATCAAGAGCCACTGCTGCCAAGTAGGCAGATTCACAAGTACCAGGAGAACAGAAACACGTCAAAGTTATTTTGGAACTGGAATGGTGAGCGCTAAAGATTCACAAGTATCAGACCAGAAATATTTTGAAGTATTTCCGGCGCTTTAATTGGAAGCGCAACGGATTCAAAAGTACCAGGAGACAAGAATCATGTCGAAATTATTTCCAGACTGGAATTGTGAACGCTATAGATTCACGAGTAACAGAAGAGCAGAATCATGTCGATTTATTTTTGCGGCTGGAAATGCGAGCACTAAAGATTCACATTTACCAGGAGACCAGAAACATGTCAAAATATTCCCGGGGCTTTCTTTAATCGTAAGCGGTTAGGATTCGAAAGTAACAGAAAAAAAGAAACATGTCAAAGTATTGCCGTGGCTGGAATTATGAGCGCTTAAGATTCACCAGTAAAAACCAGGAGACCAGAAATATATCCAAGTATTTATTCGGCAGGAATCGTAAGCGCTAAAAATTCACAAGTATCAGGAGGGCAGAAAACATGTCGAAGTAATTCCGGGGCTGAAAGTACGTAGAACGAAGACGCACAAACTATTACCAGAACCATGAATATATATTTCCGAGGATGAGAATATTAGACAAAGTTGCGCGCCAGCTCTAAAGTCTACGCAGACAAAGTCGCGGGCAGAAGCTAGTAGTAAATAATTGACAAAGACATGATAAATATCATGCACATCATATCTGTTTTATTAAATGCTTCCGATATAAAAGTTTTCTACTTATTTCTCACAAAAAAACATCAACACATTAAATCATTCAAGACACACTGACATCTATCTTAAATGTAGCTCTAGATGACCGAGCGTGGTTGCAAGCCACACTACCCATTCGCTTTGGTGGGCTCGGCATCCGCAAAATTTCTAGTGTAAGCCTACCGGCGTTCCTGTCATCGGTCAACACCACTGAAAAGTAAACCAAAAGGATATTAACTCCATCATTGGTTAACTGTGAAGTGCCTTGCTTGACCGATGCAGTGAACGCCTGGAAAGTGGCTTGCCTGAATACGGCGTTGCCCGATAACCCATTCTCCCAAAGACAATGGGACGAGCCGCTCTGCAGATTGGTACGGAATAATCTCATAAATACGACCACCAATACTGCGGAGCGTGCCCGCCTGTTGGCTGTGGATGAATGGGAGTCGGATCTTTGGCTACAAGCACTACCGTCACCCAACATAGGTACTTTGAAAGAAAAGAAAGAAAGAAAGAAAAATGTTTATTTGGGACTCGCACAAAACAGACAGATTTAGAACTGAGTGATAGTACTTTCCGGATCGCTACGTGTCTGCGTCTGGGTGCTCCTTTCGGAGCTCCACATCAGTGTCGATGCGGAGAAGCAGTCGACCGCCTAGGACACCATGGCCTGTACTGCAGTAGGAGCGCTGGTCGGTTAGCACGGCACACCAGTATTAATGACATTATCCGTCGGGCTCTTGTCACCGCCGGGGTGCCAGCTGTTTTAGAACGGCTTGGCACGCGACGATGAGAAGAGGCCAGATGGGATGACCATAATGCTTTGGAAGGTGGGTAGGCTTTGGTGTAGGATGCAACATTTGTGTCAACACCCTTGCGCCATCCCATCTTCTTAGCACGACGGGCTGTGCTGGGGCGGCTGCTGCAGGTGCAGAAAACCTCTAACGGCGTAAATATAACAACTTAATTGGAAGTTACGTTTTTGAGCCGTTTGGCGTTGAAACACTAGGCCCATGGGGTCCGAGTGCGCATCGAGTCTTTCGGGGCATTAGCAAACAACTTTTCGACTGTTCATGTGACCAGAGGGCTGGGCTTTTTTTCGGCCAAAGAATCAGCATTGCCATTCAACGTGGCAATGCTGCCAGCACATTTGCAATTGACAGCGATGTGGATTATTTTTTTGATGCCAAATGATTAATTTTGTTTTTATACGCGTTTGTACATAATTTCGTGTTTATTAGTGTATATAGTTAGTTAAGTATTTATTATAGAAGCTGTAAAAATCTATAAAAAATAATAATATTAATATTTGGTTTCTAAAAAATACTAAAAGCTGGTCGACAACAATATTCTCCTAAACACTGTAATTAGGAAAATCGTATCATAACGAATTTAATTCTCTTTATGTCTAAATAACGTTTTTAAAACTATTGATTTTTGAGATACCTACCAAATTTAGTCCTTGCCCTGATTATTTAATTACGTACTTATAATTTTTAAACAATATTTTAATTAGTAAGTCAATTGCAATAACCACAAATAAAAATAATAACAAATAATTTGATAATAGAAAAAGTATCAAAATAAATATCGTTTAGTCGTAACCATGTCGTAACTAAAGCAGGGCCGTGAACTCGAGACGCTTGGCGCGTTGTCGCTGTGCTTCAGTATACCTAGTCTTGCAGAACGCAATTATGTGATAGGGCTCTTAAACGCTTATTACAGTACCTAATTTATTGGGCCCAATTTCTAGGGCGCCCTGTCCCTGATTATTACACTACCCTAGAAATCGCTCCCAATCTCAGTATGAATGCGTCACACGTGGATAGCGTTGCACGCAGTGGCGGCGTAAAGTGGGGTACGCTAAGCACCAAACTGCCGTGGCTATTTAAGGTGTTAACCTTTTAAACGGCTACGTCGGATTAATCCGACAAATATTTTCGTGTCAATTTCGCCAGGGTCGTATATTCGTACAGCTCGTTAAAACCAAAGTTAGGTGTTTCACATCCGTCTTTGTTGTTGGTGCTTATTTTAAAACTTTTTTTTGTGCCGGGCGCTGGGGCCACAATAACTGATATGAAGTCGCCCGGTTAAAAGGTTAAATAGCTTTGGATCTTCGCAAACACAGATCGATACATATTTTTACTCATTAATATGTCATCAAAAGTAAGAAATCGACCAAATGTCGGATAACGGCGTTTTAGTTATACCACGGCAGCAAGTTGACAACGACAACTCACTCGTACATCCAAAGAAGGCGCACAAAATCTACCTCTTCACTAGGTACTTACTCTTGTTCGTAACTAGAAATATATAGATGGGCAATCCACCCGGTGTTTTGGTAAGACCGATAAACACCCAATTTTCTGGGTGTTTATAGGTTTTTATCGGGTGTTTTACCAAATTACAGGGTTTAAATTGGGTGGATTGCCCATTTATACTTACATACTAATAAATATTATAGTTTAAAACGCATTGCAACTATATTTTCATTTTTTTTTCGGATTTAATTCTATAATGTTTATTAATGTTGGTCTTATACAACGCGTAACATTTCGATTTAATCAGTTGAAAGACACAGGGAAGTAAATTTTGATAATGTGATCGAATATTTTAGCAAAATAATCAATCGGAAATTTCTCATTATAATAATCGTCCGGTGTGCTAATCTACCTTACGCCGCCACTGCGAGATCGGGACCACCCGATCCACAGAACAAATATTACACCCGATGGCAGGGCCCTAACTCCGTTTATTATTAGGTACACCACAATTTCCCTGCAGATCGGGCCCGATAGATTGGGTAGTGTAACTAAGGGATTTTGTATCAATAAAGATTTTTATTATTATTAAAAAAAAGGAAAAGTAGTTATATTATTATCTACAACTACCTGTGAAGTGTCGCCAAAGAGTATGATAATAATGAGTATAGCCTTGGTGCGTGCGTAGACAGTTGGTACGTCCAGGTGTGATTAAATGTTTGGTTATTATGTTTTTTAATATTCGGTCTGAAGTCACTTTTATCTTTAGTCGCCGATTCAGAAGTCCAAATCAGCTGTCAAAATCTGTGGTTACTGGTTACTGCATCTATATCTATGGTTGAACATATGAAATCACCACATTCTCCACCGCCAAGGACAAGAAATTAGTTATCTGTGAGGTATTCGAGCGAGTTGGTGTTGCTAGGCAACCGATATTTCCCTAAGTCTGTTAAAAATATTTCAAAATATCACATGGCTTAAAATGGTCATAATTTGAACAAATTTATTTATTTGGTTTGAATTATTTCAAACAGGTTATACGAAGAAAATACTGACTGGTAAATTGTATGAAAACAAGATTTAAAAGTTTTTAACTGGATAAAAAGGGATTTTGATTTTGGTATCTAGCAACATAGGTGACGTGATTGGTGGTTCAGGTAGGTAGTTCTGTCTCATCTGTTCGATGATATTTTAGTGATTTCAGTAATACCTACAATCTGCATGCTATTATTATATATATTTATAATAATCGATGGTGGATTGATTTGCAATAACTCTAATTTTCTTTGTTTTCATACTTCTGGTTCCTAAATAATTGTAAGTACATTTTGATGAAGCTGTGTCAATCGGCAACACATTGTTTGTTGTAATTCAGTTGCAGTTTTTTCCTTTATAATGTCGTCGATCGAGGTGCTTTGCTTTTAATTTTTATTTGTCTATTCTTTTCCTTTATTTCGTGCTTGTTGGTTGTAATTATTTACTGCATCATCTAAAAATAGATATGTTTGTATTTTATTCGGATTCCTAATGGCGTATTGTTACTATTGCTATGAGGTTGACAATGATGTGACCCTAGAGATATTCTTGGTGGTAGTGCATCTATGAAATGAGTGCGAGAGGAATTTTTGTAAATAATTTCTTAAGATACATTATCATAGATGATGCTCGTTTGTAGAGAAACATTGTTCTTTTTACTGAAGAAGTTTGTTTAGTTCTTATGACAGAAAGAATATGAAATACATTCCTTATTGAGGTGAAGATAAACGAAGGTAATCAATGTTATTGTTTTACTTCTTTATCAGTACCCTAAGCATTAAGTTGTTAGTCATAGGGTCTATGATTAATGAATTGATTAGTTTATTTAATAGTTGATTGTTTTTAAGATGTCTGGTGGACACAAGCATCGTTACAAGAACGTAGGCTTGAGCGCAGATGAGCTGCGTCGCCGCCGCGAAGAGGAAGGGGTTCAGCTGCGGAAACAAAAGAGGGAACAGCAACTATTCAAGCGTAGAAATGTTAATCTGCCTGCCCCAAATGCACCAGATATTACCTTGCAGGTAAAATCATTATTTTTGTCTAAGGAACTAGACATTTCTAAGCCACTGCATACTAGCCATATATCTGCCTTATCTTTAGGGGGATGTACTATGCAGTGTATGCATAATATGTACTTGAAATTTTTTTTTGAAACCATGTTTTGCGACTTTACCTCATGTCAATAAGGGCTTGTAAAAGAAATGCTAGTTTTTGTAGGAAACAGATGCTTCGTAAATCCTATGCCAGCTATGTTAGTTTTAGAATTTGCCATTTTATATGCATCAACTGTAACATCCTTTTGGAGAAATTAGATTAAGAACTCTTGACAACTTGCTTCTGCTTGCACACATCAAACAATTATTGTGTTTTAAATAACCACAACATACCTGTGCTCTAGGGTTAAGGGTAAGAGTATCATACCAAACTAGCTGACCAGCACAACTTTGCATCACATTTTTCGTTAATGCTCTGCTCCTACTGGTCATAGCGTGATGTTATATAGCCAATAGCCTTCCTTGATAAATGGGCTGTCCAACACTAAGAGAATTCTTCAATTAAAACCTGCAGTTACTGAGATTAGCATGTTCAACCAAACAAACTCTTCAGCTTTATAAAATTAGTAGGTATATAGTATACTTATAGTTTTGCTAACACTTACCATGCAAAGCAATGGCATTCGTGAGTGTCACTGTTTACCTAAAAAAAAACTAATTGCTTGTAACTATTCTGACAATCACAGACAGCTGAAAAAAGATACATTTAGAATCCGTCTACTGTTTCACAACCGCTATGAAATTCAAGGGGTTTTAGACCCCTTGATTTCAATGGTCAATGTTACTGTGAATAAAAAATGGGCAATCTAATTCCAATTTGGATAAATCCATATTAGTCACAAAATTTTCTATTGAAAGCAAATTGCTCTACTGACTCTAGGTTGATTGGCAGTGCTGTAACTATGCAGTTCTGTTGTATAGCATATAACTGGCATTCAAATGGAAAATTACAGAATGCAGGATGCATTCATTTATCCTATTTGAAATCTGTTCAAAGCACAATCTTTCTTTGCGTCATAGTAAATATTTTGCATATCTATTCTGTCCTTTTATAGACTTTTTTGACTCTTGATACAAATTATTTACATACTCACAGGAACAAATTGTACAGTATGACAGTTTGCTTCAGAGTCAGCTGTAAGTTGCTTTTCCACAGCAACCACAGCAGATATGGCCCTTTGTACTTAAGTCAAAAGAAGTTAATAATTCTATTCTAATAACATTAACAAGATTATGTACCTACAAGTGTTTTGTAGAGGTTTATTATTTTTTATTTTCAACACTTACTTATTTTACTTTCTAGGATGACATCAATATATCACCATCAGATGACATCAGCCCAGCAATGGTTGCAGCACTGTATGGTGACAATCCACAAGAGCAAGTTATGGCAACTCAGAAGTTTAGAAAACTATTGAGTCAAGAGCCTAATCCACCAATCGATGAAGTCATACGCACTGGAATAGTTCCTAAATTTGTGGAATTCCTTACCAATAGCACTAATCCAACACTGCAGGTAATATGATTTGCATTGAACATAGGCAATACAAACTAATCTGAAGTCTGACTCTAAAAATGAGACTGCATGAATATTTTAACAGTATACAATTAACAATTTTTTTGTATTCTGCTGTAGCGTCACAGCTATAGGCTACCAACCCACCCTACCTACACTTATGTCAAGAGGACAAACAACATCAGCATCATAATATAGTGAGAATGACACGAGAAGATCGAGTCAGCTACTAACAACTGTAACAAAGATAGAAATAAACATGGTGTTATTTCAGTTCGA
This sequence comes from Lacanobia oleracea, assembly GCA_950371165.1. Lineage (NCBI taxonomy): Eukaryota > Metazoa > Arthropoda > Insecta > Lepidoptera > Noctuidae > Lacanobia > Lacanobia oleracea. The sequence continues at coordinate 16,252,103 of OX493387.1, read as the reverse complement.
GGCAGCGTGGGCGCTGACGAACATCGCGTCGGGCTCGTCGGAGCAGACGCGCGTGGTGGTGGAGTGCGGCGCCGTGCCCGTGCTGGTGGCGCTGCTGGCGGGCGGCGCCAGCGACGACGTGCGCGAGCAGGCCGTGTGGGCGCTGGGCAACGTGGCCGGCGACTCGCCGCGCTGCCGCGACACCGTGCTGGCCGCCGCCGTGCTGCCGCCGCTGCTAGAGTAACTACTTCTTGACTATAGTAGCAGGGTGATCTCGCCAATGTACGGTCGATGAGCATTGACAGTAACGCGAAGTCTCAGTTCGTTTACGGAGACGCCGCGTCGGGCGTCAACTAAATTCAAACGTATGGTGTTGTATGAGAACGTTTACGGAGAAGAGTTTTACGCACGCGGCGTCGAACTTGGCGTCGAACGCGGCGGGCCCTGCGGTGTCTCACGCGGCGTCTCACGCCCATCGCCCCGCGTGTCCGTAAACAAACACTCAGAGCTGTCGTCCTCAAAACGACCAATGGAGAGTGTGCACGATTCATGCAGGCTAATAATAAATATTGTATGTTATTTTTTCACTTAGAGAAAGTTATTCTATTACCATATATTTTATGTAATTTTTAACCTGTAGCTAAGCCCTGGGAAAAATGTATGCTTACATTGACTCACTCAACTTTAGCGTAGGGGGTCACCAAAAACTACTATCCGCCACTTTATAAATAATGTCGTGACTACCGTCGTAACTCCGACGCGACGCTGTTGTTGCCATCGCGTGTTGAATTTAAATGAGATTAGCATAGGGTGTGAAGATAGAAATATCCAAAGAGAGGTCAGGAGTATGTGAATTCAGGCAATTAATGATCATAAGATTTTTTTTTATTACGGTAATTTCAAGTGGGTTATGACATCTGCAAAGTTCTGGAATACCCTGTACTGTACTGTCTGAGTTATCTATATTAGAAACTGTTCAAGAGATATTTATGATTTTCAAATTACAAATCTGTAGTGTATTTCCTGCTAAAATCTCACTTTCAATTTAAATTGGCATCATAATGTTATGGTTTACTGCACCTAAATGATGTCTAATATAAACTCTACTTGTTCTTATATTTTTATTATTATTATTTCAGGATTTTAAATAAGTATACCAGGCTGTCTATGACAAAAAATGCAGTTTGGACTCTTTCAAATTTGTGTCGAGGCAAAAATCCTCCTACAAACTTCGAAGCTGTTGCTCCAGGTTAGTTTACAGTGTTATTGTTACAAATTATATAATAATTATGTCAAGCTGGTTTAGGATGAAAACTTGGATGGCCAATTAATGTTTATCTGGGATGTTTTTTCAATAATTTCAAACAAAAAGATTAGTCAAAAGTGAGAGAAGTTCAATAATTGAATTATGTGTTGTTCTGCGGAAATCCGTGATTCGCATTCCAAACCAAAATTAATTACTGGCGCGAGTAATATGTTATGCATGTTGCATCATATATTAATTCTTCTTCTATATGTGCATAATTTTGCATACTGCATCCAAACTTAATAAAACTAATATGAAATTAGCAGAATCGGTACCATAAATTATAATTGTAATTGCATATTTAGTATGTGACAGGTTAGTTAATTTGTATTCTATTGTATCTTCCAGGTATTCCAGTTTTAGCGAGGTTGCTACATCACACTGATGCAGATGTTCTAAGTGACGCATGTTGGGCTCTCTCTTATCTTTCGGATGGACCAAATGAGAAAATTCAAGCTGTAATCGATGCTGGAGTTTGTAGGCGGCTTGTGGAACTACTTATGTAAGGCACACACACTGTTATTTTATAATAATTTCTAACCAGCCCACTCTCTCTATTTCTCGATGTTTTAAGTTAGGAAACAAAGTCGGACTATCCCATAACAGTAAAACTCAAAATAGACCTGGATGATCTGTTCTCTCTGCAACTCTTTTCCTGCTGCACATCAATGACTTACTTCAGCCTGGTCTTGTTGGGTACGCAGATGACAGTACGGTTTCAGAGAGATACTTGTCCAGCTCAACAACCAGTGGGGTTGAAGTTTGTTCCTTGAGAGACGCCATGGTAGAGCTGACAAATTTGACCTTAAGCGTTGTCTCCCAGTGGGGTGATGACAATCTGGTCACTTTTAACGCCACCAAAACACAGGCGTGTCTTTTTACCGCAAAAAGGAGTCGTTTTGACCAAGCTCCTACTTTTCGGGGTGCATCTGTTCCTGTGACTGATCGGCTCGAGCTCCTAGGCATGGAGTTGACATCCAGTCTCAACTTCGGCGCCACCATCGAGCACAAAGCCCAAACTGCGGCCAAAAAGCTGGGCATCCTAAATAGGGTGAAGCGATACTTTAGGCCTGGACAGCTTTTAACCCTTTACAAAGCACAAGTCCGATCCTGCATGGAGTATTGTAGCCACCTTTGGCTCAGCTAAGTATCAGCTTGCCGCGCTTGACTCTGTGGACCACAGAGCTAAGAGGCTCATCGGCGACGTAAAACTGGTGGATGCCAAGCTACATAGCTTGGCTCATAACCGTAAGGTTGCCTGCTTGTCGGTCTTCTACAGATTGTACTTCGGTGAGTGTGCCCTAGAACTCCACGATCTCATCCCACCGGCCCCTTTCTACCATCGGACATCCAGACGCTCTGCATCTTACCATCCCTACCTTGTGGCTATTCCACTAATTCGCACTAAGCGTTTTCAAACGTCTTTTATAAAGCGCACAGCAAAGGAGTGGAACTCTCTGCCTGCGTCTGTGTTTCCAAAAGGTTACAACCCTAATCTCTTCAAAGTTAGAGTAAACAAGCTCCTTCTGGGTAGGCTCGCTTCATCGTAGACTTTGTCTCTGTCATCTCTGACATAGACTAGAGTCAAGAGTAAACCCATTACAAATAAAAAAAAAAGACCTGAAGGTGCTTTTACTGTCCTGAAAACTAAAAAAACCTTTGCTGCTCGAAATTGAGTTGCTGGTCGTATTGACTATGCAAGTATGCCACCATTTCCTATTACAACTATCGCCAAAGTACTGTGTACTATAGTAGCTGGCACCAGTCGTGAGCACAGATGAATGCAGCTGGGTGATCACGCCAGTGCTGCCGTGGTATATCTAAACATCCGACATCTGGTCGGAACTTTTGATGAAATATCAATGAGAAAAAAAAATCTATCAGTGTTTGCGAATTTCCAAAGCTATTCAAGGTGTTGAAAATTCGTAAACACTGATCGATAGATATTTTTTCCTCATGAATATATCAACAAAAGTTTCAAATCGACCAGAAGTCGGATGACGGCATTTTAGATATACCACGGCAGCATAATTGATGAGCATTGACTGACCAACCAATAAGGTGAAGCGTCAGAGCTGTTGTCGTCAAAGCATATCCTGTAAGCACTTGGCACTGCGCTGGCAGGCACAACAAGTCGACCGTGGTGTCGGCGGCCCTGCGCGCCGTGGGCAACATCGTGACGGGCAACGACGCGCAGACGCAGGCCGTGCTCAACTGCAACCCGCTGCCCAACCTGCACGCGCTGCTGCGCTCCAGCACCGAGGCGCTGCGCAAGGAGGCCTGCTGGACGCTCTCTAACATTACTGCTGGCAATGCTGCGCAGATACAGGTACACACTTTTTCTAATGTAATTTTGCAAATATAACGTTAATGCCTGGACATGAAGTTTGTTTTCTGCTGCTACTTAAATATTTGTTGTCTTGTCAACCAAGAGCAAAATCTTAGCCAGGCAAACCCAGCCTTATTTCGTGTGGTGACGGAGTAAGAATACAATATGCCATCACTTCTTTTCATCACAAGATTTCGTAAGAGGCGAATAGGGAAACATTCACACTCACAAGTTTTTCTTCTCTTTCTCTGGTTGTATACCAGAGAAAGAGAAGAGAAATTGTACTGGTAACTGGTATCTGTAGGCTATATCCTCCTTCTTAAGGGGAGACCCAAGCCCAGTAGTGGAACGTAATGGATTGTTGTAGTAGTAGTAGTAGTAGTAGTAAACCCAGCCTGAACGGAGCAACGGGGATGCGACATTTCGTATAAGCTTAGCTAGCAAATTTTTCGCTCTAACTAAAGTTGCATTCATCAATTCGTACTTCGCTCGTGCTTGGCTTACACATGATTACCATGTTACTATTATAACTATATTTGTCTGTGTGTAACTGCTTTGTTCCTTATTGAAATTAATTTAGTTTGTTGTTAGGATGAGCATTAATTTTATGTTATCTACCATTTCAGGCAGTAATAGATGCTAACATTTTCCCAGCACTTATTGAAATTTTAAGGCAAGCTGAATTTAAAACGCGGAAAGAAGCGGCTTGGGCTATAACGAATGCTACCAGTGGAGGTAGCCATGACCAAATTAGGTAAAAAATACTTTATTTATTTCTGACTAGCTTTGCCGCCAATCAGTCAATCTTATGTCTTATTCTTATGAAATGATTGATTTGAAATATTGTGAATACTGCAAAATACCTCTATTAATCGGTAACAGAAGCCTGAATAAGACAATCAGTCAATCTTATGTTTTATTCTTATGAATAAAATAAGAAGTGATTGATTTGAAATATTGTGTATACTGCGAAATACCACTATCACTATCTGAAAGATTATGAAGGAAATGAAGGAAAATAGTAAACAAATCCTTTTTGTCTGCTTGGCAATGTTCTTATGTTTTCTTTATTTAATTAGGGACTTTTATTGACTAAAATCCTTATGAATGTCTCATCATATGACAATGTTTTGAATTTATCAAAATGAAATAAAGTGCCATTAATTGCGTGGTAACACTATTACGGGGCACAATTATTTTTTCTAAAATTTCGAATCTCGATAACATGAATGTGTTTCTTTTCAGGTATTTAGTTGACCAAGGTTCTATACCACCTCTATGTGACTTATTAACGTTAACGGACGCTAAGACAGTTCAAGTGGCTCTAAATGGATTAGATAATATATTAAAGGCTGGACAACAATCCGATCAACGTGATAATCCTTATGCTGTTCTCATCGAGGAGTGCTTTGGTAAGTACTGATTAATATTTTTTGGTATTTTGCCAGTGGATGAATTATTTGGTATCACATCTTAAAACTTTAAAATAACAAATTGTTACTTTTTGCTCAGACATGCAAAGGTGGATACGGACTTTGCAAGGCATCCGTTGTGTGCCGCGAAGGGCACACAACGATGACAGAGACAAAGTCAACGATGGAGCGAGCTTACCCAGAAGGAGCCTGTTCACTCTAACTTTGAAGAGATTAGGGTTGTGCGCCGTTCGCAGCGCAAGCCTTGTCAAGTCTGTATCCACCTCAAGTAGCTCGATATTCACTCATTCTCTCTACTGTTCTCTAACAGTTGCTAAAGGACTAGCAACATCGTTTTAAAGCTGTGTTATAGATGTAGAACATTGTTGAGACTATAGGCCTTGCTAGGCCAAAGGTTGGCCATTGGCTAGGGCAAATAGTGCAAATATAGCAAGGCTTTAATCATTCGGGAATAAAAAAAATCTATTTTGATTGTTTTAGGTTTGGATAAAATAGAATTCCTCCAGTCACATGAAAATCTTGACATTTATCAAAAATCTTTCGAGATAATTGAGAACTATTTTGGATCTGAAGAAGAGGACGGTAGACTTGCGCCTGCGGTGTCGTCGACTACGGACCAATATCAATTCAGTGCCGATCAATCGGTGCCAATGGGTGGCTTCCAATTCTAACCTAGGCTTATAATTCTACTTTATATTGATGCCGTGCAGTGAGTATATCATGTGATGTTTGGTATAATTTATCGTATTATTAAAGTCGCAATTTTGAATTGTATATTGAAATTGTAGTCAATCCCTTATGGGATATTTTAACTTTCAATATTATATCTGTAGAGCGAGAAATCAATAGAGAAAAGATAGTGTAATTTAGGACACAGTAAAAAGCATATTGTGAATGCCCTTTTAATATTTTACTGAAGTTATTTTTTACCAAATAAAACACGCACATGGATATTATACTACGGTATGGAATTCATTCCAACATAGTGACATAATGCATTGGCTGGTTTTAGTGAGGCTGTCCAAGACTAAAATCCTGAATAGACTGAATCGAGATCGACGGAGATAACGCAAAACTCCAATACCTGTCCCCGACTTATCAATATAAAATGGTTAAGTGTCAAAAATAACAAATAAAATCTGCCTGGCATGACGGTTTTCGTAAACCAGGTTTTATATTTTTATATAAAAAAAAAATACACGCATCGATTGGCTATTGGTTACTCAGTCTACGAATTACAATACCTATGTATTTTATTGGCATCATTTACTACTCTACATGTAAATTACAATATGTAATTGGTATTTTGTATACAATAAATAAAATAGTCTTTACCTTATTGGTTGGCAGGACACAACAATGTAACACTACTTATCGATGTCTTACCAAAGCAGAGAAAATTATATTTATTGTGGTTGTCATTTGCGTCATTATTCTTTCAATGAATATGGCAAGCTAAATGAATGTTTTGCCACCAATAAAAAATCTCACGGAGTGATTTTACGGACGGTTAGGGCCAATTCATACCGAAAAAACGGCAGAAGCCGGCAGCGGTCGGCAGCAGTCGGCAGCGGTCAGCAGCAGTCGGCAGCGGTCGGCAGCAGTCGGCAGCGGTCGGCAGCGAGCCCACGAGGCCGCGGCAGGCTCGGGCCTGCAGCCGACACCGGACGGCTGGTCTCCTCTTGACCTTGAAAAAATGCGCCATCGCGGGCGGCCGCGCGACATTTTCGAACTCTTCTTTTAATTATGTAAATTAAGTTTAAAGTTATTTCACACTGAATATTTCAACATCTTACTTACTATCCTTACTAATATTATAAATGTGAAAGTAACTCTGTCTGTCGCGCTGTCACGCCAAAACTACTGAACCGATTTAAATTAAATTCGGTACACAGCTAGTCTAGAGCCTGAGAAAGGAAATAGGCTACTTTTTATCCCGGGAGTATGTTCCCTAGGGACCACGCGGGCGAAGCCGCTGGCAGAAGCTAGTTAATTATTATTTCAATTTCACCCATATAGATTTATTTAATCCCTATATATAAAAATGAATCCCTATTTCCCATGGTCACGTTATCACGCGTGAACGGATGGACCGATTTTGCTAATTCTTTTTTTGTTATCTTTGTTATTCTCAGGAAAAGGTTCTTATGAAAGATAAAAATAAGAAAGTTGCAGTTGACGAAAGCGAAGCCGCGGGGGACAGCTAGTTCAATATAATTAATAGCTCTGATTGGCGTCAAATTGTCATTACCTGCTGTCGCTAAAGACCAGCACTGGCTCTGTCTCGCACATGAGTCCCAGCATTATGCTGAGCGATTGCCATTTTGCGCGAATGTGTGACATATCTTCCCAACTTTCATAAAACTGTAATTTTGTTTATTTTTATTCTTTTTGGTATGCGTCTTTTCTTTCGGCTCGCCGAGCCGCTGCCGGCCGCTGCTTTCCCGCCGTGAATTGAGCCTTACACCGTATTGCTGATAGCATAAAGATGAAAATCGTATTTTGGTCTTTATGACCAGCAGTTTGGTTTAAATTCTGTAGTGAAATCGCGAACGATTTCAAGTCAGCTTTTAAAATTGACTGATGAAGTTCGCATTGCATATTATGAGGTAAGCATTGCTTCGGTATACTGTGTTGCAACTTATGTGTCGTACCGTCCAATCAGGGAAAAGAGCCTTACATAGATAAATTTTTAAAAGGACTTATTTATAGAGCTTTTTCGCTACGTGTTGTCTGTAAGGAAAGGAATATATCTTAGAAAAATCGTGTAAGACGATATGTCGTTAAAATGCAGCCTATGTAATTTACTAATTAAGACATCAATGTAGATAGAGCCGCATGTAAATCCTAATAATAATTTAAAATATTTAATGAATGCAATAATTATCGTAGTAAAAGTAGTGTCTAGTGTGCGTTGCCAGGATTTGATTTTTGGAGGGTTTTTCTAAAATGTCTCGATCCCACTCCCCCTGGCAACATTTGATTGTAGAAGAGAACTTTTTGGAAACAATAATTTATCGTTGAAATTCGTGCCAGCCACTTCTTGTCAAACATTTACTATGCAACATCACATCCTGTAGTTCGTTGATCACCTAAACTAATATTTGTCGTAACATTGTTGAATGTATTCTCTAAGACGGACGCATGGTGTCGGTGAAATTTGTGTACCTACTGCTGCAAACACTGACCAATGACGACAATACCAGCTTTGTTTAGTAATATTCTGTAAAATATTAGATGCCTTTCACAAGTGTAGTAAAAAAAAGCAATGTTCTTAGAACACCTAATGCCCAACTTATTTTTCGAGGGAGTTTACTCTCAACATGTATTTATTTTCTAAGGTTGTTATGTAAGGTTTGCTTTATGGTGATTGAAGAAAATTTCTTTTTTCAGATATCTATGTGTATACAGAAGTGGGTAGTATCTACAACTACATTGAATTAAACGTTTTCCGATCAAACTATCTACACAATGTGTATGTAATTATATTGTGCACCCATTATGTATATATTATTTTATTAATTTATATAATTAACAAAGGAATTCGTCTTCTTATTTTTTTACTGTAGATAATGGCGTATCTAGTTCATTTATTTTGTAGTATTTGTTGGCCTTCAAAGCTTTTGTTACTAAAATAATTAAACATGTATATTGTTATGTGAAAAGTATAATTTCATAATGTATTACAGATTGGTACCAACAAATAAATGGTTTAATTTAGCCCCTGTGTTCCTGGTTTTAGCATTTGTTTACTGGAAGCTGTTATTGTGCATTGGGTTGCTTATTGAAATACGATAAAACTTCGAAATTCTTGAAAGAAACAGTTTTACGGCAATCACAATCATTAATTCGACGCAAAATGTCTTCTTGCCTGCTTTTCTATTACTCGTCGTCTCGGCAGTGACTCCCCCTCTTTAGACATCATCTATTTCAATATTTTATTAAGTTCGGTATTTATACGGCAATATCTCTAAGTATATATTATTATCATAGTTGCTTTCTGCCTTTTTAATCGACATAAATAAACTGGCCAAGTGCGAGTTGGACTCGCGTGCAAAGGTTTCCGAACGAATTTCATTTTTGTTACATGTCATTACAACATTAGACTTCTTATAGGTTTCCCTATAATCTAAAAGTATAGATCTGTTCTTTTATTTTTTTTCGAAATATTAAGATTAGTAGTCTAATTTCTTGAATAACTTCAAACCTATTTATTTTTAAATTATGAAAGAAATTAGTTAAAATCCTCACAATAAGCACTTTCATTTGGTATGCCGCATGGTACAGTTAGAAAACTTTTTTAAAATATTTCTATTTTGTTACCCAAAATTTACCCCCATTCTTAAAATTTATTAATTTATGTAACGCGTCCATGTTTGGGTCACAAAACACCATATGTATACATATAGCCGGGGCGAATCGAAGTTACTAAAAAAAAATTACGCAAGGGAAACTTTATTTTCGTAATATGTATTAGAATCTGATTAACCTGATTGAAGAAGTGTCACGCAAATCTTTTTATCCATTCTCTAGCTCATCATCTGTCTCATTTCCAACATCGAAATAAAAAGCAGATTTAAACAATTGTAAACAATAATGCATAACTTTATTAACTAAATAGAGTGATCTAAACATCATTAAAAAATAGGTACTTATCCAAAGAAACGTAGACTCTACTCAGCTTTTCCTACCACGAAACTCCTATGTCATTGAAATAAACGATGGTTCTAAGAAATGCATGTTCCTGGTGAAGAGTATCCCAAAATTTCATTCTTTCGTCGAAAGGATTTCTACCTTTTGTAAGTTCAGACCCTATACTGAGATAGTTCAGCTTGTCTTTACTTTCAACAGGGTCCCAGGTTATTTGTAAAAGTGGATCGTTGTCATCAGGTGTAGGGTTACTGAAAAAAAGTTAGTACTAGCTGATGAGTAAAATATTTTATTATGGACATTTATGTGTCAAAACTGTATCATAACCAGAATTAGCTGAACTGTTGTTATGTACTTACTTCGCTTACGTTTTATTAGTATGGATACAGCTGTGCGCTTCTCTTTTATTCATTATGTTTCGTGGATTTTTTTCACCGTCGTATTTAATTTATGATTTTATTATATGAGGAAAAACTCTTCATTTAAACAACGCACAGATAGCGTAAATTATAGCATGCCGCATTTACGATTATCTAATTCCTTTCAGTTCATCTAATTCTAATCAATGATGGTGTAGTTGATATAAAATAGGAATAAATATGGATCATATGTAAAGAGCTAAAATGGACGTAAAATCAAAAAGAGAAATTTATTTGATTTGTTGAGTATTATGTATTGTTATTGTTCGAAATAAACGTTTTTGATTGATTGATTGAAAATAAAATATTCAATGGAATATAAATAATTACCTGCATTTAGCAAAATTGGTCCACATTTTGACTACTCTACTCCTTGTCATCACTGAATCTCGACTACCCTTGCAGATTGTTGGCATCTTTAGACGGAACATAAAAGGCAGTTCGGCACAATGCCCAGCAGAGTTCAGAAAATCTAAATGTGATGGCACTGACCACTCCCCAGGGAAGTTTAGAATATAATAGTATATCGGAACTTCAGGTGCAAACTGACTGAGCAGTCTTACGGTTCTATTCACATAATATAAAAAGAAGTAATCGCTTATTAATTGTAAGTATTGTGTTCTCGTGTCTGCTCTTAAATGTTCTTCGCCACCCAAATAAAATTTCAGTAATTGTTGACCTATATTTTTAGTTAACTTATCTTCTCTTGCTAGTGATCTGGGTACAATAAGACTAGCATTCTCGTTATACTTTTCGTAATCCGAATAAAAGTCTTCTTGTGTAAATTGTAACAATGCTCCTTCTATATTATTGCTACCGATTATTAAAGGCACTTTATTGAAATTTCCTGATTTCATGATTAAAGGCGGACTTTTTGTAATAAATGCGGGTTGGCCTTCAAAGTCGACTTCAATGCACGGCTTGAAGATGGCATCGATCACATCCCGGTCTGCTGCTTTTTGTCTTTCCTCAGCCATGTTAAACAATGCAGTCATTATTTCTTCTGCAGGTACAGAACGTAGCTTTTCAACTATTTCTACTTTGGAAGTTTCCATTAAGCCTAATTCATTTGCCAGGTCAATGACGGCTTGAGAGGGATTTTTGGCTAAAGACCAACTATTCAATGCACTAGCGCTTTGTATAATAGCTTTATGGAACAGGCCTGTTGCCATAGGGGATAAAATCATGAAATGGACTATCGCACCACCCGATGAACTTCCGAAAATTGTGACATTGTCTGGGTCGCCACCAAAGTCACTTATATTTCGTTGAACCCATTTCAGAGCCATGACTAAGTCTTTCAGACCACAGTTACCAGGTGCTGTAAAATCATTTATAGAGAGGAAACCAAAGGGTCCTAGTCTGAAACCGCATCTAACAAAGACTACATCTTGGTCATTGATTAATGACACATCAAATAAATTATCCATTAGACCTGTATATGCAAACCCTCCTATCCAGAACATAACTGGCATTCGTTTTTTAGGCTGTACACTTGGGGTTGAAACTTCAATATAGAGACAGTCTTCTGAACCTTTAACTTCTCTCTCTAGTGTAAAGCATAGGGGCAAAGGCGCACATTCAGTGCAATCTATTATTTGATTCCATGGTTCGATTGGAGTGGGTGGCTGCAACAAAAGTACAAACAATTAGAACAACTTCCACATTAATTACTTTAATGAATTCATTAGCTCACAGAACATTATGTGGATACGAAACACTTATTCCCATCAATTAAGCTCATTGCATCTTTACCATTCTCTATCACTTTGACGTCCAAAAATATTTTAAGCTAGAGACAAGTAGACAACATAAATCACTGCTTAATGATACTGTTCTTGGTACAGCTAACATAATGAAAAGTAGACTGCCCTGCCCTACAAGCTATGTACTCAAGGTTCAACTCGCCTTGAGTTAATCAGACCTTATAAAAAACTAACGGTCTAAGGTCAAAAGCCAGTTTTGCATATTATTTTAAACGAAAAATAAAACTGGTTTCTACTCTGACAATAGGGTATTTTACTAAAAAAATGTAATTAGTCCGTCTGATAGATTTTCAAAAAATATTGGACACGTATTTTTTCTTTTTTTGCTTGGTAAATTTGTTACAATTTTACCAAGTCACATGACGTCATGCGTGTCTTCAACTCGCTGTATCCTCTTTATTTTTTGTTTAAGGTGGATGCTCCAGGGTAGCCCGCGAAATTCAAATATTTTTATGTTTTTTGCAATTTGCCGGTCAGTGTGAAGCTGTATGTGGACCAAATGCGATCCGCGACCGTAACGCGTAATATTTCAGAAATAATCATTCTTTCGAACTACATGAACTTAGAGGGCTATATTGATGATTAAAATGGTTATAATTCTTTAGATAAATACGCGTTACGGTCGCGGATCGCATTTGGTCCACATACAGCTTCACACTGACCGGCAAATTGCAAAAAACATAAAAATATTTGAATTTCGCGGGCTACCCTGGAGCATTCACCTTAAGTAAGTACGTGAAAAAAGAAAAAATACGTGTCCAATATTTTTTGAAATCTATCAGACCAACTATTTTTTTTTTTAAGTAAAGTACCCTTATGGTATAATAATTGGTTTAGTCTCAAAATAACTACATGAGTGCAAAACGACTTCAAGATTTGGATCTGGTCATTCGGCTGATATCTATATATCTATTTCATTCATGGGTAGATATCATTTTGCTGGTGATATGGTACGCCTACACGAACACAAAGGGAAAGTCACGAATAATTTAGTTCCGCTCTTTCTTTCTTTCTTTCTTTCAGGAGTCATTTGATGATTTCCCATCCATAAATGAAACCGGCCAAGTGCGAGTCGGAATCGCTCACGAAGGGTTCCGTACGATAAACTTTAATTTTTATGATTTGTTGTTATGGCGGCATTAGAAATACGCAATCTGTGAAAATTTCAGCCGTCTATCTATTACGGTTCTTGAGATACAGCCCGCTGACAGACATGGATGGACGGACGGACAGCGGAGTCTTAGTAATAGGGTACTGTTGGTTACCCTTTGGGTACGGAATCCTATAAAAGGGTTTGGTGTGAAGTGGTTAAAGTGACTACAAAAATAGGAGTACTGAGTATTAAAATAATATTCAGTATCATTCTAGCTTCTAAAATGCCTTTGTTGTGTTTGGTGAGCCATTTGTTTCCCTGCCTTTATTTAAGCTTTCTTAAAGAAATCCAAAAGATAAATCTCTATCTATTAATAAGTGTGAATCAGTTTATTTAAGGCTTACTGATGACTGGTATTTTTTTATCATATTAATGATTTTATCATTGTTATTGTTTTTATATAATATGTTGTTTCATATTAATGATGATCGGCCTTCTTCACCTAAAGTATGTTTTTTAATCAAACTGACATAGATTACAATAGAATTTAAGTCAGTTTTGACATTTGCACATGTCAATTTAGTCTCGGGGATTAAAAAACAGACTATAGTCCAACAGCTGCTTATCTCACCCTAATGACTAAGGTTTAAACTTCACTTTAATGTAAATAATATGGTGTAATATTTCATCATCATCATATCAGCTGAAAGACGTCCACTGCTGGACATGGGCCTCCTCCAGGCATTGTGTAATATTTAGTTACTGTAAATATAATACTTAAGAAACAGTAGCATTACTGTTAAGGTCTCCCAAGTTAAGGCAGCCAAATAATCCTCCTTTAATGAATACATTTGGAAAGTGGGATGTGGCAAATAAAAACATTTCCTTTCTTTTGGGCTTCACCAGAATCATCAACTGGAATAAAAATTTACTTAGATTGCCCATAGATTATTATTAGTGCACTGACTGTGACTCTTTGGACCCATCAAATTTTATTTGTCCACATACAGCTTTTCCAATGCTAACCATATGATAAATTTTATTGTAACAAGCTACCAATTTTTAACTTAATTCATATTAGAGCAGGATTGTAATGAAGTTTTGTAACAATCTTAACTTACCAGAAATCTTAAGCGACCAACGGGAGGTTTAGCATATGGAATACTTCTGAATTTGTAATAAGTTCCTTCGTCACTTTTGTCAATTAATCCACAAATAGGACCATCTTTTGTCTCCACAATGCATTTTGATTCCTCAGGTATTGAGAACATTTTATTTGATTACCCTGTAAAATAAAGTCTGGGTAAGAATTTACAAAAGGTAAATTGTTTAATTTAAATAAAATACCTACAGCCAATTAAAACCAACTAAATTACTTATCTCTACTGATTTACAGTGGTAAATAATATTGATGTTAAAAACACAAACACATTAAAATTAAACACTTAATAAGTAATCACAGATTAGTGATAAAATGTTGTAGTGACCCTGACTGACTTGGAGACTCTAGATTGGCCATGATCTTGACGTTGTTTTCAAGTGTAATAAAATATGGTGCTACGGATAAGAAGATATAAAATAACATTCACGGACATAACTCGCCAAACAAAGAAAATGTCGGATAATAATCTAAGTAATGACAGTAAATAAATAATAAGTACAGTTTACCTGATAATAAAAATTATGATTAAAGAAGTACTTGCAAAACTAAATCCGAAATTTCGTCACCCTGTAATTAACTTGAAGACAAATTCTGTATAAAAACTTTTTAAATTATGAACCATTTAACTAAAACAATATAATGTAAGTCTATAGAGTTTATACAATAACTTAACTGTGTAGCTATAAACTAGTTAATACGCATGACAGAAACCGAATCATTTACATGAAATACTTTGTGATAAGTGTTATCAATCAACATCCTGAACATAGTTGACATTCTGAATTTAGTTGCTTGTTCAATGTTGCCGCATCTCAACCGATAATTTCTACTAATTTATGTATTTTACATACAAAACTATTATTGGAAGAGTGTTTGTTTGTAATGAAGAAACAGATTTATTTTAATTTTATTTTATTTTATTGGGGACAACAAACAGCAGTATTTAATAAAACAATCACAACAACTGGTCAACAGAAGTAGCATATACACTGCTATCGACGTTATCCACAAATTATTGTACAAAATAGCTAGCTGTTAAATTATCGATACAACTTTATCTGGTGTAAATTTATAGTTACATAATATAAAATTACAGTTAACAATAGGTTGGAGCAGGGAGACAAATACAAATTCAAGAATTCTGTAGTACCGTAATATTAATAACGTCGGTACTGTTAGCACAATAGGTCGCCCAACATCTACTTGTATAATTGTTTTATGATAGGTTATGGCAGGCTGTTGTTATAGCTCGTTATCGTTATTGTATTAAAAAAGTGAAATTTAAAAGAAGATATGTATTGAAAATTGACATCCGGTTAGTCGACATCAGTCTCATCTGAACCCCGTGAGTGTTAGGCGACTCACAGAGCCAACATGCATAATATCCTCATTGACTACTGTAGGTCTTTTAAGATATAGATTTCTTTGCTAAGTAACGACCTGCTGAGGAAAATTATATCCACTGCACAAAATTGTTTATTATAAGTATCAACCAAACGACGCAGCGGTGAGCGGGCTCCCGAATTAGAACTACAGAAAGGGGCAGCGAATAAGCACTAAGAGCGAGAGTCACGCCCATGTGCTATACGAGGGACCAGGTAGCACAAACTATTTACCAGATTAGCACAGTCAAACTTGTTACGACATATGTTAAAAAGCGTCATCATCTCAAGGAGAGTGCGTCTAGAGTGTAAAGTCAAAAGGCCGTATTTCTTAAGTAGAGACTGGTATGAAATATTTTTACGAAAGCATCTAAAGTGCACAGC
Organism: Lacanobia oleracea; assembly: GCA_950371165.1. Taxonomy (NCBI): domain Eukaryota; kingdom Metazoa; phylum Arthropoda; class Insecta; order Lepidoptera; family Noctuidae; genus Lacanobia; species Lacanobia oleracea. The sequence goes on along the minus strand of OX493387.1, from coordinate 16,236,200 downwards.
GCGGAGAAATTTTCTTTGAACTATGATTTCAGAGTACTTTTTCTAGTAGGGGTTCCATATAGGTACTGCATACTCCAGCTGTGGCCGGATTAAGGATTTGTATAGATGTAGGTAGGTAGAAGGGCGACGAAATTCCCTAGATGATCTCATTACAAATCCAAACATTTTGTAAGCTTTATTAACTATATTTTCAATGTGAGCATCCAGATGGAGTTTAGAATCCAATAGAATACTCAAATCACGTAGGCATGTAACATTGCTTAACTTAGTATTGCCAAGGCAGTAGTTATTTACGACGATGTTTTGTTTTTTTGTAAACGTGATGCTGTGACACTTAGACAAACTGAGATAGAGTTTATTGGCCGAGCAATAGTCTACAAAGCGATCGAGGTCTTTTTGGAAATTAGCACAGTCAGATTGATTGGTTATTTTTTTGTAAATCTTTAAATCATCCGCGTAAAGCAAAAAATCGCAGTGTTGATAACAGGTGTTAAATCATTTATAAGTAGAATAAATAAGAGTGGCCTTAAAATAGATCCTTGTGGAACCCCTGACGTGACTTGGATGTAGTTCGATTCATAACCATTGATCACAACTTTTTGTGTCCTGTTAGTAATATAAGATACAAACCAACGAAGCAAATCTCCTCTGATTCCGTTAAATGCAATTTTATTGAGTAACAGCTCGTGATCCACTATGTCAAACGCTTTTTGGAAATCGGTGTATAGTATACTACATCAATTTGCTGTCTATTATCTATGGTCTCAAAAAGTTGTGATGTGAAGGTGAGAAGGTTGCTAATGCAGGATCTGTCTTTTACGAATCCGTGTTGTTCTTTTAATATCACGCGACGTATGATGGGATAAACCTCGTTATGAACAAGCTTTTCGAAAATTTTGGAAAGAGCCGGTAATAAGGAGATGGGACGATAAGTAGATTCGTCGTTTCTAGACTCAACTTTGTGGACCGGGATAATATTTGCGCGTTTCCAGACCTCTGGGAATACGCCGTTAGAGATACATTTAAAGCGGAAAGCATAGTGCATTACACGATTTTTTTTTAAAAAGATCGTTGGAATTCCGTCAGGCCCAGGACCTTTAGATGCGTCAACCGATTTTAATTCTTTTCGAATTTTATGTTCAGAGAAATATAGATTACAAAGAAGAATATCACTGTCAGGATTTGGGGGCGGAGGTTCCCACGAAGTAGAATCGAATGTAGTAGGTTCATAGACGGGTTGGAAAAACTTTGTGAATAGGTTGCAAGTACTACTGGGATCATGTGAGGAAAGTTGTTGGAAAAAAAATGTAGAAGGGATACTATTACTGGTTTTACGCTTAGAAATGTAGGACTAAAATGCTTTAACGTTGTCTAAGTATTTTTTGAGGCAGATGTCTGCTTCTTTTTTGAACTTTGCTCTATAAATGGAAAATAATTTGTAGTCACTAATATTCCCGTATTTTTTCCCAAGCACGAGTTTTGTACCTATATATATGCAAAAGAGATCTTGAGAACTAATGAGGGAAATTACAATTTTTAGGCTTATACAATGGGGTATACAATTTAATGAATTTGTAAATTTTTTCATAAAAAATTGAGACAGCTTCGTCAGGGGGTGATTTCCCGAGTAAACTATCCCACTCAACGCTTTTTATTTCAGTATTAATCTTATCATAATCACATTTGTGGTAGTTAAATTGGTTCGCTCTATTCTGATTTAATATTACTGACGGTTTTCTAAATGGCAGCCCTATGCAGAAGGCGGGATGATAATTATCAATAGGTAGGAGAGATACATTAGGAGTGAGGGCTTCTACATGGGTATTGCAGAAAAATATGTATATCAGAACGTTCGGCCAGTCGAGACAGGGAGCTGGCTGCTACTCCAGTTTTTAGTGACGATTATGTGACGCATAAAGATGCCAGCCAAAGAATTTGTGACAGAACAGTTCGAAAGTTAGAAGCATTTATTTATGGCCGAACGACCTGATATCAGAAAGTTCGGCCAACCTGAATCTCCATAACTGAGGACCTTAGAGAAACTGTTACTGAATAAAGATTTAGTGACGATTTGGTGACAAACAACCAATGCTTTACTTTTACTCGTAATGCCACCGGTTAAAAGTAAAATGAATTTTGGTTCCTGTAACATCAGGACGTTCGGCCAACGTAATCTCCATAACTGAGGACCTGAGAGAAACCGTTAATGAATAAATATTTAGTGACGACACTGAAACGAACTTTTATTGTTTTATTTTTTTTTGACGTCCCCTTTAAATAGTAAAATGAAAATTTAACATATAACCTCAAAACATTGGGATTATCGATTCCTCCACAACGAAGAAGCCTAGAAGACTCGTAAAACCCCTGATGAGTTATAGGTTTTCAGTGCAATGGTGTCAGTATTGTTGTTGATTCAAGATTAATCTATAAAAATGCACTATGGCGGATGGCGACTGAAATAGGGTGACCATGTATTCCAACGAAACCAGTATTTATCGAGTACCGTAAAACGGGGTGAATAGAAATCGCGGGGTGAATGAAGACAAAACCAAGAAAGTTTTTTTGTCCCGACCTCCAGTCTTTTGAAATAAAACTGTGACTGTGTTTAATTTTTTTTTAAACGGCATCATTTTTTTTATAAGATGGCAATTCCAGTTCACCGTGAAGTTAGGCGAAAGTTAAAAAAAATACGTTTAAATATCAACCGGCCTTCGGTGACAATTTAGCCTCCCATAAATTTGGTGATTTTGTATAGGAAATACAAAATATTGTGTGATATAAGTTATATAAAGTGTACACTACTTTATCAGGATCAAGTTTTATACAAGTACAATTTTGATTTGAATTCATTGATATATTGACGAAAATTTTATTATTGTTTAATTTTACTTAGGTTTGAGGTTAATAGAAACGGGAAAGAGGTGAATAGATACGTAGTACGGGTTCAATAGATACGACGAATGGGGTTAATAGACACGGGAAAGGGTTTAATGAAAACAAAAAAGGGGTGATTAGAAAATGTCTGACTAGGGTTGTCAAATTGCTTAATCCCTACTAACAATGAAGGTACTTATCTATTATACGTATAAGTTGCACAATTAACATTAAATCTTTTTTTGTTGTAGGTAGGTACAAAATGCCTCGTTTGTTTATGCCAGACCCAAGAGGAAAAAGATACAAAAAGTATGATGAATCTATAATACAACAAGCTGTTGAAGAATATAGAAAATCGAAAGTTTCATTAAAGATTGTTGCTGAAAAGTACAATATAGATAAGTCAGTCTTATATAGGCATAGTACAAGGACAATGCGAAAACAAGGTGGACAAACCATTTTTTCGGAAGAGGAAGAAAAGAATATGATAAAATATATAAATGTATGTGCAGAGTGGGGCTATCCTCTAGATTCTGTAGCCAAATGAACATTTGTAACCAAATGAACTCTTAAAAATACTAGTCGACAACATTACGGCTTTCTTTCTAGTAAGGTCAGCCAGAACTTAAGCTATCCATTTCCGTAAGTCCTGTCTGGTTTTATTGATACACCAGTGACATGACTGGCGAGCGAGAGACAGCAAGGCACCGCGAGGAAGTTGCGGGAGAAGGAACGCATTCCACGCGGGTGCAGAGATCCCTTGGTACTATAGTAGAAATTGATAAGAAATCACATTTGACTAGCACGAGAGGAAAACCCAGAGACGCTATAAAAATAAATTTAAATGTGCATATCACATTTTTGCATAACCATTAACCTTTTAAATAGCGCTGAAAAATACTTAAAAAAATCAATCAGAGAATATTTTTTTAACACTTTAAAAGCGCTTGATTTTTATCATCAAGAGCTGCCTAAAACTTAAATTGACTTATAATAAGTAAGGTAGTAGTTTAAAATTGGTTGTGTTAACAAGTAGGTAGGTACTATCATCCCTTTAAACTGTAACTGTAACATTTAACTGTATAAAACTTAACAATAGTATGTAAGTACTTACCTATATACAAATCAGTCTCTTGTCATGAGTTTCTACTAGATTAAGTACCTAATTTATTTTAGTAATTGCTGTCATTTTCTACATAATAATATGTTAAAATACTGGTTTCGTTGGAATACATGGTCACCCTATTTCAGTCGCCATCCGCCATAGTGCATTTTTATAGATTAATCTTGAATCAACAACAATACTGACACCATTGCACTGAAAACCTATAACTCATCAGGAGTTTTACAGAGTCTTCTAGGCTTCTTCGTTGTGGAGGAATCGACAATCCCAATGTTTTGAGGTTATATGTTAAATTTCCATTTTAACTATTAAAAGGGGCCGTCACAAAAAAAAATAACACAATAAAAATTCGTTTCAGTGTCGTCACTAAATCTTTATTCATTAACGGTTTCTCTGGGCTTCTTCCTTGTGGAGGAATCGATAATCCCAATATTTTGAGGTTATATGTTAAATTTTCATTTTACTATTTAAAGGGGCCGTCACAAAAAAAAAAATAAAACAATAAAAATTCGTTTCAGTGTCGTCACTAAATCTTTATTCATTAACGGTTTCTCTGGGCTTCTTCCTTTTGGAGGAATCGATAATCCCAATATTTTGAGGTTATATGTTAAATTTTCATTTTACTATTTAAAGGGGCCGTCACAAAAAAAAAACATTAAAAATTCGTTTCAGTGTCGTCACTAAATCCTTATTCATTAACGGTTTCTCTTAGGTCCTCAGTTATGGAGATTACGTTGGCGGAACGTCCTGATGTTACAGGAACCAAAATTCATTTTACTTTTAACCGGTGGCATTACGAGTAAAAGTAAAGCATTGGTTGTTTGTCACCAAATCGTCACTAAATCTTTATTCAGTAACAGTTTCTCTAAGGTCCTCAGTTATGGAGATTCAGGTTGGCCGAACGTTCTGATATCAGGTCGTTCGGCCATAAATAAATGCTTCTAACTTTCGAACTGTTCTGTCACAAATTCTTTGGCTGGCATCTTTATGCGTCACATAATCGTCACTAAAAACTGGAGTAGCAGCCAGCTCCCTATCTCGACTGGCCGAACGTTCTGATATACATAGAAAAATAGGTCTAAGATACGGCCATTGCAGTTGATCGCGCTATTATATTGGTTCATATCCAATTGCGAGCAGAAATTTAATAGATGACGGCTGGTAGATGTTTGGAAATGGCTATAAGTACACCCCACCGTCCTTTTATTAGTAACGGAACGATTACGATCGCATCTGAAAACAGAATAACGTTGATCAATGAATTCATTCTCTGAAATGTCAGGTGTCAGCCAAGTTTCTGTTAAGATTATAATGTCGTAGGCATGAGACAGGATACTAATATATATCTAATGTATTCAGTTTGGTCCTGATCCCTCGACAGTTTTAGTAATACATAGATTATTAGCCATTATCAAAATGTGAGTTTACGATAGTATTTTTACAAGTTATTTAAGTTGAAAGTAGATGTAATAGTAAATGAGGAAATGCGAATATATATTACAATATAGGCACAGCCAGTCGGATGTAACTACTGGATGTGAAAATAATCAATACAAAAGTCACCAGTTGTAAGGACATGAAACACAAACAAAAAACATGACTCAAACTTATTATCATATTAAGTAACAGATAAGAAAAAAAACCTACAAATAACGTGATTGCGAATTTCACTAAGATTTCAACTGTAAAAAATAAAGAAAAGTTCAAGACAAAATTAATTGATGCTGGGAGTAGTTGCACGTTGAGATGCTGTTGGCAGAAAATTGGGCCTAATCCTGTTATATATTTCATCCTCCGCACGTATGGCGAAGTAGAAGAGTCTTCAGATTCATTGACAAGGATAGTAGCGTTCCTGACCCAAACGAACTTAAACTTATTAGCTTTAGCCGCCTCGCGGCATTTGCGAAATAACTGTTTGTTACGCAGTGTTAAGTGTTCGTTCATGTAAATTTTGTATGGGGTACCTGAGAGGCCGATGCGGTCAAATGTCAAGCCTTTAGAAAGCCGGGATGCAGCTAGAATACTATCACGCATTATTCGCGAGGTAAACTTGACTATAATATTCTTAGGTCGATTATTTTGTGCGTGTGCGTGGGGGATACGGTGGATTGATCTCTTGATGTTATTGAAATATTCATCGCTGACGCAATTGTCTCTAATATGGAAATCAAATTTTCACCTCACTTTTCAGGGATATTCGCAATTTCGATATTGCACTGCCGCGCTTGCTGTTCCAGTGTGTCGATTTTTCTTTCCAGCAACTCAACCGTCGAGACCGCAGAACTACTCATCTTCAATTCCAGATCTTTGAGGCGTTTCGTGTAGTCTACGTAGTTGTTGGAATTAAAATCAACTGTAAATTTAGGGTTCCGTACCCGAAGGGTAAAACGGAACCCTATTTACTAAGCCTCCGCTGTCCGTCCGTCCGTCAGTCTGTCAGCGGGCTCTATCTTAAGAATCGTAATAGGTAGAGCGTTGAAATTTTCACAGATCGTGTATTTCTATTGCCGCTATAACAACAAATCGGAACCCTTCGTGTGCGAGTCCGACTCACACTTTGCCGGTTTTTTACTTAGATACTAAATTAATACTAAATTGACGGTACTTACATAAAAATACTTTTTAAAATTATCTGTCTGTCTGTTTGTTCCACCTAACTTCCGAAACGGCTGGACAGATTATGACAGATAGCGAACGAATAGCTCGCTCAACTTCTATATTTTAAAAAATACGGCTCTTCTTGCTCAAAAACATTACAACCCATAAAATTGCAGTTCTTACTGTCCATGTCTTTCAACCATGTTTTTTCCATTTGTTTATTTGTTCTATTTGCTAATGATTCATTTTTTATATTAACCGCGCGTGATTATGTATTACTAGCTTTTGCCCGCGACTTCGTACGCGCATATACCGGTTTTTCCCATTCTTTTCTTAACAAAATACATAAAAATATTTGAATTTCGCGGGCTGCCCTGGAGCATTCACCTTAAATTTAAATGGTCACCAAGATGGACACCCTTTCTTAAGACCAACCTCAGCAAGCGTAGCTTAACCCTGTTCGAACCGCAGGATGGTAAATCCTAAAAAAATTTATTGCCATGGGCTGAGGTTATATTCCTGAGGAGAATCTTAACACCGCGATTCAGAAAAACGCGTCATTAGTACATCGCTATCTATTGACAATGTAGTTAAACTGTCAAAAATGAGTTTGAACTTAGGAGCCCACATGTTACGATAAATAAAAATATTAGGATAATAACATGTTCACTTTTCTTTTGCTCAACAGACTCAACAATATGTTTTGAAGTTCGTTTCACACATTTGTTACTACTATTATTCTCAATAGATGGCACTGCAAGTCTCTGGAGTCTCAATGAAAACTACCTATTTTAGCGCTCGATGAAGTTTCTTTCTAAACTTAAAAATTCAATATCTTTTTATTTTGTGGGTCGATTTTGATGAAATAAACACTAAATGTTACTCGGGTTATCACTTAATATTTTTATGTACCTAGATTCCAATCTGTAGTTTTTCCATTCTGTAGAACCCAATCTGTAGTTTATGCGTGATGCTGCCTCAAACGCACAGACAAACAGACAAACAGATAAACAGACAAACAGACAAACAGACAAACAGACAAACAGACAAACAGACAAACAGACAAACAGACAAACAGACAAACAGACAAACAGACAAACAGACAAACAGACAAACAGACAAACAGACAAACAGACAAACAGACAAACAGACAAACAGACAAAAATTTCAAAAATAGCATATTTGTGTTTTGTATCTTTTTCCTAACTTTTCTATGTAATTTTTATGCAAAAATATTCAATGTACAGACACGGTTGGTTTACGATTTTATTATATGTATAGATTATTATATGTATAGATAGATAATAAACCAGCCTTGATTTCGCAATAGTGGCTTTTTTAGCTTCATCTACTGTGAGTGTAATTTGGTGTGTCCGAATATTTGTCACATATTAAGAATTATAAAATTAAGAAACAACACGATTAATTGTTTTTAGATGATTGTTTTTATTAGTTTTTAGATTGCAGTATTGGTAAAAAAAATTTGGAAGAGTCATCCTTTTTTACAGTTGTCCATAAAACTAAACGTTTGGCAACACGCGAACGAATGTTAAACTTCTGCTGTGCTGGGTAGACGAGAACTTAGTGAATCAAAGACGCACGCGCAGACCGTCTCGATTTCGAGTGCTTCAAATAGGTTAGTCTTCTTTTGAAATGCGATCAAACGAACGCTAGCGGGTGGGAGTTGCCAATGGATATCGCTCGCTCGTTGTGTCCTCCTAGCTGAAACGCTAGGGAAGAGTATTGATGTCGTGGCCGTATAGGGAGCGTGCAAAAACTATAGGTGGCAGCACAGAAATGTTACTGTCAAGTATGTTTCAAGTATAAAATTCGAAATAGCTACGGTAGATGGCATAGTCTTCTTCGCGCGCACGTTCCCCTAAAATAAGCGTGCAGGAACCACAGGTGGCAGCACAGAAGCCTCAATGTCAAGTATTCTGACCTTTAAAACTTCGAATATGCGACACTAGATGGTCAACGCCGTGCACGGTCCGGTAGAATTGGTTTTTTCATGATGTGGAAAATACCCGCTGCCCCATCATGGTAAGTATAGTATAATGTACCTACTCTGTGATGGTAAGCCTAAGCCAGATCTATGATTAATAAGCGTTTGATGATATGAACACCTAAGTTCATATTTTTTTGTAGATAGTACTTATAAATAGAAAGCTTTTTGCAAATTTTCAATAGGCGGAGATTCACGTTTTACGAGATATAATTATTTTCCGTACAAATTTGAAAATAGTACGCCAATTATTGTTATACTCTTTGGTACGCCATTTGCAATTTTTGAGGTTTGATAAATTGTCATTGTAGATGTCAAAGTTGACATTTCACGTTTCGTTGACGGTAGAAGTGTATTTTATTAAATTTTATTTTAACAAGTACAGTGACAGACTACAGACTAAGACAATTTAGCACAGCTATTACAATATATTATACATAAATCATGTTTTTTTTTCAATAAATATAATTTTATTTTTACATATTCACATATTTTTTTTAGTGTAATAAGTGTGCACAATAATTGTTACTGTATTATGCAATTACATTGACCTTTTTACACAAAAAATAGCCTATTTTTTGTTAAGAGCGAGCGAAGCGAGCTCTGGTCTTGGGAGACGTAGGAGCACCGCGGAGTGGGGCTCCGTCGACCGGGCCTCCCTTTACTGCGCAATGTTGAGCGGCCCTAAATCGTTTTGAGGTTATTCAATTCAATTTATTCAATTTATTCAATTTATTCATAAAAACTTTTACAATAAAATGTGTATAAATAGCCACAAAAAGATAATAAAGTAAAAATCTTATATAAAGGTAAATTAGTGCCTAACTTAAAACTAGTGTATGGCTAACAATAATTTGACGTATAAGATATTTAACTTGGAACTTATAATGTATATAGCGACCTGCCCGATCTACTACTATAATTGGTTTTTCTCAAGAACAGTGCGTCGCCTTTACATGGGAGTGGTGCCAGAGCACAGGGGCACCTACCCCATCCCTCCTGCCAAAGGATACTAAAATTTAAATTTTCTCAAAACTTTAACCAAGGATATCTCTATAACCAAGGGGCTCCGCGGAGTGAGGTACAGGAGTACCCTGCCCGAGCGGTATAGGGGTACCCTTCTCCCCCCTTCCCCCACCCCGCCCCATAAATCGACGAACACCAATGGAAATTTTAACCCTACTTCATGATATAGACTAGAGTCAAGAGCAAACCCATCACAATGCGGAATATGCATGCAATTTTCTTATTTGCAAAGTTAAATACTTATTAGCTCTAGTAAACAATCATGAAATTATTTTTAAAATACCTTCATCAGCGATGAGTTATAAAGCTTCAAAGATTACAATTAGAAAAAGAAGTCCGATGTAAACTTTGACGTCATCTTCTATTACGCCTATACAGCTGCCATGGCAAATAGCGGTTCCGCGAGAGAGACAGATATATTTGTTTAAAACAATTATATCTCCTTCGTTTTTCGAGTAATTTTGATTATCTTTTCACTGTTAGTATTATATTTTTGCATATTTTAGATAAACTGTACAGATGAAAAATATGTTTTTCATGCATATCCCTAAAAAAAAATGGTTGTCCCCAGAAAATTGCAAACGTCGTAGAATTCTAAAATGTTGTGTAAAATTGTAAAATTATTATTCTTGTTAAGCCACGGACATAATAGAAACAATTTAATTTAGGTGTGATTTATTGTATACAAAACGATTTTTTCATAATATATTATCGAGGAATCATAATCTAGTAAAGATTTATTATAATCTTACGGAGTCACAGCAATTTTCTGATGACATGGTCCAGCATTAGTGTAATAATAATATGGTGGCTATGGCCATCAGGATGGAATCTGGTGTGGACAAATGTGTAGTCATGCATGAAAAGCAAGAAGAGATTATGGTATCTTAGGGAATTCAACTCTCGGATTCCCCTAGATTAGATCCCCCTGCTCAACCGAAACCTACAAGTATTTGGGTGGAATGTGGACTTAGCTTTCATTGTGCTACGGCTAATGGCTTGACGGCCAAAAGCTATGAAAACCAACCACCTGTCGAAGCTTTGGGGGCCGAGTCACCCGCGTCCGTAGGAGAATACCCACTGCTAGACCCTACACGTGGTCCCCGGGTGGTGCTAATCAGGTGACACTAACTGGTGGTAGGCTTCGGCCGAAGGCTTGTGACCACCCACTGGGCAAAGACGTACCGCCAAGCGGCCTAGCCGTGTTCCGGTACGATGCCCAGTGCAGCCAATACAGAGGAGTTGGGTCGAAATAGTTGTTCCAATGCAGGCAGACCGTCCAGGCTCGCGTTGACATGGGCGTATCGGGGGACTAGTCGCGGAGGGTAGCGGGATCCGAGGCACGGTGCGCCGCTGGCCGACCGCAGGTAGTTGGGGGCCCAAGTAGTGTGCTAGCCACACATGAAAGGCTGCCCCGCCAACTGTCGAAAAATCCCGGGGTGCGCCATCGTGCTGGCTGGCGACCAGACGGGGGAGGACCCGATGAACATTCCCGGGGGGGCTCGGGCGTCCCCGCAGTCTCCAGACTAGTCCCCCAATGATGTCGTCCTGCCAGAGCGTGCCTGTGGGTAGCAGCATGCAACCTCATTTCAGTTCCTTCTCCTCAACAACCTTCACTATAACATGACGAAAAGGAACAAAGTAAGAAAAGCTGTACAGCGGCAGCACTTCCTCCCCCACAAAGTGCACCTCAGCAATATTCGAGGTCTGCACTCAAATCTCGCCGCAGTGCATCACCACCTGGAGACTAAGAAACCAGCACTCCTGTTCCTGTCCGAGACGCAGATCAGGTGTCCGTCAGACGTGGCTTACCTTTCCTACTCAGGGTTTACCCTGGAGCACCATTTCAAACCACGTGCGGGCGTATGTATGTACGCCCGTGACGACATCTGTTATCGGCGTCTCCGTAATCTTGAGGACTCCAGGTTCTCAACGCTGTGGGTTTTAGTGGACACAGGCCTGGATAAAATTGTCTACGCTTGTGTCTACCGCTCGCATAGTGGTGATTTGGAGACAACTGGGCTCACACAGCACCTAAGTGAGGCGGCGGATGCGGCTCAGCAACGGTACCCTTCTGCCCAATTGGTGTTACTGGGGGACTTCAACGCCCACCATCAGGATTGGCTCTTCCCATACCAGTGCACAGACCATGCTGGACGAGAGACGAGAAAGCTAGCCCTAGCGCTGAATCTTACCCAGCTGGTCCAGGGGGCAACGAGGGTGCCGGATGTTAATTCGCACACTGCCAATTGCTTGGACCTTTTGCTGACAACAGATCCAGACCGCTATTCGGTCGGTCTCGATTTCTTCGCCGCTGGGTAGTTCCGACCACTGTCTGGTGAAGTCTGTGTCCGTTTACTCCCCGCCCGATCCTAGCCCAAGAGGCACACGGCGGGTATGGCGGTACAGGTCAGCAGATTGGGATGGCATGCGATCTTCCTTCGCATGTTATCCTTGGCAGCCTACTTGCTTTTCTTTGACTGATGCTTCGTCGTGCGCGGACGCTGTGACGGATGTGTTGCGAAGGGGAATGGAGTACTACATTACGTTCTCTGACATAACAATGTCTGGCGAAGCTCGTCCATGGTTTGGTGCCGAGTGCAATCGCGCTGATGCGTGCGGCTTACCTGGCATGGGTCGAAGCTTGTACGCGCAAAGCAAATGACGTGACTCGGAAGAAGAGAACCTTCAACAGGGCTGCCAAGTTCTGCAAGAAGGTGTTGCAAAGGGCTCGGTTTGACCACATCAGCCGAATAGGGAACAAACTTGCTTCATACCCAGCAGGTAGTAAGGCTTTTTGGTCCCTGGCTAAGTCGGTCGAATCGAACTTCTGCCGCCCCTCACTACCACCACTGCTGAGACCCGACGGGACGCTTGCCCACTCCGCTGAGGAGAAAGCGAACTTGTTTGCTTCTTTGTTTGCGGGATCTTCGCGTCTGGATCCTGGTGGCGCGAGGCCCCCTGCTTCTCTTGGTGGATGCGAGTCGAGCATGCCGAACATTCGCATTCATCAGAAGGACGTCCGTAGGGTACTGCGTAACCTAGACGTGAACAAGGCTAGTGGCCCCGACGGGATACCGGCAATTGTTCTGAAAACTTGTGCGCCTGAGTTGTCTCCGATCTTGACACGTCTATTTCGCCTTTCGTTTGAGACTGGAAAAGTGCCGAAGGCTTGGAAGCAAGCTAACGTGCAACCCGTGCCCAAGAAGGGTAGTCGAGCTGACCCGTCGAATTATAGACCCATCTCGGTAACGTCCATACTCTGTAAGACTATGGAACGCGTGCTGAATCATAAGCTATCCTAATGATATCCTTAGTGACCGACAATACGGGTTCCGCCGAAATCGGTCAACTGGGGATCTTCTAGCGTATGCCATTCACATCTGGAGTGAAGCCATAGAGAAGCACGGGGAGGCATTAGCGGTCTCCCTCGACATGTCGAAGGCTTTTGACAGGGTCTGGCACGATAGCCTTATTAGTAAGCTTCCTTCCTTCGGTCTGCCCGCCGGTTTGTGTGATTGGATAGCTGATTTCCTGAGAGATCGGTCTATCCGAGTGGTCATAGATGGCTGCTCGTCTGGACTGCTGGATATTAATGCCGGGGTTCCTCAGGGGTCGGTGCTTTCGGCAACACTGTTCTTGCTGCATATTAATGATCTGCTTAAACCCGGTACCTTTGGGTATGCAGACGACAGCACTGTTGCTGAGAGATACGTGTCCGACGCACGAGCTGGTGGGTCGCAGATCCGGTGTCTCCGGGAGGCTATGGTTGAGCGCTTGAATGTATCCTTACAGGCTGTCTCTGAATGGGGTGATGCCAATCTGGTCAAGTTCAATGCTGCTAAGACCCAGGCGTGTCTATTTTCCGCTAAAAGGAGCCAGTTCCAGCCAGCTCCATCTTTCCGAGGTGCAACCGTGCCGATAACCGACCAACTTGAACTTCTTGGGGTTACATTAACATCTACTCTCAATTTTGGCCCTTTCATAGAGGCAAAAGCTCAAGTGGCTGCAAAGAAGTTGGGGATCCTAGCAAAGGTGAGACGGTACTTCACGCCGGAACAGCTGCTCAAACTCTATCAAGCGCAAGTTCGATCGTGTATGGAATACTGCTCTCATCTTTGGGACGGATCTGCCAGATACCAGCTTGATGCCCTTGAAGCAATTGAGAAACGAGCCAAGAGGATCATTGGCAATGAGAGGCTCGTCGCGACGAAGCTCCAAAGTCTTGAGCATCGACGACGAGTTGCTGGCTTGTCGGTTTTCTACCGGTTGCATTTTGGGGAATGTGCGACGGAATTGCATAATTTAATTCCGCCAAGCCCGTTCCATCATCGGACCACAAGACGAACGGCGATGCGCCACCGGTACATGGTGGACATCCCACCCATACGCACAAAACGTTTTGGGAACACATACATAATGCGTACAGCAAAGGAGTGGAATTCCCTGCCGGAGTCTGTGTTTCCCGATAGCTACAACCTGGGAGTCTTTAAGTCAAGAGTGAATAGGTTACTTCTAGGCAAGCGTGCTACATCTTAGACCACATCATCGCTTACCATCAGGTGAGATGGTGGTCAAGCGCGTGCCTATCAATAGTAAAAAAAAAAAAAGCTGCCGTTACGCGGTTGGGTTAAGGCAAAAGGCAGTACTCCTCGATATGGCTCATTTGCCCTGCCCCCGACACCGGCGACCTACTATTTTTAATCATCATCATTATCATATCAGCCGAAAGACGTCCACTGCTCGACATAGGCCTCCCAAGCGTCGCCACAACGACCGGTCATGCGCGTCCAGCATCCATCGGCTACCCGCGACCTTTTTTAATATTTTTTATTAATGTGTTTTTTTTAAGAAATATTTAATAAAGTAATCTATATGTACAAATGAATAAACGGCATAATAATATAAAAATGTGCCAGCTCAAGAAAAAAAGCGATTTCATGATGTGGCCGGGGTTATAGGTTTGAAGGAACTTCGGGCACTCCGACACGTATACGTTATGTTCGAATGGAATTTAAAACTCGGCGTCAAAGTCATATCTTTCATGTTAAGTTCCTTTAAACCCTGCAGACAGAAATAGGAGAAAACATCTAATTTCAATAATAACTCGGTGGGAATAAAATATTAACTGGGATGTTTTTTTTTTATTTGCGTAGGGTTTGCTCGTGACTCTTGTCTAGGCCAGAGAATGTTTGTTCAGACTAGCATTTGTGGAAGAGATCGACTTTTACACGTAGGTCTGTTACTTTCCTATTTTATTAAAGAATGTTATCTTTTGATTTTGTACTTCAAGCTAAAAATATCAACCTACATAATTAAACACCTTAATTCGCAAACCAACAACATTGATCATTTTCTGTTATCACTAATTATTTATTTCAGTATTTGTTTTTGTGATAGCGGTTCAGACAAAAATGTAAAAATTAAATTGGGTTTTATTTTATTTTTTACAGGATTTGCCGCTTTACGGTATTATTACTTTAGGGCAATTCTTAGTTGACGTGTTCTACTTGTACTTGATTTTGTGTTGGGGTGCAGGTTTAATAGAAACGACCAATTACGACTTTTGTTTATTAGCGACTAAAAATCCGCGCTGTGTCACGGGCGCAGCTTTGCGTCACCTATAAGTGATATTACTTGTTATAGTCCCTAAAAATTTATAGGCAATGTCCGACTTAATAGAGAAGATTTCTTTTTCGCAAAAATAGAAAAAAAAATATAGGGAAGATGCAAATACAGAATTTATGAGAATGTTGTAAATAAAATGATAAAAATACAAAATAAAGGCCATTTCAACGTTTTGATTTTGGTTAATATCGATTTTTAACAAAAATAAACGGAAGTTATTTAAAAACGACAATCAGCGTTTAGTGACGTCACTGCTGTTATGACAACGAAAAGGCAAACTTATGCCTTTGTGTTAGGACAGTTCATGACAAGTGTCAGACAGGATTGACTCAACTTCCTTTTTCAGGTGAAATGTCAAACTGTCAGTTTAAAACCGCAATTTTGAAAAGATAAAGAGAGAAAAAAATAAAGCCCTATCATAGAATTGCTTAAAATGGAAGCAAGATGAAAATATTGCATGTTCCCTGTTAATCACACCTTAACAACTTTTCCAAATTTCGTATTTATTTTTTTGTCGACTTTTATCAGGGCGAAAATGTTTAGCAGATGAGCAGGGCAAAGGACTCATGCAGGGAAGGCAAAAAACAACGAACCGAAAAAAAATACTATATTATCACAATTTTGACTGGTCCACTTCTCGATCTAACATAGCTTTTATCAGCTCTTGGTCCATTGAAACCGTGTCACAAAACTTCATCTTCTTTACCATATTCTCCCTGAGTTGTTTTTCGTCTTTTTCCAAAATTGATTTAAACTCCGGAGAGCTTAGCAGGTTAGCAAAAAACTTTCGATTGCTTGTAAATCGAGGTGCATATCCCACAGTTGTTATTGAAGGATAGTTCACATAACTTTTAAGATCATCCAGAGCGAATCTAAGTAGGAAAATAAATAGGTATGTAAACAGTACCCAAAGAAACGTTTTTATTCTTGATGGGTCGCACCATTGACCCAGGCCTGGTCCTTGGACGAGCCGTCCATCGTTCACCACCCGTAGGCGATTCTCGGCCACCACGGTCGTGGTGGCCGAGAATCGCCGTGCGACTCCCGACGCCCAGGCGTCTTATACTGCGGCGGCTAGGGCGTGAGGCCTCTCCCTCACACATCCGGCCTCCTCCTTCGCTTGCATTACTGCTTCGAAGAAGATGGTGGTGACTGCTTTCCATGCCCTCTCGCTCCGTATCCAAGGATTGGGTCAGGGCTGGACGCGAGAGATCGCCGACGAGGATGCGGCCGTGCTCCGCCCAAGCGGGGCAGACTTCCACCGTATGTTCCACCGCATCGTGTCCTCCGGGCGATCTACACAATGGTGTCACACGGGCGTATCCCCAGCCTTCCCGCAGAATCCAAAATAGCCAAACAGGTAGGTATTTTCCGAAGCTAACGTGTCTGGTGAGGACCTGCGCCAGGCGGAAGGTGAGACGCCTTCAATGAAATGAGGGGAGTTATTGCTACAATAGTGCGTGCCCAAAGTAGTAAATTAACTAAAAGGCGGTCACTTTTAGTGCATAGAAAAGGGATTTGATTGATTTGCAACACCGTTTTACACACCGTTTGTGTAAAAGAGGACTATCTGCATTTATCCAAAAATGATTTTAGAACTTTCACTTACATAGTTTAGAAACATTAGGTAATGTGCAAAAGTGTCTTCAGAATGTATTTATGTTAGGTACTTACTTTTTGGATGGCATTGCTGTATCCATACATTCCACAAACATGTTGAAGAAATAAATGGTTGTATGCAATACTATTTCCACACCTTCTTGAATTCTAAAAACATAAAAAAAAACATTTTTTTTTTCGTTCGCTCGCTGTGCACGCTCACTCTAGCTGCCGTACTCCCATTCAAAGCTAACCTATCTGTGTTGGGGTGCCCCAAGTTTCCGAACTGGGGCGGTCACTCTTTGTGCAGCGGTTACCTAGATCAAATATCAATCATACAAGATTATTATTAGATCAAAAGAACGTTGTACTAAATAGGAATAACCTAAACGAACGAAAAAAAAACCGACTTTTTTGTCATGATGTGCCTTTTATATTTCGCTAAAATTGAAATTGACGCCATTCAATGCGTAGTTGAGCAGGTACATATTGTGAGCTCACACAACCAAGTTTCCAGTTTAACTATCACACCAAAACAGATAGGTAATTTGTAGACCAGAGTGAGTGTGCTGATTGGTCGCCAGTTTAAGTAAGTATGTCAGTCTACAATTTCTCGAAACGGCACAGAGAAAAGAGTAGGTAACAATTAACGTTTTTTTGACAATTCATCGAGAGTTTACAATCTCTCAAGATATTTTGTAATCTTACATAGTTTGCAATTTATCCGGTGACATAGGTGGACATACCTACCTAATACAATATCGTAGAAACCCTAACCTATGGAGTTATGATAGTCTTTCTTCTCGAATAGCGGTGATTGAAAGGAACAAGATACTACTAGAAACTCGCGTCAAAGATAAGTTGACCAAGATATCTATACTAATATATATATAAAGCTGAAGAGTTTGTTTGTTTTCTTGAACGCGCTAATTTCGTCCGATTTGAAAAATTATTTTAGTCTTAGATAGCCCATTTATTGAGGAAGTCTATAGGCTATATATCATCAAGCTAAGACCAATAGGAGCGGAGCAGTAATGAAAATTGTGACGCAAACGAGCTGGCGCGGGTCAACTAGTAATAAATGTCTACTTATTCAAACATATTTCGTACCTCGGTGATGCAGAACTTAGCGAATAAGAAACAGTCGTCGCAAGTATTACAACACTCCACAAAACCACTTTATTCGTGAACATTTTGGGCATAACATTGGCTATCACTACATAATATTCCATGAAGTTTGAACAAAATAAAGTTAAAAAACGTCGTACCCTTTTTGTAGGTAAGTAGTTTTATGTGTTATTGGTGATTCCGATTTAAGCCGTAAAGTAGTTTTATGTTTATTACGTTGTGTTATAGGGACATATTAAATGTAAAGCAACTACATATGGCTAAAGAAAATACAAAAATTGTGTTGTCGATCTCGAGGTCCTAGCCAACTAGTTTAATCAGCCGTTTAATTGGGTGTCTTTTCATTGAACGGCATTTAATCAGCAGCCTAAGTAACATCTCGAGTAATTTCGACATTTAATTGATCAGCTAGGCAAATGACTTGGGAACCGTTTAATGACTTGCCTAGCCAAGTAGAACATGCATGTAGCGGAACATGGGGCACAGGGAGCTTAGGGCAACTCGACACGAGTACGTTAGGTTCGAATGGTATGACGGTATCAAGAGTGAGCAAGCAAAATATTTTTACAGTGATTTCATAAAGATATGTTTGCTGTACTGATAGAGGGAGAGCTACGGAACCATTCGGCTAACCAAGAATTCAAAATCAGTTTTCATCAAAATCGGGCTTGAGAGTCGAGACTCCTTTCATAGTTTTTCGACATTCCTCATTGTTTCCAATTTGGCCATCCATGCACACTTTAAAAAATCACCTGTATATTGATGATGGCAAGACTATTTTTCCCGCGTTTTTTTCTGGATTGAAGTCAATCCTGCAAAAATCCTGCTAGATTGAAAATAGTGCTGGAATATGTAATCCTTAGCCGCCTAGCCTTTTCTGCACTAGTGCAAAATACACTTCATTGTATGTCCAAAGCCTGGGGTGGTAGAAGCTAGTTTTCAAATGAATTGAAAATAAATAAATGATATTACCTAACCTACTAGGTACTTGTTACCTAACCTACTAGGTACATGTTACCTAAACGTCTAACTTGTGAAGCAATGAGCAGTCACGGAGCGTCTGCAGTTTATCAGAAGATCCGATAAACTCGGAAAATCATTTCTCAAGTGACTTTCAATTTGGATCCCACTGCCTTGGTGCGTCGCATCGCGAAATTGAACGATCGCTTCCAAACTTTCATTCCTTTCGAATTTCGTAAAGGGAATTTGCTAAGTTAGATAGTTTTTATACAGCTTAAAGTAGACGTCGTATATGTGTGTTTTATTTAAGTGTCTATGCTGAATCGGAGTTAAATGGAAATCTTAGATTTTTTGGGCTCAGTAAGTGGCAACAGCGTTAATTAATTCCTCAAAGTACAGGCGTATGGGAACTTTGGGCACTCCAATGTGTAGCTCATGTTCTGAATAGGAGTACCGCACTCACATTGAGTAGGTATCCGACGGGTCTATAAAACCCCATTTCGTCAGGTTGTGTTTGCAGCCGCCTATCTAGCAGGGTACGCAACCGGTGAACATTTTGAATTTAAATAGTCAAGAATGTGTTTGATGCCTTATAGGTGTAGTAGTTGTAGATGTAGCGATGTCTCTGCTGCATAGGTACGTACAAGAAGAAAATCTTCTTACTTCATAGGATAGATAAAATTAGTAGGGAAGGACATACATCCAAAACAATAGATGCATGCATTACACACCTAATAGATTGTAATATTTTTGTTTTACTTTGCTGTACTTATCGCAATTTTTCATGCCGTAAAATATCAAAAATATGACGTATTTGGTACAAGAGGGTGCAAGTAAGGAAATTACCATTTTTCTTGCAGTCTCGACGTGGCAAACAGCAAGGTGGTTACATTTTGAAACGACGTTTGAAACAAATTTCCGTCACAATCTACGTTGTCTCCGGAGGCATTCGATTGGAACATTGGCTGGATAATAATAATTCCCTTCCCCACAGCCGTATTCGCAGCAGCAACATAGGATGCCTGTGTGTATATAGAATAGGTTCCTTCGTAACCAAAGCCGTAATGGTTATTTTTCAGTTTATAAGCCTTGTTTTAAGTTCAGTGCCTTGTGCCTAGTCAAAAACATTGAAACATTGAATCTATACGCTTTGGTGAAGACTGTAAGTATAGTAAGCAATTGTTACAAAATAAATAAATAAATACTTAAATAAATAAATAAATGAGGTCTGTTAGCGCATTTACTTAGTTAGTGCAGGGTAAATGCGCTTGAACGGATACTTGCTGCCCGCCTGGTCAGTCACTTGTACAGAGAGGGGCCGGATCTAGACGGCAGTCAGTTCGGTTTTCGGCACGGGCGCTCCACTATCGACGCCATAATGCGCGTGAAAGTCCTGGCGGAGGAAGCGGTAACCCGGGGCGGGGTAATGCTGGCGGTGTCACTGGACATCTCCAACGCATTTAACACCCTGCCCTGGAGCTGTATTCGGGAGGCACTGAAGTACCACAGAGTGCCCCGTTACCTCCGCCGCATAATTGGGGCTTATTTGACGGATAGGTGTGTCACCTACAGGGGACGTGACGGTGAGGGCCGTCGTGATATGTCGTGCGGTGTTCCACAGGGTTCGGTCTTGGGCCCACCCCTGTGGAACATCGGTTACGACTGGGTACTGAGGGGCGAGCTCCAACCGGGAGTAGATCTGACGTGTTATGCGGACGACACGCTGGTCACGGCCCGGGGGAGCTCGTACAGGGAGGCAGCGTTGCTTGTGACGGCTGCGGTCTCACAAGTGGTGAGTCGCATACGGCGCCTGGGTCTAGAGGTAGCCTTGGAGAAGTCGGAGGCCATGGTCTTTCACAGCCCCCGACGGGCGCCGCCACCAGGGTCGCACATCGTGGTCGGGGGAGTCGAAATTGCTGTCGAGTCTACCATGAAGTACCTAGGATTGGTGCTCGACAGCCAGTGGAACTTTGGCCCCCACTTTCGGCGGCTGACGCCCAGATTAATGGGTGCCGCGGGCGCGCTCGCAACGCTGCTTCCCAATCTGGGGGGCCCGAGCACCGCCTGTAGGCGCTTATACCTAGGGATCGTGCGATCCATGGCCCTTTATGGGGCCCCGGTGTGGGCTTCAGACCTGACGGCCGGCAGCATCGCGATACTGCGAAGACCGCAGAGGGCGATGGCCGTCAGGGCTATCAGGGGGTATCGCACGATCTCCTACGAGGCGGGTTGTGCACTGGCCGGATCACCGCCCTGGGACTTAGAGGCGAGGGTTCTCGCCTCTCTTTACCGGTGGAGCGAGGAGGTGCGGACGCGGGTTGGTGAACCGATGCAGCGCGAGATCGAGTTGCGTCGGTCACAACTCCGCGAGGCCATGGTGAGGGAATGGCGGGAAAGGCTTTCGCGACCTACCGCCGGCCTCGCCACTATCGAGGCCATCCGGCCAGTGCTCGACGAATGGCTCGGGAGGAAGCACGGCTCCCTGTCGTTTCGGGCGACGCAGGTGCTCTCGGGGCATGGCTGCTTCGGGAAGTACCTGTGTCGCATAAAAAGGGAGCCGGATGCTCGGTGCCATCACTGCACCGACTGTCGGGAGGACACGGCGCAGCACACACTGGCAGAGTGTGCCGCATGGGAGGAGCAGCGCCGTGCCCTCGTATCCGAAGTGGGACCCGACCTGTCGCTGCCGGCCGTCGCTCGTTCGATGGTCGGGAGCGCCGAGTCATGGAATGCGGTGATCGTAATTTCGCAGAAGGAGGCTGCGGAGAGGGAGAGGGAGGCCGTGGCCACTCTCCCATGCCGCAGTAGGCGAACCGGGCGTCGGCGGAGGGCGGACAACGCCCTCTTCCAGCCCCCGTAGAAAGGTCCGGAGGGACGGTGGACTCGGGGTCGTCCGCCGCCCCCAATCCAGCTGGACCCGAGACGGTGGCGCGTATTGTTCCAGACGCGCCCCCACTGGGCGTTGCGGGGGGACCTTGCTCCTCCCGCGGGCCTGAGGTGGCCTGCATACGCGGGCAATAGCCGGGGATTATGGAAGGCGTACTAGCTCTCACAATCCTCGGTCAAGTGTGAGATGGAACACCGGGGTGGTTTTTAGTCAGTAAGAGTCTGACAGACCCCTTCGCCCGCCCCAGGCGAGGGACATCCATGAGGATTTTCCACCCCGGCAACAAAAAAAAAAAAAAAAAAAAGGGTAAATGCGCTAACCTAGTTTAGCTACAACCCGGGAGTCTTAATGTCAAGAGTGAATCGCTTACCATCAGGTGAGATAGTGGTCAAACGCGTGCCATAATTAATAAAAAAAAAACAGGGGTCCTTCTTCAAAACGCCGCCTCGAATAGCATAGGTTTTCTCTTCTTCAACTTCAGAAGACGGATACAAGACTGATCGCGAGGGAGCTCGAAGTACCTCCCCCAGATTTGCTAGGTCTCTTTTACTAGATTCCGCTTGTCTTTTTTAGGGTTCCGTACCAAAATGGTAAAAATGGGTACCTTTTTACCATTCTGGTAGTTCTTTCATATTTGCAAAAATTTTAAGAAAACGTCATCTAAAACTATTCCAAATGTCAAGTTGATAGCATTGGTAGCTCTTGAGATATCCGGTTGTGGTAAACGGGCAGACTTGGTCACACCATGGGTTTCTTTTTACCATTTTGGTACGGAACATTCTTAAGAGGCCTATTACAATTTGACAGTGTTTTTTTTGCGTAAAATTACCAATTTTGGCTTTCTTATTCTCAGAAAATGAAATATTGAGACTACTTTGGCTTATTGGGTAGTTGAGAATAGTTATTAGTATTGAACATAGCGCCCTCAGTTTTCGCATATTTCTCTTATCTTTTTGTAAAAAGCTAAAATTCCGAAGTGAGTTTCTCATGAAAAGCGCGACGGCACTTTTTTGAGCTCATGGATTGAACTACTGTACAAACGAAATGAAATGAATAATATATAATTAAATTCCTTATTTCATGATTTCGCGCATTGCAGCCTCAGAAATTTGAAATAAGAATGGAATATCCGTAAAAAAAACCATTCAAATCCATAAAAACTACTAAAAATGCCTAGAATTAACTGTAAATTTCTCCTTAATCTATACTCTATACTAATATACAAAGCTGAAGAGTTTGTTTGTTTGTTTACTTGAACGCGCTAATCTCAGGAACACCTGGTCCGATTTGAAAAATGCAGTGTTATCGAGGAAGGCTATAGGCTATATATCATCACGCTAAGACCAATACGAGCGTAGCAGTAATGAAAATTGTGACGCAGACGAAGTTGCGTGGGTCAACTACTTAGTACATTAATATTATTACGTAAAATTTATACCAAAATAAACCATAGTTCATCACAAATGAAAATTTATCACATATTAATTAATTAAATTAATAAAAAACCCTAATATAAACGTAATTGCAACTTCCTAATAACATATTGCGATGAGTCAGCGGTTTTGTGAGCGAAAACGCAATTCTGTGATCTTAAGCAAAGGCTCTTGGCAACGTTTTCACTTGCCGGATTGCGTTGATATTTTTCCGATTTGCAGCGGGAGCTATGTTCTGCCGGGGACATTGATAGGTGATATTAATTAGTGGAGCTTTGATCTGTCACACACGCGTGCCTACGAGCTGCCAATCGCATTCGCTTGTCGGCTCGGCAATTAGTCGCTCCCATGTACTATCGAGCTCGAACACGGCCGGACATGGCCTTCGGGAACCCTGCATGCGTTACACGGGTATAATACTATTAAACTGCTGTTTTGTATTTAATTATCGGATTAAGTTACCGAACTACCTAAGCAGATACCAGAGCTGTGTAGGTATGTAAATTGTGGGATGGTAGTTATGTAGCTACGATATGTACTTCATTTAGGTTACTACTCTTGTTTGTAGAGTCGGTCAGCTGACTTCGTTAAAAATTTAGATAAGTACGTATCCTAAAATATAAAACTCGCATCACTCTCTCATTATTTCGATTTTGTATTTATGCCTATGGATGTACCTACTAATACATGGCTTAGTAGGCGATTCGGCCGCTGAGTTTTGCCCGATCAGGTCGAAACAGGAATTTTATTATTATTTATTTTTAGAGTGGTGTTTGGGACGACACTTTTTTTTTAAGCAAATTTTGTACAGTCAGAATGAAAAACCTTAGGTAGGGTTATATTTTATTTAAGTAAAAGTCGGAATTGTTGAAAAAGATAACGATTACAACAAAGAGAAAGATCACTCATTAATATTTATTTTATAATATTAATAATTTATACTTGGCCTCAAAGTAAAATTGGTATTATTTAATTATATTTCTGACGTTACTTTGCCTCCAAAACAGGATTCGGCCGAAACACCACTAAATAATATTAATAATAATGAAATTCCTGTTTCGACCAGATCGGGCGAAACTCAGCGCCCGAATCACCTACTAAGCACACACAGACACTGCACAGCGTCTAATCTTATTGATTTTTATTTAAAAAATAAAGCTCTATTTGCCGGCAAAAGATTGGAGCAATTTCTGTCTGTCCTACGCAAGAACAGCCCATTCCGATTGGATTATTAGCTATCTGATAACGAATTCGTCAGGGGCTGAAACCCGGCAATGAATATTTCGCTCAATTTCCTATTAAATTTTGACAACGTTCAATTCGCGGGAGGTGGCTGGCTGCATGTTCATGGAAATGAGGTTATGGAACCCATTGATAAATATATTGAAATTTTGTTTCGTGTCTGCTGACTCACAGCTGTTTCCTATAATTAATTTAGAAAGCCGTAAAACATATTTACAACATGGTCTGAGATAATGATAAGGAATCCCATCTACGTCGTCGGTAGCTTGATTGAGCTCTATTGTGGAAAAATTTGGCGATGGCTACGCGTGAACAGTTGGAAATACTCGTACATAGGTATCTTGTTTTAAGAGATTGTAAGTCACTATATCACGTTAAAAAAAATATTTAAGTAGAAAAAAAATACACAGTTCAGAAAATTCAGCCTAGGTTAGTTAGACATTGAAGTAGTAACTACGAAACTAGAACTGGTGGGTGGGCTGCCATTGATAATTTTGGTTCCTGGGGCGGGTATTCACGATCTAGTGATAGTTTGTTAGTCGTCAAGTTGTAAGTACCTAAAGGTAACAAATTAATAGACATGTTCATACATATAGATGCCAGAACCCGTCTCAATCAATTCATGTCAAAAAACCGGCCAAGTGCGAGTCGGACTCGTGAATGTAGGATTCCGTACCGTCGTATAAAATGGTATCCTATGTACGTTTTAAATAGATACTTTTATAAAAAATATTTTTATTATTTGTTGATACGGCGGCAACAGAAATACCTACACACTGTGAAAATTTCAACTGTCTACCTATTACGCTTTTAAATAAGATACAGCCAACTGACAGACAGAAGAACGGACAGTGGAGGCTTATCGTAATGAGTCCCGTTGGCCTTTGGGCACGAAATCCTAAAAATTGTCATTTAGGAAAATTGCCTAGAGGTGTTTTCGACATATTGTGAGTTTGGTGCGAATTCGACAGTTCCTTTAAAATACCGGATTGCCCGTGTGGTTAAAAAGAACCTACGTATACTTATATTTTTCAGGTAGTCGAGAATCATAAAGAATATCATGATCCTCTAGCAGTGGTCGATCACTGATCGGTCAATGGTCTCGTAATACAATCGTGGTAGAAAGACATTTTCGTATTGGCATTATTATAAAACCTGTTAGTAGAAATGATTTTCGAAAAACTACTACTAAATTTGAACATTAAGTTATGCCAGATTTCTTTAATATGTATTTTTACACATTGTTTATTCATTTGTCATTATGAAATGGCATAGAATCTCGTAAGATTCTATGCCATTTCTTTCAATGAAGCATCAGTGGTCGACCATTGGAAAGTCATAATGACGCTTTTATATTAGTAGATTACCAAACTTGTCAAAATCAACAATTATGAAATCAATGATAGACCATTCTGACACTATTGTAATAGCAGGCTTGAGGCTCAGGTCTCCTTCCATAGACAGATATATCATAGCATAATCAGCCTATAATGTTCCCACTGCTGGGACACAGGCCTCCTCTCGGTGAGAGGGAGTGGGCCGCAATCCACCACGCGGGCCCAGTGCGGTTTGGTAGATGTCACATGTCTTCGAATTTTTGGTTCTAGGACATGCCGGTTTCCTCACGATGTTTTCCTTCACTGTTTTGAGAGCAGAGGTGATGAAATAATAGAAGGTAATAAATATACGAATATATTTATTGGAATTAAATAAACAAATATGGGTTTCAGCGCAGTCATTATCTGCGTTGCGATCCCATTTTGAACAGGGTCAGAACTGTTGAAGAGTTGCGAAGAAAGATAGGTGCTTTCTTCTTACATACCTATGTGTAACATTCACTGCTAAATCTGTAGTTTTTTGTTTAGTTGAATTTAAAGAAGATAATTGTTATAATAGTAAGTACTTGTCATTGATCATCAGTTGGAAAGAAAGAAATAAGAAAAAAGAAACATGTGGGAATGAGGATTTTGTAGTAATTGCCATACTTGACATGCGGGCGCCTGTTAAACATACCGCCTACTAAATTGTATAGAGAATCCTGCTTTTTTACTATATCTCTGTTGCCTTGGACACATCAGCCTAGCCTTCTCCCAAATCAAATCGGATTTAGCTGAATACCAGTTTTTTACATAGAGTCCCAATCAGACCTCAACAATTCATTAACTAGGTAACATGGTAAGTAGTTCATTGCAAGACTGGATTCATTTACTGGCTTCTGATTATCTGTAACGACAATTATTTTTATTTTTTTTATCTGTAACGACTGCCAAAGATCAACAAATATTAGTCGGGCCAACGGCTAAACGTGCTTTCCGTGGCACGGAGGAAACTAGGTATGTTAAGATAGTCATCCATCTACAGACCCACCTTGGCAAGCGTTACATAACCTTGAAGATCAACCCGTGCGGCTGTTATTCTTTAGCCTATAAATAAATAAATAGGCTATAAAGCTAGCTGCATACATGTTTATCATTCCAAAGCTGTTACACAAACTCTTTTTTTTATAATTATACAGTTTTAAAGCAAATATCAAGCTGGAATTTCTCGCTTCGAATTTCCTTGGGCAATTTGTTTCTGCTTTTCGCCCCTCCACAATTAAATTTAAAGTGAACCACCGGAGACTTTGGAGGAACGTTGTTTTGATTTAAGAGAATTAATTAATGTAACTTCCAAGTATACGCTCTCTGAATGGCGGGAGCTTAATGTGTAATAATCGTTATGCTTAGTCTCAATATAATTAAAACGAGTACTTTGCTAACTTCAAGCCCCTTTCAAATATTTTTTAAGCCGTTTCACGTTAAAAATAATGGAGTTCTGTCCATTTGGGTATGTTTTTGATTTAGAACGTTGTTTTTAAGCAAAATGTTTTTTGAATAAATTAAACAAAAGCTTAGTGCTGTTTAGGTACTTATGGAATTAAAAATATTTGATGGAATTGAAATGATGACAATATTAATTCCATCTTACCACGATTGTTATTGTAGCGTCGTTTTAACATTCAATTGTTCATAGAATTTTGTTGCAATGCATACTTCGCAAGTTTTAAACACACTTATATGTAGTTTCTACCTACGTAAAAATGAAACAGAACTACGAAACCAGATTGTTATCTGTCCCAAGTAGGCGGGGGTGTAGTCATATTCGCCATTTGTTGTTACAGATGGAAAAACATTTTCAGTCTTCATTTAACTGACGGAGAAATGGAACACCATCGCTTGTATAAAAAAAAACCGTTGTATTTCTGTATCGGGTCATTAGTTCGTTGCTTGCCTGATTTCACAATACTAATGAGGCTATCTGCGTCAGTTAAACGGGTTACCTTATCTCGGATAGTTCAGAACAGCTAACTGTAAGATTACTGGAAAGAACAGGTTACGGTAACATTACTAGGAAGAGTAGGTTACGTTACAGTAACATTACTGGGAAATATTTATAGGGCTGCCAATTACGAATTCGTCCGACAGCTGCGCTCTAATGGAGTATTTCGTAGTCGCTCTAGCTTCAAATGAACGGGCAACGTCGCAGATGTGGCGTCGTCGACGACGTCGGAGTGGGGTTTCATAAGCGGCGAGCGGGTATGTCGGCGGATCTATTAGCGAGTAGCTGATGCGTGCGACTTCGCCGTGTAGAATTGTAGATGTTGCCCAGCAGCAGCGCGACAACAGCGCGGCTGTCGCGTTGCTGCCGAACGGCACAAAGCGACAAATTTGAAGGCGCCCTTAAAGTTGCAAATGCTTACGTCATAAAATAAACCTATGATCCAAAGGTCTCTTTTAGTTATTAACTACTAACACAGGCTAAGTAATTTTATTACTAACACAAGCGGACCGCGTTTGTAGTCTGAATAAATAAATTATAAAGAAGTTCGAATTTTTTTTATGGGGTCTGGCCGTTGGGGGCTATCCAACGGCCATTATGATTTTATTTTCAAAAGATGCTGTTGTGTTGTTGATTAAAAGTAATAAATGTTTATTATTATATGATTGAGTTTTTTGACCGGTACAGTAAAATAACAGGTTATGTTTTCCACATTAAGCGGGTTCGATTCCCTGTTTAGACAGGCGATTATTTGAAATTCTTTGAATGCAGTTTGTAATATTTTTAAAATAAAAATGAAGTCTTCATTGGGTATTTTTTTCTATATTTAAGGTATTTTCTCTCCATGTGGCAAAGTCCCCGTCCGCTTCAGCTCGCAACGTAGACCCGAACAAAAATGTTCCGGTACTGCGGCCACCTAGTAGTCTCCTTTGAACGTTTTCTTGCATGTAATTTTAATTTTATTTTAGCTAAAATTTAATTTTGAATAAGCCTTCGTTATTTTAATGAAAGAGTCAGGAAATTAAGCGCATTAGTATCATTAATCCGATTATCTAGCCGATTCTGAGCTGTGATTAAAGTTGACTATGGAACGAAAATAATAATAACGTGTATTTTGGCTTTAATGGGTCGCGGTCTCGCATTTCAGTGAGGGTCGCGGGACGGAGCGCTGAACAAACATTACGTTCAATCTCAAAGCACTTGAGTGTGCAGATTCTGCCAACAAGCAAATGAATCGCTTAGGCTGCACGTTGTGTGCACTCTATGATGCATAAACCAAACAGGAACCTAAGCGTTCATTATTTTCAGCTACCTCTCATGAACTTCAGGCAATTGGCATCATACATGCTTAAGTTAAAATGTTGCTATATCATTTTACGACGAAGTAAAACAGGCGCTGTTACTTCATAAGATATTAAAGATATGTAAAGGTGCTTAGGTACTCTAGGTACTCTACAAATTCTACAATGGTGTGCATAGCTTGCGTGCTGTATCTAAATAAGTTTTAATATCATTTTCATCTTTACCAAAGTAAAAACCTATTTATTTTGGCGTAAAATAAACCTCTGAAAACCGCATTAAAAACATAGACTCCTCATCAAACATTTATGAATAATTCACCTTCGGAAATCAAGGACTTCCACACAAGACAATGTGGAAAATGCGAGTAAGTAAATATTTGCCTAAACATAAATATTATGTAACTACCTACCTATGTCGTAGAGGCGTAGTCGCCAAACTGTCGCCAATAATAGCCGGGATGTTGAGGTTTGTTTGTGCAGATAACAGCACCGGATGGAGTCCGATCTGGGGCTCTGGGTCCCTGGGTCCCCGGGCCCCGCCTCGCCCGCCACATTGTGACGCACTAACTAATTATCTAATTCGGATATCATAAAACAAGTTGAGTGGAAATCTGCATAAGCCCTTTCTCAAAGAAACCTTATCCGATCTCAGTTCGTTAACTTTGTTCAAAGTATCTGTCAGTTTTATAGCGCATATTTCTAACAGATATATTTGACCAAAGTTGCGTACTTGGATTAAAAAAGAATTTATAGGTCGGCGAGACCTTTTTCCCTAAAATAGATAGGTAGGTAATTCTTATTTGTAAAATATAGGATGGAAAGACATTGTGCGAATCTAGTCTTTTCATGCAAAAACAGATAGTAATGGTCCCAGGGGCCGGACAAACGATCAGCTCACACACCATTAGGTTTTTTAGCTATGAGCTTATAACAATTTACAAAAATATCTTGCCTTCTATAAAGCAAGTGCCGTATTTTTCCCTCGAGGCTTTCTTCTGGACCAGTATTGGGTAAAAGCCCTCTATGCTCGAACTCGTAGAACCAACCAACTATGTTCTAACCGTCGACTTGGAGTTTGGGGGTTATAAAAGCAGAATGTGTGGTGTGTAGTTTAGTGTAGGTATATAGAAAGGTAGTGTATCTAGGTCTAAAAATATATGTATTATGTAGGTATGCTTTATTTTCTACATTTATGTATGTACGTTGTGATTCGTTGAACTCAGGTATGATACATAGATATAGCTGATCTACCTAGATCTACAAATTGGTACCCATGTTTGGATTGTGATTTTTCGCTTACTTACCTAGAATCAATGTAAACTTAAAACATCTTAACAACACAAATTTCTTTTTAATTTAATCACTTTATTTTCTAGTGAGCTATTTACATTTTAAATACTTTCCCATGGGAACAATATTGGGTACGAACGGATTTATTGTTTGAAAAAAAAAACCGCTTAACGTAAGTTTACATTGTACGCATTTGTAGTAAAAAGTACCTATGTCACAGTTTCGCTCCAACCTGCAATGGTTTTATATTTTACTCCTTACCTTATGGACATGAACAGAACGTCCGCCAAACTGTAACTGCGTATCTACCTATTATAGTCGCCAATCCGTTTGCTAAGCAATTTTCCCTAACGACTGCGGTTTCTTGAGATGACATTCACGTTTACTAGGACAATAAGTATTTGAATATGTTGTATTTACATTACTGCTCTGTTTTATGTAGGCAGTACAGATATAAATCGTCATATAATACACAATAATGTATTGCCTGTCTATGGTAACAATGGCGCGTCTCCTACGATTCTCACAATTCGGCGGGAAAATGAACATCTGGTATTTTGTGTGTTTTGCTTTTATTCTCCTCATGGATCAAATGTTTTAATAATAATTTATTGAAATGAAATACAATATTTTGTTCATTATTTTTGTATTTCTTAAGTTTTATCTTCCCCGAAATGACTTGTGATCGACACCTCCATTTTCCTTGAAACGAAAGTAGATACTAAAGGTATTATATTATATTATTACCTACAACATATGTTTATAGATAATAGTGAAGCCGGGATGAAGGAAAATGTATTCACAAACAACTCTCAATTATAAAAGTAGCTCTTTAGGTATCTGGAAAAACTTCGTTGGTAAGTTTTTTTTGTTTTGTTTTGTTATCAATTCATCATCAAAAAATAATATTCAATGATGCGTAAAGGTAGGTATCTAGGTAACGTGTAAGTAACATTTTTATCGGATTTCAGTTCAATCTCATAAAGGGAGGCGGCATCCGTTCTGAGACACAATATTTCACTTTTTATGGCAAAGGTGGTATCCAGAGCGCCATAAAAATATAAAGAGAAAGAAAGTGTGGCGGCGTCTTTACGATGCCTTTAATAGTGTCTCTCGCTAGTTGGCTACGTTTTAATGAAAAATGGGAAATAGAACCAATTCCCGCCGTACTTGACATCCCTAATGGTAACGTTATTGTGTAATGTATTTAATTTGCAGCACCGCATTCATTTGTTTGCTAAAGTTCCACAAACAAATGAATTAAGTTCCCCGGGGGGGAACAAATCATAAAACCGTAACTTTGCCGCTTCGATACGATATTACGAACCTCGACATCACATGGGGAATATTAAAGCATTTGTTTGTTACGCGACGTGCATTATCCAACTTCAGTTGAGCATTACACAACAGAGCAGTTTGGCGGAGTTTTAGTTGGTGACGAGAGCGCAATCTGTCAGGCAATAAGTCACGAGTGTCAATACAGCGATAGAATATAAAACATTAGTTCCCTAGCGCGGGCTCTCATATTTCAAGAAGGCGTGTTACGTGTTCGTGCATTTTGAAGCGAACGGAGTGTGATTGATTAAAGTGTCGACCTTCAGGATTACTGTTTGCCACTGACCGATTCACTACTAACTCTTGGGCCGACACAAAATTAATTCTGTACAATTGGACTTTCTTTACAATATGCTTTCGGATTTCAGACAGCTTTACTTAATATATTGAAGACGATTTATGGGCCCAGGAATGACTAATACCGTTGAAGAGTGAACATCTGCATTCGTTTTCGAGTAAAATTTCGATCAAAGTACGGACTAAGGAAGTAGGTAAATGCAAAATCGGGTCATCTGAATACTTCTAGTATTCTGTAATTTTATTTTCGTTATATGCCAAGGGGGGACCGGACTACCCTTAACACCCCCCTTATATACGCCTAAGATGTTGTAACTATAATATGTTTGTCTTTCTGCAATAACTTGAAGACTAATCACTGTTGAGAATATTCTGCTTTTCATTCAGAAAATGATTCTTTCAAAATTTCTTGTTTTCAAAAACAGTTAGGTTTTCACTTAGTTAAATACATTTTTCAGATTTGTAAATGTATTTTGTGATTTGTGATACAAGTCTGTGCATACTCGTAGATGTGAAAAGCGAACTCGATATCAAGATAGAAGATATCTTGATATATATTTCGCTTTTCACATTTTCCGCAAATAGTCTATTCATTACTGCCGTTTAGCCACACTTCCCTTAAAGGCAAACGTCTGCTTTTTGCGTACATCAACAGTTTTTGTATACAAAAGGGAAGTATCTGGCATTGATACAAAGCGAGGTGGCGGAGGCGAGGTTAATGAGAATGATAGTCGTTTCGCATCTCGGCAACGCGGCGGCGGGCCGAATGCCGAGCTGCCGAGGTGAGGCCAGTAATAAAGTTTTACGCCACGACCCTTATTACAGTTCCCACGTTCAGGCTCTTCGCTGGACAGCCCGATTAACAATGCGTAAACGGATTTAGTTGCTGCCAGATTACCAACGCATTATTGTTCATTTTGCTTTGTAGTAAAACAATCCTTCATTTAATTATTTGCTCGCCGTAAAAGTGTTATTGCTAGTAATTGTCCTTGAAATGGATTTTTCTCTTAGAGACTTCTCCGTGCGTTGAGAAGCACGTAAGGCAGTTGTTACCGACTCCCGGCTATTATGAGTACATCCCTGACAGTAGTTACGGGTAGTTTGAAGCCTAAAAATCTATCAATATGGCTATCATGGCTATCGTGTTACCGAGTAACTGGTTGTTAAGGCCATATAGGCAGGCGCTCCAAGAAAAATACCTAGGGCTAGGCTAGGCAGAAGATGATGATGTCTTTGTTACACTCTTATGCGACTATTATCCTTAAGCTGTTGTTACATTTTTCCTTAAGAGCAACTTGTTTTCAGCACGGGAAAAAATGCTTTTTATTTTGCTAAAACTTGTCGCTTAAGTTGCTCTTTCACGTTCGGAGATGTGCAAATTGAGGAGTCGTATTAGCACCCTGGGGGATTCTCTAGTGCTGGCGCGGAAGCTTAATGAGCGAAACTTGAAAAAAAATAAAAATGAATATTACATTAAATTAATGATACCGTCATAGTGATAGCACCCCTAAGAATATACTTATCATGCATTAACAAGTTTACCTACATGTCATTTCAGATTAATGTACTGATATTTATTTAATGTTCAAGACAATAATGCTGTCGAAAATAATAAATAATAATAAAGGTTTATACAAATTTTACG
This sequence comes from Lacanobia oleracea, assembly GCA_950371165.1. Lineage (NCBI taxonomy): Eukaryota > Metazoa > Arthropoda > Insecta > Lepidoptera > Noctuidae > Lacanobia > Lacanobia oleracea. The sequence continues at coordinate 16,202,508 of OX493387.1, read as the reverse complement.
TTAAATTGAAAGTTTCCAATAACAGTTCGGTAATATTTGAGATGGTTTGACTTATTTAAAAGTGTCTACTTTGGCTCCTTGTACTTGGTTCCTATTTGTTGCCTCTTGAGAGCACGAATTTGCTCGATGCGCACTAATCTCAACATTTTCGTTCAAAAATGTAGATACCTTATACGTTAAAACTAGTATTTCATGCTCTGAAACTGTTTATATGATATTATACAAAGTGAAATACATCCAGTCAAAAAACTATCGGGAATGGATGATTTGTTTATGGTTCCAAACTCAAATTTTTGTTTTTTTGTAGTTGTTAGATTGGCACAACTGTTTTCCATTTTGGCGCGGAGTTTGAGTTGCATCTGTTATTTATATTAAATACAGTGCTGGTTTTAGTAATATCATATATAGTGTGTATTGCGAATTTCATAATGGACAAAAATATCGAACAAAGAGTTTGTCTTAAATTTTGCATCGCCAATGGAATTTCGTGTTCGGAGTCACTGAAAATGTTACAGAAGGCTTACGGTAAATCGACTTTATCAAAAACTCGTGCTTATGAGTGGTTCAAAGCGTTCAAAAGCGGTCGAGATGTGATGGAAGATTTGCCTTGCTCTGGTAGGCCGTCAACGTCTGCAACTGAAGTTAACATCGCAAAAGTGAAGGAAATTGTGACTGAAAATCCCCATTCAACTCTGAGAGAGATAGCCGCCGAACTTTCTGTATCTCACGAGTCGATCCGTACCATTTTAACTAATCATTTGGGTATGAAACATGTTGTTGCTCGGCTAGTCCCAAAAGATCTGAATTTTCTCCAAAAACTCAATCGCATGAAAGTCGCTGAGGATATGCTAGAACGAGTCAGTTCGGACCCAACATTCATGAAACGCATTGTTACTGGTGACGAGACGTGGGTTTACGAGTTTGACATGCAAACTAGTCAACAAGCTTCGGAGAGGCGCCTTCCAACTGAACCGTTTTCAATCGATAGAAGACATAAAGGAGAATTCGCGGCGAGAACTCAACTCAATTCCGGAAGCAGCGTTTAAAAAATGTTTTGATGAATGGATTATTCGTTGGCGCAAGTGTATCGTTTCTAAAGGAGCATACTTTGAAGGTGATAAAATAAATTTGGATGAATAACAGACATTTTGTGTATTATTGATCTTTTCCCGGTACTTTCTTGACAGAGTAGTATCTCTCGGTTAGCCAGGATTTTGATACGTAAAACTCTCCTTTTATGCGCCTTCATATTTATGGCATGTAATACGGGAACTACCTTCGTACGTTCATCGGAGGAAATGCGACAAATCGTCCGAGATACTTCTATTTGGCCATTGTCATTTTTATTTTGTGTTTATGATTCAAGAAAAGTTAAGAAAATAAGCTATAAAGTAATAAAATACATCATAATGACAGGTTTTGGGCATTTTCCGGGATAAAGAACCAATGGCACTCAGCGGTAGTGTAGCTTTCTATTAATGAAAGGCTTTGTCTATGCGCTCAACAAAAAGCCTTAAATTAAATTATCAAATGATAAAAGGAGTTTCAACAAATATTTTGAAGATTAATTTTACTTACAAACCTAAAGTAGTTTTCCTGTGTCAGTAACAAAAGGTACCAACCTACTGTAGCTTAACAATATATTTTACAGCAAAACAAGCAGAGCTCGTGACTAGTTAGCTATAAAAAGTAAGACGAACAATTAGCTTTTTACCTTTAGAAAAAACAGTACGGCTAGCGGCAATCAGTGCTCGGTCAGGAAAGCCCCCGGGCTCCCGGGCCCCGGCTCCCGGGCCCCAACTCCCGGGCTGCCGACTGGCCGGTTCATTAGGTCTTGCAAGCTAAAGAGTTACATCGGCCACTCCCGCTGCGTCAGCAGGCGTCCCTCGTTACCCTAATGACAGCGATTTTGTTCCACTGAAGGCGCACTTTTAGTTCCACGAAACCGTTTAGTGTTGCTCGTCGCTAATGGCCTAATGCTTGCTTGTTCCACGGTTATTTCGTTACTTAATCACCTTTATCTAGCTTCGGTAAATACGGCGTTCACTTCGATACGAGTAGAAAGCCTTGTTCGTTTTCTTGTGTTCGAGATTCGTCGATTGAAAGATGTTCCAGTCTTTATTAAGGTAAATTGCTACCTAATAGCTTTATCATCCGACGTCCGGCCATGATACTGACATTTGAATCGCGTTACCAAGACAACTCATTACTGAAACTAGGTACTTTGATATTTCCTATTAAATTACGGCTAATATAAAACTGTAAATAAAAAATAAACTTTTTTTTATCCTAATCAAAATACTGATTGTCCTACCTAACATATCCGCGGTGGCCTAAGCTCCCTGTGCGCTATGTTCAGCTACTTGACTAGGCAAGTCAATAAATGATATTGAACCAAGCTATTTGTTTCTGGCTGGCATGCGATTTTTTTATTTACAAAATGAAATACTTATTAGGTCAAGTAAACAATCATGAATTTTTAAATACCTTCATCAGCGATGAAGTTATAAAGCTTCAAAGATTACAATTAGAAAGAAAAGTTCGATATGAACTTTGATGTCAAAGTCCATGACGCCTATTCAGCTGACATAGAAAACAGCGACTTTGCGAGAGGGACAGATATACAGAGTTGATACGACAGAGGGGCATTAAATTAAACTACGTATACTATACGTGTTCAGTATTAATTCGATACGGTACAAAAACAAAAAGCGCCATAAATGAGAAAATATTTTTGCGACTTAGGCCTCCGCTCGCACTGGCTTTTATGTTAGGTAACGTTTCGAAGTACGCGCACAAAAACAAACACACTAAATTTTTAAATTTTCGATGTGTCCTCCATTCACATTGATGCACAAATTATACCGACGGAGAATATTGTTATTTATTTTTCTAATTAGATCACTGTCCGTCGCTAAGCACTTTAATTTGTGAAATGCTAAAATAATCCTATTTTTTAACTCATCAATTGTATTTACCTCTGAGGCATACCTACACTTCACCCTTAATGTACCCCCACAAAAAAAAATCCATGGGAGTGAGGTCCGGAGATACTAATACTAAATAATAATAATCCCAAGTTACGTGTCCTATCACCATAAAAAACAGTCAATCACAAAAAAAAACACTAATACTAAATAATAATAATCCCAAGTTACGTGTCCTCTCACAATAACAAAATAAAATCACAATTGTTTGCGCGCGAATTCCACAAACCGTACGTTCCGAAACGACAGCGTCGGCGCACTGAATAGAGGCCCCACTTACCGATCGCAAAAAAACAAGAATGCAACAAACTGACCTATTTCTGTTTCTTTCAAATGCGCTACGTTTCTCGCTTTCGTAGTGAAAGTGCAAGTGTGTGTGTATTGATTGCTTCCTTGTTTGCATTGCCAATTTTTAGTGAATGTCCTTCGACATGCGTCAGAGCGGCAACAACGCATCGTAGATTCATCGTTGTAAGGTGCATGACCTATGCTTAGACGATAATCAGCTGTTAGAAAAGATACATCGTGTTCAAACCGTGCAAAAACTTTAAAAATCATTTGCGACTAAACTACTGCTCCTAATTAATTTATTTTTGGTACAGAGTTTGAAAATGGTACCTAGTATAGGCAGTTTAAAGGAAAGCCCCTCTGTCGTATCAACGTTGTATATTTTTTTATATAATGATGTCTCGTTTGTGTTTCGAGCAATTTGATTCTATTAACACTGTAAGTATTATATTTTTGTATATTTTCAGATAAACTGAATAGATAATAAATTTTTTTTTTAAGCTTAATTTGTCACGGGAAAATGGCAAACTCCGTAAGATTATAAAATAATTTGACATATTGTTAACTTTCGATAAATTATCAACTGAACATAGTGAATGTTTTTTTACGCATCAAAATTTGAGTTTACAATTCCTCGAATTCATTCCGAGAAGTTTTGAACTGAAATAAAATGGCAACCTAACAGAGCACAAGTCTACAAGAAACAGGTTCTCATTGATCTGTTCAGATGAACGCCATGGAGTTATGAATTAAATGAAGCTTCCGTTGCCCGATGTTGGTTGGGTTTACTTTGGGTATGTAATGTTACAAGTAGGTATAGGTATATTCGGTTTAAATAACGCAGAGCCGGCATAAGCCATCAAAGCTCCCCGAGCGAGTCATGCATGTGGCGCCCTTTTTATGTCTCAATATAATTAAAATAACCTATTTAGAAAAACTTTTACACCCAACGCCGATAGCTTCACCCCCACCCGTCATTACTTTAACTATGTTGTTTAAAACACCATTTCCTACAACTGTGCCAAAATTCGCGAATACACGAATTCACAGCCCGAATTATTTACTCAGAATTATTTCCCCGATTTGGCAGTTTTTGGTTTTCGGGTTTGATGAGCTATAAATTTTAAGTTTAAAAAAACAGCGTTTTAGTCACGGATATTTTTTATTTCACGAAATCGAAAACGACTCCATTCAATTCGTTACTCGATGGCGTACACGTGAGCTCACACCAGTCACCAACAAAGAACATTATCCAATGAGGGACAAAGTTTTCAATGTAACTATCACACCAAAATAGATAAATTGTAAACTTGTGCTCTGATTGGTCACCATTTTATGTCAGTTCACAATTAATTTTCGGAATGACTTTGAGAGATTATAAACTATCAAATGATGCGTAAAAAGCATTCCAAATATTTAGTTGACAATTTAACGAAAGTTTTCAATCTCTCAAGTTATTTTATAATCTTACGAAATTTGCCATTTTCCGGTGACAAATATATTTTTAAACCCGGCCCCTGTAGATACCAAAACATGTAGCTTTTTCAAGCGGGATTGTTTTGATCACGGTACTGGGGGATACCCAGTACCGTGAATTTACTGTCGGGTTAGAAATGCTTTCTATACTATACTAATAATCGAGCACTTGCCTTGATTATTAAATGTTTCAAACACACATACATACAATTTTACATTATTTTATATAGGTAGTTATATTAAGTTGCAGAATAATTATAATTGGCAGAAATCACATTATATACATTTCACCATCATCATCATATCAGCCGAAAGACGTCCACTGCTGGACATAGACCTCCCCCAGAAGGGGGGTTTGCCATAATCGCCACGCTTGGCAGGCGGGTTGGAAATCGCAGTGCATGGTGTTGACTTTTACAGAGAACGCTGCTGCCCATTCTCTGGCGAGTCTCTTAGTCGCTCCTTAAGACACCCAGGGAAAATGATGGGATGGTATTATTCTTTTACGGCACCATACGGCACCGGCCGACACCATACGGCATAAATAATTATATAAATTTAATATGTATTATTATATACATTCATATGTTATTAGGAGCAGTGTAGAGATTTTTCCTTTTTATTCGGTTACCGCAAAAACCCGCCATTTCCTGACTATGATTTATCTTGCGGCCTGTAAGCCGAGGGTCACTTTAATAAATGTATTCGGGAAAGGTGCTCTTAGAATGGATGGGAAATATTCTGGATGCAATAATCTAATACACAGAAAATATAGACGTTTTCCTACGGTGTCAAAATGTATTAGTTTATTAACCCGTGTGGGATAGTTATGTTTATGTAATATGTGTCAATATTTTTTCATGTAAAATGCTGAGTTATAACTTCATTTCCCTGAACAGCCTACTCGTACACAGAGCTCACAAAAAACTACATATATATAGGTACATAGGGCCTATCACGAATATTTAGACGTATAGTAACGTTAACGTAAGTATTATTTTAGGAGGAGAGAGGTTAGGAGGAGCTCGTGGCTAGATAATAACAGCCGCACGGGTCGATCTCCAAGGTTAAGCAACGCTTGCTAAGGTTGGTCTGTGGATGGGTGACCATCTTAACATACCGAGTTTCCTCCGTGCCTCGGAAAGCACGTTAAGCCGTTGGTCCCGGCTGTCATTTGTGGATCTTTGGCAGTCGTTACGGATAGTCAGAAGCCAGTAAAAATCTGACTCCAGTCTTGCTATGAAGTACCGTGTTACCCAGTTAATGGGTTGTGGAGGTCTGATAGGCAGCCGCTCCTCGTAAAATACTGGTATTCAGCTAAATCCGGCTTGACTGGAAGCCGACCCCAATATAGTTGGGAAAAGGCTAGGCAGATGAGTAACGTTAACGTAAGTGAATTTTTAGTATAAAAAACTGCAACCCTATAGTATTTTGGTTTAATTTTATGCGACAGACACAATTTGCATCATTCAAAAATATGAATATACATAGTATCCAATTCAAATGAATATTATCCGCGAAACGAATATTTTGGCTCTAGTAAAATTTTACGTTACGTTACCAGACTCAGTTTTTTTTCACTTACATGTGACTTGCGTTTATGAGATAATCTACCTACTAGGTTCGTGTATTTCACATATATCTATCACAGAGATCACACATAGATTGTCTATGAAAGTGACAGTTCTCATACGCCAGTCATATTCATAACGTTTACATAGGGCCGCTACTGTTCGCCGAGCATTCACAAAAAAAGTAATAACTTTGGCATTAGGTGGGCAACACACAACATGTTAGAGGTGCTTGAAATACGATGTTTTCCTCCTCAAGTTATTCAGGGAGGGACAAGAAAAGTTCAAATAACCCAAATTAAGGAGTGCAATAAAGAGACCCTTCGGAAAGCCTTGCGGGAGCAATTCATGAAAATGCTGGTCCAACGTTCCGGTAAAGATGTTCGAAACTGTAGGTATAAAGGGTTGAATAAGATAGGCTTTGAGGTATTCATTTTACTTTTCACTTTGACTGCTATCGCGGCTGTAAGGAAATTTCTGAAAAAAAGGTAATGACAGTTATCAATTATTTTAAACATCATCGTCCTAACAAAATGTTATCATGTTATTACTGTGAAATGTTGTTTGATTCTATTCTAGTTTCCTTACTGTTATTCTGTCATTCCAAATTAAATTTTCTTCGGAACACACCACAAAAGTACCCGTAGGTTGTAAACCAAAGCGTTTTGTTTCCTTGTTTTGAATTACAAAGTGACGTTATATTACGCAATAATAACTTATCGTTTAAATCATGCTGTCCCTTCAAGAAAGCCCAACAGGGAGCAATCTCAGCCGAAGCGCCCGAAAAATATAACGCACACTTACAAATACTCGCGTCCTTAAAATAACGTATTAAGGAGCGCCGAGTATGACATAAATAGTGGTGGTGTGGAAGTCAGTTGACTATATAAAAATGAGGTTGTGAGGGATGTAAGAGCGGCGGGCGGCAGGGCGCCGGCGCCGCGCTCGCTCGCGAGCACAGTTCGCAGGCAGACGCGGCGGCGCCGCCAGTGTCCGCCCAGCCGCCACCGCGCTCCGCTCCACGCGACACGACGCGACGCACGCCACACGGCACGCGACACGACCCGACAGCGTTACGTATCAGTGTCACGTGCGGTTACCGCCAGTCTCGCAACTGACTGCCCAGAGTCCCACACGAGCCGCTCACACAATTATCAACATGAGTGAAAGCAAAGTGACTAAAACAGCGCCTACTTGAGTTTTGTGCGAGTGTTAACTTACAAGATGTTTTGTTCAGTCCAAATAAACTCCATAAGTGATAATGTGATTCAGAGAAATATGTGTAGCAAATGTGAACTTCAATACCATCTAACATTCAATCCGGCTTAGACTCGACGAGAATCAGAAGATATTGTCAGAGATGGCTGTATTTTTTAAACGGTGTTTATTTTTAACGGTTATACTTTGGTGGCAAGTAAGGAATTTGGCTTCAGTTTGTATTGATACTTGTGTTTGTACCTCGAACACAACTTCGTGTCAACAATGTTCGTACAATCTCACACTGAAGGAGCACACGGACGTGCACCAGCTGTCTGTGTGCTGTAATGAAGAGGTAAAGTTGTCGGCGTGGCCTCAGGAGTATGCAAACAAAACGATTGCCCAAGTTACAGCCCGTTTCGGCACTACGTGTAATGCGAGTATTGTTTACTTCGACTTACCTTTATTAGACACGAACTCTCTGCAAATAAGATATAACAGTTTCATTCAAATAAGAATAAACATCAAGAGACAGAACTTGAGAGAAATTGATTTATCTTCCAATAACTTGCAATACGTTACCAAGGGAATCTTCAATAACTTTCTGAATCTCCGGAAACTTATTTTAAGCAGAAATAAAATTATTAATATATTTGAGGAGAGTTTCAATGGATTATCGAAACTAGAAACTTTGGATTTGTCAGAAAACAATTTGACAATGTTGACAAATGTGTTTACACCTCTAAAAAATCTTCAGCATCTCAATTTAAGCAGAAATAACCTCGAGTTTATCCATGAAAACTATTTTAATAATTGGTTACTGCAACACCTAGATGTGTCACACAATAATTTAAGGAAACTGGCTCCGGGAGCTTTGCAATTACTACCAAATCTGGCTCGATTGTTACTCACGGATAACCCTCATCTGGGCATCACACAACTGGATACACAATTATTGGTTGGCACCGGACGGAGACTACAACAAATAGACGCATCAAGAACAGGCTTACACCAAGTCCCTGAAGCGTTCACACATTCTGTGCGGTTTCTATCGTTAGTTGGAAATAGAATATCAGCTGTCAGATGTGGGGATTTTGACAGTTATCCCCTACTACAGTCTTTGGATTTCTCAGATAATAAAGTAGTTTCTGTAGAAGATGATTCTTTAGGTAGACTGGAAATGTTATTGTTTCTGAATATAAACAAAAATCTTCTCACGACTGTCCCCAAATCATTGCCAGATGAATTGAAATATCTGTCAATCAATAATAACTTAATCAAGAATCTGTCTATTCCTGATTTAAAAAACTTGCCTAATTTGAGGATATTGTTGTTACAAAATAACGACATACACTACATTGAAGACCATGTGTTTGACGACTTACTATCGCTAGAAATGCTAGATCTGTCAAACAACCCGATCCAAACATTGTCATGGAGCACATTTGATGGTCCATTATCACTTCGAGATTTAAGACTGTGTTACTTAAACTTATCAGTGCCAGAACGAGATGGCTCGTTTCCAATGTCGTCGCCGGAAAGCGTTCAAATGTTACATCTGCAGTCTAGCCCCGGACTGGCCAGACAACTACTGGCTGATTCAGCGGCATTAGCTGCCTTTTCCCATTTACAGTACCTCGACTTGCGAATGAATAATTTATCAGAGATCAGAAATGATTTGTTATTTTACTTGGCGCAACTAAAAACTTTGAGATTGCACGGAAACAATATCAACTGTAGCGCAGAATTATGGCTGAAAGACTGGATGAACTGGAACAAGAGCTTATCCAGTAGCGAAACTTGCTACTATTCTACGTCTGAAGCGAAAGTAGAGATAACTAAATACAATTGTACATTCCCTGAAACATTTACGATAAGCGACAGCCTTCCTCCCGTTAATTTGTACAGCACAGAAATGATTAATAAGTTACTGAGATACTACGGATATTTGAATAATAAAACTGAAAAAACTTTTAAACATGGGAACAATAAAATCAAACATGACTACAAAACCATGAAATCACCAGAACAAGTTAAAAACACAACGACAAGTAGCTTACACAAAAGCGATATCTTACCCGAACTAATGAAAGAAGGAAGTAAAGGAAGTGAAAGAAATGAAAATAAAATTTTAATAAACGACTACATGAATGAAACAACAATCGTTAAAGCAAGAGAATCGTCAAAAATTTTGGATCAAAATAAGCTTCAAAACGATCAGCTTAATATTGATCACAGATTTTTAGACATAGAACCGTACTTTTCTGTATCAACACGTAATTATAAGAAAGATCTTAAAGACGATGACAGTCAAGTTTATCGGAAGAATAGATCTGGAAAGCGTTTGAATACGCCGCTGAATATAACTAAGAAAGCAGAAAACGTTGTGTCAGAACCGAAATCTAGTCTTATTTTGAGTAAGCATTTGAGCGAGCCAGAAAACGTGACTGTACACGAGATGGAGACTACGCATCCAAAATACAAAATTGAATATTCTCCGTATCAGTCCGCTGACAAAAGTTACGCTCAGTACATAGGTACAGTGGCCGTCTGCGGACTTATAGTGATGTCTTTGATTCTTTGGGTGAGTTTTCGCCTGCGATACAGAAGAAGAAACGTGCCCGTCGTCAACACAGAGGCGGAGGACCAAATAGAGGTGTCGAATATCTCCGGGGGGGTGTTGTGGTGACACCTGCGGGCAGCCGACCCCACGCCCTTCGAATACGATTCTCTCCTTACGTAGAACTAATGCAATGTGAGTATAAAATAATTCATTAGTAGTTTGTATACAACTGAAATGTTTACTAGTTACATATAAAGTAAATGTAAGATCAATAGACAATTGTCAAAGGAGTAGAACTAACTTGCAGTCAACCTCATTTGCTTCCAGCCAACCGTGTGATATTTGGACTAAATTATAATACAAACAGTGGGTGGCGATGTATAGGCAAACGTAACATTTAGTACGACAGTGTTGTAGATACAATTCTCTTTTGTTTCAGTTCGAAGCGGTCGGCTGCACGAGGTATGGACGGCGTTTTGTGATATAATTGGACGTACATATTTTTTTATGAAATAAGTACAAATAGATTGGTTAACTGGGCAGCGGGGCTATGAATTGTTTTGTCAGTGTAAATAAATTGTTCTGTTGATTTATGGTGACCGTAGGTTTATATAGACCTATTTTTATGTAAAGTCGTCGTAGAATCGTGATTTTAATTTAGATACCTAACCTAGCTGACTTCATCTACTACGCCGTACTTAAGGGCTTTTTGTGGTTAGGCTACAACATACTGTACATATATATCGCAATACGTAATGTTAAGTCACCATATCGAAAGTAAGATTCGTGGTGTAGGATGGATGGTTGTATTACTATGGCCGAAAACTGTATTGCACAAAATATCGTGAAAGCAGATCATGTCTTCCCTGTAAACCTTGTAATTATAACGTTGTTAACAATTTATTGCGTATCGAGCTCTACTAAAGTGCCAAAATACTTTATTTCTTATTAAAAACTTAGTCTTGTATCTTGACTATCATTATAATTAGCACAAAACTCTACAAACTCGCCATTTATTTGTCGTTTCGCTCTTACTGTGATTGCATGTTACCTTACGTTTGATTTTTTAATAAGTGTGCACATTTGTCCGGAACTAATAAGATCTGTTTGCACCAAATATTTGCCCTAGTGCGGGAACTGAACCCGAAATGAACACAAAGTCTTCTATTGGTTTTGGAAACTGAAACATGTAACGGATTCCTGAACAATTTTCATTTGATTACTATTGATATGTAATTGTTTTTTTTTGTGAGTCACATGAAATAAGAAAATACAACTGACAAACTCCGGTTACTTTTGTAAAAAAACGTATCTACAGAAATCAGAATACTTATTAGATTACAGAATTCCTAATTTAAAAACAGCTTTTGATATTGAAAATTGTGTAGGTATTGAACATGTGATTAATATTAGTTCTAATTAATTTTGATTGAATTCGTGTTTACAGAAGATTTATCAGTTATTTGAGTGAAAAGGTTAGTTTTAGCTTACAAAATAAAGCAACTATTAAATTAACATAAAGTTGTAAATGTAAATTATATAAAATTGTACTGCATATTGAATATGGAAACTAAATAGCCACGGATTGATTTGTTGAAGGTAGTCTATACTCAGTGTTTTACTTAATACTTAATGTTATGTCATTCATCATTCTGAAACCTAAGGTTGTAACTTGATATATAAACATTTTGAGGAAAATGATGTGTAGATATATGTTTTTACGTGAATCGTAGATTATGATGTACAAACAGATAGCCAAAGATTTAATAAATAATAGATTGAGTACCATATTTTTATTTATTTGGAAACCCTGAGTTCGTAGACAGACGAGTCTTGACCGCCCTAGGCGCTTTAGTACGGGCCTTCACTGAAGGCCCTTCCTCGAAACTAACTGATAGGTCGAAAATCGTGCCTTAGCCACACGCGCACCGCACGCCCCCCTCCCCGCGTGCTTCTACCTCTATAGAATAACTTGAAAGCGTTATACCTTGAAGCCAAAAAAAGTAAACTGGGAGAGGTAGATGGAACTTAGCATTTTTTTTCCATCGATTAAACTTCGCTGTATTTCTTTTGTTGAATACTATCTCTGATTATATAGTGAAAAACATAAATAAACCGCAATATTAACTCTCTTTTCCATTCACCAAACACTGTAGGTACACTTAAAAGAAAACCCTTCTGTTTCACCCGCGCGTCGCACATGCTTTACCAGTTAGCGCTAGGCTCAGCTCACAGTAACACCGAGTAGGAGGCCCTAGAAAATGTGTCATTCTATCACCGATGAAGATGGTGGCGTATGTCAATCCCATACAATTTATGATTTTCGACAATCGCTACCTGTGATGAAATGTCATTTTCTCTAGAGCCGGTATAGCTCAGATTGACTGCCCGCCGCTGCGCCCCTAATTTCTGGCCGCTAGCGGCCAGAGCCTAGTCCGCCCCTGTTCGTAGATTTTTTGTGTTAAAGACCTTCGAAAAAGCGTTCGACATTTGAATAACAAAATCGAGATTACAATGTTCGATTTGCTTACACACCTGAAGAGTCAAATATGAATAAAAGTCTCTCAGATATACATTTGTTCGAAATAAGAATAAGTCGACTAAAATGTAACAAGTGAACCGAAAGTAATTTTCTTTAAGACTCATCTGAAGAAAAATTGTGATTATTTGAAAAGAAAAAAGAGGACGCTGGTAATGATTTTCACACCGACTTCAAAAAGACGAAGGTACAGAATTTTAATGATTTTTTTGTGAATGTTTACTGATTACTTTGAAACTGCGTGATAGATTTGCAAAGCTCCTAGAGATAAGTTTAATGAAGATGCGGACGTTTGTTTCTTTTTAATGTCTGCCTAAGTGCTTATTAATACTTTAGAACTCGAACTCGGTTTTTCGGATATACGAATCTTTGTAGGTATCTACTGATATACAATGACTGTGCTACGAATACCCCATCATCATGTTAATTTATCTTTAATTGATTACCTACTATATGTACTTGTTCTAAGTAGATAAGTGTAACCAGTACATAGTACATAGTACACACTGAAAAACATTTTCAGTATTTGTAAAATAGGGCAACTTGGGAAACTACATAAATTTTGCCTTCAGGGTGTTTCATAAATAAGGGTCTTTATTTATAAAACCAGTACATAGTACATACTGAAAAACATTTTCAGTATTTGTAAAATAGGGCAACTTGGGAAACTACATACATTTTGCCTTCAGGGTGTTTCATAAATAAGGGTGTTTATTTATAAAAATATTTTTCTCAATATTTGTATTGACACAGGAAATAAAGGGCCGCTACGTTTATATTTGCCTGTGGGGTAGAGAGGGACGTTTTCAAATAATATGGCCTTATTAATTTATGTACATAAGTATCAAGCTTCGAATTGTGTGCAGATGACATTTCTGTGAATCAGAAACACTCTCAAGCTAGGTAATTAGGTAAGTTGGTAGCGGGTTGTGAAGTAGTACGATTAGGTAGCTATTTAACTAGATTATATGCGAACAAATAGTTTTTTTAAGAGTGCGACTGCGGATGTGGCTTTCTATGTACAAAATTAAGTAGGTACTTAGATGTAAATCGCCAATACCATCTGCGTATGGATGCACAGCTACAGACCGACAACCGTGCGTATCATTATGCTTATTTTTGGAATGCCAGCTCTGAACCTTTTTTGTTTTTTATTTGTGATGGGTTATTTGCTCTTGACTCTAGTCTATGTCAGAGATGACAGAGATAAAGTCTACGATGGAGCCAACTTACCCAGAAGGAGCCTGTTCAATCTAACTTTAAAGAGATTAGGGTTGTAAGTGTTTGGAGACACAGACGCAGGTAGAGTGTTTTTTACTGCTTTGCTGTGCGCATTATAAAAGACCTTTGGAAACGCTTAGTGCGAATTGGTGGAATAGCAACAAGGTAGGGATGGTAAGATGCAGTGCGTCTGGATGTCCGATGGTAAAAGGGGATGGTAAGGGGGTGGGATAAGGTCATGGAGTTCTTGGGCACAATCATCGAAGTATAATCTGTAGAGGACCGACAAGCAGGCAACCTTACGGCGATGAGCCAAGCTATGTAGCTTGGCATCCACCAGTTTTACGTCACCGATGAGCCTCTTAGCTCTGCTACCTTTAGTCAAAATGACATTCGATCAGCGATAGCAATTGTCAAAAACTTATTTTTTTTTGTAAAAAAGGTTTTTATTTTTCACTTTTTAGTAGTTCACATGTGCTCACCCCTTCACAGCGTACCGTGATGTTATGATATGAAATGGGGTAAACAATAGACAAACTTGAGATTTCAGCAATCCCGGTCCGTTTGCTATTATTTATTGAGGAGTTCCTTTACCTATTTCCAAAGTTCTTCATCTGATCTACACCAAATTGAAATGGGACCACTCCGAGAAAGTACTTTTCCAAAAACTACCAAAATCGCTTCAAGTGTGCCTATAAAATTTGAAGAGCTCCCTCAACTTCTCCAGAATCCCATCATCAGATCCTGACTTGATGATCATGGGACCGCCTGGGAAGTCTAACCTTTCAAACAACAAAAAAATCCAAATCAGTCCAGCCATCTTCGAGTAATCGGGGAACATTCATTAAAAATAAAAGATTCGTATTGATAGCCTCCTCCTTTTTGAAGTCGGTTAAAAAGTCAAAGGTATAGAATTGATCACGTGACATTATGGTTTGCATCATGTCACTTCCACGCTTTTCTACTTCCATAAAGATTGCCTGATATAATTTTAGTTCTTTGTCTCCGGCGAGAAAAAACAGTGCAGGCGCAGTAATTTTATTTGCAGATTTTATTCTACGTTCACCATTGTGCATTGCTACAAAACCGCACATAACAATTGACATTTACGGCGGCTGTAAGTCGTAATTGCAAAAGGTTTTTCTACTTCAAGTTATCAGTGACAAGTGGCTGACCGTGCGATATCTGGCAGAATGTGGTCTACAACAGTCGCTGGTGGAACTTTTCGCTAATTAGGTAAGTTAATTTCATGAAAATTATTTATGAGTTTTCAATACAATATCAATCATTTTGTGGTAAGCGGTAAACTTGCTAATAAATCAACTTTCAGTGGTTAACTTCCAGTACCTACTGTTATTAATTTAGAGAAGTTGTTAATCAATTGTTAGTTAACCAATAAGCTTTCTATAGAAAATTCAAAGGTCAAACGAAGCAGAGTAGGTACTTGTTATATTTAATTAACATTTGTGTTTGTTTCTTTTTATTTTGCTGTTTATATTAAAATCTATTGTGTTGTATAGTCCGAAAGTTTATTTTTAACTTGACCTTATTTCGTAAAAATGATTAGAAGCTCACAGGAATGGTACTAACCCTAGGGCTAGAAAATAATCTCTTTGGACATTGTTGCTAAACTGATTGAAATAGTTAAAATTATTGCTAATAGAGTGAAGAGCCGTTTAATTTCAGTAACTATTTGCTTATGAATAAAGTTACAATTATTAATTATGAAATATTATCCTTCAAATTTACAGATTTGCTACGTTGATAGGTTAAATTAGCATGGATTATTTTGATTACCAGAAAATATTTAGGTACCTAGAAGTCCCGCTTCCATTTTGACAGTAAAGTAAACAAAATCCAGCCATAATATTAAGTGAAAAAGATCAAAGTTGGATAAGTATTATGACAAGGAACTCGATGATAGCGATTTCATTACGTCTAGGAAACCCAATCGACTGACAAGCACCTTTGAGCAATCCACTCACTGGTCCTGCTGAGTCAGCACTTTTCCATCAGATCAATATAGTTGGCCCACATTGGGCTAGGTGGACTATTTCAATTCAACCCGATTGGGAATCAAAGCTATTCAAATATAAGTTTGAGTGCTCTCATTTTGATACACAATTAAGCGAATAGTTTCATTTAAACCCACCTTTATTATACCTCCATGAACCGTCTCTTATGATTAATGTTTTTAATACCATTTCATTTTAATATAACGATGAAAATTTTGTAGAAATAGATATTGATTAAGTCCAAAGTAATTACGTTGACAGCAGGTGCTCTAGGCAGACAAAATTAGGGGTAGTATATTAGCAGTAGGTAATTTAGTTGAATGAAAAGATGATATTCACAAAGGCACAGCGTAGTTACATAATATAGTAGTCCGTAGAGTAACGTCACACTAACTTATTTACTCGGGAGAACTATTAGGGAAATCTTTGTCGTTAAGTTGTTTTTCTGGACGGAGAGTTATTCTCGGTAAATTAAAAGTTGTTGGAGAAGGAAGATAAGAGAGGTAATAAGGTGTACAGTGAAAAGTTAAAGGTAACTAGTTTTTGTTTTTAATGTTATTGTGTATTTTAATAAGATGTTTATAGAAAGTTCAGAATGGAAGAAATGGTGGCATCAAATCTTAGATTAAACTAAAATAAATGCTACCTAATGCAACAGACCGCTGAAAGTGATTTATTTGGTCGCTTTTTACCGTCTTTTTTGGGAGTATTTTTTTTTACTGTTTGTCAGCTACAGCCCATCATCCATATCATCCTTTAAAATAACCACGCACTTACACCTTATTTGGACCAACGTTCTCACCATTAAATTAGCAGTCTTCTGGGTAGGCTCGCTCCATCGTAGACTTTGTCTCTGTCATCTCTGACATAGACTAGAGTCAAGAGCAAACCCATTGCAAATAAAAAAAAAAAATTGGTTTAATACAAGCAAACAAGAACGACGTCTCTTTTTGGAAAATTGATGAGCAAATAACTGCAAATGAGATCGCGTCAGTAGTAGCTCGCATTAAGATAACCTTTTTATTGCATTCCTATTTCGTGCGCTGTTTCCCCATCCATTACAGCGCATTGACTTGCTAAGTGCCAACATTACAGGAAGGCGTAAAGCGAATGATCCCGAAGTAGGCGGAACACGAAAATGTTAATAAGGTTATTCGAGATTGTATAGTGAAATGTAAACAGCCCTTGGGCTATTATGAGTCGTGGTACACAAGACAAACAGTCTTGGAGCGGCGCCGGCGTCGTCCCGCTTAAATATTGATATGGTGGCTGAGCTCGTCAGCTCACTGCTGCTCCAGCCCTTCGCCAAGATTCCCACTCAATTATTTAATTATATTAATTCCATGATTCATGCCTGCTACTGTTTGTATTGTATAATTGGGGTCCAAAACTCAGCAATTACGTCGAGTTTACCAAAAGGTACATTGATTTGATAAATGGTTATCTTTTTGTTCGCATTGAGTCGTTTGAATTTCTATATTAAAAGGGGTTTGTATTTATTTGTGATAAACGTTAGCTATTTATAGTGACATTTGAGTTATTTATTGCAATTTTAAAAGCACAATTAGTAAGGTAAAATGTCTCTACTTAATTAATTTGCAGTGACGCAGCTGCTGTTTGTCGTTTCTGATTAATGCACTTGTAAATTAAATCTTTTAAGTGGAACCTGCGTAGCACCCTTCATCTGTGTAGCCCATGGAGACGCCCCAACCAGGGGCACGCTCTGCTAGTATGTAAATTAAAATTTAAAAATGTTTACAGCACTACACAGATTTATTTTAAAATTAACCGCAAAATAACTTCAAAACGCTCGTAAAATTCGGCCTAGTTAACAACTCTGCTGGGCGAACTAGTTAGGCTTAATCTACGAGTAAACGATGCCCTAATAGTAGTAATAATATCTAGACACTATTGTTTGAATTACGCGAGGAGCTCGTGGCTAAATAATAACAGCCGCAACGGTCGATCTTGAAGGTTACGCAACGCTTGCCAAGGTTGGTCTGTGGATGGGTGACCATCTTAAGATAACGAGTTTCCTCCGTGCCTCAAAAAGCACGTTAACCCGTTGCCGTTGGTCCCGGCTGTCATTTGTACATCTTTGGCAGTCGTTACGGATTGTCAGAAGCCAGTAAATCTGACTCCAGTCCTGCCAAGAAGTGCCGTGTTATCTAGTTAATGGGTTGCGGAGGTCTGGTAGGCAGCCGCTCCACGTAAAATACTGGTATTCAGCTGAATCCGGTTTGACTGAAATCCGACCCCAATATAGTTGGGAAAAGGCTAGGCAGATGACTATTGTTTGAATTACCAACACAATTAGCATACGCTAGTGTCATATTCAATATTTACGATAGATATCAATTAAACCCATCGGATCTATTGACTAATTATAATTAGGCAGCTAACTGGCACATTGGAGCTGCGAGTATGATTACACAGGCTTGCGGAGACGACGCGCTGGTTTCACGGTCTGACTTAATAAATCATAATTATAGTAGACAAAGGTCGTTTATTCTGGTTGGCTTTAATTACCAACCCCTTTAATCCCACGCTCCAATAAAAGCATTTAATTAAAATTGTAGCAGTAAATACATCAACAAGGCTCCACTAAGAAACCAGAGTTGTAAGGCAAAATTTAATAAACACCGCTAACGAGCGATTGGGTTTCAATGAAATGAGAGTCCTTTTATAAATAATTCTTCAAATGGCTCACGACGAGTTAACAGATTATGAGACGACCTAATTACTTTCTGCGGTTTTATATATACTCGTACATATCTATCTATGAGAAAGTTTCTGTTGTGGTAACTCCTTGATTCTATTTATGAATGACATGGCGCATTATCACATACCTGTTGGCGTAACATAAATAATTCAAACATCGACGCTTAATCGTCTCATGAGTGGCTATAAATAGGCACGTTTGAAATATTTAGTTACTTTATTCCGATTGTATCATTTCCGAATCTAGCTTGGTTTCCACGTGAATTTACGTAAATCTCGCTCAAACAAGCAGACTGTTCCTTGATCTAATATTAGAAGGTATCATTAATATTTCAAGCCCCGGCTCGTTACCGCGACCATCGGGCTGAGCCAAACATCATCTGTGCAGCCCTTCCCGATATAGTTGTACGAGTAGCTACGATACTCACACAAGCTAAGCCAGATTTACCCGTTTACCTCATTTGATTTTCGAGAGCTTAAGGATTGTAGCGGTAAGTCCGATAAACCCGATTGTTGAATTCGGGGCTCAAAGTGAAATTTAGGAGGAACTTAATACAGGTTGGACAACTTCGTAGGTACAAGTTAAATGAAGAAATTCGAGTATTCCATTTAAAATCTATTTTCGTTCCTCATAACGAACTAACAGCGAACTGAATATGAATTCAAAATGTTATGAGGAATAACTGTTCTAATTTAAACAGTGAAGTGCCATACCATGTGGGTTCGGTATAAATGCATAAAGCTCTGTTACTGCTTACAGTTCTATTCATACGGAGCCTGGAGTTAAGTGAGTGCATTAAGGAAATGATTGCCGTTCATTAGCGCTGCCATCGGGCTGGCACATACGTTATGTACACACGGTAGAATACTCAAGTGTACAGGCAACAATACTCTTTTCAGAGGCTGGTCACTTACTATTTAATAAGATGGTAATTTACTGGCAAAAAAGGAGGCGACCTACCTGACGGTAAGTGGTCATCGTTGCATATATAATATGTAGATGCAATAACAGGATCGGTGTTTACCCCAGAGACAAAGTTTGACATGTATCATGTGCCTGCAAATACATGGGGCCTTTTACCTGTACGAGTAGGTACATATCGCATTCTACTATATAATAGTGATAGTAGGTATTCTAGAGGTTTTACTTGATAACAAATCTCTATGGTTGTTTATTATTTACTTATTATTTACTTTTTTCGTCTTTAGATGAAGAAAAGCTCAAATAGACAGAGAGCCGCTGGCTGGCAGGCGGGTTTGCATGATAAAAAGAAGTTCACCAAAGAAATAAATTTAACATATTTATATAAAATTAAATACATCTACAACTTGAAGACGTGACACCTGCTACTAATAAGATTTATTTGGCGCCAAACTGCATCACATATCTATTCTGCACACTATAAAAGGCTAATTCGTGCACTTGAAAGTCAGTGCAATGTAAATAGTGTGGGTCAATCTTTGATATAAATCTGACACAGCACATCGGAGCTCTTCGGCTCTCGTCGGGCGGTCCGAGCGCCACTGAATTATTCATCTATTCCTAACTATAGTTGCGATTCATTCTTTTGTTTTCACTACGTGAATACCGCACAACTTTTATACTATTTGTGTAAGAGAATTTGCTTCCTTATTTGGACTTGAACTGCGTAACTGTCTGAATTAGTTTTCCTTAAAAAAATGTGAGTTAATACAATTCTTATTTTTCGGTTATTAATTTTTGTTGACAGATATTGTGACTGATTATTTATTATCATTTGGAGGGGATAGTAATATATTTTACGAGTAACTCATCAAATAGTTTTACTATGGAAGTTCATTGAATTACATCGATCAAACTCTTCATTTTAATGTCTACGTTCATCAAAATATCAATTCTCAGATTAGAATCCAGCTGTCATAATTTTTTTATGTTTAATCAGGAACCTAACTTTAACCTTAAAATTAGCCGTAAAATAACGATAAAATGAAAAAGGAAAAAAATAACAGCGGACCTATATTTTATCAGACCATTACCTCCATAAAAAATTGGAACTAAAAAACCGTTAATTAAAGTAATGAACGAAATAACAGTATAGTTGAAGTTTAATGCTTTTATATGAGGAAGGTGTGGTCAGCTGCGACCGCGGCCGGCTGCGCCGTACATTGAGCGACCCTGAATAATTCATCGAGGCTTTTGCTGTCACGACCTTACTTTCCTTCGAATAATGTCTAGTTCTAACTACCTGTATAGGTACATGTTGTAGTCAAAACCGGTTAATCACTCCAAACCGGTTTTAACTGGTTTTACCCAAAACCGATAGTATGTTAAAAAGTATTTATTCAAATAAAATCAGATAGTAGAATTACATTTTTTTAAACAAGTCACAAATACTTCTAACAATCTATTAGGATTTTAAGTAAGTATTAGTTTCCAAAATTTTCCGAAAAATAATTTTATGACGGATGATTGCAGTCAAAAGTGGAGCTGCATACCTAATTAACAGTTTTGACGGTGACGTACAGAACTTCACTTACGAATACTTACTTCTTGCTTGAAAATATCACCAGACACAATTTTAAGCTGCAGAATGGAAGGTGTTACTTTACACTTAATGGACTCAAGTGCACTTGTGTCCAAGAATTTATTGGGCTGTCTTGAAAATGTTGCAACTCGAGTTCTTTATTTGGATAACGTTTTGTTTTGTATTCAAAGGCATTGTTGTGTTGCGAATGAAATAAGTTTTTGTAGGGATTACACTAATATTGAAAGTTATTTAAAACAGACTCTTCTTGACGTGGTTCTGCTCCATACGAATCGACCATTTTGAACAGTGCACTGGCATCAGATGTTTCATAAGTGCCCACGTAGCTGTAATAAAATATTTAAAAAAATTGAGTTTCGTTTTTTGCAGTCATCATCTGCTAGCCTTTTCTCAACTATATTGGGGTCGGCTTTTGCAATGTATATATCAACAGAAAATTCCAAGCGCCGTAAGATTGTGAAATTGTAATTTATTTTTTCTTAATAAGACACGGTTATACTGGAAACTGAATTTGCCGTAGATTTTGGGTATAATTTAGACGGTCACCAAAAATAATATTTTTAAGACTCTAAGCCTAGGCACCAAAATGGATCAATGGTCACCAAATTCTATCCAACTCAACTGTGATTGCCATAAAATGTAGGCTTGGGGTTACAAACTGGATAAAATAGGTTAGGTTAGGTTAGAATTGTGACCAATCCGCTACTTCTCGAATATTATTTGGTGACCATTTATCTGTTTTGGTAACCGTTTAGAACTTTTTTGGTAGTAAAATAGGTACTTTTTTGGGCGGTGTTTAAACAAAAGCCTTAGATTTTTAGTATATAAAACGTTTTTTTCATAATATGTCGAGAAATTATAATCTAATGAAGATTTATTACAATCTTACGGGGTCTGTGATTTTCCGGTGACATATAGACATTTTTAGTAGTACGTAATCCTGAAAAACCAGCATACCAGCAAACAAGACAAGTATTAGCATAGTCTCATTCGTTACGACTATTTGGCACATAAATTGGAACACGAAGACAATAGAAGAAAAGCAATAAAACCCATAGAATGGGGAACAAAGAAGCAAGTTAAATTGGCATGGGCGACATGGGCGACATGGGCGCTCATGGACCACACGACTTTCTGTCGTGCCGCTAACTATACTGTGACAAATATATGCTTACTAGCAACGCGCCCCGGCTCCGCACGGCACGGGTGGTAGAGCATTATATAAAATCCCAATCGGCATGATTTATACTGATTAACATTTACACAAAACCTTAATCTTACTACAATTACAAATGTGAAATTATGCATGGATATTTTGTAACTCAATAACGCCAGAACGGCTGAACGGATTTTTATGAAATTTTTGTGTATATTTGGTAGGTCTGATAGGTTGTAGGCTATTTTTTTTTTGGCAAAACGACGTTTGGCGGGTCAGCTAGTACCTTTACCTATAAATTCTTGAAGTTTATTTCATGACCATAACACCTGTCTGTTTCTCTATCACAGACAATTATAAAATTTGTCTAGGTTCTTTTATTTGTAAACAGGAAAACTACACAAATAAGTCCTATTTTGAAAACATTTATGAATGCAAAGTTTTTTTTAACCTCAATCGTTTTATTAGTTAGTTTTAAATACCTGGCTGGCAGCATAACAAATACTAAATTGATCTAAGATAAACTTAGTTTCATAAAGGTTAGTGGGTAGGTCTTCAATATCACTATAGGGAATTAAATCTTTGTGGGGGCTTTCTACAAATCTGTGCCTTTAGGTTGTACACTTCTTAAAAAAGAAAACATAAAAACCGGCCAAGTGCGAGTCGGACTCGCACACGAAGGGGGCCGAACCATAAACCTTATTTTTTATATTTGATATGATTGAATGAAAGGAAAAGGCGGTTTACGATCTATGACGTATTTAAAAAACTCCTTACTAGATCTCGCTCAAACCAATTTTCGGTGGAAGTTTGCATTGTAATGTACATCACATATTTCTTTTTTAGTTTTATCATTCTCTTATTTTGGAAGTTACACACACACACACACACACACACATTTTACCACTTTGGAAGTGTCTCTCGCGCAAACTATTCAAGTTAGAAAAAAAATATATTGAAAATCTCAATATTATTTTTGAAGACCTATCCATATCCACGTATGGGTATGATGGGAAAAAAATTCAGTTCTAAGTATGGGGAACCCCCAAAATTTATCGTTTTTTTTTTCTATTTTTGTGTGAAAATCTTAATGCGGCTCACATAATGCATCTACTTACCAAGTTTCAACATTATGGTTCTTATAGTTTCGGAAAAAGTGACTGTGACATACGGACGGACAGACAGACATGACGAATCCATTAGGGTTCCGTTTTTTGCCATTTGGCTTCGGAACCCTAAAAATGAGGTAAGTACTCCTTTTTATTTACACTACACCTACTTTTTAATGTTTTTGTTCCCTAATTAAAGGTCCGGACGGAGGTAACGGTAGGAGCCGATATATCTATTTACATTAGTTCTAAATTAACTAAAGATTCTCATTCTTACCAAATGTGGATGTGACACACATTGGACAAACATTTGTTGGCACAAATACTTGTCTCAATTCAGGAATGGAATCTGGAACCCTACGCATAATATCATTTCATAACGTCAGCAATTGGGCGACAGACGACGCGGCGAGGGAGAGGTCGCGGGTTTGAACCTGACCTTAATAAATTATTATGGGAAGAATCGTAATGGTATAAAAGGAAATTGACGAGACGTTACGAGCTTGCAGGATAACAAACTTCTTATGTAAACTAGCTTTTTAGCCATATTTAAAAAATCTAATCTTTAAAAAATGTAGTTAGTTTAAAGAGTGATTAGCAGACTATAATCGCAAATTCTTAAAAAAAAAAATGATTTAAGTACGCATACTGTAAATGTGATATCACTTTAGCCTCGCAGGTTTGTCTCCTAGATTTTACCCCGGAAAAATTCAGTTACAGGTAGGACACAGGGACGGAAGCAACGGAAAAAGCTAGTATTGAATATGTAAAAAATATTGCCCATTCCTAGCCATCCCAAGTATAATTTATCTTTATTATTAACAAAAGAACCATCATCGTATCGTGTACGAATAAGTAACTGTGTATTTACATTCAATTTATGAAAATAATGATTTCAGTGGAAATTCATTAATGATATTGAACGATTCAATAAAATTGATAAATAAAAAGCGTTCCCTACACTTTAGTTTCTCATTTTATTTTAAAGTTACAAAAGTTTTCTGAAATTACATTATTGAGATGACACATTTGTTAAAGGAGCTGAAAGATGAAGGGTTAATATTTACTCGCTCTCTCAATGGTTCTGATGAAATGAGTTCAAATATGGACAGCCTTTTTACGTTACATTGCTCTTTTTAATTTTATAATGTATGGGCGTTTTAAGAGACAATCGTCTTTTGTTTTTTTTTCGAAATGTTTTTGAGGGGAGCACGTATACAGAGCTTTAGTTCTAATAAAAATCATCATCATCATCTGCCTAGCCTTTTCTCAATTATATTGGGGTCGGCTTCCAGTCAAACTGGATTCAGCTGAATACCAGTGTTTTACGTGGAGCGGCTGCCTATCAGACCTCCACAACTCATTAACTGGGTAGCACTACCGTGCTACCCAGTTAATGAGTTGTGGTACCCTTGCCTACCTCGGAAGTTCTTCATCAGATCTTCACCAAATTAAAATGGGACTAGTCCGGGAAAATACTCTTCCAAACAAAAAAAGAATCATCCAAATCGGTTAAAAATTGGCGAAAATATCGCTGAACAAACATTTTTCATGGGATCCCATCATCAGATCCTTGACTTATACTTTCCATCATCAGCTCAGCAATATGAGATGATGTTTATCAGGCACAAATATTTGAATTGCGTTAAAATTTTTATGAAAAACATTGTATGTGCCTATAAAATTTGAGGGTTTCCCTCGATTTTCATGGGATTCCATCATCAGATTCTGACTTGGTGACAATGGGACCACCTCAGGAGTATAGGCTTTCGAATTTTTTTTTTAATTGGTCCACAATTGGCGGAGAAATTGGTGAACATACAAAAAAAAATAGGTACTTACAGCCAAGCATAGAACCTCCTCCTTTTTTGTATGCCAGTGAATGGCGAAACATAACAAATCTTCCTATATTTAATCATCATCTGCCTAGCCTTTTCCCAAATATATTGGGGTCGGCTTCCAATCAAGCCGGATTTATGTAAATACCAGTATTCTACGAGGAGCGGCTGCCTACCGCTGCGGTTGTAGACCTCCACAACCCATTAACTGGGTAACACGGTATTTCATGGCAAGACTGGAGTCAGATTTACTGGCTTCTGACTATCCGTAACGACTGCCAAAGATCTACAAATGACAGCCGGGACCACCAACGGCTTAACGTGCTTTACGAGGCACGGAGGAAACTCGCTATGTTAAGGTGGTCACCCATCCACAGACCAACCTTGGCAAGCGTTACTTAACCTTGAAGATTGACCCGTGCGGCTGTCATTATCTAGCCACGAGCTCCTCCTAACCTCTCTCCTCCTAAATTCTTCCTATATTTAATAAGACCTTAATATGTACCATGTTTTATACAAATAAAAATATTCTTATTCTTATCGAAAATCGAATTACAAATGCAAGTTTAATTTAAAAAAATGATTTTCTTTTGTCGCTATTGATACAGCAGACCCTACGCAGAAGTCTTAGCGAACGCTACACCTTTAAAGTAGCAGATGATTCGAAGAAACCGTAGCAAACGCTTTTTTTTTAAGGATAGGAAATCACCATATGACACCTCCCGCTCTGAGTGAAGCAGGAGGGAGTGCCATACTCTTACTGACTAAAACCCATCCGCGTTCCTCTTAGTGCCTTGCCTTAGGACTACGATGCCTCTTTCGAACAGATTCCTAGCGGGCCCCGTCTTCTATACTGACAGCTCTTTGAGGCGCGCGTGGAACTCAGCGTGCCGTCGACCCGGGCCCGGTGCTGATCAGACGGCGAGCCACCCAATGCTCGCGTCCGCAGGCAGAAAAGCCACTCCGTTAACGTAGTAGCAGCTACGCTGAAGCCGTAGCACACGCTACGACATTTTCGCAGCAAGTACTACGCAGAACCCGTAGCAATCTCTACGCCTTTAACGTAGCAGGTGCTACGCAGAAGTCGTAGCAGGTGCTACGCAGAAGTCGTAGCAGACGGTGCTACGTCAGAGCCATAACCCAGACTAGCAAACACTCCCAGTTTAGCATATAATCAAATTTCATCTGATTAGTCATATTCGGTGAACATTCGATATGTGATGATAATTGAGTAAAAAAATGTTATTTCAATCGATCACGATTTAGTAGAAGTACAGCGATAATAGTTTTTACTATCATTCCCTGAAGAAGATCGACAAGAGGTTACAATAATGTTCTTCATATCCTAATTTTAATGCCGTGAAAAGGAATTAGGTCATCTTCGGTAACAATATGAAATTTTCCCAAAATTTATACAATGATTGATGGTGACACGTCATTCAGAATGCGATGTGAATTACATATCCGTACGTTCACGAACGCGGCTCGATACCGCACAGGGAATGTCCCGGCGCCATATTTTTGATAAGTACGTGAATATTATCAGCTTATGCCGATGAAGTGGAGCCTCATATCCTCTTCGTAAAACCTTATTTGTTTTCCCTGCCAATTCCGAACCCATCGCTATCTAATTTTATTGACTATTGTTCCTGTTATTTATGATTCGGTGAATTGTGTTTTGATCAGACAAAGGCGATAGCCATCCCCCTATCTCTCGTAATTGTACTAATAAATCAGATAGATTTTCTTTTGTTACCATATTGGTATTTAATGGAATTTCGCTGATTTTTGGGCAATTGTGTCTAGCTCGTGAAGAGTTGTATAAACGTTTTCATTGTATCTATTTTGTTGTTGTTTTGAGAATAGAAGCGACTGTTCCACAGTAAGAATCTTACGACAAGATTTATTGTATCCAGATGGTGTTGAAACGAATTGTATTTACGAATAGAATCTTATACAATTTATTTTTCTTCGTTCGGGCTTAGACATTTTTTGTAAACACTTAAATAAAACGGGAAATTTTAAGTGTTATTTACTTCAGGTTCCTTTAGGTTATTAAATCAATACTGAAAATAATAATTTCATTTCCTTTTTAATACCCAAAAAAGAAAGAATTAGCTGAATACACATACTTTGCTAACCGACTTCACGATCTGACCTCGAAACCTCTCCTCCTGCAGCGGGGTGTGAGGCAGGGAGACGTCATTTCTCCGAAACTGTTCACGGCCGCAATGGAGGATGTCTTCAAGGTTTTGGACTGGAGAAGGCTCGGCATTAATGTCAATGGCGAGTACATCAGTCACCATCGATTTGCCGACGATATAGTCGTCATGGCTGAGACTACGGACGATGAACTCAGTAGAGCTTCCAAAAGAGTGGGTCTCAAAATGAACATGGACAAAACCAAGATCATGGTAAATACCCATGTAGCACCCACTCCCATCAAGATCGGAAGCTCTACACTCGAAGTTGTAGACGAGTACGTCTACCTAGGACAAACAGTCCAGTTAGGTAGGGTCAACTTCGAGAAAGAGGTCAACCGTCACATCCGACTCGGCTGGGCAGCGTTCGGGAAGTTGCATTTCGTCCTACATACCACAATGTCTCAAGACGAAAGTCTATGATCATTGCGTGTTGCCAGTGATAATTTATGCATAAGTGAAACGTGGTCGCTCACAATGGGTCTCATCAGAAGGCTTAAAGTCACTCAAAAGGCAATGGAAAGGACAATGCTTGGAGGTTTCCTTGCGTGATCGAATCAAGAATGATGATATCCGCAAGAGAACCAAGGTTACCGACGTAGCCCGAAGGATCGCCAAACTAAAGTGGCAGTGGGCATGGCTCGCAGAAAATATGGTCGATTTGGCCGAAAAGTTCTGGAGTGGCGACCGCGTACCTGAAGATGCAACGTTGGAAGGCCTCCCACAAGGTGGACCGATGACCTGGTGAAGGTCGCGGGTAGCCGATGCATGCGAGACGCGCAGGACTGGTCGTTGTGGCGACGCTTAAGGGAGGCCTATGTCCAGCAGTGGACGTCTTTCGGCTCATGTGATGATGATTATGAGGATAGGTCATGTTATGTCTTCAGGCTCCTGATAAATTTAAACTTACTGCTTAGCAAAAATTGTTGCCAGCATTATTAAACTGCCGATTTAAATGAAAATCTCGTTTTACTTTATTTAAAATTGCAAAGTTTTGACGTTCGATACTTAATTAAGCTAAAGTGCTAAATGACGGAGAGCAGGACTGTTTCCTGAAATAGGACAAAGGAATTCTACCCAGAAAATAAAACTATTTTTGGCTCTGTTTTCCTTTTACAAACAAACAGTGTAAATTCTCAGTTTGTGCAGAAGAAATCGTTGAAAGTTTTAACGCATAACATCATTTCAAAGGAATACTAAATACATGTTTTCTTAGTGTAAATCGAACTAGAATAAAAATTCATCATCAGAGAACTCATTTCAATCCTCGTCTATTTATTCAACCAAATCAGACTTCCGTAATATTTTTTAAAAATATCTAAAATATCTCTTCACCACCCTTGATTGACTGGTAGAGATTTGTGGTTTTAAATCTGCCTTTGTATCTATGGGCATAAAGTCCAAATCTTAATCTATACTAATATTATAAAGCTGAAAAGTTTGTTTGTTTGGTTGAATGCGTTAATCCCTACGCGGTAATAACCTATGCGGTAATAACCTGCTGGTTCAAATTTAAATATTCTTTTAGTGTTGGATTGCCCATTAATCGAGGAAGGCTTATAGGCTATTAGGCCAATAGGAGCGAAGAATTAACGAAAAATGTATCGCAGACAAAGTTGCGCGGGTCGGCTAGTAAATAATTAAATCTTCCCTACGACTCTTAGACAAAAGCCTTCTTCATAAGTTTCCATACCTAAGTACCTATCCTGAGCCTTCGATCTGCACTTATCGTTATGTCTCGTAAAATCTAGGCTAGGCCTAAAATTATTAATAAGCTGTGCGGCGTCAGATATAAATCGACATTCAGCTTCCCGTGGGTGATATAAGAGCAGATTAAGGGCTTATACGTATCATAAATCTGGTGACTAAGTGTGGTGGTACTGGCAGCCCCCCACAAGAACAATTCCTTGTGATTATCTGAAGGGTCCTTCGGCCGCGCGCCTGTGTATGACCATGAATTAAATATTGCGTAAGTGTTATGACAAAGACTGCGCCGAATAATAAATCTAAACATTATTTACTTTTTTGTGTTAGATGTCTTTCCTTTTTTTCAATATCGTACTAAACGGAACGATCAGTAAGTATTTAGGTATTTCGATATCTTATGGTATTTGCTCACATTTAATCTATATCTATACTACAATATATAAAGCTGAAGAGTTAGTTTGTTTGCTTGAACGCGCTGATCTGAGGAACTAGTGGTCCGATTAGAAAAATTATTTCAGTGTTAGATAGCCCATTTATCGAGGAAGGCTATAGGCTATATATCATCACGCTCAGACCAATAGGAGCCGAGTAGTAATGAAAAATGTGACGTAGACGAAGTTGCGCGGGTCAACTAGTACTAAAATATAAAGCTGAAGAGTTTGTTTGTTTGTTTACTTGAACGCGCTAATCTCAGAAACTACAGGTCCGATTTGAAAAATGTCTGTCTCTTTGTTTATTTACCTGAACTCGTGAACAAGAATAAGTCGAAACACGAAGATATTTTACATATTCATGCTTATCAAGCGTACAGAAGTTTGACATGACCAGTACCTTTAGAGGAGAAAATAAAACAAGAAAACAAAAGTAAAATAATATAACTTCGGGTCAGTTTTCTTCATGATCTTTGTATTTTGTATGGATCGCTAGACTTTTCCCTTGAGGCCGTCCGGTTCAGCTGAGCTGTACAGTACCCGACCATGACATAAGTATAAAAGGGTATTAAATAAGTAGGTACATGCCGACGACGGATATAATGGAGAATGGAAGAAGAAACTGTGTCAACAATGGCAGAAAGATAATGATAAAGACGTGAGTACATACATGATGAACATGTGGCCAAATAAGAAAAGCTGCATGAGTCGATCTTCAAGGTTAAGCAACGCTTGTCGAGGTCGGACTGTGGATGGGCGGCCAACGTAACATTTCGAGACTTCTCCATGTCACGAAAAGCACGTTAAACCATTTAGTCCGGCTATCATTTTTAGATATGACGGGTAGTTGTTACGGATTCTCAGTAGCCAGAAAATCTGGACACCAATCTCGTCAAGAAGTACCGTGTTACCCAGTTTCTGGGTTTTTGAGGTCAGATAGGCAGTTGCTGACTGCTACTCAGCTGACTCTGGTTTAACTGGAAGCCGACCCTAATTTAGTTGGGAATGATTAGATAAGCACGTACTTACTGTTACTATTTATGAATTTTTGTCCGTTCCAAATATCAAGTCGTACCCAATTAAGGTTATATGTTCTAATCTGCTGTTTTAAGTAAAGTCGGCTAGATTCTGAGAATTGGACCGAATTCTGCTGTAATTTTGTGAAAGATTATAGTAATTCCTATATCTACCAAATTCACAACGACCGGTAGTTCTAAATGTGATTTGACAAAAGCTCAGATTGAATAGGCTTTCAGGAACTTGGTATCAGTTTCAGGAATATGGTTTTGAAATACAGCCTGTGAACACTACTGGAAAACTTTTTAACAGGCGCTTTTTGCTGTATAGCACGTATGTACAATCAATCAAACAATTTACAGTAATATGAATACGCATTACAAGTGCTTCATTTCATGTTTATATGGTGTAAATAACGTTAACGCCCACAATAGTGCTTGAATTGTATAATAAGATTTGTTTATTTGAATATACAGTAGTTTTATTTAACAACATGTTTGAATTGTAATATTGCAGTTGTGTTTGTGTCATAGAATCCATACTTAATATTATAAATGCAAAAGTAACTGTCTGTCTGTCTGTCGCGCTTTCACACCAAAACTCCTGTACCGATTTAAATGAAATTTGGTGCGGAGATAGTCTAGAGCCTGAGAAAGACTTTTTATCCCGGGAGTACGCTCCCTAGGGATCACACGGGCGAAGCCGCAGGCAGAAGCTAGTTTCAAATTAGCAAATATATCATTTGGCCCGTCCTACCTCTTATGGTAAGTGGTTACCGGAGCCTACCTGCAATATAGGGGTATCACAGATGTGTTGTCAACTTTTAACCAAACTTTGTTTGAAGTTATCCATATCTGTAATTTTACTTTCGAAAATAATACTCGTAGCGCATGTGTAAAAAATAACAAGAACGGAGCCAGGAATTCACGACGTGCTAGATAGCCTCGCCTAGTAAAGGATGATATTTCAGCGGTCGACCTCGAGTCCTCGATCCACGTAGTTTTTACTGCACGTAAATGGGGACGTGAAGGTCACCGGAGCAGACACTCCATACTATCATATTTATTCGACTATATAAGAACTTACAAGGACAGTATAGCTTTACTTTTACTACGTGCTGTAGGGGTGGAACTTAAATCTTGAACAAGACTGGTGAAACGTGTGTAGAAGACATAATCTCAGATTTTTTGCCTCTGTCTAAGTCTTGAGCGAATCGGTACATGCCTTCATCATTTCAGCTGCAAGCCGTAGACTGCTTTCTTCAAAGTGTCCCCACATCGACCGGTCCTGTGCGTCTCGCATCCAGCGGACTATCTTGTCGTTCACCAGGTCACCGGTGTACCGTGTCGGAGGCCGCAC